>OX421953.2:13815357-15082142 GCA_949128155.2 Xanthia icteritia
AATGCCGTTTCTGTCTTAGTGGCGATGGCGAAGGAATACACCAAGCTATACATTTCCAATATAGGCTGATCTCGGTGTATAGGATTTCCGAACAATGAGAGGTCGGTCAGCTTATACTTACTGGAACTGTATAGCTTGATAAATATAGCCGTGTGTACTGTAATTGAATATTTTCGTTCGATTAGATACGTACATTCAATAGGCTAACAGTCTACATCGGTTTCGTTGCTGTGTGTGGCTCAGGTGGGCCAGCTAGATTGAAACATCAAAATCCGCGAATATTATAGGTACCTATAGCAGTGGTGTGTGCGGCGCGGTGGCGGCAGCTACTGACTTGCGGCAGCTACAAATGGTACCTAGTCCTTTGACCGCGCCGCCGCCGCGCGCCGCCAAAGCCATTAGTAAGTCAGTGCAATGTAATTCTTATGGAATTGCAATAAGGTATAAATTAGAATGAACATTTGCGAGGACTTTTTTAGTTTGAAATGGATAAATGATTATTTATTCGTAAAGTTAGTCAAACACCCTAATGTATACCTTAAAACAATGACAAAAGAGTCACATTGTAGTCTGCCTAGCCTTTTCCCAACTATGTTGGGGTCGGCTTCCAGTCTTACTGGATGCAGCTGAATTTTACATGGAGCGACTGCCTATCTGACTGGTTGTCAGACTTTCGGACTTCTGACGACCCGTAACGACTGTCAAAGATGACAGAATGATAGCTGGGACCACGAGGCACGGAGGAGTCTCGGTATTTAAAGATCACTCATCCACGGACCAACCCCCGCCAAGTACTGTTGTACCCGTGAGGCCGTTAGTATTTTTTGGAATAAAACGTTAAATAAAACTAAGCCCGCGGTTAGCACGGGCGTAAAAAATCGCCGTTCGTGCTCGCGTGGGAAAGTTTAAGTACCTACCTAGGTTAGGTTGGGTTATGTTGACCGACCGGGGAATCGAACCTAGGACCCTACGCTCAGCAAACACGCACAGACCTGCCTTCGTCCTGTGACGAAGATCGTCTGCTACTGAGCTCAGCTCGGAATGCACCGCCATTTATACTCTCTTGGTGTCGCGTCGCGCCAGCTACGCGATATCGCCGCGATATCGCGGCGCTACAAGAACAAAGGAACATTCCTTTGTCGGTGCCGCGCTGCGAATCGCCTCCGCTACGCGATATCGCGGCGCTACAAGAACAAAGGAACATTCCTTTGTCGGTGCCGCGCTGCGATTCGCGTGTCGCAAAGTTATCGCATCACGTGACGCGATATATCTGTGTCGCGGCGCTACAGGTCGCTCCTGTGTGAAGTGTCGCGCGCGTTTTCATACAAATTGTTCTACGGATATAATATCGCAGTATCGCGTCGCGCGACTAGTCGCGCTGGTCTGTACGATCCTTTATTCAATGTCGCGAATAAAAAATCTTTGAATAAAAGTTGACGAGGATGTTGTAATTATTTGCAAATGTCACCTCGTAGTAATACAATGTTTTTGAGGTCGATGGTAATATACCTACTTGAAAAACTATTTGCTATAGAAACTTCTTGACACATAATATGAAGAGATATTAAAATGAGACTACCAGATTATTTAATTTTAGGTAAATACATCTACTCGTTGGTATAGTGGTCGCTAGCGCTACTATTGAGCATAAGGTCCTGGGTTCGATTCCCAGGTCGAGCAAAGTGTTATTGGGTTTACCGTAAGGGATTTCTCAGTAGCAGCCCGAAGTCTAAATTTGTGTCCGGTTGATGGCAATAGGCTCGCCCCCTATTACATGGAACTTAACATTAACTGGCGAAATGTGGGTGTACTATAGGTACACCCCTGCCTATCCCTTCAGGGATTACAGGCTTGATGTTAAGTTATAGCATTTTTCTGAATTTCAGTCGCGTTTTATTGTCAATAAAATTATTTGGTAAGCAAATTGGGTACCAACTTAAGTTGTACGTATATTCAATCACAACTGTCATTCTTTGACAGTTATTTGAAATGGCAACACGGCAAAATTATGTGAGGTGTCAATTTACTGCATCATTAATTTACCTGTACGTACACACGGCTACTCATCAAGCTATTCATTTCCAGTTTATGCTGATCTCGCATTGTGTAGGATTTCCGTACAATGCGAGGTCAGCTCATACTGCTTATATGGCTTGATGTGTAGCCGTGTGTATAATCATGGTTTAAAAAAACTTGAAGCAATTAAAATTATCACCACCAGAAAAAGATAATCACAATTATCTACAATTTTCCAAAGTCCGTCTCATCTCAAAGGACCAATTAGATCCTAAAAAACTATGAAACCATTAAAAACACAAGTTTTAAATAATAAAACATTTAATAACTTAATGACATACAATTATAATTAGCTAAAATTATTCACAGTGATTGTGCCTTACGTAAACAACAACTGTGCAACATGGCGATTTAATTTATATGGTGTTATAAGTCATGGCTATAATTTACATAGTATTAAGCAAGCGATCTTTATATTTTCAAATTTCTTGATACACCTCATTATACGAAACATCTATTCATCAACATCAGTAGCATTGAAATTATAATTATGTGTCAAAGTGACTTTGACATTAAGAACATCTTTAAGAATTGATTTTGCGAAATTATTAAACAATAACCATTACAAAACTGCTAATAAACAAATACATTGGAATTATTTATATTTTAATTAAGATGATAATGTTATGAAATATATTATTTTTATAACACAACATTGTAGGATTTCCATTCATTTCAATAATTTCACAATGGTTTTTTATTTAA
This sequence comes from Xanthia icteritia, assembly GCA_949128155.2. Lineage (NCBI taxonomy): Eukaryota > Metazoa > Arthropoda > Insecta > Lepidoptera > Noctuidae > Xanthia > Xanthia icteritia. The sequence goes on from OX421953.2 coordinate 13,818,139, forward strand.
TTATATCGGTCACAATAACAAGGACAATATTTAGTTTATTGTATTGTTTGAAAATACAACTGATACATAACGTGACGATAAAAACAATTTTGGGTTTTAAATAATAAGGAAATAGATAAACCAGAAATACCAATATTGATGTAGTATTTTTGTGTCCACACAGCTGGTTAGAAATCTCATATTCATTTGTTGGTGTAATCTGGTATTTGAAGTAGAGTTTTGTTAATTAAAATTAATGACCTGTAAAATTACAGTGTTTAGAAAATAATTCGATTTTAGTTAATGAATTGCACAGACGCGGATTACAGGCCACTCTTTCACAGAAGGCCTATGTCATTTACAAAACAATTCTTATTCTGTACTGAATGCAGTTTTTTTTTAATGTACTGTTTAGTTCTTATGCTTTAAAAAAATGTATAACGGAGTCTATTGTTGCTAATATACCTGAATAAAAAATAAAAATAAGAATCAAAACAGGCAATTTTAGTGTGTCACACCTCCTGTCGCTATCTTAACTAACTGATGTTCATGGTTTTTTAAGACACACCTCAGCGTTTTTTGTGAGGTTTTAAGGAATACTGTTTTTATAAATTGTAACATTAATTTTATAAACAAATCTTATTGTATTACAATAAAATTCTTAAAATAATGATAATCAAATTAGCACCAAGGTGGACATTCCACTTTAGTCACTTACTGTTTTATTTGCTTTCAATAGTACAAAACTACCAAAAAAAGATATTTTATTTTCATGGTAACGTTATTATAGTAGATCAGCCATTTCTTTTTACCCATCGGGCAACCGTGACGCGGTAATCGGTGACGAAAGGCGTACGAACTACAGGTAGTCAAATAAGAAGTCCACTATAGTCACAGTTATAACGTGGTACTGGGAAGTTCTTAAAACATTCTTTCATTTGCGAATTATATTTTATTTAACTGCGTATGCAATGAAATAATGATTCCCTCTAAAAGAACAAAGAATATTGGTTTTGTCGTCATTGTTGTTAGTAAAGCGGGATTTTGTCACGTCCGTTTAGTGTCATGAAATATTAGTGGCATTTTAAAATTGTCCATTTTGTCCAGCTTAGTAACGGGTCAATTTTTCTCGGAATGGCTCTCATACACAAAACAATGATGATAATTTTAAGTATCAGTTGTTATTTATGTCTTGGTGCTGTTTTTTGGTGAAGGTCACTCTTCTTACATTGTTTATATTTTACATACAATTATTTCACTGCATTGTTTTACAAATTCCGCTTTTTTAAAACAGAATAATTTTAAAATTATTGTCTTTATTTTTTTTCTTCACTACTGTAGAAATGTTCATGTTTTATAACACCACGCTTTTTGTACTGTAAATACGTATCACAATTTGGAAATCACTCAAGAAATCACACCACAGATGGCTCCCCATACACTCCAGCAAATAAAATCACGTTGCAACTTCTCTGCGTGATTAAAAATATAAACTCCTTATTTGCTTCAAACCTTTGACCTAGTATTCTGTCTTCCAAGCCAATGACTGTTGCAGCTGCTGCTACGGTACCCTCTTCTGTCACTTCAATATCTACATTCTGGATAGATGAAGTAACGTATAAAGGATTATCAGCAATACCAGGCAGCTTCGCCTTGGTCCTGTCAAATATTGAGTGTATACCCGAATACATCAACGGTGGGATCAAATCCAATCTCGATGATAGTCTAAATCTAGGTATGTAAGTGTCAATGGACGGTGAACTGCCTTCTATTCTAAACTCTGTCATCCAATTCTGCGACTTAGTTGCTAGGTTTTTGAGCACAGTCTTGACTGATATGCCATCGTATGGTAAAACAATCATCATTGAGAAATCCTCGTTTTTCCCGTATGTCATTTCTAGAATTTGGGCATTGATTTCGTCGGAGTCTCCAATGGAGTGAGGAGCTTTGTTGTACATCATGTTCACTGATCCAATTGTCTTCCCTTGTGAGTTGTAGAAGGCTTCGACTTTCGTTTGTGTTGGGTCAAAAGGATGCGTCCAGTTTGCTTTGAAAAACAAAGCGTCGACCAACACCATGCGTAAGTTTTCCAAATCTTGTGGCTTCACTGCGTTCAGGATTCTTCCATCAGTAGCGTAGCAGATGAATAAATTAATATCATGAGCTAATTCAGTTGTGTTCTGAGTTTCAGATGAATATATTGACATATCGTACCGTAAAGCAGACTCACAGAATTCATCGTGTACTTTAGTCGCACATTCTGTAAACATTGCCGACTGTCCTTTCACTATGACGTCCTGGTACTGCGACTTCAGCACATCGGTGGCAGCTGAATGCAAACACTGAGTTTTCCTCAAATCCTTTGGTAATCTCAACGCACTCACTAATTCAGAAAACGTTTCTCCGGAAGATCCTTCAGCTAGCAACGAGAATATACTCCAAACAGAGAGTGGAGATAAAGCAATGTTCTTTGTTCCAAAATTCTCTTGAAATGCGTAAGTATTTTCTAGTAATTGTAAAGTAAATTCATTGACGGGTGTGAAATCTATTGGCGACGCGGACCGCGCGGCTGCGGCGCCTATGAAGGCTAGGAGCGTCCACGTTACGATCATCGTTCCGCGATCTTTAGCGAACACTGATCGTTCTCCGTTCTCACGTGCGGACTGCACAATGAATATAATTTAACTGGTTAGGTAACGTTTGTTTGTACCTTTAAGTATATTATAACATGAGACGTTCGGTAGAGGGATGGTTTAGCCATAGACTAGCGTCACAAGCGATGCTATGTGGTAAATTGCTGCAAGGACCTTGAAAAGATTTATGGTCAATGAACGTCGTAAAATGGTGGAGTTATTGGTCCTTATTACGTGTGAATTTTTTTTTTATAATGGAAACTAATCTATTTTTATAAATGTGAATTTAAATGTTTTTCTTGTATTTACGTCCCACAAAACTGTTTACTACCTACACCTAATAGGTCTTTTAAATTACGCAATTAAAATGCCAGTAATTTTCCCTTCGACATAATAGTGTGTCCGTTTGACAAGGTCTCCCATTTAATAATTTAGAGAAATATAGTCAACAGGATTTGCAATTTCATCTTGTTTTTTTTGCAAGAGTCATTTTTGCAATATTTCTTCAAATTACATTGTAGAATTTTGGAATGATAGACATCCCGTGTCCAGATATCACAACCACGGTCCATAAATTAATACGAGTAGTAGGACTATTTATAAATCATAATGATCATCATAAAATGGATCAATATATGCTTATTGATTTTGATTGCATTAAAATTTGATATCGATTTAATTAAAGCTACGGAACAAATATTTGCGAATCCGTCAGACTTATTTTTAAATCTAGATGAGTGTGCTAATGATTTGTTTATGCAGGGAATCCTTATACGTGGTCATATGAATGTAAGGATTGACAATTATATCTTGATCTGTGATTAAATATCAATATACGGACTTTGTTTCGTTGACAACTCACCTATTTGACAACCTTGTTTGTCTTCTTCTTCTCAAATTGCAAATCAACTGTGTCAAGTGAAATGTAAGACCGCACTAATGTAAAAAAGCTTTTTGGTGCCAAATGTTATTAAAAATAAAAACTTGTTATTAATAAAGCATCTATGTACAGACGCCAGCACATCAACCTACTACAATCTGTCTATCTGTCAGTCTGGTTCAAAGTTGATTGGGAAAATTTGACAGTTTCGGGTAGGTTGACCTGCTGGCGTCTGTATCCACGTTTGCAAAAAAATAAATAATTTGATTCGATTTGAACGTCGCAAGTGCGACTGGGTGCAGAGAGCAGTGGAGTCCTGATAGGCGCTTAACTTTGTGTAAATTATTTCATTACCACTGCTCTCAAAACGGCGAAGGAAAACATCGTGAGGAAACCGGCGTATCCTAGAACCAAAAATTCGAAAACATGTGACATCTACCAACCCGCACTGGGCCCGCGTGGTGGATTACGGGCCACTCCCTCCCACAGAGACCTATGTTTCTGCAGTGGAAACATTATAGGTTGACTATGATAAGTGCGACTGCAGAGCAAGATCGATCCCCAGATTCCCAGGGTAGGTAAAGTGTTCTTGGATTTTTCCAGCAGAAATTTCTTAGTAGAAACCCTGAGTCTGGATTTCTGCCCGTTTATTGCAATACTCGTGCTCCTTATTACATGAACTTAACCGTATCTGGCGAAATGTGGGTGTAGATAATTACTTTAGGCATCTGCCTACCAGCAGTGCCAAGTTATTCTGGTCAGAATGAAGTGTTTATTTATTTTCAAATAGCGTGCAAATAATGATAAGTGATTTGAGTGACAAACTGGGTCAAATATGTTGACTTTTTTTTGCTAAACAAACTAGTTACCGATTGTGTGATAGCTTGATAAGGCTGGTGTGTCCTCGCATTTCATTGATAATTATGATGGTAAATATTCTGACTGTTTTATTTGTTTAATGATTCCAAATGCGTCTCTGAAGAAGGTTTTAGGACCAAATGCTCCCAGATAGGGTAGGATAGAAGGTGAGACATTCTATTATATCATAAGAAATACGAGGTGATGAAAAACCGTGGAGTTTCTTGCCCGTTCTTCTCCATAGGTACCTACTACGCTTTGGAATGAGCAACTAGCTTCATATTTCTGACTGACCGACTTCTTGACAATTCAAAAGTGCCTGTAAATGGTTTAATTGAAATAAATGCTTTGAGTATGACATAGGCTGTGCCATTTTAATTAGTTATAACAAATGTGTTATAAAATGTTCAGAAATAAGAAGCTAGTTGCCCATTCGGCAACTAGCTTCATATTTCTGACTGACCGCCTACTTGAAAATTCAAAAGTGTCTGTAAATGGTTTAATTGAAATAAATGTTTTGAGCTTGAGTTTGACATAGGCTGTGTCATTTTAATTAGTTGTAACAAAATGTGTTATGAAATGTTCAGAATATGTAGTAGAAGTATGGAAGAAAAAGACATGTTGCGCCTACGCCGAATAAATTGGAATAAGGGTAGGAGATACGTTACAAAATATTCATAATATGTAACTTAAATATATTTAAATTATAGACGTATGACATTAAACCACAGAGTAAACAATGTCTTTACTAATGTGACTAAACCGCGGATCCTATCAACGAACTGAACTCTTTCCCTGTATTTAAAAAAAATAATTAATGGACTACACAATCAAACGAACAAAAACCACGTTATTACTCATAATAGCGTCAAAGCGGATCCTATTAGTAACGATTGTTTAATTTAAGTTTTTACAAACGATTAAAATGTTCAACAAAGTATCGATGATCAGTTTTTGTGAGGCAAATTATATTCTTAAATTAAATATATGGGTGAATCGTGCGCCTATAATTTCAAGCTAATCGATGGAAAAAATTGAGGCGTGTCCAGCTCTATTTTTGTGTGTTCCGTACCTATGATTTATTAGATATTCTTTGTGTGTGTCCATGTGTGTATTTGTATATATAAGGTCCCATTAAAATATGGACAAACTTTTAGAAATCATTCAGACCACCAAAAAAAGGAAAAAAATGTTGGTTACCCAATGCCATTTGTTATTCTAGGTCAAAATAAAATCATTTTAATCAGTGTTTTTTTTTGCTTGAATATCTTAAGTTAGACGTACTGAACTCAGTGTTAAAATTTGGCCATCTATTTAAATGGGACCTTATATATACAAATGCAAGAGTTTTCTTACTCTGTAAAAGTTGTAATATTTATTACTTACCATTCAACAAGTGGTTTGATGTCGGTTATAACTAGAACTATGTTTATATTTTCATGTTAAGAGGGAACAGGGCCTGTCTCCATACAAATGTATTCCCCTTTTTTCTTCTTGAATAATGCCTCTGGAGCATTCATTTTTTTTTCCTAAAATCAAGGTCTGCTGTGTAGTAGTGTACGTCCCTGTTATTTCATTTTTTTTAGCAACTTATTGGTAAAGAAATATGATCATTCAAAAATTACAAAAAATGCCGCATTTTTACCGCCGTGATTAGAGGAGTACCAGACAAATTCGAAAAGTTTTTAACATAAAAGAAAAAGATTGAAACCTAGACATACTCATCTTAAAAAAAATATGTAAAAAATAATTGAATCGGCTCTGTTTTCAAGGAGAAAAAAAGGGAATACGAAAAGTCGATCTCGTCAATTTTTTTTTGTGATATAATCGGTCTGAACTGCAGCTGTCCCTATCGCACTCTACGGAGGCAGACTTGAGGTAAGACGACGGCAATAGTTTCTTCAAATACCTATTTTGCAAATGCCCCCTGTTTCCTTTCAACCTAAAAGGTTAAGAGGGAACAGGGAATCACAGTCAAAACATTCGGAGTCACACGTCATGTAATTAAATCGAAAAGATTACGTGTGAATCCGGATATTTTTATTTGTCCGTTTGTGTTTGTCGTGGTTGGGTTTTATGTTTATACCTTTATTTTTTTTACTTTGATAAAACTGGCTTGTTATTATTTATTTAAAAATGGTTCACGGTACCCAAACAATTATTACGGAACTGAGCACAACATTTTTGCAAAAACATGCCAATTTAGTGAATCAGCACTAAATGCGTTTAGTAACACTTTGAAACATGTGTGTTTTTATATTTACCTATCAGAAAAATGTATAAGTATCGTTTTGTGTGCAAAAAACTCGTCATCGTAGTTACGCTCATTTGTAAAGAGAAACAATACGCCTGAAGCAGAGACCAACTTGTTATACACTAACTAGAAAGAAAAGGATTTGGACACACATAAAAAAAAAAACCGGCCAAGTGCGTGTCGGACCACGCACAAGGAAGGGTTCCATAGTTGGGATTCTTGGGATGAATTTATCCCAAGAACAAACTTATAGTAGTTCAGAAGCCTGTTCCCCCATGCATCGTCTTCACATATAATTATATATAATTATATAATTGATGTATACAAGATATTGTGAAAACATTTTAAAAGAGTAACGGTGGAGTTTCTTGCCCATTATTCTCCATACGAAAACTACCTTTTGGAAGGGGCAACTAGAATCAATTATTATTTAAATGTTGACGTTCAAAAGTGCCTTTTTTGTGCCTAATTGAAATAAATTATTTGACTTTGACTTTGACTTACATCGATATACGCCACGGTCAATTCTCCAACTGTAAATGTAAATTAGGAATCGCAAAAAAAATGTGTGATAAAACCTACAAATTAATAATTTTCGGACATTTTCCTTTACTTCTGCTGTGAGTCCTTGCTTCTCGCCAAATTTCTAAACCACGCAACCGATTTTGATGAAGTTTTCACCATCGTTTAGAGAATTTATTCCGGAAGGTTTATGTGTATAATAAGTTAAAATTTAAGTTACGATTACCTATGAAATCTTGATGTTTTGTGAAGTCATAAAGATTGTACAAAGCAGGAGTGGGCTGCTAGATAACTATATAAAACGAATTATTTGCAAACACTTTTGGCTCAAAAATGCTCAATAATATTGAACAAAAAATCTTCTTCCGAAATCAAAGTCAAAGTCAAAGTCAAATCATTTATTTCAAATAGGCCCGTATAAGGCACTTTTGAACGTCAAAAATTTACTAGTAAATGATTTCGGAAGAAGATTTTTACAAAATTAGCTTCATACGTAGTGAGGAAGTTAGAGGATACTTAATGGTATTTAGCTGCTTCCAGTTGGACTGGAAGCTGACTCCAACAGTGTTCGGAACAGACTAAGCAGATGATAAGGAAGTTCTGTTTACTTAAATAAGGTAGTCCATGACATACAAACTCTGTATTTGATGACATTTTAGTTTCCTTTCTACGCGCGACCTTGATCGAACCACATGCATTCACTGTACGTGATGTTACTATACAGCTATTTTTAGATCTACTTACTTATTTGTACATATTATTGTAAGAATAACAAGTGGTTTGTATGACATTATTCTATTAATAGGTATCAGGATCATCATTATAAGAAGGATAACAGAAAAACCAAATTCAGGAGAGGTGACTGAAAATTGGCCATTTACAACAATCATGGAAAATACTGTTTTTTTTATGTCGCCTGTTGTAAAGTCTTGTTTGCGTAAATAGTTTAGTTGAGCGTTTTTTTTTTTTTTGGGTGGGAAATTATCAAATAACTTCTCCCGCTTACTGACTAAAACCCACCCGTGTTCCTTCCGTTGCCTGTACGTTGCCAGGGGACAGGGTATCCCTTTCGGACTTTCCCGCAACCCCAGCAGGCATCGGTCCTATCGGACCCCTTCACTTGCTGACATCTCTTTGAGGCGCGCGTGGAACACAACGCGCCGCGTCGACCCGGGCCTGGTCCATATCGGACGGCGAGCTACCCATTGCTCACCGTCCGCAGTTTAGTTGACCTCGTAATTATATGTGGGCGTCCAAGCAAAAAGGGTCCAGTTCTCGGCATTTAGTTTCCGAGATATAAGAAGTTTTGTAAAGTTGGGTGAAAAAATTGCATTTCGCGATTTAATTGATTATTAATAAATGCTAAATTATCTATAATTTCATATAGTAAATAACTATACGATTTTTCAGAATTTCAACTTCAAATGTCTGATTAAAAAAATATGTGCCAGTTTTTGAATATTTTTTAAATCCTTACTATCAATTGACTATTCTAGATACCGAATCTAGTCTTAACTCAATACCCCACTACTGGAGCCTTTTTGCTTGCATATTGCTTTACGTTGGCGTTGGACAAACGTTCTTAGGGTGCCCATTCTTCTCCATACGAAAACTACCTTTTGGAAGGGGCGAATAGAATCAATTATTATTATTCTGTAAATGTTGACGTTCAAAAGTGCCTTTTTTGTGCCTAATTGAAATAAATTATTTGACTTTGACTTTGACTTTGACCTAAGGACGTTTGTCCATCGCCACCGTTAACGGGACGTCACACGACAAATGATGTAAGATTGAATATCACTTCCACGTCATAAAGCGACAAGGTCTTGTATATGTAAAGAACTGGTAAAGCAAAATTACGATTTTAACTACCTACCTGCTAAACCGAAAGGCGCTATCTCAATCGGTTGAGAAAAAATACTTTTTGTAAATTGTATTATATATATAAATTAAAAAAATTAAAAAGTTTTGTTCATAACTTTCTAAAGATGTTAAAACTTATTTATACGTAAAAGACGTATATTTTATTGAAATACCCAAATTACACCTATTTTGCGAGATTTTGATTTAAAAAAAAGGCGTCAAAAATTGAGAAACTGCTTTTAGCCTTAATTTGCTCATCAAACGTTCCATACAAAAAGACTTTTTTATATTTGATAAAAATACCTTATTAGTTTGTAATAAAATTTCATTTAATATTTTTTAACAACTTCATTAACCGAAGCAGAAAATAACAAAAAAAATAATAATTAAGCATTGATTTGCTTTTTATGAAATAAAATTTATCTAAAGTTGGCAGTGTCCGCCAAAAATAGGTACATCCTTTTAGTAGGTATTCAAATGGAAAGAGATTTTATATATTTTTTTTTTTTGAGAAATTCCTGTTGTTTCTGTTTTTTTTTTGAGGATGGAAGTTTGTTTAAGAAATTATATTTATGTTTATCTTTATATCACGACTCGCTCTATTGTGAAAGGTAGGTAAGTGTAGCCGTACCTATCTCAAATCTTAGCGAACTAATAATACCGACATTTACTTAGCGCACAACTAGTTCGAAAGATGAACTTACCGCTTATTGCTTTAGAAAGTGAATAAAGTCGTTTTCAACCATTTTTAAGCATTTCTAGCTTATGTCAATATACGGCTATTTGGCTTCATAAAAACGACATGCCGCCAAATCTCTAAGTAATTTAAGGAAAAATTTAGATATAAAAAAACACTGATGTTTTTTTCAAACGTTTTAAGTTAGATAGCGCTATTTGGTTTATACCATTAGTAGTAGTATAAAAAAAACTAAAGGGGCGTATCTCAGAGATAGCGCCTTTCGACTTAGAAGGGCAGTAATGTTATTGAAACTAAAATAAACCTGGAAAGTATTTTTTTCGATAAACTATTGTGAAATGTTAAAAAAGTTAATGCAGAAAAAAAGATCGAAAACCCTATTGAAGATAAAAAATTCATTACAATTGACTAATCATTAGCTATGTGCAACATTCGACATCAATGTTGAATTCAACGCAATAATTCAATATTCATGACATTTATTTACATAAAAGATTGTTTCTGTATTGAATTCGGATGTTTGTCAACGTCTCTCTTTCAGGGCCTGTCATGGAAAGCTTTTAAGAAATAATTGCCAAATGATACCATCGCATACATACATTGCAATCTTCATCAGCATCCTCAACCTATTGTTAGTCCTCTGTTTGACATCATCATTATTATCATGTACAGTTCGGCTTATTTTTTTTTTTTGTTCTTAAATTATCAAATAACTTCTCCCGCTCTGGGCGGAGCTCGAGGGCGTGTCTGACTCTTACTGACTAAAACCCACCCGTGTTCCTTAAGTTGCCTGTACATTGCCAGGGGCCACGGTATCTCTTTCGGACTTTCCCGCGACCCCGGGGTCCGGCTTTACTTCTGGATTTTTCAAACGCACGCTATTTTACTTAATCCTTGGCTTCTTTCCATCCAGCTACTATCACCCATCCTGCGAGCAGCCTGTAGTTTTTTCAAACGAGATTTTCTTCTTCGACATTGTCACTGGTATCTTCACCTGATATATTTAGCATCAATACGTCAATTAGTTATACTACTACTTTCTATACAACGTGTAACGTTAAATGCGCAAGACCTCAGACACCTCATCTGATTTTTAATTCATTTGACCTATTCCAAAGAAAAAAAAATCATTAAAACTTATTACTTACTATTACTCATAATTATGATTATGTCTTATCTGTATCTATTTTTCTGTGTGTACATAAATAATAAAATAAAAATAAAATAAATTGTGAAGGTTTTATGTGCTGTTTTAGTTTTATCGTTTCTTGCGTCTGCGACGACGCTCTTGTCTTATTTATGGTACTGTATGGAAGATTCGTATTTGCATTGAAATAAAAGGTATTATTATCCCGCGTATGAGAAAATTTAATTGGTCGACAACAATTTGTGTTTGTTTACCTATTTTGGCGGGTTTGCGCTTTACCTATTAATAAATAGACACGGCAACATTTTTAATGAATGTTTTTTGAAAAATGTAACCTATAAAAAAGTGGTTCAATTGATTCTGCTCGTTATTCCGATCAAACTATTTTCAGGTTTTGCGCATTTAATGTTACACGTTTATAAGGTGTAAAAAAAATAACTTTAAAATTTTTAAGGAGTGCTTTGCACCACTGAACTGAATATTTTTTACTATGGGCCAACATCGAACACGCGAAAAAAAAACTGCTGTTCCATTCTAAAGTTTAATACCTACTGTTCTAAACTGTACTTAGTACGTAGTCTCTTGGTAGTGTTAATTACTTTGTTATTATTGCAATTAGTTGGAGGTGAAATATTCATGAACCACATTAAAATGTATACTCGTAACTCTAGTTTAAAAACGATCATTACCATTCTGTTAATTAATAAGAAATAAAAAATAAATATAACATTATCGATACTTCAAAAGAAAGAGTCTAGTGCCAGTACTAAACACTGTCGGATAAACATATTACTAATGTCACCCAACTTTACGACGTATTTGTTGAAGTTTGGAGAGGTATTCCATTGGCAACCAGTGAAAAATTGATAGAATCAATGACACGTCTTTGTAAAGCTGTAATCGACAACAGAGGCTACCCAACCAAGTACTAATCGGTTATGAATAAGGTATTCGATAATATCCATTTCACGATTTATACAAATTATTAGAGTTTTGATTAAGTTTCTCGTTTTGATTTCTTGTTTCTAATTAGTTGTCCGACTGCCAGTACTAAAGATATTGATAATGTTTTTCCAAGTTATATTTATTTTTATTAGAAAATTTTGATGTGGTTCATGAATTTTTTACCTCCAAGTAATTGCAATATTAACATAAAAAAGTAATTAACACTACCAAGTCACTATGTGTTTCTAATTATATGACCACCACTGTATAAATAAATAAATAGTTTGATTGTATTTAGAGGAGACCTTCAAAACAGCAATCGAATAGCAAGCCTAACTTGATTGACAAAGCAATGAAAAATAGGATTAAAAGGCATCCAAGATGCTGTTGAAAATCCAACTCATTTCCAAAACCTCTTATCATACAAGCATCTTTGACCCTCTTCTGAACATTGCCAGTTTTCGTGGCAAGATGTCATAAGTATTATTGTTTTTCTAGTCAATGCCGCAAGCAAGGTCCCTTCCTGCACTCATCATTTTCCTGTCCGATAAGTTAAATTATTCTAAACATGTCGCTAAGTGGAAACTGACTGAGTGATTCATGATTACTCATAATGTTATCATTTAACAAACACTGTTCTGGCTGTCTGTCGGTTGATACCTAATGTACGAGCATCGTCACATAATTAACAAATTAATTAATTTGGTCCTTCGAGCCGGATTCTGGTACCAAAGTCCTGCAATCGTTCTCAGGTACGGAGTATTTCTTTTAACGATAGCGAATCGGTTTGATTGGTCTTCCACAAGCGGATCGCCCCAGTCAGATTGAGAAGGCGCATATATCGTATTAGAGATACTTCCTGACCCCTTTTTTTTTGATTACGGGGGAAATCCTCATGGATGTCCTCCACCCTGGGGAGGGCGGAGGGGTCTGTCAGACTCTTACTGACTAAAACCACCCTGGTGTTCCGTCTCACACTTGCACCGGGGATCACGGGATCTAATGCGACATCCGCGATCCCCCATTTAGGGGGGCTGGAAGAGGGCGTTATCCGCCCTCCGCCGACGCCCGGTGCGTATGCTGCGGATCGGGTTAGCGGAAGCAATCTCCCGCTCCCTTTCCGCAGTCTCCTTCTGTGAAATGACTGTTTCGCAGAAGGATACCACCGCGTCCCAGGACTCCTCGCTGCCGACCATTGAGTTGACAACGGCCGGCAGCGACGGGTCACTGCCGACACCTGAGATGAGGGCACGGCGCGGCTCCTCCCAAGCGGCACACTCTGCCAGCGTGTGCCTGCCCCTGCGATTGACTTCCTGACCTTGCGATTACAACAGTCAACCATAACAGAGCGTGATCCGTAAGTTATTGAAGTCACCAGGAATTAGTGTCCAACAAGTTTTATTAACAACTAATATTATGTGACGATGCTTGTACACCTAATTGAAGTAAAAATTGAAAAATATTTAATTGTTTTCGAGACAATATTTAGTCAACATCCAAAGCACAGATTACTTAAACGGCAGCGTCCCTACCAGGAAACCCAGCCGACGCTCCTTGCAAAATGTGGCAGGATACTCTCCCTCCACCCGCTCGATTTATTTTTGAACTTATGAAGCAATATATTAGCATTTTGTTTCAAAACGATTCAAATTCAGATTGGTCGTGTTTTCCGTAATTAGGGTACAGATTATAGTAGTAGAATGTAGATAAAGATTTACCGATATAAGTCACACAAATGTCTTATAGTGACAAACTAAATACCGACGGGAATTAAATAAATCAGTTAACAAGTCACAACTTGTTAAGTATTTTGTTGTTGTCTTGTTCAAATACTGAATCGATTACGTACCCAAGTAGGCCGATGCAAACATAATCTGGCGAAATGGGGCAATGGTGCCGATTCTCTTGTACACCGAACTAAACTAACTAAACTTCCTTACTTTTGGTAATGAGAATCTTAAAGATACTCTGCAAAAAAAAATCTCTAATTTTGAAAATAATTTTGACAACTATAATCGAATTTGACAATCGCGACTCCACGTGGTACAGTATACTTGTTTGTGCTACCCCGTGATTTTTTTTAGAACTGGATGCGCGCGGTTAAAATATTACCTACGTATTTCATAAAGGGGGTCGAAATTTTCATTATTTTTGCGATAGGAATTTTCGAAATATAAGATTTAAAAAAAAAAAAACAGTACTGTTTCTGCACCTGAAGTCGAGGTGTTGGTGTAAATTTTAGGTCATGACAACTGATAGTATTCCACAACATTTATAATCGCGATTAAAAATGGTCAGAATTAGTTAGAGAATCAAAATTTTAGGTGAAAAACGACAAATTCAGAATAGCAAAATTGTCATTTTCACTAAATTAAAATCTCAGTGCCATCTTAGTGCTGTCAAACTAAAATATAGTTAAGTTGTGTCACTTTAGTCGATTTCATTATGGAAATCGTCGTTTGACAGGATTAAACAAACTTTTGGTGATTTTTCTTTCTATTTTTATAGGTCTGGCTCCATCGATAACGTTCGATGATTTTGCCAATGTCAAGGTATGAGAAATTAATGATCGTAAACTGTTGCACAACTATTGATCAATGTTTGTAGTGGTGATATCCATGGATCTCCATGCTAAAAAAGGACAAAACATTTTTGGTTAGTACATGTAAAACGTCACAATATAAATGTTAGAACATTCAGTAGGTTTAAAATAAATAAATAGAACATATAACATATCAACTACAACTGGATTTTATTAATACTAATGAATTTGTAAAGGATTTTAACTGCAGGGGTATGGGCTAAAGATAATAGGAAAGGAATGTTAATTGGGCGGGGAATATCAGAAGGGAGTATGTCGTAAAGGGGAGTGGTTAAACGAGGACAGGAAAAAAACAAGTGTTCCAGAGTTCCCTCGTCCAGACCGCATTCACATAAAGAAGAGTCCCTCACGCGTATTTTGGCCAAAAAAACTGGTGTGCAAACGAACCCAAGTCGGAGTCTAATTATGACAGAGGTGGCTATTTTACTAGAAAATTTTAGTTTGCTGAACCAACATTTAGATGGAATGAATGGTTGGATAGAGCCATAAAATTTTCCCTTTAGTGTTCGTGTTTTTTGCCAGTGATCATTCCAATTCTTCATCATCTCGGGTTTAACAAGACATTGCAGATCTCGGGGATAACAAGACGGATGAGATTCGATCCCATTCCGAGTAGCCAGCTTGGCAATCGTATCCACATTTTCATTATCAACAATTCCAGAGTGGCTGGGGATCCAAGCCAGTGCAATCTCTATGCCTAAGCAGTGGCATCTATACAGGAGTTGTTTTATCTTTAGGATAAGGGGGAAATTGTGACGGGAGCGAAAAGGCGATTTCATTAAGTCCTGTAGACAGCTAAGAGAATCCGAGAGAATAAGGCTTTTGTTGAGTCCATGTGATTCAATGTAAGAGACTGCTTCCAAAAGTGCTATAGCTTCCCCTGTGTAAATAGTGCCAAAAGCAGGACTACGAAAATGAAGAATAATTTTGTATTTTGGGATCCACACAGCTGATCCAACATTACTATTATCGGACAGCTTAGAAGCATCTGTAAATATCGTCAGCCAATCGTGCCAGTCTTCTGCCAGAATCCTATTGAATTTGGCATTAGCAACAGGGTCATGTTTGGATATACCTAAGTTAAAAATAATTTTTGGTTGGAAAAGCAAGGAATCAAAATTTACTTCAAATAGGGGGTTTTTATTTAACTGGACTAAGGAAATGTGCAAACTATTGAAATTACTGGAGCTGTTAACAAGGAGTGGAGAATTTTTATGAGACCAATAGCGAGATGTTGGGATTAAGTGAGAAAGTGTACGAAGAAGAGGGAGAAGAGGATGACATTTATTCTGGATGACTTTATAAAAAAATCTGTCACAGAGATATTGTCTACGAAAGTGAAGAGGGGGCTCTAAACATTCTACCTGAAGGGCATTAATAGGTGAGCATTTCATAGCACCCGTGATAATACGCAAGCATTTAGATTGGATCCTTTCCAGTTTGGCCAGGGCTATTTTGTTGCATGGTTCTAACAGAAAGGTTCCATAGTCAAAGTGACTACGAACTATGGCGTTATATAGGATTTTCTGGGAAGTTGGATGAGCTCCCCAGCGTACTCCAGAAAGGGCACGTAAGACATTAACGCCTCTTTCGCATTTCTTTGAGATGTAGTCCAGATGATAGAGACCAGATAATTTTGAGTCAAGAATGAGGCCAAGAAATTTTACTTTGTCACGGATCAAAATGGGTTCATTTTCAACATAAAGGTTAATAAGGGGAATATTACGCTTGCGAGAAAAGACAACTGCATTGCATTTGGAGACTGATAAACTTAAGCCGTGATCGGTCAGCCACTGGTTTAAGTAGTAGAGGGCAGAATTTAAGCGAGATGCGGCATCTGAAAGGGAGGCTGAACTAAAGTATAGAGCAATGTCGTCGGCATATTGAAGGATTTTGCAGAAACAACTCACCGAAGACTCCAAATCATGCGTGTATATATTATAAAGGATGGGGCTTAGGACCGACCCCTGGGGTAGGCCCTTCCACACTAGACGGGATGAGGAGACGAAGTTTTGATGACGGACAGAGATAGATCGGGACATAAGGAGACTACAAATGATGTTGACCATCCTCACAGGTATCTCAGCTGTAGCAGCTTTTGCCTGAGTATAGGAAGTTGGACATTATCATAGGCTGAAGCTATGTCTAGGAAAACACCGAGAACACTTTCATTATTGGAAAAGCCAATGCGAACATCAGACATGAAGACACTTAGGCTATCTAGAGTTCCCATACCTCTTCGAAAACCAAACTGAGAACTGGATAATATGCCTTTAGTTTCTAAGATCCATTCTAGTCGGTTCTTAATAAGATTCTCCATAATTTTAGCCAAGACAGAAGAAAGGGCGATAGGGCGATAGGAAGCAGAATCTTTTGGGTCTTTTCCGGGTTTCAAAATTGGGATGATTATTTGGGATTTCCAAGACTCTGGGATTTTGCCAGTATCGAAAAAGGAATTGATTAGGTTCAGAAATATTAGTTTACAGTTAGAAGAAGATTTGGAAATAAAGGAGTAGGGTATTCCGTCGACCCCCGGAGCAGAATCCCGGAGATGATCTAAGGCACAAATAAGTTCTGAAGAGAAAAGGTCATCAAATCTATCAGAGGAAGTGGGAGGAGGAGGATCTATAGTGAGAAGGCATTCGTAGCTAGGAACAAAGGGGGGGGCTAATTTGGATATAAAGTCTTCCAACCAGGAACTGTGGTCATTGGTAGAAACTTCGGGAGACTGGCTGTCACAAGCTCTGCGGTAGATTTTAATTTTTTTCCATACAAGGGAAACTGGAGAACGTGGAGACAGTGACTCGCAAAACTTAAGCCAGCCACATCTTTTCTTTCTTGCCAATAACCTACAAGTAGTTGCAGAATTGGTGATTTTTAGTCTAGTTTAGAGGCATTTGTGACAGGAGAATCGGCACCAATATCGATTGATCCAACATCCAGTGTGAATGCGGTGCTCCTGAACGGACTATGTCCCATCTGCTAGACTGCTAGAGTGTCCTAATTATCCGTTCACATGTAACCTTGACGATCTGAAAAACGCCGCCGCAATCAATGTGACCACCTACTGGGCCCAAAAAGTATAAGCAACATACATAAAGGTATCGGTACGAAAAGAAGAACTGTTTTATATGTATTAATCGAAAAGGTATTTACTTAATTAAAATAGTCATTAATTAAATATATAAATTTATTTTCCGTCATTATCATTGACATCGATTTCCGGCTGCAAGGTTCAAAGCGAAGGTACTTACTGTGAGATCGTCATTGAAGGGTACCTAATCATTTAAATTTTTCCTTCAAGTGCCATTATCTCATTATCACACTGTACTAACATAGGTAACTACTGTGTTTTTGTGCGAGAACCGATTACAATGTTGACAAATACAATCATTTAAGCAATCGTACGATCACGAGCAAATCGGTTATAGTATTTCTTTTTCGTTTTCGTTCTGTGTCCATCAAAAATTTCTATTCTTTATTGTACACTGAAAAGATGAACATCTGGACACAGTTTATATTAGAACGGTATAAACGACAGTCTTATCAGAGACAAGACAATCGGGCTTTTAGGACAAGATTCATAGAACACACTTTGCCTCTACTTTGCTAAGTAAGGGTCCCATACGAATATGAACTTTATTCTTATCTAGATAAAGTTCATATACACCGTGACATTTTAGTCGTCTAACAAAAGCAGCTCACTTCATGTATCGAATGACTACTATTACTACTTTTATTTTTATTAATTAATTTATCTTTAAATAGATTGTTTTCTATTTTGTGAATGTGAGAACGCTGTAGCCTTAGTGAACTGTTGATTTGTTGACCATCATTATTCTGTTAAGTACCTGGTACAGTACCTGGTAAAGTAAAGACAGTGTTATCTGTGAATCTTGCCCTCACAGTGTGTCTATTCTATAATGAAGCAACGTCATTCCGTAATCACATACTATATACTCTCCAGTCACTAATTCATTTACTAACCGTCGTGATTATAATATCGTTCCCTACTCTTGAACCCAGATCAATAACAAAGATTTTCATGTCGACAAGGAAATCATTTTTGGATGGACACGGCTGAAGACTGAGATAAGATTAAGAAGAATGCTAGCGAGATTTACAAGAAACCTGAAACGGATAACAGCGAAAACCTCAAAGACGAAGACATTGGAAACAGCAAAGAGCACAGCAGTAGAGATGCACCAGTAAAACTGGACCTGAACCTGAACCATCATAGCGGCGCCGTGCCGTCGTAAAAAGATGCCCATCCATACATAAATATAACCCGTTTCTCCACTATTCCATTGCCTAATCAAGGATGCATATCCAGTACGGCTCGTAAATCCTTCCTTATCCTAAGGTCACGTCTTCCCTACCACGCGCCCCCGGGTCTACTCCTTGATATGCAATGGCCTCTGTAACCCCATGCAGCATGAGGCTCCAGGGGCTAGTGCGAATCTTGGGGTTCATTTGATTTAGCGAGTCTGGTTAAACTACATTGGGGTTGGTGCATTTCATTCATTCATTCATAACCATTTTCGCAAGAGGTACCAAGAATCGAGAACTGTAATCACACGGAATTCCCTTAGCAGGTAGGTATTTGTCAAATAAAATGACGCAGTGCGAAAAGCCCACTTTCTGAAATCAGGGTCGCTGGTTCCCGCATCCGTTTCTGAAGGCTCAAAATGAATAAAAATTTTGCACAATCACTTTAGTTATCATATTAGGGATTTACGTAGGTTATGGAGGTGTAAACTCGGTGTCGTGATCTAAGAATAGACTGCACGGGATTTCCTTACACAGATTAGCTACTCTATCTCTAATACGATATATGCGCCTTCTTAATCTGACTGGGGCGACCCGCTTGTGGAAGACCAGTCAACCGATTCGCTATCGTGAATAGAAATACTCCGTACCTGAGAACGATTGCAGGACTTTGGTTCCAGTTGCGATGAATCCGGCTCGAAGGACCAAATTAATGGTAATGGTAAATAGCTACTAATTAACGGTTTTGCTTTCAACATAAGTGTAGGAATGTTCGTTAGTCAGTAAAAGTCTCACCTTAACATCGTTATAAAATTCGAATCCTAACTATAAATGTGAAAGTGAGTTTGTTTGTTTGTTACGATTTCACGATTAAACGGCTGAACGGATTTGGATAAAATTTGGCACGGGGGTAGACCACGACCTAGGTTAAGACATAGAATACTTTTTATCTCGGTAGGGCGTTCTCGTGAGATAATTCCTCCGAACTCCGAAGCCTCGGGCAAAAGCTATTTATCAATTGTAACTATGAGCTGCCTTGTAGTCTTTAAACAGACTTCGGACCCAGGTTGGTCGAAGCAAAGAAAACCTGTTCAGGAGGAGATTGATATATGATTCCGCCTTGATATGTAAATGTGGTGCTGTTCCACAAATGATGGAACGCTTAACATCAAGTCCTGTCAGCACGTTACAGGAACTGGTGGACGCTACTGAAGGCGCCAAACTCGTAGCTAAGAGTGAGAGTGAGAGTCTGGGCCGAAGGGGAAACCGAGTTCTGAGTTGAAAAGGGACTTTTTAAATGTTTTTTATTTTTAAATGAATATTTTGTATTCTTAGTTCGTTCTGGGTTCCGCTCACAGACGTTTAATTTGGTCCTTTGTACATTTTAAGATTCCAAAATTCGTCCCATAATTTTTTGAAAATTCTTTGTAATAATACCAATTTTTTTACAAAAATTGTAATTGCAAATTGTGTTTTTATTTAATTACCGCATTGTCATAATAGAACGATGCAGTTAATTAAATACTGTAACAGCTTCCTGAATATTTGAAATTGTGTCCGTGGAGTTTCTTGCCCGTTCTTCTAGGTACCTACTGCGCTTTGGAATGGGCATTCAGTTTATCAGCATGGCATTGAGTTTGAGTATTTCTACAAGGTCTTTAAAGGCTTGTGCCATTAAATTGTTCTTATTTCAGCGACTCACAGTATGTATGTAAGTTATTAATTATGGGTGATTTAAATGAGTATCCATAGAGTTTCTTGCCCGCTTTTTCTTTTCTGATTGACCGACTCCTTGACAATTCAAAAGTGCCTGTAATAGTTTAATTGAAATAAATGGTTTGAGTTTGATCCAGTAAACATTCTTGAGGTTTTTGAACTCTGAACTATCCTGCCGTTTTGTGAGGCTATTCCTTGAGGTGAAAGCCTAAAATCCGTTGATTGAATGAATAAGTACTTAATATTACCATGACTTGTTTTTTAGTTAATTTTTATTACGTTTATTTAGGTTCAGTTCACACTGAGACGTGACGCGACGATGCTTGAAGAGGCCAGTGGTTCCGAGCAGCGCAGCGCGGCGCCGCGAGACGCAGCGCGACGTCGCGAGGCGCATCGTGAAATCACTAGCAGCCCCACGCCTCGCTGCGTAGCGAGACACCGCGCTGCGCCGCTGTTGCACGCCGCGCCTACCGGCGAAGCATCGCTGGTTCATGATGCGTTACGCTACGCCGCGAGGCATCTCGAGGCCCAGCGAGACGCCGCGAGGCATTTTCGAGTTATCTCAATTAAATGTGTATCTTTTTGAGTAGTAAATAAAGTTATATTTTGTATCACTATCTTAAAAAGTGCGCGCAGCGTGTGTACTGACCCTATTGTTTTGTATTCTTGACTTAACATATCATCACGGCTGTTTTCCCCGAATGGTAAAAGCAGAGGTGTACCAACAAAGTACACCAACATTTCGCCAGCTATGTTTAAGTCCCATGTAAGAGAGGGCGATACTATTGCCATCGACCGGGCACAAATCCAGACTTCGGGCTGCTACTGAGAAATTCCTGATAAAAAAACACTTGCAATATCTAAATGTAAAGATGTTTATTGTGATGACTTGTAAGAATCCCTTACCAATAAATGACGATGACTATGAGTGTGACTCTTGGCATGTCACAATATGCCTATTGGTGCCTATGTCGCAACGGTAAGTACCTAACCACAGCACATAAGTCACACAGCAGTAATGTATTCGAGAGAAAATGATGTCACTATCTTTCAAAATGTTGGAAGAGGTGTGTCTTAAAAGTAAATAAAGTGAAGTTAGAGGTAAAGTGTGATATTTATAGGCAATTTTGGCCGGTGACTAATAGAAATGCCAAGCAGTGGTGACCCAGTGGTAACGGCCGTGACTTCAGATTTGTAGGTCATAGGTTCGAACCCTGACAGGTGCTTCATCACCACTGCTCTCAAAACGGCGAAGGAAAACATCGTGAGGAAATCGGCATGTCCTAGAACCAAAATTTCGCAGTCATGACAATGTGACATCTACCAACCCGCACTGGGCCCGCGTGGTGGATTACGGCCCAATCCCTCTCTCAGAGGGGAGGCCTGTGTGCCAGCAGTGGGTATATTATAGGCTGATTATGTTATGTAATAAAAATGCCATATTTTCTATTGTTCTGGAAGGCTATGTTTAAGGTTCTTTGGAGTTATGTTACATAGAAAACTAAAAAAATTAATGGAATTTGACGTGTTGGTGCTTCTAGCTGGCTAATGATCAAGCACTTATCAACTCTTGCTTCTTGTTGTTAGACAAAATGCTTTAATATACAAATTAAGACCTCCTCGAAACAAACCTTTTTTTTTTTTTGTCCCTGACATATATTTTATGCATTGCCGCTCGTGCGAGACGAGACGGGGTATGTGGGACTCCTGTCGGAATGACAGTATACCCACTAAAACTCAGCGGTGTTCCCACATCGCCGTGATGGGAGGGCCATGAGAAACCGGCTCAGCCTTTACATCCACAACCCTCCCGGCGCATGCCCGCCTAGCTGGCGGGCCCCGCATGGCCCCCCAGGTCGGGGGGCTACGGGAATGGCCGGGAACACCTGGCCATTCCCGTCCGACACTGGTGGAGGCCTGTGCAATACAGGCAAGGGTGCCCCCGCACCCGTTGCCTGCTGGCCTCCACCTGGGAGGAGTCGGAGATGACTATCAAACTTACGTCTTCTTCGACCCCTCCTCCATGGGACATGACGTGTTCGCAGAAGGTCCAAACAACCCAACCATTTTTTTTTTTTGATTACGGGGGGAAATCCTCATGAATGTCCTTACCTCATGGGTCTGTCAGACCGCACAAGTTCTGACATTTGTAAAAAAGTCCGGACATTTTATTTTTTATCTTAATTTTACTTTTTTATTATAAAAAAAACCCTTTCGTCAAAAGGTCCGGACAAGTGGCAAGGCTAGCCAAAATCCAAAAGGGGGGCTAAAAAGCCAAACATGTCCGTAGAAATCTGAACGGATGGTAAACCTATATACACTTACCTTATTTATTATTGCCTGATTGAATTGGTTTATTTTGTTAATTAATAAGTTTTAACGCACCTATAGGCCAATAAATAACAGACAAGCTCAGAGGACCAGAAAGGTAAAATAAAATAAAATGCAATTGGAGTCTGTAACAGCGTCTGGTTAGTTTCACATCGAATTTTTAGTATTGTGTGGGTTGTAGATTCAATTACACATTCTTCCATTTTCGTCGCGATTGCATTATCACTTTAATCATTTATTTTTCTTCAATAGAAATTACCAAAAATAAACTCAATCGACTCCTGATATAGCGCTAATTAATAGATGTGAGATAAAGTGTGGGTGACACAATGCCTTCTATGTTACGGATTATAGTTTAGCTAGGAGGTATTAGCTAGCATTGTTACATGCAGGTGGGCCAGGAAACGAGGTCCAAAAAAATAATTTTTAAAGCCTCTCTTCAAGGGCTTCCCGAAACACCCTCATGTATATTCAGAGATTATTTATAGTTTAGGAGCTAGATGGCTTTGAATAATTTCTGTTGGTGGTGTTTCGGGAAGCCCTTGGATCGAGGCCTCCAAAATTTTGCTTTGGACCTCATTTCGCGCGTCACCCTGTATACTTTTACGAACGTGCACGTCTTTCTACGTTGTTCTCACATGTATAATTTCAACATGAATGATGTAACCAATATTTTGGATCCAATTTTTTATTTAAAAGAGTGTCCGCCGAGTTTCTTGCCCGTTCTTCTCCATAGTTACCTACTACGCTTTGGAATGGGCAACTAGCTTCATATTTCTGACTGACCGACTTCTTGACAATTCAAAAGTGCCTGTAAATGGTTTAATTTAAATAAATGCTTTGACCATTGACCAGATTTTTTTGTATTGACCAGATTAGATTGCGTCTGTGAATTGATTTAATTAACCTAATTATGTCATACTGCGGGTCTTATTGAATAATGTAGGTTGATGTGGGATAAGTTAAAGTTTTGTGTCAATATTATACAAGGTGTATTAGAAAGCTGTTCAGCTTGATGGTCTGTACCACACCCTTAATTTTGACCACACTTTTCTGATACACTCTGTATAGTGTAAATAAATCCTTTTAGAGCTTTTGCTTCTGTAGTATAATCAGCCTATAACATTCCCATTGCTGGGCTGCACCAGGGACACAAGCCTCCTCCCTGTGAATAGTGTTTAGTTTATGAATTATTAGTTTCTTTGTGTAAGAATCGTGGCCGTAATCTATGTACAACACGGACCCAGGGCGGGTTGGTGGATGTCATATTATGTCTTCGGATTTCATATGTATAAAAATTTCATTAATAAGGTTTCGCTTAATTGTAATTACATATTACGCGTATTGAAGGACCAGAAAGCCCACAATTCACAAGGCGCACATATCCTTGACACATATTTTGATTATGCACAACACACTGTAATAATGACTCACCGATAGAAATATTTCTAGATTTGCACACATTAGCAATACCATTAATTAATTTAAATAACGGTGTTAGAGAATATTATACGGCTGGTTATAAAAGGAGCAACTAAATATTATACCAAGGTTAGATTTTTTTTAATACATGGTTAGTAGGTATTGTCGACTTCGTAACTTCTATATCATATTTATATACCATGACTCCTCCGTGCCTCGGCAAGCACGTTAAGCCGTTGGTCCCGACTGTCATTTATTTGTAGATCTTTGACAGTTGTTACGGGTCGTCAGAAGCCCGAAAGTCCGACAACCACTCTTACCAAGGGGTATCGTGTTACCCAGTAACTGGGTTGTGGGGGTCAGATAGGCAGTCGCTCCATGTAAATACTGGTATTATTCAGCTGTGAAAGATGATGATGATGAGTAGGTATTGTCGACTTCGTAATTGCTATATCATCCTAAGGTCGAATGTCCCCTGACCGTCATAAAACGACAAGGTTTATTTGTCTGTGTGACATTTAGATAGTTTCAACCTGAAGAGGCTACGAGGAATTTAAAAAACAGGTATTTGAAGAAACTATTGCCGTCTCTTACCTCAAGTCTGCTTCCGCAGAGTGCGATAGGGACAGCTGCAGCTCGGACCGATTATATCACAAAAAAAATTGACGAGATCGACTTTTCGTATTCTTTTTTCTCCTCGAAAACAGAGCCGATTCAATTATTTTTTACATAATTGTTTTAAGAAAGAGTATGTCTAGGTTCCTATCATTTTCTTTTATGTTAAATACTTTTCAAATTTGTCTCGTAGTCCTCTAATCACGGCGGTAAAAATGGGGCATTTTTTGTAATTTTTGGAGGGTCATATTTTCTTTACCAATAAGTTGCTGAAAAAAGGAAATGACAGAGACGTGTCAACAGCAGACCTTGATTTTAGGAAAAAAAAAAGAATGCTCTAGAGGCATTATTCAGGAAGAAAAAACCGGAATACATTTGTATAGAGATTCGCAGGCCCTGTTCCCTCTTAATGAAGTTTCAATTTTGTACGAATTGTTGTCAAAAGTGTTAAAGCAATATTACTAGATCGACTATACCTACAATAAAGAGTGAATCTACCCAGTCTTTTCTCAACTATGTTGGGGTCGGCTTCCAGTCTAACCGGATACAGCTGAACACCTACCAGTATCTTACGTGGAGTGACTGCCTATCTGACCTCCACGACCCAGTTACTGGGTATCACGATATCCCTAAAATAAAGAGTGCATGTCGTAAAGACTAAAAGCAAGGAGTATAGAAAGTTCTATACTCCGCGGGTAAAGCCATTAAATTAATCTTTAGGAAATCTTTTATTCTTGAATCTTCACGAGTGATAAAAAATACACATTTTTTTTTCTATTTCTCGATTCCTAAAAGTTTGTTTAGGAATCAAAAATTTGAATATTAATGCTACTCCTAACTAAAGAAACATAAGTCTTCGAGGCATGACATTCAACTTATATTCGAAGTCATCTCGATGTGTAAACATTGAGCACTCAAGCAGGCATCTATTCAATACTTGACCGAGCCAACATTGCTCAACACAGACCCATTAATCATTAGTGTTAATCATTTAGCAATGAGCCCCTTTGCACAGAGCACGGAATTTCCGCACTGGCAGCGCCTACAGACGGCAGTATTATACCCGAATCGCTTTAGCGTGGCATTGAACCAGCTACAATTTCTAAAATTCTTTATTCAAAAATTTAAATAAAGTCCGTTAAAGTCCTGAATCAATATCTATCTTGATCTTCAACATGTTCTAATGACGAAAAGCCATTCATAGTTATTGTTTGGGTTTCCACGAAGAGATATTAGGGAAAGGTCAATGACTGGTATTGCCACGCTAAAGCGATTCGGGTATAGTAAAATTCCTTGTGCCGAAAGTGACTTCAGCGCACAACTTCTATCACGGTCGCTATATAGACAGGGGAGAGATGTTGACAGGGAAAAAAAAATTGTCCGTCAGTCAAATATAAAAAAAATATTAGACACGTTTATTTGCTTTATCACACCTATTATTAAAAATGGTTTAGATAAAACTAATTATTAGAGATGCGCCGAATGTTCGGCCGAATATTCGTATTCGGTATATTCGGCATATTATTTCATGTTCGTATTCGGCCGAATATTCGGTTGATTTGCTGAATAATTACCGAATATTTAAATTATTGTTAATAAAACATTTTGTGTGTGTATGTTAATGTCGAGGTAGAAGCACTACGCCCCGTTCCCCGTGAATTGAACCACACATTTACTCAATCACACTTTACTTTTATCTTGTCACTTTCGTATTCATTAAAAAAAATCCACACATGCGATCTTTTACGTCCACTCATCTTCAAAAACTAGAATAAAGATTAAAGATAATTTTTAAACAATATTATGCGAGAAATGCAATATGTAACCGAAAGAGCGAGCCGTGCTAGCGCGAGGGGCCGCGAGTTGAGCGCGGGGCAGAGAGGGGGTGGTGGCAAACGCCGCCCGGCTCTTGCAGAGCGCCGTACAAACCTGTTTACCGCGCAGAATTGAACCGAATGATTCGGCCGAGTATTCGGTTCGGTACACTTTGGGCCGAATATTTGGCCGAACATTCGTATTCGGTTGAACCTACATTCGGCGCATCTCTACTAATTATTAAAGTTGGAGAGTGGGGGCTCGCTACGTCACAAATCAAAATAAAATCTACCGGGGAGTGACGTCATGCCACATTTTAAATCAATGTATTGCCGTAATCTTTTGATTACGTAAAAAATGAAAAAATGCGTGTCCAATATTGTTTAATAATCTACCAGACGGGCAAAAAAATATTTGTCAACCTCCCTATTCAAAGCCGTGTCAGTTTCTATACGTCATTTGTCAAATTATCAAGTTACTAAAAATTAATGAAAAACTTAAATTTTAAATTTCCTTTTTGGCTTTTATATTATGTAAAACCATAATTGGTGCATGTTGTGTTAGCCTGTAAGTAATTGTTGCACTTATAAACGTACTATTAACGAAGAATATATATTTTGAATGGAAACTGATTTAAAGACGAGTTATGAGAAAAATAAGTTTTCTATAGAATTTTGAAATTCCTCATATCTCGTGTTTATATCAGTGTCCATTCAAAATATATATTTAGGAGCCTAGATATTCTGTAATCCAATCGGAATAAATACACACTATCTTAAGAATATGTTTGAATTACAAATTATTTTTGTATTACGTTTGTATGAACTACGCATGCTCCGCAGGCCCCTTAAGTAACTTATTTTAAATGTATTGTGTAAACAATTGTTGGCTATCCTAAATAAATAAATAAATTTGTGTCGTAGTGCCAGTATACGGTGACACGCTTGGTTTGTATGGAAAGTGTTAGCAATGCCGCCTCTAGCACCCGCCAAGGCGTCTGTGCCCTTTAGTATATCATTCACAAACTTATTTGCTAACACTTAACCTTTACCTTTGTTACCTAAGCGACAGAACAGCAGCAATTTGTATCTGTCGCATCTGTAAAGCCGTATTGTATTCATGGGAAACAAAAGTTGCGCAACATGTTTTGGTGTTGCTAAAATATTTTGTAAATTAACATAATGTTTTCAACAAAAATATGATTACTGCGACTATATTGCGAAACTTAACTAATCTATCTATAATGTTCTCAATGCTCGAAATCAGGCCTCCTTCCAAACAGAAGGAGCGGGCCGTAATTCACCACGCAGCGCGGGCCTAGTACGGGTCGGTGGATATCATATGTATAGACATTGAACACTTTGAACCCGAAAATTCATAGGAATTTTCGGGTTCAAAGTGTGGGCATACACCTCTGCCTAACCCTTTGGGGATTACAGGCGTGATGTTTTGTAATGATGATAAGCAATATTTTATTCTGAATTTGAACAGAACTGATGGACTACATCAGTTCTGTTCAAATTCAGAATAAAATATGTTGTTTATTATTGTGATCTATACAATTCTATCCCAACCAAATGGCGACGATGCGATTTGGTTGGGTTTGTTCAAATTCATGGTCCACGTCTTGTGAAAGTACAATTGTTTAGGATACGATGGGACTGATATACGCTATGCATAAAAGCCCATATAACCTAATAAAGGAAAAAATATATATTCAAATGAATCAATCAATCAATCAATAGTCTTTATTTGTAAACATAGGTTCCAACAATGTGCAAGATGTTACAATTGTTATAATTATAGTTTATCTGTGTTTTGCCATTTGGCGTACAAATATACATTTATTGGCTTATTTTTTTTATTGGCTTTTGCCAATTAATTATCTTAATTTATAATAATTCAATAGTATCAATGTCAATTTATATAAAAAAAAAATTACATTTAATTTTTTTATTTTTTTAAATGTAATTTAATAAAAATGCAACAGATAGTATTTGGTAATGTCAATATTTAATGAAATGCGAATCAAATGGAACAACGAATACTTACAATGTTGCTCCGTGGTATAAAATATTGCTCCGTTTGTAATCAGCCTAAAGAATTACCTACCATACACACAGTCGCAAGTCCTAAATTCTTTACAATCAACAATTACGATTGTGACAGGAAAAAATATCTTTCCAATATAATTAGCATAAATATCTGTTTTATACGGGCAAAGTTTTAAAATGAAATGATTTGCATAGTTATCTTTATTTTAAAATGATTGTGTTTTTTTAAGCATAATGCCAGAGAATTGAATGTTGCATTCTTTAGTTGTTTGGTAATGCGTAAAAATGTCAGTGATTCAATGAAGATTTGATTTGCCAATTGTCAAGTACCTGCCTATTAGTCAATTGTAAGGTCATGATTTAATGGGCACGCCACTATTGCGGCGATAAGTCCCCTCTTTGAGGAGTGGCTAGAGAGGCGCCACGGCGTCCTCACCTTCCGCCTGACGCAGGTCCTCACCGGACATGTTTTTTTCGGGAGGTTCCTGTTTCGTATCAGGCGGGAGGAAACGCCCGGGTGTCATCACTACGTGGATCGCCCGGAGGACACGGTGGAGCATACGGTGGAGGTCTGCCCGGCTTGGGCAGAGCATCGCCGTGTCCTCGTGGAGGCGATCAGTGGCGGGGATCTCTCGCGTCCGGCCCTGGTCCAGGCCATGGTACGGAGCGAGAGGGCATGGGAGGCCGTCACCTCCTTCTGCGATGCAGTAATGCTCGCGAAGGAGGAGGCAGAACGCGTGAGGGAGAGGAAAATTTCGCGCCCTCACGCCCCTAGCCGCCGCAGGAGACGCCCTGGGCGTCGGGAATCGTAAGCCGATTCCTGGCCACAGTAGGCGCGAGCTTGCGGAGGGTGAGCAAATTATTTATATCCTTTATAACTATCATTATAGATTTCATTACCTTATCACAATCAGCCTATAATATGCCACTGCTTGGACACAGGCCGCCTCTCTTCGTGAGGGAGTGGGCTGTAATCCACCACACGGGCCCAGTGCGGGTCGGTAGATGTCACATGTCTTCGAATTTTTGGTTCGAGGACATGCCGATTTCACCACGATGTTTTCCTTCACCGTTTTGAGAGCAGTGGTGATGAAATTTTTTACACCACTGGGCCACCACTGCTTCCTAATGCGATAATAATATGGAAATTCTTGTTCTAAGGGATGAAGATTAATGGAATAGGTACTGTAAAAAAATGTTAGATGCATGAGTGGCTTGTTGCGCGCATTTAGGAGAACAGCACTCCAAATGCGTCTGTCAAAACACTCTTTCATCAAACACAATTCGAAGAATTTTAAAGGAAACTCCTAATATCCATTGCTTCATAAGTTTGAAAACTTCGTCTGCTATAACGCAATGAATGTTGTTGAACTGTCAAAATGAAAGGAATTGCTATTGTAAGTTACGCAATTACCCCGCAGAACTCCATGAACTCCTCCAGAATTTAAACGAATTTCCTCAATTTCTTGAAATGGATGGAATGTATACAAATATACGCTTCTGGAATTAAGAATTTCTCGCTTTTGATTACGAATATTCAGCCTTGTGTATTAAGCTCCATTTAAGAACAGGAGCAAGTTTTGAGTATGAATGTGGATGGCTATAAAAGTAGGGGAAGACCAAAGAAACGATGGCTGGACTGTGTGAATGATAATAATATGGAGTGACTACCTAGATGATGACTAATAGAGAAATACAAGGGTAACACAGAAAGTTTTTAGATCTGGCTGGAAACAAATCCAATTTAACATTTATTCAAATTTCGAGTTTAGAACTCTTTGGTAACCTGCATCTAATTACGCAACATATTTTCGTAAACAATAACGAGAAATTTGTTTCATTTTGGCAGTTCAACAAAATTCATTGCGTTATTTACGCTGGTGAACGGATTTTTTTTTCGAACTTATGAAGCAATTTGTTTAAAAACGATATGAAACCCGGTTGATCGTGTATTACGTAATAAGGGTACTGATGATGTAAATTGAATTCATCTGTCATTTATTCTTATAAATTGGCGGCAATTTAAAAAGTGCGTGTAGCAGGTCAAAATGAATTTAACCCGTGAAAATGTTCGCTCTATGATTTATTACGACTTTCGTTGTAGTCTTAGTCCACGAAAAAGTTATGATAGACTTAGATTAGCCTTTCATAATGAAGCCCCATCACGTGCCACTGTTTACAACTGGTTCAATGAGTTTAAGCGTGGTCGTAGGAATTTTACTGATGACCTGCGTGAGGGACGTCCTGCAACTGCGACAACTGACGACAACATCATTACTGTGCGGCGCATGATAGAGGCTGATAAGAGAGTGACCGACCAACAGATTCGGGCAAGCTTAGACATTGGTATGAGTCAGGTACAAATAATCTTACATGACCATAAAAGCGTCAGGATGTACTAGATGGATACCCCATAATTTGACCGAAGACCAAAAAAGCTGAGAAACGGCGTGAACGTTTGGTCCTTCAGAGGGAACAGGGCCTGCGATTCTCCAAATAAATGTAGGTATTCCCCTTTTTTCTTCCGGAATAACCAATATTTTTTTAAATAAAATCACGGTTTCTATAGACACGTCCCTGTTATGTCTTTTTTTTCAGCAACTTATTGGTAAAGAAAATATGACCTTCCAATAATTACAAAAATGCCCCATTTTTATCGCCGCTATAAGAAGACTACCAGACAAATTCGTAAAGTTTTTAACAGAAAAGAAAATGATAGGAACCTAGACAAACTTTTTCTTAAAATTATAATGTAAAAAGTAATTCAATCGGCTCAGTTTTTGAGGAGAAAAAAAGGGCAATACGAAACGTCGATCTCGTAATTTTTTTTGTGATATTTTCGGTCTGAGCTGGAGCTGTCCCTACCGCACTCTACAGGGGTAGACTTGAGGTAACACGACGGCAATAGTTTCTTCAAATACCTATTTTTCAAATTCCTCGCAGGCCCTGTTCCCTCTTAATTTAGTGGTGCCATCGAATGCGACGTTGCTTAGAAAGGAAAGGAGAATATTTTGAAAAACAGTAAAAAGGTATTAGCAGTTTAATGGTTCATTCGTTTTTTTTTTCTAAGAACTTTTAGTGTGTCGCACGTATGGAAGAAACAGACATGTTGCGCCGACCATATACCTAAATTGGGATAAGGGCAAGAAAGTGATAAATGACGTAAGTGATTCAAGAGCATGAGTGCATACGGGTCGAAGAAGAAGAAGATTTAGCACCGTGGAAATTAAGTTTCCATCACGCTGACTAGCCTGCTTGGAATAAGTAAGCGCCATCTATGTATTTATCCAAATATTGCTATGGAAGTTGAAAGGTCGTTGTTTAAATAGTGCCGCCAGATATGCACAGATGGCGCTGGTGTTAATTATCAGTGCAAGTTTATAAAAGTAAGTATTGTACTATAGAACATTATTTTAACGAAGTTTTTAATGAAGGAAAGGTCATCTTTTCTCTTCCTGGGTATGTCGTAAAAAATAATAAGACATAAAATTTATAGCTGGGACATCAAGCTTAAACTCAAATTCAAAGCATTTATTTCAATTAAATAAAACCATTTATGTTACGTTACATTTTTATGTTACGGCCCACTCTCTCTCAATGAGAGGAGGCGTGTGTTCTAGCAGTGGGAACATTATAGGCTGATTATGCTATGCTAAAACATTTACAGGCACTTTTGAATTGTCTAGGAGCTCCGTCTGAAAGATGAAGCTAGTTGGAGCAATCATTGCCTTGTACAAATAAAAACATGGCAGTATGTACCAGTACATCTAATCGAGTTTAATATTATTTGCTACACATCTATCTATTTTTATTTAAATATAAAACACTTACACACTATAAAACTGATTTAAATCCGTAAGACGTCCTCGTAACATAAGGTCCAGTTGAAAACCAGCGTCAGACACTAGTTGTCTGGCATTTATGCTAAACTGGGCCTATTTGGCGCAGCCGTGAGGCACACAATACTGTTTTAAGCTTTCTCTGTTTTATTTGTTTTTGTGTGAATATTGTGTGCCATGATCTGAGTCAAATAAATTTATTTTCTTTCTTTCTTTTCTTTTCTTTACAACCAATCGGATGCCGGGGATGACCCAACATATAGCTACGACGACAATGATTGCGTCACCATGGATGAATTTTCAGTGGTTGTTAACGGGTTTATTTTGTATGATGGCGAGATGGGAAATTAAAATAATATTGAAGAATCATGCCTCTGCAATGACTCCTCAAGCATTGTTTATTGCCAATGTATCTATTGGGTAAGTTGGCGACACCTTTTTTCTATCTTTCATTAATGTCTGGTCTTTAAAAGAGACCTTAACACCTAAGTTTTAGGGGTAATCAGATAGGAAGCCCTCTTGCCTTTTTTAAACATGACATGTAATTTAAGTGGTTCCAATATCATATTTTCAATTAATTTCATTTCCCTGAGGCCCTAGTGTGAGTTTCTTTTAACCATCTCGACTTTACGCATCGACCGCGTTCGGCGCTCCGATTGGCCCTGGTGAAGGCCGGCCGGCTGTCAACCGGAGCGCCGAACGCGGTTGATGCGTAAAGTGGAGATGGTTAAAATAAACTCACACTAAGGCCTCTGGCTGGAGCTTCAGCCTTGGCATAAATTCAGATATTTTTACCAAACTAAAAACGAAGTTTTCGTGTGTAGTCATTCTCACAGCTCCTACTTCAGTGTCTTCCTTATTTTATCCTCATTACTAAATAGATTTAAGCTATGATACAAAATCAGGGCATCGCGTCAAATTATGCGCGGGCACACACGTTTCTTGTTATCAATGCTTCATACAATAACAGTGGCGGTTAATTAAACCTACTACATGGTTACGACAGCTAGTTACGTGGGGACACATACGGGTGGATGTTTGAGGAAGCTTGTTGGCAAGCTTTCATAAAGTTATTATGTCTAGTAATAGCACAAACTTAATAATGTATTTATTTACTAGCACGGAATTCTATACATCAACTTTATTTATTTGTATAGCTGCCAATGAAAGTCCCTTCAACATCGGTCCAGCCGTTTCGGAGATTAGCCAGAATAAACAGACAGACAGATAGACGAAAAAAAAAGTGTTGTATGTACCGTATATACTTTCATATGCATTTAGTACAAAGCTGTTATTTTGACATTACAAACAGACACTTACATTCTATTTATTCGTACAACTTTATTTATTTGTATAGATAGTTAATTATAACAGTCTTCCGGGCGATCCGCGCAGTGATGTCACCTGGGCGTTTCCTCCTGCCTTATATGGAACAGGAACCTCCCAAAACAACCGTGTCCGGTGAGGACCTGCGTCAGGCGGAAGGTGAGGACTCCGTGGCGCCTCTCTAGCCACTCCTCAAAGAGGAGACGTATGGCCGCAATTGTGGCGTGCCCAGCACTGCGTTGGGACAATCGCATTCTCCGTGACGCCATGAGATCCCGCCGGAGCTCTGTGCGCTGTGACGCGATTCCTCGCGGCAGCGGAGTTACGCCCCGGCGTTTCGCCTCCTCGCGCCACTCCCAAATTTGCGTGAAGACTTTTGCCTCCAGATCCCATGGCGGCAATTCGAAAAGTAGGCTCGCCGCCTCACTGGAGACCGTGCGGTATCCCCGGACCAGCCGGGTGGCCATGACCCTCTGGGACGCATTCAACCGGCGGGCTGGCCGCCGCCTCAATGAACGCGCCCACACCGGTGCCCCATGAAGGGCGATGGACCGCACGACCGAACCTTAATGTGAGGTACTCAAAAGGTATTTTGGCAATTCTGAATGAAGATCTGGCATATGTCTTAGATCAGTGCCAAAAGACCAATCTTTACTCTTTCTGGTGATAGCATCATTAATTCTCATACTAATCAAATAAACTAATCAATATTTATATACCAGTGCCATCAGTAGCTCATAAATCATTGAGGTTTTGTCTACCAGAGCTAAAGAATAATCCAGATAAGAACAAAAGCCTCAAAACTGCTTTTATTTCAGATTTTGTTCTTTCGGCATACATAGAATTTATGCGTTGGCCAAGTCATACTTGCGGTCTAGATAAGCATAGTTTTGCATTAGTATATTTCACTATCGATTCTGATAATATCAGAAAAAAAATACCTCAAAACATTTTAAATAACTTTTTTGTCTTTGAGTTGGCTTTTTACTACCGGCAAATGTGTAATAATGTTTTAATTTCTTCTACGAAAACTTGCGCCTTGAAACTAATAGTAATAATACCTACTATCTATAACAGCCGTAAGATAATAGTTACGGTTCTTATATCTAGGTATGCCGGTCCCATACAGTTTTAGTTTACTAGATAAGACGATGGTAAATTACGATACCTCTGATTTTAGTTGTAGGTAGCTAAGTAAGAAATTATTATCAAAACTTGTTACTACTGTCATGCTTAGCATTAAGCCCTTATACGTATTAGCGGTTAACCGCGCGGCTAATCACTGCGGTTAATGGCGGTTAAGTGCGTATAAGCGGTTGCATATAAAAAAATGAAAAAGTGTCTAGCCGCGCGGTTAACCGCTAGTGCGTATGAGGGCTAAGTCACACTTTTTTATATACTCAACAGAACGACGGTAAAATCCAGATACCAGTAGTAGATAAGTATAATATTAATTATCATCAGTAATGAAAACCACCGTAAATCGCAGGTAAATTTATTTTTTTGCTAACTGTACTCAAAATTTCTTGGAGCGCGGTGGAACTAAAATATTGAAATATTTTATTGCTAAAAATTCTTGCAGCGCAGTGGAATCAATGTATGAACATAAAAATTATGAGAACAATGGGTTTTGGAGCGCAATGGAAATACCCCAGCAAAGGGCCGTATCTCAAAAATGGTAACTTACAAAGTTTTTCATACATATAACATCACGCCTATATTCCCTGAAGGATTAGGCAGAGGTGTACCTATAGTAACTGCCTAGTTGGTCAAGTGGTCGCAAGGGCTACTGCTGACCATGGGATCAATTCCCGGGTCGGGCAGTGCTTTCTCACTGGAATTTCTCAGTAGGAACCCAGAGTCTGGATTTGTGCCCGTTTCATGGCACGGTATAGGTATGACATAACATAAAATCACGCCTGAATTCTCCGAAAGGATGGGCAGAGGTGTAGGTACTCACATTTCACCAGTTATGTTTAGGAGGATAGGAGGAGGCGAACCTATTGCTACCAAGCAGGCGCAAATCCAGACTTCGGGTTAATTCTGAGAATTTCTAGATGGAAAAACCCAATAACAAATTGCCTGACCCGAGAATCGATTCCAGGACCCCATGCTCTGCAGTAGCGCTTGCAACCAGCCCAACAAGGCAGCACTTAATTTTCCGTTTTCCACATTTAAGCTCCACACTCTTCTGATGCCTCATCTAAAAACTTAGATAAGATCAGTGTAAATATCATCCCGTATATTCACCAACAAATAATATACATAATATACTCGTATCGACCGCCCGTAGACCGCATATAGTCGTTAATTAAACCATAACACTGCAAGCACCTACATTATAGACGCTGCGTCAATATTGTACTTATAAGACAATTTCCTTGCTTTTATGTCTGTAACGACTCCGTTCCTTTACGATGTACCATATGGGACATGTTGGGTCATTTTTGGGTACTGAGATTTGATCGTGCAGAAGAGTTTTTGCAACCATACAGTCAGTTCAAATCGTCAAAACGGTTCAATTACTGTCATATTACCATTCGGACTTACTAATACTTCATAAAATTATAAACGGTTCCATTGATGCACAATTAATAAACTAATTTAACTTTAGGTCTAGCCAACGTAGTTAGCGTAACCATCGAATTTTTGAATTACCTACATCAATCTTGAATACTACATTTAATAGCCCCCTTACACGTATGGCAAGGCAATATAATGAAAGGTCTAACTTGACGGATTACCCTATTGATATTTTCTCTATGACTTTCGCTTCATACAGACGCTCCCTATTTAAACAGTGTGATGAGTACCCGTCTATAGCTCAAATTGGTTTGTTTTTGTAGTGTTGTAGATTTTTGTCTACTAGACACACTTTATATTGTTCTCCTTTGTCTCTGAATTTCATAGTGAATGTCATGCATACCTGTCATTTGCATGGTTACTGAAATGCTAATTTTAGATGTTATTTAATTTGAATTGTAAGTGACTGTGCTGTTGGTGTGCTTATGATAAATAAATAAATAAATATTTCTGACAATCCCTACTGAAATGAAATTGTTTATTCTGTAAATAGGATATTACAATCACTTTTACACGTCATATTAAAAGAATTTGCTAGATGAGTTCGGCGTTTCCTATCTGACTACACTGAGAAGAAAGACCGAAACAAACTCAGAGGTCACAGTCTCTTTTAAAGTCCAGACATAATCTTGGCCAGGCCATATGAGGACCATGTAGATTAGTGTCTGAAATGGTCTTTTGAGGAAAGAACCACACAGATTTGAGTGGACCTGTCCAGTCAAGTCAGTGCAAGCATTGGTCAGTAATCGTGGAGCTCAACTCAGAACTTAAGGAGCTCAACTCGACGAACAATACCAAAGAAAGGACATTTGGGTAGGCCGCATAAACTACTCAAACTGCCAGACCATCATTAAAACCAACTGAGAAAGTAAAAAATTAAAGAAAGATAAAAAAAACCCACATAGTCCTCACATTCACAACAATTAAAACAATATAATACTTTGTACAAAGTAATCATGTCAGTTTTCAACAATGTTAATATGTAGATATATAAAACTGGTACTGTGGATGAGGAGATAAAACACAGAGAAAATTGCTACCTAGAGCGCCTGAGACAACACACCAACCTACTCGTACGTTAGCTCTAAATAAGGTTAAAGAGATGGCACTTTCTAGACAACTTACTGTAAGAAGGGCAACCGGCCGATGACCTTGTGAGGACGCGGGAATCCGCTGGATACGGGATGTACAGAACCTGTCGAAGAAACGGTGCTTGGTCCCGGCATATGTCCAGAAGTGGATATCTTTCGGCTGAAATGATGATAGGAAGTAAAAAATAAATTGAGGAGTCCAGGTCGTAAAAAAAAATCTGACAAATAATCGGAATTAACCACTACGAGTGCAATTTATGGCTACAAATGATAAAATCCAGGTTGCCAATATTTACATGTTTTCTTTTATACGAGTTTGTCTTCATTCTATGTGCACCTTTTTTTTTTTTTTTTTGCTTTATTAGAAAGAACCAGGTTCCTACTAATCAATTACAATCTAGCCTTTAAGACTAATAAGCAATTTAAATTTAACTTAATTTTTTACATGATAATTATTTTAAAACATAGAATAGTGTTTATTGCACTTTACACAAGTCCGTTTCACTTTCTTAGAGTCTGATATAATAATAAAACACTTTGTTCATGTGTTATATGTGTGTCATTGTCACTATTATTTCTACACTTTTTACACTACACTAACTCAAAGGGTTTTGTTCGTTTTAGTCTTCGCACTATATTTGTGTTGTCTAACAGCTGAATTGCCTCAACGTTCACATGACGGTGGAGTCTGTGTTCGTGGGACTCAGCAAATTTTTGAATTATGTTGGTGACGGGTTCCATTTTTAAGTCACGATGGAGGTCGTCATTTCTTATATACCAGGGCGCGTTAACAATGCTCCTGAGTACCTTATTTTGGAATGTCTGTATCATTTTGATGTTGGTCGGTTTAGTACAGCCCCACAGTTGGATCCCATACGTCCATATTGGCATGAGAATATGCTTATATAATAACATTTTATTATGTATCGATAGGCATGAATTCCGTCCAATCAACCAATACATGTTTTTGAAACGCATGTCTAGTTCTTGTCTTTTCTTTTTGACGTGCGCTTTCCAGCGCAGTTTCGCGTCAAGCGTTATGCCAAGATATTTGGCTGTGTTTGCGTATGGCACTTGTTGGCCATTTATGAAGATAGGTTGGTAATCACAATTCTTGTTGGTAAAATCAATGTGAAGTGACTTTGATTCATTTAGTTTAATTTTCCATTTTTGCGCCCAGTCATGAACTTTATTTACAGCAATTTGCACTTTTTTTACTGCTTCCTTGTGGCATGACCCTATAGCCATAATGGCAGTGTCGTCAGCAAAGGTTGCAATTGTATTGTTTTCCAGCTCTGGTATATCATACGTATACAACAGGTAGAGGACTGGACCCAGTACACTACCTTGAGGAACGCCAGCTTTAATCATTTTCAACTCTGAATAGGCATCCTCGTGCCTTACTCGAAACATTCTATCAGTAATGTATGATTCCAAAAAATCGGCAAAATCATTGGGCAGGATTTGTCTTAGCTTGTATATCAAACCCTTATGCCAAACTCTATCAAAAGCTTGTGCCACATCTAAAAATACGGTGGAGCAGACTTTTTTATCTTCAAGCGTTCTCTCAATGATGTTGGTAATTCTATGTACTTGGTCTATTGTGGAGTGTTTCTCTCTGAATCCAAACTGATGGTCAGGGATCAGGTTTTTCTCGTTTATAATAGGTTTTAGGCGTTTTAGAAACAATTTTTCAAACAACTTTGATAGTATAGGCAACAGGGAAATGGGTCTGTATGATGATGCTTCGTGAGGTGGTTTACCTGGCTTTGCAATCATAATCACTTCAGCAACTTTCCACGGCTCAGGTACATGCTTTAACACGAATGCAGAGTTGATGAGTCTGGTAAGTTTGACGATGGCTTTACGCGGGAGATGTTTCAGGATTTCTCCCGTAATAAGGTCGTACCCTGGGGCTTTTTTCAGGGTAATGTTCTGAATTTCCGTGGAAACTTCTTTAGGGGTCACAAGTTTAATTCTTTGATCTTGCAGAATATTAGCAACCTGTAGGTTGTCTACAGAGCCGTTATTTGGCTGAAAGGTTTCTTCTAAGTAATCTGCAAATCTTAGAGCTTTTTGCTCACTGCTTATGGCCCATTTTCCGTTACCATTTCTGATAGGGGAAATTTGTGTTATCGGCCTTTTGAATGACTTTGTCGCTTTCCAAAGAGAGTATTGCGTTGTATGGTCACTGGTTAACTGACGTAGGTTAGTATTAAAAGCCTCATCTTGAAAGGCTTGTATATTTCTCTTTAATCTTTTCGTGAGATTATTTAATAAAGTTTTATCTTGTGGGAATCTTGTTTGCTACCATCTTTTTCTTTGAGTCCTTTTTTCAGACAGTAGGTCTATTATCTCCTTTGGATATGTATTTCCTCTAAATTTTTTCGTTAGATGTGGTGTGTTGTTCCATGCAAATTGTTGGATATTATTGCTAAACTTGTTTACTTCAGAATCGAGCTGACCTTTGCTTTTTAATGAAGTTTTTAGGTCAATAATATTTTGTAGGTCTAAGCTAAAACTTTCCCAATCTGTAAACTTGTTAACTAATGTCAAGTTGTTTTCCCTGAGTAATATTTTGTGACTTAATCGTAATAATATCGGAGAGTGATCGGAGTTCATATGGAACCCTTCTTCCACTCTCAGATAATTGACTGATATATTCTTAACTATAAAAAAGTCGATTAGGTCTGGTAGTTTCTGGTGGTCAGTAGGCCAATATGTAGGTTTTCCAGTACTTATGGCCTCACAGCGCATGTCTTTAACTGCACTCAGAAGCTGTCTTCCCTTTGTTGTAGTTAATCTCGATCCCCAATGAATGTTTTTAGCGTTAAAGTCGCCGCCTAATATAAATCTCTGCCCAAGGAGTCCGAAGAACTGTACATATTGTTCTTTGTTTATCGTGTGTCTTGGAGGGCAGTATACGGCCGCTATTGTCACATTAAATTTATTCGTTTTAACTGATACCGCCACAGCTTGCATATCTGGTTCCTCGTATTTACACTGTTCGTAATGACAGATATTTTCTTTAATAATAACCGCGCTACCTCCTCGGGCCGTGTTATTAGGGTGCAGCGAGTTATAAATCTTATAGCCTTTAAATTTTACAAAACACTGTTAGTGAAGTGAGTTTCAGAGATCAAACACACATCAATATTTTCTGTGTCAAGGACTACTTGCAACTCATGTTGGTGTTGCAGCAGTCTGTTGGAATTCCACGCCATTATTTTAAGTGTGTTATTCATGATTGATTTTTCATAGTACATGATTCTAATTTCTCTAGCCTCTGGTCAAATGAGGATATGCACTTCAAGATCTGGTTAAGCTTGTCCTCGAGACTTGAAGGTTGTGTGCTTGGTTTTGCCGCTTGTGCATAAGAAACACACTTAGATGCACGTGAAGTTATCGCGGTTGTCTGTCCAAACTGTGCACTTGGTTTTGATGTCAGTTTTTCGTTATTTCTAACAATCTGTTTAACGGCAGGTGTTACTGGATTATTTTTTGAGTTTCTATTCTTTAACATTTGCATCTCCTTAGCAACTAAACACCCTCTATAGTTGGCTGGGTGAGGTAAGCCACAGTGGACACACTTGGGTTTTTCTGGTGCAGGTTTGTTACAGTCAGCCGTGAGGTGTTTACCTGTACATTTAACACACCTAGGCTCTTTTGAGCAATACTTTTGGGTATGACCATAAGCCTGCATCTCTTGCACTGCGGTATTATTTTTGAAGTTTTAAGCGGGTGTATTTCAACTTTACACCCTAGGATATGTTTTATGCCGTATATTTTACCGACATCTTCATCATTCTTGAATGATAATATAAACATGTTCAGCGGTTCTTTTGTTTTCCAGCTTAACTTGTTAATTGCATTTTCTATTCGGAATCCCTGCGACGTTAAGTCGTCTTTGATCCTATGTGCACCTGCCTACTATTTTACAAGCACCTAAGGGTTAGGCAGAGGTATACTTATAGTTCACCCACATTTAGCCAGTCATGTTTACATCCCTTGTAATAGGGGCGACCCTATTGCCATCAACCGGGCACAAATCCAGACTCTGAACTGCTACTGAAAAATTCATGATGAAATAACCTAATAACACTTTGTCCAACCTGGGGACCGAACCTAGGACCTCACGCGCAAGTTAAGGCATTTCATATGCAGCCTATTCTTTTCTTCTTTCACATTAAGACACTTTACGTAAGACATTGGAGAAGTCACATTGTCACATGGTTTGCAGAAGTACTGCGAGGATTGAAACTTGCAATCTGAGGTGTAATTGCGTAATAAAAGGCAATTGATCGCAATGCTTTTAATTTTGACAGTTCAGTCACGTCCATTGCGTTATTTACGTTGTTGAGCTGACGAATTTTTCAGACCTATGAAGCAATGAATTAGGAATTCAATTGCGTCATCGAAAGTGTGTCACGCAATAGCTTGTTGGTACTAAAAATGCCACCTCTAGGCCACCACAAAACAAATCATTAATTACAATTTGTATAGCCTTCTCCAACAGCATGAGTCAATAAATCGATCCAATTAACTTGTCATGTTACCAAATGGCAACACTGCCAGCGACACGATCAAATGGAGTTCTATCTGCAGTGAGAGTATCTCATTTAGAAGGCAGAAACTATGAAGAGCAGGTAGGTAATTACTAATGATTACTAGGATTAATTATAGGCATCATCATAGTTACAAGTATAAAGCCGAAACTGGTGAAGGAAACCTGGAGGGATATGTTAATATAAGTCTGAAATCGCCAACCCGTCGTTGAGCAAGCGTGGTGATCAATGCCCGTGCCTTCTCATGAGAAAAGGCCTTTGCCCAGCAGTGGGGCAAAAATAGGCTGGTATTATTATAAGGCCAAAAGTAGATCTGTACCCTAATTGCGTAATACACGATCAATCTGAATCTGAATCGTTTTGAAACACTTTGCTAATCCATTGCTTCATAAGTTCGAAAAAAAATATCTGACGATATTTTCTTTCGTTTTTTGCAATTTGCTTGTCAGTGTCAGGTTATATGTTGATCTAAATATGATTCCCGGCCTTATCAAAATGTTTATTTTTATAATTATAATAATACAAATCATCAATATAACTCTCTAAGTTCATGTAATTCTATTGAATTACTATTTTATGTAATCATGACATTTGAGGATTATGCTCACTTAAGGAGTTGTATTGCTAATTCTAATGATTGTAAGCCATATTTGTTACGGTCGCAAATCATATTTTAATACACATACAACCTGACTAGGAATTGCAATCCAGCGGCGTTTTCAATCCAGCTGGATTCTTGCTGGATTGACCTGAATCCAGCTGGATCCAGCGCGGATCCAGCAAAATGTGGAACGAAAATAAAAAGACGACATTTTTAAGACTTTTTTTATTAATTTGTACTTCTTAGGATAATCTATGAAATCTTTCACTCATTTGGTGATATCTGATATCAATTTGCTTTGGTTTCTTAATCATTTGAGATCAAAAGAATCAACTTAAAATTAAATAACAAACATATAACCTCATATAACATTTTAGATAATGTTTCTAAGTAAGCAATATCTTATTACGTTTATGTTTAATGATAGGATAGGATAGGACGGCTAATCAGTAGCAAACAGTCTTACAAATTCTTTTAAAATTAACTACAAAAAAGGACCGGAGGAGGAGGAGGAGAATAAATTTTTTGTATCAAAAGAAGCTCCGAAATAATCTTCTCTCCTCTCATTATTCGTTAATAATTAGGCAGTCATCACGAACCGTCTCGCACGTAGGTTTGACGACTTCCAACCTCCCGAACAAGCTGGATTCCGAAAAGGCTTCAGTACCGTGGACCACATGCATACGCTGCGACACACGGAAAGATATACGGAAGACAGAGGAGTATAATCTGCCCCTCTGCTTAACGTTTGTGGACTACGAAAAAGCCTTCGATTCGATCGAGACTTGGGCTGTGCTGCAGTCTCTCCAACGGTGCCAGATCGACTATCGTTACATCGAGGTGTTGAAGTGTCTGTACGAAAACGCCACCATGTCAGTTCGACTTCAGGACCAGACCTCGAAACCTATCCTCCTGCAGCGAGGTGTGAGACAGGGAGACGTCATTTCTCCGAAACTCTTCACGGCCGCAATGGAGAATGTCTTCAAGGTTTTGGACTGGAGGAGGCTGGGCATTAATGTTAATGGCGAGTACATCACTCACCTTCGATTTGCCGACGATATAGTCGTCATGGCTGAGACTTTGGAGGACCTCAGCATAATGCTCGATGACCTCAGTGGAGCTTCCGAAAGAGTGGGTCTAAAAATGAACATGGACAAAACCAAGATCATGGTAAATACCCATGTAGCACCCACTCCTATATTGGAGACTCCACGCTCGAAGTTGTAGACGAGTACGTCTACCTGGGAAAAACGGTCCAGTTAGGTAGAGCTAACTTCGAGAAAGAGGTCAATCGTCGAATCCGACTCGACTGGGCGGCGTTCGGGAAGTTGAGTAGTATCTTCTCGTCCCACATACCACAGTGTCTCAAAACGAAAGTCTATGACCAGTGCGTGTTGCCAGTGATGACATATGGAACAGAAACGTGGTCGCTTACAATGGGCCTCATCAGAAGGCTTAAAGTCACCCAA
This sequence comes from Xanthia icteritia, assembly GCA_949128155.2. Lineage (NCBI taxonomy): Eukaryota > Metazoa > Arthropoda > Insecta > Lepidoptera > Noctuidae > Xanthia > Xanthia icteritia. Next base: position 13,862,215 of record OX421953.2, read on the forward strand.
AGGGCAATGGAGAGGGCAATGCTCGGAGTTTCCTTGCGTGACCGAATCAGGAATGATGAAATCCGCAAGAGAACCAGATCGCCAAACTGAAGTGGCAGTGGGCAGGACACATTGCGCGCAGAACAGATGGTCGATGGGGCCGAAAAGTTCTGGAGTGGCGACCGCCTACCGGAAGACGTAGCGTTGGAAGGCCTCCCACAAGGTGGACCGATGACCTGGTGAGGGTCGCGGGTAGCCGATGGATGCGAGACGCACAGGACCGGTCATTGTGGCGGCACTTGGGGAGGCCTATGTCCAGCAGTGGACGTCTTTCGGCTGATATGATGATGATGACTTTAGTGACACAAAAACACTTTCTATCGAGACGAGAGCAGTTAAATAACTGTCTTTGATTTATAAAATAAACAAACATAAGCGGTACAGGTGGTAAGGGGGAAAGGGGGCGGGCGGCGTTGCCATTCATTCGCACATGTGGCACGTGCTATAGTGACAGAACGGCAACGTTGCCGCGCCGTTTTGAAAATGGTGGCAACTCAAAACTAAACAATAGAAATTGATACGTTTGCGGATCCGCATAGCTGGATCCAGCACTGTATGCTGGATCCAGCGTGTTTAAAAAGGCGCTGGATCCAGCTGGATTGCTGTATGCTAGATCCAGCAATTGCAATCCCTAAACCTGACACTGACCTGAATTGCAAAAAACTAAAGAAAATTTGAATTTCGCGGGGTACCTTAGCGCATCCCCCGTTGCTGATCTGTCAAAATGAAAGACAGTGCGATCAAACCTATGAAGCAATGGATTGAATTTTTGTAAAGGACTTATCTTATAAATCTAGCTTAATAACATCAAAGCTACCAAGTCTGTTCTGCAAAATAGATGCGATGTTACGTAAACGTTTCCGTCCCGTACAATTAATTATGCCGACGTTATAATAACTCGCGGCTCATTAAAACTGAAACGCAAACCCGGTAACACTGACACTTTAAAATTGTGAACAATTATTTATTTTATGAGCGATGGTTTGTTATGAAAATGTTGTAGCAATCTGTTATAAGGGATATACAATTTTGGGACTCGTTAGTCTAGTGGTCGCAAGCGTGACTCCTGAGAAGGTGGTCCTGGGGTTGACATCCAGATTAAGAAAATTGTTACAATAGGAGGCCAAAGTGTAGGTGTCCTAATACATACACCTTCGCCAACCCCTTCGGAGAATGCAGTCGTGATATTATATATATATATGACTACGGTATTTATTGCCCTTGAATAAAAAAATACTATCCCTTTTTGACACAGCGCTTTATTTCGTCACAGGTCATTATTTAAGACAAAAACTGGTCCTACTGATATATTACAATCATCATCTAATCACCTGCCTAGCCTTTTCCCAACTATGTTGGAGTCGGCTCCCAGTCAAACCAGATGCAGCTGAATACCAGAATTTTTCATGAAGCGCCTGCCGATCTGACATCCACAACCCAGTTACTGGGTAACACGATACCCCTTTGTTAGATTGGTTGTCAGTCTTTCGGGCTTCTGACGACCCGTAACGACTGTCAAAGGTCTACAAATGATAGCCGGGACCAACGGCTTACCGTGCTTTCCAAGGCACGGAGGGGTCTTGGTATGTAAAGATGGTCACCCATCCACGGATCAACCGCGACAAGCGTAGCTGCTGATTGCTCTCTACTCTGTAATTGTAACGTAGCAGCTATCTGTAAAATAATCTTCATATGGAATTTAACATACATTCCGTATTTGCGTATCTGAAATGAAACAAGTTAAGATAAAGTTGATAAATTGTTAGAAAATGTTAACAAAAACATTTATTGTTACGTTACTATAGAAGCCTGTTATCGAGTTTTATGAAAGCTAGCGTCGAAAAACATGAACCAGCAACAACGACGCGAAGCGAGTAGTGCTAAGAAACAAAAACAGTTAGGCATCGGTGCCACCACCTTCGCGAGAAGCGAGTAGAGCTAAGCAACAACAACAGTTAGGCATCTGAGCCATCGCCACCGCGAGAAGCGAGTAGAGCTAAGCAACAACAACAGTTAGGCATCTGAGCCACCGCCACCGCCAGAAGCGAGTAGAGATAAGCAACAACAACAGTTAGGCATCTGAGCCACCGCCACCGCCAGAAGCGAGTAGAGCTAAGCAACAAAAACAGTTAGGCATCTGTGCCTCCGCCACCGCGAGAAGCGAGTAGAGCTAAGCAACAACAAGACTTAGGCATCTGTGCCTCCGCCACCGCGAGAAGCGAGTAGAACTAAGCAACAACAACAGTTAGCCCACGTTTGCACGGACATAAAAAAATCGCGGGATTTTATCGCAAACTGGATTTTTAACTCTCGGTGTTGAGCCGAGCGTTGAGAATCCAACGCGCTGGGACGCAGTCTCGTTCCAGCGCGTTGAAAAAACATACTGTTGGATTTTAAACTCTCGACGCTAAGAAGAGCGTTAAAAATCCAGTGCACGACAAAAAATCGCCGTGGGAGAAAATTGCCCGTGCGAATCGGCACCGCGAGAAGCGAGTAAAAACGAGCTGGCGAGCAACGAGCAGCGAGTGCGTGACAGCGACGAGCGCTTACTGGCTGGTATACGTATATACAAAGTGGGAGTCTCTCAGCGAGTGTTCTGCCCGCCAAGCGAGCGTCGCTGAGTACTCTCTTTGATAGCTCTTGTCGATAAGACCTCGCCTGCGGTGAAAAAATGATGTATCTCTTTTACTTACATGGGGAATGCAATCATTTTTACGTTTCTTGAGCGAGAAAATCGTTGATAGCTATTCACTTCCTCATCGGCGGTGTGACAGGTGCCTAGGCTCATCGATCTTGATGCTACTCAAAAGTAACGTGTTACAAATTCAAATCACCAATGAGTAGCCAGAATGTCACCGCCACGAAGGAAACCTGTATATTTATCTACCTCGTGGTCACAACACTAGTCACGGGCCACGGCTCTAGTATTTCAATGGCATTTCGGTCCGTACACGACACAACCAATCACTAACTAGTTAATAAAGCGTTAGTAAGTCACGTCACGTGCGGACCAAAGATCGATCAAGAAACCTCAAAACCTCACTCACATTCATAACACGTCAACTAATTAATAATAATAGGCATATTTACGTAAAGTTCAAAGGCTTTTCTTGTATATAATAAAAAGGTAACAGCGTTGTAGTAAGTTTAATTCGTACCACACCTGAAAGGTTCGCACGGGTGATAAAGAACAGTCGTACTATTTGTGTGTGTGAGTTGAGGATGAAATGTGAGTGAGTTATGGACGAAATGTGAGTGAGTTGTGGATTAAATGTGGTGAGTTTATGGGAAAAAAGGTAAAAGAATCTTATTAATTTGTTTTCAGGATGGTGTCATGGGTAAGATAGAGAAACAATTTCTTCTTGGTTAGGAAGTTGATGTGAGTTTAATAATTCATTACTAATTATTAAATTCTAATTATTTAATTTATTACATATTATATTACAGCCGGTTGGAGGCTGGAGGTAAGACAGCGTCATAAGTCGGTGAGCAACCGTCCAAAGTTTCGAAAGAGATTTGGAATGAAAAATGGCTATTTATTACGTGTTTGCAAAAAAATATTAAAGAGTAGAGACTAATTAAAAGACTTCTATTATGGAATAAAAAGGTTCTACAATATTCAATAATAAAAGTTCTGAAATGATCATTGACTTATGTCGTTGACTGTACCAGCTCCTAAACAAGTTGTGGTGGCATCTACATCGCCACATGCGAACTACGCATCACACTGCCGTCACGCAAAGTCCTGCATCGCGCAAGCAAAGTTTACCGCGCAACCAGCATATATACAACGTCCCAACATCAATCATCGGATAGTCTCCCATCGGATAAAACATCCGTCTCAAAAGATCATCCCTTTTCTATGCAAGATGAGTGAACTTTACACCCTATTCCTCATAAATCTTTATGATAATTGTTATTCGTTTAGGCATATCAGCTATCTAATTACGCAACACATTTTCGATAAGCAATTGAGAGAAATAGATTTCATTTGAATTGCTAATTTTTACGACTTTCATATTACGTAACTCAAAAATCTGTGATATCAACTGCACTCAGTTTGAGACGCTAAATAGTGAACGATAAGCGTCTAAAAAGGTTATTATTCGAATTACTTAACCATTTTGACAGCGGTCAGTTTGTTTAAAATCAACGAGCAATTTTTGTCGTCTGTCAAATCAAATAAAAGGCAGTGTAGTCGCTGCATTCGATTTTCTTTGTTATATTTTTAGGATTTACTCGTATTACAATTAGGCTGCAGAATTAGGCTGCAGAAAGCATATTGATTTATGCTTCGATTTGTGAATCGACGAGATGGGCGTCATTCGTTTATTTGAATGATTATTTAAACTCAAGACACGTTTGTCTTCGTAACCAATGGTAGAGGAGCTCGTGGGATGTTAAAGCGAGTTGCTTCCTATAAAATGATAAGAGCAATTGTGAAAACAGGACGGTGAATCTTCTAATGCCTGCTACTTTGTTAATGTCTCAAAGTCTTGTGGGAATTATAATAATTTGTGTATTTCGTAATGTGATATTGTTTTTGGTTCTTTTGTTTTCACTTTCGCTACAATAAATACATAATTTAATTTTTGTTTTTCATCTTTTTTATTTACTTTGTAGCTTTTAGATTGAAACTGTTTTTGTGTAGGTGCTATTGAAGAGTAATCTATAGGGAAGATCAAAGAAACAATGGATGGACTGTGTGAAATATGATATGGGTTAGAAGGGGGTGACTACCGAGTTGACGACTAATAGAGAAGTATGGATGAAAAATACATATTGAGCCGATTCGATACCGTTGCCCCAGGCAACGTACAGACAACTGAAGGAACACAGGTGGGTTTTAGTCAGTAAGAGTCTGACACTCCCTCACGCTCTACCCGGAGTGGGAGAAGTTTTAATTTCCCACCCAAAAAAAAGGGGCAAGAGAATGGTGAAATAGTAAAAATAAAACGGCTGCTTATAATATAATTATCGCTTAATTATTTGGATGTTTAAATTCATATAGACATTATAAATATGACCTATGCTTGTCAGCTCGCTAAGCTGACTGCCAAATATTTTCTTATTCTCAATACAAATCAATGTTTGTTTCGTATTTATGCGATCGACTTATAACAGACTCGCGGACGTTGCCTGCTAACAGAAATTCAGGTAGACTGTAGACACTTTAGCGGTCTACGGTACCGGGTATTAAGAAAAATATTATAATATTTGCATTAGAAATTTGAATGATTATATTGGTTTAAGAAATTCATTTGTACATTTTATATTTTACATCGACCGCTTGACAGATCGGGGGGCAACTGTCTACCCTTTTTTCTATTCTATTTATAAACTCAATGTTTGTCTCGTTTAATGTCAAAAATTTGAACACACTAAGGTAGTATTCCAAAACCATACGAAGTAAAGTCTCTGCAGTACTTAGGTGTTATTATACTATTTGATAAAAATGTAGAAGTTACTAAAATCTTTAAAAAAGAACAACACATTTACGTATTGTCGGCCTCGTAATTAGCTTTACCACTTTTGACGACAATTCACATTAAATTGAAACTTCACTAAGGTTGAAAATATGTAACTGTCTCAAAGACAAATAGACCTTGTTGTTTTATGAGGTACAAGTGACATTAGGATGTCAAAATAATTACGAGGTCAGCTACGCAATTCTTAAAATTCTAAGGGCGAATTTCGCCAATAAAACTGAATGTTTTCAGCACATCTAAACCGCGATCAAGAGCTGTCAGTGTCAAAATTGTCCCAGAATATTGACACTGACAGCCATTGAACGCGGTTTAGAATTGCTGATCGCGTTCAGTTTCATTGATGAAATCCGCACTAAGTTTGTGAATATTTAGAATAGAATAGAATAGAATTATTTATTTGGATAGAAAGTAGGTACAAAAAAATACAGATGTTTTATAATTAGAGATCTTTATACATTCTACTTGAAATTAGGCATGAAATCGGATGCAAGTAGCGAAAAATGACGCGAGTCTATTGAATTGAACTACTGCGGTTTCGCTGCTATGGTTTCGCGGCGGAGGTATGCTACCGGCGTCATGTTACACATTGCCCTTATGCACCGTTTTTGAGCCTTGAATACCTGTTCTCTCAGACTACAATTTCCCCAGAACACAAATAGTCACAAATATGCACACAGAGCATTATATTTACTAGGCTACACCAAGTATTTATACACACAAATTCTTTCTTACGCATAACAAAAATTCAAATTCAAAATTCAAAAGTCATTTATTCAAACTAGGCTGAGAATCAGCACTTTTTGAACGTCAAAATTACATAAGACAGTCCCTCAAAAACGCCCACCCTTCACCACTTCCTAGTGCTTTAGCTGGGAAGAAGAAGTGGCGCAACAAACTCCCCAGCAGCACAGCTGTCTGTTCAGTTAGAAAAAAATGAATCTATATAATAGTATGCAAACATAAGGCTCGCGCCGTTACATAGGATGTAAACATAACTGGCGAAATGTGGGTGTACTAAGGTATACACATACAAAAACATACATAAACTCACGCCTTCTTCCCATGGGGGTAGGCAGAAACTACAGACCGCCACCTGCTACGATCCTTACATACTCCTTTTGCCTCGTTTACGTTCATACATCTGGTCATACACGCACACCGGTTGCGAGTACTACGCATCTGTCCTTTCTGAAGAACATCACCAATAAGGTCAGTATATGTCCTAAGTACTAGTGTACGGTACAAAGGTATACCTGTGCCTGAAATTATTTTTTCTTCAGCTATTATGTGAATTCCAGTTTAAACACGTGTGATCTTATCAAAGTCTTTAAAATCTCCATAGAAAGACACAAGGTCAACGAAATATATTTATCGCAACAGTTTTCAATTCTGTTCAGACTGCCGTCATACCGTGGGAAGGCAAACATCTGTACCTTTTACTTTATCTTTTTATCCTTTTTGCTTCATAAACGAAACTAAACAAAATGTTTACGAGAAATATATTTTTAGCAATATTTTGTCTAAGTTCAAATTGGGCCTAGGATTGAAGCTAAACATTTTCTGAATCCGTTATCGGTTAATGAAGGACTAATCAACATAACATTCTGTAATCATTCAATTGCATTTGGTAGACGACCAATTTGCGTATCAATGTAGGTATATCAATGACTTAAAAATTAACAATTGCAATAGATCGTTTACAAGTACACTAATATTTTCGTCAAAAAATAGTTTGTAGATTGGCAAACTACATTGCTATGAACGATTATTATGCTCTATTTCTCCAGTTGTTAACCAGACCTACTTTTAGCTTACAACGCCCAGCCCATCCAAGGGAAATCGTGTGAAGATACTTACGCGTTCAAAGTGAACCGAAGCGTGGAGGTCCAGGATACGATTTGTGTTCACTACATTGGTTCCGTAGATCAATATGTACCGGTGTACAGTCAACTGTGGCTTTTTTTATAGAGTATATATAACTTGTTTTAGCTTTTAGGTAATTTAAGTCAAATTCAAACAATCTGCCTAGCCTTTTCCCAACTATATTGGGGTCAGCTTCCAGTCTAACCGGATGCAGCTGAATACCAGTATTTTACATGGAGCGACTGCCTATCCGGCCTCCACAACCCAGTAACTGGGTAATACGATAACAACCTCTTGGTAAGACTGGTTGTCAGACTTTCGGGCTTCCAACGACGACCCGTAACGAGTTAACGACTGTCAAAGTTCCACGAATGACAGCCGGGACCCACGGCTTAACGTGCTTTCCGAGGCACGGAGGAGTCTCGGTATGTAAAGATGGTCACCCATCCACAGACCAACCCCGGCAAGCGTAGCTTAACCTGACGGATCGACTCGTGCGGCAGTTATTACTTAGCCACGAGCTCTTCGGTCCTCCAGAATTTAAGTCAGACTCATAGCATTATTTCATATAAATCAATTGCCAAAACCATGCTGAATTTTGAATGGAGTCGTAGTTGTAGCCAAACGTACGAGTATTCCTATTTGAATGAACAGGCAAGAAGTAAATAAATTAATAAAAACCAATTTTAAACAAAATGATATGATTGCTATTACAACTGTAACAAATCTGAATAATTATCATGTTCACAAAAGCAACAGTTGAAATTAAATTGTATTAATATAATATCAAATAATGGGATGATGTCAACGAAAAATGTAAAAAAGTAAACATGGTAATTTAGGAGCAGTTAATAGACTCTTACATAATTTGCCGTTAATCACCTCATTAAGGGCACATTATGTAAGAGTCTAATAACTAATAATATCTGGTACCTATCAGGGAAGCCACATCTGCAGAAGGAATTATTGCCAAACTTCCTTGTGTTCAACGTAGTCTTTAAGGCGCTGACAACAGGCAAACGGTAAAAGTAGGCTTGACTTAAACAAAAAAATTGCCAAATCTATATTGTAGTTTGTGGTAGCGGAAAAAATATGTGAATCTCGAACATATTTCTCAGAACTTGATTGTTACCAAATAACGTTTTGAAAAAAAAACTCGATACAAATTAACGTTAAACTAACCCTTTTCTAGTTCTAATCCAATAGTTCTGTATTAAATGAACGTCTTATTTGAATACAGAACTTGGTTGTTTTTAATTACCGATTACTCAACTCATTTTTGAATAAATCGATAATTGCTTCATATTTTGCAATAAATTACAGGCGTTGTGTCATCACGCTTCTCTTTCTTTTCTATGCAGTCCGACAGTGACCGCGGTTTTGCTGTTGTCACAATATGTAATTTTACAATATGCTTTCTTGATAAGGACACATTTGATATAGGTTAACAGAGATGTTATTGAGGTATCACTAAGTTGGGGAAAGTAGACAACGTCGATGTCTTTTTGGGATTTTTAAATTAAATATTTTCAAGAATCAATACCTTTTTGGTCTAAAATTATATCATCCTCTGTAATGTTTACAAATGAGTGGAAATGAATAATTTTAATAAGAGCAATTTTTGAACGTCAACATTTGCAGGATTTATTCATCATCATTTACTTCTGACGTTGACTGTACGAACCAAACAGGCTTGAAAGATGGTGTTGTATGGATTTCGGATCGAAGTTAATCGCTGAGAACTGATTGCGTAAAGATATGGATTTTGTTTAAATTTTGATATTATAATTTTAGGCGTCATGACGCCGAGATTCAGAAGAATCGAGTTTCCTTTTTGTTGTTTTGTACTGTTATTATTTCCTTAATCAAGTTAAAATAAATATTATAGATGTTTTGCCTCTTTCATGATTGGTTTTCGTTTACCTTCACACATAGCCTTTTTTTTTTTGATGTGAAATTATCAAATAACTTCTCCCGCTCTGGGCGGAGCGGGCGTGTCAGACTCTTACTGACTAAAACCCACCCGTGTTCCTTCAGTTGCCTGTACGTTGCCAGGGGCCACGGTATCCCTTTCGGACTTTCCCGCAACCCCGACAGGCATCGGTCCTAACGGACCCCTTCACTTCTGCTGACATCTCTTTGAGGCGCGCGTGGGACACAACGCGCCGTCGACCCGGTCCTGGTCCTTATCGGACGGCGAGCTACCCATTGCTCATCCTCCGCAAGCCCGCGCCTACGGTGACCGGGAATCGGCCTGCGATTCCCGATGCCGAGGGCGTCTCCTGCGGTCTCCTGACGCATAGCCTGTAGCTGGATCTATAAAATAGAAGAAACGAAAGATAAAATGACAGCCGGTAGAAATATTTCCACCGATTTCATGATTTCAAAGATAGAGAAAAGCAAAATGTCACTTTGTATAGAAAGAGATAATGATGTCTTCTTCATAGAGAGATCAATCTGAGCTTGTTGATTATTTGACCAGATCAGGAAAAAATCGTTCTAAAGAATAATCCGTTAAACAGTAATAACGACTCTTTAGTCTGGAGTTCTGGACAAGATACGAGTGTTACCTGAAACCAAGCGGTTGGTAACTGTTAGGAATCCAGCACTAGAAAAGCGCTTAAAAATACAACCTAAGTACTAAAGCACAAAGGTGGCGATACAGTGAATTTTATTCGCTACATTAGTCTTGTTGCACTATATCAGAGGTGCAAAACTTGGGTGTTACTAGAGTTGGGTGTTGGAAGGCCGAAACCGGAAAATGTTTACCAAGACGAATTTTTTACAACACACTTACTGCACAAAGTGAAGTATGACTCGACTTGTTTTTACTTCAGGTAGGTATTATAAACTTTATTGTTTCTAAGCTCCAGAACAAAGTGCAAAGGGAAATTGTAAATGCACCTTGGTACATACGAAATGATGACCTCCATCGGGACCTAAAAGTTGAGTTCATCTAAAAAGTGATCCAGAAACTTGCAGAAGCTCACGAAAAGAGACTTTATCAGCATGTGAACGTCTAGGCAGACTATGTTTGTGAAGAACCAAACCGTTCGAGCTAGCATTTAGTGTTAGTGAATAGTATAAAGTACATACAGCTACACATCAAGCTATACATTTTCAGCTTATGCTGATCTCGTATTGTAATTTTTCTTAATATACTGGAAATATATAGCTTGATGTGTAGCCGTGTGTACAAAAGTGTCAAAAAAACACGAGAACGAAGTGTATTCGCCTTAATAGAGAGAATAAGATAAGTGCTATTGGATAAATTCTTAGTAAAGACAATTTAATAGTTTAGGTTATAATAAATTACTTATTAGTCTAATTATAAGGCTAGATTGTAATAAGATTAGGGACTGTTATAGATTATTGTTGAGCCCTAGGACAAGAGAAAAAAAAAGAAAAAAAATTCTGTTAGGTATTATTCTATATATATTATTATCTTTATCGTGTCTAAGCTAATAACAACATTTAGTTACATTAAGTTAGCTTTTAATGAAAAGAGCAAACACTAGTGCACAATAAGTTCAGGTTTTGAGGATTTGGTGTGTTTTAGAGAATTATTTGTATTTTACCGAAACTGAAATTCGTCAAATACTCTCGCGTTGATTGAAATTCCGTTAAAAAAAAAAACTTTAGGTAAACCTGTCTATATACGGTTATAAAACAAATTGGAATTGGTTATGAAACTATTTGGAATATTTTGTTTATGAATTTTGGGTATGAATTTAAGTAAGATTTTTATAGCATCTACACTTTTTCAAAAGTATAAAATACTGTTTTAATATATCTACCAGATAAGAGGAAGTTATCTTGATATGCCAAAACAGATAGCATAATTCATTTTTGGAGTAATTCGGCCTCGTCTCTAATTCGCCTCAGATTCAACGGATACCAAGATTGGGGAACATCTCTAGTTACCGCCTTTTGTCCGCAAACTCATCCAACCGGTGCCATCGACTGGGTAATGTGTTTCAATTTATAATAAAATAGTTTATATTTGAAGATTTTAACTGCTTTTGAGAATACTTAATGTTTTATTTGGTGCAAGCTGTGCCCGCATCTAAAAACTTTTATTATGATTTTCTGTAGGTATTGTTACTTTTTCAAGTTAAAACTATATAGCGTCTTTTTTCAGGACGAGTTCTTATTTTAATCCAAGCTTAAATCATCGAACCAGTTAGTTTATTTTGAACTTTATTTCGAGTATAGTAAAGTGTTTAATACAAATAAGCACTACTACTATTAATCTTTTTAATTATAGGTTCCAAAGATTCCCGACATACATAAGTATATGTTTTTTTTTGACCCTTCTGTTACATGGCATTTATGGGGAGAACTAATTTTGTTTTTCGTAATTTATCTACACCATTGTTAAGCGGTGCACAGAATACATCTTATTTCAAATTTCTATCGATATAGTGGAAATAGTCTCCGAGTAAAATGGCTGTGTAATATCCGGACGGACGGAGAGACGGATGAACCTTACGAAAGTACATATAAAATCGAGTTTTGGTTTTTCCGTTTTACTACGGAACCCTAAAAATCCGGGTCGACGGCGCGTTGTGTTCCACGCGCGCCTCAAAGAGCAACTGAAGAGGTCCGATAGGACCGATGTCTGCCGGGGTTGCGGGAAAGTCCGAAAGGGATACCGTGGCCCCTGGCAACGTACAGGCAACGGAAGGAACACGGGTGGGTTTTAGTCAGTAAGAGTCTGAAACGCCCTCCCGCTCCGCCCAGAGCGGGAGAAGTTATTTGATAATTACCCAACCAAAAAAAAAAAAACCCTAGAAATGTATCGATGGTTTAAACCTGCGACTAAAGATAAATCGTGTTTTGTAATAAGACGTAAGTTTGACCTCGAAAACGTAAAAGAAGCAAAGAAAAGTTAGTACAGTTCGAAGTAAATCCGCAAATAAAAATAAGTCTCCTTTTCTGGAATTATAACGTAGTCAGCCTCAGTTTTTTAAAAGTATTTATTTTGTATTTTTTTCTTTTTATTATCATGTCGTGCACTGTGACGGTATTTAATACTATACAAGCATTTAATTTTCACACAGCAGTGCAAAATTTAATTATAAGTTTAAAGCGAAAAATTAAAAAAAATACGTGCACCAATGAAAGCTAAGTCTTTTAAAAATAAATTCTCGTATTTCTGAAGTATACTTCGCTAAGTTTAAATTAAAATACTGGAAAAAGTTTCTGAAATGAAAGAAACTTGCGTTTTAAAAATACTTTCCTGGCTAATTGTGAGATTTCTGATGGTTCTAATTAAATTCCTAGAACTATGTTTGGGATGAAACTAGTTTAGTATTTTATCATCATGTCATGCATGAATTCTTTTGAATTTTCAATTGCTCTTTTTAGGTTTCCGTACCTGTAGGGTGCCAAACGGAACTTGTATTAAGCCTCTGCTGTCCGTTCGTCCGTTTGTCTGTCAGCGGTTTGTATCTCATGTAACGTAATAGGTAGGCAGTCGAAATCTCACAGATTGTGTATTTCTATTGCCGCTATAACAAAAAATAGATAATAAAGTTAATCATTAAAGGGACGTGTTTTTCTCGGCGTTTTTTGCTCGATCTTAATACGGTACGGAATCCTTCGTGTTTGAATCCGACTCGCACTTGGCCGGTTTTTCTCTTCGTTAGTCTGCGGCCGACATCTATATACGTTACTTACCTCGTGCTTCGACTTAAGGCTCGAACAGACCAGCGCGACGCGACGGCGCGACGCGACTCGAACAATACAATTTCTAAAAAAACTTCACGGTATAACAATAACCGGTGTCGCGTCGCGCTGTCGCGTCGCGCTAGTCTGCGCGAAGCTTTAGACATGTTCCCGTTTCTGACTTGCACTTGTAGTTTGACAGTTGTGCGACAGTGACAAAAATAACGCTTAACCGAAGTACTAGTGAAGTAACATTTCTAGATTTCGGCCTTCCATGAACTAGATTTCCGATGAGCGCATCAAAAAAGGCCGGAAAAATAAGACCACAAATTATGTTGTGGTATTAATTTTGCAACATAATTATTTTCAGCCTACAAATAAAGCTTACAAATAAAGTTTTATTTTCTATAAATGTTTTTGTTTTTATTTTAAAAATATGCCTTTCAATCGAAGTAGTAAATATATTGCAAACGATAATAAACTTCATGTTTGATTGTTAAGGTTTATAATCAAGTTACATGCATTTGCGGCCACTTGAGCGATGTGTTTTTGTTCCAAATCCTTAATCTAGTGCTATTGTTGATCGAAGATCTCGGCCTAATAAAGAGTATTCTATTCTATTCTGAGACCCCACTGAATAACAGTGAAGGACAACATGAAATCTTGGCCTGAATCTGAAATTAAGAGTGAATCTAACGAGTACGCGCTGTGATTAAATGGTGAAATTTAGATTTTGAAACTACACCCGCAAAATTCCCAATAAGTAGGTAGGTACGAAACTTTTTTTTTTTTTTGGTTGGGATTATCATACTTCTCCCGCTCTGGGCGGAGCGGGAGGGCGTGTCAGACTCTTACTGACTAAAACCCACCCGTGTTCCTTCAGTTGCCTTTACGTTGCCAGGGGCCACGGTATCCCTTTCGGACTTTCCCGTAATCCCGTAGGTACTATATTAAGTTCAATTGGCTAACCGGTTTAAAAACCCAAATCTTAACTAATATAATAAATGCGAAAGTGAGTTTGTTTTTTGTTTGTTACGCTTTCACGCTAAAATGACTGAACTGATTTGAATGAAATTTGACACATGTGTAGACCATGATCTGGATTAGGACATAGAATACAAATTTTTTATCCCTATATTGCCACGGGATCGAGACTTAAGCTGGTGAAACCGCGGGGGGCTGCTAGTCTTTTATAAATAGCCACACGTGATTTCAGTTACTATAAATAGGTACAAATAATTTCAACCCTATACTGGTGCCCTTAAATATCCTTTAAACATATAACACTCGTTAATCCGACAATGTGTTATATGTGTAAGTAAATAACAAACATAAATAGTGTCCCGTTTGGAAGCTGCACATTGTAACCGTTGCTCTTAATATTTCGTCATGTAAAATACGCGGCGAATTTGTTGCTGGTACAGATAAGCGCGCCTCTTCCTGTGTGTGCCATCGCTGCCGGCGGGAATACAGAGACGACTGTGGAAACAGAGACTACAATTTTAAATTATAGTGAGAAGTAAGTTGAAAGTAATGTTGGAATTTGGAAAGGTTCTAGAGATTATTGATCATGATTACACACAGTACAGTTCTACTGTAGAGTAGTGTAAAATTTCAGAGACTGCATAAGAGATACTCAAATAATTTTTGGTTTTATTTGGAATGACAGTGTGAATTTGTAGATTGCAATTTGTAAAGGTCCTTGATGGTGAATTTGTTACTGCTACATATAAGCACGCCTCTTTCTGTGTGCCATTGCTGCCGGTAGGAATACAGAGCAGTATGAAGGTACAGATAATACATACGCTTTTTATTATGACTGGGAGGAAAAATGATACTTCTGTTTGGAAAATCAAAAACAACAACAGTAATGTAATTTTGAGGTTACTTTTACGAGTGCAGGCAAAGAAGACTTGCAATACAGAGAAATGCAAGCATGTTAAACTTTTCTTTTAAGGGAAATAAGATGGCGAGTAGAAAAAGAAAGCGCGTGGTGGAACTTTAGTCAGCTGGGCTAAGGTTGGGTTAAAACAAACCAAAGGTTGGTACTGCAATCCTTTTCGGCATTTAATTGACTGATTCCGATTTTTGAATATTTACAAGTAAGCAAAACGCTATTTACCTTGTAAAATAATGCTGCCCACCAAGACTTACCTACACGTTTCATTTAAAAAAAACTTCAACATAAACGCAGTCTCTGCCAGTTCCTACTCTGTGCACGTATACATTGTACGACTGTGTATCCAGCATGATATATGTCGCATAAAACGCTCCGCGCTGATTATAACGCTATTCGCTTTAAGGACATGTTGTGACATGACACTTTTGCTTTACTTTTGCAGGCATAAGCCTGAGATAATGCTGGCAACTTTGATCCACAAAATATGTGAAAGTACGTAAGTCTCTTTATCTAACTGAACATCTAGAAAACAACACAAGGAATGTTTAAAAAGTATATTTTTCTTGAAAAAATGAGGCCTGCTCTGTGACAGAGTATTTTAGACATAATTCTATTTCGTTTGTATTATTAGTATATAACTACTTAATTAAATCCAAATCAATTTAAACACACACGAAATGTATACAGGTTGTTTTAAAAACAAACCAACCTTTTTTCAAAAGCGGATAAACTTATGAATGCCAACGCAACTTTTAGTGTTGCTAGGTAAAAAAATCCAAACCTCCATTTAAAGTTGGCGCGTTTTTTCACAGAGCAACACCGCTTAGGGAGTAAGCGAGGCGTATGCTTGCTTATTAGAGCATTCATCCACACTCTAGCGTAGTTTCACAGCGTTTCGGTGTCCCTTTTAAAACTCATTTGAATATTATTTTAAACGAAGATTCTTTTGCAAAGTACTTATTGAATATGAGTTTGCTTTTTTGCATTTAGAAGTTTTACGCTTAGAATATCGGTTTCGATAACCGAGTTTTTAGGGTTCTGTAGTAAACAAGGAACCCTTATAGTTTTGCCATGTCCGTCTGTTTGTCTGTCTGTCCGACTGTCCGTGGCTTAGCTCATAGACGGTTAGTACTAGAAAACTGTAATTTGGCATGGGTATACATATTAATTACGCCGACACGGTGGTAAAAAAAAAGACGGTATCTCCCCCCTACAAGTAAAGCGGGAATGTTTTTTTTTTCTCGTCTGTCCCATAGTGCGGGATCTCGTTGGAAAGGTCGTTCAAAAATATTGTGGGTGTGTGAAATCTATTTTTCAATTCAGGGATCCATTTGCGAAATATTTATCTTTAAAGTGCTAGTTTTTGTTAGAGACAAGTGTTTGTGAAAAAAATCACACCAGTAATATATATAACAAAGTTAAAAGGAAAACTATTACAGCTAAGTAGGCTTTACAGACTTTTTTTTTGGGAGACCATGTTTTTCAACTACAATGTTAAGTTTTTTATCGGGATAAATTCATCCCAACTACGGAACCCTTCATTGTGCGTGGTTCAACACGCACTTGGCCGGTATTTTTTAACTCTGTTTTAGTGTTTTGGTACCGGTGATTTTACTGGACATGAGACGTTATATTTTTTCCGTAGGTCAGCAGCGCATCGGTATTATTTTTGAATATCCTCTTTCCATCAGGATACAAAAAATAACATGTAAATGCTTTGGATAGTGAAAACATACACAGAGAATCATATTTCTGATCAGTAGTTGACAACGATAGATTGAAGCCTAATGGTTATAAGGTAGGCTGTAGGTAGGTAGTTTTTAGTGAACTAAAACACAATTTTAGTTACGACTTCAAAATAAACAATTCGCACAAACCACACAAAATTAACTTGCCAAACCAAGTAACTGTAACAATGATTACGAAACATAAAACCAAAATCCACGGTCGTTTCACAATGAAACAATCAGGGTCACAATTAGTGGGCCCAATCATTCGACCCGAAAACGTCAATCTTGTGAGAATTACACGCCAGCAGCAGGCGGCTCGTTACTAGTTACATTATAGGACCCGGGGGATACTAACTATTTGTGTAGACCTATGTAGTTAAACTAAGGGTAAAATCGACCGACCACTAGGGTGGAACACTATTGTATGAAAAAATTTTTTTTTTCAAATTTCGAGTCGGAATACCAGGTAAAAATTGCTTTATATAATTGTTAATAACATACCTTAATTTGGAAGTTCTAGCTCAACAGCTTGAGCTCCCGCCATAGACTTGAAATTTGATTTTTTTAGTTTTTATAGACGTTTTGTATAGTACACCCTATAATCAAAATATTAAGTAAATATAATATGTTATGCATGTAAATGTTAAAATAAAAGTATATTTCTATTAATAGAATCATTTATTTTAAAAGGTAACACAGGTTTAGAAAGTAATGTCGGTATGAATAACGTCAGTTTTTATAGCAAAAATCCTTTTTCGTCTCAAGCTTTGGCATGAGCTTTCGAGACGCTAATTTAGATTTTATGAATCCCTCTCTTCTTGCCTTGTCGCATACACTTAGAGTTGCTTCTGTCACAACTTTTACTGATCTTTCCACAGCCTGGGTGTGGCAAGGCAGTCTCATAAACTCCAAAACTGCATCTTCTCCATTTTCAATCAGATCTTGTAACTGCTCATCGGAAATATTTATCAGTATTGGGGGTTCGTATATATTTTGTTGCCAGTCAATCAAGTCTATGTAAGAAAGTGCATTTAAGTTTACTTTTGGTACCTCAAACACGCGCGAAACTGAATTTTTATTCACTTGACGAGCCTTTAAAATGCGTCTTGCAGCGAGTTCTCTAATGTGCTTACGTGAATCTGTTATCATACTCAACAACAAGTTTTCTGGATGAGCAAAGTAACTGTTTCGAATTAAAACAGGGTCCACTATCGCTAACAACTCGTCGGATAAATATCTAGTGCTGTTAGCGAGCTTCCATAAATGTTTTGAACCATCTTTGCAGGATGAATGTGTTTTGATGGCAAACCAGACAGGAGCGTATGATTTTACGACAAACGTTGCTAAAGTCACAAGATTTGGTTGTGGATTTTCCGTAGAAATATACAAACGCAGTATGCGATTAGCTCTTGTCAACCAGCGGGCATGGGATAGCTTACCTGGGCTTCTGTGGAACAAATCAGGAGGACACGATCCATTTATGACAGCAGTAGTAATTTCTTGTAAATATTTCTGGTCTGTACTCAGATCTGTTGATATTTGTGGAGGTAGTTCACCTTCTATCTTCTCAAAGTGAGCCAACGGCAGTGTCTCGCATGTCTCTAATGCTTTACCAACTAGACCTGCAAATGATTTAGGTCCTGCAGTTGGGCCATCCAGATAAGTAAACAAATGCCTCAATGGCAAATCATTGGCGTGTAAGAGGCAAATTATCCATTGCAATGGTCGAGATAGCCTATTTTCCAAAAGACGAATCACGCCTCCCACTTTTCCTGTATTTGTGTTTGTTCCATCACAGCCAACAGCCATTAAACTCGCTGGTGATATCTTTTCAGTCGTCAAAAAGCTGTGGATAGCTCTTTCAATATTTCTTGCACTGCCCGATGTTGGAACCACATACCCAACATAAACAGAACCTGGTTCTTTTATAATCGAAATATGTTCCTCTTGTACAATCATTCTAAACCTCTTCGATCCTTTTAAAACAGTTTTAGCTGTCTTGTCACAAAACACTGCAATTAGAAGATCGGCGCGTGCCGCCCCCCGCTTCGGCCCGTACTTTGCTCCTCTGTCACAGCGCCATAGTATATTAGAATAATAAAATATTTGATTTAAACAGCTAGTTAACTATATTTGAATATGTTTTTGAATGATAAAAACCTATTTTAATAAATTCTGTACTATTTTGTAGGTCACGCAAATAGCGCCTAAATTGTCGATTTTGTAAATGTTCGAAGTCATGGCGGGGGCTTTTACCGTTGTCTGATAATATTTATATTTTTAATGGAGGTAATTGATGGCAATTGGCAACTTAATACAACTATTCCAAATAAAAATTCGAATAAAAAATTTTTCGTTCCACCCTACCGACCACTGCTACGTAGGCTGCGAACGGAGATGTTTGCCACGTTAGTTGCGCGATTCATTTGTTTGTCAGCCGCGCATTCGTGGGTAGCGTGGCCGTGGGTCAAAGTGGATGATCCCGCTTACTTTTTCATACAAAGCGAAGCTAAGTGCATGTGCAAGCTTCTGATTAGTATTGAGCAAAGAAAATGTGGTTTGCGAAGTTAATCAAAAAAAATCACACAACAATAAACGACTGATTATGATGTTAGGCAGATAAGTATTTTTGGCGCCCAACTGGGTCAATAAGATACGACATAAAGAACTATGTTGGGCGCCAAAAAAGACCTTATTTTAAGTAAAAGGATATAACTGAATTACGTGGAGATAAACATATTTACACTTCAATATTTATAACACTAGTGTGAATAAAAAAGGAACCTAAACTAAGATTGTCTATCACCCATATATCTCAAACTCATGAGAACTAGTCGAGTTACAATTCAGTTGTAACAACAATACCGCTGGGAAATGATCACTTGTAGTTTAGTAGTTTAGTTCAGACTTCAGTAATAATATCTTGCCAAACAAAGCTCAACGGTAGCGAGATAAATACAACTATTCAAGTTGTAATACTTTGCAGGAAATTTAAGTGCCAATCATAATGTTTGGAAGATAGATACAAGATGGCCCAGAAAGGCACAAAAAAAAAAAAACATTGTATGAGACGATTTAATTTGACACATTCAAATATTTTCATTGTGGGCATAGGTTATACAGGCACATTTTAGGTAAATTACAGTTCCATTATGTCCTGCCTTATAGGCATACAATAATATGTCGACATGCAGAATAAAAAATACAACACATAAAAACGGTAGTTGTATTTAATTACAACTCATTATATTAGGACACTATCCAATTGATTGTGACATTAAACAGAGGTATATTTTTTGGCGCCCAACTGAGGCCCAGTTGGGCGTCAAAAATATATCTGTTTTAACAAATACGTATGTATTTTCTATATTCATATCGCAGGCTGCACCGACTGACGATTGTGACGATACTTATGTAGATACGTCAGTCACACCCTGGCCAAGCAGGCAACCAAACTCGCTTTAGTGTTTCATTTCCTGCTTAGTTTAGCATTTATTGTCTTGTTTTAGTCGTCAGTGAAGATTTAAGTTTATGATAATATACACACACTAGAAGCATTATAGTCTCGACGATGAATTAGTGCATCGAACAGAAAAGAACAAACTGTCAAAAAGTAGTTCGACGTGAAAAACGAAGAGCCAAGTGTCGATTACTATCACAATAGATCCGCCATCAAAACCGATACAGAAATCAAATAACTTTGCGCAAAACAGGACTAAAGTTAAACACACCATCTGCCCGTCACGTTGGCGTCACGTCCCCGAAACACAAACACTTTAAAAATACTATCGTTATATCGCAAACTAGGAAATTGAATATCGAGTCCCGCAGTCACGTTCGAGATATTTAGGGGGACCGTGAGTTTGATTTAAGAAGGACTTATTAGGATCTTTGAGATTATTAAGTACGTGAAAATATGATTTAAAAACAGGTGTAACCTACAGTGCTATTCTGTAAAAATCTCACAGTGAAATCTTAGGTGAAGTGAGCTGTCAATAGTGTCCATCCCTAGCATCAGTGGAATGACAGCACACTTCGCCTAAGTTTTCACGGTGAGATTTTTACAGATAAGATGTTTTGGAAGTACTTGAATGTATTTTTTATAGATACCAATAAAAAAAGTTGTATGTTTGAGTGCTATGGAAAAAATCGTCAGAGGAAGTCGAACAGTATTGCTTGCAGTAAAAAAACATATTTATCTTTAATGAAAGAAAATTCATTTATCAACAAGTACATTTAAAAGTAGCAACAAATTCGTCTTTAATGATTTGGCAAATATTAATATTAGAATAAGAAAACTAAGACAGATGTCTTGAAATGGAATGGAATATTCATATATAATTTTCTCCAATATTTATTGGTGCCCTACATACATTTCTGATTGAAAAAGTTGATAAATTTTGTATTGGCACCCGAAAAAGACCTTCGTTTGCGAACATTTTTGCTGTAGTAGCCTTTCTGTTTAAGTACCTATATTTTTTGTTTTACTACCTGTACTCATCGAGGTATACCTATCTATGATCCTGAACTAAATCTTGTGGCCTAATTACGTATAAAGTAATTAGTAAGCAAATGGCTTACATTACGATATTGTCACATTAATTACCTAAGTAGTATACGGGAGATAATCTATTCTGATCAGAGGCTTGATTATAGCACAATATCACGACTGTTTTCCCTGAGAGGTTAGACAGAGGTGTACCTAAGTAATTTTTATACACTCACATCACACCAGTAATGTTTAAGTTGCATAGAAAAGGGGACGAGCCTATTGCCATATGGCCGGAGCTCTAGGCTGCTACTGAGAAATTTCAAATGAAAAAACCCTTTGCTTTGCTCGACATGAGAATCGAAACTCTTGCTCACCAGTAGCGGTTACAACGACTATCGACTATCGAGACAGATTCGAGGACTTATCAGAATCTATACCACGTATGGCACTCGTGGGTTGCAGCTGAAAATCAGCGTCAGGTGGTACACTTTGTGTTGTCATCTGACATTATGCTGAGCTGAGGCCCTTTTGGCATTATAATAATTTCTTTTCTGTTTTTAAAGTTTTAAGGTGTATTTTTTGTAATGCTAATAAACGCATTTTTCTTTCTTTCTTTATACCAGTAGTCGGGCGTTTCTGTGTGGATAGTTTCAAAAAGAAATGTCCCACATTAAAATAGCTTCACATAGACCCTACAAATACTGAAAATTGGTTGTTCTGCGCAACGAGTCGACATAACCGCTTGTGTGGTTTTAAAGAAAAGATATTGGGACTTACGTCACACTTTAAGATTCGATCACGTGTCCGTGCCTTTGAATATAGAAGAACTTAATGAGCTCTCGCCACTGCTGTCTTTTAAACTGTTTTTCTTTAAACATATTATACCTGGCAACGTTGTTACGGATAAGCTATTTTTAACCAACTACGGCGAAGCAAAAAGGGTTATGATTTTGACCGGTATGTATGTATGTTCATCTGTTACCTCATAAATTCTAACTTACTCATTGTACTACGCGTTTTGATTGTCAGCTGGTTATAGGCTATGTGACGTCACATTAAATTGAATATGGCGCCCTCTAGAGTACATAAAGTAATTCACAAAAAAAAAAACAACTGAAATGGTATCAAATGTACTATGTATGTACCACTGTAACATCTCTGCTAGGGCAGGTAAATTAAATAAAACTAAATAAAGGGTACAGGTTATATATTAAATAAAAAGGTAATAAATAAAAAAAAAAAAAAAAAAAAAAATATTATTTTCATTTAACTTAAAAACTATGTTAGTAACATGCAGGAACATTTAAAAGGTTACAATCACAATCATGGGAAGGTTTAACAAGCCTTGTTGCCAACATGTAGCTTGGTAAACCTCCCCATTGTAGGCCCATCCAGCCTCTCCGCAAACACCTTCAGAATGCTGTTGCTGCTTCCCCTCACTCGAGATATTACTGAGGCAACTTTCTTCCGCATTATTGAAAAGTAATCGTCAGTGTGCGCATCAGCGAACATACCTGACGCACTACAGTAAGGTGGAAGCCTCAACAGCGCCCTGAAGGCATTGTTGTATTGAATGCGCAGGGCATTGTCTGCTTTTAGGGTATGGTTAGCCCAAAGGCTGCTGGTGTAAAATGTTTGGCAGTAGGCCTTAAAAAGAGTTATTTTCACAGGAACTGAACAACTATGAAACCTTCTGCATACCATATTTCCCCTCACAGCCAGTGCCCTGCGCTCCCTTTCCATATCCAAATCGTCTTTTAATTCTTCATTAACAATGTGGCCTAAATATTTAAAGTGGGTAACTCTCTGTAAAAGTAATAGATTAGACTCCAGCAGTAAGCAGGCGTGAGTTCTCGATATCGAGCGCGTGTAAATTTCTAGCCCGCCTAAAGATAACCAGTATCCTGGTAGTTCCCGACACGTAGGGTACTGGTGGCAGCCAAGTAGGTAGTCCGGTCCTCCAACGGCAGTTAGGCTTAATTTGCAGATTTCAAATATATATAACCATCAAATAATTTAAATAAAAATAAAAGTTATAAGCTAAAACCCAACTACGACAAAAAAGTGATATAACAAGCCATCACAGATAGCCAAATTAAAAATCCGGAGTCACACATAATCTGTTCGATTTATGCCCTAATACATGTGACTCCAGATTTTTAATTTGTCTGTCTGTGATGTATTGGTTATACCTTTTAGATGACTTTTTTGTCGTAGTTGTGTTTTAGTTTTATATTTTTTATTTTTATGTTTAGTTAAAGGTTGGTTTTAGAGCAAATGAGCGCATCCACACTCTACAGGGTCAAGTTAAATTAGCTAGCGATACTTTACAAACGTGATGGGCATCGGTATCTAAGCACGATAACACAAAAACAAAAGTTTTTTTTAACTCATCAGTTCAAGTAGGTAACAGGTAATATGGGCTGGTATCCGCAACTCCACGTCAAAGCGCGTATTTTGCGTATGGGTGGGAAAATCGCTTATTCGATCCACCCCAGCTCCTCAAAGAAGGCCAGAAACGCCTTGGTGTTACTGACATTCTCACTTAGGATACCTAGGTTACCGAAATACTTTGTCCTGAATGTGGCGAGCACCGGTAATTTTAACAGCAGATGAGCTGCTGTCTCGTCGTCCTCCATGCAGGCCCTGCACAGCGGACTGTCTGTGATTCCTATGACAAAGAGGTGTTTATTAAATAACCCATGGCCAGTTCTAGCTGCAGTAATAGTACGCAGCTGTTTTTTAGTCATTTCAAGTAAATATACAGCTGATTAAGGAGTTAACGACCGCCGGTGGAGAAGTTACTTGAAATTATGATATTTTGGTAAATCTTTTTCGTTTTGTTTTACCGATACCCGTCACGTCTGCGGGGTTTTGCTAGCTAGTTTAATTTGACACTGTATAACCACACTACCAAATTTTTTTTGAGTTTGTAAACAGGGCAAAATCAAAAAAAAATGCTCTTCCTCTTGTTCTGGTTTATTTATTTATTTAATCTTTTTGCACTCAAAAAGGTAAAAAGGCAGACATTAAGCCTAAGGCATTAAGCCTTAGGCTTAATGAGATTAGATGGCAGGTGCTCTGTTTGACAGTAACAAAGAAATAAATTATTAAAAATATATCATAATGCATTATAACTAAAATAGGTATAACAGTACATAAATAGGTCATAAACAACATACATATACATACATAATATATATTTATATTATATACATATATACGAATTCAAGGGAGAGAGGTATTGAGATGACTACTCTATTTTGAAAATAACTCCACAATTTCCGCTTAAATGCATACCGACTGGTGGCTGTCTTGTCGTTCAAACAAGCAATGCTTTGAGCATTGCTTTCAATTAAACCATTTACAGGGACTTCTGAATTGTCATGGAGTCGGTAAGTCAGAAATATGAAGCTAGTTGCCCATTCCAAAGCGTAGTAGATAAACATAAAAAAAACTTGATGCACACGTTTGGTTTAAACCCATTTTAATAAGAGGAAGCCTAAATCTGGAAATATTTAACGTGAGTGGAGCTACTGACATGGTTATTAGTAAGTCTTCCATCTTGGTCAATAAATCAATCATCTCAGTTTATCGCTGTCCACTGATGGTCAAAGACCTCCCCCCTCTCCTTCCACTCAGGTATCGGCACCAAAATTATAAAAATAGTGAATATAACATAATATCACGGCTGTAAAGAAAAGAAAAACAAAGAAAATACATTTATTTAGCACAGACTAAAAGGCACATCACACAACATATTGTACTATAAGTAAAAAAGAAATAACATAAAAAGGAAGAATACAAAAGGAAAATGGTATAATGCGTTAAAAATTAAAATTCAAAATATTTTTTCACATAAACCTACATGGGCACTTATGAAACGTCAGAAGCTAGGTGCACGGTTCCAATTGGTTGTTTCCTATGGAGAAGAGCCGGCAAGAAACTCCACGGTTACTCTTTTAAAAATAATATGGCTTTTACAATATTTTCAAATAACAGTGTTATTAAGTATGGGAGGACAGTGTAGGTCTTTCAACAAGTACCAGGTACTTAACAGAAGTAATACGTTGTAAGTGATTTACTGTGCTCACGGCTGTAAAGAAAACAAAAAGAAAGAAAATACATTTATTTAGCACAGACTAAAAGGCACACAACACAACATATTGTACTACAAGTAAAAAAGAAATAAAATAACAAGGAAGAATACAAATAAAAAGTGTGTTGTAAGTAATGTTTTCTGCTGTGTAGTGTCCTGAAATCCTCGAAGGGCTAAGCAGAGATGTACCTATAGTACACCCACATTTCGCCAGTTATGTTTAAGTCCCATGTGAGAGGTGGCAAACCTATTGCCATTAACCAGGCACAAATCTAGGCTTCGGGCTGCTACTGGGATAATTATTAATGCAAAAACCCAATACCACTTTAACCGCCTGAGAATTGAACCCAGGACATCTTGATTAGCAATAGCGCTTGCGACCACTAGACCAATGAGGGTACAGGAAACAATAATGATATTTTGTGATTCTTCTGTTGTCATATAAACCTACCTCATTATGGCCGAGGGGCTAACCGGCCTGTACCCTAATTACGTAATACACGATCAATCGGAATTTCAATCGTTTTGAAACAAATAGCTAATCGATTGCTTCATAAGTTCGAAAAAAAAATCTGCTCAACAACGTACATAACGCAATGAATGTTGTTGAACTGTCAAAATGAAACAAATTTGTCGTAATCGTTTACGGAAATGTGTTGCATAGAGTCTGCCTTCGTAGAGTATGATAGGGACAGCTGCAGCTAAGACCATATTATATCACAAAAAAAATTGAGAAGATCGACGTTTCGTATTCCCCTTTTTTCTCCTCGAAAACTGAGTCGATTCAATTATTTTTGACATTAAAATTTTAAAAAAGAGTATGTCTAGGTTCCTATCATTTTCTTTTATGTTAAAAACTTTTCGAATTTGTCTGTTAGTCCTCTAATCACGGTGGTAAAAATGGGGCATTTTTGTCATTTTTGAAGGGTCATATTTTCTTTACTAATAAGTTTCTGAAAAAAAGGAAATAACAGGGATGTGTCTACAGCAGACCTTGATTTTTGAAAAAAAAAAATTTTTTTTAGAGGCGTTATCGCAGGCCCTGTTCCCTCTTAACACTCCTAGCAACAGTTCAGTGTAAAACATTGCATAACAATGAAAGTGTATTAAATTCTTCGCAAATTGGGTATTAAAAAGATTAGGTGATGCGCCCGTGCTTCTGAATATAAAACAAGTTAATGAAGTAGCGCGTCCTTGGCAGTTTTCCACAACATTCTGAATGCTTTTTAGTGAGTTATAGTAGGATATGTATAGGAATGGCGATGGGCTGGATATATTCCAAGACTCAAAGATGACCACTTGACTTCAAGAGTTACGTCGTGGTCGGGCCCATCATGGCAAAGAAAAAGAGGAAGGCCCATAGCTTGTCGGGTCGATGACATCGTGAAAGTCGCTGGCACTCGCTGGATGCCCACAGCAGAAGAAAGAGACCGCTGGTCATCTTTGGAGGAGGCCTTCACCTTCTAATAAAAGAAGTTCTTGCAATAAAAACTATAAAATCGTTAAAATAATCATAAAAATAAAATACAATGTAAATAAATAATCATATTCATTTTAATATCAATCAATATTCTTTTTGTGTGTTTTATAAATTTAAACAAATATGTAATATTATGAATTGGAATGTTAGATTATGATTGCATACAGTATTTATATTATTTTTTGTAATTCAAACAGCAAGAAATAAAAGGCTATTTCATTTTATTTATTTATTTCCCCCCTTATTTATAAACGCTGCTTAAAGTTAAGTAATGATTAGCACCTGTTTAACCGTACATTTTTGACGTTTAAACGTTTCTTAACTTTAAACAACGTTTATGAATAAGAGGGTTTATGTATAGAAATGCAGGGCTTGTTAAATGAGTCATGTATGTCATTCAAAAATGATACAATTATTAGGGCTGATTTCACCAATAAAACTGAACGCGATCATTACTTGCTAAAACGCGTTCAAGAGCTGTCAGTGTCAAAATTGTTATGGAATATTATACACTGATATGTGATCTGATACTGATGTGCTGAAAGCGTTCCATTTCATTGGAGAAATCCGCATGCGAGGTGATTAAGTATCACCACGCTTGCTCACTGCGTGTTGGCATCAAGTCATGGGGCCTCTTTATTAATACCGACAGGTGACAGGTCACAGGCGACAATTCGACAATTCTACAAACTTCGTTCATAGTTTTCTACTTTAGTAAATAGTACCTGTCGTGGAAATGTGACAAGCATTTCAAGTTTGACAAATAGGTTGCACTGAGTTTTATTAATTATAGGGTTCTCACGACGCGATGTTTCCTTGCACCGAGCAGATGTTTCCTTGCACGCTGGTTACAAGAAATTGAAAAATCCTCTTTGGTACTTATCACGTTTCCGCTATCACTTATTGTTTGTCAAATTGACACAATACGTAATTTTGTCTCGTTAAAGCCAAATCATACAACGACTGTCAAAGAATGACAATAAAATTGTGATTCGAATAAACGGATACTGACATTAATAACTATAACCTAGGGCTTCAATATTTTGTATTTAAAGTTCTAACCCTGTTAGTAGGCCAGCTTTCAAGATCCTATAATTAGTGCACCTCAACATCACCACTGCTCTTAAAACGGTGAAGGAAACATTGTAAGAAAACCAGCATGTCCTAGAACCAAAAGTTCGAAGATATGTGACATCTGCCAACTCGCATTGGGCTCACGTGGTAGATTACAGCCTAAGAAACGTAAAGAAAAACTTTTTTGTCTTCATCTTCAGTAGATAATGCAGTGCGTTACCAGCCAATTGGTTACGGAACCATTTATAATATGGTTAGATTAATCAACCACAGTCTACCTAGCAACTATGTATATTCATCAAGTAGAACAAGACAGCATTGTACTACTGACCCGTTTTCAGGTAATCTGTGCCATACAGTGAAGCCAACGGACGGATCTCCCTCGAGAAATTATATGCGACCTACTCGACGTGTGTAATGTAATACATATAGGTACATTTATCTGCGTATACAATATACAGAGTGAGGTTTTGAGGTGGAGCTGCTCGGATGAAAATGGGCCACTTAGACTACTACTACTACTCATGAAACTATTGCGGTTTATACAAAGAAACGGTGAAGGAACACATCGTGATAAAGCCGGCATGTCAAGCCCGCGAGCTGGGCTCGCGAGGTTGGGCACTCGCTTGAGTCCTAGCTGCGGGAACGTAGGCTAATTAGTTAGCTTTGTAAAATAGTTGTATTACCTTTGATTTCCAACATAACATTCCATTATAAGATTTGATCAATTTTTTTTTTTTTGGTTGGGATATTATCAAATAACGTCTCCCGCTCGGGGTGGAGCAGGAGGGCGTGTCAGACTCTTACTGACTAAAACCTACCCGTGTTCCTGCAGTTGCCAGGGGCCACGGTATCCCTTTCGGACTTTCCTGCAACCCCGGCAGGCATCGGTCCTATCAGACCCCTTCAGTTGCTGACATCTCTTTGAGGCGCGCGTGGAACGCGTGGATTTGATCCTCATCCGTAAAGGTATCAAACAAGATGTTGCTACCCAAAATTTACGATTTGATCATACAGATAACATAACATCACGCCTTGTTTCCCCGTAGGGTTGAACAGAGGTATACCTATATCTATTGAATTACTTTTTCATGAAATCGTGACATTTAAGACTTATTCTAACAACTTGGAGAGATGTGTTAATGATTCTAATGGCTATAATTCTCTAAATACATATTTGTTATGGTCGCAAATCCTATTTTGATCAAGATACAACCTGACACTGATCTGTAAATTGCAAAAAACGTTAAAAAACCACTGCGGATCCACCTAAAGGGACTACGGGACGCAAGTTTTATAATGCCCAAAAGTATATGATTCAGTGCAGTAAAAATATATGATATTATTCAGGATATATGCTAGCAAGATAGTGTGTTGGAAATATAATACAAATAATTTGATAAGATAGAAAAAAATCACAAAGATACCTCAAAAAAAATATTTTAACGATCAAAAGTTATATTAATATACATGCAATGATTCAAATTTTTTGTCAGACTATTCTACAAGAAAAATATTACCATAATAGTGTTTTAATTTTATAATCTAATCAATAGATTTTTTGTAAATAGTTAATTGCTTCATATTTTGCTTGTGTCATCGGGCTTCTCTTTCTTTTCTATGCAATTCGACAGTGACCGCGCTTTAGCTGTTGTAAGCCTCTTAACGTACTTTTGGCGACATGAATTTTATAAGCACTGCAGTCTGTAGACGTTGCCGTCACGACGATTCCGTGCTCCGTGTTCTATGTCCACTTTTATAGTAATTTCAGTTTTGGTTGTTCAAAAACCCACCCTGTATATTTGCGTGAGTAGTTGTAAGGAGTTAGTCTGATTCGTTTTTAGTTTTTACGAGGCCTGTGGGGAGTTGAGAAAGTTCTTCGTTGGATAGGCATGAAATTGAAGTGAAATGTGAAGAAAATAGACATTAGATTGAATTTTTATGAAAATGGACTTGGTTGGAGTCTTGAAAAGTAGTCAGTTTGGCAACAATATTTTAAAAAGGCGACCAACTGCTCAATTGCAAAATCATAATCAGTTAAACCAATCATAATTAATTATTAATTATTATTATTTATCTAGGGGCTCGTGGCTTAATAATAACAGCCACACGGGTCAATCTTCAAGGTTAAGCAACGCTTGCCGAGGTCAGAACGTGGATGGGTGACCTTCCAGAACATACTGAGACCTCTCCATGCCTCAGAAATCACGTTAAGCAGTTGATCTCAGCTGTCATTCGTAGATCTTTGACACTCGTTACGGGAAGTCTGACAACCAGTCTTGCCAAGGAGTATCGTGTTCCCTAGTAACTGGGTTGTGGACGGTCAGATAGACGGGCCTTCCATGTAAAATACTGGAATTCAGCTGCATTTAGACTGGAAGCCGACCCCAACATTCTTGAGAAAAGGCTAGGCAGTTGGATTGAATCTATTAAACAAGATTGAAGTAGAAGCAACAAAAATATTTGTACCGTATAAACAGTGTTTAGACGATGAAAGTCGTTGGTTGCCTCAATTTTATTGTATGCCACAGGCAAGAAAGTTGCATCGTGTAAATGGGGCTTTAATTGCTTCCAATCTTAATGTACCTTCTCAAAGCATGATGTTTTGTCAAAACTTCTTGTACGATAAAGGTAAAGAATACTTAGTTAGGCACTGTTCAAGAATGATATTTATTATTATTTCTTCCTCATTTATAAATCTGCGTATAACCAAAAAGCACAAATACATAACAAATTAGATTTATAGCACAACCCAACACCCGAAATGGTAAATAAACTCGGGGTCGCCCGTTCGATTCCCATGCGGTGCGCGTGATCTGAATATTATTGACGCCTCACGATTATTGTGACGCTGTGACGTAATATGAGGCGTATGTGACGTGGAAATAAATTGAAGAATATGATTTCTTTGTTATTGTTTACGCCAGTAGCACACCTCCGCCGCGAAACCTCTACGAAAGAAATTCAAAAAGAAATTCAATTCCACTGGCCCGCGTCATGTTCCGCTACTCGAGTCAGTGGAATTGGATTTCTGCGGTTTCGCTGCTATGCTTTCGCGGCGGAGATGTGCTACCAGCGTTAGGGTTACGAATAGAAACATCGCAAAAGACTGAATAGTGGAGATTTAAAATTGTTCCTATGCATAAAAAATTGAAGTCTTAAGCTCAATAGCATTTGGCTACAGAGCATGCAAGAGAAGAGCCAGAGAAAAAAACAAGCATTGATATCTGCTTGCTCAATACCCAATACTTTTTTTTTTTAATTCCACAATGTGTACTTAGGTAGTAACTTAAAATTATGTGTGATAATTCCATAAATAATGTAAGATTTAGTTCAGAAGACTGATTATATAAATATTCGTTTATATTATAAATAGCATTGTCTTATTAAAAATTGTTTTAGTATTTTTATGAATACATTAATTTTGTCTTATTTTTTTTATGAAAGAAAGAAAGAAAGAAAGAAAGAAAAATATTTTATTTGGGACACGCACAGGTATATATATATAATACAAACAGTAAAAAAAATAAAAAGGAATTCATAACTATTTCCCTAGGGGATAAAATAAAAATAAAAACAAAATTATATAAAAAATAGAATAAAAAGGGAGCTTAAGTATAAAAAAGAAAAAAACTAACAAAAAAAATAACGACCTGTGCGAGGCCAAAAAGGCCCCTATCTCAGCATAATACGGCGATAATAAATACCACCGCAATTATGAATTCAGGTAGTTGGTTGTGTGTCCTCACAATGTAGATATTATAACTCTGATGTTCGAGAGACTGGTGGCCCTTTTCTGTTTCTCACCAGACAGCTCCCTCCATCTTTACAGAACTCCTTTATGGTATGTAAACAAAGAATAATTATAACTAAACACAGAGCAAGTTTAATTCTCAGTGTTTGAGGCTAAATCGTTTAACTTCTGAATTATGAATGAAGTTCGGTAATGTGCTGGAACACGGCAGTACATGCGGGCTATTGTTTAAACTTTCGTGTATAACAAGTAAACAACAGGGATGGCAAACCTTTTAAGATAAGGGAACTAGGTTAACAATATTTTCGGTCTTGATGTGCCGCTGAAGCTGAGAGAGTAATTGGTCGCTGTGGTTAGCATTGTGATGCCACTTCACTCGGGTTGCATAACTGACAGTTGTCTGATAAACAAACGTCAAGATTATTTGTATCCGATACTATGATGACTACCTTGATATACCCATAGCTCATAAAGATATGTTGCACTCTTCGATCAACAGTTGATCGAAGCACTATGCGTAGCGCAAAATAACTAGCTAGCTACTTTATATTCTGTGCATTCATTATAATACATAGTTTATGTATAGCATTTTCGCACCGTGTGCTTTCGAGTGCCAACGCCCAGGGCGTCTCCTGCGGTGGCTAAGTTGTAAAGTAAGGTCACGAAGTTTGTCTCTCCCTCACGCGTTCCGCCTCCTCCTTCGCAAGCATTACTGCTTCGCAGAAGGAGGTTAAGGCCTCCCATGCATCTCTCGCTCCGTACCATGGCCTGGACCAGGGCTGGACGCGAGAGATCACCGCCACCGACCGCTTCCACGAGGACACGGCGATGACTGTGAAGCCTCATAGTAATATTATTTAATTTGGGTGTAAGATACCCGAGAAGCGTGGATATTGAGGCATGACTGGGTGAAGTCTGGCCTTCATCATCATCCTCAATAATGATGATGATGAAGGCAAAATGGAAACATTATTATTTGAAAAGTATAATGTAATTTGTGGTCGTGCATAGAATTTTCGGTCTTGCCTTAGGTTTGCCATCCCTGGTTATACAATATACAACCTAGTTGTTTTGATGAATGCTGAAGTGCTTTCTTTGTTGTAGTTGTTTAGAAATAGTTTGTATGTGGAAGTTGTTCTAGTATACCTATTACTATGGATGTGGGTACCTTACAGGACGTTATAAAGCATTTTTTAAAGATGTTTAACTGTTTCAATGGTGTAGTATGTGAGCACCATTTGTAAATATGTGAGCACCATGTATCTATCACATAATTAGTCTATCTGTTGTTGCTTCATTTTTAATTCTTAATTCTTTTTACCTATCGTGGTATAATAATTTTATTCTAGGTGCATCGTCCTCACATATAATTATATAACTAATGTACTTATACAAAATATTGTAAAACATTTTAAAAGAGTAACGGTGGAGTTTCTTGCCCATTCTTCTCCATGCGAAAACTACCTTTTGGAAGGGGCGACTAGAATCATTTCAATTTTTGTGTAAATTTTTGACGTTCATAAGTGCCTTATAAGGGCCTATTTGAAATAAATGATTTGACTTTGACTTTGACTTTGTAGTGGTCGCAAGCGCGACTACCAAGAAATAGAGATACCAGGATCGGGAAGAGCATTAATTATGGAGTTTTTCCAATAATAATAGTCGAGCCCGCTTCCTGTTTAAAGCGATCGCCGCGCGTATATGTGATCGTCGCGTGCGTATGTCACTTTTGGCTGGAAAACCGGAAAATGCCCTCCAGTAGCGCGACCACGCGTTCAGGTTCATCGAATAAAAAATGACATAATATGAGCGCGACGATCGCGTATTCGCGCGACGATCGCTTTTTAATAGGACGTGGCACTAAAGGTACTCTATGTAGAATTAATTATTGTATATTTATTTTATTATATCATAACGTCAACGCCGGCTGTCGCTGAAAACCAGCGCTGGGGCTCTGTCTTGCATAGGGTCGCAGCATTATGTTGAGCGATGGCCGTTTTGCGTGGATGTGACGCATATTTTCCCCAAACTTGTTTCTTTTTTAATTTTGTGTTCTTTTTTTTGCGTCATGTTTACCGCAAATAGACGTATTTTCTTTCTTCTTTTCTTTCTTTCTTTCTTCTAAAACATGAGACTTCATTAAAGATAACTTGCGAAATGTGGGTGAACTACTTAGATACACCATTCCCTATCCTTTCAGGGTACACAGACATGATGCTATGTTGTGTACACACAGCTACACATCAAGCTATACATTTCCAGTTTATGCTGATCTCGCATTGTATAGGATTTCCGTACAATGCGAGGTCGGCTTATACTGGAAATGTATAGCTTGAGGTGTAGCCGTGAGTACGGTCTACGTATAATGAGAACGTACTCTAGTCACTAACTAAATTACTCAATACTCAACGCTGTATAGGTACGGTAGACCACACGCCAGTGGTAACACTTTGACCTTGAGCTGGCCTAGCGTAGTACGGCATTTTAACAGAATACGAGGTCAGCACTGATACTGGTTTTTTTACCACCAGCGCAATATTATAGCCGTATCGGGCCGCAGCGCATCGCATTCAAATATAAATAATTGCGGTGCCACTCGCCCAAATGTGCATCAGCTCTATATAGATATAGTTTGACCGAGACCGCTGTGGAGTGCGCGGTGAAGCGAGGGGCATTGACGAGTGAGCGGAATGCACTGCCCCCCTGTCTCGCCACGAACATACCTAAGGCACGACACAGCGGGTTTGATAAACTATAACTAAAACACGAATGAAAAACTCCCTCACAATATCCCGTTCTAGAACAAACATAATCATTATAACATTGATTAATACTGAGTCTGAGGCGTCGTTAAAATTAATGATATTCAAAAAGTCTGTCCGTTCCTCCCCAAGTTGGTAATTTATTGAGAAACAGTGAAAACTTAATAATATCCTGGAATAAGCTTGTTCTCTCTTGTTGGGATACAATTTGTAGCTTCTTATTACCACGGGAAGTGGGTGTTAGGGATGTAGGTAAACGTAAACGTAGTTGGTTTTTCTAAATCATAGTATTGTCTGTCAAAATGGAGCGCTTCGAGTTAAAGAGGAGCGAATTTCAGTGTAGGTCAGGTATCATTTTCGTAGACCCTTCGGAGTCTCAGAGCCGAGTCTTGGGCCTGTCTATACATCCACCGATATGGTCAAGTGCATTGCTAGGCTTTTTGAGTTTCCAACTTTGATTCTAAAGAAAACGCCTCCGTCTATTTTGATAAGTGTACACGTCATTTGGACCCGTTATACAGTTACCGTGAATCCTGATGTTGTTTTAGAGAGTAGAAGTCGAAACTAGAACTTAAATGTGAACGAAATGTTAAAATTCGAAAATATTTTTTCAGAAAATCCAATAAAATAATCGAAACACCTTTCGCAGAAATTCGGAGTTTTTGGTATAGCATCGAATCTTCATCACATCTCTACTTAATTTTTTTTCGGAATGTGGTTGAATTCGGATAATAGAAATGTAGGTCACATTGAAACCCGCTTCTAATTTTAGTTCTTTGGAATTTGAAGAATGACATGCACAATTTCAACAGTCTACCTATAACGGTTCATGAGATTGAGACCGCTTAAAAACAGACGGACAGACGGACAGGCACCCTTCGGGGAACCCTAAAAAAGGGATCACACTTATTCATACATGTTTTTAGTATTTTGTTTTTTTAAATCGCTAAATACATCAACACTGGTGCCGATTCTCTTGTCACAAATGCCTCTAAACTAGACTAAACATCACAAAAATTAAGTTTATTCCTGTCAAACGATGATTTCTCATTCTGAAATAGACTAATGTGACACAACTTAACTATATTTTAGTTTGACAACACTAAGATGGCACTGAGATTTTAATTTAGCGAAAATTACAATTTTGCTATTCTGAATTTGACGTTTTTCACCTAAAATTTTGATATCGCGATTAAAAATGGTGTGGAATAATATTAGTTGTCATGAACTAAAATTCACACCAACACCTCGACTTCAGATGCAAAAACCGTACTATATTTTTTTCTTTTCTTTTGCTTATATCTCGAAAATGGTGTGTCCTATCGCAAAAATAATGAAAATCTCGTTTACCTTTAGATAACCCTTATACCCGTAATACTCAAAACGTATGTAATAATTTTTCATATTTTCCATACAAAAAGTGAATAATTCCATATAAAACACGTTGAGGCTGCCCCAGATGCGCGCCTCCGGCTCTAAAAAAATTCACGGTGTAGGTTGCCCTACACCGTGAATTTTTTTAGAGCCGGAGGACAAGTATGTATCACGTGGAGTCGTGATTGTCAAATTCGATTCCTAAGTCAAAATATTTTTTAAATTTAGAGAATTTTTATTGCAGAATAGTGTTAAGATTCTCATAGCCAAAAGTAAGGAATTTTAGTGATAGTTTAGTTCGGTTTAATAGAGAATCGGCACAACTGAAAACAAAACACTCCTTTTTTTAGACATTCATTATAAGTATTGCTGCTTTTAATATTTTCTTATGATTTTTCTACTATTCATCCCGATTTTTTTAAGTGTGATATTTTTCGACGGCATGTCAAACCAAGTCAGAGGCCCATGGACCGCTTCAAAACTCGGACACCATTTTTTTTTTTTTTTTTTTTTGGGTGGGAAATTATCAAATAACTTCTCCCGCTCTGGGTGGAGCGGGAGGGCGTGTCAGACTCTTACTGACTAAAACCCACCCGTGTTCCTTCCGTTGCCTGTACATTGCCAGGGGCCACGGTATCCCTTTCGGACTTTCCCGCAACCCCGGCAGGCATTGGTCCTATCGGACCCCTTCACTTGCTGACATCTCTTTGAGGCGCGCGTGGAACACAACGCGCCGTCGACCCGGGCCTGGTCCTTATCGGACGGCGAGCTACCCATTGCTCACCGTCCGCAAGCCCGCGCCTACGGTGGCCGGGAATCGGCCTGTGATTCCCGACGCCCTGGGCGTCTCCTGCGGCGGCTAGGGGCGTGAGGGCGCGAAATTTGCCTCTCCCTCACGCGTTCTGCCTCCTCCTTCGCGAGCATTACTGCTTCGCAGAAGGAGGTGACGGCCTCCCATGCCCTCTCGCTCCGTACCATGGCCTGGACTAGGGCCGGACGCGAGAGATCCCCGCCGCCGATCGCCTCCACGAGGACACGGCGATGCTCTGCCCAAGCCGGACAGACCTCCACCGTATGCTCCACCGTGTCCTCCGGGCGATCCACGCAGTGATGACACCCGGGCGTTTCCTCCCGCCTGATACGAAACAGGAACCTCCCGAAACAACCATGTCCGGTGAGGACCTGCGTCAGGCGGAAGGTGAGGACGCCGTGGCGCCTCTC
Source organism: Xanthia icteritia (assembly GCA_949128155.2). Taxonomy (NCBI): domain Eukaryota; kingdom Metazoa; phylum Arthropoda; class Insecta; order Lepidoptera; family Noctuidae; genus Xanthia; species Xanthia icteritia. The sequence goes on from OX421953.2 coordinate 13,899,162, forward strand.
TAGCCACTCCTCAAAGAGGGGACTTATCGCCGCAATAGTGGCGTGCCCAGCACTGGGTTGCGACAATCGCACTCTCCATGACGCCATGAGATCCCGCCGGAGCTCTGTCCGCTGTGCCGAGATTTCTCGCGGCAGCGGAGTTACGCCCCGGCGTTTCGCCTCCTCGCGCCACTCCCAAATGTGCGCGAGGACTTTTGCCTCCAGATCCCATGGCGGTAATCCGGCAAGGAGGCTCGCCGCCTCACCGGAGACCGTGCGGTATCCCCGGACCAGCCGGGTGGCCATGACCCTCTGGGACGCGTTCAACCGGCGGGCTGGCCGCCGCCTCAATGAACGCGCCCAAACTGGTGCCCCGTAAAGGGCCATGGACCGCACGACCCCCGCGTATAGCCTCCGGCAGGAGGCGTTTGGACCCCCCAGATTGGGCAGGAGCCGCTTCAAAGCAGCCCCGGCCCACTCCAGTCTGGGAGCCAAACGTCGGAAGTGCTCCACGAAGTTCCACCGGCTGTCGAGGACGAGTCCTAGGTACTTCATCGTCGACTCGACGCCGATGTGAACTCCTCCTACCGTTATTTGGGAACCCGACGGTGGCGCGTTCCGAGGACCATGAAAACACATGGCCTCGGACTTGTGCAGGGCCACCTCGAGTCCCAATTGCCGGATTCTGTCCACGATTGTCGCAACCCCGTGTGTCGCTAATTCAGCCGCCGCCTGGTGCGACCTCCCCTGCGCCAGGACCAACGTGTCGTCAGCGTAACAAACGACGCTGACGCCGCTAGGGAGGTCGGCGCGCAGCACCCAGTCGTATCCGATGTCCCACAGATGCGGCCCCAGGACCGATCCCTGTGGGACACCGCACGACATCTCTTGCCGGTTCCATTCTCCCTGGTGACCGGGGTAGATGACGGCCCTGTCCGTCAAATAGGCCTCGACCACACGACAGAGGTAGGTCGGCATCCGGTGATACCGGAGTGCCTCCCTGATGCAACTCCAGGGCAGGGTATTGAAGGCATTGGCGATGTCTAGAGACACCGCCAAGACGACCCCACCCCGGGCCACAGCGTCCCCCGTCGTGAGGGCTCGCACGCGCATGATGGCGTCCACCGTAGAGCGCCCCCTGCGGAAACCAAACTGGCTGTCCGCCAAATCCGGCCCTACCCGCACCAGCCGCCCGACGAGGCGGTCTGCAATGACTCTTTCAAAGAGCTTGCCCACCTCATCGAGCAGCACTATGGGCCGGTAAGCGGACGGAGAGTCCGCAGGGCGCCCCGGCTTCTTGATGAGGACCAGTTTCCCCGTCTTCCAGCGAAGTGGGAACTGGCCCCTCTCCAAGCATGCGCTTAGGAGCCCTCTTAGTCGAGGCCCGAGAGCCTCCAAGGCCAGGACCCAGGCTTTTCCAGGTAAGCCGTCGGGTCCTGGGGCGGTATTTTTGGCATTCAGCCTACGTACCGCCACTCTCATCTCTACCTCGGTCACCTCCGGAGCATCGTCGTCGTCGTCGTCGGCGGTGTGATCCGCATCGGGCACCGCAGTAGGCGGAGCCATGGGCGGGGAGGCATGTTCCCCTCTCGAAGGGAACAGAGCGCTCACCACGTCCCCCACAAGCTGCGGCCGGAGACTCTGCGTCAGCGGGGGAGCCCATGGGCGGAGTTTCTCCCGCACCATCTTGTATGGGCGTCCCCACGGGTCCCTGTTCAGAGTCTCCAGCGACTCCTCGCGGGCCACTCCCCTGGCCCGCAGGATCTCCGCTTGGAGGGCGGTCTTCGCCGCTCTGTACCCCTCGTACAGCTCCGCCTGAATGGCTTCCGTATCCGGAGGACGAATACGGAGCCTGCGGTGCCTGGTGTACCGGCGTCGCGCAGCAACGCACGCATTGCGCAGTGTCGTCAGCTGTTGCGACCACCAGTACACCTGGCGCGAGGCACGTCCGGGCTGGACCCGGGGCATTGCCACGTCACATATTTCGGACATGGCCTCCCGGAACCACTCCGCCTCGTCGTTGATGTCGGCAGGCCTGTCCGGTGGTGACACCCAGGCCTGCACGATCGAGGCTTCCAGGAGGAGCTCCCGGTCCAGCTGCTTCAGCGCCCACCGCGGACCACTCGGGGCCTGTCGGACCGGCGCGCTCGAGGTCTGGGCGGAGACGTCAAACCGGATGTACCGGTGATCGGAATAGGTCTCCACCCCCTCCATGACGCGCCAGTCAATTACACGCGGCGACAGAGCGGGGCTGGCGAACGAAATGTCCACCACTGATTCACCCCGCATCCGCACACACGTGGGGACAGAACCCCGATTCAGGACGACCAGGCCTGTCTCCAGAGCCCAGTCCTCCACCATCCTGCCCGGTGTGTCCGTATACCGGGAACCCCAAGCCACATTTTTGGCATTGAAGTCCCCGAGGACGAACACGGGAAGGGAACAGAACCCGACGACGACAACTCTCAACTCCGCAAGGGAGTTGTGGAACTCGGCAAGAGTTCGGCTCGGGGAGAAGTATACCCCTACCACAACAATCTCCCCGAACCGTGCTGCAACGCAACCCCGTCCTCTCTTAACAGCCTCGAGGGACGGAGTACCGGCGGCGGCCGACGAAATTAAGGTCACTGAGCCGCTCAGGTCCTCTACCCAGTCGTCCCTGGGCGGGACAAAGTACGGCTCAGCGACCACGGCGATGTTAATCGACCACTGCGCCATGCTCTGGAGCAACAGATCCTGAGCTGCGGCGCAGTGGTTGATGTTCGCCTGGACACCATGTTAGTCAATAACACGAAAAAGAAAAGAAATGTACTCAAATTGTACCATAAGACCAACTTAAACCCAAAACATTGCACAGAAACAGACATATTTCATTTATGTAACTGTAAACGGACTGGGTGAACAGTTGGCAAGTTCTAACTTAACCACGAAACTCCAACACTTGACAATAACTTAATAATACTAATAAGTTTGAGATGTTACGTCAGTGTACCCTTCGCACCATGTGTGTAACAAATGCGAGGCTAAATGTGGTGCTATATGATAACTTTTCTTTTGGCAATCATACGCAGGTCCACCAAATGGATTCACTTTGATTCAGTGACGCATAAATGAAAGATATGTCTGACTTTGAACGATTCATTTTTATGTTTACACGATTCAGTAGTCAGTAAGTAGGTCATTTAAAAATATAAATGTACTATTGCAGACACTGGTAGTGGACCACTTTTGAACCTTCTTACTATGTCCGCGGTTATACTTTGCGAGAAGAGTGTAGATGCCAATTGCTTAGCCACAGCAACAACTGTGCCGTCGAATTGTGTTGACGTGCAGAAGTGCGTTCACAGAGGTGAAAGTGATTCTTAAGAGGGAACAGGGCCTGCTGAATCTCCATACAAATGATTCCCCTTTTTTCTAAAATCTGCATTCATATTTTTTTCCTAAAATCAAGGTCTGCTGTAGTCACGTCCCTGTTGTTTGCTTTTTTTCATCAACTTATTGGTAAAGAAAATATTACCCTCCAAAAATTACAAAAAGTGCCCCATTTTTACCTCCGTGATTAGAGGACTACAAGACAAATTCGAAAAATATTTAACATAACAGAAAATGATAGGAACCTAGACATACTCTTTCTAAAAAAAAATATGTAAAAAATAATTGAATCGGCTCTGTTTTTGAGGAGAAAAAAGGGGAATACGAAACGTCGATCTCGTAATCTTTTTGTGATATAATCGGTCTGAGCTGCAGCTGTTTCCTATCGTACTCTACGGAGGCAGACTTGAGGTAAGACGACGGCAATAGTTTCTTCAAATACCTATTTTCCAAATTCCTCGCAGTCCCTGTTCCCTCTTAACTGAATATCCGAAAATACTGTTCTACTTATTGCAGTACCTATTCATATAAAAAAAATAGATTATACAAAAATCATGACATGCGATGGAACTCATCATAGTGATACTTTTGGGTGACAGAAATAAACAACCGTTTGCATTTCTGGTCTATATTTTCGCATTGTTATCGCATTCTAAGTGCCACCAGGATACTAGGTAGGAACAAGATAATCTCTTAGGAGTTTCGTGTTGAGAATGTTGTACCTACAACTAATTTATATTTTAAAGTGACGACGAAGCTAGGTATTCTGTTAACGTTAGTTAGTTGGAAACTTGAAGAATCAACAAGGTAAGTTTACTAATAAGTTGTGAGATTATTAGTCTGAAATCTGGATTTGTACTTGGTTTATGTGCAATAGGCTTGTTATTACATTGAATTGATAGCACACTCGCAGAAAAATTAAGGCATTCGAGATAGCCCAAAGAATTACTAAACTTAAATGGTACCTATATTGGTCGCACAACAGATGGCCGATAGGGCCGAAAAGTTTTAGAGTGGCGTCCGTGTACTGGAAGGTTCAGCGTGAGTACGACCCCACAAGGTGGCCGAACTGGTCAAGATCGCGGGAATCAAATAGATTCGAGAACCACGCGCTCGGATCCGATCGGAATCGGCCTTCCTCCAGAAATGAACGTCTTTCCAATGAACGATGCAATTATGATGTCTAATTACCAATAAAATATGAGAAATAACAACGAACGATTGATTACCTAATTCATCAACAACCGTCTTTATTAAAACCACTGTAGATTATCCCATTTTCCCCACTTGCGTGTTCATGGGTTAGCTTAATAACTCAGAGTTAACAGCTGACTCATGGTTAATCCAATAATTCTCTTTGGATTAACCCTGAATTAGCTGTTTACTTAACCCATGAACACACAAGTGGGCCTTAGAAAGCTAGTGTCATTACGTCTTCTTTACAAAAAACTCGATAATATCTGAAAGAGTTGAAGCAAAGGGTGGTGGGCTAGACGTCATTAGTGACACCAATACACAACCCTCCAATTAACTTGCCTGTCATCAATGGGAAGGATTTTAAGGTTCCGTAGAGAAAAGAGATTTTTTTGGAATGCCAGTGCATAAATGGAATTTTTCTTTTCACTATTATTTGTGTTTACCCATTTACTACATATATTACATGCAATCAGTAAATTATAAGTTGCTAAATAATTTGCGTAACTGTCATTATGTACTTACCCATGACTTATTTATTTAACAGTTTATGTACACTAGTGTCCGACCGAAGCTTCGGCTTCGGCTTCGGCTTCGGCCACCTTCGGCCAAAAAAGCACCTTCGGCCAAATCTTCGGCTTCGGCCAAAAATTTGCCGAAGGTTTGGCCGAAGCCGAAGGTTTGCTAGTTGTCAAAATTTGAAATTTACTGAACGATGCTAGAGCGAGACGGAGAGTGTGCAGAGCAGCAGAGTTTCGCCGCGCCGCCGCACCGGCCCAAACGAATCGAAGTAAATAAATATTTAATTAACATTGTATATTTGAAACTTTTATTTTTGACAATATTTTATTACCTACTTGTATATTATGTTGGTCACTCGGCTCGTTATTGGGCTAAATCTCTAAAGCTCTCACAATATGTATCTAGTATATTCTGAGATCAAAGTAACTATCGTATTTCTCAAGGTCAATGACACCTTCGGCTTCGGCTTCGGCTTCGGCCGAAGGTTTTGGTGAATACCGATTAATCGGCTTCGGCTTCAGCTTCGGCCAGAATTGCACCTTCGGTCGGACACTAATGTACACACATATAAAGAGACAAGAAAAAGGAACAGAATAATACCTACAAAGGTGATGCTTATTTCTAAAGAAATCTCTTCCAGCATACCTGCGATAGGAAAGTGGATAAAAAGAGATGTAGACAACGTGTGTAAGAGTAGAAGAGAAAATAAAATACATAAAATAAAAACTAATAATGATTATTGTGTGGTATGTTTAAGTTGTTAACAGTTATAACAACATCTCTTATAAGCTTTGAAAGACGAATCGCCTCATAAAGTGTGTTAATTATATATTCATGAATACCTATTTAGAAAAATATCATATATTAGCTGACGAAAAAAGGTGATTTCGGGAAAACATAAGTATAAATTTGGCTATTTATGAGTTTTTACATAATGTCATATGTTAAATGTTGATAAGAGAACACCCGTTTGTGCGATTTTCTGCGACATGACAGGCCTTTGACTGCGTCAATTATAATACCCTAGCAGAGAAACTTGAAGCTTATGGTGTTAGGGGTAACGTCTGGGCACGCCACAATTGCGGCGATAAGTCCGCTCTTTGAGGAGTGGCTAGAGAGGCGCCACGGCATCCTCACCTACCGCCTGACGCAGGTCCTCACCGGACATGGTTGTTTCGGGAGGTTCCTGTTCTGGATAAGGCAGGAGGAAACGCCCGGGTGTCATCATTGCGTGGATCGCCCGGAGGACACGGTGGAGGTCTGCCCGGCTTGGGAAGAGCATCGCCGTGTCCTCTTGGAGGCGATCGGTGGCGGTGATCTCTCGCGTCCGGCCCTGGTCCAGGCCATGGTACGGAGCGAGAGGGCATCGGAGGCCGTCACCTCCTTCTGCGAAGCAGTAATGCTCGCAAAAGAGGAGGCGGAACGCGTGAGGGAGAGGCAAATTTTGTGCCCTCACGCCCCTAGCTGCCGCAGGAGACGCCCTGGGCATCGGGCATTGTTCACCTTATATATTAATGACTTGCCTAAAGCAACTGAACAACCGACTACACTTTTTGCTCACGATTGCACTGTGACAATAGCTTGTAATGACAATGACACATATGAACATGACATTAATAATTCGCTTATATCTATCATAAACTGGTTAAATAATAATAAATTAATAATCAATTTTAAAAAGACTAATGTAATGCATTTTAGACAACGTACACATACAGCTAAAAATCCTAATGCTGAACTTAATAATATTGATAACAAAACTGACACAACAAAATTTCTGGGGCTGATTATACATGATAAGTTGAATTGAAATCCTCAAATAGAACCACTTAGCAAAAAATTAAGTAGTGCAGCCTGCGCTTTAAAACAACTCGCAGCGGTTCTCAACAAAGATGCAATGCACTGATTACTATGGATTAGCTAAATCAATTCTTAGATATGGAGTTATTTTCTGGAGGAATAGCACAGGCAATGAAATAGCGTTTGGGGCCCAGAAAAGATGCATTAGATCGATGTTAGACTGCAAACAACTTATAGCTGCAAATCTTATATTAAAGAGCATAACATATTAAAATTACCCTCATTATACATTTTGGAAGCAATAATGTTCATTAAAACTCATCCTAATTTATTTCAGCGTTTGTCTGATGTTCTCATAAGGAATAGACGCGATAATTCCAAACTCTGTGTTCACGGCGCTAAAACAACTCTTGTGCGCAAGAGCATCTTTTACATGGCTCCGACCATATTTAATAAATTGCCCAAATCATGGAGAACACTGAGTACCTATAGATATACTCTCATTGTGAATTAAATTAAGGAATGAATGAAATGTAAATTAAGGACTTTATTAACTAAAAGAATATATTATAGTATTTCAAGTTTATGAAATAGGACAATTTTCTTCGTTTTTGAAATGGTGTTTTCCACTGTGTAATAAGATCACTCCATATTATATTATGTATTGTTTTTATTGTTGATGGAATTAAAATTTGCACTGACTTAATTAATAATAAATATGGATATTGAATTGAAATAATAACGGATAATAAGTAATTTTATAATGTAATTTTGATAAATATAGTCGCGGTTTGTGCACCATATCTTCTTACCAATTTAAAGCATTTCTGTATTTAATATCTTGCATGCAATGTATGTACACCATGCTTATACAAATAAATAAACTTACTTACTTACTTATAATGAGTTAAAGTGGGTTAGAATAAGTGCATTTTGTTCATTGAACTCATGTTAAATAAACATATTTGAAAATGAAAAAAAATGACCTATTTACTTACCATAATTTTTATATCTATATAAATAAAAAACAATTGCAGCATGTATGAAAAATCATCATTAGAGAACGGCTCGACTAATTTGGTAGTTTTTTTTTGTGTTCGTAATTTTCAGAACAAGGTTTGTATGACAGTTTTTTTTTTGGAAAATCCACCGAAAAAGTCAGAAATTTGGATGGTATTTTCGTATCAAAATATTAATTAAAAAAAAAAAATACACCATGGTAACGCCGGGCAAGAACAGTTGGTTATTAATATTTATAATACAGACCAGATTATCACATTCTAAAATTCGAGATAGAATTAATTGGATTACAGTTATTTGAACTATAAAATTACAAGTAGGTAAGAAGATTTCTTGAAATTAAATAAAATCTGAGAAATGTAAAAATATATGGCTTTGTATTTTTTTTTTGTGTGTGGCGTTGTAACCTCTTTTTATTTATCTCTCAATTTCTAAGTTAAGAGCGTTTATACAGAAAGTGGGCAACATCGCAAATAGCTGTCAAATATTTCGCTGTTTTGATTAATCTGGTGATATTACTGTACGGAACTATGAAGTATGGCTAACTAGTGAACTTAAATATTGATTATGAAATGCAATAATTAATATCGTAACACCGAATATTGAGTTTTAGATGAAAAAAAGTATTTGAAAACTTTCCAAATGCCTTTTTTACACCTAAAACGGTTACAACTTCAAATTATATTAGGTCTTTACCTATGAAATTGCCGTTCTGCAGTACTGGCCATTTCAAATCAAAATAATTTTTGTTAGGCTAAGAATTCTAATTTAAAATTTATTTTATTTTAAAAACATGGATTTTTTTTCCTAAAGTAGTCATTTGTTTATTGATTAGTGTTACATGTTCATCGCATTTCAATCTTTTTCGTCATCATGGATACGTTAAAAAATCGATTAATTATGGAATATGAGTACCGTCGTGGCAGCAACGCGGCACAAGCGGCACGCAACATCAACGACGTTTACGGAGCTAACACTACAAACCAACGCACCACCACATTGGTTTGCTCGCTTCCGTTCTGGAAATTTCGACCTGAAAAATGAACCTCGCGGTCGTCCGACGACGTTGGAGTCAAAACAATATTGACAAATGGGTGCCCCACGAACTCAATGATCGCCAGCGCGAAGTACGCGTCGAGACGTGCCTTGCACTGCTCAACAGACACACAAATGAAGGAATTTTGAACCGTATTGTTACCTGCGATGAAAAATGGATTCTGTTTGATAATCGCAAGCGCTCAGCAAGTTGGTTGGATCCTGGTTCAGCACATAAACAATGGCCTAACTAAACGAAAACTTACCCCTACAAAAGTGATTGTCACTGTTTGGTGGTCTAGCGCCGGTGTGATTCATCACAGCTTCTTACCAAACGGGGTGAGTATTACTGCAGATGTGTACTGTGAAGAACTGAACACAATGATGGAGAAGCTGGCACATCTCCAACCAGCATTGGTCAATCGCTCGTCTCCGCTGCTCCTGCACGACAACGCGCGACCTCATAATGCACAGCAGACGGTCTCCAAGTTGCAAGAACTGGGGTTGGAAGCTCTACGTCATCCGCCCTACTCACCAGACCTTGCGCCTACAGACTACTACTTTTTCCAGAATTTGGATAACATCTTGGCGGGAAAAAAATTCAATACCCGAGATGCAGTACAAAATGCCTTTGAAGAATTTGTTGCCTCCCGTCCAGCTGATTTCTTTAAGAAAGATCAATAATTAAGAATCAAACGAACTTACCTTGTAAAGTTTGATTCCAATTATGCGAGGGTCTCAACCGAAGACGATTACAAATTTACTTGCAGCAGTACATGAGAAGGTGCTGTCTTTGCCACACTTTTAGATACTCATAGCTTAATTTAAAAAAAAAATTAAGCAACAATACCATGACGTAGCGTCCTGTCTCGCTCCCACCACCGGCACGCGGCGCTGTCGCTCCCGCTCTTTATTCATTAATTTTAGAGAAATATTATATAGCTCATATTTTTAACTTTTCTTTTTTGTCTATAGGGGTTCACGTAGGGATGGGTGGGATTGTAATCGTCTTCGGTTGAGACCCTCGCATAATTGGAATCAAACTTTACAAGGTAAGTTCGTTTGATTCTTAATTATACTTCGGGTCTCAACCGAAGACGATTACAAATTTACTTGCAGATGTTTAGAGTAAGTATCATGACAAAAAACGGAAAGCAAACATTGTAATACTATAATTCCTTTTACTAATCATTCAGGTTTAACAATAATTAACTATCTAAATATTCTACTTATTAATCAGACTTTTATTGTTTGCCACATCCAGTTACATCTATCCTAATCTTAACCAAATTAGTCAATTCGATAGGTGTACATGATTATACTTTAAACTTTAACATTCTGTTTCTGAATTTGTCTCCAGTTGAATGGTAGTAGGCTTGCGCTCTATTACATGACCCTTAAACATAACTAATAAAATGTGATTGTACTATAGGTACACTTCTGCCAAGCCCTTTGGAGAACCCCAGGCGTGATGTTAAGATAATATGTTGTCTCAATATAATTAAAGATCATTAAATATAGCATTAGCGAAATCGTTGTTAACAGGCTTAATAATATCTCTGTTATAGTACTTTAAGAAGACATTAGAAGTATTACTCCAACCTGCGGCCTTCCGTACCACTTCCAGGTTTACACCCAGCCTATGGGCAGCTGACGTGGAGGCGTGTCGAGTACTGTGGGCTCCGAATGTCGATATGTCAATGCCGCTATCCTCTAAAACTTTTTTGACCCAGTGAGCTAGTGTCTGCGAACATACCTTTTTATGAGGTTTTCGAAAGCTAATGAACAGGTGATCGTCTAATTGATTGTGACGTAAGGATGAAGTTTTATCAATATAAGCTTGTAAAACGGTAGCTGGACATATGGATAAATTTTCACGAATAAAGGGTAACCTGATTAGGGGTTGGAAGGTCCCAGGTCTCGAGGTTTTAATTAAGTCAGATATTTTAATTACAATCATATCATCTTCTGTACTAATATTTTTTAATTTTATTAAACTTAGTGTCTGCATTCTTTGCGCAGAAGCTATTGCTAACAAAGCAATTGTTTTTCTTGACAAACATGCAAGTGTTATGTCCGTATAAGGATACCAACTGGACACATAGCTCAACACTTTATTAGTGTCCCATGTAGCTGTATATTTAGGATTTGGAGGTCGTAACCTGTATACACCCTTCAGGAACCTATTTACACAACTATTTAATGTGATTTCTGTACCTAAAATAATTGACAGGGCAGACCTGTGTGTATTTATCGTATTATAACTAGCCCGTTCGTTAAATTTTACTGTTAAAAAGGAAATCACTTGAGTGCTAGTGGCCTTAAAAATGTCATAATTATTGTTTTGGCAATAAGTTACCCAAGATTTAAGGGTACAGTTATATTGATTTAAGGTTTTTGGTGCAAATGAAGCCATAACGATACCCAAAGATTTCTCCGGAACACCTCGAGTTATCATCGATTGCCTGATAATCTCTGCCACTAGGATAAGGTCTGCATGTAGTGGATGGTGTGTTCTGAAAGGAGAATACAACAAATCTTGATCAGGTCCAAAAAATATTTTTTCTGATATTATTAATTTGGTCCATAGTGGGTACCAAGGTTGTGAACGCCAATAGGGTACAATAAGTATACCCTCTGCCTTATCTCTAATTATCTTTTGCAAAACTTTGGTTATCATGCTGAACGGGGGAAAACCATAGAAGGAAAGGTTTTTCCAGTTGAAGGTGAAGGCATCAACTATTTCAGAATGGGGATCGAGCTTCCATGAGGCATATTTTAGACATTTGTAATTTTGTGAACTAGCAAAAAGATCAAAATTGGGTACGCCCAGTTTATTTGTGATTTCCGAGAATGCATACTCAGCTAGCTCCCATTCCGTGTCCACATTAATTTTACGTGATTCCCTATCAGCAATAATATTATCCGAAGATTGAATATATGAAGCAAATACATGAATGTTCTTAGGTTCACACCACTGCCAAATATTCCGGGCTATTTCATTTAAATATGTATGTTGTATACCCCCCATTCGATTTATGTAGCTGATTGCCGTTGTGTTATCGATTCTCAACAGTATATTGCAATTTCGAAGCTTAGAAGCGAATATTTTTAAACCATAAAATGCGGCCTTCAGTTCTAAAATATTAATGTGCATACTAAGTTCTGATTCTGTCCAATTCCCGTGTGACCTTCTATTACCGCAAGCTATACCCCAACCAGTGGTTGATGCATCGCTGTATATTTCGAGAGAATAATCATTATTACGAATAGGACATAATGAGTTTTTAATATTATTTCTCCACCAATGGAAGTCCTGTTTCAATGAATTTGGTAGTGTCATTATCCTGTTATAGTCATCAGAGTTACCCAGTGCTAGAAATTTTTCCCTTTCAAACAATTTTGTATAAATCCATCCATAACTGACGGCAGGGCAAGCAGAAGTCAGTAAGCCTATGAATTCAGCAAAGTACCTGATTGAACATTTATTTAAATTAAAAAATTCGATAGTTTTGTTTAAGATACGATGTTTCTTTTCTTTAGGAAGATAAATAGTCATATTTACGGTATTGAAAATAAATCCTAAAAATTTACATTCTGTCCTTGGCGTTACTTGACTTTTATTAAAGTTTATTACAAACCCTAAAGATTGTAAAACATTCTGTGTCTTGTTAATATTGTAGACACATTCATCATATGATTGTCCAATACAAAGAAAATCATCTAAATAATTAACTGACATCAAACCTCGACATCGGAGATACTGTAAAACAGGTTTTAACAGTTTGGTAAATACAAACGGGGCAGTACATAGACCAAAGGGAAGAACGTTAAATTGGTATATTTGTGATTTCCATTCAAAACGTAATTTCTTCTTATCATTATTATTTAAAGGGATTAAAAAATAGGCGTCCTTTAAATCTAAAGTTGCCATAAAATTATTTTTATCTAACAACCTTAATGCTGTTCTGTAATCTTCCATTTTAAAATGTTCAAGTTGAATGAATTTATTTAGATTTTTAAGGTTCATAATAAAGCGATGTTCGCCGTTAGCTTTTGGTAACGTAAATATAGGTGATATAAATTGTCCCTCGCAGGGCTCACAAGTTGTTATAAACTTTGATTTTAATAATCCTGTGATACAATTATCAATAATCTTGCATTCCGACATCGATTTTTGGGAATTTCCGGGAGGAATAGTTTGTATAGGTTCTTGCTGAAACGGTATACTGTAGCCTCGTATCCAAGATAAAACTATAGGATCAGTGGTTACACGACACCAGTTATGATAAAAATATTGCAATCTACCTGCAACTGCTACCTTGGCTAATGATGTCAGCGCTTCCTGGTCCTCTGGCGCGCCGAGCTGGTCCGGTTCTGGCGGTACGAGTCTGGGCGGCGATCCCGCGGTGCTGCTGCTGGCCTCCGTGGGGCGGGGTTCCGACGCGGCTGGCCGGCTGCTGCTCGCGGAACCCCCCTCGCGTTTAAAGCCCCCCTTGGGTACTGTGTTGTCGGAGGCTTATACGGAGCGCGCTGTGTAGTCTTCATTTCCAGACCAGATTTAGAAATTGCTTTTGCTGATTTGAGATGTTCAGAAAGGTTGGAACCGAATAAGTATTGATCGATCTTTGTGTTCTTCACGATTTCTCGAGTCTCTTTATTCAAATTGTTAATGACGGCATATCGCCTCGACTGTGACTCTCTGTAATGACAGTCACACAGAAGTCGTCCAGCGTCACTTAATGGTTTTATAATGTCTTGTGTTTGTGGTAATGTGTCTTTAGAAGCTGACAAAGCCCAATTAAGGACTACACCTATAGCTGTTAAGCAGCTCGATATTTGATTCTGCTTGTATTGGCTAAAAAGATCTTTTTTAATACTAAGGGCTGACAAAGCCGCCTCAATTTCTAGGTTAAGTTTCGGTGCATTCATACTACTACAGTTTTCTGCAGGTAAGTATTGTTTCATCAATTCCAATTTGATTTCTTTAGATAACCCATTACTTAAAACATGTGCCCATCTAGCAGCAATATCTTTATGTAAATCCTCCCCATGTTCCTTCTGGGTAGATGGATCTTCACCAAGCAACATTAAAATTTCAGGATCAAGTACCTCTTCAGTTTCCTCTGGCTCCGTGGGCACTAAAGTTATCGTTTCCTCAGCAGTAGATGGTACGATTGGTTCCGAGACTGCCGGTGTATCCTGTATATCCAATTCTCTCAAATTTACTTCCTCGTTTAGGATTTCTTCACCTGTAAATGAGCATTGTCATAGGATTTAAATGTCTTCGAAACTCAACGCGATTTACGCGGAGCAAGACAATTAGGATCTCAACATGATTCACATGGAGGTTAGATAAATTTGTGATACCTCAACACGATATACGTGGAGATTTGTAACGTCCTCTACACGATTTACGTGGAGGAAATATTCAATTGTTTCGCAACTTAAAAACGATTAACGTTTTGAATAAGGTCTTATCTTCAACACGATATACGTGGAGATGGGTTAAGGTATATTAATAAGCTTATACCAACAAAAATAATAATGATTTTGTAATCATGGATGCCTCGTTGGTCTGGTTATCGCAAGCATCGCTACTGAATCTGTTTTCATCATGAATCTGAGTAGGTAGCTACTAGGCTACTACACAGTTCTGCCTGCCCTTTGGGCAATACAGGCCATAGGTAATAATAACGTTATAATAAATTATACTTTTTATAATAAGTTATTAAATGAGGGTAGACCGAAAAAAAAATCTTTTTAAAATGTGTTGAAGGAAAGTAAATTGAAACACAGTCTAAGTAATAGGACATATTATTAATAATCAGGTAAATTTGTAAGTACATACCTTGTTCGTCCAAAGATTCACCATCATTTTTACCTTTATAGCCAGATAAACTTTCAAAATAAGAACGTTCCGAAGATGACGAACTACTTCGTCTGTATTTTTGCAATTTACGTTCGAGTTTTTTAACCTTTTTCCGCATACTACGATAATAATCCTCACTGTCTTTAGATCGCGAACGCTTTTTTTTTTTTTTTTCCATTTCAAATCAAACTTTGATATTCCTATATTAAACTAAAACACTAAACAGTTATTTTAAATAGTGTGACTCCGACAACACGAAAACACGTAATGAATAAAGAGCGGGAGCGACAGCGCCGCGTGCCGGTGGTGGGAGCGAGACAGGACGCTACGTCATGGTATTGTTGCTTAATTTTTTTTTTAAATTAAGCTATGAGTATCTAAAAGTGTGGCAAAGACAGCACCTTCTCATGTACTGCTGCAAGTAAATTTGTAATCGTCTTCGGTTGAGACCCGAAGTATAAATTGCCACTGCGTTGGCAAAGATGCATTGATTGCATGGGTGATTACTTCGATTAACAAAAATAAAAAATACATGAAAAAAATTCGTTTAAATTTTTTCATACAAAACGGCAATTTCATAGGTAAAGACCTATTATTTGCAATTCATTATAAATATTCTAGTTCACTAGTTAGCCATATTTCTTTACTGTATGGAATTAACCAAAACATGTAAATATTTGACAATTATTTGCGCCGTTGCCAACTTTTTGGATGAACGATCTTAACCTATTTCATTTTTTTTTACTAATACGGAACCCTCTAAGCAGTAGTTTGACACACTCTTGACAGATTTTTCCATCAAAGTCCAATGCTTGTGTCTGCTTGGTTGTTTCATGTTTTGAGATTACGACTTGTAATTGGTGATGATCGATTTTGAAATAATTGAAGTGATAATTAAGAAAATAATTAAAGAGATGAAGATTAATCTTGAAATAATTGGAGCGTATATAAAATTATGGAATTAATGAATAATTTTCCTTTTGCTATCAAGGATCTTTACCTATACGCATTAGGCATAGGTAACTCTATAATACTTAAGAGGGAATAGGGCCTGCGAATCTCCATACAAATGTTATTCCCCTCTTTTCTTTCTGAATAAAGCTTCTAGAGCATTAATTTTTCCCTAAAATCAAGGTCTGCTGTAGACACGTCCCTGTTTTTTTTTTGTAATATAATCGGTCTGAGCTGCGGCTGTCCCTATCGCACTCTACGGAGGCAGAATTGAGGTAAGACGACGGCAATAGTTTCTTCAAATACCTATTTTAAAAATTCCTTGCAGCCCCTTTTCCCTATTAATACGCAGATATATGCCAGTGACCTTGAGTGGTTGCGAGCTTGCGTGTTCTGTACCGAGCTCTGGCAACGCGTCGTACGTCTATGTTAATGACTATAACTAAATGTGAGTAACTTTTTTAGAATAACACAGTTTATTATAAGGAATTTCATTACCCTTGGAGGATGTCACATAGGTGAAAAATAATATGAATAGCACAGAGGGCAGCAGCATTGTCACAAAGAAGTACCAGCCTGGATATAGGAGTGACGGGCGCCGTTAGTAGAGACTGGTCATCTCTTAGCTGCCATGGCTTATTTTAATTTTTGAATTGTTCTTTGTTTTTATATTTTTATTACGGACGCTTTTAACGTGCACGTCTTTCTACATTGTTCTCACATGTATAATTTCAACGTTAATGATCTAACCAATATTTTGTAACAATTTTTTGATTTAAAAGAGTGTCCGTGGAGTTTCTTGCCCGTTGTTGTCCATAGGTACCTACTACGCTTTGGAATGGGCAACTAGCTTCATATTTCTGACTGACCGACTTCTTGACAATTCAAAAGTGCCTGTAAATGGTTTAATTGAAATAAATGCTTTGAGTTTGAGTTTGATCAAAATAACATTTCATCCATCTGTACACCTAGTGAGGGCGCAGCGGCTGTCCAGGTCGCAGTAGGGGGTCCTCACAATGACCACGTTCAGCCGGTACCTAATAGGACTCGGCCATCCAGGAGCGCTGTCCCAAATTAGACGCATTATTAATTTATTATACATAAAACAAAAAGTATTTTAATAAAACGCGTATACTTAAAGATCAATAATTAAATTATCTTTAAAATGGTGAAAGTTTCATACAAATACGCTCTATAGATTTTGCGTGGTTCTCAGTTTTTTATCCGCGTTAGACATAACTTTACAAATTAATTTCACTATATAATATAAAGTTAAAAATAATCTAAAATATTCATATATTTCTTTAGTTATTAAAACAATGCTCTAATTTAACATTTATTTTTTACCAAATTATTAACCCTACTCGTTTAGACGTGATCTTAAAATCATTAAAAGTCGATTATCGTCGCCTTGCCAATGGCTTTCATTTTGACAGTTCAACAACATTCATTAGGTTATTTAGTTGCTGAGCAGATTTTTTTTCGAACATTTGAAGCATTGGATTAGCAATATACTTCAAAATCATTCAGATTCTGATTGATAGCGTTTTACACAGTAAAATAAAATATGAAAATTTATTTATATATAAAATTGAAGCAACAATTGACACTGTCAAAATATGGTTAACACGGTGCAACTTTTATTGTTGCTTAAACTGATGCTAAGCCTCATTTACACGATCCAAGTTTCGTGCCTGTGGCACACAATACATTTGAAGCAACAAATGACTGACACCGTCTAAACAGTGTTTACACGATGCATCTTTTATTGTTTCTTCAACTTATGGCATGCCACAGGCAATAAAATCGCATCGTGTAAATCAGGCTGTGGTTGACAAATAATATTTATTGGAACGACGCGACTTGCGGTAGGAGTTGACCACAGACTACATAGAGGTATGGAGTTGACTGATAGAAATCGACACGTAAGGAAAAAGCGTTATCTATGCCCCCTCCATGCGAGTTTCTCTCTCTCTCTCTCTCTGTCTCTTTCTATTATATACGGGTGTGTGTGCGTGCGAGTTTCACGTAAGGAACTTCGTTCCTGAAGGAGGTACTCCAACCGCCACGTTTAAAAAAATGACGGTTACATTATGAGTATGACAGCACTTCTTGTTCAAAAAACGTACATACTAATTCCATTATCAAAATTTAGTGAGCGGTTTCACTTTAGGCTTTTAACCAAGAGGCCATTTTGAAATCTATTTATTGACTACATGCCTCAAATATTTTACGTTTACCAGGAACCTATGTATGAGGCTGACCAATACAAAAGGCGGTTTAATTACTACCGGCCCGTGTTTGACGTGTTAACACTTTCAACCACACTGAATTTGCTTACACTAGCCGACGCCCCGACGGTTCACCTCAATAGAGTCACGGGACGGAAAGTAACACAAATTCATTCACGTATAACCTGGTTTTAGCGGCCCTATAGTAATTCTGGTGGCAACATTTTGCCTAAAATATAGAAAATTGTTAACTTATTTGATACTTTTGAACAAATTACATAGTTTTAATCAATAACAGAAAGATGTTAGCTCAAAAATTGATAATCAAATCGTGGAGGTTTAGTGTAAGTGGCCCCATTTACGGTCGTGGGTTCGAATTACCATTAATTCTTACATATAAAGGAGAAATCCGCGAAGACACTAGCGTGTCCTACTGAAAATTCATTCACCAACCCACACTGGGATCGCGTGGTTAACGGCCCTCTTCCTCTCAAAGAGTGGAGGTCTGAACCACCCAGAGAGGGAACATTATAGGCTGATTATGAAAGCTACTAAATTCCAATAAAAACAAATTGCGTATGTAAAGTCAGGGTTATTAATTAATTGATTACCAAGTTCCGCTAAAGTCCCATTGTGCGACATCTCACACAGAAAACTATTATAGAGCGTTTATACAGAAAGTGGGCAACATCGCAAATAGCTGTCACATATTTCGCTGTTTTGATTTATTTGGCAATATTACTGTATGGCAATAAGAAATATGGCTAACTAGTGAACTAAAATATTGATTATTAAATGCAATAATTAATCTCGTAATACCGAATATTTAGTTTTAGATGTAAAAAAAGTATTTGGAAAGTTTTCAAATGCTTTTTTACACCTAAAACGATTACAACATCAAATTTAGTATTATAATTGCAATATATTATTAATATTCTAGTTTACTAGTTAGCCATATTTCTTATTTCCATACATTAATATTGCCAAATTAATCAAAACAGGTTAAATTTGACAGCTATTTGCGACGTTGCCAACTTTTTGGATGAACTCTTTTAAATTGTCCGAATCTTCGCATCACAACTGTCATTCTTTGATAGTTGAATGAAATGGCTATAGCACGGCGAAGTGATGTTGTATGTCAATTTGATAAACAATAAGTTTCGATTTCGTTTCGGAACTGTCATGTTAATTTTAAAATATTTTACAGTATTCAACACAATTAACTATTTACACTAGGTACTGAATGCAATGACTAACTAACTATACAAATAAATAAAAAAAACAAACGGACACTTAGGCGTCGAAGTATTCGTCCGTTTTTTTTTCTTTAGGGCTTCTCGTAGTTGACCTCTGAGGTCATGACTACTTAACCGGGCTTGAAGTATTCGCCCGCATCGCTGTACTTTTTAAATAGCAGCCGCGCGCGCAGGCGACGCGACGGTGAGGGTGGGAGCGAGACAAAACACTGGATTTAATAAAATATGTTTATATTGTTGTTTTTTGTATGCACGTGTTTCTGTGACGAATAAACCTATTTTTCTTTCTTTCTTTCTTTCTGTCATCCGGAATAAACAATTAATTTACCGGAGTGTCCAATGTTTCAGGACATAAAAAAACATTGTAGCACATACAATTTCCATACAAAGTATAGACACATTGTCACTTGCACAGCGATCTTCCTGACCTATTTCCCGGCATTAGTTGTCATCTACAGTCCGGATGTATCGCGCTGTGGCCAGAAATAATTATGTGTGGAATTCAACCAGACACAATGTGTGCTATGCGTTGGATGCGGCAGTTCGTCCATTTTATTTTCCATGGCTAGAAAATTGTTGAGAACACGAAGCCTTGTAAAATGTTCGTGGCAATTTTTTGCATGGTACATATTTCAGGCGTGCCAGTCATAGTTGATAATGACATGACATAATATGGATGATGTCTAGGTCAAAAAAAAGAAATTCTATTTATTCCGTCAGTTAGATAATAAAAAAAATATTAGACCCGTATTTTTTGCTTTATCACATTAATAAAAAAATACTTAGATAAAAACGCATTAAAGTTGGGGAGTGGGGGCTGATACGTCACAAGTAAGTATAAAATCTACATACTCGTGACGTCATGGCACATTTTAACTCAATGTGTCGCCGTAATCTTTTGATAGCGTAAAAAAAGAAAAAATACGTGTACGTAATTTTTTATAATCTACAAGACAGACAAAAAAAAATTTTTTAGTCATCATCCCTATTATGTGCTTTTGTTTACACATATTTATAAATTCAAGTATAGTGTATTGATGCGGTTTTTACAATCATTTTGAGTATTTATTCCGGAAAGTATATGCCTAGCCTTTTTCCTACTATGTTGGGATCGGCTTCCAGTCTAACCGGATGCAGCTGAATACTGATTTTACATGTAGGAACTGCCTATCTGACTTCCACAACCCAGTAACTGGGTAACACGATACCCCTTGGTAAGACTGGCTGTCGGACTTTCGGGCTTCTGACGACCCGTAACGACTGTCAAAGATTCACGGCTTAACGTGCTTTCCGAAGCACGGAGGAGTCTCGGTATGTAACGATGGTCACCCATCCACAAACCAACCCCGGAAAGCGTAGCTTAACCTGATGGATCGACTCGTGCGGCTGTTATTACCTACCTACCTACTTATTGTTAAAGTTTATGTTTTTGTGAATATTGTTTTATTATTATTATTATTTTATGTTATTACTTAGCCATGAGCTTCTCCGGAAGGTTTATGTGTATAATATATTAATATTAAACTTACATAATTATAATAAAGTTATCTCAATGTTTTATCAAGCCGTAAAAACTAGTAAAAAGGGGTGCTAGTTATTAATCAATAGTTAATCGTATAAAGTCAAAGTCAAAGTCAAATCATTTATTTCAAATAGGCCCTTATAAGGCACTTTTGAACGTCAAAATTTACAAAAAAATTGAATTGATTCTAGTCGCCCCTTCCAAAAGGTAGTTTTCGCATACAGAAGAATGGGCAAGAAACTCCACCGTTACTCTTTTAAAATGTTTTACAATATTTTGTATAAGTACATTAGTTATTTAATTATATGTGAGGACGATGCATAGGTAAGAAGAATTAAGAATTAAAAATGAAGCAACAACAGATAAATTAATTATTTGATAGATACATGGTGCTCACATATTTACAAACATTGTAAAAGTAGACGATTTTCCTAAAATTTTACAATTAATAAGTCAGTGTGTCCGCAACTCGACGTGCTTTTACGTCGAGTTGCGGACGCCAGCCCGTCTTACTAATAGTGGCTGTAGCCATATATGGCTAATCATGCAATATGAAATATGAATATGTTTATGTAACGTTTGCGTATGTAACGTTTCACATAATATGTACCACCAGTAGCGGGAAGTGCAAACGAAATACGACAGCAGCCCAGAGTTTGCAAATGTCCAATTTTTATTAATTCATCATCCATACCTGTATACAAGTCTCAATAAGTCCGTGCACGTTGAGCGCGATCTCCATGAGATCTAGCGCGAAGGCGACGTGCTCGGCCTGCGGAAGGTACGTTGTGGCTCCTGCTGCGTAAGCCGCAAGGGCTTCGCACACCGCACTGCCGACTGCCCAGGAAACTGCGCCTTGTTCGTACATGGACATTGCCTGGAAAAGGTTTTAGTTTTAGGAAGTAATCACAGAATGTAAAAAAAATGTAATACGTTTAAAAAATTATACAATTGAATTAGCAACCAGTTTGATTTTGTCTAGATTCTAGATTATCCTATGGAGCAGGACCAACATATTTCCAAGCATTCTTATCTTGGATATAATCTCCTAACTTGTAATAATATTGTTTACAAAGTGTATTTTTAATATGAGTTTTAAATTTTCTTTCATTTAATTGCAATATATCACAAGGTATTTTGTTGAAACATTTAACACAGTACCCCATAAAAGATGTATGTACTTTAGATCATCTGAAAAATGGTTGATCTATTTCATCTTTATTTCTCGTATTAAAATGATGTCTATCACTTTTTTATCAAAAAGATGTCGATTTTTTCTTACATACAAAATATTTTAATAAATGAATTGGCAAGGTACCGTCATAATATTAATTCTTTTAAATAGTTCCCTGAGAGATTCGCGGTGACGTAGATTATAAATGGCTCTGACAGCTCTCTTTTGCAAAATAAACATGGATTCAATGTCAGCAGCCCGACCCCACAGACATCTCAACAATTTTATTATTAATCTATCAGTCCTGTATGCGACGTTTTCGAACATAATAATGAAGCTTTTATAATTTAAGCTAAAATTAAAGCGAATGCGAGCGTGTGAGAATTTTAAATAAAGCCAAACTTCTAACGACCTCCTCAACCCTCTAAAACTAATATTCATAGGTTGTAATTGGGCAATTTGTAATTTTTTTATCATTAGTTTTTAACCCGCAAATATGTAGTGTTCTCGTAGGTAGCGTATGCGCCAAATGCGACGGAAAGGGTGGTGGTGAATAAATAAGATCACGAACCTTGTCAACATAAAATATATATTTTCATATAAAAATAAGAGAAAGGGGGTAGGTTAGTTTATGGTCACAAAAGTTTCCTTAATTCCCTTAGGAGTAGCGCAATACTTGCTACTGGCTCAGCCTGGTGCGACGATGAACCCGGGTGTGCCACGCTGCAGACGCGCCGGGGATGGTGACTGTCGGCGAATGGTCGCGCCAGACCCGCGACGGACGGCCGCACAGGTAAAATGTACCCGGAACGGAGATGTTTACGGAATCGGCCCGAAGGTAGTTGCTCGGAACCCAGCGGTCGGATGACCTCGATAATCCTAACTAATATTATACCTAAATGCTAAAGTGAGTATGTTTGTTTATTTGTTAAGCTTTCCCACTAAAATTACTGAACGGATTTAGATAAAATTTGGCACATGGGTAGACTATGACCTAGGTTAGGACATAGGATACTTTTTATCCTGGTAGTACGTTCCAGTGGGATAATTTCCGACATCCACGCGGGCCGAAGACGCTGGAAAAAGCTAGTCTTCTATAATTATCAGAATTATTTTGAACGTGTAGTTATTTTCCTCAAGGAAACTGAAAAATGCTGATTACAGGAATCGATGACTTCATACAAAACTTTCCTATATACCGCTGCGTTTTACAAGAAATGTTTACTGAGACCAAGCTTCTAGGTATTTCTAATTAATACAGCTAAGATTCCCGTGAACTGAATACACAGTTCTTGATCAGAATAAGCAAATAGAATTTGGAACGGCAAGACTACGTTGAGCAGTGGTAACGGCCTGGACGTTCGAACCTGGACAGACTTTACTTTGTGTAAATTATTTCATCACCACTGCTCTCTAACCGGTGAAGGAAAACTCGTAAGGAAACTTGAACCAAACATTGTAAGACATGTGATATCCAACTCCAATCTACACACCAGTACTTCGCTATCTCTCACATAACTCGTCGCAAATTCTAACGCTGTATAATGCCGCTTCCACACATATCTCGGCTCCATGTTCCGAAAATGTCTGCATGTGACATCACAAATTGTCCCCTATTCAGTTTCGAGATTACAGGCATGCCGAACTAATTTTCAGCAAAATTTTCAGCCTCACGATGCCTGTTGTATGAAGTAATTTGATAGGAGATGATTTTGAGGTTAGAGAGAGTGGTTTCTCGTATCGACATGAGTTTTGCAAGGATAGCTCATACCTTTGTGGTTATGCCAGACTGGAGCAGTAATAAAGAATACAATCCAGAGCATTGTTTTATTTTTTTCTCTTGATTGAGTGAGCGGTACAATAACACCTAATATGTATCTTATAAGAGAAACCCTTGGGGCATCCAGATCTTTCAAAGATGTTCTAAACAGACCAGGAGACGTGATCTACTTCTGGAGGAAGGTGGGCTGGTTAGAATAACCACCGATGGCCGCCATGGCCCACACACAATGCCACCTGAAGGACTAAATGCGGGAACCAAACTCTCTAACATACCATCCATTCATATGTATCGTAGTATCTAGGAATCGTCATTTGAAAGAGGCTGATAAAGCTGCAGTCTTCTGCATGCCGAGCAAATGCGTCTTCTTACACAGAAAATAAAATAAATGAATAATGATCACCCGATTGCTCACTGCATGATCACCATAAAGTCCAACACCCCAATTGCGTAACACACTTTCCTAACACAATCTTTAATCAAGTATTTCGAAGGAAATTCCAAATACATTTCTTCAACATATTCGAAAAATTTGTCTGTTTGACAACGTAAATACCGCAATGAATATTGCCGAACTGTCGAAATTGCTTTGGTATTGCAAGTGTATTCCGCAATGATCCTGCGGGATACACTCTTAATTATAAATACACATTATTCGAAATTAAAAAGTCACAGTGACTCCTGCTAGGTTTTGAATTCGTAGGTAATTCCGACTTTTAAAAATGTTAGCGATTTTTTAAATCCATATTTCCCAAAATGCAAAAGCAAAAGGTAAAACATTTTTGAACCCAATTTATTACCAACTGCATTACATTCCGATATTTTCGTACCGAAAGTCCGAAACATGGTAACTTCTCGCCACAAACCGTTTTCAAGTAGCCGACTATAAAATTCAATACGTCAAACTGCATGTCCCGATATTAGATAAGGACTGGCCGCTATTTGCTGTGACTGTGACGTTCGGCCGCCATTTTGAAGTCAGTTTTGTATTTCGAATAGAATAAGTATCAGTAAGGATTGAAATTCTACTTTGACGTTTTCAATGACTGACCAACATTAGTTAAATCTTTTTCCTAGTACTGACCATATCGAAACAGAGCTAAAGGTTTCATAGGCTGAATTATTAATTCATAGTTTCTAGCTGTTGTCCAACGGAATTTTATCAAAGGCCCGATTAATTAAATATCATGCAACTTTAAAGATGTAACGTGGAAATATCTATTTTCAACTGAAACTAGCCGAAATTGATTGATTTAACGAACGCTGATATAAATATTTAGATAAAAGGCATTAGGCATTCAACAATACTCCCGTCCCGCCAAAACTTAAATTAAATTAATATCATTTTGCATTCTTGTATTAAAAATACCTGTATTAAATACCAAAAATACTAATACTGGATACAACTACGTAGAGACTAAAATAACAATTTAATTCGCACTAACAGAATATTTTCAAAAACTTCGCCATCGTAGCAGCCATTTTCCCGCGGCAACCATTTTGTAGTCGGTTATAAAACACAATACGTCATACCGCCGCTTCGGACGCTAGATAAGAGAGGAACCAGTATTTTCCTGTGACATTTCACTGAATAACTTGACCTAAACTGTGGTTGTTTGTTTGACGATTATGGGTGGTTTAGGTGTAGGTAAACTAGAAGATGGATGGATAGATTTTTCGTTATTTAAGGTACTTCGATTATATATAAATGAGATTTAAAAGAAAAAAATAATCAAATTTTATATTAATAGGAGTATACTCAGCGATATCTGCAAGACAATCATTATTATTACTATACAGATAGTCAGAATACTTTTATCTGAAGAATAATAATTATGGTGGTTTGACATAATATTTTCTAAGCAAAAGCTGTCAAATCATTACACTTATTCCTTAGATAAATGTTATTTGAAAATTTAAAAAATCTGCCCTAATGCATTTTAAAACTCGAGTAGGTGTACTTCCTGGATTCCATAAAATAAAGTGTAAAAAAAAAATTGATCACGACTCCTGAAAAATCCGTCAATTTCTTAAGAATTTTAGTTTCTTTGTTCTCGTTTACTTCAACTTTAACTCCTTTCTTATTGTCGTGTGGTTAATGACTAACCTGGTGACAGAGATTTTAAAGCCACTCATGGGCCTCTGACTCGGCTTCACTCCGTAGTTGCTGTTTTGTTTCCTCATTTACTGGTGTTTCCCCATTTTATTAGATTTCGAGGTCCATATTTGTTCATTCTAGTATTGAACCCAATCTTATAAACTAATCTAAAGTAAACTTTATCCTTTCAAACCTAAAAATACCCACAGCCGTTTTCTCATAATATTCAAATAGACTCCACAAATATAGTTCGTGGCGTATCAAAACGAATCGTTCACCAACTGGGAATCGTTCATTCCTTCGTTCGATCCGACAAGACAAGCAGACGTCTAATCTACATAATGCCGACGTTGGAGATGCATGGTGGACAGTGTGAAGAACGGAGCGGGGAAGAAGAACGATTTAAATATTTGTAAGGCAATGGTTGGAAGAGAGTGATCGAGGATCAATTTTAGTTGCTTGCAGTAATTTAAGTCTGAGAGGCTTGTGGCTAAGTAATAAAAGCCGTACGGGTCGACCGATCCGGCTAAGCTACGCTTTCCGCGATTGGTCCGTGTGTGGGTGACCATCTTTACATACCAAGACCGTGCGTCGGAAAGCACGTTAAGCCGTTGGTCTTGGCTGACATTCGTGGATCTTTGACAGTCGTTACGGGTCGTCAGAGGTACGAAAGTTTGACAACCGGTCTTACCAAAGGGTTATTGTATTAACCAGTAACTGGATTGTGGAGGTCGGATAGGCAGTCGCTCCATGTAAAATACTGGTATTCAGATGCATCCGGATAGACTGGAAGCCGACCCCAACATAGTAGGGAAAAGGCAGGCGATGATGATGCAGTAATTGAATAGTGGGTTCAACAGTCGATTGCTTTAATATTGATGATGATCATGGCTGTAGATAATTTAAAATGACAAAATAAGTCAGTGAAATAATATTTTCATTTTCTCCTTATTCTAATGTAAGTTTGGCATCCTGATTAGGATCGGCAAAAGTAACAGGTGAAGGTTGAAGTGTTAAAGAAGATAATGAAGATAATATATATAGATAAAACCTCTGTAAAAAGTATAATATATTACGTAAAGTATAATTATTATTATAATATATTACCCTTAATTAATCGGCGAGCAATCTCTGACTGTATTTCAGTAATAAAAAATATCGATAATTCTATTAATAACTCCGATATTCTATCGAAATTATATTTTAACGTTCCCAGAAGGTCAAAGCGATGGAAGGCATCGTTGCGTGTTCCATTTACCTCTACGAACTACAGGCAAAACTCATTTACAGTGCGTGCAAGTAGCGACTTTAATAGCACGTGCAAACAGCATGATTTTGATCCTTTCATAACAGGAGTGTCCTCGGCCAGAAAGTGTCTGAGCCTTGGCTTTTTTAATTAAGATTTGTATGTTCAGGTTTTTATTCTTATATTGAATATTAAATGTGAATTTGGTTTAAGCTTGAATGTTATACAATTTTTTTTCTCTACTTTTTTTGGTAGCTGTCTTGTGCTGTTCACACTCTTTCTTTCCAATCTGTTTTTAGAAGTGAAGACTTTTAATTGGTCGTCAGTCGCACATACTATTTTTATTCTGTTTATTTTAGTATGTAAGTCATCCTTAGTTAATAATTAAATAAATATGTAATTTTCACTAATTCGAACTGATAATTTAAAGACTTCAGTAAAGCTATTTACTACCGAGGATACAAAGTGCTCATAGACAATTTTTACAAACAGCTTAATGTTAGTTATACATTACACAACTTCACTCACATACCACCACCCACACACTCACTACACATCTCACTAACCCATACTACACTTACACAATTACACACTCTCCAGATCAACTCTACTCACATTTGTTTTTTTTTAAAGTAATTTTTCTATTTGCATGCATCTCTTTGCCATGTTATTGCATATTAGTAATATATAAACTTTCGAGAGAGCCTTGACTTTCATAGTACAAGTTTTACTTAGTTTGGAAGTCAAGAGTTTCAAAGTGTGTACCAATGTTTCTTGTGCAATAAACGATTTTTTTTTTTATTATAAACTGTTCAACACTCCACATATAAACATTCCTAAAATTATACATCCATTCACTTACTTTCCCAACTCGATCATTATACACAACCATCTTTATCTCAATATTCCGTATTCACAATTCCGTTTTCACACCCTTCAAATCCCTTAATACTTTAACCCGCTTCCTCCCATCAATAGATCCACATCCAAATCCACACAGACATCCCTAATCCTCATAATGGATGAAGATTCGAACATCTTCAGTTAAATTGTAAAAGATTTTTGTTCAATTATCAATTGATTTGATTTGTTGACAGCGCGGCTTTGGCTGTACCAATTTATTTGCAATCGTTCGTTGCTTCATCTGTGGGTGAAATTGGTGTTTTATCCAATTGTGTATTGATTATATTGAGGGAAAATTGTTGTGGGTATTGATGTTTTTTTAGACGAAGAATTGTCGGAACCTGCTGGTTTGCAGCTGGCATTGGTCTACAAATAGGTGGTATAAAAAATATACTTTTCGTTCCTATCTGTGTGACCGACATAGTGTTCTCAAACTACAAAATACTTTTTGACGGTTAATGTGTTTGTACATTAAACTTACTTACTTTGATAAGCTAGCTGTAATCGGCGTACAAATATTATATTGGTTTACAAACATGTTGATTATCAAACAATTATCACGCATTATTAAACAATTCTAATTAAAATTTTCGACGCAATAAAAACATTCCAATAAAATATAATATTAATAAATTCAAGTATAAATTGTCAAATCAATAAATAATAAACTTAGATTATATTATCAAAGTTTATTATTTATTGATTTGACAATTTATACATAATCTAAGTTTATAATTTATTGATTTGACAATTTATACTTTTTATTTATTAATATTATATTTTTTTGGAATGTTTTTATGCACAGAAATCTCGATGCTTTGACATTTCTCCACTTTAGTAGACTGCAACTGTGTGAAGTATGAGCGGGTCGCTAGCAAAATATAAATAAACCTTCTTTTTAAAATATAGTTAAACATTTTTGGTATCAAATTGAAAGTATTATTTAATATCGAATGTATATATGTACGTACAATAAAGGTGGATCATAAAATAATATTGAAACTTGCTTGAAAATCGACTCATAATAGTTTTAGGGCTAATTCACACGTACCACAACCACACCACAGCGCGGCGACAAAATGTGAGCAAGCAGAGTTTACGTGTGAATATTGTCGCTGCAGCTTTTACATCAGGTTTTCGCAGTTGTGTTGTGGTAAAACTACGCAATGGACGATGAGGTTGCGTTGTCGCTCTTAGTTGCGATGTGGTTACGTTGTGGCTACCACGTTTCATTTCATTTCCATAACGCAGAATAAATAAGGGGGCACAGGCGGGCCTCGTGTGCACAGTGTCGATGCAACTTTGTGTTGGCGATGTGGCCCGCCCGCTAGTGCGCGATCTCACTGATGAAAGGTTAATTAAGGCGTTGTGGCTTCGACGTGGCCTTGATGTTATCGCTCACACGGTTGATTTTCACGGACAAAATGTGGTCCGTGTGAATAAACTATTAATTTTGATATAAATTAAGCCCACTCCACGTGTTGTTGTTATGGTTTGGTTGTGGTTGTGGTGTGGTTGTGGAACGTGATCGGGCCGTTATCGATGCAAAGTAAGCATCTCTAGTTTAAAACTTGCAGACGCGATTAAAGTGCTTGTGATATGTCAGGCGAATTCAAATAGATTTTAAACAAAAGAATTTAAATAGATACAGTACCCTGTATGGCACATCAGGTTTTAATATTATTTAAATGTTGACGTTCAAAAGTGCCTTTTTTGTGTCTAATTGAAATAAATTATTTGACTTTGACTTTGACTTTGAATAAGATACTTTTTAACGTAGGTATGAATTACAGGTATGAATTACACAGCTGATGCTTTGACACACATGTCTTTTCAAAATTAAATTTTTGTATTTACTTCACACATGTATTTACTAATTTTTATTTTTGTATTTTTGATTTTTAATTTGAATTTTGATTGTAAGTTGATACTACGTGTTGCTGTGCCCTAACAGGGTCCATAAATTTAATTTAGCTTTAAGCAGTATGTAACATCTTTTATAAACATTATGGTATGCAAATAAATGAATATGAATAAAAAGTCGAACTTTGTCTAAAAAAATCTATGTGCCGTTCGTATAAACAACCGCGAACTTTACTGAATGTGCTAACTGTTTAAGTATACGACCAAACCAAAAACTATAACAGAAAAATTACACAAAGGAGCAAAAGCTGTACAGAATTCCTTAATATTCTCAACCCAGCGTGTAAATTTAATAAGAATTTAAAATCCGATGTCGAAGCAACCATTTTGGTATTCAGAATGTTGCGATCCCAAAAGTAGGACACGAATATCGATGAGCTTGAGTTTTTGTCGTAATATTTCAACTGGTATATGAACTCCTAGATTTGAAGCTGTGTTCGGTGCGATCTTTTTTTGTCTATCTTTTTATTTGTTGAATTACTTTGGGTTAAATGGTAATTGAGCTGAAAAAAAAAAAACAGGTTACTTTTAATGATTTGATCGATGAGCCATGTTGGCTCAGTGGAAACGGTCGCGACTTCCAAATTGTAGGTCGTAAGTTCGAACCGAGCGTTGGAAGGTACCCCACAAGGTGGACCGATGACCTGGTGAAGGCCGCAGGAATCCGCTGGATGCGAGAAGCACAGAACCGGTCGGAGAGGCGGTGCTTTGTGGGAGGCCTATGTCCAGCAGTGGAAGTTTTTTGGCTGAAATGATGATGATGTGGTTCGAACCCAGGGAGGCACTTTATGGAAACTATTTCATCACCACTGCTCTCAAAACGGAGAAGGAAAACGTCGTTAGGAAACTGGCATGTCCTAGAATAAAAAAATCTAAGACATATGACATCCACCAACCCGCACTGGGCCCGCGTGGATTACGGCCCATTCCCTCTCACAGAGATGAGGTCTGCGGGCTGTTTCCAAGCATTGGGAACATTATAAGCTGACTCTGTTGATAGTGCTGCAATTAACGCTAATCACTCGTGACTTGATGACTCTTTGGAAGTATCGGGATATAAAAATCCCGTCATTAACGAATACAGATGAAAGCCTCTCATTCCCTTGAAACTAGAATTATATTAGGAATAGCGTTTATTATTCTTTTTATGTAAATTATGTATTAGGTATGTTGAAACTTTTGGTACTCCCCGTCACTTGTCCATAACGGTTCATTAGAAAACCATCGTCAGGCAGCATTTGTCGGGCATTAATGCTGAAATGAACCTTTTTGGCGCAGCCGTGAGGCACACACTATTATTGCTTTATGATTATTTTCACTTTTTATTTTGTTATTATGTGTATTCACGAACTGTGCCCATTTAAATATTATTATTTCTTTCTTTTATTTAAGGGCGCGTTTGCAAATCGGACAAAATTCTGCTGTTTTTCGGTTCATTTTTTGACAAAACTAAACCGAATTTTATATAACTAATAACTACCACATATAGATCGGTTCTTCATCTTCAAATTATAGGAACTTTTGTGTTCAAAATTTTAGTTTTTTATATTGTAAAAACGATCTTCCGATGCCATTTTCCACAAATTGACGATACTGGGTTGAGTTTCAGTACAGTTTTTATTCTATTATCAACATATTTTGAGATTTCTAAAAATACTATAAGTAGGCAAACATACTCATTTCTAAATCTTAGTAAAAAAAATGTTTCAAAATGTCACAAATAGTCGCAAAAAAAATAAAAACCAAAACTAACTTTTTCACATATTTTGCTATTACGGTTGAATCTTAAAGGATTGCATTAAGGGTTATTTTATTTTAGGTTCCTGTTTTGATTTATTGCACAAACATTTCGAAAGAAACCTCAGTCCGCGCTCGGCCGCTGTCGTGAGTGGACCCTGTGTTGCTTGTTTACAGTGGTTCGTGTGGAAAAAGATCGCTGTACAAATACAAAATATTCTATAAACCAAATTTGATACTTGATGTTGTGGTAAGATAATTTTATAATCTCACATTTTTATTTCGGTAATAGTAAGTAAGGTTTATAAATGCCTATTACTGGGACTTGATGGAGTGACCTGAAGGTATACTTCGGTGACTGTTACTTGAACTCCTCAACGAGTAGAACTAGGTCTGCCGAGTTTCTTCTGATCTTGTTTGTAAGGTCTCATCATAACTTACAAAACGAGCCCAAACTCGGCACACCTAGTTCTACTCGTCGAGGAGTACCAGTAGCAGTCACCGAAGTACGCCTTCAGGTCACTCCATCAAATCCGGAGGTAAGGTCTCGTCATTACTTACAAAACGAACCCTAACTCGGCACACCTAGTTCTACTCGCCGAGGAGTACCCGTAACAGTCACCGAAGTACACCTTCAGGTCACTCCATCTCGTCCAAAGGTAAGGTCTCGTCATAACTAACAAAACGAGCCCAAACTCGGCACACCTAGGTCTACTCGTCGAGGAGTACCAGTAGCAGTCACCGAAGTACACCTTCAGGTCACTCCATCTAGTCCGGAGGTAAGGTCTCGTCATAACTAACAAAACGAGCCCAAACTCGGCACACCTAGTTCTACTCGCCGAGGAGTACCCGTAACAGTCACCGAAGTACACCTTCAGGTCACTCCATCTCGTCCGAAGGTAAGGTCTCGTCATAACTAACAAAACGAGCCCAAACTCGGCACACCTAGGTCTACTCGTCGAGGAGTACCAGTAGCAGTCACCGAAGTACACCTTCAGGTCACTCCATCAAGTCCGAAGGTACGGTCTCGTCATAAATTACAAAACGAGCCCAAACTCGGCACACCTAGTTCTACTCGTCGAAGAGCACCAGTAGCGGTCACCGAAGTACGCCTTCAGGTCACTCCATCAAATCCGGAGGTATGGTCTCGTCATAACTTACAAAACGAACCCAAACTCGGCACACCTAGTTCTATTCGTTGAGGAGTTCCAGTGGCAGTCACCGAAGTACACCTTCAGGTCACTCCATCTCATCCAAAGGTAAGGTCTCGTCATAACTAACAAAACGAGCCCAAACTCGGCACACCTAGGTCTACTCGTCGAGGAGTACCAGTAGCAGTCACCGAAGTACACCTTCAGGTCACTCCATCAAGTCCGGAGGTAAAGTCTCATCATAACTAACAAAACTAGCCCAAAGTCCACAGCCCAAATCTTTCTACTAGAAGAGGGCTCCAGTGCCTCCTAGCAGTCACTGAAGTAGGTATTTGTGTATTTAGTAAAAATACAAACAACAATACGAAATATTTTTTGTAGATGATATTTTATATTTTTTATATGTATTATAAAGAATATAGAGAAAAAAAAACTTTCAAAGTACCAAAATTAGTTCACTTGACTACTATTCCCGCAACTAACCGTGCGTACACTTGTGTGTGTGACCTTTGTCAATGTAGTAGTTGGATTCTATACCTATCAAATTTGTAAACGCGTCCTTAAGTAGATACCTATTGTTACAAAAAAGTCGTTGGTTTTGAGAGGTCACAAGCACAATGCTGAGCATAATCGGACAATGTCATTTGGTTTTCCGTTGGGGAATTCTCAGTATTAGTAAGGAGTCTAGATTGTTTCTCAGTAAATTGCATTAGGCACGGCCGCGTCGTCTGAGGTAACTTTCGAAACAACGATGCAGTATTACCTATTAGGAATACAGACGTAATTAACTTAATACCAAAATTATTTCTGGACTTTAAAAGAGACTGTGACCTCTGAGTTTGTTTCGGCCTTTCTTCTCGGATTAGTCAGATAGGAAACGCCGACCTCATCTAGTTTTCAAAATATTATTGATGTGTAAAAGTGATTGTACGAACATCTTTACAGAAAATAAAATCATTTAATTTCATCATCATTTCATTTTATTAAAACCATTTCATTTTAGGAAATATATAAAGTGCCGCTAGCTTACTTACTACTTTATCCAATAGGGATAAAGTGCCGTAAGCATTGCATTGTCATTGTCACTGTCACTTGTTATTTTGTTTGATTGTTGAGGTTAGTTCACCGCTCGTTGTATTGATTGATCGTATTTGTTTTAGATAATTATATCAAAAGTCACTACAATGACTGAAATTACGAAAAAATTAAGTAGCGAATGAAAATGGCTGAAAGGTAGGTTAGGTTAGGTTAGAACGGCTCGTGAGCACAGGGTCCGTTTAGGCCCAAGAAAATGTAATGTTTTGGGAATGTGGTGTTTTAAAGCGAACTAACCTCAACAATCAAACAAAATAACAAGTGACAGTGACTCAGTGACAATGACAATGCAATGTTTACGGCACTTTAGCGGCTTTGTAACAATTTTTTGATTTAAAAGAGTGTCCGTGGAGTTTCTTGCCCGTTCTTCTCCATAGGTACCTACTACGCTTTGGAATGGGCAACTAGCTTCATATTTCTGACTGACCGACTTCTTGACAGTTCAAAAGTGCCTGTAAATGGTTTAATTGAAATAAATGCTTTGAGTTTGAGTTTGAGCCGAGGCATCGCCTCTATTATGCCGCTAGTGGCACTTTATCCGATAAGGATAGAGTACCGCTAGCGGCACTAAACACTGCCTTCATTTTATTTCAAATTGCAGGTGCCAATAATCTCCGAGTTTCAACGTCAAACAGCTTGACAGCAAATTGACTGCGATAGACTGACAAATGATTGCAGTAGGCTCCCAATTTCACTTCAAGTGAATACAACATCAAAATTCGTGCTAACTAATTTTCATTTCGATAATGTTGCGGTAGTGTAATTTATTTCTATACTAGCGATCCGCTCTTGCTCCGCACGGGTGCAATTTAGTACATTACACCCGTGCGAAGCAAGGGTGGATCGCTAGTATAAAAATAAATTACACTACCTGTGTAATTAATTAATTAAATTTAATTTATTTCTATACTATACCGCTGTGGCGACATTTCAAAACGTCGCGATTTCTGTTCTATGTTTCTGTGTGATGATTTGTGTTATACACATAAACCTTTCGGAATCAGTTCTATAAACGATGGTAAAACCGCGTTTGAATAAATAAATAATATATATTTAGGTTCGTCATTAACAGTTCAATTATTTTCTTGGTTGATTACTACATAAGTAGTGCGGATGCTGTGTTTATTTGTGGTTTCATGTATTTTGGCGAAATTAATTTTGATTGCAATTTGTGGAATAACAGTGATGTTATTTGGTTTATGGAATAACTAGCTTTCGCCCGAGGCTTCACTCGCGTGGAGGTCGGAAATTAAAAAGTATCCTATAAATAAAATATATGTTAATCCAGGTTATAAACTATCTGTGTGCCAAATTTCAACCAAATCCGTTCAGCCGTTTTGGAGTGATTGAGTAACAAACATCCAAACATACAAACTTTTACATTCATATATATATATATATATATATATAGTAGGATTCTGTATGTTAATCAACAACAAATAACATAAAAAATAAAGAAAGAGCTCATTGGGCATCAAAAAATTCGTCCGCATCGCTGTCAATGGGAAAAGTGCCCAAAAGGCTGGCAGCGTTGCCACGTTGGATGGCAATGCTGCCAGTCAAACGGCTCAAAATAGCTACCTTATTGGTATATTTTTGAGCCGTTTGGGGTTGAAACACTAGGGCCGTGGGGTCCGATTGCTCATCGACTATTTCGGGACATCGCCAAGCGGTTGGCCGAATCTTCATGTGACCAGAGGGCAATGCTGCCAGGCCCTTTTAGGTACTTTTCCCACTGACAGCGGTGCGGACGAATTTGTTGATGTCCAAAAAAAAACATTTTTATGTTCATTTCTGGAGATTTATGAAAATTATACACTGGGTAAAATAATAAAATTATGGTTAATGAGACTGCATCTTCACCAATTTGGAAAAGCTGTACCTAGTTGTGCAGTTTGTTTCAGCATATGCACTGAATTACTTTCACTGTCATTTACATAATTTATTCCGAAATGTTTATGTGTAAAATACATTAATAATTAACACTAGATGTTTGTGCCCGGCGTCGCCCAGGTGAATTTTATATCTATTCAAACTCAAACTCAAAGCATTTATTTCAATTAAACCATTTACAGGCACTTTTGAATTGTCAAAGAGTCGGTCAGTTAGTCAGAAAGTTGAAGCCAGTTGCCCATTCCAAAACGTAGATCTCTATGGAGAAGAACGGGCAAGAAACTCCAATTATATTTCTCTATTGGTTTCTGATGTTGCCGGTGGATTTTCCAAAATAATTCATACATACCAACCTTGTTGTGACAATTACAAAACTTTCTAAACATTTCCAAGTCGGCCACGGTAACGCGTGCCCAGGTGGAAGGCTGTAGAACGCTAGCTATTCAATATTCTTTTCCGATTTCCTCGCAGACGGATTCTTCGAAAAATCTGGACTAACATAAGAAACGTCTTCCTAATATTCCACACATTACATCTCTTTGTGTAATGGCACATCAGAAGCAACAAATTGCGTACAATCGTACATCCTTCAAGGTTATGCGACAGCTACCAGAATGCGAGCATAACCAGCAATAAAGTGAAAGCATTCCGTTATTACTTGTACGTAACGTGGATAAGGTGACCAAAGTTTGAGGGATTCATACATACATAAACTCACAGCCTCTTTCTATAGGAGTAGGCAGAAACTACAGAACGATCCTTAGATACTCCTTTTGCTTCGTTTATGTGTAGTACCTGGGTGACTGAGCTCTGCTCTGGTGAAAATAGAGAATGCTCTTTTTTTTTTTTTAAGTGTTGCCCCCTCTAGGTTTTTCTTGTGTATTGTGGGTGCATTTACAAACATTTAAACTCACATACACAAACAGCCAGACCCGGAACAACTACTTGTAGATCATACAAATATTTGTTCCGTGTGGGAAACGAACCCGCGACACGCAGCGCAGCAGTCTATCGCTTAACCACTGCGTCAACCATGTCGTCAATGTCATGTTGTCTTTGTATATTACATACTAATTCTATGCTGCCATGATAGTACTAGAGCTACGTTTGATACCATTTTTTTTGGTTGGGAAATTATCTAATAACCGCTCCCGCTCTGGGCGGAGGGCGTATCAGACTCTTTCTGACTAAAACCCACCCATGTTCCTTCAGTTGCCTGTGTGTTGCCAGGGGTCCCGGTAACCCTTTTGGACTATCCCGCAATCCTGGCAGGCATCGGCCTTAGCGGACCCCGTCAGTTGTGCTGACATCTCTTTGAGGCGCGCGTGGAACACAACGCGCCGTCGCCCCGTCGCCCGGGCTTGGTCCTTTTTCCACATGTTATTATTAAATTAATACAACCTCTACGAGTTCGTAATCTAGAAGTGATCGCATCACTATCTACTTTAGCTAATCTTTCAACCAATCCATAGGTTACGTTTCGACAAGGAATAACAGTAAAACAAGACAACAGAAACTTAATAAAAAGCTGTCAAAATCAAAACAACGTATGACGACATCGTCGAAAGCGAAAATAATATTGATCATAAACAAACATCCCATGAGAAATTGAGAAATGAAAGGCACACATGAAACAGAAAATACCTACACACAAAAAGAAAACCACAAATAAATACATTTTGACAAATAAACAACAAATTATTCTGATTCTGATTCAGCTCGTAAATGAGATTAATACGGGCTTCAGAAATTATCTAAATATCCTTCTAAGCAACTCCACATGGTGTCCCTACGCCTTTGAAGGCAGTGCACTTCGCCACATGAAGCGAATGACCCAGAAACTGCACTCTCGATATAAAACCACGTATGTGTTGGGAATATATGTTACTTTTAAACTAATGTTGATGGACGGCTACGGAATGTGATCAATTTTGTAAGTGTTCGAGAATATTATTTTTGAGAAGAATTTTTGATAGCGTTTAGGTTTATTTGATACTTTTGGTCTTTGAACTGGTTTCTTTTTCGGAAAAGCTATAAGATGCGATTGAAATTAATCATATAATATGTAAGTGCAGCTCAAATGTTATAGTGGGCCATTTTTAGGGTTCGTACCTCAAAAGGAAAAAAACGGAACCCTTATAGTATCACTCGTGTCTGTCTGTCCGTCTGTCTGTCTGTTTGTCTGTCAGTCTGTCGGTTTGTCTGTCTGTCTGTCTGTCCGTCTGTCACAGCCAATTTGCTCTGAATCTAATGGATCGATTTAGTTGAAATTTGGTACACATTTATGTATTTCTATGACCCAAACATGAACGTGTAACGTTTCAAAGAAAATAAAAAATTAAAGTTTTGCAACTGTACCGTGTGTCATTATCAAATGAAAGGGCTTGTTGCGAGAATCTGTTTTTTTTTTAATAACTTTATAATAAATACTTTTAAAGATACTTATGATAATTAACGCATTCAAGGACACTGTACGAGACACAATAGAAGTTTTATTGTTATGACGCCTATGAGCGTATAGTGTCCTTCAAAGTGTTAACTACCCCCCGTTATCTCCGAAACTACTGAGCCGAAAATATTGAAAAAAATACCGGGAATGGTTCTTTACTCATAGATTACAAAAAAAACTATAAAAAGTCTATGGTCTTAAAATAACATGGGAAATCTCTCAATATTATATGTACAAACTTACATTTGCAGTTGGAATGTATGGGAGAACATGTTTTTCAACTACAATGTTAAGTTTATTCTTGAGATAAATTCATTCCAACTACAGAACCCTTCCGATTAGGACTTGGCCGGTTTTTTGGGTCAGTAGCTATTATACTTTCATAGTTTTTGGTTGGCAAACGTGCATGTTCACCTGATTCTAAGATCACCACCGCATGTGGTTTTCCGCAATACAAGAAGTATGACTGATCCATTGTATGTTTTACTTGTAATTACAATTCATTACTTCTTCATCACTTTCAAACCAGAAAAGAGGAACGCTACTTTGCGATAAAAATGGGCCGTTTAGAAGAAAAGAATTTTGAATTGGATTTCTTTAAGATAAATACAACTTCTTGTTACCAAGCGACCCCACGTATAATCTTACGTCATGTTAATGTTTTGTTTTTAATAATCAAATTATAAAAATAATTCCAAAATTGAAAACCAATCAGTGTTCTACATTTTTCTTTATCAAAAGATTAAAGCTTATGTAAACAGATTACCAATTAACACATCATCCATATTATGATAACGTTGATAGATAAGATTTCATAGCAATGTTGTTTAGTATCATTTAAATTGTTAGTAGTGATAGACACAAAATGGGTAAAAAAGTTAGGAAGAAAGAATTGGAAAAGATAGACCATGGTAAAAAGATAGAAGTAAAAGAAAATAGTAATTTGAATGTAAGTATGATACATTATTGTTATTAATCAGCGTAAGATTTGATTGATAATGATTATATCGATAAGCAAAATGTCAATTCAAATGAAATGAAGCATATAACATACTGTTGAATTCAAAGAGGTTTTTTAATGTTAGAACGTAAAAATTAAACGTTTATCTCCTATGTTCAGTGTAACATTGTTAGATGATCAAAATTAAGTTATAATGAATACAAAAGGAACAAAATGTGTGTAAACTTATTCTTTGATGCATTATCAATGTAATTATGATAGTTTATCAGTGTGTTTTATATAATAAATTACTGCTGTCAATTTGAAAGGTGCTAAAATATTTTAGATTCAAAGCGTTTACAACATTAAAATAAAACGAGCACCAATATATTTTTTCCGTGCGTCTATTATATTTATACTCAAAGTCTATGTAAATGCCAATTATAAGCATTGTTTTATTGTTTTAAGATGTTATTTTTCTTATGCCAATAACGATTTTTTTATTTTAATCTTCTCTCGCTTTTCATTACCATTGCCTGCAAAATTCTTTCTCATTACCACTCAAAATTAAAACTCAGTCTTAATTACTGAGCTATCAATTGCAGTTTCCTCATCAATTTTTTATTCTGATAATCTGCCTATAATGCCGATAGTTAACCTAGCATTTTTTTTCAGGTATCATCCCTCTTATCAATTCTAGCATTAATAGGCATATCCATATTAGCTTACAATGTGTACCAAGACGTCATGACTGTACCAGAAATGCCTGAACTGGATTTGAATAAATGGTGGGGACCGAATACAACTGAGCCTCAAGATACATCTATTAGACCGTATCGGATTGTGTTTTCAGAATCGGTGAGTACCTACCAGTTATTGATATGCATAATTAACATTTTATGGAAAAGCAGTAGCGTCATCAACATTCTCCTGCCCTCATCCCAATTTATTTGAGGTGGGCACGCAGCACGCTTTTTTATTTTCTTACATTCATCTCTATAAATAGTCCTCCAGACCGTATTTCGGCCACGGCAGCCAAACTCAACGGAGACTAGCCTTCGGCGTGGGAGATATTATAGTGCACAAGTGTGTGCGCAGACACAGGTGCACTCTCTCTTCCCTCACTCTCATAGTCCGATGGGACGGCAATCCGACACGACCGGAGAGAGATCAGGCGCAGGACCAACAGCTTAACGTGCTTTCTGAGGCACGGGGGTATCACACCGCCAACTTCCAAACTCAGGGCTGTTACTAAGAAATTCCTAATGAAAAAACCCAATAACACTTTGCCGGACCCGGGCATCGAACCCAGGACCCCACGCTCAGCAGTCGCGCTTGCAACCACGAGACCAACGGGGTAGCTACAAAGCTCTATAAGCCGGTTCCCTATCCATTTGCATAAAATTTTAAGACCTAATATAACTTAGCATAATGTTGTTTGGCATAATTATATTTTCGCATAATATAATTTCGCATAATATAATTACGTATAACAGCATACGCATAATTTTTTTAAGCATAATTTCTCTAACCATAATAATGATTAAGCATAATATTCTAAAGCATACATTTATTAAGCATAAAGTTAAAGCATAAAGTTAAAGCATAAAGTTAAAGCATAAAGTTAAAGCATGCAAGCAAGCATGCAGCATGCAAGCAAGCATGCAGCATGCATGCAAGTAAGCATGCAGCATGCAAGTAAGCATGCAGCATGCAAGCAGGCATGCAGCATTCAAGCGAGCATGCAACATGCAGCAGGCAGGGTTTCTGTCACGGCTCCGGCGCTGCGGGTCTCCGGCGGCCCCACGCGTGCTAATCATCGCAGACGGCTTTCGCTCACCACCGCAGCTTCGGCTTGTTGGCCGGCTTCGCCGGCCAGCCTCAGCCGCGGTGGCTCGCTCGCAGCCGCCTGCTCCTCAGCCCGCGGGCCGCCTCGCACCTACGCGCCTACGCGATTTTAAATTACACTCTAGGGGTAGGACAAACAAGACTAGGTGGAGTCGGTTTTGCAGCAATTCGGTTCTTAGGCCTACTAACGTTATGCGAATCAAATTTATGCCAAAACAAATTAGTCTTTAAGATGATTATGCCAACATAAAATGTATGCCTAAAAAAATTATGCCGAAGTATTATTATGCCAAAACAAATTGTGCCAAAATCGTTATGCCGAAGTATATTAGGACAAAGAACATTATGCGAAAAGAAGGTATCCCCTATAAGCCGTCATCTCAGCGTCCAATTTGTTCCTAGCCATATACGTTTTCTCACTACAAAAAACTCAATGACAATAACACTGCCATAAAGATAGACAGACTTCGAAGTTTTATCAATAATATCGTGTTCCGTTTTGACGTTACATGGATGAAAAGCAAATTATTACTGACACGGTACACCGGAAAATTTATTTTATTCAAATTCTATTATGATACCCGAGGAGCTCGTGGCTAAGTTATAACTACCGCACGGATCGATTCATCAGGCTAAGCTACGCTTGCCAGGGTTGGTCTGTGGATGGGTGACCATCTTTACATACCGAGACTCCTCTGTGCCTCGGAAAGCACGTTAAGCCGTTGGTCCCGGATGTCATTCGTGGATCTTTGACAGTCGTTACGGGTCGTCAGAAACCCGAAAGTCTGACAACCAGTCTTACCGAGGGGTATCGTATTACCCAGTTACTGGGTTGTGGAGTACAGATAGGCAGTCGCTCCATGTAAAATACTGGTATTCAGCTGCATCCAGTTAGACTGGAAGCCGACCCCAATATAGTTGGGAAAAGGCTAGGCAGATTGATTGATAAAGAAGAGGGTAGCTTATTATAAAAGGTAATACCAAGCCCAACAAATGAGTTATGAACCTTATGAAGCCGGTGAAAGGGAGCACGTAGTTTGTCCTTATTTATAGTGTTAACATTGTGAATATCACTGTTTTTAGTCTATAATTTTATATTTTGCCTAATATATAAGATGTTGGCGAAAATGAATTTTGATGCCACTGTGAGGATATCGGTATCTCAGAAAAAATCTCTCAGAGAAACTCTGGCACCTAGCTGGTAAATTGCTGAATTGCTCTGTTATTTCAAGTCATCATCATCACCATCATCTTCCTGCCCTTGTCCGACGATGCGTCGGCGCAACACGTTTTCTTCTTCCACTCTCCCCTGTCAACCGTCAAGCTATCATTTACTCCATTCTCTTTCATATCATTCCTCATACAATTCATCCATCTTTTCTTTTCTTCATCTCTCCTTCTCCATCCATCAACATTTATATTCATCACTGTTTTAGTCACATTTCCTCTTTTCTCATCACATACCCATATCAGACCAAACGATTTCCTTTCAACTTATCTGTAAGTGACTCCACTTTTAAACTTCAGACGAATATTTCTAGCAAATCACCATTGATTCCATTGTTATTATCTTCTAGATGAACTCAGAAATCCGATGGCTCTTCGAGATGTATAGACGGGCTCCTAACAAGAAGAAAAGTTTCGAAGATACAGCCTGGACTTACGGTGTACATTCAG
Organism: Xanthia icteritia; assembly: GCA_949128155.2. Taxonomy (NCBI): domain Eukaryota; kingdom Metazoa; phylum Arthropoda; class Insecta; order Lepidoptera; family Noctuidae; genus Xanthia; species Xanthia icteritia. Next base: position 13,941,830 of record OX421953.2, read on the forward strand.
ATGCCTTCTCCAAAATCTTCAACTATTGGATATTCAAGTACAGCTTTCCAGAAAGAGAGAGGTTCTTTAATCAGTTTGAACAATATAGGACTAATATTCAAGGATTGGATATTCATTATATTCATGTGAAGCCGAAAGTTGATGTAAATGTGATGGTAAGTCATAACCGAATATTTAGAAATCAGCGGGTCTATTCTGAAAAACCGCACCGTGAAAACTAAGGTGAAGTGAGTTTGAAGTGAGGTCATTCCACCTAGTGCTAGGGATTGACCCAATTTTTCAAATTAGAGAGGCAGTTATTGCAGAACTTCTTTAGCGGTGACCGCGTACTGGAGATTCAACGTAGTTATCTCCTACAAGGTAGATCGATGAACTAATGAAGGTTGTAGGGATGCTTGGGGGTTGCCTACTCCCACCAGTGGTTGTTCTTCAAGGGTCCATCTACACCTATGGGTTCCCATGTGTTCATGGAGAATTACGGAAACCCTAAAAATTATAAACTACAAACTAAACTCCAAATCTAGGCATTTATAACGTTGGATAGAATTAGGGAGGGATCAGAAGATCGTAGGCTAAATTACGATACATTTCATACAATAGGTACTACAATTTGCTGCACACTTGAAAAAAAAACGAGTCTTTAAAATGAGTCGACACAAATTCAAGAATCAGTTTCCTCGAAAAAAAGGCGATGCAAATAACGTCGCATTTTTATTCGTCAAAATTTGTTTACGCGAGTAGTAAAATTAAAGACTTATGTTTCAGGCAACTTTAACAATTATTGTAAAACATTTTAAAAGAGTAATTATGCAGTTTCTTGTCCATTCTTCTCCATACAAAACTACCTTTTGGAACTAGAATCAATTCTATTTTCTTGTTTTTAAAGTTTAAAAGTGCTTTTTAATTGGTTTTAAAGACCTACTATAAAAAGTCAAAGTCATAACCATCTGTTGCATAAATGATTTGATTATGATTTTGACATTAAAGATATCATATACTCGTATAATAAAAATATCATCACGTCTTCTATGTATTTATAAACCTTTAGAAACTTCCAATTCAATTTCAAATCTAGGATTACGTTTTGATCCGGTTACTCGTTCAGAATTTTTAGATAAAGATAGTTTCCACATTCCTTCGTTGAATGAGAGCTAGTAGATGGCTAACGATTTTAGTTGGTTCAATCGCACGCTATACGGGTTCCAGTTGGATTGGAACCAGGTAAAACTGATTACATGTGTCGCTCAGTTACTGAAAAATATTGGGATTTCGAAATTGCCAGCGGGAAATACAGATATACCTTTATTTTTCAATAGAAGTTAAAATTGTTTGTTGTGAAATGGAAAAGCGACTTGTTGTGAAGGCGTTCATTTTTTTCTTGACTTGGGGACTAACATCCGGTTTCTGAATTGAGAATATAAGGTTGAGTAGTCGAATTATACAAAATAGAATTTGACTAGTCCTCAAATTCAAATTCTCAATTCAGAAACCGCGTTTTTTTTCGCCACTATCATTAACATTTTCTCAGCCAAAATACATCTTCTGGTTGGACATAGCTCCCACGAAGCATCGGCATAACGAATGGTACCAGATCTTTCCGCATTCTTAGAATTCTAGAGATCCTTGTTTGATAAAACATCGTACCTGTTTGGTTAAACAATATGTTTTAATTGCAATAATTGAATACAACCCCTTAATAGTAACAAGTCCTATGATAGAAATATGTAGCCACGGTGCGTTCCGACGCGCGTTGTCTCTGCATTCACAGTTCAGTGCATTCCCGCTAAATGACGTTCAGAATATGGAAAGCATCCTTTGAATTTCAAAGGGTCTATAGTTCACTGTACTTTTCTTCTGAAGAGCATTGGTTCTGTTTTAAATCATTAAAGTCAACATTCAACAACACCTACAGGCCAATTCCCGTATTTAAAAACGGGAACATTTTAACTGAACTTTTTACTTTTGACGCTTCTAACGATGCACATTTTTTTTTAAATAATTGAGCCTCTTCTTAACTTTCTTGTCTTTTCTCACATTTGGTCGTAGTAAGTAAGCTAGGGGACCCCAACCAAATAGGTTAGGTTGGAACTGTGATTTTGGAACAAGTTGGTAGCAGTTACTTGGATATTTAGTATTTTTAGGACCCTAAAAAAAGGAATTATTCGAGGTTCACAAGAAGAGGCGTAACCATTATGTTAGAGTTTTCAATAATATTTTTAGGAGCGCAAAATAGGAATTACATATTAGAGGGTCGATTAAATACATTCCTTTAAAAACGTTCAAAACCTAGTCGTGATCTCATCCCAGCGACAATTAATGTCAAAAACATGGCAAATTGTAGGTAAATAGAGGTATTTTTATCGTAAATAATTTTTGATTTTGATCGTAAATATTTGACACATCAAGTTTTCGACTGAGGCTCTGTCACTCAGATCGCACCATATCTTTCTAAAGCGAAGGCCACACCGGGAACGAAGCTAAGTTCGTTTAGTTTCCTTCATTAGCTACCGCGTGTTTGCATACCGTGAACTATAAACCGAAATATTAATAATAGTGTGGCCTGCGCTTGAAGATCTATGCGTCATATTTACGCTCGGGTGCTTTAGTTTAAATCCCATCAAAAACATAAATGTGAAAATGGAAGCCAAGTTCAGTATTAGGAATATGCGTGGTTGTCGACTTCGCCGACAAAAGAATTGAGATCTAAATGGGTGCCAAGTTCTGTAGATAATCCTGAAATTAATTTATAAGAACATACAACATTCTTAAATCAAATTAAAACACAAATTGTTGTTTTTTTTCTGCTATTATAACTTCTTAAAGAAAAATGGCGTTTTGGTGTCGAGGAAAGTTGCGCAAGCGCAGAAAGGCAAAAAAGGGGCGCGGCTCAGCTGACAATCGCTTTTATAGGCGTCGGAGTGACGTCTCAGATGACAGCTGTACAGAAAATCATTCTTAACCTAATAATACTATTAATGACCCGCAACTTCGTCTGCGATCCAGGACGTAAAGTATAGCCTATGTCCTTACCCAGGGCATGGTTTGTGTGCCATCCAATTACGTTCAGCCGTTTTAGCGTGAAAGCGTAACAAACAAACAAACTCACTTTCGCATTTGTAATATTTGTTTGGAGGACGTTCACATTAGTAGTAATAACAAAGGACATTTTGTCAATCCTAACGTAATTAAGACTGCTTGCTTTGCATAGAAGTGGATAGAGTACAATAAATAGGACATGACGCTCTTCCAGAGGTCCAATGTGTAGAGGACTAAATATAAAAACTCAGCTACTAGTGCCACTTTTCCCTTCAGTATCCATTATTGGAACTATTCATTTCCGCCATCTTTGAATGTCATACTACTGTTTACTCGTTGGTTTACTGCATAATAAACTCTTTGTTTTACTGTCTTGGGGTCTGTTTATACGGAGCCACTTGCTTTACAAACAACGTGTTTCTGGCGAAACCCAATATTAAAAAAATATGCTGTGATTACCTTTTATCTTAATTTGACGTGTGCGTACGCGCAGCGGAATGTTGTTGAATTTAAAGATTTTAATTATGCAGATATTTAGTGTATGACGTCGTATAATTGTGTATGGTAAAAAAAATTTGTGCACGCAACCATTGTGGAGAAATTCACCAAAAACTGATTCCGCTGGGCGAACGTTGTCCTGGCGGAACTTTTTTTAATCCATAGACTTTAGAAGAAAAGAGATGTGTCCAAAAATTAGTGTGTATTTGTGTGTAATTGTGTATGTATGAATAAAACTAGTGCATGCATAAACTTCGGAGAAATTCAAGTTTCCGCTACGCGAACGTTTGGCCATTCGCTAGTTTTCATATAAAGCGCTTACATAGAGAGCTGTAGATTTTTACATACGTTGTTTTGAATTTGTTTATATTTGTTTAAAAAACAGATTTAGAAAAAATCGTAGGGCTTAAAAGATAAAAATATAAACGTAAAATACGCTTATTAGGTCTTAGTTCTTAAAGTATGCACTTTGGGGTCTAGATTTTCACGTTTATACAAACCTTGTAAGTGTCTGCAACATGTTGCCAAGTATCAATGATGTTCCGTTAGTAATTAAAGAGTTATAGGACAAATTTACCATGAATAGATCACTGTTTACAAAGCAGTCAAATATCACGACGTTCTAAATGAATTGCATGGTAAAATGTATGCCAATAATTAGTGTATTCATTCAACTATTCACATGCAAAATTTCATGTCATTAAATTCAGTAATTAAAGAAAAACAATTATAATACTGACGAAGCATCGAAAACCTACATAACCCGACCAAGTTCGGATGGGTACAAAAAAGCGGCCGTGCCATATATCTAAGAAACGTTCTTAATCTTCCAATATAGTATTTATTAATATGGTACAGTTGCGTACACAAGCGTTAGGAAAAAATAAAACAATTGCATTTCTTGAATGAAAAATATTTTTTTAATAATAACGCCACTATCTACGATAAAAACAAATCTTCAATTAACAAGTACTTCTCTATTTAAATATCCGCGTACACAAATATTTTTAATTTTTTTCACACAAGAATATTTTTGATCAATTCATAATTACAATACTTAGACTATTTAACTAAAGGATTAAGCGTACCGAACTTCGAACAAAATAATTCTGCATATTTTGGTGGGGTGCGGGAGAACACGCTCACATACATAAGAAAAAAAAATCGATTCAAGAAGTAGTTTTTTTTAAGTTATTAGATTGTTTGATCCACTAAAGTTGCAAAGGGGAACGCTCGTGCATGCCTAGTCTATTGGTTAAATAGTGTAATAAGCTACAATATGATAAATATTTACCTAAACAGTAGTACATACTTACATGTGGTAAATATTTAATTTCCCTAAGGGGTCTATAGTTAGAATCCTGACCCTTTAAATCTTCAATAGAAATTAGCTGTATGAATTTTATTTGTCTTAAATAATATATTTAGATTATATCTCAAGTCTCAAGCGCATACTTAAATAAAGTACCTACGTAAATAGTACCTACTTTCTGTCATAGTCAAATACATTTAAAAAAGTAGGTGTACAAAAATAAATGACCTATAAATTATATCGAAACAACAATTGTGTTATCACCTATACCAATTCAATACCGGTATTATACTGTAAATTTTGGGATGTTACCTAAATATATTGCACGGCCGCTTTTTTGTAGCCATCCGAACTTGGTCGGGTTATGTAGGTTTTCGATGCTTTGTCAGTATTATAATTGTTTTTCTTTAATTACTGAATTTAATGACATGAAATTTTGCATAAGAATAGTTGAATGAATACACTAATTATTAACATACATATTACCATGCCATTCCTTCAGAACGTCGTGATATTTGACTGCTTTGTAAACAGTGATCTGTTCATGGTAAATTTGTCCTATAACTCTTTAGTTACTAACGGAACATCATTGATACTTGGCAACATGTTGCAGACACTTACAAGGTTTGTATAAACGTGAAAATCTAGACCCCAAAGTGCATACTTTAAGAACTAAGACCTAATAAGCGTATTTTACGTTTATATTTTTATCTTTTAAGCCCTACGATTTTTTCTAAATCTGTTTTTTAAACAAATATAAACAAATTCAAAACAACGTATGTAAAAATCTACAGCTCTCTATGTAAGCGCTTTATATGAAAACTAGCTAATGGCCAAACGTTCGCGTAGCGGAAACTTGAATTTCTCCGAAGTTTATGCATGCACTAGTTTTATTCATACATACACAATTACACACAAATACACACTAATTTTTGGACACATCTCTTTTCTTCTAAAGTCTATGGATTAAAAAAAGTTCCGCCAGGACAACGTTCGCCCAGCGGAATCAGTTTTTGGTGAATTTCTCCACAATGGTTGCGTGCACAAATTTTTTTTTACCATACACAATTATACGACGTCATACACTAAATATCTGCATAATTAAAATCTTTAAATTCAACAACATTCCGCTGCGCGTACGCACACTAATTTGACCGAGATCTATCTTTTGAGACTATTTTTACGAATGTACGCGAATCTAAGTGCGACACCCAAATTACATGGAGTGCTGCCTTTCTTCTTTGAACAGTTGAATTATTTACACAAAGCACTTAAGATAAATTGAAGCTCAAGATTTGACTTTGCTAGTTTTACCAGCAAACCTAAATTAGAGGAGTAAGATATTTTAATCTGTGCTAAATAAATGTATTTTCTTTCTTTCTTTTCTTTATATGTCGACCTTACAGTTACAATATAGAAACAGTAACTTGCGATTTTTTGCCGATTTTTTTATGTTTATATCTCAATATCCGTTTGAGCTGTATTTAGAAAGGGGGGGCGTGGTCTAGTTTCCAATGGAGTTTTAATAAATAAACCAAATTTCATGAGTTTATGTTAAATAGATTTTGAGTTATTCAGGGGTCAAAAGTGGCTTCAAATGGTTTGTGTAATATAACACACGGCTGCTGCGTCACCAGGTCTTGTCTTGAACTGTCTAGATACAATAGTAGGTATAGTCAACATCGTAAAAAAACAGTAAATTGAAACGTCACTAAAGCTACGGTTTATTAGACGATTGGTGGCCGCCACATAATGGCCGTAGTGACGGCTGTCATGAAAATGAAGCCAGCAGGGTTGACTTTACGGTGTCAAAAAACGTTCTTTAGAACACACACCAACTTAATGTCCCTGGGCAAAATTCGTGTTTCGCCAGTTATCAGTTGTCCTTTGTACTTGGTGCAGACCGGACCAGACGGTCTTAATCGAGTTGGAAGTATATGGAGTTGTTAATACTCTTTTAACTTAATGTAATTTATTTTAAAAATGGGTGCAAAGCTGTTTGTATTCGGAAATACGATGATTTCCGAGGGACATTAAGAAAATAGTTGTACTGTACGAAAATTCGAAATTCAAATTCAAAATTCAAAAGTAATTTATTCGAACGTCAAAATTAAATGAGACAGTTCCCCAAAACGCCCACCCTTCACCACTTCCTCGTGCTTTAGCTGGGAAGAAGAAGTGGCGCAACAAACTCCCCAGACGTGCGTTCTTAGATAACGTTTCAATGACGTCATTCGCCGATGAATTGCAGACTCTATCTGGCGGCCACTGCTCTTCTAGGAAACCGTCGCTTAGGGTTGACACTATCTAACGGTCACTCACACAAATAGACTGACTTTTTATGACGTGCAATGCAAGTGATAATAAAGGCTCGTGCAGACCAGCGCGACGCGACTCAAACAATACAATTTCTAAGAAAACTTTACATTATAACGGTAACCGGTGTCGCGTCGCGCTAGTCTGCACGGAGCTTAAGGGTACACTAGTTGGCGGCTCAAACTCGTTGGTGGGCGAGACTAATATGTTTGCTAATTAGGCAAACTATTTATTTATTTAGTTTTATTTATTTATGTACTTTTTATTTATTTATTTAGTGAAATAGACGATGATTTATAACGAAAACGAGCGCCTAAAATTTCATGAACAGACCTTTGGGCGTATAGATATTATGGAAAAGATATATTTACTCAAAATAAAATTATTTGAACAATTGAATTAATTATCTATTTCTGTACGGTTTCTATTTTGCCATTTTCTTACTACATAAGTTATTTATTTACGCCCAAAGACGAGTTAAAATTAGTATTGAATTAAAGAAGTTTCGACGTTCATAACTTCCAAGCCAATTTTTTTTCAATTCTGATTCCATACAGGGCTAGATAATGACAAGACAAATTGATATAATTTTTGAACGTACACCGTCAAACAGACGAGTAATCACCATATTATTACGTTTGTATGGAAGAATGATCGCCTAGCGTACCTTTGGTTGATAAAGCAATTACGAGGTCGACTATCTATAATATGATAAAAAAATAATGCTGCGAATCACATGAGAACCGCTGGAACGATTTGAGTTTATTTTATTTTAAAATGTTCGTAATAGTCCAAATCAAGTTTTAATTTATGGAAAGAAAAAAATGGAAATATGTCCCTCAAATTCTGGAAAACTGAACGTCCTTTTTTGTATGAATTGTTGGTTTGGACAGGACAACGACTGTCAGGTCAGCTAGTACACCCGGCTACACATCAAGTTATCCATTTCCAGTATAAGCTGACCTCGCATTATACGGAAATCCTATACCATGCGAGATCAGCATAAACTGGAAATGTATATCTTGACGTGTAGCCGCGTGTACCTACTTAAAAATTCCATTTGTAGTGTGATTATAAACAAGGAGGTATTCATTTATTGCTGTTTTTCACAGGTTCTTCCTTTAATACTTCTTCATGGCTGGCCAGGGTCTGTCAGAGAGTTTTATGAAGCTATACCTTTATTGACTATAGAAAGACCAGGATACAACTTTGTGTTCGAGGTTATTGTACCAAGTTTACCTGGATTCGGGTTTTCTGACGTAAGTATGAATGTCTAACTGTATTTTGACTAGATTAATTTTACTGAAAAACCACCATAGTAGGTACAGTAAGATAAGATAAGATAAGATAAGATTTATTTCACAGTACCTGCACATAAGTGGTAACAGTTTGATCTTAAATGTATCTTTATTTTATCGCAGTTTTATTCCGTAAATCAAATGCTACTTTTCGTTTGACTGTACAGTCAAACATACACACACATTTACATATCGAAACCTGAGACAAAACACTAGTTTTATGATAGTAATACCTATAATTCATTTTTAACCGACTTAAAAAAAGGAGGAGGTTATATGTGTTGGAGGTGATGTTACAATACTTTCTGTCACTGTTGTTTACATAGCAAGTAGTGGTATACGAATTGGTGTGGGGTAGGTACACCATAACTAAAAAGTGACAGAAAAAAACAACAGACTTCAAAAAAATCACTACAAAGTGAAAAATAATTTTAATTACGGAAATAGGTGGCAAAAACTAAAATACAGATCCAAGGACACTGACTTCCTAAATTAAAGTAATTTTTCACTTTGTAGTGTTTTGTTTGGAAGTCTGGTGTTTATTTTTATAAACAAGTGTTCCTCATTATAATATTACATTAAATATTCTTTAAAAAGAAAAGTTAGTGTTTGGATAGGATAAGACGGCCTTGCCGCCGTAGCGTGAAATGTCAAACTACCTTGAACCTTTTAACCAATCCCTTTCTGTTATTTATTTCCTTTTATTTTTACTCCAACCTTTCAAGTTTTCCGAGTTTATTATAACAACTTTGTAAGATGAAACAGTCCTCCACTTTAGGGTCAAAGATCTTACAAGAACCTTTATTTTCAGGCACCAGTTCGTCCAGGATTGTCTCCGCACCAAATAGCAATAATAATGAGGAATTTAATGCAAAAACTTGGCCACAAACACTACTACGTCCAAGGTGGCAACTTTGGCCACATCATTGGCTCACATATGGCCACTATATTCCCTGACGAAGTGGTTGGCTTCCATACCAACTTTCCTGTTAACTTGTCCAAGTATTCACAATTGACTTGGCTGTTGGGATCGGTTTGGCCAACGTTTGTGGCAAATGGCTATGAAGATCGGATGTATCCAGTGGTTGATAAGATTAAGTTTTATTTGGAGGAGTTTGGATTTATGCATCTGCAGGGGACTAAGCCGGATTCTATTGGTGAGGATTCCAATTAATTGCTCGATTAAGACCGCACTCTTCCATGGAATTCCCGACATGAAATAGTTACCTTTGTCCAATTTTATTATTGGTTTCACAGAAGGCAACTTATAGCCTGTTTCACTACTTCCCAAAAAGCCAGGGTTAGCTTATCAGGCAAATAATTTCATACAAAATCTACTTAATCCATTTTGGAATTTTTCTGGTGGGTAGGGCTTATACGGAGACTGTAAGGGTCCTACAGCATAAAATTAACTATCTATTTGTACAAAAATACAACCTAATACCAATCCAAGTATGATTCTGTAACCGTCATTATTGTGAGGTTTAACCACGGACTTTGAAGCAGTAATATGCAAAACAATCCGAATAATATTGATGTAATAATTCACACCTAATTTAATAAGGCTTCAAAGCTGACAACTTCCACCGCAGTACTAAAACAGCCAGGACAAAGAATACTAAAGTTTGACGGTGGAAAATGAAAAGAATGAAGAGGCAAAAAATGCTAAAAGAAACAGAATTAAATTGTCTATTGTTCTCAGTCCTCTAAGTGGGTGCTATAAATTCATCGGCAATGGATTTTGGGAGTATATTGTGCTGGTATTAGATTCCGTTATTTATAGTGAGATAGATTATTGGGTTACTAATTGGATTCTAGTTTAGATAATGTATTTTCAAGGAATTCTAAGAATTATTTAGGACATTTTAATGGTGAAAATAATATAACTTATGTTTAGAAAAAAAGACTACCACCCATTTTTAATCGACTACGGCGAAGGAAAAAGGAGGGTTGTGATTTTGTCCGGTATAGTATGTACGGTGTAGCACGTAACTTGGCAAGGGTGTAGCGTATTGGGAGTAAGTTTGCGCATATTACACTTAGTGCAACAAAAAAAAAACACTTTTGTTGCATGCCATTATTCTATGGTTATTGCCATAATTTATTTTGACACAGGTTTATTAAGAAAAACAAGCGAAAATCAATTCTAAACCCACGATTCTTGCCAAGGTACGTGCCGGTGACTATATGTATGTTCATCTATTACCTCATAACTTCTAAACTACTAATCATAATTTGACAAATGAGGTATCGTTGGAAGCGTCTTGATCGTCCGCTGGTTAAAGGTTATGTGACTTCACATAAAGCCGTGGTCGCATGCCATTATAATGTTGTAGGTGTACAGGGATGTGGCCACGGCTTTACTTTGACCATTTTTGTACCTATGTCTTGATTTCTGTCTGAAATATTTTCTTGTTTCATACTTTATAGAGCGTCATTTTTCAGTAGTCGGGTTTTAGTTTTTTAACTTACTTTTTATCTAAATTGAGAAGTTGAGGACTTATCAATCTCAACATTAGCATTACGGTCAGGGTAGCCCGCGAAATTCCAATTTTCGTACGTTTTTAGGGTTCCGTACCCAAAAGGTGAAACGGGACCCTATTACTAAGACTCCGCTGTCCGTCTGTCTGTCGCCAGGCTGTAAATCTCTCATGAACCGTGATAGTTAGACATTTGAAATTTCATGTTCATAGATGATGTATTTCTGTTGCCGCTATAAAATGCTAAAAACAAAATAAAATAAATATTTAAGTGGGGCTTCCATACAACAAACATGATTTTTTTGCCGTTTTTATAGTTAATGGTATGGAATCATTCATGCGCGAGTCCGATTCGCACTTGGCCGTTTTTTTCTAATTCGCAGGTCAGTGTCAGGTTGTATGTTTATTAAAATATAATTTACCACCGTAACGAATATGGCTTTATAGAATTATAATCATAAAAACCATCAATAAAACCGAATTCTGAATCAATACGACCTGCGAATTGTAAAAAACGTTAGAAAATTTTAATTTTGGGGGATACGTTATCGCATCGCCCTTAAGAGGGAACAGGACCTGCGATTCTCCATACAAATGTATTCCCCTTTTTTCTTCCTGAATAATGCTTCTAGAGCAATCATTATTTTTCATAAAATCAAGGTCTGCTGTCACGTCCCTGTTATTTCCTTTTTTTCAGCAACTAATCGGTAAAGAAAATATGACCCTCCAAAAATTACAAAAATGCCCTATTTTTACCGCCGTGATTAGAGGAGTATCAGACAAATTCGAAAAGTTTCTTAAAAATTTAATGTAAAAATTAATTGAATCGGTTCAGTTTTCGAGGAGAAAAAAGGGGAATACGAAACTTTGATGTCGTCAATTTTTTTTGTGATATAATTGGTCTGAGCTGTAGCTATCCCTATCGCACTTTACGGGGGCAGAATTGAGGTAAGACGACAACGATAGTTTCTTCAAATACCTATTTTTCAAATTCCTCGCAGGCCCTGTTCCCTCTTAGCGAAAATCGAAAAATTATTTTCAAAGACTGCTTGCATATAAGATCACTGTGTCTCTTAACCAATTTAAAACTTGACGTCTCTATTAACTTCAAACGATTGACAGAAATATACAACGTTATAATTAGTATATGCGAAACCCGAAACACCTGTCTAGTATTTTTATGAAAAGAATCTATGTACAAAATTTCAAAACCGTACCATGAAAAATCACAAAGTTATAAGCTTGTTTTGTTACCTGTTTGTCCGTATAAAAACATGGTCACCGCGCGGCGCCCCCGCGCGCGCGCGCCTCCAAGGCCGTCTTGCGCTCATTGATAATAGTTTGGTAGTAGGTACCTAACCCCACGGCAATTGTACTGTAATTAACTGGTGATAACATTTTCCATCACACTTGCAGGCTTTGGACTGTCATAATGGTCAAGTGTAGGTAGATATTATTTGTACTTTATTCGTAAATGTAGCCGTAAGTTATAAACTGAAGTCAATGCCTTCCGTTTATCACTCAGTTTTCTACTTTGAACTTTAAGAGGTTGGCATAAGGTACACCTTATGCCAACCACTTAAAGTTCAAAGTAGATGAAAAGTATTAAATATCGCATTACATAGCCACAGCAGGTTGTAGGTACAAATAATAACTTACTACATGTAACCATCTTGGCGTGTTTAAAAATGTTAATCATCACTATTTACAATAATTGACTTTTAATCACTATTTACAATGTCTTACTGATCACTTATTCAAACATATTGCAATAATTGTTCAAAATGTCCCCCTCTTTGTCTTATGCACAGACGGGCGCGCTTACGCAGATTTCTGTTTATTTTATTCAAAACGTAACGATTGTTTTTAACACTGTTAAATGCACTTTCAATTTATCACCACAAACCGCTATTGTACGTACCATCTCTGTATACTGGACGTTTGTGTATTGAAAAGACATGGTTAAATGATACTTTTCACACCCGATTAAGCGAAACACAATAACACAACTGTACGCACGGCGCCCGCGCGCTCGCAAACGGGAGCGGGGAGCGCAACACGTGCGCGTCTGCCTGTAGCACCCGGGCGACTGAAGGGGTTGTTTTACCCCCGCGCCGCTGTGCGCCCGCGCTGCCTACCGCCTAATGCCGCTACGACCTGCCGTGACCTGTGTTGTGCGCGTATTATTGCGGATAGGTACTAAGTGCCGCTCGGTGTCCAACTTGTAACCTATTTTAAATATTTTTGGGACAAAATATAACATGGTATAAAAATTATTGGAATCGATTCAGTTACTTATTCTGAACAAACTATATTCAGGTTTCGCATATACTATTTATAACGTTGTATAGATATTTAAAATTCGCTTAGTAAACGACTAAACGTATTAAGTAATTTGTGGTTTAAGTGTTCCTTGGGGACAGTTTTAGAGTTCCCGGTCCATTGATATCTGATAATTTTATTTAAAAAAATAACAAGATAATTTTAAATTCATAATTATGAAACTATCTGCCAGTTAAAATAACCAGAACGTAAAATAACCAGAGGTCATAAAACGAGCACTACATCACATTACTGAGTAAAAATTGTCATGGCTTACAATTTTAAAAACCTTTTACAATATTTTCTGCTCCTAATTTCCCATTCATAATTTGATTTCAGGAATCGCTCTTGAAGATTCTCCCCCAGGCCTTGCAAACTATATTCTGGATAGATTTATGATCTTCACCGATCCTGCCAACAAACTTGACCCAGATGGAGGTCTTGACAAATACTACTCCTATGACAAACTCCTGGACAACATAATGCTGTACTGGATCAGTGGAAGTATTACCAGTTCTATGAGGATTTATAAAGAGTCTTTTGACGATAGGGATGTTGAGAGAAATTTTGCTCTGTAAGTACCTTCTTCTCCTGTATTGACACATTGAAAATAAGTCATGCCGTGGTCAAAATGATAGCCAATCACAAAGGTTGTAGAGGGGCCGACTGCACAATATCGCCACTCCTAACGGCTGTTTTAATGCATCCCAAGAACGTCATTTATCATAGTACTGTCTATTTTATACAAAAGTTCTGATAAGTAAAAAATTTCGCGCTGTTAGGTCGCTCAGCGAGCTATGGTACGGGCTATGCTTGGATTCTCTCTCAGGTATCGAATCTGGAACGAGGTGATCCAGCCGAGAACTAAAGTTGTCGACATAGCTCACAGAATAAGCAAGCTGAAGTGGTAATGGGCCGGCCATATTAGCCGTAGAACCAATGACCGTTGAGGTAGACGTGTTCTTAAGTGGAGATTGCGAATCGGCAAACGTAGGGTAGGACGCCTTCAGGCTAGGTGGAGCGACGATCTTCGCAGGGTGACTAGTATTGAGCTGAATGGCATGCAATTGGTTGCAATTGGTGGTAGGTCTATGTCCAGCAGTGGACTGCTGTAGGCTGATGATGATGATGAAGAGATATATATTAGAGTTATATTTTTTCTTTAAATAGCCTATAACAAAACGTTTTACGTGTCTGTCTGTGTGACTGCGTTGTTCTTTTTACTATACGCAACGGATTTTGAAGCAGTTTTCGCCATCGTTTAGAGAACTTATTCCAGAAGGTTTATTTGTATAATACAATTAAATAACGCGGTGCCCTACGGAACTTCGGCGGATTAATTATCGAATTTAATATTAAACTTACATATAATAAAGAAATCTCGATATTTTGTCAAGACGAAATTGGAACAGCCAGGGCCAAAGAGGAGGCACGCAGTGTTGCATGTGCGCCTTTATGGGCGGACGTGCGGTCGTGGGATCGGCCGCACTTGGTGATGGGGCTCGCTGTATGACGGGCTGATACCAGTCGGGGGTGCGGTGAATGTCCAAGTATCTCCCGGGCCCCCGACTCATGGTAGTAGTAGGAACAGTGGGGTTTTAGTCTGTAGAAGTCCGACATAACCCTCCATTCTCCAAAGTCGGAGGATCTAAGAGGATATCCCCCAAAAAAAAAGGGAAGGGTCGTTAGTAATAAAATAAAAAAATATCGGCACAAACAATATATAGAACTGTGGAACAAAATATCGTTCGTGCCGATATAACAGAGGAAGAAGATTATTTTGTTGGTCTAAATGAACGTACTCTGTGTTTTCGGTGCTAACAATATTATTATGATCAACTAGAAGCTGTAGAGATTAGACGCAGAAGCGCCTGCCTCATAGCCTGAATCCATACACGACAGTGATGTGGGTTTCGACATGACAGCTGTTGTGTTATGTCGTGTCATATTGTTACACAAGATCAAACTAGTGTCTCTCCTAACTCCGAAGCGAGTTCTCAATGTCAACGTTTAAATATTACTTTGTAATACTAGCAATTAGTTCCGTTTCTGAAGGCTTTCACAAGGTTGAACCTCCTCAAAGGTCGTCGGCCTGTCAAGAGGAATGTTTTGACTTAATACTTACTAGCTTCTGCCTGCAATTTCGGCTGCTTAAAATAATTTTAACAGTTAGGCGCGACGCAAATCTGGTGGAACAATTTTTTCTTTCGAGCTTTCTACGAAAATTGAAAATTGTTTTACCGGTGTCGCGTTGCACCTGTCTGCGGGAGCCTTAAACTAATGATCATTTAGCATGTGTGCCTACCTATAACGATTCTTATTTCTTATTTTATAAAGGGCTCCAAAGATTTTTGTAAAAATCTACTTTTTCAACGACCCTCTAATCTAAAACATACATCCCATTTTCTTTTCAGAATACCAACATCAGTACCAACATGGGGCCTCAGGTTCAAGCACGATTTAGCTCATAGTCCTGACTTCGTTCTCCGTTGGAAGTACCCTAACTTAGTGGGTACCTCAAATTATGACGTAGGCGGTCATTTTGCCGCGTTTGAGAGACCAAAAGAATTTAGTACAACTGTTTTTAAAGCGGTGAAGGCGTTTTTGGCATTCCGGGAATAAAATAATTTTTGTAGAAATGTTTTTTTCTTTGACACCGTTTCTTTTCTTAGTTAAAGTTTTTGATGGAGAGAAAAATGTTACGTTTAAGGATTTTATTTTAATGATGACTTTAGAATAAGAAAAACTTAATTGTGTTAGACAACAAGACTTCACAATTAAGTTTTTTTTGACTAGACTGTGTCAATCTTGCCCTTATCGTCTACCGCAAGGTTGACGCTAAGTCCTTCAACGCACTACCAGCTAGACGCAAAGCGGCGCGCCGCATGTCTTTTTTATATAAAATCGTATAATTCCAACGCACTGACTTGCGGCGAGTCGTCCACCACTCCATTTGACTCGAGACTGCTGTGCACCGTGCCGCAAGATATGCGGCGTGCCGCAGTGCGATAGTGCGTTGAGGGTCTAAGGGCAAGATTTACAAGACCGCAGTTTAACTTTACTTTGCTAAGTAAATTATGCATCATATTATGCGAATGTGAACTTGATTATTTATGAGGTAATGTTCATATTTGTTCGAATTGCTTGCTCACATTCGTTTATGCGAAAATAAACATAAAAAGCATGAAAATAAGGTTCTTATTTTACTTTGCAGTAAAGTCAAAAGTGCGGTCTGTGAAACTTGCCCTGAGGATTAACGTAATGACTGAGCGACTGATTTATGCCCTGTGTTAACATTGGTTTGATTCCCGCCCGAATCAAATATTTGTAGAAGCTAGACATCGTTGTTTTGGTGTTTTGTCTCTCCAAGTGAGTTTGTGATTGTAAACTCAGACAATACTTACCTACCCGAAATAGGACCATTGTGGCGAAACATTTGATATAAGATTGGTGAGATTGGTTTGATTTTCTTAACATGAGAATCTAAACCCTAAACAAATTCATCTAAAACAAAATGTCTGTCATCGACAAAAGCCACAAGTCGTACAAAAAGTCCACTTTCCAACCAAAAGGGAAAATGCAGGAATTAGCAACAAATGAATATTGCAATTCTGACAAGAATTGACACAGAAGAATCAAATTGCATTCCGCGCTAAAAAAACAAGCCAGCCAGCCAATAAGACAGTTGAAATTTAAAATTCGCGCGCTCACTACACCATGTTTTCTAAAAGGAATACAGAGTAAAAAAGTTTTCTGAAAAAAAAAAATAACAGGCACAGGCGAAGTTGCGGACGGACGGCGGGACGCGAATAATTCGATTTAGCGACGCTGACTCGATTGAAAACGATTACAGCGAGCATCGAGTTGAAGTTGTTTATTATTTTGTTTTGCGTTGTACCGAATTCGATGATTGAAGTGTAATGAGGTTATATTCCGAGACGCGTTTTTGTTTGTGTTGTGATGTAAAGCTTTTGATCCTGTTGTAGACAGTATAGCTTCTGTTTGGAAATTGACGACTTACAAAAGTTGATCTGATGAAGCAATAATATCATAACCTTAACGTCAATAAAGAAGGGTAAACAGAGGTGTAATTTGTGGTACAGTCACATTTTGTCAGTTTAGTTTTAGGTGCCATGAATTGGGGGGGGTGCCATTAACATTCCTGAACCCTACTCAGAATTTCTTAAAGGAAAAAATCAATTACACTTCCCGAGGATCGAACCTAGGACCACCCACGCTCAGCAGTCGTGACTAGACCAACCACCATTTTTTAGGTATAATGATCATAGTTGGGTAAAAATGCCGTCCACCTTATATTTCGACTACGCGATACCGTTCGGATGACGTATGGTCAACCACACGCATTAGTAAAACTTGAACTTCAAAAACTACCCTTGCTGCTACGAATAAAAGTCGCTGTCAATGTCAAATTGTTAGCATGTACGTGTGTTTTACTGTATACTGAAAAAGTATAAACCGCTGAAACTCGTCCGTTAAACTAGATACCACCGCTCTGACTGCTTCGCTGCGGTTTCAGGCGGATAATTTATTTTTTTACGAAACTTCTGGATTCTTTAGTTTTTTTTTTGTAAGTTGGTACTTTGTTTGTTTTGCTTACTTGCTTTGTCTTGGAATAGTACTGTAGTGTTAGACTTATACTTGTTGCAGGCCAGTGAGGTAGATAGATAGAATGCTCTTTATTATGTAGGTACACCTGGGTACACCATAAAAATTACAGACATCAATATTGAAATTTTACATAGGCTGACACAATGGGCGGTCTTATCGCTTAAAGCGATCTTTTTTTTGGATAGCTGCGCAACACATTAACAATGGCTATGCCTTTAATTTTGACAATTCAACCACATTCATTGCGTGGTTTACGTTGTCAAGCAGATGAATTCTTTAAAGTTATGCAGCAAAGGATTAGCATGTAAATCTAAATCGGGGTTATGATTAAAAGTGTGTTACGCAATGTTGTACATTTTTCCTTGCAATATGTCTTTTGGATATCGTCAAGAAAAAGAAATGAATATTGAAAATTGCCGCCTTTCATTGTGGTCTATCAAGAAAATCATCACCATGTATGTCAATCGTTCAAAAAAAAAAAACAATTTTATCAATTCACGTTTCAATGTTGTATGCAACAAAATTAGTAGTTACCATTTGTCATCATCAGTGATCGGAGTAGGTACAGCTATTTTGGTTCAATGACCGCAAACGTTGATGTTAATATGGACATTCCCCGGGATTCTTACTGAAACTCCGGGATTCGAAAAAATATTAATTGATTTTTTTATTAACAAGGTTAAAAGAAAGCTTGTCTTATATATTGGCAGTGAGCGCACGACGTTGTCAAACTAACATCAGCGAAGCGTTGCTAATTTTCAATGCGCACACGCGCGATGTTGCCGCTCAGGTGTAACACGAGTACTTGTTTATACAAAATTGTTACAGAAAATTAAAGAAAAATACATTTAAAAAATAAAGTTTTTAATTTCATTAACCTGAAACCTGTCCGTCTTATACCTACCCGTCGCAGGGGAGGAGGGATATGTATCCATAATTCCTTAAGACGTGAATAGCTTTTTACAAAGTAGTTTCTAACTTATTTAATAATATATATTTCAAATCCCGGGTTTCCGGGAGTGTCCATATTAAGACAACGTATTGCAAGTACAAAAAATAGCTCTGCCTACTACGATCACTGGTCATCATCAACATTCAGTTGCAGCATCTTCAACTCGAAACTCGAACTGATGTTATTTACCAAAACTTGCAACAAAAACAAGCCGCTACTGCACTCAACACCTAAACCTACAAACATCAATCTCGAATCATCACAAACAATGATTACACCGTGGACTATGCAGAAACACATTTACAATTCAAAAGTAGCCCCCTCCCCGCGCCCCTCTGCGGATGCAAAACAATACACGCAGGGTTGGCACAAAGGGAATTAATGTGTGTGTTTTGTGTATGCGGAGTTTTGAGGTTATAATGGCCGTTACATAGTGATTAAAATTGTTGATTTTAGAAGTGTGGGAGTTAAATTATACTTTGGTGTTTTGAGCAAGAGATACCATGATTTTATTCCAGGATGGTCAATGTGAAATGTCAAACTCAAGGCGTACCTACGCAAACTATTGATTTCTATGGAGAAGATCCATACATACATAAGGATGAATCTTTGTATGTACATAATAATATGTTAAAACGATGTTTTCACTTGATTTACAATTTTAGCTATTTATTTTATTGTAAGAATATATCGAATAACACTCAAGTGCAAATTGCGTACCTACACAGCGTGCGGGCGCCGTCTAGGCGTAAGCCAAGCCCCATCACATCCATAGGATCCTGTATCCTATGCAGACCCTCCAAACCCGTTTCCTTTAAATGGCAACGGGATCCCCCTGGTATATTAGGAACGAGATCCTCCATCTCGACCTCAAAATCCCCACTATTGCCCAATTTCTTAAATGCAATTCTAAGCGTTTCTTTGATACAGCCAAAAAACATCGCAACCCGCTGGTTGTCGAGGCCGCCAGATATGTCCCCTCTAAAATCAGTAAAGTTCGCCGTCCAAGACATGTTCTCACCGACCCAGATGACCCCATAACCCTCTTCCAGGACCACAACAGTCAACAACAACAGTCAACTGTCTTTGTACGAGTACAGTGTACAAAGACAAACGACGACCCGCATTCCGACCTCATCGTGAGGTCCTCCGCGATCGCGACCCTCCCGAGTAAATAATACTCCCCCCCGACCCTTGCTCGACGATGCGCTAGTCCGCGTTGATGCTGAGCCTGTAGCTTTAAATTCCCCAGATAATAATAATATCCTTGTTTGATCCAGCCTGTCCCACCTTGCTGTCCTCCCCCCAGCGAAGCCCTAAGACGAGGTTCGTACTCCACAGGGGGTGCCCTTAGCGAGCGTTCGCCTTGCATTAATTAGTATTAGTTTACGACCCTGGCCTTAAGTTAATAGCTTAAGGCAGCCACAGGAAAGTCCGGATAAGCAGCTATGACCCTCTTCAGAAGTCAACTGCGAGATGCCATAAAAAATAAAATGTGAATCGAATTGTATATTGAGCTGGTGTCTGCGATTCCACGGCCAAGCGCGTATTTTGTTAACGGTTTTTTAATAGATACGTGTTACAAAATATCTAACCAATAAAATATAAACATAATTTATTCTTTACTCCAAACAAAAACGGTTTTAAAAACAACTTAGCTGTCCGTTTGTACTCAAGACCCATTCCAGATAATTACAGTCATCTTACAATATTGTTTGTCCTTTTATAATTTGAGCTCTCCATTAAAATTCTAAGTCGCGCCAGCCCTAAGCATGCCTCATTTGTTTAACAAATAGTCCGAGACAAGACTTGCTACAGTTCTTGTTGAAATAACAAGAAGTTTTTGCCGATTGATCGCTTGTACATTTCTTTTCTTTTGCTTGAATTTTTTAGTGTATCTCAAGATTCGATCCTGGTCTAGGTCTGGTCCCGAATACATTTTTACAAGCACAGAACGATTAAGTATGTCTTGAAGTGTTTTAATATTATCTAAGTTTTGTGAGTTTCTTGTCTAAAATATTGTAATATTATTGTATATGACTGAGGAGGGTAAGTGTCAGCCATATTTTAACTACTGTGTGCGTACTAATGGATAGTGTTGGTTATTGCGCAATAGAAAAACCGTTTGCAGTTCAGATCAAATTATGTACGCGACACAAACGATCAAATTATGACACACATTGTAGTAGGTACACGACACAACTATTCGAAACGCACGACAGTTTCTCAACGTGTTCACTGCTTGCACGCCATCCATGAACTTTGCTTTGCTTCGGCCGGTCGGAGCGATATGATGTAGACTCTGTCAAGCGCCGCTAGGCGGCGCTGGTCTCCCGATTAGTCAACTCAGTAACGTATTTCCGACATATTATTATAAATTCAAATTCAAATTCAAATATTTATTGCAAAACACAGTACATAAAATATATGCATTTCCAGGTGTTAAGTGAATGCGCAGTCCACTGCATTTACCAATTCAGGCATGCAAAATTAAAAATTATAGTTAGACAATTTCATAAAATCCAATTAATCGGTTATATAATGTCATAAATTCGACAGAATAGTAATACCCTGTGCAATAATATACATTCAAATTAATAGATAGTAGTAAATAATGTCACAAATTCAAATTATAAGTAATGTCTGATTAAATAATGTCCAAATAATTAATGAACTTACCAATTTATAATTTAACATGCATTGTAATATTAAAATTATTATTGAAATTAAAAATATATACTAAATAAACATTCAAATTACATTATATAATTGCATTTAGATAGAATTAAGCTTAAATAAATCGGTCATTTGACATTTATCTAATTATTATTTATTTAACTTATCTGTTAAGAATTCACCAATGGAATAGTACGCTTTTTTAACCATAAGGTCTGTTAACATTCTCTTGAACTTGTTAACATATATAATTTCAAATATTTCATGTTAATATACAATAGTAAATTAGTATAAAATAACTATTTACACTAAGTACTTACTAAAATAACTAACCATAACTAACACTACAATACCAAAACAAAAGGGTTCTTAGGTATAAAAATTTAAAAAATCCCTAGTACCTAATTTAGAGAGAGAGAGATTCTTTTACATTAGATAAAGTTTCTCTAATGTAAAAGATTGATGAATAAAATCCACAATTTAAAATTCAAATATCTTCTTCGACACTTTCTTGAAGAAAGAGGAAAGAAAGTACACAGCAATCAATGGAATATAATTCAAGGTACATAAGACTCGGGGTTCGATTACAGAAACGCTGGGAGCTACATAAATTCAAAACAAACCTAGTCTGTATAAAAATGGTACTGTAATCCGTCTGCGCGGAGTTCTGTAGCGGTTATAATTTAACTTAGATTGTGGTTTAGTGGATAAGGAATATATTAAGAAAAGAGTTACTGCAGTGGAACTAAAGTTCAGAGGAATTACTATGAATATTTTGTTTGTCCTTGTACCAGTACTTCGTCCTCAGATTGTTTTTCTTTATATGTTATTAATTTCCTAGAAATTCTGAGCATGTTACTAAATATGGACCCTATGGACAGCAATAGATCTGATAGACCATGATGTGTGGTCTATAAATATTTACTACAAAAATTCTAAGTTATTACGCTAGCATAGATGGATCATACACAAATCCATGAAGTTTAATGTGTATTTTTTATTCAGAACAACAGCATATCCAGTACTTTTCTACTCAACACAGAACTTTGCAAAATGTCTCACCTTATCCTGTTCTGTCATGTTCCGCGGCAAGTCTTGCTTCTCCCGAGCCCTCGTTGAAAAATGAATAAGAATTAATTCGGGAAAATTAAAATTCTTTAACAGTCCCCCACTTTTTGGGGGATTGCGGGATTATGCTTCGCCTTAATAGGACCGCGGATTCTATTTATATATAAGTTGGGTGATTGGGGGCTTTTGTTGTTGTCACCCTGTGTTTTGGTGAGAATTTTGAGTACTTCAAGTGGGTTAAGAATTTAGAATTAATGTGTAATTATGAGGTAAAAGAGAGGTGAATGGAATATTCCATGGGTCACAAAAGATGATGTTGGTACAAATGTTTGCTAAAATATTGCCAAATGAATTTTGGACTTGTCGGTATGCTAGAACGACGACACGGTTGGCGCAGTGGTTAAGCGATTGACTGCTGCACTGCGTGTCGCGGGTTCGATTCCCGCACGGAACAAATATTTGTATGACCTACAAGTAGTTGTTCCGGGTCTGGCTGTTTGTGTATGTGACTTTAAATGTTTGTAAACGCACCCACGATACAGGAGAAATTCCTAGTGTGGGGCAACGTTTAACAAAAATATTAAATATTATATAGAACAGTTGTGTGCGTCTGTAAGTGACCAACCATAGGCTCGCCAGCTTTCCATCATGATTCATCGAGCATCATGCTGGCGAGCCTATCATCATTCAACAACCTATCGTATCAACATCATCCTTGATGAAAGATAATAAGTGATCAAACGAACTTACCTGTTGTGAAGTTCGATCATTATTATACGAAGGGCTTCGTTCGAAGATATAACATTTACAATGCAGCTTCCTCACGCCAGTCGGCAACCAAACGCATATTTAGAGCTGAAAGCAAAAACTAAACGCACAAGTGTAGCTATGCCGCTCTATACGTCATCTGTCATTATTTTAGAGTAAGAAGAGAATCTCAATTTTTCTAGGGTAGGGTAGGGAGGGTTCCTTATATCTTCGAACGAAGCCCTTCGTATAATAATGATCGAACTTCACAACAGGTAAGTTCGTTTGATCACTTATTATACTTCAGGCTTCGTTCTCGATATAACATTTACAATGCAGATGTTAAGAGTTTATGAGGAAAATTGAGATTCCAAATATGAAATTATAAATAAATAGTGTTTCAATAACAAATTAAAATCTTTTAGTTTTTAGACACAAATAACATAATAATAGATAAACAGTGTCATTCATCTTAATAATGAACTTATTGTCCAACTTATAAACAAGTTTTAATCAAATTACCATTATAGATAAACAATCAAATTATTCATATTAATATTTAACTTCTTGTCTAATTATTTAGTTTTATACTTTTTAAGGTCTGTAATAATTATATGTATGTAACATTCATAATACTTAATCAAGTATTTTGTTCAGCATTAAGCACAGCATGAGTAAATTCGTTTGAATTATTAACAATTGCTCTATTATAAAGTCTAGCGAAAGGTGAAAGAGCTATTTGTCCAGTCTGATGTTTGTCTTATAACATCTAATGACATTCCCTTACTGTTAGTAGTGGATGTCGAGGTATATCTAGTACTGTTCTGAAAAAATACGAATATATATGATGCAAACAAAGAGTGGTTATTTACCTATATTATAGAAACTAAATGATAAAGATGGTAGAGGCAGAAACTAGTTTGAGTTTATACATGAAGGTATTAAGTGAGTATTTTTTCCCTCTAATGCCTTGAGTATAGTAAATTTAATTACGTAATGTACTAGCTGGACTTTCGGACTTTTCAAAGAAAGGTAAAAAGAGGTTCAATTGGCTTATTTCCCTCTTGCGACCAGGAACAGATGTTTTAATAGCTTCTGTAATAGACATGTGTACACCTGCATGATTTACTGTGTAGTTAGGTATTTTAATAATCATTTTAAAGAGTCAGTTTTTAAAACATTTTACTTGAGGTCCCAGCTAGTTTCATACTTGGCCCCAGGTGGTTTGATCTTATAGAAACCTTTAAGTAGTCTCTTGATGCGGTCGTCACCCCCATGTTGAGTCTATTGTTACAGCAAGAGTTGATTTATGTAAATTTAAAGACTCCATAAAAGGCCCTTAACTTGTAATGCTTGGTTAAAAAAAAATACATAATAATGATTGGTATAGATGGATCTATAAGTACTTTGTTTTTGACAAATAGCCCACCATAATGTATAGATGAAATTGAAGGTATTATTTGAAAGTGAACTTAGCATCTATTGCTGATGGGGGATAGCTAGTTTTAGCTCTGCCTTCCTGATAATATCCCGGTGGAGATGTAGAGGGTGATTCTATTAGGCTTATGAGGGCCAGTATGTTATATCCATAATGCCTGTCACTTTTTCATTCTTAATTTTTTGTAAATATCTTAATAATAGAATAATAAAAAACGCTTAAAAAAGCAAAATATGTAGTTCGACCAAGACACAGTAAAAGCATAAACTATATTCGATGCATCAGGGCCAGTTTTCAGGAAATGTAGGATTCACGTTTCGATTAATTCTTAAAGTAAAAGTCAATACCTCTCAGGTTGACCAAACTGATTAACTGAGTCAGAAATTTTACTGGAATGTGTAGGTATTCATTTCCTACTTTATGTCGGGATTGGCTGTATTTAAGAAGTAAATAGCCAAATTGCTTCATGTAAGGAGCAAATAGCCAAAGTCTATCTTCACACCATTGCCAATATGCTTCCGGCAAAGTTATTTAAATGTGGGTACTGAATAAGTGAATACCTCCCATTTGGTTAATATATGATATGGCAGTATTAATATGTTATCAACATGTAACAATATATGTGAATATTGTTTATTTTTAACAAACATTTTTTAAGGCAAAAAATATGGCGAGTATGCCAAATAATTTATGTGATACTTATAATTTTTCAGTCTCTTTCCATAATCCATGAACCCTATTATCATTACAAACGGCCCCCCACCCACTTTTTGACGCATCTGTAAATATTTCCGAATTATATTTTTTGTATGCTATATTTTTTATGTGTAAACTATTGATATTATCAGCCCACCGCTGCAGATCTAGTTTAATATCTGGGTGAATGATAATATTTTTATCATAATTGCCTTTACTTTAATTAAAGTAAACAATCATAGTTTACTTTTAAGTTAATTATAAATTATCTAAATATCAATTTAAGATTATTATGGTGTACTATTTAATGTTCTAATAGTTTTGTGTAAAGCCAAACATACTCGGTATGTACTTGCCAGGCATGTGACTCAATTTTTAATACAATACCTAAGAATAATGTGACAGGACTATGATGGTCTAATTATAAGTACTATTTACATAATTTATATCAAATCTGGAATTTTGGAAATAGCAATTGTTTCATTAACATTTTTCAAACATGTTTTATAATCAGAATCAATGCACAAGAAAGAGGTCTTCAAAGTATTTTACTGATTTGTGACTTATAGATTTTTAAATTATGTAACCACCGCTCTCATAATCTTAGAGAACACATAAGGTACAGAACACAAGACATATGGGAATGCATTAAATTTGTATATTTATCATACTCAAAGCATCAATAGTTCCTGTGAACTGGATTAATATTTACCAATAAATATAACTTTTAAATCAATAAATTCTCCTGGAGAAATTAGAGTTCTGAGTATCTTCCATTTTTAAAATGGCATGTGTTAACAAATTTGTTAGGAGGCTTAAGTTTCAGAATAAATCTTTTGCTACCATTCAGTTTTGGAAACAAAACACTTAAGATATTATAGGTCTTTACATAGTGTGGCAGGAGAAATTGCACCTAATGCCAGCAAATTATTAATGGTATGCATATCAGGATCATTTAAAATATCATTTTATAATGACTTTTGAGATTGTGACTGATAAGGTGTGTCAATAAAACATATTGAGTATCCATTGAAATGTTTCAATATTAAAACATCATCACAGATGCTTTGCCAACAAGCTAAAAAATGATTTAATCTTCCAGCATGACTAACCTCTGGTATTGAGCACTAGTCTTGTCCTGTGGTGGTGGGGCTTTGGGCTTTCTCACAACATGCTGTGGTTGGTACTGCTTGTATTGTTTTTGTTTTTTATTATATTTCCTTGCTTGATATGATAACTGTGGTTTCTTGTGTCCCAGCTTCAAATTTTTTCCTCTGTTGGTAGCAAGTTTGTAACGAAGTGAACCACTCAATTTTCCCTGGCGGGTTGTGGTAAAAGTAGTTAGCTTGTTTACAGATTGGCCTGTTCTTTGGCAAGCATGTAAGACTCTTGACCTTTTTAAATAGGTTGTTACCATAAAGGTAAGATACAAGTGTTGTTATAATAAAGGTGATTTTCTGTTTCTAATTCTTTGACAATATTTAAGCATTTTTTGGCCAGGACAGGGAAAATGAGGTGTTTTCCGAGATTTTGTTTGTGTGAAGTATAAGTCTGTTAACATCCTTCTAGCGTCACTGAGCTGGGAGATCTCTATCATTATTATTATTGTTGTTGTTGTTGGTTAACATTGATAATGCATCACCTAAAATAGTGAGTCCCTTCTTCAAAATGGTATTCCAAATACGGGTTAGGTTAGTCATTGTTTATTGCTCTTTTATATGCATATTAAAGCATCAAATCCCATAATGCTTGCAGCACTTCCATGTGCTGGGCCAGGCTCAGGTAGAGCGTCAGTTACAGTCATGGCTGTATTAGTGTTATCTGGATTTGTGTCAAATGGAACCAGTGGTTCGACACAGTCATAAAGTACCTAGTTATCTGAAAAAAGATAGAATTGACCCCAACATTGTACCATAATATACATACCTAAGCGTAGCCTCTCGGACTACATCATTAAAATAGGTAAATGATAAAACTCGTGCGTTTATCTCTTAAACGCCCCGAATTATTTGTTCGCGTCAATGCATCTCGTGCATTACCCGCGAGGTACAATAAATATCGTATATAAGCCATGTAAGATACGTTTTACTGAGTAAAACTTTTAAAACTCGTGCGTTTATCTCGTAAACGCCCCGAATTATTTGTTCGCGTCAATGCATCTCGTGCATTACCCGCGAGGTACAATAAATATCGTATATAGGCCATGTAAGATACGTTTTACTGTGTAAAACTTTTAAAACTCGTGCGTTCATCTCGTAAACGCCCCGAATTATTTGTTCGCGTCAATGCATCTCGTACATTACCCGCGTGTTACAATAGATATCGTACCGAAGCCATGTGAAACACGTTTTACTGTATAAAACGTTTAAACAATTGTTTTATCTCGTGAAGAAAAAATGTGCAACTGATGAATCGGTGTTGTACCGATGTCGTTTCATGTAATCTTCGGATTTTTTGAAGATACTATTCGTTTCCATGTTTTCGTTTCGGCATGATGATAACTTATGCCAACTTTAAACACACTTTAAACTAGTTTTAAACACTTTAATTAATATTCTCTGGGAATTACAACTATTTACAACGTACTGGTTGCCGCGCAAACGTAAAGAATGACAGATGACGTATAGAGCGGCATAGCTACACTTGTGCGTTTAGTTTTTGCTTTCAGCTCTAAATATGCGTTTGGTTGCCGACTGGCGTGAGGAAGCTGCATTGTAAATGTTATATCGAGAACGAAGCCTGAAGTATAATAACATTTCATAACATAACATCACGCCTTGTTTCCCCGAAGAGTTGGGCAGAGGTGTACCTATAGTACACCCACATTTCACCAGTTATGTTTAAGTCCTATGTAATAGGAGGCGAGCCTATTGCCATCAACCGGGCACAAATCCAGACTCCAGACTGCTACTAAGAAATTCTAGATAGAAAAACACAGAAACACTGGGCGACCTGGGAATCGAACCCAGCAGGCCTAAAATGACGCACGCGACAACTACTCGCTGTCGCGTGAGTAATTTTTTTCTATTTTGTCTCTTTTCTCGTTTTCTGACAGCGCTTCCATACAAAATAGTCGACTCCTTCTGTCAAACTTTATGTTTTGTCGACAAACCCTAACATGGCACCTTAGTCATCTCGATTTTTGACAATTCAACACGAGATAATATCCGATTCTTCTGTCATTAAGTCGTATTTACTCGTCCTCGATTTTGACGACGAGAACGACGAGTAGAGTAGACAAAATTATGATACAAAAAATATCTCCAAAATAACATGGCGGTTTCATAATTGTAATTATTTTAGTCATCATTTTATTTTACAATATATTAATAATGAAAATACTTAGTTTTAAACTACTATTTATATTGGAACGACGTGTTTTATATGGATTTTTTCGTTTTTTGTATGGAAAATATGAAAAATTATTACCTACATGTTGGGTATTAGGGGTTTATGGGTATCATAAAAGGGGTTCAAATTTTCATTATTTTTGCGATAGGACACACCATTTACGAGATTATAATTAAAAGAAAAGAAAAAAAAAGTCGAGGGGTTGGTGTGAATTTTAATTCATGAAAATTAATTTCCACACCTTTTTAATCGCGATTAAATACTTGGACAATCAGAATTTTAGATGAAAAATTCAGAATAGCACAATTGCCATTTTCACTAAATTAATAACTCAGCCATCTTAGTGCCGTCAAACTAAAATATAGTTAAGTTGTGTAATTTAGTCTATTTCAGAATGGGAAATCGTCGGTTGACAGGAATAATCAAAATTTTGGTAATTTTTAGTCTAGTTTAGAGGTATTTGTGACAAGGAAATCGGACCATTGAATGAATGAAACGGAATCTCAAGCCGATGTTGCTATCATAAAAATAATTTGTTTTTAATAACTTGCAACATCGGTTTCTCGTCGCGAGATATAGAAGTGTAAAAATGCCTTTTTCGAGTTTACTCGTCGTTTACGGTCATGTTAGGGATTAGAATGACGTCAGAATCGTAGACAAATTTCGACAAAACGAGAAAAAGAGCTTTCTCGCGCTTGTCATGTTAGCCCTGCAGGACCTCAAATTCGGCAGTAGCGCTTGCGACCACTAGACCAACGAGGCAGTCTGAAATGTAATGTATGTGAGAAATCATAAATATACAGTTACAAATTGGAGTTTGTAATGTGAGGTGTTGAGTTTTAAATAATGGTATATATTGGCGTTTTGCCATAGATATAACATAAACAATAAATAACAAAGTAAAATTTACATTGGTGAAGTACAGACGCCAGCACATCAACCTACTACGAGCTGTCAAATTTCTTTAATAGATTTTCAACTTTATATCTAAAGTATAAGGTTCAAAGTCGATTAGGAAAATTTGACAGTTTCGGGTAGGTTGACCTGCTGGCGTCTGTACATAATCTTCCAAAGAATTTTAATTTTGGGCGCTTAAACGCATCTGTTGCCCGGCTAGGTATACGAAGTACTTCTACATACAGTCGTAATGTTGTTACTTTTGAGATTCGACCCAAACTTTTTATTTTGTCTTATTCATAATTAACATAAACAATAGGGACTATCTAAACTATGTGTATACAACTAATAAAGTATTATACAAACTAAAATATAGCGTCGAAAAATTCATCCGCATCGCTTTTGACTGTTAGTGTACCCAAGAGACTGGCCTCATTGCCACGTTGTATGGCAATGCTTAGCCTCTGGCCAAGGTAAAAGCCAGCCCTTGGGTCACGGGAAACTAAACTAGATTTTCAACATTTTAAATTACGAAACTAAGCCTTTACATTTTCGGATCCTTGTTCGCCAATTTCATCCGCTAGTTGAGGTAAACGTCAAATTAAACAATTTTAGTTTACTAGATATTAATGTAGGTGTAGTCAAAACAACACTTAAGTCTTGCTCGAAGCAGTCTCATGAATAATCCGTATAATTCGCATCGCTTAATGACGAGCCGTCGTTATTCACCGAGATATAGTCGAGCTGTAGTTACGGTAATGATGATGTGTTAGGCGCTTGTATATAGTCTAAACTAATATTATAAAGAGAAAAGATTTGATTTTTTGTATGTTCGTTTGTAATGAATAAACTTAAAAACTACCGGATCGATTTTTATAATTCTTTCACCGGTAGAATGCTATACTATCACTGAGTAACATATGTAAGGTCTATTTAAATCTTTGTTTCGAATTGATGTCATTTCCACTTAAACAAACATCTACTTTATATTATTGTAAATAAAGTTGATTTTAGACTGACAAGTACTGTTGAAAAGGTCATAAAAAAATTGAAGTTGTAGCCCTAACTGAACCTTATGTGTAGGCATTACAATTGTTTTTCCTAAAACTCGTGTTTGTTTACTTTTTCGGCAAATAAATTGCGAATGCAGTTTAGGCTATAATTTATAAAGATATCACGCGAGCGAAGCCGCTGGTGGAAGCTAGTTCGTAATAAATTGCAATACAAAATGCTGCATGCTTTTTGAGTAACTTACCATCTGCACGTTTTCTGGCTGACTAGTGACCATCAGAAATTTAGCTTAAGTCCCAGGATCCCATATGGGAGAATTTAACGAATCCTTACAAACGAAAGAACGCATATGAATGGGGTTGCGTGTTGAGAATTTTAACCGAAGAGCAAAAGAAAGAAAAAAAAGGAAGAATTAACGTTTATTTGCGGTCAATATGACGCAAAGAAAAAACAAAACACGACAGTAACAAATTGGGGGAAAATATGCGTCACGTCCACGCAAAACGGCCATCGCTCAGCATAATGCTGCGACCCTATGCGAGACAAAGCCCCAGCGCTGGTTTTCAGCGACAGCCGGCAAATGCTTCCATGCCTTCCGTAGTCTGGCTGTTCTTGCCCAAAATTTGCCAGATATTTTCTCAATTCCGTCCTCCCACCTTTTAAAAGGCTTGCCTCTTTTTCTTATTTCTGGGGGTCCAGTTTGTCACGACCTGGGCCCATCTCCCGTCCATCCCTTAATCACATCCTTCGATTTTGTTATTTTCCTTAAAGTAGGTCTCACTAAATAAACTAAGTCCCCAGTAGAAGGACCATGATTGTCATTATAAAGTAGCAGTGAGTAGTATTTTGATGGCGTTTTTGAATTTCTAAAACAATTACATACAGCAAGAAAGCCTTGAAATAAAACTTTAACATAGATGCTGCATGTCGTCTTCTTTTGCCGGCTGTCGTTGAAAACCAGCGCTGGGGCTCTGTCTTGCATAGGGTCGCAGCATTATGCTGAGCGATGGCCGTTTTGCGTGGATGTGACGCATATTTTCCCTAAACTTGTTTCTTTTTTAATTTTGTGTTCTTTTTTTTATGCGTCAGTTTTACCGCAAATAAACGTATTTTCTTTCTTTTCTTCTTTCTATTTGGAGGACGCTTTTACCGATTCAGGCGGTTCTTACATAGAGGAAACATAAACATTGAAAAACACACAATACTAACAACTATAAAGTTAATATTTTTATTTCTTTATTAACACACTAACATACATAGGTACTTAAAAACAATTTCTTCTAAGTGTAAAAACCTCATAGTCGTAACTGTATTGAATTAATTAAAGCTTTTAATTTTTTATTTACTTTAAGGATTTTTAAGGAGGTTTTGCGTCGAGTCGCTTAGACCATTTTTTTCGTGCACTGGATTTTCAATGCTCTGCTTAACGCCGAGAGTTGAAAATCCAACAGTTCATTTTTAAACGCGGTGGGACGAGAGTGCTTCCCAATGCGTTGGTTTCTCAAGGCACGGCTTAACAGCGAGAGTTGAAAATAAAGTACACGAAAAAAAATCGCCGCGATTTTATTACGTCCGTGCGAACGTGGGCTTATAGGCGCGTTAAAGCAATGCAATGCACAAACCCGCTAGAACAAACTCGTCAGCAATACGCCAAGAAAACTCCAAAACTTTTCATTCAATTAAAATTCAAGCATCAAACTCCCCCACCTGAACGGAAACTCATCACCAGCCATGACACCGTCGCATTACATATTCGATGTCGTTCAATATTAATGCCAATGCTTCAATATGTAAATTGATTGATAAACGGATATTACAAGTGTACATACTGTAAGCAGAACTGACTTACAATGTCGGGATCACTTTTAAATTATTCAGGGAAAAATGCTGTGTGTGTTTCGGTATTTATAGCGTGGAAATGCGACGATAATGTTGCAAGGCATACATTGTTAAGTCGTGAATAAGAATTTTTATTTATAAGTTGAACCTATTTTTTATTTTATTTTGTTTGTTAAGGGATAATAAACAACTACAACATAAATTGACGACATTGTTGACGCAGTGGTTAAGCAAAGGACTGCTGCGCTGCGTGTCGCGAGTTCGATTCCTGCACGGAACAAATATTTGTACGACCTACAATTAGTTGTTCCGGGTCTGGCTGTCTGTGTATGTGAGTTTAAATGTTTGTAATCACACCCACAATACAGGAGAAATTCCTACAGAAGGCCACTTTTAAAAAAACAAAAAAAATCCGCAGATAAGACATATTCAAAGATCAGTGGTTGCCACTAGACGAGCATTACCAAAATTAACAAATATTTTGAAATAAATAAATAAGTTACTAAAAGCTAGCTATAGCTACGAAACCAAATCAGATCACAAACAATTTCATTTACTTAAATTATGCAATAAATAAATAATAATAAGATTACAATTAACATATTTTTTTAAATAATATTAGATTTCAATATATTTTTCGAGCATGTAAATATATTAATATCAATGAAATTTGAATTATAGAATTCCAAAATTCTATGAATAGGGCAGCATAAGCGGGCACGCCACTATTGCGGCGATAAGTCCCCTCTTTGAGGAGTGGCTAGAGAGGCGCCACGGCGTCCTCACCTTCCGCCTGACGCAGGTCCTCACCGGACATGGTTGTTTCGGGAGGTTCCTGTTTCGTATCAGGCGGGAGGAAACGCCCGGGTGTCATCACTGCGTGGATCGCCCGGAGGACACGGTTGAGCATACGGTGGAGGTCTGCCCGGTTTGGGCAGAGCATCGCCGTGTCCTCGTAGAGGCGATCGGCGGCGGGGATCTCTCGCGTCCGGCCCTAGTCCAGGCCATGGTACGGAGCGAGAGGGCATGGGAGGCCGTCACCTCCTTCTGCGAAGCAGTAATGCTCGCGAAGGAGGAGGCAGAACGCGTGAGGGAGAGGCAAATTTCGCGCCCTCACGCCCCTAGCCGCCGCAGGAGACGCCCTGGGCGTCGGGAATCGCAGGCAAAAAAAAAAAAAAAAAAGGCAGCATAAACCAGAGTTCGTACGGCAAGAATTTAGTGCGAACAGAGTACGTGCACGAACTTGGGGGTCTACTCCCTAAGCGAAATCCGTACTTTCGGTCAAAATTCGGAGCGCTACGTTCTCCGTCTCTGAAACTATAACACATACGAAGATCTCTTCTTAGGAACCATGTCATCGATTTTAGTAACAAGAAAAACTACATTCATACATTTAAAAAAAAACTTGTACTAAGCTCGGGAATCGAACCTGGACGTTTCGAAAAATAAAACTAACACCATTTCTATTTAGATATCGATTGTGTAGGTCTTAAGCAGTAAATGTTACTATGAAACAGAAATATATATATACTTTACTATAAAAAAAGATTTTAAAAGAGTAACGGTGGAGTTTCTTACCCATTCTTCTCCATGCGAAAACTACCTTTTGGAAGGGGCGACTAGAATCAATTATATTTTTTTGTAAATTTTTGACGTTCAAAAGTGCCTATATATATAAGGGCCTATTTGAAATAAATGATTTGACTTTGACTTTGAAACATGATGTCTAAAATGAATAAAATGTATTTTTTTTAAATGACCACCGTTTTTTTCAATACAAGATTCAACCGGTTTAGGTAACGATCTTACCATTTGCGTTTTGTATCTTCAGGTGGTGAATTTGCGTTAAAATGGACACTATGTTAGTTTTATTTTTCAAAACGTCCGGGTTCGATTCCCGAGCTGAGTACAAGTTTTTTAAAATGTATGAATGCAGTTTTTCTTGTTACTAAAATTGATGACATGGTTCCTAAGAAGAGATCTTCGTATGTCTTATAGTTTCAGACTTTCCCATACTGACCGATCTAAATGCACCACCCTGTATATCAGGTAAGAATTAGAACGTCGGCGACGCGACGGGAGACGTACTGTGGTGAGCACCTCAGAGCCGGGGTGTACATAATCGAAGTTTACATTGATTCGAATGTAATTAACTTGCTATATATTAAGGCGCAGACAACAGGCAAACGGTAAAAGTAGACATGACTTAAACAAAAAAAAATCCAAATCTATATAGTTTGTGGTAGCGGAAACAATATAATAATAAGTGAATCTCGAACATATTTCTCAGAACTTGATTGTTACCAAAACACGTTTTGAAAAAAAAATCTCGATACAAATTAACGTTAAACTAACCCTTTTTCTTGAGTTCTAATCCAAAAATTATGTATTAAATAGCAACGTACGTTGGTATTATTATATAATTAATAACAAGAACGTCTTATTTGAATGCAGAACTTGGTAGTTTTTTATTACCGATTACTCAACTCATTTTTGAATAAATCGATAATTGCTTCATATTTTGCAATAAATTACAGGCGTTGTGTCATCGCGCTTCTCTTTCTTTTCTATGCAGTCCGACAGTGACCGCGGTTTAGCTGTTGTCAGTGTCTTAATAATACAGTCACAATTATGAAAAACTTAGTACTCAACAAGCTGAGTGCCCAATAGAATTTCCTACCGGAAAAACTGATGAATTTCCATACCAACTATCATTCCCTATTTAACCCTTTGCATAATCAGCCTATGATGTTCCCATTTCTGGGAAACAGGCCTCGTCTCAGTGACAAGTGGGCCGTAATCCACCACGCGAGCCCAGTGCGGGATAGTAGTTGTCACATGTCTTTTTGAATCTAGGACAGCCGGTTTCCTAAAGATTTTTTTCCTTCACCGCTTTGAGATATATAAAGACAAAGTAAAGCACTCTAAAATCCTTCTTTAGTGTTCACCTTCGTTATTTTATTTATTTATTTATTTCGAACACAAATGATTCATATTGTTGTTAGTAAAACTTATAAACTATGTTAGTAATGTGTCCCATTAAAATAAAAATACAAATGAAATAGAATTTATAAAAGATATCGAAATTAAATCATACTAAATTAAATAAAAAATTAAATCAAATTATAACAAATTAAATCAAATTATAACAAATTAAATCAAATTATAACAAATTAAATCAAATTCAAATTAAAACTAATTTAAAAACCGATACCTATAATTAATTCCGCTTCCCGCTGCACTAGACCTGCAGCTGTGCATACAGATCCAGTGCTCCAGGAATGGTCAATCAGGCTTGTCCGCTATCACCTTGAAACGGAACCTTTATAAACAGAACTTTTGTGCAAAATATCATGTTCCTTAGACCCAGTGTCAGAGAATCAATGAATTTAAGTTTATGAAGTAGATGCAAGTTTGCGGGAGAGACGTGTGAAAATGCAATGGGATAAAATTATCCCGGAATTTATTATTCAACAGTCTCTGTATTCATCACTCTACGTCACAGATTTAATCGGAATCACAACCGAAAATATTTGCACGTGTGAATTTTATTATTTGATTTGACTCGTAAAGTTCACACTGTTGACATCAGAACACCTGAATTAAAATATACAGCTGCACTACGATGTCCTGCAAAATTTTGTCTGTAATACTTTCTGTAAGCAATGTCATAAATAGGAAAATGATACAACTAGTAAGTAGGTACCTAGCGTGCGCTCATAAAGATATGGTTAATTTCGCTTTTGATTTTGGTACTTAAATGAAGATTTGTATATTCATGAAATAAAAGGTTTTATTTAAAGGATAGCTGAGGATATACTCGTATGTGTGATTTTTCTTAAAAGTTTGGCTAAATAATAGAAAAAAATACATTTTGTTTATGATATTTTTTACTGACCAGAATTATCTGCCTAGCCTTTCTCCAACTATGTTGGGCTCGGCTTCCAGTCTAATCGGATGCGGTTGAATACCATTATTTTACATGGAGTGACTGCCTATCTGACCAGAATCAATAGTAGTAGTATAACATAAATTAACGTTGATTTTTTGGTTTCGAGATTCGAGAAATAAAGCATTATTTTTAAAAGCACCTTATAGGATAACAATAGTTTCATTATCTTTATGGCAAAATACTACCACGACAATGGTGGCCTATTTGTACCGACTCCGACTTACAAGCTGTAAGTCGTGGGGTCGAACCCAGGCAATCACTTTACTTTGTGTACATAGTTTCATCACCACTGCTCTCAAAACGGTGAAGGAAAACATCGTGAGGAAACCGGCTGTCCTAGAAGCAAAAATTCTAAGACATATGACATCTACCAACCCGCACTGGGCCCGCGTGGTGGATTATGGCCCACTCCCTCTCACAGAGACGAGGCCTGTGTTCCAGCAGTGGGTACATTATAAGCTGATCATGATACTACCACAACTGTTTCAGCCGCTCAGTAACTAGCCTTTATAGGATAACTATCCTTTTGGTTTCAAGAGTACAGAAGTTAGAAAAATTGCAGCCACGACACCAGATTTTATATTGTATTCGGTATTGCAGAAGTCTGTTAGTTTTGTTACCGTTATTCCCTATTTGCATCAGGCGAACCGTTTTTTATAATATGGTATTTGAATGCATGTGACTGTAAGAGTGGTGAATATAAATATTGATGAAGGTGAGAGGAACACCAGAGAAAAGATAGGTGGATTGTATGAGGGCTGATATGAAAGAAGAGGGAGTGCATGATAGCGTAACGGTGGACAGGAGTGGAAGAAAAACACAAGGAAAGGAAGATAAGAAGACCTTATAATATTCAAAAATATCACCTTAACGATATATAGACCTCTGCCCAACCCACACAAGCCAAAAAGCGTGACAATTAACAGCTAAACTTTAAACCAACCTCACAAGTCTAATGTTGACATCCAAGTAAGTTTCACTAATCAAGGACGGTTCACACTCCTGAAGTGAACTAATTAGCATCGGGCTTAGACACGTACTGCATATATATTTAGTTGGAACTAGGGGAAAGTTTTGGAATTACATGGATCAATCGTGATTTTCGTGACTACAGTCAGTCATTGTTGTTGTAGGCAAGTAATTGTTCTCTTAATCCCAAGAGAACGGTTAAGGCAATAATATGGTGATGCTAGAGATGGCTGCGGTTCTGCCCATGGTATAATCTGGGATGGGATGAACATCGTCTTGATCTATAAATATAAAGCCTTTTCTAAACTATGTTGGGATCGGCTTCCAGTTATAACCAGTTGTAGCTGAAATACCAGTATTTTAAATAATCCCAGTATACGTCACCTGCAAAAAATATTTATAGGAACTAGGAACCTTGTTATTTTTTAAAGGTTGTCGTTGTCGGTACAGACATAATTATGTCTGAAAATATAATGTTTTTTTTTGGCCTATTATAACTTTGTATTTGTCTAAGCCTGACAGGCAACCAGCTGGGCCTAGTGTGTTTATCTACAAATTGAGCATTCATACTTGGATTTAAGGCCCTGCTGCACACCACTCTCCAGCTAACCTACGCACGTATATTTGGTTTCGTTTTGTATAATAATGTAGGCGGGGTCATCCACTGGGATCCACGGCCACGCTACGCTTGGCTGGAAAACAAATGAACCGCGTAGTTAGCCTCTCCAAGGACATCCTGCGTAGCAGTGGACGGTTGACTATAGCAAGTGTGCCTAAAGCGATTAGCTCAGCAATCCACCTTCCTGCTGTCTCTTTCATCACATTTTCTTTTCACTACAGCATAAAAAATACTCGTATAGCTTGTATTAGCTCGGAAAAGGGAGAAATTTTCCTTCAATTCGTTCAGTTTTCAAACAAAATTGGTACTGAACACTCGACGAAATATTTACCTAAAATC
The DNA here is from genome assembly GCA_949128155.2 of Xanthia icteritia. Classification (NCBI taxonomy): domain Eukaryota; kingdom Metazoa; phylum Arthropoda; class Insecta; order Lepidoptera; family Noctuidae; genus Xanthia; species Xanthia icteritia. The sequence goes on from OX421953.2 coordinate 13,980,275, forward strand.
TCAGGGTATTAAGGCATTATCTTGAAAACCTTCCCATCGTTAAAGTCTGTCTTCTATCAACAAATACGTTGAAAACCTCCAGACATTCATACGTATTATTGAGAATGGGTGCAGACATCTGGATCGGAAACCTTTTATCTGGATTGAATAGCCGACTCTTTATTTGATAACTCTTTTCACTGTAGCCGTTCCAATCCTAGTTGATACCTATACTCAGATTGATTTGTTTGTTTTTTTGGTATTTTCCACTCTCTGCTATACGAGTAAGTATCTATTTCATAAAACGGGAAGTGCGTGCTCTTTTACAATCGTGGCATGAACCTCTGAACGATTTTGCATGAAAGTGGAACGTAGACAGACTGTGTCAATTTACTTATTTAAATCAAACCGAAGAATCCACTGCCATTAGCTGCTGGTTATTTAGATGCAAAGTTTTGATATTTTATAATGTTGACTTTCAAAATACATTATTTCTAAGCTCAATTTTGAATACGATGAGATTAAGAGATTTTTTTTAAATTTTTTTTGGGTGTGTAATTATCAAGTAACTTCTTCCGCTCTGAGTGGAGTGGGAGGGCGTGTCAGACTCTTACTGACTAAAACCCACCCGTGTTCCTTCAGTTGCCTGGGGCCTTATTATGAAGTATTCAATCGTTATTCCACTGCGAAAAAAGGATGGTGCTAGCGGCCTTGTATAGCTGCGTCTCTCACTCACACTGGAATAATGGTGGCATTAATACGTCATAATACGGCCCCTGTACGTTGCCAGGGGCCACGATATCCCTTTCGGACTTTGACGAAACTCCGGCAGGCATCCGCAAGCCCGCGCCTACGGTGGCCGGGAATCGGCCTGCGATCCCTGACGCCCAGGGGAGATTATCAGCCTGAGAAAGTTTTTCGGCAGTTACAAACTGCCGAAAAACTACTTGGGACCAGTTTAATGTACCTGCTTATTGAAAAAAAAACTAACAATTATCGTTTTTAAAGGACAATAATTTCCTCTAAACTGGGATCTTTCTAATTAAAATCTCTAAACGGCTGGTTAACATTTCCCGTAACCCAAGGACTGGCTTTTACTTTGGCCAGAGGCTAAGCATGGCCATACAACGTGGCAATGTCGCCAGTCTCTTGTTTACATTACCAGTCGACAGCGATGCGGAGAAATTATTCGATGACATATTTTAGCTATATTCATATTCATATTCATATTCATTTATTTGCGTTCTACAAGGTAATGTATGGTGTTAACAATAAAAGCTTATAGCTAAGAGCCGTTGTAGACCCTGTCAGGGCATAGCAAAATACTTACAAGCTAAAATTCATATAAACATTTTTAAAATATAATTGAAACAAAATTAAATAAATTCGCAAACACAACAAAAAATAGAGATAATTAAAAATAATAATAATAATAAAAAATGTCAATATCCTTAAAAGTTAGAAATTAAATATGTCAGACAAATTAAAATTAAATTATACAAAAAAACTAATAATTAAAAACAAAATATATATTACTTATTTAATCATAATCCTTCATTCAGGTATTCGTTCACATTATAATAGCTTTTGCTTAATAGAAATAATTTTAATTTATTAATAAAGGTGTTGTATTTATTTATGTTTCTTATTTCTTCTGGTAACTTATTATATATTTTTATCGACATGACATATGTACTAGAGGAATGCATTTTTAGTCGGGATGTAGGTATATTTAATCTATTTTTATGTCTTAGAGTAATTTTAGTTTGAATGTCTTCTCTTTTTGAGTACAAGTTCGGGTATTTACGTACAAATTTACAGATCTCAAAGATGTAGAGGCACGGTAAGGTTAAAATATTTTGTTCTTGAAAGTGAGGCTTACAACTATCCGTTTGTTCAATATTTACTACAATCCTAATTAGTTTTTTTTGTAGAGTGAATAGTGTGGGAGAGTCCGTACTATTTCCCCATAATATGACTCCGTACTTGAGCCAAGCATATGCGTATGCGTAATATGCTACCAAAGCAGTATTAATGTCCGTAGTTTTTTTGATTTCCCGAAGGGCGTATGAGAATTTTGATAATTTTGCTTGTACTTTCTGGATATGCGACTTCCAATTTACATGTGTGTCTATGTCTAGTCCTAGTAGGGTGAATTTATTAACTGTTTCTAACTTATAATTTTTAAAAGTGAAGTTTATATTTATAGGTTTTTTTTGTTTTGGGTGGAATGTCATTATTTTTGTCTTGTCATAGTTTATTTCTAGGTTATGTTCCATCATCCAATGAGTTGTAGAGTCAAGTATTAAATTTAATTTGTCATTAAGGTTGAGATTAGTATCACATGAAGCTAGAATGGATATGTCATCAGCAAACAAAACGCAAGGCTCACTAATATGCTTGGGGAGATCATTAATGTAGACTAAGAATAGAAAGCAGCCGATTACGCTACCCTGTGGAATTGAAGCGTTTATTGGTATGTTTTCAGATCGGAACAATTCTATTTCATTAGTTTTTTGATTAAAATATTCCACTTCTACTAATTGCTCTCTATGTTGTAGGTACGAGGCAAACCATTCATGGCATTTACCACGGATACCTATGCTATATAGTTTGCTAAGTAAAATGTTATATTGTACTCTATCATAAGCTTTCGTCATATCCAGCAGTAATCCTATTGCATATTTTTTAGAGTTAATAATATCGAGGGCTTCTTGTATGTATTTATAGACGGCGAGGGTTGTGGATCGGTTTTTTCTGAAGCCATTCTGAGAGTCATTAAATATGTTGTATTTTTCACAATAAGCGTAGACACGGTTGCACATAGCTTTTTCAAATAACTTTGATGCAGTTGGTAGAAGAGCGATTGGGCGGTAGTTATTTGGGTCAGTTTTTACATTTTTCTTATGTATTGGCTTTACAAGAGCCTTTTTCAAGAGGTTGGGGAAGGTACCTTCCTCGAAGGATTGGTTTATTAGGTTGTAAAATGGAAGAGTTAACTCATCCGCACATTGTCTCAATAATGTAGGTGGAAGTTCATCTACGCCATAGCTTGACTTATTTTTTAAGTTTTTTATTAATGCATTCACCTCATAAGGATCTGCTGGACTCAGAAAGATCGAATTCTCCGTTGTAGACATTATAGGTGTATCTTTTCGTTTATTGCCAGATGTGCTCGTACTAATTTTCCCAATAGAGGCAAAGAAGTTATTGAAGATGTTAGCTATCTCTTTAGGCTCTGAAGTCATATTATTATTGTTTATTTGTAGGGTTATATTCTGTTTTTCGCGTCTCATATTTTTGTTTGTCCGGTCATTTATTATACCCCACATTGTTTTTACCCTATTGCTGGATTTCATCATTTTATATTTAAAGTGTTGTTTTTTTGCTGTCACTACAGTTTTCTTTAATATTTTTTCATACTTCCTGTAGTATTTTGTTAATATAGGGTTCTTTGTTTTGGTAATTAAAATCTTTAATAGTCTTTTATTTTTGCAACAGGTTTTTATACCTTTTGTGAGCCAATATTTATTATAATTTGTATTTAATTTGTATTTTTGTAATGGGATACATTGATTCAGGATGCTAATTAGGATATCGTTAAAAGCTTCATAGTTTTCATTAATATTTTTTCCAGCCGTTATTATATCATTCCAATTTATTTCGTGCAATTTTGATTTAAATTTTAAAATATTTGTATTGTTGAATCGTCTTTTTGTTGTATACCAAATTATTTTCTTTGTTTGCTTTGGTAACGTTAAATGTAATGTGACACTATTGTGATCGGAAAAGCCTAATTCTTCTACCGTTGTGTACATATCTTTATATTTGAAATTTGTGAATATGAGGTCTAAACATGTTTTTGTAGTAGGTGTTATGCGTGTCGCGGTTTTTATGTGCTGTGTGAATCTAAATTCCTGCATTACATTTAAGAATTGGTTTGATTTTAAATTTGCAGGCAGGATATTTATATTAAAGTCGCCCCCTATAATAACATTAAGCGTAGAGTATTTCATGTTTACATATCTTAGAATTTTTTGTATTTGATGATAAAACGTTTCTTCTTGTCTTTTGTTCCAATACATGGTTATAATTAACAGATTTTCTTTAGGTAGTTCTGTAGCACATACCTCTAAAACATATTCTATGGACATATCCGTAATGTCGTTTCTCTGGATGTAGTTTATATGGTTCTGAAGTAGGATACAGACTCCTCCTCCTTGTCGAGTGCTGCGACAGTAAGATGCTGCGAATTTATATCCACTAAATGTAATAATATCTAACTTTTCTTGCGTTAGCCAGGTTTCTGAGATTCCTAGTGCTTTGTATGTTGGATTTTCAGTAATAAACGCTTCGAGAATATCCTGTTTATTGTAAAGACTTTGCAGATTCTGGAACAGTATTTTAAATGATGTATCGTTGTCACTTTTATTTACGAAAGGTATAATTTTCATTATCTGTTATGGATGTGCAGCAGACTTGGTCAGTATTGCTCATTGTTATTATATCATTTCCCTGGTAGCTTAAATTTATTTGTTGATTTTTCTTTTGGGTATCTATAATGTCGGTGTGTTTGGTTGGTTTTCCGTCTATATATAATTTGTTATTTCTTATAACTGCATGAAAACCATTTTTCCTGGCCTTCAGTAGTTCTTCTCTAAGTTGTACCCTCTCCTTTCGTGCAGTCGCATCTAAAAACTCGGATATAAACAATCCAGTTCCTTTAAAACATTGGCTGTTGCTCACGATGTATTTAGTCATTCTTTTGCTGAGCAACTCAATAATTAGTGGTCTGTTCTTTAAGCCTTTTCGTCCCACTCTATACATATCTTCAATGTACCCTGATAGGTCCATGTTCGCAATATCTCTGAATAGTTCTATAAGTCTATTGTAAAGTTCGCTTTGGGGTTCTCTATAGTACTCAGTAAGACCGTACAATACTATTCTTTTGTGGTTTATTTCAGGAGTCTGTGATGATTGGGATTGATGGATTGGAATTTCCTTTATTTCTTTCTTAAGTGCCTCAATTTCTATACGAAGGTTTTCTAGTTTAGAGTTAGTTGTTTCTATTTCTAGTTTTCTGACGTTATTTTGCGTGGTTAAATCGCTAATCTTCAGTTCAAAATCTTGTCTTATATCGGCGATTGCTTTTTTGATTTCAGTTTGTATTGTAATTTGCAGTTCCTCTATTAAAGATTTATTATTTTCTTTTAAACGTAGTACTATTAACTCGCTTAAACTTTGCATCGATAGTAGAGGTTGCGTATCTTTACAAATTTCAATACTTTCTTGAGTTTGCAGAGCCTATGAAACTAAGGTTGTCCGAGCAAGTCGTGTCATCACTAGGGTTAGTTATTGTTTTTCTCATGGTGATATTGTTTCCCTCTTCTGGTGTGATTAGGTACTGGGTATAACATTCTAGGTCTTTCGCAGATCGTACAGGCGTACTATCAGTGTTGCCTGTCTTCGGTGTTTTGCAAACGCAAGTCTGGCATTTCCAAGACTTCCTATGTTCCAAAGTCATTATTTTGATGTAATGGTCTTTAGAGACACCAGCGCATTCCAAATCATATCTGCACTTGCATAGCACACAAGTTAGATTCTCTCTTATTGGTACTTTTTGTTGACATCCTGGGCAGAGCGGAGTAGGCGCCATCTCGTGGGATATTTAGTTACTACTAATTGACTTTTGATTACGCCCTCTAGCGTGGAGTAGCAAAAAGTTTTTGGTTTGTTGTTAGTAGTCCAAACGTTGTCAATAGATGGCGTTAGATGAAGTCAATTAGTCGAGATGATATTGTGATTTTTGTGTCAGATTGTAGATTATGATAATATTTAGCATTATTTGTGTACCTTTTGGAATTTCCTTCCTTCTTTGTTTTCGGATGACGCAGTTTCAGAAGTAATTCAATGGTTTTGTAATGGATCTTTTGAATTCAAAGTTCGTGAAATGAAATGTCATATAAGTATTCACTAAAACACTATATCTTTACTAAATGATCACTTAAACTATTTTATTTAAATTTATAGTACGGAGCTGTTTGTTTATGTGCGCACAGTAGCGACATCTTAGTCTAGGTATGTTAGCGTTAGGGCATAATATTATTATTTTTATTTATTAATTAGGTATAAGTTGTTATTTATGTAAATTTCATTTGAATTCTGAATAAATAATTATTTGAATTAAAATATTAAATAAACTTTACACTGAAAAGATCTCAGATCAAAATAGCTCAAAAATTTCAATAAAACAGACAGCTGATTACTTCTTAGAAAACGCTGTTTCAAAGAACTAAGATCTCTTGTTAATCAAAGATCCAGAACAAAACACAAAATCCTTTCCAACTACCCTTCAAAATAATTAGAACTTCTAAGTTTCCAAGCCAGCTGATTGGCTCCAGCGAATCTCAAGGAACGAACACGAAACAGTGTTCATCACAAGTTTTGCTGCTAACTATTCCACTTGGTGAACTGTAACATCGACACTTGTATTCGGGAGGGTACTGCTGCATCCAGTTGAGCTTTCAAGCTTATCCGGTATAGGATTTTGGAGTTTATCTGAACTTGCTAACTTAATACAATAGTGCATAAACATACTGCTTTGCCAGTCTGTTTGCCAAGTCTGGTAACTATGGTACAGTCAAACGCTTGTCCACAGTAACAATATGACATGGACAGCGCCTTTATTTCGTAGCAGTAAGTCTGGTTTTCGTAATTCAAGAGTTACACCTGACGTGCGTTTGACTGTACTCAATGCCATCGTGCTTTGACCGCGTAACAACTGTGGTGATCGGCTACCTATGAGATAAAAATATCGTTTACAGGCTCCCACAGACAGGCGCGACGTAACTTTGGAATTTCTAAACTTCACGAAGTTGTTCTACCGGTGCTCGCACCGTCAACCCACGGGAGTCTGTCTGGAGCCTTAAAGGGGATCCTAATTGCTTTTGTTTTGTGCAAATTGAGGCGCTGTTTTACATTGATTTAAAATTCAATTTGCGGCAATTATGATAAAATTATTAAATACATTTAGAACATCAATATAATTTCATGAGCTTTTCTCAAAATTATATTTGCCGGTAATGTTTTGATCTATAACTTTCAAACGACCTACATTGATCAAACCACCGACCATTTTCTTGCATAGATGGAGTATAAAGTTAGCAGAATCTAGTAATAAAAAAACTTAACACACAGTTTAAAAACAAAAACTCTCCCAAAAAACAAAAGAACGACCAACAATACTTACAACAAGCTTATTAAATAATGACGAAAAAAACAACAGAAAAGGCTCAAAGAATAATAACGAACTGTTAAAAGGGTACAAAAAGAGATAGGTATATAACTTCTCCTTGTATATTTGTAGCGTACAACACTTGAATCTCTAATAAACCGTCTAATTAACGAGGTGCATTCATACTGCCGAGTTAGGGTGATAGTGTTTGAGGAAAATGTTGGGATAAGTCTTAAAGTGGGTCTTGGGTTAAAATCGAAAAATCTAGGCAAAAATTGAAGTAATCCTGTCTGACCAATATCGTTGGTTTTGTTCATCAAACTCAAACTCAAAGCATTAATTTCAATTAAACCATTTACAGGCACTTTTGAATAGTCAAGGTGTCAGTCAGTCAGAAATATGAAGCTAGTTGCCCATTCCAAAGCGTAGGTTCCTATGGAGAAGAACGGGCAAGAAACTCCATTCATGTTAGGCAATCGGCACGTGTGTTTGTTTTCGGTTTCATTTGCCTTTTATATCACAACTATCGAATTCTGGGTGAATTGTATAAGTGTGATGTAGTAGAATTGAATACGCAACAACTTTATAGCTACTTAAACACAAAGGGTGTTCGTCTTTCAGCAACTTAATATATACTGCAACAACATGCAAACTTAAATAAACTTTACTTTTACAATCGAAAAACTCTCCAATATTTACTAAAAAACATTAGTGGATGTTCCAGACTTTACTACTAAAACATCCCAGATTTATTTCACTCAATTAAAAACAGTTTGTTTTTATTCAACACAACTTGTTATATTTTCCAACCTGACTTAAAACAAACTTGCAACGAGTTTTGCATAGACATGCATACCTACTAACTTTTATTACTCGTTGGAAAACTCTTGTTCTAAAGTTCCTGCAAAGTTATTAGTATGCAAAAGAGATGAAATTGTATGTTTTCTTTATTATCTGCCGAGAAAATTAAATCTCTTCACCATCCTCTTGCACTTATACACCAATTTATTCGGGGTCGATGCAGGATAAATCTTCTACCAAACATCAAACTCAAAACTTAAACTCAAAGCATTTATTTCAAATAAACCAATTACAGACACTTTTGAATTGTCAAGGGGTCGGTCAGTCAGAAATATGAAGCTAGTCGCCCATTCCAAAGCGTAATAGGTACCTATGGAGAAGGACGGGCAAGAAACTCCACGGACACTGTTTTAAATTAAAAAAAATGGTTACATAATATTGGTTACATCATTCAAGTTGAAGTTATATATGTGAGAACGATGCAAAGCATTAAAAGCATCCGTTAGAAATAAAAATATAAACTAATTCAAACATTAAATTAAATTAAAATCGCCGTGGCAGCTAAGAGATGACCAGTCCCTACTGACGGCGCCCGTTCACGAACATGACGCATGGATTAGCAACATTCAGCTCAACCATTTTGAAGGGAGCTAAATGATCCAACACACGCGCCACCGCCAGCGAGACATTAGAGTGAGCATGACATACTCTCAGCCGCCAGGGCACATTCAAGTCAATGAAAGACATACTCAGTACCTAAATGGTAGCTCAGTATTAGCAGTTATCTCAGTAGGCAGTGTAGGCACCCTCCTAGTCATATAGTTTTTACCCACGTTGTTTTGTTTTATGCAGTTTATCCATTGTTATTTTGATTTGTCCACATTCATACTCAAAGCCAGTTAAAAGTTATCTGGAAAAGAACCGTAATTACCGACATAGCTTGCAGAGTAAGCAAGATGAAGTGGCAGTGGGCTGGCCATGTGTCGACGGCCCGATGGCTGGTGGTGCAGACGAGTCCTGGAGTGGAGACCGCGTATCGGCAAGTGTACTGTGGGTCGCCCCCCAGCTTGATTGATCTACCACATTAAAAAGGTGGATGCGGAAGGCGGAGGACAGGGTCTTGTGGCACACCATGGGAGAGCTCTATATCCAGCTGTGAACTGCGATTGACTGAGTTGCTTGATTGATACTCAACATTTTCCTCACCACCCTTTCGCATTATATGCCCGTACTAAGACAACCGATTTCTAAACAAAAATAAAATAAAAATTGTCCCGATTTATTCTGAACTCATTTCCATCCTACGAACCGACCCGAGTGTGCAATTAGCGTGTACTTGTTGACAGATTATGAACGTGCTCCGTCTCTTTCACTCACACGTCCGTCGGTACGTTAGAGGGAGGCGGAGGTATTGTTAAAGGATGCGTCATTGCATGTCTATACATTTCCCAACTCATGCGGTATGAAATTAGAGGAGTTTTCTTTTGATTATGCTTTCAAAAACAAACTGCGTTTTTGTGGCTGTGCAAACAACTTTTGTCAAAAAAATAAAGTTTCAAAGATTCACTACTGAATAACGTAGTCCTCTAAAATGATCGTTACATTAAATAAATTTAAATATATTAAATAAAGTATACCTACGACGTGAATGATCATTGCAGATTTTTTTTTAAATTTTTATGCCTACAAGTAGCCTAAAAAGATATTTAAAATAATGTTATCATTAACATGCAGTGCTATTCTGTAAAAATCTCACGGTGAAAACTTAGGTGAAGTGAGCTGTCAATAGTGTCCATCCCTAGCATCAGTGGAATGACGGCTCACTTCACGCTCACTTCACCTAAGTTTTCACGGTGAGATTTTTACAGAATAGATCGGCTGAACTCTGACTTACTGTGATCACATCACTGCTACTCAATTGTCCAATACTATTTGTATAGCGTCTATAACAATTTAAATTTGTTAAGGTTTTTTCATTTACATTAATTTGTCCTTATCACTCACTAACAGAATCCCAATCAGGTGCATTGATACATAAATTATAAATTAATACAGTTGTTTCCAAGTTCACTTTCGTTCGTATAGCTAGTTGAAAGTCGCTTCTATTCAATAGTTCTCCCGGGAGAGGATTTTGTTCACGACCCTTCATTTATGAAGATTTTAGTGGTTCTCGAACTTTTGATGCGGTATCTTGTTTATCTGAAAGACTTATACAAGCGCTCAGCCTTTAATTAGCCCCCTGCAGGGTAAACATTTCTAATACTACTGATAACAAGTTCACATTGATCATAAAATATGCTTGATCACTTTTTTTTTAATTATTTCTCTTGAAATTTTTACCGTGTTCTGTCAAAATAAATTTATAATTTTTATTGTTATACTTATGCAAAATAATGACATAAAAAAACCTTTTTCGGTATCCCAGGTTTCAATCCATCAACTTTTCCAGTTTTAAAATTGCGTTTATTGGCACAACAATAAATAAAAACAAAAACACTAAAAATCACTTGTTATAACATTAATGTGCTAAAAGGGCGTCAGCTCAGCATAATGTCAGGTGGCAACACTTGTGTATAACACAAAACACTGATTTTCAGCTGCAATCCAAGGCTTAATACTTATCTAAAACTAACGTGATGTCCTAGATAAAATTGGTACAGAGCATAATTAAAAAGTCTGTGAAGTGATAATAGTAGTGGTAATAGTTCACGATAGCCAATATAATAAAAAAAGTCAAGAGGTGTCGTGGGACAGTTGGTTGGAATGAAGTTCCTTTCGCTGTATATTATGTATTAAAATAACAGGTATAGCAGAGCATAATAGGTGGCATAACGGTGGAGTTTCTTGCCCATTCTTCTCCATGCGAAAACTACCTTTTGGAAGGGGCGACTAGAATCATTTCAATTTTTTTGTAAATTTTTGACGTTCAAAAGTGCCTTATACGGGCCTATTTGAAATAAATGATTTGACTTTGACTTTGACTTTAATCAGCTTATAATGTTGCCACTACTGGGATACAGACCTCCTGTCTGTGAGAGGGAGAGGGCCGTAATCCACCACGCGGGCCCAGTACGGGTTGGTAGATGTCGCATGTCTTCCATTTTTTGGTTCTAGGACATGCCGGTTTCCTCACTATCTTTTCCTTTACCGTTTTGAGAGCAGTGGTGATTAAATAATTTACGCAAAATAAAGCACCTGCCTGGGTTCCTACGACCTACAATTCGTATGTCCTGGCCATTATCACTGGGCCACCACTGTTTTAACAGTGCTAATAGGCACAACTATATAAATTACCAACGTTTGAGAGTAAGTAAATAAATAAAAAATACAGCTGAAGCGCTTTCTGCACGTCTTTACAACAGTTATAACTTATACAATGACATAGACACACGCTTGATTTGTGTCACACATACTTATCGTAAAAGTGTCGTGACGGTTAAAAAGTTACACTTTTTTCGGTCTAAATCACATTCGCCAAGACAGTGCAGAGTATAACGTGCGATAAGGAACTTCGTTCCAATACTGCCACATCCATCATTCCCATATTATAATCCACAAAGTCTTACAAACTCAAATCTCGTACTAGCAACAAATCGAATAAGCGGCAGACGCCTCCCCCGAATACAGAGAGACGCTCCAATGCGAATTCAATTCCGATTTAAAAGCGAACTATCCAGTATCTAGCTTTTACTGCTTAGGTTGTGGTTAATAAGGAGCGAGTTTAGGTTTATGCACATGAGTTTGAATGGATTGAGTGAGCCGGGTATCGTTTCTCCGGTTGTTAATTAAATTTTGTTTGATTAAAAGTATCAAATTAATGATTCGTGCTCATTTTGTGGCCATAGGTGGTGCAAAGCTAATTTGTCAATAGTGATCAGGGTCTTTGTCGTCAAACAAAATGGCCAGTAACTAGGGTTCTAGTATAATTTAGAAGCATTTTTTTTTCAATTTTTGTAATTGTGAGTACCATGGAGCCGTTTACTATGTTGTTATGTTGTATGTTGACTTGAAAGAGCATGGCATTTGAGAGTATGTCATGCTCACTTAAATGTCTCGCTGATGGTGGCGAGTGTGTTGGATCATTCAGTTCCCTACAAAATGGTTGAGCTGGATGGTGCTGATCGACGCGTCATGTTCGTGAACGGGCGCCGCGCGTCGGTTGAGACTGGTCATCTCTTATGCCATTGCTTATTTTTAATCGTTTTTGATTATTATTTTATTTTACATTGTTCTCACATATAGAAGCAACAAAAGTAATGTACCCAGGATTTTGTAATTTCTATATTTAAAAGAGTGTCCTTGGAGTTTCTTGCCCGTTCTTCTCCATAGAGATCTACGTTTTGGAATGGGCAACTAGCTTCAACTTTCTGACTAACTGACCGACTCTTTGACAATTCAAAAGTGCCTGTAAATGGTTTAATTGAAATAAATGCTTTGAGTTTGAGTTTGAGTTCAACGAATGCATTAATGCTTAACCGGCCAGAAAGCTATCGAAACATATAAACAAATGCATTTTTGGTAAGAATGTTTCTGTATAACTAGTTCTTTCCTTGAGTATTGGAATAAATCATTTTGTTTTGACGTTTAGTATATTGTCTTCATTCCTTTGGTCTGCATTATTTCCACTCAAACCCAGCATTCATCTCAAAAAAAGCAACTAGTTTTAAAAACAAGTAAACAGTGAATTGCATATTAAGTTACCAAAGCAGGTTAACGTGTTCGATTTAGTTCCGTAACTGTTTAAAGTTGCGGGGAAAAGTTTAAGCGGCGTTTCACTTTGTCGGCACTAAATTATCTAGTCACTAGTATTCAATGATGAGTGGTTATGTGAAGAGAATTGTTTAGCAACAGGAAGAGAATGATAAGCGTCATCATAAAGTCAAAGTCAAAGTCAAATCATTTATTTCAAGTAGGCCCGTATAAGGCACTTTTGAACGTCAAAAATTTACAAAAAAAATTAATTGATTCTAGTTGCCCCTTCCAAAAGGTAGTTTTCGTATGGAGAAGAATGGGCAAGAAACTCCACCGTTACTCTTTTAAAATGTTTTACAATATTTTGTATAAGTACATTAGTTATATAATTATATGTGAGGACGATGCACCTAGAATAAAATTATTATACCACAATAGGTAAAAAGAATTAAGAGTTAAAAATGAAGCAACAACAGATAAACTAATTATGTGATAGATACATGGTGCTCATAAGACTGGTATTTGTCGAGTAATTACATCTTTTCTGTACAAATTCACGTTGATGCTCTCTGTCTAGAGGGAATCTAAAGAGGTGTCGGATTTTTACCAAATAAAAGTAAAAAATACGTAAAGTGGGGCTCCAGGTTCTATATCGAATAAGTTTCTGAAAGTATTTAGGTTTTAGTCAACACAAAATATACCTCATGAGCTGCTATAAAAATATTCCTAAGTTTGTAAGACGGACTCAAGACGTTCGGTTCCATATTTTTGACGTTTATTTCTAAAAGGTATATTTAATTTGTGTCAAAGCACACCCCATAGAAATTCAACTCATGGCTTTCCATATAGTTCTAACAACAAACTCTTTTATGGCATTATGATGTGCTCCCATAAGCCCGTCAACTTCTGTCCCTTGAGTGTCGTGCTTGCTTCTAATGGTCTTAACGCTAATGGACATCCGACATTCTATGTTACCTACTTGAGTTTTCAACTTGCAATGCGGTGAAACACAGACTGTCTACTTGGATCTATTATCACTAATGCATCATCGTCTTCATCATTAGCAACATTGTTCCATCGATTGCTCAGTAGTAAAAGTCAAAGTTAAATAATTTATTTCAATTAGGCACATAAAAGGCATAAAAGGTTTTGAACGTCAAAATTTACAAAAAAAAAAATTGATTCTAGTCGCCCCTTCCAAAAGGTAGTTTTCGTATGGAGAAGAATGGGCATGAAACTCCACCCTTACTCTTTTAAAATAATTTCACAATATCTTGTATACTTTAATTATATAATTATATGTGAATACGATGCACCTAGAATAATATTACGATAGGTCATAAAAATGAAAAATGAAGCAATGACAGATAAATTACTTATGTGATAGATGCATGGTGCTCACATATTTACAAACATTGTAAAATTATACGATATTCCTAACATTTTAACAAGTAATACTAATAAGTCAGTGTGTGAGTTCAAGTAATCACAGAATGTAAAATCAATGTTATAAAAAATTATATTATACAATTAAATTTGCAACCAGTTTGATTTTGTCCTCTCTTTTGTGCCATGCTTCCCTGGTATGTGCGAGCCTCATTGAAGTCTTCCATCACTAATTAAAACTATATAGCGGGTTCCTTTTGATTTCTTTAAGGTTATATGCTATAAGTAAAAGTAATACAAAAAGTCCTAGAATAAGTGTTCGAAATATAAACAGTTTCGATGATAACATCAATCATAATTAACATAAGTTTCATTGATAAGTACGAGTAAATCATTTTGATTCAACACGATCGTTCATATTTAAAGCTAAGAAAATGGAACGTTGTCATATTTCACGTAAGGGTGTTTTACATAAATAATCGTGCCTTTGTCGTGAATATTTATCATGGAAAAAAAGAAAACGAAAAAAATATATTGAAAATTCATTCATATGCCAGTTGATTCTTTGACATAAATTATTGAAAATTCATTCATATTATGCCAGTTGATTCTTTGAAATAAATTATTGTAAATTCATTCATAATTATGCCAGTTGATTCTTGGACATAAATTATTGAAAATTAATTCATATGCCAGTTGATTTTTTGAAATAAATTATTTAAAATTCATTAATATGCCAGTTGATTCTTTGGCATGGTCTCATTAATACCTTAGAGTTATGAGATATCAAAAGGAACACGTTGTATTTTTACTTCTTTCTCATTATTTTTTTTGGGAGTTTTTTAATTGAAACCAAGTCACTGTCGCATACTTGCCACGGGAATTGGTCATCGCAGCAGGTTAGTTGTTATGAGGGCAAGCAAACGCTGCTGCACATACTTCTTAGGATTCTGTACCTGAAGGTTGCCCCTGGCAACGTACAGGCAACTGAAGGAATACGGGTGGGTTTTAGTCAGCAAGAGTCTGACACGCCCTGCCAGAGCGGGAGAAGTTATGTAATAATTTCCCAAACCAAAAAAAAAAAGGTTGCCAAACGGAACCGTATTACTCAGCCTCCGCTGTCTGTCCTTCTCACGGCTGTAACTCATGAGCTGTAATAGGAAGACAGTAAAAAAAATCACAGATTATGTATTTCTATTGCCTCTATAACAACAAATAATAAAAATTTACTAAAGCTAATAATTAAAGGGGGCCATACAAGAAACATATTTTTTTCGGCGTTTTTTGTTCGATCTTAATACGGTACGGAATTTTTCGTATGTGAGTACGACTTGCACTTGGCTATGGCATGGCATTGGCATCTACGATTTATCCAAGATGGTGGTATCCTTAGTTTTTTTTTGTAGGTGACTTAACGAAACTTTTCCTAAATCTTTTGACATAACTGTTTCATAGAATAAGACATAATATTTTTTAAAGGCCAAAGTTTAAAAATGCTTCCTTGATACCAGGCTTTCAGAAAAAGGAGTAGATACTATCTCTCCTTCACAAAAATCTTAATCGCATAGAAATATCTCAAAGGAAAAAACTGTCGACTAAACACGAATACATTTCTTTCATCTCCCAAACTTTAGCTTTCAATGGCATCATTTGTATGGTGACGGCGTCATCTTCCATCTCTTTTCCACCTACGAATCTTCCATATTTCTTTCTCACCTCACGTTTCGTTTGTTCCACGTGACTTTTGCCTTAAATCTACTGATTCGCAACTAGTTTTTCTATAGGTACTTTGGAAAGGTCGTGTTGATTTTTGCATTTTTCTTTTCGTGAAGTAAATTGTTAACAGTTAGTAAAATATTCGTGACGAAAATTTCCCTGATTTTCTTTAAGAAAACTTTTTCGATTTAATTGTTTACATAGGTTTGCAATGACGGGCTGCTTGATAGAAAGTGGGGGGGAAAGGCCGTTTGGTTTTTGACGCAATTCAAGGGCTTAATCAGGATGAAGGGGTCCGATAGGACCGATGGCTGCCGGGGTTGCGGGAAAGTCCGAAAGGGATACCGTGGCCCCTGGCAACGTACAGGCAACGGAAGGAACACGGGTGGGTTTTAGTCAGTAAGAGTCTGACACGCCCTTCCGCTCCACCCAGAGCGGGAGAAGTTATTTGATAATTTCCCACCCATAAAAAAAAAGGGCTTGAGCGTTTTCAAACTTATTCATTTATTACTATTTTTAATTCTGCAAATGTTACTTGGGGGCAGAATTATTACTCCGGAAGAAGCATATTTAAACTTATTAAATTCAAGCGTTACTCTAGTTACCTAAATCTTAATTACGAAAAGCCGAATTAAGGCACGGCATAAATGTCAACATCATTTGCACAAGTTGAGGTACCGAAAGTTGGTGCAACATAAGTTTGGGATGCGCTCAACTTTGTAAGTGTCAATTTAAGCAAAGCTTAAGTTAAGCCAATGAGCGAAATTTGTTAGAAATCTAGCTGCCTGTTCCAGTCTACAGACAAGAACTATGCAACAAAATACATTCTAAAATGGAGAACAACAGAATATGTATATGTTACGGATAATGATGATCATTCAGATAGTAGCCGGAATATATCCAGAAGAGGTGAAAGAAAAAAAGAGGTGGAATTAAAAACTAGATAAATTAATGTCTTGATTTCGAAATGTAATCACTCCAAATCGTTTCCGACCACCATCTGTTCTGCCTACCACGTCAAAGCGAGTGATCCAATATAAGGTAACCGCAGCAACAACAAAAGCCATTGTCTCATCTCTGATACCTCTTAATGCATCTACATTGAAAGTGCATACGGCTGTAGATGATGCAGTATTTTTGTTTCGAATAAATGAACCTGTACGGGTAATTTAATCAGCATAATCAGTCTTTAGCGGTCCCAAGTGGGCCCAGTGAGAGAAAGAATCACATTCCCTACAACCTGTAATTTTCGGATTTTTGGTTTTAGGACATACCGGTATTCTCACGATGTTTTCCTTCCCCGTTTTTAAAGCAGTGTTAATTAATTAAATAATGATTGAACATTATTTTAAAAGAATTTGGACAAATTATTTATTTATTTAATACTTCAAGCACACAAATGTACAGAGGCGGACTTAATGCCATAGGCATTTTCTACCATTCAACCTTCGGGTGATGCAGAGACAAACAGTGGTAGGTGCAACAGAGAGATTTGAAGATTTTTTTATATTTAAATATAAAGATATACATATATACCTATTAAAAAACTATAAATATAATAAATACACAAAAAAAAAATATATATATATTATTATTATATATAAATTAGCACACGAATTAGCTATCAAAAATGACGGGTAGGATACCATTTTGGCAATGATTGTGCTGATAATTGCTACGGGAAAAGGTCTTATGTTCAAGCCAGGAACAAACAATTGCCATTGCCACAAACAAGTAACCTTATCCTGCTAAATATTGCATTATCAGCCTATAATGTTCCCAGTGCTGGGGCATAGGCCTTCTGTTTTCGAGAGGGAGTGGGCTGTAATCCACCACGCGGGTCCAGTGCGGGTTGGTAGATATCACATGTCTTTGAATTTTTGGTTCTAGGATAATTATGTCGGCTTCCTCACAATGTTTTCCTTCACCGTTTTGAGCGCAGTGGTGATGAAATTATTTATACAAAGTCAAACGCCTGCCTGGTTTCGAATCCACGACTTCAACTCATAAGTCGGTATTTGGCCTTCTACTAACTGCCACATAGGTACTAGGAACGATACTTGGTAGATAGTAGTAATCACGGATCGGAGTCTTCCGATACTCCTTTTTTTTCAAAAGCCGGTTTTAATTCACATAAAGGGCTATAGAATAGTGGCTTATTTTTTTTAAAGTATAGGAAAAGTTAAACTTTAGTAAACAAATGATGAACTTAACATAAAAAATATGAAAAGCTAGCAACGCGCAACGACATAATTATAAATGAGAAACAAAAATGAAAAATAATTCACTCTCATTTCGCGAACGAACAATAAAGCTTACCACTAAGGGGGTTGAATGAATGAGTGAACGAACGAACAAACGCAGTAAGAGCTATATTGTGTAAGGGATGAAACTTGGGCCCCGCAAACAAATAACTATTGTTTTTCAACCCCCTTGTACGGCTAATAGCAGAGTGCTAAGGAAAATAGTTTGAAAATGACCGCGTTTAAAAATAGAATGGTTTCATGTTCTAGGATTAAAAAAAGAAATGCACCGTTTGAGGTTTATTCTTTTGTTTTTGTGTCTCATAAGTTAGTGATGAATGGTGAAAGTTTTAAGTGTTTTATTAATGAGAACTAGCTTGTATAATCTAAAGATTTATCGATTAATAAAGGAGTAGTCTTTTAAGCACCGATAAAAAAGAAAAACTGAATTCCTTTCTATAAAAAACGCAAAAAATACTTACTAACTAAAACTAGAAAAAAAATAAAATGAAGCTGAAGCTGAAATAGTCAAAAAGTACTACAACCAGCTAGAAATAAATGGGATTAGGCGACACCTGTAGCAGAATAAGAATTTTAAAAGTTAGGGATATCCGTCTTTACTAATGTGCCAAGTGTTCAACAGCGTTTAGACGATTATCACACCAACAAGACCTAACCGCTTTTCTAAATAGTTTGAGTAACAATAACCACCAATAGAATTAGTTCTATAATCTTTTATAACCTAACAAAGTTGTACCAAAACATCTACAAACGCCTGAAACATTAGAAAACATTCTATTCCGACTCAAACGACACGATATTCCTCTTAAACGCGAAGACTCAGTTAGACTACGGGAAGCCACACCATCTTGTATCTAAACTCATTCAAAAAGACACACTATCACATTTAAAACAGAGTTGAAATTCCTATACAGAATCTTCATGTCATCATAACTGAGGCAACCACACTATCTTGTCCCTCAACTCGTTGAAATTTCAACCCTACACCTTCAAAAAGAGAGATGAAATTCCGTTTTAGTGTTTTCACACCGTCATAGTGTAGAAACCACAGCATCTTGTCTCCCAACCCTTTCAAATTTCAACCCTAGAGTTTTCAATACAGGGTTGAAGTTCTTTTGCAATGTCTTCTTGCTATCATAAACGGTTACACTCGGCCTGTGAGTTTGCCCAGTCCGTCCTACTTAGTGCAAATCGCACGCAATTTAGGTAAAAAGGATCTACGCTTTTGTCTTTGGGCTCTCCCTTTAAATTGTTGGTTTATGGCGCTCTGGTAGGAATGTACTATAATTCGAATTTATAGTTTAAGTGGTATTATGGAGGTTTTAGTTGTATTTTGTGTAAGAGCACGAATCGGTAAACGTAAAGTCAACTTTTTTTTAATCATAAAAGAGGATCAATATTTCGCATAATCCGAAATTATTTTCTGAATTATGTTCTACATCTCAAATGTAGTTTTCAAAAATACTGTAGGTTATTTATTCTGCTCGCATTTCTAAACTTCAAAATCATGCTATGGTTTAATAAAAAAACTATTAGTAACTTACTTCAACAGTTTTGGAATGCTTCCGAAGGACAATTTCTCCTAATATTACTGCCTCTGATTTACATTGTGGACTAGATATTCTTTCATAGCAATGTGTGTCTGTGATAAAGCTTACTCTGCTACAGTAAACAATAATGGACAAAATAAAAGTTATGAAAACTAAAATCCAGCTACGACAAAAAGTCAATTAAAAAGGTATAAACAAGACATCACAGTCTGTGATATCTTGCTTATAGCTTTTTAGTCGTAGTTGGATTTTATTTTTTATAACTTTTATTTTTATTTAAATTATTTTGGGGATATAATAATAATAATATAAACTTTATTATCAGAATTCAAAGGCCCATAGCGTGTTAGTATTACATAACATCTATGTTAGTATAACAATTAGACACACACACAATTATGTGGGTCTCTTACTATCTCACGTATCTGAATGCCGGTCTGTGTGCCGCCATCCAGTGACATATTAGAAGGCCATCCACCCTGCCGGCTACAGTAGCCACGAGACTGTTCGGGCTGTTGCGCACCCGACGCGTCAGTGATGCGATTCGCAGACGCGACAGCGAGCCGAAATCCGGAACACGTGCGTCCGCGAACATCCCCGACGCGCTACAGAAACGCGGCAACCCCAGCATCACCCGGAACTCATTATTATATTGGACTCGTAGAGCATTGTACGAACTCTGTGTGTAACTGACCCACAGGGCGCACGTGTCCAGCGACTGGCAGTAGGCCCTGAACAGTGTTATTTTAACCTGTCGCGTACACCGTGCGAACCTGCGGGCCAGCATGACACCTGACCGCCAACGCTCTACGTTCCCTCTCTAAATCGGCGTCATCCGACAGCCTGTCGGTGACCCAGTGCCCCAGGTATTTAAAACGAGTCACTTTTTTCAGCGGAACTCTGCCCAAGGTAACCAAATAATAATATGTATATATATTTTTGAAATTTGAAATGTGCTAATTAAGCCCTTTTGATACCCAACTTGGCATATTTTTTTTTTGACGTGACAACGTCTTATAAATTGGTTTGCCGGGTGACACTTCAAGAAACTGCGTTACGCTCCGCTCACGTTATGCGCTCACAATGAGAGCGAGTGAGAGGCACGCGTCCCTTCCACTCGGGCATGGTTAGCCCGCCTAAGAGCGAGAGAGACAGACATAAAAAGTGAAAGGCACGCAAAGTCGTTGTCACGTAAAACTTTCGCCCGTATACCGACTTTACAGGCAACCAATTTTTTTTTTGTTCCTTACTTTATGGCCTCTAGACTCTAGAGGGTGCCATATTTATTTGAATGTTATCAAGACGCTTCCAACGATACCTCATTTGTCAAATTATGATAAGTAGTTTAGAAGTTATGAGGTAACAGATGAACATACATACCGGTCAAAATGAAACCCTCTTTTTTGCTTCGTCGTAGTCGGGTAAAAATATCAACTCGCTCATCAAATAAACTCGTACAAACAAAGCTAGTCGATGAACATTTTCCAATAATATCAATGGTAATGGACATCGAGCAACTTTGGACAGTTGAAAACGAGCAGATAAGTCGGGCGACAGGCTGCACAGCTAGGCTTTATCTTTCTATTCTGTGGGAAACTAAGTATTACAGTAACTGTAATACTTAGTTTGGAATAGCGATACTGTAGGATGTGTCCTACAGCATCGTAACGCATAGAGCAACCCCCCAAACCATCATTAGGGCCAATTGAATAATGACTGAGACTGAGAAAATTAGAAGCCAGGAATTCCCAAGATATATTACGTTACACATAATTATTGTAATATATCTTGGGCTTCAAATTTTACAGGCCGCGGCATCTTCATCATGTTCTATTGTGCCATTTAGTAATTATTATGAAACCGCAGTGCTATGGCCACCTCTTAAAAGAAAGAAAGAAGTATTAACCAAAAAGATTTCTTTCACGTATTGGCAAGAATATCTATATTTCTCCCTCTCTCTCACTCTCTGTTCCTAGCTTTACTCCCACATTGTAGGTGGTGGGATCTGTTATCATCGATTTCCCTCTCCAACTCATCATGTTTTAGCTTCAAAGGCTTCAAATTATTTGAGGTCTTTCGTGATAAAGTCAATCCGTCAAATTCTTTGTATTTTGGTTTTCTGTCTGGGTGTATATTGAACCTATGCTGTTGGTTCGTTTTATTATGTTAGTGGTAATATTTACAGCAAATTATCATACAGACCAATTATTACCAAAACATTAAATTCTGTTTTATTCAAACACATAATATTTGAACACGGAACAATTGAAATTGTTGTACCAGAACCTACAAAATGGCGAACCATTAATTTTCAATTTGCACTTCACTGGAACACGGATGTATTATTATCGGAAGTGACACATTCCAACATTTTGCAGCTCTCATTTGTTTTGATTGCCCATTTTTGCATTGAACTTTCCACGTTAATTGGTTAAAAGATTCGCTTTGCTATACCTGGATTTAAAATAAGTACTTACTTATAGCTACAATTTTATGGAAGGCAAAGAATCCATCTGCCGGGGTCGCGGGAAAGTCCGAAAGGGATACCGTGGCCCCTGGCATGTACAGGCAACTGAAGGAACACGGGTGGGTTTTAGTCAGTAAGTTCTGACACGGCCTCCCGCTCCGCCCAGAGCGGAAGAAGTTATTTGATAATTTCCAAACCAAAAAAAAAAAACATTGCACTTTCTCAGATACTTGTCTTCATCTTTAAAGACCCTTTATTTCTACCTGCGTTCATAATAATCATGCTCAGTAATTTTATTCTTATTTTTTCAACTAATCTCTGACACTGACTTGATATTGGACAGCCAATTTTCCGATTAAGACTTCATTAAGCGTTCAGAAACCAGGAATTGTTTTCATCTTTTCAGATTTTAAACAAAATACTCGTAGAAAACCATTAAATATTTCAACTTACACCACAATAAACGAGCAAAATACTGTTTCCATTCTAAAATATAAGTTAGCACCAAGGCGTTCGCCGTAACCAAGCAATTTATATTTTGTACGTCGAGCTAATTGTTATGCTTCCCATGATTCAGTTTTCTCTCTAACTTGCCGCAACCAAGGTAAACTTAGAGCTAAACCACAAGCTACTAGGTGTACCAGTGATAAACGACTTGTATGAGCTGAATTTTTAGTTACTGTCTTTGAGACAGACGAATTTGAACCTTAAGGTGGTGGTGTAAGGTTTGATAATGATGGAGAAGGGTTAACAAAAAAACGATGGTGGCGAAGATTTTTGAATGAACAGGGTGTTTATTTCGGTCTTGATTTTTAAATGGTGAAACTGAGACTGAAGTTAAATTGAAATGCCAAAGAAAATTTAGCTACTTGAGATGAAGTGGAAAACGTTTTTTTCTAAAAACATATTTTTCTTGTGCAATGAAAATTGCGAGTAAAATCCTCAGGTCCCAGGTCCTCATACGTAATACCAGGATCATAATTACTACTAATTGCTCAAAACAATTAGGAACACTTTAATTTGAACATTTAATGTTTTGAATGAATTTCTAAAATTGTAATTATAAAAAAAGCTATCATTATCATTTCAACCGAAATGCGTCCACTCTGGACATAGGCCTCCCCAAGTACCGCCACTTCGAGCGGTTGTGTGCTTCCCGCTTCCAGCGGATTCCTGCGGCCTTCACCAGATGAAACGTAGTCGCTCACAATGGGCTTGACTTTTATCCTTCTAATAAGAAGGATAAAAGTCACCCAAAGGGCAATGGAGAGGGTTATGCTTGGAGTTTCCCTTCGTAATGGACTCAGAAATGAAGAGATCCGCAGGAGAACCAAGGTAACTGACTTAACCCGAAGAATTGCCAAACTTAAGTGGCAGTGGGCAGGGCACATTGCTTGCAGAACAGATGGCCGATGGGGCCGACAGGTTCTGCAGTGGCGACCGCGTACCGGAAGACGTAGCGTTGGAAGGCCGTTCACAAGGTGAAGGCCGCAGGAAAAAAAAAACTATAACTGTGTGAATTGTCCTTTGATTTAAATTAAGTTTAATGTTCTTGGGTCGTAAATTAACGGTAGTACAAAAACAAAAAAATATATTACTAAAACGAATAATTAAGTACTACAAAAGAGTAACTAGGTACCTACTTATAATAGGAATTGTGTGTGCTTATTATCACACGATAGAAGTGAAAACTTACGACTGGAGCCGAATATACGCGATTCAGCGCCGAGTAACCGCGATTCAGAGTCACCGAACGACTGGAGCCGAGTATATGCGATGCAGCGTCAACGACCCGAGCATGAGGGTTCAGTTTCGTACACTGTTCAGAAATAGCGCAAAGTGCGCCGTAAGAAGTTTTCACTTCATAACATCCCTTCCAGTAATCACAATCTCCCTGCACAATCGAAATAACTGTAATCGTCATAATTTGCGCCGCGAATCGGAATTTCGGGTAAATAGGCGAGTGCACAACATCCAGTAATTCGACGGTAAATCGCGACAATTTATCGCGACGAGTATTAGCTCGGTATTGAAATTGGTGATTTATTCCATCATCGTGTTCTGTGGTGCGCCCTGTCCTAATTGTGGTTTTTGGATCGTCATCTATGTGGGTGCTCAACTGTGAAGTGCTAAGTACGTTATTGTTGAACCCAGCCTCACACAGTGAAGAAATTCCTGGCATGTCCTAGAACCATGTAATTCTAAGACAGTGGCGTCCACCAACTCGCTGTTTAACGTGGTAGAGGCTAAACACTGTATTGAAAAAGATATAGAAAATCTTAAGTTTTTTTGTTAAATTTGGTCAGAGTCACTGTCTATATGATACAGAACTGTTGCTCTTTTATAGCACAGACATTATTGTAAAGTGAAGCAATGATTTTATAATCATTGCTTTCATAATCAGCCCATAATATCACTGCTGGGCCACAGGCCTCCTCTGTGTGAGAGGCAGTGGGCCGTAATCCACCACGCGGGCCCAGTGCGGGTTCGTAGATGTCACATACTTTCAAATTTTTAGTTCTAGGACATGCCAGTTTCCTCACAATGTTTTCCTTCACCGTTTTGAGAGCAGTGGTGATGAAATAATTTACACAAAGTAAAGCGCCTCTCCTGACCTGTATGTAGGTCGTAGGCTCAAACCCTGACAGACGTTTTAGGCATTCGCAAGTCGCGGCCATTACCACTGGGCCACCACTGCTCTAGGGTCATTTGCCCAGGAATAATTGCTTTTCTTTAGTCAAACAAAGACCAAGAAATAATCGTCTTCACACAACAATATTTTCTATCAAGAAAATAAAAAAGCACGAAATATATCACGGTATTATACCACTGTAGGTACATACATTTTATATTAAAAACACAAATAATTCTCATAATGACAATTGCACAGCACCGCTTGTGTAAATGTTAATATAGTTATCTACTATTATTGTCACAATGAACATCCAACGCACAACAAAGTAATGCAAATTTTTCAGTAATCCCGGATTTTCCAATTACTCCCTGATTTGTATTGTTAATGTGTCAATTATTTTGGCACCCATTATATACAGCATTAAAATTTAAGGTATCTCTACTCCAAAATAATGGATCCAAGCAATGTAATTGATTAGTCAGTCCCATGTATTTGTTTTTTTAAATCTTTATTTAAGGAGTTTGGTCAAGGGTTGCGGGAAAGTCCGAAAGGGATACCGCGGCCCCTGGCAACGTACAGGCAACTGAAGGAACGAACACGGGAGGGTTTTAGTCAGTAAGAGTCTGACACGCCCTCCCGCTCCGCCCAGAGCGGGAGAAGTTATTTGACAAACACCAACAAAAAAAAAGGCGTTTGGTCAAGATAATTCGTATGTATTTGTTAAGATGCTCTTTTTTTTGACGACCATGCCAGATTTTAAGTCGGGCCCCGTCACCCATCCTTCGTAATGAAGCTATCATCCTACGCAATTCTTATTAAAGTTACGATTCCTAGAAGAGTGATGGCCGCCACATACAACTGCAGTGACGGCTGTATGTAGCGCTCTCTAGAAAAATCTGATGCGGCTGTCAGCTGTCAATATTTCACATGGAGTTTCATCACAGACTTCAAAGTGGTAAACAAAAATCACCATCATCATTATTATTTCAGCCGAAAGACGTCCACTGCTGGACATAGGCCTACCCCAACCACCATTTCGACTGGTTCTGTGCTTCCCGTATCCAGCGGATTCCTGCAAAAAAAAACAATTGTTTATAATATATTATATACTAGAACATCACGCCAAAACTTCCATAATTAGTGCTTTTACATACGTAAAGTTAACCAAAATACTGACGATAAATTAATATTGCCTCAAAATACGGTTTGAAAAACGCATGAACGCGCGGGTGCAAAATTAGGGACAAACCAGGACGTTTTATTAATAACACTATATTATAATATCTACCTAATTATTAAAATTTATTAGACTAGGCAGATTATGACTATTATTATACAATGCTATTGCAATGGCATCAAAAAAACCTCCACGACAGATTATGTAGGTATTGTTAATGGTTTTGTATAAATATATATTTGCAAACTTTGAAGGCTCCCACTGAAAACGGTAGTTCTGATAATTATTGTCAATATTATTTTATGACACTAGTTTTTATTTAGAGTTTTTATTTATATCGATATATGTATAATAATTATAATAATAGCCCGATCACCGTATCTCTACGTTGACGTCGTGGTGGGACTTGCGCGCTCCTGAATGAGGTCTATGCCGGTAGAATTTACTTTGCCGAAACAGGACTAGGGTGAGAAGCCAGACCATGAGAGATGAATAAACCCTCAAGGCAGCATGTGGCGAGCTGTTGGGTAGTAGCGACCCCACGGACCCAATCTACCGGGAGAAGTCTTGTTTGTTCCTCACCTTTTTTTTTTTTTTTTTTTTTTTTTTTTGGGTGGGAAATTATCAAATAACTTCTCCCGCTCTGGGTGGAGCGGGAGGGCGTGTCAGACTCTTACTGACTAAAACCCACCCGTGTTCCTTCCGTTGCCTGTACATTGCCAGGGGCCACGGTATCCCTTTCGGACTTTCCCGCAACCCCGGTTGTTCCTCACCTCTGGCTTGCCTTTATTGGCCGGCTTGAGTGGAGATTCGCAAGAGCAAAAGTGCTCGGAGGTAGGAAGTTTTCCAGTAAGATTCTGATAGGGATTTTGACCATCTTCCGGGCTCTGGGATTGTTCTGATAGCCGTGGAATGCCTCTCCAGTCCTCAAGCAACTCAGGACATGTCCCTACGTCACTATGTGCTAGCGACAGTTTCCGGGGGCTCATTATCGAGTGTGAAAGTCACCCCCTGTCATTAATTTTATCCATGTGTATATATAACATTGGTCAGGCAGGGGACAAAGTTCTTCCATAGTTCAAGGTAATCAATCCACTATAGCCACCTAAACCCATAGTTCTGAAATAGTCCCGCATCGACCGGGGGTTGTCCTCGGTTGCACTTGCATAGTGCACACAGCGATAATCATAGGTTAGTGCCTCCTCATCATTTGTCTAAGGGGCCTCTGGGAGTTGGCTTCGGCTCCTCGTACGCCTTCCAAAGGTCCGTGACCACAGGGTCTTGAGATATTTCAAAGATATAGAGGTAAAGGTACACATTAATATCGGTCTACAGGACCTTATCTAATACACATTATATTATTATCGTTGGGTCTTTTGCTTCTAATAGTTTGAACACACCTAGTACACACATAGGTTTAATACACATTAATGTAATAATAATGTGTTAATACACATTAATGTGTATAAAAAAAATTATAACATTACCACCCTATAATTATTGTCCGACTACAGGGCAACGGCTTCTTCTGAAAAAGCGTGGGATTGAGCTGCTCGCTCTGCTAAGCCTTGTGATAAAACCATAAAATTTTACATTTTAATTATTATGTAAATCATTAAAAATACCAGTTTTATATACATATTGACATTGTTGAAAATTATATACAAAATAACATGATTACTTTGTAAAGTAGTATCATGCTTTAATGATTGTGAATGTGAGGACTATGTGGATATTTTATTTGTATTGTTTTTCCTCTTTCTTTAATTTTTTCTTTCTCAGTTAGTTTTAATAATGGTCTGGCAGTTTGAGTACTTTATGGGACCTACCCAAATGTATTTTCT
The DNA here is from genome assembly GCA_949128155.2 of Xanthia icteritia. Classification (NCBI taxonomy): domain Eukaryota; kingdom Metazoa; phylum Arthropoda; class Insecta; order Lepidoptera; family Noctuidae; genus Xanthia; species Xanthia icteritia. The sequence continues at coordinate 14,008,020 of OX421953.2, forward strand.
TTGGTATTGTTCGTCGAGTTGAGCTCCTTAAGTTCTGAGTTGAGCTCCACGATTACTGACAAATGCTTGCACTGACTGGACAGGTCCACTCAAATCTGTGTGGTTCTTTCCTCAAAAGACCATTTCAGACACTAATCTACATGGTCCTCATATAGCCTGACCAAGAATATGTCTGGACTTTAAAAGAGACTGTGACCTTTGAGTTTGTTTCGGTCTTTTTTCTCAGAGTAGTCAGATAGGAAACGTCGAACTCATCTAGCATTTTCTTCTTTTTTTTTTAAATATTTTTCTAATATGACGTGTAAAAGTGATTGCAATATCCTATTTACAGAATAAACAATTTCAATTTCATTTCATTTCATTTCTCATCTAGAGAAGGCACGAGCATTGATAACCACGCTTGCTCAAGACGGGTTAGTGATTTCAGACTTCAAGTTTCAAGGTTCTTTCACCGATGTCAGTAATGTCCAAGATAAACTCAGAAAGTACATATGAATTGAAAAAGTCACATTGGTTTCGAACCCACAACCTCTTGCATGAGAGGCGAGGCCTTAACCAGTGGGCCATGACATATATATATATACATAATTTATAAATTGGTACCTAGTTTCGCAAATGTATAAAAAGATTTGAAGGTACGTTCTCACAACGAAAACATTTCTGCAGAAAGTGTCCATGCGAGAACAATTTTATTTATCGGAGCGAAGTGGAATCGTTTAACAATGAGTGTTCACGCTATGAATCCCGTTCTCATGAATGCACTTAAAATATTGACAAGAAATTATATATTGGAATTACTTAAAATTGTTTCTAGGTTACGTCATCCGGTCGTCCGAGTCATCAATCTATCTAGCCTTTTTCCAACTATCTTGGTTTCGGCTTCCAGTCTAACCAGATGCAGCTGAATACCTATCTGCCTATCTGACCCCCACAACCCAGTAACTGGGTAACACGATCCCCTTGGTAAGACTGGTTGTCAGTGTTTCGTTCTTCTGACGACCAGTAACGACTGTCAAAGATCCTCGAATGCAATAACGTAGCTATTATTTAAGCTTAACATCAGAAGGTCTACCTGTTTGTTTGCCACACAATAACATAAAAAATACAGTTGAGGAAAATTAGAGAAATAAATTGACACGAGCACAAATTCACATTACTATAGACTGTGCAATCGATTGCGTACCCAGGCAGGCAGGTAGGGATTACTGACCTATCCAGCACCTAGTGTGAGTGCGGTGCTTCTGATCAGACTATGCCCCACTTACTGGAGTGTCCTAAGTGCCTGTTCACTTGCACTAAAGAAGACCTAATAAACGCCACTGATGCTGCAATTAACGTGATCACCTATTGGGCTCAAACAATATAAAAATAAAGTACCATCGACGACGTGAAAAGAAGGAGTCCTTACATTTCATAACGATTAGTATGGAAAATACAAAATCACAAGAAATCACATGGTACGTAACCATAAAGGCAGTTAAGTGGCCTGCGGAGCATGCGTAGTTCATACAAACGTAATACCAAAATAATTTGTAAATCAAACATATTCTTAAGGTAGTGTGTATTTATTCCGATTGGATTACAGAATATCTAGGCTCCCAAATATATATTTTGAATGGACACTGATATAAAGACGAGATATGAGGAATATCAAATTTCTATAGAGAACTTATTTTTCTCATGACCCGTCTGAGTTATGAGAAAAATAAGTTTATTTAAAGACTTAATTCCATGTGTCAATTCAAAATATATATTTGGGAGCTTAGATATTCTGTGATCCCATCGGAATAAATACACACTTCCTTAAGAATATGTTTGATTTACAAATTGTTTTGGTATTACGTTTGTATAAACTACGCAAGCGCCACCGGCCCGTTAATATTCCAAATCGAGTTTTAGAAAAAGTTGTTTGTAAAAATATTTTTTTTACAAAACAAAAACCACCGATTCCACAAAAATACACTTAAAAGTGAAAAATTACTTTAATTTCGGAAGTCGGTGGCTATTTTATTCCATATATGGAGTAAAATATACCGTAATATAGTTATATATGAAATCGATTCATACTATATCCCTAGGGATATAACTATATCACGGCTTCAACTATGCGAACTGCGAACCATCTTAATGTATACTATATGGTTCTGTATTTTCGTTTTTGCCACCGACTTCCGAAATTAAAGTTATTTTTCACTTTTAAGCGTATTTTTGTGGAATTCGGTGGTTTTTGTTTTGTAAAAAAGTTATTTTAGTGTTTTTTGGAAGTTGGTTGTTATTTTTTGTAAAAAAGTTTTTATTTTTCACTTTTTAGTTGTGGTAGGTACCTACCTCACACAAATTCGTATACCAATTGAATAATGTAAACATACACCTTAAGATTTTTCAAAAATTAACGAATCATTCCACTTTGCCCTACCAGGCCGTCCCGCTGGTGGGGCAAAGAGGAATGCCTAAAAATTTTCAGTGGTATCTGCTCCACTAGTTTGATCTGGTGGGGCAGATTTCACTAGTCTAAAATCTTGGTGTATTTTGCCCGACTAGGGTTGGCACCTTAGAAACGTTGCCCCACCAAGTAGCCCCACTGGTGGGGTAAATATATTCTGCCCCATGCCATGGATTCTTCTCCACTAGAGATGGCACCTTAGAATTTGGGTAGGTAGGTATTTTATCGTATTTTGTGTGTTTGGAAAAGAAATAAATGTATAGTTAAGTAAAGTATAACTACTATATAACCCGTTTGTAGGTGAAAAGGGGGGGATACAGTTTGTATACAAGATCTAATTCATTTGGTTTAGAATACGTGGTATAAACTTATCTAGGTAATAATAAAGATGGAATCATATATTTTTCAAAACTGGCTTGAAAGTGTAGAAAGGGCGTCCAAATTTTTGTTTTTGCATTACCATGACATCTATTGGCCCAAAAGGTACTAATTTTTCTACATACAGTCCTATTAAAATTGTAAACAGAATATAATCACGATGTAACATTTTGTTTTTGTTTCATTACAATCGTCTCATCCAATAATTTAAAGTTTTCAAAGTGATACCCATACCACCAACAAGCATTACGTTCCAGGCGGCAAGGGGTTAAGATACGGAGATGTGAACCGTATGCTGCCTCTAATATTAAGAATCTAAGATTAAAATGAATGGTGCTGATCCATGCGTCATGTTCGTGAACGGGCGCCGTCAGTAGAGACTGGTCATCTCTTAGCTGCCATGGCTTATTTTAATATTTTAATTTTTGAATTGTTCTTTGTTTTTTATATTTTTATTACGGACGCTTTTAACGTGCACGTCTTTCTACATTGTCCTCACATGTATAATTTCAAAATTAATGATGTAACCAATATTTTGTAACAATTATTATTTTATTTAAAAGAGTGTCCGTGGAGTTTCTTGCCCGTTCTTCTCCATAGGTACCTACTACGCTTTGGAATGGGCAACTAGCTTCATATTTCTGACTGACCGACTTCTTGACAATTCAAAAGTGCCTGTAAATGGTTTAATTGAAATAAATGCTTTGAGTTTGAGTTTGAGTTGAGTTTAAGCTGGTCGGTCACAGTCCATAAATTATAGGGTACCAAACTCGAAAGAGCTGTGATCGACCTTGGTAAAAAAAGCTTGGCAAAAGGGCGCGCTTATTCGTGTCAGAAGTTTGGAAGGCATAGTTTGATCAGATTTGGACGCCAACAAATTATTAAAGCGACCAGACGATGATAGATCACTGACGGAAATAACGAGGCTACGAAATCTTTTTTCTGACAATCAAGGCCACACAACATACGACTCAAGTAGCGCAATTTGATGCCGGGATATTACCATTAAAATCATTTATAGCTAGAGTACACCTCATGGCAATTCTAATAAGCCCAAGTACGGCTAGGATACATTTTTTTTTGACGGAGTTCCGGTGCCGTCCTTCTGGCTTCATCTTCAGATCAGTTCGATGGTACCATTTTCATCAGAATAATTTATTTAATAGTCGCCTAACTATCTTAATCGAGATATTTTATCGCCACCTGTGAAATACTTATCATGAAGTAGTTCCGGTGGCCATCTGTGGTCTTCTTCATCAGTTTCACTTCACTAAATGATAGTTTCTGAATGCAAATGCTTAACTTGTTGCTGAAAATACAAAAATCGCTATGTGTATGCCTATAATATTTGAGGAGTTGTCGCAATTCCTCATAGATTCCATCATCAGAACTGAATTTTGATAAAAATGGGACCAATAGGGAAGCATATTCTTTCAAATAAAAAAATAATTTTTAAAATCGGTTCATAAATGACGGAGATGTGAGGAAAACTACATAAAAAAAAATACAACCGAATTGATAACCTCCTCTTTTTTGGGACGTCGGTTAAAAAATAACAGTGTGTAAATGAAAAAACGTAGTAAATACGTCAAAGCGTTTTGTATGATTCATATCTTATTCAATGCCATGACTTTTATGCACTTCTGACTTTTAATTAAATGTATTGGATTATCATTTGGGTTCAGTAGGTACATAAAAGTTTTAAAATGATGAATAATATATTTAATTTCTGTATTTTAAAAAACACTTGCACATCAATATTATTTGAAGACTATAATGAGGTCGGTCTTTTCCATCCGACTACTCTGAGAAGAAACAACGAAACATACTCAGAGGTCAGAGGACCAAACGCCTCCTGCCGGAGGCTCTACGCGGGGGTCGTGCGGTCCATGGCCCTTTACGGGGCACCGGTGTGGGCGCGTTCATTAAGGCGACGGCCAGCTTGCCGGTTGAACGCGTCCCAGAGGGTCATGGCCACCCAGCTGGTCCGGGGATACCGCACGGTATCCGGTGAGGCGGCGAGCATCCTTGCTGGATTACCGTCATGGGATCTGGAGGCAAAAGTCCTCGCGCACATATGGGAGTAGCGCGAGGAGTCGAAACGCCGGGGCGTAACTCCGTTTCCGCGAGAAATTGCGGCACAGCGGACAGAGCTCCAGCGGGATCTCATGGCGTCATGGAGAGTGCGATTGTCACAACCCAGTGCTGGGCATGCCACTATTGTGGCGATAAGTCCCCTCTTTGAGGAGTGGCTAGAGAGGCGCCACGGCGTCCTCACCTTCCACCTAACGCAGGTCCTCACCGGACACGGTTGTTTCGGGAGGTTCCCCTTTCGTATCAGGCGGGAGGAAACGCCCGGGTGTCATCACTGCGTGGATCGCCCGGAGGACACGGTTGAGCATACGGTGGAGGTCTGTCCGGCTTGGGCAGAGCATCGCCGTGTCCTCGTGGAGGCTATCGCGAAGCAGTAATGCTCGCGAAGGAGGAAGCAGAACGCGTGAGGGAGAGGCAAATTTCGCGCCCTCACGCCCCTAGCCGTCGCAGGAGACGACGTCGGGACCGCAGGCCGATTTCCGGCCACCGTAGGCGCGAGCTTGCGGACGGTGAGCAATGGGTAGCTCGCCGTCCGATAAGGACCAGGCCCGGGTCGATGGCGCGTTGTGTTCCACGCGCGCCTCAAAGAGATATCAGCAAATGAAGGGGTCTGATAGGACCGATGCCTGCAGAGGTTGCGGGAAAGTCCGAAAGGGATACCGTGTACCCTGGCAACGTACAGGCAACGTAAGGAACACGGGTGGGTTTTAGTCAGTAAGAGTCTGACACGCCCTCCCGCTCCACCCAGAGCGGGAGAAGTTATTTGATAATTTCCCATCCAAAAAAAAATATATAAAGGTCAGAGGACCAAGATAATGTCTGGACTTTAAAAGAGACTTAGCTTTTAAAGTCCAGACATTATCTTGGTCAGATCACATGAAGACCACGTAGATTAGTGTCTTAGAAACAAGATTATGGGCCCCCAGTTCCTCTTTCTGAAGTTGGTTTGTCATGGCTGAGGATTGTGATCACCCTGCTACAGCGTTGCGATTTGTTTCAGGGTTTGCGTCAATCCTGTTGGGGTCGAAAGCCATATGCAGTAGCTCGCAGAAAACATCATCAACCCATCTCTTTCTATTGGTCTGACCATCTTTTTAGAAACATGTGGAATCTTTTTTCTTCAACATTCCCGACAATCCAGAATATTTTCAAATCTTTGGACGATGTGGTCAAAGTTAAACATAACTGGTGAAATGTGGGTTTACCTACTATACTAGGTACCTACACTACCCAACCCTTTGCAGAAAACAGGCGTGAAGTTATGATGTGGCCAAAGTATTTTTTTATGTGATTCTTGAGTTATAAGTGCACTTAATAAACAATCGGAGAGACGATGCGTTTTATAATATGCAAGGAAGGTGGTTTTAAACAGAGGTAAAAGGATCCCCAAAAAGAATCAACTTACTTGTTTATAAAGCGTTCACAATCAACGTAGTATTCATTATTTAATTTGTTAAAACGGGGAGCACTTAGCACTTAGAAGCGTTTAAAAGCCTTGAAGTCTTTTAGCCTATAAATCAACAGAAAAATACAGAAACTCACGTGTGCACAAAAAATGAAGAACAATTGGTCTATAATATTGTGAGAAAACTACAAACATACGTTAAATCAGTTTTTTTGGGTGAATTTTAGCCTCGTTTGTGTTCATGTAGCATTAATTTAAAATTTTCTCAGCTACAATAATGACCGTTTCTTTGTTGTACTGAACTTGTTTTAGTATATGGACACTTTGAGAAAAATACCTACGTCATAACTATTAATTTATTTTATTTTATTCCGTGTGACGAGTTTTTTTTGCAAAAATATAAAAATATGATTAAAAGAAAAACATATTGTACAAAATAAATACAATAAACAGTTATTCGTTACAATTCCGTGATACTGCGTTTTAATTCAGACGGATTTTTTGAAGTTGCAACCATGAAGTTTTCACCTTTTGTAAAACAGGTAAGTGCTAACTAGTTTTTATTAACAGAAAATAATAAAGTAAATATAATTAAATGGTGTTAAAACTAGTGGTACCTACATAATATTAACCCAATAAAGTTGAGTACCTAACTAACACTTATGTACCAGCTACATATATGTGTACATTATACTTTTTTTCAAAATTAAAAATTAAAAATATTTTATTTCACATAAACCTACAAGGGCACTTATGAAATGTCAGAAGCTAGGTGTACGGTTCCAATTGGTCGTTTCCTATGGAGAAGATCCGGCAAGAAACTCCACGGTTACTCTTTTAATAGTAAATGGTTTTAACAATGTTTTCAAATTACAGTGTTAATAGGTATGAAAGGGACAGTGTAGGCCTATCGACAAGTACCAGGTACTCAGCAAGATAGAAAATGGTCGACAGATCTACAGTCTGTTAGGCCTACAACGTTCTCACATTCACAAAATCTAAAAGAAAAGCATCTATATAAAATATAAATAAAATAATAAAAATAAAGACCTATTTAAAACAAATGACATGATTGCCACTACAGCTGTAACAAATCTTATTTAGTAAAAAATATAGAATATTGTAGGTATTTAATGTCAAATAATGAAAAGATCAAGAAAGTAAAAAGATCAAGGAAGTATGTAAAAGAAAAAAAAAGGTAAAAGAAAATAATCCTCCAGACTCTAAATCTGCCGAATGCTGGTAGCAACTCGACTTGTCGCGGCAAAAAGGTAAAATAAAATAATCATCTTAATTTGCTAGCAGTTACATTTAAGATTTTTCTATATCCAGTAAAAAAACTTGGCAAAGTGTCTGAACCTAAAAACGCAATGTACTATTTACACAATAATCATACTTATTTACTGTAGAACATAAAAATATAAGTAATAACTGTGTGAGTGTAAAGTATAATTTATAATTATATTTTTTTATAATCCACATAATTTTCTTTCAAACGGCACATCAAAATCGTATATATTATAGTATACTGAAATCAAACAGAATACAATCAAAACCAGTGATATTTGACAAGATTCCGCAGAGATTATTAATCCATAGTATTTAATGTAGACTGTGCATATTGTATGCCTTTGACCGGAACTGTCGGATATTCATGAATACATTTCAAAGTAAATTTAGGCTTTCATTGAAGATGATTAAACAACGTTATTTTGAACTGTTTAGCACTTGAAAGCAGAGCAGTAAATCGAATTATCGATGTCATCTACGATCTATCTATCTGCGTCGTCTGCCTAGCCTTTTACCAACTACGTTGGGGTCGGCTTCCAATCTAACCGAATGCAGCTGAATACATAAAATTACAGCTGAATAATTTACATGGAGCGACAGCCTATCTGACCTCCACAACCCAATTACTGGGTAATACGATAACCGTTTTCTAAGACTGGTTGTCAGACTTTCGGTCTTTTGACAACCCGTAACGACTGTCACAGATCTGAATCTGTGACAGTCGTTACGGTCCACAACCGGACAACCGTTGGTCTGGACCAACGGCATAACCTGCTTTCCGAGTCACGGAGCGTCTTAGTATGTAAAGAAGGTCACCCATCCACGAACCAACCGCGACAAATATAGCTTAACGAGATCGATCGACCCGTGCAGCTCTTATTAATTAGCCACAAGTCTCTCCTTATCTGTATCTGTACATAATTATTATTTTTTAATTAAATTCGCTTTTCGCGTCTGTCTGTGTGCGGCATTGTCTTTTTAAACTACGCAACGGTTTTTACCCATTTGAATTTATTCCGAAAGTTTTATGTATCCTACATTAATATTAAACTTACAGATAATAAAGAACTCAAGGTTTTGGACCAATGCGACGAAGGCGTGGGTTGCTAATAAAAATTAAGAGAACGATATTTTTTTTGTCTTTAAACTACTTTAGAAAGGGCTTAAATATGAGTGTATAGGCTGGAAGTTATATGACAACGTCTAGGATGAAATAAATTAAAAACAATATTATGATCATCGATTGGTCTGAAAATGCGCCGTTAAGGTATCCTTTTAACTTTTAACTAAACATTTCTATCTACTCCCCAAATGCTGATAACTTGAAGATACAAAATAAATATTCTCATCAACTGTTCATTGTTCTTAATATAAACAGTTGTCTACACAATACCAAAGTAATTATAGCAGAACTCTTGATTACGAGATAATTATTTACCAGCAAATGTACTGTGCAAATGTTATTGTTAGCTACAGTCAACCACTTATTAATCCGAACAACTTGACATTGACAGCGCCTTTATGTTGTTGCAATAAGGGCGATTTTCGTAGTGCAAGTGTTACTACTGATGTACAGTTGATTGTACCTACTACTAATAGTAGATGAGTACAACTTAACACAAGTGTTTGGTATGACTATGTTAATGCTTAATGAGAATATACAGACTTACGGAGGTCTAGACAAGATGGGAGATTAGATAAGATCTTTTATAATTTATTGAACACTAAGATGAAGTGCGTGCATTATGGAATTCCCATGATTAAGAACGGAATAATCGGTCTTATCACTAAAAGCAAGTAATTAACGATTGACTGATACTTCCCGTGACCCAAGGGCTGGCTTTTACCTTGGCCAGAGGCTAAGCATTGCCTTACAACGTGGCAATGTCGCCAGTCTCTTGGGTACATTACCAGTCGATAGCGCTAGGGATGAATTTTTCGACGCCATATTTTATTTTGTTAATAGTTTTAGTTAAGTGAGGATATAATTTTGTTATATGTATTTATTAATTCGGTATAAATTGTTATTTATGTACATATTAATTAAATTATGAAAAACAAAAATCATTGTCATTAATGATTTCGAATCGAACAAAAATCTTGTTTTAAAGTTTTCCTTCGCTGTTTTGAAAACAGTGGTAATAAAATAAATTATGCGAAGAAAAGTAACTGCTTCAGTTCGAAGTTCGAATCCATTACGTATCGACACTATTGCAATAATCAAAACCAATTTTATTTTCTGCAGATGTTCGTGGCAACAGCACCGCAACTAGCTGCGATATCGATGGGTGGTTCCTTAGGATACCCATGCGTTTTACTACAGCAGTTCCAATCGAATGACACCAGTATTCACACAGACTTGGATACACTCACTTGGATCGGTAAGCTACGAAGCATTTCAAACTTGTTTTGTTTTATTCTCAGAGCGTTTTGGAAAGATCCCCACATACTGTACATTCATACATAGTTTGACAGTAATCGTACTATCTGACATTATGTCATTTATGCCAAATAGTATATTTATTACTGTCAAACTGTCTTCCACCGCCACACCACCTCTGTCTTTTCAACGCATAACTCCTTTCACTGTACCCTTATAACTATTGACTCAACCGTTAAAATAAGGTTTTCTTCTGTTTCAGCTTCAATGCATGGTGTCGCCGGGATAGGAGCAACACTAATGCCAACCATAATGCAATTAAAAGGAAGAAAATACACGTTCATTGGTAGTTCCATTCTTCTCCTAATCGGATGGATCCTAGCATTTGCAGCAAAGGATGTATTGACAATTCTTTTATCAGCAATATTCCACGGGTTATCCAGTAACTGTATGACGATAATCAACCTCGTCACAGTTAGCGAAATGTTAGCTCCAAAATATAGATCTGCATCGATGGTACTGCTAATTATACATCAAACTGTAGGGCAGGTACTAGTCACTACCTTAGGAACTGTTTTAAATTGGCAAACTGTTGCTATGGTCATGTGTGGTCCTGTAATCATAGCCTTATTAATGGTAATGGTTTGGCCTGAATCACCATCCTGGTTGGCTTATAAAGGGAAATTTGAAGCTAGTGAAAAAGCTTTTGTGTGGCTAAGAGGTACAGATGATAATGAAGCGACAAAAGAACTAAAGGCATTGATAGCAGCCCAAAAAGAGACGAGAAGAAACATTTCTAAGAAGACGAAAATTCAAGAAACGTGGCAGAAAATGAAAAGTAGGGATTTTTATTTGCCGAGCTTGTACATGCTACTGATACTAGTGAATTTCTATATCAGTGGAGCTTTGCCCCTGTTTATTTATAGCAAAGATATATTAGAGACAGCTATTGGAGATCCTAAAATAGCTGTTATAGGTTATGTTGTAACCGTTTGTACTTTACTAACTGGATCTTTAATTTCTTTAGTTCTTATAAGATATTTTAAAACGAAAACTGTGTTGTCTACTTCTTTAGGATGTATTGTTTCTTTGTTAGGTTGTTCTTTAGTTTCGTACTTGCAAAGTATTGGATTTGTTGCGAAAGATTCAATTATGTTTCTCTATTTCTTCTTAGGTTACATGGTGTTTTGCAATTCTGGTTTTAATCCTATAACATTTGCATTAGCTATTGATTTGATGCCTGTAAAGAACAGAGGTATTGGTGGTGCATTATTTAATATTTTAACCTGCTTATTCTATGTAGTTACAGTTAAATCTTTACCATATATAATCTTATCTATTAACATTTCATGGACTTTCTTTTTATTAGGTATTTCTTGCTTGATTTCGACAATATTAATTTGGATTTATGTGCCAGAAACTAAAAACAGGACTTTGCAAGAAATTGAGGATTATTATAATTATGGTAGTTTTGATAGGATTAGAGACTTGGAAGATGCTGAAGTTAATATGCCTATTGTTAAGGGAATAGAATAAGTATTTACTTGGTTACAGTTAAAATATATTACTCAATCTTACGAAACAATGAAACTCAGTAAATAAATTATATTCCTGTTTTCCGTATCATATCAGCAAGGTGATTTCAGATAATATAAACCTGTACTACAAGTTAGTTGTTTTTTTTGGTGTTATTTAAGTGTCACCTTACTGACTGCAATTTTAATAGTAGTGTCTGCATGGGTAGTAATGAGTACCAAACTTTGTACTCTCTTCCATTATTTTGTTTTAAGTGTTGAAAAAAAAGTTGATATTTCTAAAACAGACTGGTTGCGGTTTCAATGACCAGTTTTCAGCAATAGATATGAATACATAAATGTACATCCTTAATCGGACATGAAAAATATTGGAAAATTAATACAGAATGAAAGACGAATAAAGTTACTATAATACCAACAAATTCAAAGCATGAAGAAAAAATCCTCTTTTGTGGTCCCCAATATTATAAGAAGCTTTGATATTTCGACGTAGAACTTTGAAAGCGTTATCTAGACTACGTTCATCTTTGATCGTAGTTTGGGATTATTTCGAAGGAGGAGGTATCAATTAATATTGCCAACACATTATAAAGACATTATATACATTATGTTTATTAATATGGATTAGATTTCATTTGGCTCGTTTGACAAGTATAATGTATTTTGTTCCCAGAAAATTTTTTTACATAATTTAATTTAGTGTTAGATTGTAATATTGTATATAAGATTTATATGTAAAGATGAAAACTGAAACTCAATCATTTGTTTTAATTAAAAATTAAAGGTAGGTCTTGATAAATAAAAATGAATAATATGTTTATTTTTTGTTTTAAAATGTTCCTAATAGTCCGAATTATGTTTTTATGGAAAGAAAAATTGGATAAAAGTCCCGGAAAATTTCTGATTCGGAAAAGATGAACGTACTTTTTTCTATAGGATTATTGTACGAACTATTGAACGAAGATAGTTTTTTTTGGGCTCACTGTATTATAACGTCTATTAATCGCTTTATACCTAAACAAACTAACCGATGAATCAATGAAAATGATTGTTTTTTTTTATAAAATCTAACTGGGATCACGAAATCGTAATAAAAAGTTAATATTTTGAAAATGCACTCAAATGATTCAATTCCAGTTATGGTCGTCAATGTCATAAATGGATATATTGAAGCGTTTTTAACGATTTTATGAAATAAAAAACAAATACCTAATTACAGTTCGATGTGGTACTCAAATCTGTTTTTATTAAGTAAAAAAATGAACCATGACGCTGCAGCAGGTCCTCCTGTGTTTTATTCCATTTTTAAGTTTATTTACTTAAAGTGTAAAGTGGTTTAAAAATCAACGTGAAACGGATTGTAGTTCTTGGTTGCTTGTCAGTTTGACTCGAGTGATGTTACTCAGTCATTAACGCACCGGTACTCGATTGTCCCAATTATGTTCGAACATTCAATTCAACTTGAATCTAAAGTAGGTGCTAGAGGGAAGTTCTCAGCAGCTTCGTACGACTGAAACGCATACAAAAAAAAACTTAAAGAAAGAAGAATCATAGCAAGATTCAAAATACAACAACCGTCAGTATTATACATTTGGATTTAAGTCAGTGACATTCGGCTAAGAGCGGCTTTGTTCAACTTTTAAAAGAGCATTTTTTCCTACTCATATTCTACTGGTAATCAGATAATCAAAAACAATACTACGGTGATGATTTTAATGAACAGTACTAACCTACTGAACATGTATTTTCACTCTTATTAAAACTCTGTGACTCTGTACATCATAGTATTTGCAAGGTCTATTACATGAAATATATAATAAAATAATATAAATATACCTATATATTCCCTGTTTTATTACATAACTACGTATTGAATTATAGAATTAAGAATGACAGTTAACTAGTGGGGATATTAATCTAATCACGACTTTATGGAGTGGCACCTCGAGAGAAAATGGACTTGAATCTTTATTTGATTTACTCGTGTAACGAGTTAATTAAAATCGAGTCACATCACTATCTGACACTGTCAGAAAGACAAGTGTCAAGTGACAACAAAACTTCATTCATTATATTTTTTCCGTTTCTTTCGAATTGCATTTAATTGATATTTCTGTTGTGTATAATTGAAGTATTATAATTATTATGGAATCTTCAAGACGGCACAGCATTTACTTCGGAAGGATGTTATGTCAGTAAGAACGCAATGTGCGAAGACATTGTCCGAGACTGCGGCAAAATGTGCGATAACTTGTGAACGCATGGATTTTCCAGCACACAATATTTTTTTATTTTTTGGTTGGGAAGTTATTAAATTACTTCTCCCGCTCTGGGTGCAGACTCTTACTGACTAAAACCCACCTGGTATCAAAATGAGAGGTGGAGCGACCTGCTTTTTTAGATGAAATACTATCGACTTCTCTAAGTCGTCTGACGTTGAAATTGACATACTTACAATTTTAACGGTTACACCGCCACATAGGAACTACGCAGCAAAGACATGACGTCACACAAATCCTGCATCGCGCAATTAAAGTTTACCGGGCGAACGACATTATAAGACTATCCGACATGAACCATTGGGCAACTGCCCGCCAGACACGACACCCGTCTGGTTGGAGGACCCTCCGTTTCTATGGTGGATGAGTGAATTTTACACCCTGTTCCTCATACCCCTAATCAATAATAAGAATATTATTTTTTATTTCATGAATCGTTTAAAGCACCCTATATTACTACTGTTTATTACTGAACAGTGCACTATTTTACAAAATTATTATACCGATGAGGCCAACCTACTTATTAAACAGAGTGAAACAGCTCAAATAGCTCTTTTAGTGAATTTTTAGGTTATGATCGTATTTCTCAGTATTCCCGTTAGACGAAGTTTATTTTTATCACCACGGGAATTTATATATTATTTATAAGGAACAAATCAACATGCGATTCATTAATAAACGCCACAATAGGGACTGGGGAACAAAAAAAAAACTATTTAGTCTGCCAGTCAGTCAGTTAAAAAATATTAGACACGTATTTTTTGCTTTATCATATTAATACAAAATGGTTTAGATAAAACACATTAAAGTTGGGGAGTGGGGGCTCGCTATGTCACAAACAAGTCAGTAAAAATCTACCGGGGAGCTTTTTAAAATTTAAATTTGCTTACTCAATGTATTGCCGTAATCTTTAGATTACGTAAAAAAAGAAAAAATACATGTCCAATATTTTTTAATAATCTACCAGACGGATACATTTTTTTTTGTCAACATCCCTATTTTTGGTGGGCCTAATCACCGAACAAAAAGACTATCTCCTTTGGACAGGACCTTAGACTATAGAAAAAAGAATAGACATGAAATACCTACGAAAAAAACGTGCATACCTAAAGCTTCGTGCAGACTAGCGCGACGCGACAGCGCGACGCGACACCGGTTATTGTTATACCGTGAAGTTTTTTTAGAAATTGTATTGTTCGAGTCGCGTCGCGCCGTCGCGTCGCGCTGGTCTGTACGAGCCTTAATGTGAGTCTGGCACAAAGATGGCGGCTTGCCGTAGAGCTGCGCGCATTTTATTATCGATAGTTGAATTGCACGGTGTTTATAAAATTCAAAATTTTCGAAATTGAGTTTCTTTTAGCTTTCTTCAGTTTTATTTACGTGGTAATGCGAGCATTAAAACGCACACGCTCAGAGTGTCATTTTATATGGCAGGGCACATGGATAATGAATAGATGCTACTGCAATAAAATTATCATCCTCTATATTCTGTACTTGTACATGTACATACGTATGTTCATAATAAAACTAATTTTACTATGGTATGTTTATCCCATTTATTCCCAGTTGCCACCACGGCAATCACGAATAAAACTGTCTACATTGCTAGCTTTTTCCTGTGGGCGTAGTATGCGACCGAAACTGCGGCCAGAATCACTGTGGCGATCACGCTCAACAAGGTGGTTACGAGTATAAAGCCTCCTACAAGTTTCCGCGCGTGGTTCAAGGTTACTTAGCGCTTGGAATTAAGATTGAGTTTCGTGCGGACTGCTAGTTTCTGCGGCTTGTGCCGGGGACATATATGTGTAGCAGCCTTAATTAATAGAGTATCTATAATACTGATCAGCATACCGCGCCTGCAGTACCTGCACCTATGGTCTTTAATTACCAATGAAAAGAATAAAGATTGACTAAATACACATTTTTTTTCTCGTTTGTCAGACTATTTCGATATTCTAATAATGTAACAAACACGACTTTCTTTTATACAGGGTGACTTGCTCTGGACCCGCCAGAGCAAATTCGCATATAGAGGAGGTAATTTCCTACTTATTGAACCTTACTTTCTCTTCACTAAAGTTTTATAGTTTGGGAGATTATGTCAATGTTTATACTTTATTGAGATTTTTCCAAAATTTGACCTTCAAGCACTCATAACTTTTTTTTGCATTATTTTAGTAGTTTTTGTTATTATTTGTCGGTAGTCATAAACATTGGCGATTTAAATACGTCGGAACTTTCCTCAAACTAGAGTCAAATAATAAGATATTACGCTCCAAAAATAAAAATGTACTTTAAAAAAACTTTATGATGACATTCAACCTGAAATAAAAAGAAAACTACGTTGTTTCAATAATTAATTTTAATCTAAATTTGTTCTCTAGTTTGTCACCTTTCCAATGGTAATAAATTTGTATTTGAAAAGTTGCTAACTTAAAAGAAAACAATTCAGTAAAGGTTTGTTGAGGCGAATTTTACAAAGTATTTTAGGCAAATTTATGACTTGGTAGGTGGAAATTAAGTGAGGAGTAGCTCGTGACTAAATAATAACAGCCACACAGGTCGATCTTCAAGGTTAAGCCGCGCTTGCCGAGTTCGGTTGAAACATTTCTCTTCAAAATGCAGGGAACAAATAAAAATATGTTTGGTTGTAGTATTCAAATTTTCAATCCCAAGTATATCCAGCCACTGTTCTTTTCTTTCTTTACATGTTGGCAATCTAAAATCATAAAAAAATAAATCAAGTTTAATTATTATTCACCTATCGATATCGATATACCGAAAATGTGTAACCGAAACTCTATTTATGATTGACGAATGATTTTCTTAAAAATCATTAATTTTAATAGTAAAACAGTAAATGATTACAGAAAAGGAAGTTTGTCTTTATAAACTTCCTTACAAATAGCAAAATCTTTCAAAATAATAGAAAAAACAAGATGTTTTGAATGAATTCGGTTACTAACCTGTGCAACGTTATATTGGGATGTTTTTTGTTGCTTTTCATGCGGCAGCCTGACACACTGCACCTACCCATAATAAATGCAGTATTATGCAAGTTTAAACACTATACACAAGCACAATTTTCGCTTATTAACACAAAATTTTCTTCAAAACACTGAAATAAACAAGTCGCATTGACAGCTGATGTACTTGTTGTTGGCTATGACAAAACATGGCGACCGGCCGCAGCGAGATATTTTGTGACGTCACCAAGATAATGTTGCCATTTTTAGTATTGATAAAACTACAGTTATCCTTTTTTATTTATGATTACCCTTTTTTTTTTCTTTTTTTTTTTTTGGATGGGAAATTATCAAATAACTTCTCCCGCTCTGGGTGGAGCGGGAGGGCGTGTCAGACTCTTACTGACTAAAACCCACCCGTGTTCCTTCCGTTGCCTTTACGTTGCCAGGGGCCACGGTATCCCTTTCGGACTTTCCCGCAACCCCGGCAGGCATCGGTCCTAACGGACCCCTTCCGTTGTGCTGACATCTCTTTGAGGCGCGCGTGGAACACAACGCGCCGTCGACCCGGGCCTGGTCCTTATCGGACGGCGAGCTACCCATTGCTCACCGTCCGCAAGCCCGCGCCTACGGTGGCCGGGAATCGGCCTGCGATTCCCGACGCCCGGGGCGTCTCCTGCGGCGGCTAGGGGCGTGAGGGCACGAAATTTGCCTCTCCCTCACGCGTTCTGCCTCCTCCTTCGCGAGCATTACTGCTTCGCAGAAGGAGGTGACGGCCTCCCATGCCCTCTCGCTCCGTACCATGGCCTGGACTAGGGCCGGACGCGAGAGATCCCCGCCACCGATCGCCTCCACGAGGACACGGCGATGCTCTGCCCAAGCCGGACAGACCTCCACCGTATGCTCAACCGTGTCCTCCGGGCGATCCACGCAGTGATGACACCCGGGCGTTTCCTCCCTCCTGATGCGAAACAGGAACCTCCCGAAACAACCATGTCCGGTGAGAACCTGCGTCAGGCGGAAGGTGAGGACGCCGTGGCGCCTCTCTAGCCACTCCTCAAAGAGGGGACTTATCGCCGCAATAGTGGCGTGCCCAGCACTGGGTTGCGACAATCGCACTCTCCATGACGCCATGAGATCCCGCCGGAGCTCTGTCCGCTGTGCCGCGATTTCTCGCGGAAACGGAGTTACGCCCCGGCGTTTCGACTCCTCGCGCCACTCCCAGATATGCGCGAGGACTTTTGCCTCCAGATCCCATGGCGGTAATCCAGCAAGGAGGCTCGCCGCCTCACCGGAGACCGTGCGGTATCCCCGGACCAGCCGGGTGGCCATGACCCTCTGGGACGCGTTCAACCGGCGGGCTGGCCGCCGCCTCAATGAACGCGCCCAAACCGGTGCCCCGTAAAGGGCCATGGACCGCACGACCCCCGCGTATAGCCTCCGGCAGGAGGCGTTTGGACCCCCTAGATTGGGCAGGAGCCGCTTCAAAGCAGCCCCGGCCCGCTCCAGTCTGGGAGCCAAACGTCGGAAGTGCTCCACGAAGTTCCACCGGCTGTCGAGAACGAGTCCTAGATACTTCATCGTCGACTCGACGCCGATGTGAACTCCTCCTACCGTTATTTGGGACCCCAACGGTGGCGCGTTCCGAGGACCATGAAAACACATGGCCTCGGACTTGTGCAGGGCCACCTCGAGTCCCAATTGCCGGATTCTGCCCACGATTGTCGCAACCCCGTGTGTCGCTAGTTCGGCCGCCGCCTGGTGCGACCTCCCCTGCGCCAGGACCAACGTGTCGTCAGCGTAGCAAACGACGCTGACGCCGCTAGGGAGGTCAGCGCGCAGCACCCAGTCGTATCCGATGTCCCACAGATGCGGCCCCAGGACCGATCCCTGTGGGACACCGCACGACATCTCTCGCCGGTTCCATTCTCCCCGGTGACCGGGGTAGATGACGGCCCTGTCCGTCAAATAGGCCTCGAACAAACGACAGAGGTAGGTCGGCATCCGGTGATACCGGAGTGCCTCCCTGATGCAACTCCAGGGCAGGGTATTGAAGGCATTGGCGATGTCTAGAGACACCGCCAAGACGACCCCACCCCGGGCCATTTATGATTACCCTCATAAGTTAAAAAGAGATGCCGATATGTTAGTAACTATGCCGTCGAAATACATCACATTTCTATAACCTACTGTTCGTATAGATGCTTATACCGAGTCCATTCTTTTTTCCCTAGTCTAAGGACAGGACAACGTCAGTTGTGTCAGCTAGTTATAAATAGAAAAAAGGTTCTGTATCTACAGACTATTTGCTTACATAAATAGGCATCCATCACACATAATAGAACAGTTTTTTTTTTGTAGATTCAGAAAATTATGAATTTAAATTCATAAAATGATTCAATTAAAAAATCAAGTTACGATTTTGTGCAAATAAGATTTTATAACTTCCTAAGTAATTCATAAATTTTGCTCTATTGAGGCAGCTGCTTGGTTAAGGTCACTTGCAAGATGCTTGCAAGTCTTCAACGCTGTGCCACAAGTGCCGATTCATCTTCAATCGACATCCGAACGAACCCAACCGAATTCCTCAAAGATTTTATCACTACAAAAGAAATAGCATAAAATTCCTTTATTGATATTAGATGCCACATCTCCCTGATATCCAAAATCTTAGTTTAAGAAGGATCCGAAGGCCGATTGGCGAGATTATCTGAAAGCGTTTGCTTAATACCTTCTGATAACGTTTGAGAAATCGGAATTATTCTAAGATTTACTCCCAAATCTCCTCTAGCAATATACATGTCTGTTTCATGAATAAGTCTTAACATAATGATTATGTCGTATTTATTTGGCAACTTACAATGTTACCTTAAATAAATGTTATTTTGATTCTGGATTATACATTATAACTACTAAGAATTTATATATCAAGTGATATTACTGAGAGTCGGTTATTTTATGTACAATTTCAAAGTAAAAATTAAAACATTTATTTCAGTGTAACCATATGGATGGCGTTGATTTCTAAGGAGCAGAATGGGAAATTAAAAACACTCTTTAAACTTAGTTATTTCAAAATCAAAGGTTATTTTGGCAAACCATGATAATATCCCTTCTATCATGAAAACTGTCTTAGAAATATTAATAAAAGGCGCTATTTATACTTATTTCTTTAACAAGTCCTTAACAATAGCTCGGGAATTTTAACAAAAGGACAATAATTAAAAATGCATAAATTTAATTTATCGCAACCGCACATAAAGAGGAATCATTACGGCTTGATATTCCGCCTCATTGCTCCATTGGCTACAAATGTGGCTTCTGATATTGAAATAAGATTAATTTTCAATTAATACCAGAGGTGGGGCGTATAACAGCTCTATATAATTTAACAGTTTTTATAGACAAAAACCGTCTTCCGTAAGCTTTGAATGTTCAAAAACAATGTCAAAACCAATAACTAGCAAAATATGTATTGTATTTTCTCGTATTGGCACGAACTATAATTATATCAAAGGAAATTATTATAAAGGCAAATATTATGTATATGTCGTGGATTGATGGCGCCATAGTGCAACAAGCAACGCCAGCTAACAATTAGTTTTGTGAACAAATAATATCGTTACTGGAAACGCAAGCGCGGTCTACCGCTTGGACACGATCGTCGGTAGAGGGGATGCAGCGAGGACTGGAGAAGGGACGGCGTGTTGCGACATTCGAGCTCCGACAGCCTTGGCAGACGCTCACTACTAACGCACGTGTTTGTTTCTTGTATTGTAAAACCTTTATTAAATAAAGTTATTTTGATTTAAATTATCTTTCGTGCGAGTGCCCACATTTACGTAAAAGTATGTCGGACCGTGCAGAATACCCGATGCCCCATAATGTGATATACAGGGCGTCCCTCAGATATGCCACATGGAAGGTAACGGGTTCGATTCCCGGTTCAATCATGTAATTATTTAAATATCTATGAATACAGTTTAAATTGTTTTTTAAATTCAAATGCCATCTTTCTGTAAAAATGTTCCATCTACAATATTCAAGGTACTTTCCCTCCATGTGGCATATCCCTGGGACGCCTGTATATTACTGGTGTCAATACGTTCGGTGAACTCTCGGCTGCCAGATCTGCTACCAACTGTACTTATTGGCTACAAAATGATTATGAACCCACTTGCAAACCAGCACTCTAAAATGCGTAACATACTTTAAATTAAAATTTCTGATTTTAATTTAAAGTATGTATGTTGTAAAGGATTTTGAAAAAAAATCCTCAGCCATTTTTTCATCGGTTTGAAAAACTGTACTGTTCAATAACGTAAATAAAGCTGTCGAAATGAAAGACATTGCAATTGATTGCCATTTCATATGTGTTATGCAATTACCTCGTAGATCTCATTGTATTTTATTCGGGTTATTCAAGACTATTCAATCAAACAAATTTATCAGAAACGCGAATTTTCCGAAACAAAATCAAGCAGTCCATTTGCATAAAACTCTACACTAAAGAAAATAGTAGCAGTAGTCACTAATAAAATTATTATCACAATAAAAGGAAATTATAAAGCTCTCTTGTAATAAAAATCTTTTCAAATTGCTCAATGCTCATTAGCATGGATTGTCTTTAATTAAAAGATTAAGTATACGAAATCGCGCGATGTTTCAAATCTTGAGCTAAAATTATTTTTTGATATTCTTCTTTTCTTTGTTAAATAATGTTTCTTTTACAATATTACTAAAGAAAAAAAGAAAAATGCATTAGTTAAATTTCTTACCTTTTTATTTACCTTCATGATAAAAATGTCCAATATAAAAATATTTCCTACATTGCGAATGAGGAAATGTAAAGCATTCGTCAAAGCCATATTTAACGTACAACTTACGTATATTTGTACTCTTTCGTTCCGTTTTTTTGTTGAAAGTTTGATTTCTTGGTTTATACTGAATTAATGAACTTTGAATACGTTTAATAAATTTTTAGTATCAAAGAAGTCTTTTTGTATTTTAAGGCTTTTAGCTGTTGCTCGTTTTCACACAAAGAGAAGTTGACTCACGTTAGTTTATACATATATTTAATCACGATCTCATGTACATCAGTATTGAGGTAGCTGTCACTAATGTCAGCTGTCAGTTCATGCCGCGAGAAATCGCGGCACAGCGGACAGAGCTCCGGCGGGATCTAATGGCGTCATGGAGAGTGCGATTGTCGCAACCCAGTGCTGGGCACGCCACTATTGCGGCGATAAGTCCCCTCTTTGAGGAGTGGCTAGAGAGGCGCCACGGCGTCCTCACCTTCCGCCTGACGCAGGTCCTCACCGGACATGGTTGTTTCGGGAGGTTCCTGTTTCGTATCAGGCGGGAGGAAACGCCCGGGTGTCATCACTGCGTGGATCGCCCGGAGGACACGGTTGAGCATACGGTGGAGGTCTGTCCGGCTTGGGCAGAGCATCGCCGTGTCCTCGTGGAGGCGATCGGCGGCGGGGATCTCTCGCGTCCGGCCCTAGTCCAGGCCATGGTACGGAGCGAGAGGGCATGGGAGGCCGTCACCTCCTTCTGCGAAGCAGTAATGCTCGCGAAGGAGGAGGCAGAACGCGTGAGGGAGAGGCAAAGTTCGCGTCCTCACGCCCCTAGCCGCCGCAGGAGACGCCCTGGGCGTCGGGAATCGCAGGCCGATTCCCGGCCACCGTAGGCGCGGGCTTGCGGACGGTGAGCAATGGGTAGCTCGCCGTCCGATAAGGACCAGGCCCGGGTCGACGGCGCGTTGTGTTCCACGCGCGCCTCAAAGAGATGTCAGCAAGTGAAGGGGTCCGATAGGACCAATGCCTGCCGGGGTTGCGGGAAAGTCCGAAAGGGATACCGTGGCCCCTGGCAACGTAAAGGCAACGGAAGGAACACGGGTGGGTTTTAGTCAGTAAGAGTCTGACACGCCCTCCCGCTCCACCCAGAGCGGGAGAAGTTATTTGATAATTTCCCACCCAAAAAAAAAAAAAAAAAAAAAAAAACAAAAAAAAAAAAAAAAAAAAAAAAAAAGCTGTCAGTTCATAACAAATGGCGGGAAACAGTTGAAAGCGAAGCGTGATGAAAGTGTAGTGATATAATCAGTTTAAATACGGGTTCAACAAGATTCTACTCTTACTGAGGCACTGTTATTTCGAAATCTGACTTTCACTTTTGAAAAATCCTCACATTCTGACTTTTGAAAAATCCTCACATTTTACATTAGCAATCATTTGTACACTGTGTCGTGGATTTACATAGACAATCCATAATGGGATCTTTATACAGTTCAAACAAAAATACAAGGCAATTGTAAAATTATCCGAAACCTTTTGTTCTTGTTGTTCAACAAACGTCGTTCAGGGTCATAATACCTATAAAGGCAGTGCTAAGAATTCGGAGTAATTTTTGAATAACTCTGTTTATTGCAAAAAGTGCCTTCATTACCGAATCGAATGTCAAAGGACTTACAATCGTAGGACTTCCGGGAATCCGCGACCCAAACCCGAGTAGACACTTATTTTTTATCTCGCCAACGAAACAAACTTTGATTTGTAATCCATGAATTTTACTAACGAAATCATGGTAAAGTTAAATTGAGTTTTCTCGTAGCTTATTACTAGATGTCCAGTACGGAATCTTTTGCATTTGTGCCGCTTCCATAAGTCTGGCTCCGGCTGTTTTTTTTAGCTGCGAAATGGAAGGAAAAAGATGTGCTTGTGCAAGAACTTATGCTGTAACTAATTAAGACTTTAACTTTGGCATCCCTAATTAAAATATGTTCTACTGTTGATGTTGGGAGAGGATTTATTGACATTAACATTATTGTACTGGCAGACGTGGGAAACCAAAGTCTCTATATGTTTTGGCAAAAGTGGGTGGATAGCTTAAATAGGAAATTACAATTACAAAAATATTATAGTGTTCAAAGTCGCTAAGCAAAGGATCCGGGTATGATCCTCAGGGCAAAATGTTTGTGACTTTCTCCATCAAGAATTTCTCAGAAGCAGCTTGGATCTCGGAACTATGTATGCCTTGTTATTGTTAAAGGTTGTTGTTATTGTCCTATCACATAAGAATTCAGTACCTATACCAGACTGCCAAAAAGTAGATGTACTATCAGGTACACCTCAACCAACCCCTTCGCAGAATACAGGCGTGCTATTATGAATGTATACTAACTATGATAATATTATAAATGCGAAAGTGAGTTTGTTTGTTTGTTACGGTTTCACTGTAAAACTGCTCAACGGATTTGGATGAAATTTGGCACATGGGTAGTCTATGACCTGGAAAAGGACATAAGATACTTTTTATCACGATGTTCTTACGGGATCGAGACTTATGCGGGTAAAACCGCGGGGCGCAGCTAATATTATATATGCGAAAGTGAGTTTGTTTGTTACTCTTTCACGCTAAAACAGCTAAACGGATTTAGATGAAATTTAGCACATGAGTAGACCATGACCTGAAAAAGGATATAAAATACTTTTTATTCCGATATTCTCACGGGATCGAGACTTATGCGGGTGAAACCGCGGGGTGCAGCTAGTTGTTTATAATTACAAAAGTTTAAGATTTTCAGGATTCATCTGGATACAACATTTCCATTATAATTCTTGGAAGATTTCCCCACAATTTTCGCCATCAAAATATTGCAATATCTCGTTCATAAATTGCAAATATATATTTAATAACGTGTATCATGTAAATTAACCAGTCATAAGCAAATCAAACTAAAATCTGGCATCTCGATCTGCTAAAATTGGAAATGTAATAATGTTACGTCTACATTCAGAGCTTAGGGAGATTACAGATCGGTACGAAGAGGCATAATTATTAAAGTTGTAAGTGAACAGCCACGTACGAGAAGGCGAGATGAACAGGACAGATTCCACCAAAACTGGAATGAGGTCTCGCGAACGATGGAAGGAGTGAACGGAGTCTATTGCCCTGGAGTGGGAAAACGAAGGCTAACAAAAACAAAACAAAAAACTGGAATAAGTAGAAATTCTAGCATTGACGAATAATAGTATGTATTTGTTTGATAGGGTAGGCATCGATATGATGTTCAGCAGAGCAAATTCATAATATAATTTCGTTGAATTTTTATTAAAATCAACATTTAGTCCATAGCTAACAATGACAGCGATGGCAGAAGCGTGCCTCAAAGAGCAAGTTGAACGAAACCGTATTCATCCGATATCTATGCAAGTCTTAACGAAAAGTCAGAAGCTTTTAAGTTTTACTGTTATCTTACCTACTATTGGTCTTCTTCTGGTAGAAAGTGACAACAGTCACTGGCAATCTTCTCTCTGGTAAGACTCAAATAAGTGGAAAAAAAATTGAAGGATGATAAAATATACGGATTATAAGGATAAGGTACTTAATTGATTGATTGATTTTTAAAGGTCTTTATTAACAGAAAATGGTTAATACAAGTTAACAAAAAGATCTTATTCTAAATGTAAACTAACATAATCTGAGCGATGTTAAATAGGCTAAATCACCTCTCTAACATACAACATGTATGATTGTTGGTGTGACTACTAATTTAATATAATAGATAGATAATATAAGATTGTGCTGTTATGTAGGGTTTGCAGACCCACATTTTTAAATTTAACTTACCTAGGGGTTGTAAATTATTAAATTCTTACATTATTAAGTAAGAATTGTACATTATTGTAAGGCAAAATAAAAGCATATTTAAAACATAATGTAATGTAAATATCACTGAGTTAAGTTACAGCAATCACGCTGGACAGGTGGTAAAAAATCACTAAAATATAAATTGCACTTAAATCTGCAAACCTCTTTATTTCACCCACATGGTGTGTACCAGACTCTAATAATTCGAGAGCGAGTTAAATCTCATCTCGGCGCAAATCAAATATTAAGCTAAGACGGATCTCAACGTACAGACATACAAACAGACAAACAGACATAGTTGGGTGAAATATTTTGGCGTGTAGTTTGTAAATAAGTATTGAATGTAACGGTGATTTCAGTCAGAATTTCGGAGTAAATGATAAATGATTTTTATGTCTGTAAATTAGTTTTAAAAAACACTTTTACACGTCAAAATAAATTATTTTTTAAAGTTTGATGAGTTCAGTATTCCTTAAACGACTATTCTGATAAGAAAGACCGAAACAAAAAAAAAGGTCACAGTGTCTTTTAAAGTCTAGTCCTTGGTCAGGCCATATGACAGACATCAGTCTCTATTAAGCGTTACCTTGACTTTGTACTGTGTTTGTGATTATGAGAGAACAATAAATAATAATAATTATTATTATGATTTTTACGTTTCTTAACATTTATCGGGACCCTGGGGTCGTGGACCTTTAGATGGCGTACGAGGGGCCAAAGCCAACTCGCAGCGGTCGTTAGACGTTTTTAATGAAATGAGGCACCAACCGATGGCTATCCCTGTATGTACTATGTAAGTGCACCCAAGAAAAACCCCTGGTTGGTGTAGGACTATTGTAGGATAATAAAGGCAACCGAGATTATAGAATAAGGTTTCTCCCGGGAGATAGGGTCCGTAGGGTCGCTACTGCCCTACAGCTCGCCACATGCTGCCCTGCGGGTTTCTGTATCTCTCTTGGTCTGGCTCCTCATCCTAGACCTGTTCCGGCAAAGTAAACGTTACCGGCATAGATCTAGAATTTGGAGCGCGCAAGCCCCACCACGACGTCAACGTAGAGATACGGCGGTGGGGTATTATTATTATTATTTCCTTTTTTTAAAATATTTACATATAAATTATATTTTTAAATATTAGAATAAAAACATATTATAAAAACATTTAAAAATATAAAAAATAGTAGCCCACCGGTATCGGGAACAGGGTCCAAGCTACCGGCGGTCAGGGCTCCAAAGAGAGGAACCTCCTAACAATACGAGCCGTGTCCAAGAGTACCGCTTTCTGAATCAAGCCCTTAATCCAGCTGCCCAACGAGAGCCTCCTAAGGTGTTGGTCGAGGCTCTTGGCAATTAAGCCATTGGCTGATACGACTATCGGCACAATGATCGCTGAGTCCACATCCCACATGTCGACAACCTCGCGAGCCAAGTCAAGATACTTAATCTGTTTATCTTTCTCGGCTTTCACGAGGTTCCCGTCATGCGGGACCGTTATGTCAATAATCATTGCGCGCCGCTCTCCTCGATCCACCACCACTATATCAGGCTTATTGGCAACAATAGTCCTGTCAGTGATGATGGATCGATCCCAGTACAATGTGATATTTCCATTTTCGAGAACTGGGTCGGGCACATACCTGTAGTACGGTACTTCCGATTCCACAAGGCTGTATTTCAGAGCAAGTTGCTGATGGATAATCCTGGCTACAAGGTTGTGTCTATGCAAGTACTCTTCGTTAGCTAGACGAGAACACCCGGAGATAATGTGTCGGATTGATTCTCCCGGACGGTGGCATGCCCGACAGATGTCAACCGTGCCGTCCTTCACAATGAATCTCCGGTAATTGTTCGTCATCATAACTTCGTCCATAATTGCACAGACAAAACCTTCGGTTTCCCCAAAGAGGTCACCAAAACGCAGCCAGGCTACGGACGCTAGTGAATCTACATCGGGTCCATGTAGGGCCCGGAAGTAGCGTCCGTGAAGCTCCTTACTCTGCCATACCTCCTTGCGATCATTAATGTCAAGCACTACAGGCTTGCGCCAGTTCTCTTTAGCCAAGGAGAGCGGGGTAAGGCCCTTGTCCACCGCGACCACATCTCGATGCATCCCCACGTCGGCTTCTAGGAAATATTCCCTGAGACTGCATACCTCGCGATTGTGGAGGGTCTTAGCGTTTAAAAAGCCTCGACCTCCACATTTTCGCGGGATATACAGTCTCATTACCGATGACCGTGGGTGATGCATTCGATATGCAGTTAGCAGCGTACGGGCCCTCCTATCCAGGGCGTCGAGTTCGGTCTGAGTCCATTTGAGTATGCCGAAAGAGTACATCAAAACCGGCATGACCCAACCGTTGAAGGCGCGCACCTTGTTTCCGCCTGATAGAAGACTATTAAATACTTTCTTCAGGCGGCCAAAGAAGCGCTCCTTCAACGATTGCTTCATGTCAGTAACATTGATGCCCAACGCTTCCGACATACCCAAATACTTGTAGGTTTCGGATGCGGAGAGGGCTCTAAGGTTTATGGAATCCGCGAGCTGAGTTCCCACGGATTCCACAATCTCCCCTCGCTTTACATGCATGACCGCACATTTGTCCACACCAAATTCCATCCTGATGGCTCTACTAAAAGTTTCAGTTACTTTCAGTAGCTCCATCAGTTGCAAGTTGTTGGGGGCAAAGAGTTTTAGGTCATCCATGTAGAGGAGGTGAGATATTACCTGACCACCTCTCCTCAGCCGATAGCCTAGGCCTGAATACTCCAGCAGTGTGCTAAGAGGATTCAAGGCTAAGCAGAACCAAAGTGGACTTAAACTATCGCCCTGAAATATGCCTCGCTCGATCCTTATCGGTTCGCTATTCCTCTGGATATTTCGACATCCTGGATAGCGAAGAACCGTCCTCCATTGCCTCATACACGACATCAGGAAGGTGCGCAGAGTTGCATCTACTTTATACAACTCCAGCACCCTCATGAGCCATGTATGTGGCACCGAGTCATAGGCCTTCTTATAATCTATCCAGCATGTCGACAGATCTTTTCGGGAACGGCGAACCTGTTGGCTAATGGCCATATCAATGAGGAGTAGCTCCTTAGTACCGCGGGCCCCGTTCCTACATCCATTTTGAGAGGCAGACATGATGGAGTTGGTGTCTATATGTTTGTTAATTTTAGTTCTCAAAATGGATGTAAGAACTTTATAGACCGTCGGTAAACATGTGATCGGCCTATAATTTTTGGGGTCCGCGGTGCTACCCGATTTATGGAGCAGGTGGGTAATTCCTGTTGTTAGGAACTGGGGTAGCGAACCAGACTCCAAAGCAGTCTGGTACTGAGCCGCCAAGCGAGCGTGCGATCTTATGAACCATTTAATCCAGAAATTGTGCAGCCCGTCCGGCCCTGGAGACTTCCAGTTGGGCAACGGACGAACTGCACGAGCTACATCTTGGGGGCAGATGGTAATAGCCCCCATTTCTGGTATTGGATCGCAGGCTCGCTCGACTTCCCGAGTCCAATCACCTTCGGTGTGGCTGACAGGCGCCGACCAGATACTTCGCCAGAAAGAACACATGGCATCATCATCCGGAAGGCGCGTGTCAACCACACCTTGGTCCGGTCGCTCCCAAGCCCTATAAACCCACCTTTCATCACTCTGGAAGGTGCGATTCTGAGTGTATCGCTCTACTCGCCGCTTATACCTACGAATACGGTTTGCCCATGCATACACTTTCTGCTTCAGGAAGTCGATGCGCTCTGTGACATGGGATACATAGTCCTCAGGGCCGATATCAGTCCCTGAGAACGCCCGCCTCACAAAGCGCATCACTCTAGGGCGAGTATTGCCCTCCCTGAAGCAGATAAGTTTGCCAATGAGCGCTCTGGCCCCACCAATACGGCGTTCAATTCTGCATTGCCAAGCTGGTACGGCTGGTTTCGGTCGTGTAGCTCTAGAGTCATTTGCAAATTTGACGTGAGCTACACGACATGCCGCTACAGCCGAGCAATACAGAATCGAATGAGTATCGGTGAGGTCTTCGCAGTTATCAAAATAGTTTGATAGCTGCGAATCCAGAGCCGCCACCAGCACCCTATTTTTGTTATGCATGGGCAAACGAGGTAAACGTGGTCTAAGTTCGGGCGACATGAACCGATATTCCCGAATCGCACCCTCCAAAGCACTCCTCAATTCCTCATTGTATTGGGTACTTACGTTTGTAGCCCTGTCATCAATCCTCTCGTCAGCTTGACTTGGAGTGACCTGTGGTGGCACTATAACACTCTGCGACGGGGGGGCGATGACATGGCTACTCCGCATTTCACTTCGCAGGCGATCAAGCACAGTGTCATCCAACATATGATTACGCTGGATGACCCGCACTTGATCCGACAGTCGTTGAGCCGAAACGTTGACAGCTGGCTCAAGCACCTGAAAAAGAGAGAGCATCCGGACACGGTACGCGGTCAGGTTGTTTCCCCCCTCTGTAGCCCCATAGTATGAGCGCATGACGTTTTCGTTAATGGATCGTGTCCATCTCATGCGCTGCACACTTCCGCCGGGAGCTGGGACCCTATCAGAGGCCGGTGGGCCTCGAGGTCCTAAACCATCCGGCGGCCGGCGTCCTCCCCGTCGACGAGCAGGTGGTGGCGTCGTGGGCGGGGAGAAATACTCGTCGCTCGAGCTCGACGCAACTGCCGCGGCCGGTGTCGTCCCAGCGCTCACAGTGGGGCTGGGTACCGGCGGCGGCGAGGCGGAGCTGAGCGAAGAGTCCGGAGATGGTGGGCGTGCTCGTCTCGTTGCTGATCGTGTCAACATAGCGTTTTACATGGGTATTGTTAACGCCATAACTTACTTTGTTTTATATTTCATGCCTAATTAATGGCAACTCTAATAAGTATCTGTGCGACACAAGATTCCTTCCGCTTCCTTTCTCCCTTCCGCGTTCTCTCTCCCTTCCGCCACCCTATAATGCCTGAGCGAGAGCGAAAAGGAAGATCTGTGAGGGCGCGTACGCCGCCACCATGAAGAGACCGCCAGTTTTTTGATCGACATCGCCGCTTGTGGGTCAAAAATAAACCCATAGTCGAAAAAGGACTCATATTTCACCGCAAAGAACAAAGATTGTTATTAAACTGTGCAAGTGTGTGCCTGTGTGTTGTGTAAAGTGCAGATTCTCGTCCGTACGTGATATCCTGGACGCGCCGCCACGTGGCTAAGGAAACTTCTCACCGTGTCTCCGCCATAGCTCACCAAGCAGGTACCATTTTCCTACTTCCCACACCACCAAGCCACCTACTTGTGTCACAGAACCGCCCCTGATACAGTCCACTAAGAAAATTTCGATTTTCACCCTAAGGCTTAGGCCGCCGCAACATTTGTTGGTCCTACGATCACGGATACCTATTTCTTTATCCTCTCGATAACGAGATCCGTATATCCCGCAACTACGTTTCATTCATTTCAATCTTCGTTCCCGAAACTCTTAAAATAAACCGCATTCATTTACTGCAGTGCCTACGTTGTCATCGCGTACATTCACAGGTATTTTGCAACCCGCTCAAAATCATATTTAATTTATGTAGGTAGGTTGAAAAATATATTTCACCTACCGCTCCCTCGCTTCGTCATCGTTCGGTACAATATTCGTAGGTACCTACCAATTCCGCACCGCGCACAGCTCGTTGAAGTTCGCGATTTATTTTAGACTTACCAACAATATAAACCAACAAAATATTAAAAATGTCTAAGAAAGCAACCATTGATATAGATGATCCTATAGAAACCGCCATTCAAATAGCACTGTCATGTCGTAATATGATCTTTGCCCGCATGCAAATCATTTACGATTTAATGGAAAAGGTGAAGTCTGGCATGGAACCGCTAGAGAAGTTCATGTGTGCGTGTGTCAATGTTGAGGCGATGCGCACCGAGTTCCTCGAGGCATTTAATAAATATAACTCGCTTCTTCTGAAACAAAACCCTAAAAATACGGTTGATGAACAGTCGTGGATTAGTTTTGAGGAATTATATTGCCGAATTAAATATAATCATTCGAATTACTTAAAATCAGGAGCCACATCGTCACCTACTTCTAGTGGTAGTGGTGTCAATAAGCAATCAGTTCGCTTGCCTCCCATTGAAATTATGTCATTTGATGGCGACATTCGTAACTGGCCCCTGTTCTATGCTAATTTTAAAAGCACGGTACACGAAAATAATACATTGACTGATTCGGAAAAATTATATTACTTGATGGGAAAATTGACAGATAAGGCTCAAACCGCGTTCTCAGGAGTTTGCCCTAATGGCGATAATTACCAATTAATTTTTAATTCGCTCATAAACAAGTACGAAGACAAACGTATGTTGGCTTCTAGTTACCTTAATCGGATGTTTGAACATAAATCTTTTAATACCGCATCTATTCAAAATTTCGAATCCTTTTCTGATAATTTTGTTTCCGCCGCAAACGCATTAAAAAACCTTAAAATAAATGATTTATCAGATTTGATATTTTTTCATGTCGCTATAAAAAAGGTCGATTCTGAAACCGCTCGACTTTTCGAAATGAACTCAAACGACGAAATCCCTAAATTCGACAGTTTAGTTCAGTTCATTAAAAATCAATCTCGCATTTTACAAAATATTAAAGCTTTAAATAACTCGAGTTCCACTCAGTCTAATAACAATCCTATAAATAAAAAGACATCTAAAACTCCGCAACCGCAATCTTACACTATAATTGATAAATCCGCAAAATGTTTGTGTGATAGCTTTGTCCATGAACATTTATATAAATGTCCTGCCTTTTCTAAAATGACACCAAGTGATCGTTTCAAATCGGCGAAGCAAAAGGATGCATGCATTAACTGCTTAAGTATTAAACACAAGGCTAAAGTCTGTCAATCTGAATCTAGATGTAAAGCGTGTAACAATAAACATCACACGCTTTTACATTTTAATCGCGAATCGCACGCGACTACAGTATCGAACACTGTTGATAATACCGCACATAAACAATCGGATCCAAATGCCACGGCTCGCGCGTGTGATAGCACTGCTGCCACCGCGCAGCTGTCCTTGTCGCACGCACAGGCTCCGAGCGAGCAGCATATTCACGCCGCCACCGTTCAGAGCGCCCCGCAATGTAACGCATCCATTGCTGCGTCGATCTTTTATGACTCGAACTCCCGCGCATCAAAGCCGCAATGTAACACGAATACCACTATTTTGTTGTCAACCGCTACTGTAATAGTTCGAGATGCATTTGATAAGGAACATTTTATTCGTTGTCTATTAGATAGTGGCTCACAAATTAATTTTATTACCGCAGAATGCTGCAAACGATTAAGTTTGACTAAATACTCATCTGATACGCCTTCAGTTAAGGGTATCGGTGGTATGGAAAAATCCGTTAAGGGTTCCGTACAATTCGCTTTCTCTTCCCGCTTTAATCCAAACGTTTCTTTTAACGTTAATTCGCTAGTTGTCGATGCAATCACCGACAATCTACCTACCGCTCTCGTAGATACCTCCGCCTTGCCTTACTTAAAAGGTTTGCCGCTCGCCGACGAATCGTTCGGCACACCCGGTCGCATCGATGTGCTGATCGGGGCTTCACTTTATCCGCACCTTATGCTGCCCCGCGTAGTAAGCAGCAACTCCTCCGCGCCGCCCGCCATGCAGACGGTACTCGGTTACGTCATCATGGGCACTGTGCCCGCGTTGCCTGTATCTCGTAATAAGACTTCACTGTCTTGTTGCTCATATGTTTCGCACCCATCTGACAAAGACTCGTTAGAATCGGCGTTGAAAAAATTCTGGCAGGTCGATGAAGCGCCCGTCGCTCTTTCGACGAGAAAATCGCTCGACGAACTTGAGTGCGAGTACTTTTATAGTTCGACCACGGAACGCGATGTTGACACAGGTAGATACTCTGTAGCCCTACCATTTCGCAGTGATGTGTTTTCATTGGGGAACTCACTCGATGTCGCGAAAAAACGTTTTTTCTGCCTAGAAAAGAAACTAGAATCCGCACCCGAGTTACGTACTGCGTATGATGACGTCATCCGCGAATATATTGATAAAGGATATTTATCGCCTGCTCCTCTCGATAATTCAGACAGTAGTTGTCCTGTCTATGTAATTCCACATCACGCAGTTGTACGTTTAGATAAGACAACAACAAAATTACGCTCCGTGTTAGACGCTAGTGCTAAAACGAGTACTGGATAGGGAATGCAGAACCGGTTCTGTTTTAAAGAACCGGAATTTTTGGGACCTTCTGGCTAAAGAACCGGGATTCCCGGTACTTTCGATACTTTAAGTAAGCTTTTATAAGATAGTAGAGTTAAAAGTATTGAAACGGAGAAAGATCAAATCAAATAAAACGTTTTATTTCTTGTTTAATAGACAGACATCAGTTTTAATTAGTAATAGCTGTGCTCACGACTTCGTTCGCGTGCATGGTGGAAAACAATAATGTGTCGCTTAGAGAAGGTACCTATTGGTACCATTCCTCCATTGAAAAAGAAAATTCTTCCGATCTTGGTGGGAATCGTGACCCGGGATTTTCTACCACAGCCCTTTCGAACGCAGTCACTACGTCTTCAGTGTTCATAATGTCAGTGCGCCGATGTTATTTGATTATTGAGAATAAATAAAAATCAAGGCGCCTGCGCCTGGTCGAGGCTTAGTATTTGTGCACTTGCCGTACTCAATAAGTCGTCTGGCGAAGTGTGCCAAATGAAACGTGATCATGGTGAAGAAGAGGAAAAAAACGATGAAAAGATCAATATGATATTATCCTGTTTTCTATTGTATCTATGTATCCTTTGTTGGAGATCCCAAATGAATAAATAAATATCTAAAAAACATGTTTTAATTAAGAAAATGCTTCTTATTAAACTATGTGAATGTTCGGAAAGGATATCCATCCATAGCTGATATTCGGGAAACTATAAGTTCCATGGAAGGATTTGCGTCAGATTCGTAGTAATCAGTTATTTTCCCTTTTTTTCTTTGGTAGTATTTCTATATATTTGGTATAGTTTCAGTATTTGTCGATGTTAAAGACTCTACACTTTGAGGAACTCGACTATCAACTGTGCTATGCTGAGCTTATCTGATGCACATTTTTGCCACCGGCCCCTCCTGCCCCGCTTAGCTGCCTCAGAAACAGTCTCAGTTAAGTATGCAATACACATGCTACTAATAAGCATGCTTGTTTGCTACTAGGTAGCATGCTCATTAGTAGCATGCCCTCTGTGCCTGTAAAATACTCATACTTTTTTCGTATAAGTACACATGCTAGTTGAATGCTACTAAGTAGCATTTGCTCGAAAGTAGCATGCTCTTGTATTACTAGGTAGCATAATATGTATTCCAGGCTTTAAGCGGTCGGCCTTAGGCAGTAAAATGAGAAGTATTCTAAACGCAAAGTATCTTTTTCCGAAAGTACCGAAAGAACCGGGATTTGGTTTCGAAAATTCCGGTTCCTAAATTGTCGCATAATTTCGGGATTTCCCGGTACTTTCGGTTCCGGGATTTCCCGGGACTATTCACTAGTACTGGAATATCTCTCAACGATATTTTACACAGTGGCCCAAACTTACAGGGCGACTTATTTACTATAATTTTGAATTTCCGCTTGTTCGCATTCGCACTCTCGGCTGATTGTCGACAAATGTTCTTACAGATTGAAGTAAGAGAAAGCGATCGTCGCTTTCAACGCATCTTATATCGTTTCAGTACAAACGATCCTCTGGTTCTATATCAGTTTAACCGCGTCTGTTTTGGTCTCAAGTCAAGTCCCTACCATGCGATCCGCACAGTACAACAGTTGGTTCAAGACGATGGTCATCATTTCCCGCGCGCTAGCGCTATCATCGCAGACTCGCTGTATATGGATGACATAGTCTGTAGCGTAAGCTCCGAATCGCGTGCAGTCCAGGTTTCGAACGAACTGATTAAACTCTTTAGAGGAGGTCAGTTCGAGTTGGTCAAGTGGACCAGTAACTCTCAAACTGTTCTAAACAGTATTCCTGCGTCGCATAGGTTGACCGAACAACTAGAATTCGACAAGTCGGTGGAGCAAAAGGTCCTTGGCTTGCGCTGGTGTAAGTCAAATGATTGCTTTGAATTTCTTATTTCCGCACCGCCAGATACGTGTACTAAACGCGCTATACTGTCGGCCGTAGCTAGACTGTGGGACATCATGGGTCTTGTCGCGCCTGTTGTTCTCTATGCTAAACTACTTATCAAAGAGCTGTGGCTACTGAAGCTCGACTGGGATGACACTCCCCCGCGTCACATCATAAATATTTGGCAAGCTTTTCGCTCTGCCCTGCCGCTTTTAAATGATTTTAAAATTCCGCGCCATTTAGGTATTTTTGAAAATGGTATTCTTCGCCTACTTGGATTTTCCGACGCCAGCGAAGGCGCCTACGGCGCTGTCATCTATGCGCATATCACTCGCAACGACGACATGGTCGTCCAGCTGGTTTGTGCCAAGTCGAAGGTATCGCCGGTTAAACCATTGACTATCGCTCGACTGGAGCTCTGCGGTGCCGAGCTCCTCGCTAAGCTTCTTCGACGTGTTCACGACACTTATAATCCACGTTATAATGTTACCAATATTTACGCATTCACCGATTCAAAGGTGACTCTTTGCTGGATAAATTCTTCTCCGCATCGTTGGCACACGTTTGTGGCCAATCGTGTCGTTCGCATCGTTGACAACGTCCCCGCAGAGCATTTCTACCACGTAGCTGGTACTGAAAACCCGGCGGACTGTTTGTCACGTGGTTTAACACCTGACAAATTCATTGAGCACCCATTATGGTTGCACGGACCCGCTTGGGCTAAGCGTGACCCTTCCGAATGGCCCATTCATAAGGTTACTGACTTGAATTCGGAACCCATTCAGGAAGAAAAGGTCCACGCGCACCCGATTGTCGCGGATTCAAGTTCGGACAATTCGCTTCTACTCGCACTCGCAGAACGTACGTCGTCGTGGAGCAAGTTGCGGCGTATTATTGTTTTCATATTCCGCTTTATGAAAAAACTCCCGCGTCGAACTGACGCCGTTACCGCTAGCGACCTCGAGTTCGCTGAAACCATTTTGTTGCGTCATGTTCAAAGAAAACACTTCATGAAGGATTATTCCGGGTTACAAAATAATAAAATTTGTTCTCCCGGTCTTATTAAACTCAAGCCATTTGTGGATGGTGATGATTTAATCCGCGTTGGGGGTCGATTAACCCACTCGGTTGAGGCCTATAGTAGTAAACACCCTGTAATGTTGCCCCGGCATGACCGCATAGTTGATATCCTCGTCGACTATTATCATAAAAAATATTTACATGCAGGTCCAGAATTCACTATGTCGTTACTGCGCCATAGGTATTGGATTTTGTCCGCTAGACGAATTATTCGTCATAGAATCCACAAGTGCAACGCATGCCACAGGTGGAAACCACGACCTCATAATCCGCCGATGATGGGAGATCTCCCTAAATCAAGAGTAAATGTTGCTACCAAGGCTTGTTTTCATACAGGGTGTGATTACGCTGGCCCTATACAGTACGTGCCCATACGCACTCGAGGTACTAAGAGTCGCAAGGGTTACTTATGTATCTTCACCTGTATGACCACTCGCGCTATTCACATCGAATTAGCTACAGATCTTACAACTGTTTCGTTCATAGCCGCGTTGAAACGGTTTTTGTCCCGCCGCGGACCAGTACAATGTCTATATTCGGATAACGCGACCAATTTTCGAGGAGCTAATTCATTTTTACGCGACTTGTATACGTTCATAAATAAAGAATACCGCCCGCGCTTTGAAGAGGAGCTCGCTGAGCATCGCATTGATTGGCAATTTATTCCGCCCGCGTCACCGCACTTTGGTGGATGTTGGGAGTCCATGGTGAAGACGGTGAAGACTCACCTTTTCAAGACAATAGGTCAACAACTCCTCTCTTATGAAGAATTAGTTACAATTCTTTCTCAAATAGAGTGCCTGTTGAACTCCAGACCTCTTACTGTTCTCAGCGCTGATCCGGGAGAGCCTAAAGCTCTTACC
The DNA here is from genome assembly GCA_949128155.2 of Xanthia icteritia. Lineage (NCBI taxonomy): Eukaryota > Metazoa > Arthropoda > Insecta > Lepidoptera > Noctuidae > Xanthia > Xanthia icteritia. The sequence goes on from OX421953.2 coordinate 14,045,528, forward strand.
CCTTCGCATTTTTTACATACTGTGCCGCTTAACTCATTGCCCGCCGCGGAAGTAGGTTTATTGAATGACAATCTGCTTCAAAGACACTCTCTTATGGATAAATTAGTCCAGTCGTACTGGAAAAGATGGCGAAGCGAGTATCTTCATAGTTTACAATCCCGCTTAAAATGGAATAAACCTAATGGAGACATGATAAAGGAAGGCACTGTAGTAGTGATTGTTAATAATAATGCGCCTCCTCTATCCTGGCCTCTAGGAGTTATTGAGAAATTGCATACGTCTAAAGACGGTGCCACGCGAGTCGTTTCTGTACGCACTTCTAATGGGATTCTTGTGCGACCTGTGGTCCGCTTGTGCCCAATTCCTACTCAGTAATATCTTATTCGGTCCATTCCCTCTTTAGTTAGATTTTAGTGTAATCTCACTGTATATATTATTATAATTATTATACTCTTTAAAGGTGACCCTTTAAGGCCGCGAGGAATGTTAACGCCATAACTTACTTTGTTTTATATTTCATGCCTAATTAATGGCAACTCTAATAAGTATCTGTGCGACACAAGATTCCTTCCGCTTCCTTTCTCCCTTCCGCGTTCTCTCTCCCTTCCGCCACCCTATAATGCCTGAGCGAGAGCGAAAAGGAAGATCTGTGAGGGCGCGTACGCCGCCACCATGAAGAGACCGCCAGTTTTTTGATCGACATCGCCGCTTGTGGGTCAAAAATAAACCCATAGTCGAAAAAGGACTCATATTTCACCGCAAAGAACAAAGATTGTTATTAAACTGTGCAAGTGTGTGCCTGTGTGTTGTGTAAAGTGCAGATTCTCGTCCGTACGTGATATCCTGGACGCGCCGCCACGTGGCTAAGGAAACTTCTCACCGTGTCTCCGCCATAGCTCACCAAGCAGGTACCATTTTCCTACTTCCCACACCACCAAGCCACCTACTTGTGTCACAGAACCGCCCCTGATACAGTCCACTAAGAAAATTTCGATTTTCACCCTAAGGCTTAGGCCGCCGCAACAGGTATCATGGGTACATCATCATTGTTTTATTGTAGGTCGACTTTGACAGGCGTCATTCCTGTTGTTTGGCTTACTATTCTTTGTTTTCATTTTATGGTTTTTATTGTCTTTTTATTATTTTGCTGTTATTCCAAAGGGTTTATTATGGTTTTCGTACTTTTTGGGATTAAATGCGACTGAGGAAATACATATATATGGAAAATATAGGATATGAATTATTATTATTATTATTATAGGACTATGCAGATTCTGTGATGGTATTTTGGATGGAAAAGAATTACACAGATGTGATTGGACTTATCCAGTCAGTGTACGCATTTGTCAGTAATCATGTAATTCAACTCAAAACTTAAGGAACTCAACGACTTTCAACAGAGAAAACTAATTGAAATAATTGTATGTACCGATGCTACATTTAAAGACGGATAGGTATCAATAACCGATTAAAGAGTTCCCTCATATGGATACCATCCTGGCTACGGCAGTGGGTCTACTTGAACAAAAAACGTATTGTCATCGGAGTTATACCAAGAAAAGATCGTGTGGTTTCAGACCAATCAAAGTACTACTACTACTACTAGGACCCGCAACCCGTAGATTTATGGTCCTTCGAGCCTTCGTGTATCTTAGTGTGTTTGTGTGTCTTGTTACGGTAGCGAATCAGTTTAGCTGGTCTCACGGAAGAGGCGACCCTCTTCCGGGAGACCAGTTGCATTGAGAAGGCGCAAACACCTAGCCAGATTACAGGCACATTGAGTACCGGAACTAATCCAACAAGTTTACTGCAAGTTTGTTTTGCTTTCAGAAATTTCACAACTTCATGATCTGCTGGGTTGGCTATCAACCATAACTATTGCGGCAAAAATTATATTTCAAAAAGTATGGGTCTGCAAACTTGAGTGGGATGATCAGTTACCGTCACATATAGCAAATAAGTGGCTAAAACTAAGAGCTGACATATCTAATGTAAAACACATGAAACTCAACCGCTGGATCGGTTCAACGAACCATAAGATCAAACTATTTGGATTTTGCGACGCCAGTGAAAAGGCTTACTCCTGCGTGATGAACATAAAAACCAACGATAACGTTACTTGCTGCTAAAACAAGAGTAAAACCGATATCAAAAACATTACATTACCGAAACTTGAACTTTGCGGCGCACTCTCACTATCGCAACTCAACGAAAAAATCAGAGAAGCTCTGAATGGTTTCAAAATAGCAACGAGCGTTTGGTGTGATTTCCAACTGAGGCCGTAGTGTGAGTTTCTTTTAACCATCTCGATTTTACGCATCGACCGCGTTCGGCACTCCGATTGGCCCTTCACGAGTGAAGGCCAGTGAATGGCCAATCGGAACGCCGAACGCGGTCGATGCGTAAACTCGAGATGGTTAAAAGAAACTTACCTACACTAAAGCTTCGGGTAGGTAGAAAAATACGTCACACATCGAGTTGCGAAAATAAGACAAATCATACCAACCGAGCAATGGCGTTATGTGAAGTCGCAAGATAAACCTGCAGACTGTGCATCAAGAGGATTGCTACCAACCAAGTTAACAACATTCAGTATGTGGTGGGAAGGTCCTATATTTCTGAATACAAAATCGTGAAACACAACATGCATAGCATGCATTACAACTAACATAGGCAGCGTTTACCAAATCGAACTTTATGAACAAAGAGAACAACAATTGTATTCATAATTTATTACTACTAATTGCAGTTCATTGACCAAAGCGATCAGAATTGTAGCATGGATACAACGATTTATCGGAAACGCACGTAATAACACGAACTGACACCGGATGCTTCACTTTATGCCAATTACACAATGCAAATGAACAATAAAATATGTGCAACAAACGGAAATTGCGCAAGAATAAAAACAAGTTATGCAGAAAAAAAGTATTTCTCCAAAAAGTAACATTTTCAAACTTAAACCATTCTTGGACAACAACGGCTTAATCCGTGTCGGGGGTCGACTGAACCATTCCAGTTTACCTTTTGAGATGAAGAATCCAATCATTCTATCTATGGATGCGACTTACTGAGTTGGTGATCCATCAACCTCACCTAACGACTTTACACAGAGGAGCCAGACTAACTCTAGTGTACATCGGTATGCTTTAGCGTACATCGGCAACGGTATTGGATTCTTGGCGGTAACAGAGCGGTGAAAGCTGAACTACGGTGCTGTGTGCGCTGCTATCGTTACAACCCGTCGGAGATGATCCAACTCATGGGAGAACTGCCACCACAACGAGTAATACCTTCAAAACGGTGAGGGTGGGAGCGAGACAGAACACTGATCGAATCAATATTTACACCCTGGAATTTTTCTTATTTCATTCATATCTAGTTACTGATTTGATGTCCGTACGTATTTTTCGGGTGACCACTGAAAATCAGCGCTGTGCTGTGGGTCCCTCATAGCACAGAATTATGCTGAGTGGAAGCCTTCTTGTCACAGTCATGACGTGCAGCTGCTAAATATTTATGTTGTTTATTTTTTTGTTATTTGTATGCATGTGTCTCTGTGACAAATAAACTGTGCACGTCGAACTTGCATCCGACTTAAGTACTGAAACTTTTATAGCAGCCTTCCAGAGAATGTGCTCCTGGCGAGGTATACCAGGTCACGTCTACTCAGACTGTGGTACCACTTTCATAAGCGCATCAAGATTGCTTCAGAAAGAGTTTGAAGCAAATCTTGTCACCAAAATTCTTCAATAACATCGCAGACATGGGAGTACAATGGCATTTTAATTGTTACAAAATATTGGTTACATCATTAATGTTGAAATTATACATGTGAGAACAATGTAGAAAGACGTGTACGTTAAAAGCGTCCGTAATAAAAATATAAAAATCAAAGAACAATTCAAAAATTAAAATAAGCCATGGCAGCTAAGAGATGACCAGTCTCTACTGACGGCGCCCGTTCACGAACATGATGCATGGATGCCTTTGCCTTGGTCCGCAACCATACTTATCACCACTTCTATATCCAGGCTGGTATTTCTTTGTGACAATGCTGCTGCCCGTCCGACAGCGCCCGTTCACGAACATGACGCATGGATTAGCACAATTCAGCTCAACCATTTTGAAGGGAGCTAAATGATCCAACACACGCGCCACCGCCAGCGAGACATTAGAGTGAGCATGACATAATCTCAGCCGCCAGGGCACATTCAAATCAATGAAAGACATACCCAGAACCTAAATGGTAGCTTTATAGTCGGTACATAGTGTGCTATGCAATTATACAATGCTAAGACATTGAATTTATACAATGCAAAGATAGTTTTTAAAATCTTCAGCAGCTCCAACGGTATTTTCAAATGCTAATCAATTAGTTTATGCTTGTGGAGCAGGACCAGCAATGAGCCAAGCATTTTTATCAATTATGTAATCCCCCAACTTATAATATGCCTGCCTACATAGTGTGCGTTTTATACAAGATTTGAATTTCGTCTCATTCAGTTGAAGTATATTGTGAGGAATTTTATTGTAACATTTTAAACAGTACCCCATGAAAGATGAGTCAACTTTAGCCAGTCTGAAACCTGGTTGAACTAATAGATTCCTATTTCTTGTACTATAATAATATCTACCACCTCTTTTACTAAAAAGATGTAAATTTTTTCTTACGTACATGATGTTTTCATAGATATATTAACAAGGTACCGTCATGATGTTAATGTCCTTAAACAGTTCCCTTAGAGAATCGCGCCTACGGAGATAATTATATGGCTCTGTTAGCTCTTTTCTGCAGAATAAAAATAGACTCGATGTCTGCAGCCCGTTCCCACAGCAGAATACCATAAGACATGATACTATGAAAATAACTGAAATAGACTAGCCTCGCGGTATCTACATCAGTTAATTGACGGATTTTTCTGACAGCATATGCTGCTGAACTTAGCCGTCCTGCAAGAGATGTTAAATGAGGACCCCATGATTGTAGCCTTGAGTCGAGCGTGATCCCTAGGAAAACAGTTTTATCGACAAATTCTAGTTTCTCTTGATTCAATACTATCTCACAATTATTACTTTTAACATTTGGTAAAGAAAATTTTATGCACTTAGTTTTTTTTCCATTTAATACTAAATTATTAGCAGTGAACCAATTTTGGACCCTGCAGGTCCAAATAGGGCGTTATTTACGTCGTCAAAATTTGTAGCACGTCTATCTACCTTAAAAATTAAGGAAGTATCGTCAGCAAATAACACCATTTGTGGTTGATTTTTTAAACTAGAACTTCACCCTGGAGTGGACGGGTACGTTCGAGTGACAACCCTGAAAACCCAAACTGGTCTCATTAAACGACCCATAGTAAAACATTAGCCCATCGACACAAACTGCAAATTATGAAGAATGTAAAACGGATATACAAAAAGCTAAGAAAACTACTACAACAAAACACTCTGAAAGAAAATGTCTAAAAAACATTTTAAGTTTCTTTTCACAATGTTGATACTTGTGAATGGATCATTATGGTTCGCAAGAAAGTTCAGGCACTCAAATTACCGACCTGGAACCCGAGCGACCGATTTATTATGGCACATACATATATAGTTACGTGTATTGTGTAGTGTTATTAGATATTGTAAATAGATATTCTAATGAATACTTAATTACTAAATTGATAAATTTGATAACTATTTAATGTGAAGCCTACAGAAGTTTCAACTGAATACAGGGCAAAACAATAAAAAAAAAAAGAAATTACAAAATTACCTTCCAAGAAAACATCTTTACAAACAAACAATTATAACGAAAGTTTTAATAAAAAAGATATTTTGGTGATTAAACGAAATTATTTGAACGTGAAGATATATCTGAATTATATTTATCATAACTATGTATAATGCTTATAAAATTTCAGTTTTTCGAATTTTACGTTGCTTTTTTCAAATATAATTGCTACAAATCTTCTTGATGTTTCCTAGATTAAAAAAAAAAAGAAAGTATGAAAATAAACATCTGGCTTCTATATTACAGAACTACGGTGTGAGCATGTCGCTGACGCGAATTCATATGTTTATTCCCTACAAAAAATCGCTCAACGCGCCTAAAGAAGTTTTCACTTCAAGAATGTCAGAGTGGTAGGGCATCAAAATGTGTATGACGTAGGACGCAGAGCGGACAACGGTGACAGACCCATAAAATAAAAATGAATGAAGGATTTCCACTCAACTTAGTGTAGAAGTGGAGCCGCCTATGTGATACTACATATTTTGTGTTCTATTACTAATCTCTTCGGACGAGGCGCGAAGTATAATAACTTATAACTCTATACACAACAATAGCATCCTTGAAAGTTTATCGATCAACATAAGACTGTTAATATTACTTGTATTAAGATTTATGACTGATATTTGCTGCCTTCCACCTAAAATCATCCATTATGCTACTACCTTTACGACATAACTGCCGACACGTGTACTACTGACAACACTGTCTACACGTGTATCGATCAGAAAGATCACAAAAAAAAACCAATGTCAAAGTTTACAAGCAAAAGAAACTCACTATAAATCTCAAGCTAGCTCCAGAGACATGTCAGTGAAACGTTGCGCTCTCAACTTTGATTTGTAATTCATGAAATCATTATGAACTTCCCGCCAAACTTAAATCGACTTCCCTTGTAGTTTCGCACAAACTTCCATTTACAGCTCGACAACTATTTGCACACTCGATTTTGAGTTCTACGTCTTCGTTAATAAAGTCTATCTCATTTATAATTGGCGCTTAATTAAGTGCAGCGTTAATTTTGTTTGTAATCTGACATCTACCAAGTTTGGGCCCAATGACAATTTGTTAAACGTCTTTTAAGTTATTTTTTTGTCTGTTTTTAAGTGAGAAGATTTATTGGCCACAACGAGCAAAGAGAATTCTTTTTTCTTTAGAGAGTACTTAAAAGTCTATCAGGTTTTTTTTTCGGAAAAGTTTTTGTACAAAAAGTTTTCAGTGATATTGTTACAATCTAAACACTATCTCGCTCTAATACATTTTGGAATGTATTCCTATGGAAGCTGTATTCTGAAAGTGCTCTGTCATCGCTTCTTCATCAATCTTCTTGGGGTGATATGGATATACCTATCAACATTGTTCTGCGGAATCCAAGGTCATGATACTTACACTATGGCATTTATGTTCATAATTAATTAATAACGTCAAGCTGTACTACCTAGAGGAAATTCTAGTCACACCAATCGATTTTTGATTGAGATAAATATTATAACTTGTGAAGTAGTGACCAAGAAAGAGGTTTTATATTTTTCATGGAACTAGATTGTCCTTGAGTTAGGGAGATAAAACATATATTTGGTGCAAAACACACAAAGCATCAAAATTGGAATTCAGTTATGCCATTTTGCACCTTAATCAAAACATAACAACAATACATTCGTAGGTACAATAAAATAACTATAGCTTAGTCAGAATTCTGCAAGAGGAAAAACAAACTGGAAAAGTTAAAGTTACTTTTATCATAGAAATATTATTCGATGAGAAACAGCACATAATTCATGAGGCACATAATATTAGAAGATAAACTACCAACCCGTCAATATTATACCGAATTGTTATTGTAGCAACATCCACGTTATCTCGACGTATAGCCCTGAGCCCGGAGCGCGTCAGTTCATACATATGCATCTTGTGGTAATGCCGCAAGGAGATCCGCTTCGTAAGACGGAAAGTCTTCAGCGTTCCAATGATCCAGATAATTATGCTTCAGATCCTTTATCGTTTAGAGGTATTGACTTTGGACACATTTTAATTCCTTTTTTGTTTTGAATTTGGAACCCTGGAGCGGTTAGGGATACAGTATTATTTTCTTTTTTTTTTTTCTATACATATTTATGACCTCTTTTGTAAAATGTCGAATTTGGAACTTTTTGTGTTAGAGCCTGTACACACGATGCTTTGCGCGGCGGCGCAGTGCTGGAGCAGTGTCGCTGCAGCGTTTTACATAGAAATATCCATGGTGTGGCACACGGTGCATTCCGGCGTCACACCGCACGTACACCGGATTTGCAGCCCGTGAGACGAGGCGGGATTTGCAGCCCGTGAGACGAGACGGGGAAGGTGTACGCGTTGCAACACCGGAGCGGCAACGCTCAGTAGTTAGTGTGTGTGACCACCAGTGCGACGAAATCTTTGCGGTGTGGCACCGCAATGCATCGTGTGCACAGGCTCTTAGGGCTATAGCTTATTATTTATTTTAGATAAAGTAAAGTAATCTTGGAATTGTGATTTGAAAATGTCGACAGCTGCAATAATTTTATCTGTTATTATAAAAAAAAACTCTGTGGCCAGCTATAAAACTTGGGAAGAAGACAAATAATAATAGACAAATAAACGGCGAATGAATTGTGTGAAGGATCATAATAATTATTACGGTTTGAAAGGCGATTAATTCTGTAATGACAACTGTAAGACATACAAGGACGAACGGACGTGCTAGTGCAGCAGAATTATTTTATGATGATGTAAGATTTTAGATGTGTTTGCTTCATTATCTTAATAACTACCAGTGCCCCGCGGTTTCACCCGCGTAAGTCTCAATCCCGTGAGAATATCGGAATAAAAAGTAACATATGTGTTAATCCAGGTTATAAACTATATATGTGCCAAATTTCATTCAAATTCGTTCAGTAGTTTTTGCGTGAAAGAGTGACAAACATCCATCCATTCATTCAATCATCCGAGTTCGTCACCTTATTCTTTATTCTTTTATAATTACTATCACACTCATTACATTCTAGTATGGCAGTAAAGTCACAAAAATCCTATCAGTATCTATTCAAATCTCGGCAAGCAACAACATCTACCAACATAATATGTAGGTACAGCTCCTAACTCCTTCTTCAAGTTTGCCCGCATGAAACTTGCATTTCTAACTCCACTGATAGAATTATCACTGCTTTGATAACTAAGTTACTTGTGCTGTTCGTGTTTAGTTATATTTTCGACTAGCTGCTGCCCCAGACTTCACCTGCGTGGACCCTAATTCTTTTTATAAAAAGTAAAAGCAAAGTAGCCAGGTTACTCCTTATGACATCAGCTATCTGCCAGTAACAGTCCCGCAAAAATCGGTCCAGCCGTTTCGAAGATTAGCCGGAACAAACAGACAGACAAAAAATTATATACTTTCATAATTATGCATTTAGTTAAAAGCTGTTATTTAGACATTACAAACAGACTCTTCAATTTTATTTATTTGTAGGAATGTATAAATAAGTAAAGGTGATACTGAGCTTTTAAGACCTTGTTAAGACTAAAAACTGTTGGCTGGTCTGTCTGTCTGTGTAAGTCGAAAGAAAAAAGGCAGCACTCCATGTAATTTGGGTGTTGCACTTAGACTTCGCGTACGTTCGTAAAAATAGTCTCAAAATATAGATCTCGGTCAAATTAAGATAAAAGGTAATCACAGCAAAATTTTTTAATATTGAGTTTCACCAGAAACACGTTGTTAAAAAAGCAAGTGGCCCCGTATAAACAAACCCCATGACAGTAAACCGACGAGTAAACAGTATATGACATTCAAAGATGGCGGAAATGAATAGTTCCAATAATGGCTACTGAAGGGAAAAGTGGCACTAGTAGCTGACTTTTTATATTAAACCCTCTACACATTGCACTTCTAGAAGAGCGTCATGTCCTATTGTACTCTATACACTTATAAATATATATTGCAAAGTAAGCAGTCATAATTACGTTAGGATTGACAAAATGTCTTTTGTTATTATTACTAATGTGAACGTCCTCCAAACTAATATTATAAATGCGAAAGTAAGTTTGTTTATTTGTTACGCTTTCAAGCTAAAACGGCTGAACGGATTTGGATCGCACACAGATAAACCATGCCCTGGGTCAGGACATAGGCTATACTTTTCATCCTGGATCGCAGACAAAGTTGCGGGTCATTGATAGTATAATATTAAGGCAAATCAATGAAAACAACGCTTTTGGAGGCAAGATATTGGGTTAACATCGCCCGACGTTTCACGGGACTGGTGCCGCGGGACATTTTTGTCCAGTGAATGCGTGGCTTTATCACTGACAATACTTGCCAGTGGGCTTGATTCGATTCTTGGTCAGTATATTCCTACCTATTATGCATTAAGCAAAAATAAAATATTATTACATTCTAATCTGAGAAGAACTTCTTCGAATAACTGAGTAGCCGGCTCAGTCGCCATGCTTGTCGTCAGCATTACCATACGATGCTCATCACACATACTAGCATTAATTGTAACCTATGGCATTGCATTAAACTCGATCATCTCTACACACCTGGATTACGTACAATCCTCATATTCTATACTTCACCACAAAACAAATAAAACTAGAAGGTAAGCAAACTAATCCACAAATATTTACAATGACACATCAAGACAAAACAGAGTAATGACATTAAAATATGACAATTAAGACATTTCTGATTTGAAGGTGACATTAATAGATTTTAATGGAAACTAAATTCTCCAAAAAACGTATACATGGCGGATTCATTTAACTGTCATACACAATAAGCAAATATATACATATTTATGAATATAAAACATGTTTCAAATACAAATGGCTCCAAAGCTTAGTGGTGTTTGAAGGGACAGGATTCTGCTTCTGAAAAATGTTTTAGATTTGATGGAACAGAACTGAGTTATCAATAATAATTAACATTTTGTCCTGTAATACTCTTCTAAAAAAAGAGGTAGTAAAAGTATCTTAATAGTTTAAACGATGAAACTACACACATCAACACGGTCTAGGGATATTTCATACTCAATTAAATAACTCGAAAATTACTGGCCGCATTGTAATCTTTCATACACCGATTTGTTTGTAATTTATCTCAGACTAATTCCAAATTAAAATTTTTGAAAATTCTTTTGTTTCGGTGGCATACAAATGTCTTGATGTGTAGGAGAGGGAATTTTCATTTGTGCGAAATTTAGAAAACAATACGAATTACGTTTAGTTACAGTTTTTTTTCATTTTTAAACGAAAGATAAAGTTAAAATTGAGGTATTGTAATGCCAACATTTGACGAGGGCGGAGATGTTACGAGCTGTGGGAATGCTGGAAGCTGGGTCTGTTCAGCGTAATGTTGCTGAGGTCATAGGGACCCACCAAAATGTAATTTCAAGATTGTGGACACGCTATCGTGCCACAGGTGAAGTAGCGGAGAGGCACCGGGGGCCAAGTCGCATCACTACCCCCAGACAAGATCGATTTTTGCAAATTACTGCGCGAGCTCAACCAAATGCAACGGCGACTCAATTGGTCCAAAGGCTGCGAGTGGAACACCAAGTGCTTGTGAGTGACCAAACTGTAAGAAGGCGACTGCATGAAAGCAATCTACGCTCTCGTAGACCACTCCGGGTCCCACCTTTACGGAGAGGCAATCGTGGACGACGATTAGAATGGGTTCGGAAGCACGTGGACTGGGGCCGTGAGCAATGGTCCAATGTGCTGTTCACGGATGAATCCAGGTTCGGCTTCCATCCAGATTCACGAAGGACGCGTGTTTGGCGAGTTCCTGGACGATGGAGCCGTCTTCAGAACCCTCAGGAAGTTCACCCATACCAAGGAGGAACAATTATGGTTTGGGCAGGAATTCGTCTTGGAGGACGGACGGATCTCGTTTGGGTGCGGGGCAATATGACGGCAGAACGATACGTCCAACAGGTGCTGGGGCCCGTAATCTTGCCCCACAGAACACAAATGGGGCAAGATTTCCTGCTCATGCACGACAATGCCCGGGCACACACGGCGAAAACGGTAGCAGCTTGGTTACATACACACAATGTTAGGGCCTTAGACTGGCCTGCTCAATCGCCAGATCTAAATCCCATTGAGCATGCGTGGGATATGCTGCAAAGAAGAGCTCTGAAGGAAGTTCCTGAAAATCTGGCTACAGAAGATCAACTTTTTGCGCACCTCAGAAGGACATGGGACAATATTCCGCAGCAAGACATTGACAACCTTGTTCTGAGCATGCCAAATCGTTGCCGATGTGTTATGAACATCATGGGCGCTTTCTCAGACTACTAACTTCAAGTTTATAAACACAAATTAAATGATTTTTCTATTTTTTTCAGTTTTTACTCATAACTTAAAAGTTAATTCATATACGGTTTCCGTCTATGCTTCTTTTTTTTTCCATAAAATCCTGAAATTTTAATCGAAGTACCTTAACCATTATTAAAAAATGGTAGAATATTAAATAACGTATCTTTTAAATATATAAATGTCATATAAATAATTAACACATTGATAGTAATTCGCTTTTTTAAAAATATCCCTAGACCGTGTTGATGTGTGTACTACCACCAAAATCCTGCTAATTAGCAATTATAGAAATATCATATTCTGGTGAGTATGGTAACTCCATAGCTACCGTCTCAGGTGCTGCGTTTAGATATTGCAAATAATTGCGTTTTGTTAGTCATATTATTTAATAAAATATTTGTTTATTCTTTTTTTTCTTTGTGCAGCTTAATAAAAAAAAGCTGATGCTTATAGAGAAAAGCTCTGTAGCTGTTTCATATAATGTACTTACATATTTTTATTCATGAACGCTTCTGAAATTAAGCGACACCAAAACTGCAATTGTTCTTTGGTCTTGAAAATCTATCTTAGTATTTAAGGGTACTATGCTGCCGCGCTAGCGATAATGGCAGTAACTACGTGTTACATAGTTTCGGTAAATGTCGCGCATAGTTTTTCGTCACTTTTTTACCTTTTCTGACTGGTTTTTTTTTTTGACGAAAACGTGTCATGTGAATTGTCAAGCGATTTTGATCCATATGCGGTGCAAATATTACTACCTATTTGACTTGTCTTGCAAATGATTATGGTTCGGGCCCCTTTGGGTGAAGGATGAAAATTAATAGCTTTAATTCGAATATTCGTGCTGATTGTCATCTTACGAGTATTAATCTTCATAAATTGTTATAAATGGGAAAGTGAGTTTGTTTGTTTCTAACGCTTTTTTTTTTTTGTATGTGAAATTATCAAACAACTTCGTCCGCTCTGGGCGTAGCGGGAGGGCGTGTCAGACTTTTACTGACTAAAACCCACCCGAGTTCCTTCAGTTGCCTGTACGTTGCCAGGGGCCACGGTATTTGTTAAGCTTTCACGCTAAAATGGCTGAACGGATTTCAGACTTGGGTAGACCATAACCTAAAGAAGGATATAAGTTACATTTTGTCCTGGATCGCAGACGAAGTTGCCGGCAATAGCTAGTTGAATAATAAATGTGTTCTGATTTGATTTTGTTTATATTATTATCTGCTCCAATCTTCTTTTCCAACTAATGATAACAAAACCTGGAATACGAGTATCGAAAGGTCTAGTTATACAATTCTGAGAACTTAGGGTTCTCTGAAATTTGAAGGCAGCTGACAAAGATATAATTATGTCTAGACAGACTATCAAAACTGTGAACTCGTGAACTCGTCGAAACAAAAAGCGTCCAACTGTTTGCCGCTAAATGCACGCGCAATAGAAAGTACACACGCACGCATACGCTGTGGTGTACACCAGCGTAACAAAGTTGGCTCTATCAAGACACAAAAAATTATAGGGAATTGATTTGACAGCTGGTATCTTGTTGATCCATAATGTTTAGAGAGCTTTCAAAGAAATTAGATTAGGATCTATAAAATAAAAATAGACCGCACCTAAATAATGCAGCCTATAATGTTACCACTACTGGGACAATTCATTTATGAAAATATTATGTATGTGAGAAAAAATCTACATCTTTTTAACAAAATAAGTGATAGACATAATTTTAATACTAGAAATAAAGATAAAATAAATCAACCATTTTTCAGACTATCTAAAGTACATACATCTTTTATGGGGTACTGTGTTAAATGTTACAACAGAATACCTTGTGATATATTAGAATTAAATGAAAGAAAATTTAAAACTCATATAAAAAATACACTTTGCAAACAAGCATATTACAAATTAGAGGATTATATCCAAGATAAAAATGCTTGGAAACATGCTGGTCCTGCTCCATAGGACAATTTAGAATCTAGACAAAATCTAACTGGTTGCTAATTTAATTGTATAATATATATATATATACTTTTTATATTGGTTTTACATTCTGTGATTACTCGAACTCACACACTGAGTTATATTACTTGTAAAAATGCTAGGAATATCGTATAATTTTACAATGTTTGTAAATATGTGAGCACCATGCATCTATCACATGATTAATTTATCTGTCATTCCTTAATTTTTCATATTTTTACCTAACGTGGTATAGTAATCTTATTCTAGGTGCATCGTCTTCACATATAATTATATAATTGATGTACACAAGATATTGTGAAAACATTTTAAAAGAGTAACGGTGGAGTTTCTTGCCCATTCTTCTCCATACGAAAACTACCTTTTGGAAGGGGCAACTAGAATCAATTATTATTTAAATGTTGACGTTCAAAAGTGCCTTTTTTGTGCCTAATTGAAATAAATTATTTGACTTTTGACTTTTGACTTTTGACACAGACCGCCTATCTGCGAGAGTGAGTGGGCCGTAATCCACCACGCGGGCCCAGTGCGGGTTGGTGTATTAAGTCTTCGAATTTTCAGTTCTAGAACATGCTGGTTTCTGATGCATTAATGGGTTCAATAAAAAAGGTACCTACATACTATCCAAAACTCAATTTTCGCGCAACGTTCATTTCCTATTTCGAGAACTGTGAAAATATTTTTTTTTCCAATTTCAATTTGCATATTCTGATTTTAACTCTGACTGTATCTACATAAAATATACTAAATCCTCTGAATACGAATTAAAAGACCTCCGTTTTCAGGTGGTCACGCTTTTGAATTAACAAATTTTGTTATTTGTATTAAAATGTGCAATAATTAACGCGATCGGGAATAAATAATTGTGTCCAAAATTCGTAACTCAATGAGCGATCGCGCGCGCGAAAATGCGGTCACGGGTGTAAGGGTCGTGGCACTATGGAGGGAGCGGAGCGGGATGAAATATTCTGGAACACTATTCAAATTTTCGACATATTTCAAAGGTACATAGGAGTAGGTACATTTTATTGGTAGTCTGGTTCTAGGTTTAATAAGTTGGAAGATTTGTGTACGTTTTGTTTTGGGTACTATCGAAGAACTTCATATTTATTTATTTATTTTATTATTTATGTACACACAGAAAAATAGATACAGATAAGACATAATCATAATCATACCTAAGCAGTTTAAAAACAAAATCCCGTGAACACGATGACCACATCTGTTACCGCGCCGGTTCTATAGCGGCCGACCGCTGCAATCAGAAATAGTCCTTACGGTGTAATACCTACTGTTTAGAAATAGTTTTGTAGATTTTAAAAACCGGCCAATTGCTAGTCGGACTCGCGCACTAAGGGTTCCGTACCATTCAATTACAACAGACATGATTTTTTTGCTGTTTTTATAGATAAAAACAGCAAAAATATCATGTCTGTTGTATGGGAGCCCCACTTTTAATATTTATTTTATTCCGTTTTTATTATTTGTTTTTATAGCGGCAACAGAAATACATCATCAGTGAAAAATTCATCTGTCTAACTATAACGGTTCATGAGATACAGCCTGGTGACAGACAGACAGACAGACGGACAGCGGAGTCTTAGTAATAGGGTCCTGTTTCACCCTTAGGGTACGGGACCCTAAAAATAAGTAGATTAGAATAAATACTTGCAATGTTTTCTTGTTGTGTTGGCACGAGCTAGGTCATACAATCACTTTCGCCTAACAGATTTTGCGGATAATAGGGTTAATAAACAGGCTAAAAGGGGCCTAAGTATCTGACTTCTATTTACCACTCACAAACGACACATGAAGTAAATAAAGAATGTTCAAAGCCCATATAGTAACAGACGAATTCAAAGCTTCTATGACATTCGTTTTCGCAATATTCATATCTCAAAAATATAAATGTCATCTCTGGTTTCACATCTGACTTTTTACAAAGAACCTTACCACTAAACGGCGTTATAAAGATCTCTTTGATCGACGCTTTGATCTCGATAAGTGACAAAAAATATACCCTCAGCTTCGCTAAACCATCAACCCTCAACACAGAGGACCTACCCTAACTTTTAAAACTCCCAACATCATTTGCAGCGCCCAACCGCACAGCCAGTAGCTCTCAAACTACGGAAGGGGGAGGTCGCGTCCTTCCCTTATCTTGGCGGGAAAATTGTGACACTTCTTTTTTCGAACGCCCGAAAAAAGTATTTTATTTCCGGAGTGTTTTTTTTTCTGTATCAGACATTTTGTGTTTCACCCTCATTGTTGCTGATGACAGGCGGAGTGTAAATCCTTTTTGGTAAGTATTAGAAGAGTAATTTAAGTTTGTTGAGTAGCAATCTAAGTTTCTTGACGGCTTCCTGAGTTCTTAGTGTTTGTTGTCAACTTTTGTTTGTCGGTATTAATTACTTGATAACAATCTGTATTGAATTTTAAGAAGGGCTGGTTTCATCCCTTAATCATTAAACTTAGGAGTCTATTTTCGAGAACTGTCAACATTTTAGGCTTGTTTGAGCCAGCTTAGTATTGAGATTGACATTGTACCTACTTAATTTTGTATTGAATAAAATTATTGAGGTTCTTTAAAAATGCGTAACTGATTTTGTACGAAATTACGTACATACTAGATAAATTAACTCGAACATATCTGGAAGTGGTTCTAGTAAAACTTTTGTTTAGCGGTGTATGGAGTAGTCAAATAACTTACACTCCAAGAGTTGCTAACATCGATAATATAGTTGGTAGTTCGCTGTAACTACATACTCATGTTCGAAGTTAGCGTAAACATTGCATGTTGAAGCTGCTATTATATTGTACAGCATAAACAAAGAATGGAGAATGGGTTTAATGAATATTTTAAGCAAATCAACTCGAATTTCCAATACATATATCCGATTGGCGGGCAAAACAGTATAGGTACCATCAAAAAGCTTAACATCATTTGCCTGCTCTTTCGGCGCAGCATGTCCTTTCTTCCATATTTTTCTACTAGTCGTCATCTCGGTAGTCACTCCCTTTCTAGCCATATCATCTTTAACACAGTCCATCTATCGTTTCTTTGGTCTTCCCTCACTCGTATAGCCATTCACATTCATGCTCAAAGTTTCCTGACGACATTTTCTTAATCACTCCGCATTTTTTTTTTTTTTGTGTGGGATATTATCAAATAACTTCTCCCGCTCTGGGCGGAGCAGGAGGGCATGTCAGACTCTTACTGACTAAAACCCACCCGTGTTCCTTCCGTTGCCTGTACGTTGCCAGGGGCCACGGTATCCCTTTCGGACTTTCCCGCAACCCCGGCAGGCATTGGTCCTATCGAACCCCTTCACTTGCTGACATCTCTTTGAGGCGCGCGTGGAACACAACGCGCCGTCGACCCGGGCCTGGTCCTTATCGGACGGCGAGCTACCCATTGCTCACCGTCCGCAAGTCCGCTCCTACGGTGGCCGGGAATGATTCCCGACGCCCAGGGCGTCTCCTGCGGCGGCTAGGGGCGTGAAAATTTTTGGTATCACTCCGCATCACATGACACCAAAAATTTTCAGCCTCTTTCTCTACACCCCTCCTCTCTCCTTATATACTCATTTCAATACAAAAAGCTTATGTCTCATGGTAATAATAATGTTCTGCAATTGTCCAGCACCAACCATGGGTTGTCCTAGCATAATGCATACAGGGATAATCGTCGGTTGGTGCCTCAACACTTAAAAAATCTAAGGGGCCTCTGCAAGTTGGCTTCGGCCCCTCGTACGCCTTCCAAAGGTTCGGGATCCCAGGGTCCATAATTGTTTCTATAATTATTTATTTTATTTACCACCTGTAATTGTACGTTATGGATTGCAATAAACGATTTGAGATTTGGGACCTCAGGGTCCCGAGATCCGATAAGGACCAGGCCCGGGTCGACGGCGCGTTGTGTTCCACGCGCGCCTCTAAGAGATGTCAGCAAGTGAAGGGGTCCGATAGGACCGCTGCCTGCGGGGGTTGCGGGAAAGTCCGAAAGGGATACCGCGGCCCCTGGCAACGTACAGGTAACGGAAGGAACACGGGTGGGTTTTAGTCAGTAAGAGACTGACACGCCCTCTCGCTCCCCCCAGAGCGGGAGAAGTTATTTGATAATTGTCCAATAAAAAAAAAAAAAAAAGGTCTCGTTATATGTCAGACATTTAAATAATAATAAATAATCGTTTATTTATAATAAAGAGACACATTTACAACAACCTTTAACAATTAAAATAGAGCACAGTTGATTATTTGCCTGAACTCTATGATGATGCTGCTCCGCTGGATGCGGGAAGCACAGAACCGGTTGAAGTGGTGGTGCTTGAGGCCTATGTCCAGCAGTGGACGTCTTTCGGCTGAAATGGTGATGATATTTAACTTTTAATTCTCGCCACTTGTCCTGTCATCTGTACATGTGAAGATTTAATGTCTGCGTCAGCGAATGGAGTAAGCATTGCTGAGTAATGAGCCATGAGAAAATACTTCTTTTCAAAAATGATTTGCCATCGACACGTTGAGAAGCAGAAGACTCTATACCTAGTTGGTAAGTCACAACTAACACCTGCAGTATGTGGTTTACATAGGATCAGCGTGGATGGCATGGTAAATAGCAGATCTATGGCCAACTGTGAGATGGTTAGGTATAAAATGAATGTGAAGAACTGAAGTACATCAGAATTTCAGGAAACTTAGTGGAAGATCCATGAAATACGAAATCTCCCCTATTGATAGCTAGACCATCAACCTAAATAACAACTTAACAGGTCAGAGTCAAATTCAAAGTCAAATAATTTATTTCAATTAGGCACAAAAAAGGCACTTTTGCAAAAAAAAAACAAAAAGAAAAAAAAAAAAACTAGTCACTCCTTCCAAAAGGTAGTTTTCGTATGGAGAAGAATGGGCAAGAAACTCCACCGTTACTCTTTTAAAATGTTTTCACAATATCTTGTATACATCAATTATATAATTATATGTGAAGACGATGCACCTAGAATAAGATTACTATAACACGATAGTTAAAAATAATGAAAAATGAAGGAATGACAGATAAATTAATTATGTGATAGATACATGCTCACATATCCTTGTTAAAATAGCTTTTGAAATAAAGTATCATTGGGGTTTTCCATCGGGAATTTCTCAGTGGCAGGATTTGTGCCCGGTTGATGGCAATCGGCTCGCCCCCTATTACATGGGACTTAAACATAGCTGGCGAACAGTGGGTGTACTATAGGTACACCTCTGCTGAATCCTTTGGGGACAACAAGCATGTTTTGTTTATATCATATTTATTGTTTATGTAAAATAAAACATTTATATGTATCGAAGTCTCCTAACACAGGCTTATTTGCTTAAAAGGAGGCTCCAATTACTAATTGATAAGAGCGTTTATCCTAAAAGTTGGCAACGTTGCAAATAGCTGTCAAAAATTTACTTGTTTTGATTAATTTGTAAATATTACTGTATGGAAATAAGAAATGTGGCTAACTAGCGAACAAGAATATTAATAATGAATATTCTAGTTCGCTAGTTGGAAAGTGGTTGGAAAGTTTCCAAATACTTTTTTTACGTCTAAAACTAAATATTCGGTGTTACGATATTAATGATTGCATTTCATAATCAATATTCTAGTTCGCTAGTTGGCCTCATTTCTTATTTCCATACAGTAATATTGCCAAATTAATCAAAACAGTGAAATATTTGACATCTATTTGAGACGTTGCCCACTTTCAGAATAAACGCTCTTAAGGTTGTAAAAATAATAAGCAATTTTCATATTCATTTCATCGAAACAAGAGATTATTGAAAATTTCATACCAGGAAATTGAAACAACACAACCAAGTTAAAATATATATTAAGTTAATTCGCAGAAATCGGTATAGAATTGCATTATAACTGACGTAATCATAAATAATATTTGACTGACTGACACATACATTTTCGGGTCGGCACATTCGATTCGGCAGTAACAACAAGGTGAAGCAGTTACTACACATATTCGGCTTCCATTTCACTCGTACCGATCGGCAGCTACCCTCGCTGAATTATGGTCGGGTCGGCTTAGCAAAATTCGAGCTAAGCCACATTCCTGGACAAATATCGAATTTGCCGCCCGTCTGTGCCGAATATGCCGAGCCGAGTAAGTGTGTAGCACCCCTCAAGTAGTAAAACTTGAGTTACCCAATTTTTTACAAGTCGTCATTGTCTGAAATTCGTGTAAGAAAAAGGCAAAATACCAAGAAAATTGTCTACAGTCCGGCCGTTGAGCGAATGCGTTGTTTACACCTGTCAGTTTCATAGTAACGAATATGTGTTTTGCGAAGTTTGGTCCTTATTAGTACTAGAAATTGTTCAACTGTCAGGAATGCATACTCTCGACGGCCGGACTGTAAGAAACTAAATGCTTTTCTTGTACCTACTATTTATTTTCAACTAAAAACTGAAACACATTTCCAAATAACAATTAAGTATCTTATTATCATTTTGTAGTATTTGACTTAGAAGGTAAGTATATAAGTATATCTGCTGGGTAATTGCGTAAGACACTTTCAATGGAAACGTGCTTTCATTATGACAGTTCAACAGCATGCATTGATGTATTCACGCTGTTGAGCAGCTAAATTTTTCAAACATAGTCGGACAAATGGGCTACGAGAACCACCGATCGGGTCCCACTGAACGTACGACGAAATCGCTGCAAGCCGAGACGAAGATAGCGGGACGAGGTTGATTCCTACCGAAAGGACTGGCCGACACTTGCAAAAGACAGAATTGTGTGGAAAAGGGAGAGAAGAAAATCGTCAATGTTCGGATTGTAATTGAAAGTCTGTTACGCAATCAGGGTGCTACACAGACTGATTTAACCAGCAGAGTTTAAGGAAGAGGTAAAAAAATTAATTGCATATTACTTCCTTGTTTTTCTTTGAAAACCAAAATAAGCAACACATGCTAAAATACGTTCCTAAAGTAAATATTTTAACAAACATGCCAAAAATTTTCAAGAAAATTGAAAAATTGCGTTTTCACATTTTTATACGAAATGAATTTCTAACAAATTCTTTAACAAGCACCTGAAAGATGGCTTTATTTTTCTAGTAATTCATTATTTTCAAGTAAAGGCTTAGTTTCCCGGAATATTAAATTAACTTCAGTGTCTGCCCGCAGTTAATCTAATATTCCGGGAAACTGATGTCTATAGAATTACATTATGCTCATAATAGCTGGTGTTGAAAGGGCAAATGAAAACAACATTATTTTGTAACTAAGTTTAATTATATTTTATCTAATTTCAGACTTAATAAAAGGCACATCAACAGCCTCGTCTTTATAAACATCTTTAAAATAACCATAATTATAGTAATCCTCAATTTCCTGCAACGTCCTGTTCCTTGTTTCTGGCACATACTTCCAAATGAATAAAATCGACAACGTTGCGTAGACCGCGTAAAGTAAAAATACACCCCATACGTTTATATACACACTCAGATAAGGGTATGCTTTCAACGCCGAAGAATGGAGCACACACGTATAAATAACATACAAACAACCGCCTACGCCTCTGTGTTTCACTGGCATTATCTCGCTTGATATAGAAAAGCCTATACAACTCGAACCCAAACTCAAGAATGCCATGAAACCGACTAAACAATACACTCCTAAGTCCTTTGACACGGTCCCTACGCTTTGTAAATACGTCATAATGGTAGTAGCTGCCATAAAAACAGTTGACCCGGACATACTGAATAACATCACGTTTTTGCTGCTGTAGTACCGGACCAAGACTGTTGCTATGTTGTAGCCGATGAAAAGAAAAACGTCCATGGCTAGCTTTGCATGTTCGTTGAATTTGCCAGATATTTTGAAGATCATATCGGTAGAGTAAATTATGACGGGCATGCCTCCTCCCCAATACAGAACATTGATTAAGACAAAAGTATGCAGCGTTGGCAAATAAAAGTCTCTACTAGTTATTGTGTTCCTGAAATCTTGCAAAGTTGTTGCTGATTCTATCTTCAAATTATCTTTCTGTGAATTAACAATCGCTTTCAATTCTTTCTTCGATTCTTCATCAGTCCCTCTCAATCTAACAAAATTCTGTTCACATTCATTAAATCTCCCTTTACAAGCCAACCATGAAGGTGACTCAGGCCAAGCAAAGCCTAAAGGGAGTGCTATAAAAACTGGACAGCACATGATTAATCCAACCGTCTTCCAATGCAGGTACCGGCCTATAATTCCTACCGAAGAAATGCCCAAAGCTTGGACCGTTCCATACATTAGTAAGCATGTATTTCGATATTTCGGTTGTACCATTTCGGTGACACTTAGAAAACTGACAGTTATGAGACTGTTGGTACCGAGACCATGAAAGCACTCCCCGATAATTAACATTATAATGTTCTGTGCTAAGTACGTTAACATCCAACCGGTGATAAGGAAGATACAGCTTAGAATGAAGGCAAATTTCCTGCCTCTGTACTGCATGATGAAGGGTACAAGAATGCTTGGTATGCCAGCTATGCCGTGAACGGAACCTGAAAAAAGCAGACATTTTATATAGTTTTGTTAATCGCCAGAACGGACACGAGATCACAGACTGCCGCGTCTACAGTTCGTACGTGAACATTTTCGTTGGACTCAACGTCAATGGAGCCAGGTTCATTTTACGGATGAAACCAAAATTATTCTGTATGGCAATGATGGACGTAAAATCTACCGAAGACAGGGAGAATGTTTTCAGCAATGTTGCATTGAAGGAAGGAAGGTAAGTTATGGTGGTGGGTAATAGACAGTCCCTGGCGGAATTTCCACCAAAGGAAAAACTGGCCTTGAGGTTGTGACGAGACCACGGTTGCCACCACTAAATAGCGACCGATACATTTGTCAATGCTTAGACGCTTATGTGTGCCATATGCTGTTTGTGGGCCAGGGTTTCATTCTTATGCGTGATATTGCAAAAGCGCACGACAGTATCGCAATAATGGAATGGCCAGCAAGAAGCCCTGATTTATGAATCTACGTATGGGACGAGCTGAAGAGGCGTGTTCGAACTAACCAACTTGCTCCAGAAACTTTGCAGGAACTGAAAACTACAATCTTGGTAGCTTGGGAGAACATTCCACAACACGTCATAGTGGCATTAATGAATTCCATGCCAAACCGCATGATGACCATCGCATAATGGTCTTGGAGGTAACACAAGTTGCTAAATAAAAGTTTTCTCAGAAAACCATTGTTTTCTTCAAAAATTCCACACTAATTTTGCCCCTGAAAAACGCAAAAAGACGACTTATTGCAATTCAACTGTTTTATTTTATGTATTCCAATTTCAAATTTGGAACAACTCAAACGGAAATGATAGTCAGTGACTGGCTTCAAAACCACATTTTTTTTCTTTGTTCATTACCATTATTTAAAAATATTTTAAAGAGACATTTAAAAACTACGCAAGGTGGCTCGATTCAGGTGTCCGGGAGTATATGAATAGTTTTTAGAAATAAATCAAGTTCCAGTATAAGACAAAAGTCTTAAATTATTTGAAATAACTAAAATGATCTAAAATAGTCTTCTTAAAGTTTAATAGGGAGTACAAAAATAAGTACGCAGATTATTTATCACCGTAATGCTAGATTTTGCATAAAAGTTAAGTAAGACTTACTTACATAAAGACGCATTAGTTCAACCATTTTTATTTTAATAATCAGACTGCAACGCGCCAATCCATCATCATTTGCCTAGCCTTTTCCCAATAATGTTATGGTCGGCTTCCAGTCTAACCGGATGCAGCTCAATACCAAAATTTTACATGGAGCGACAGCCTATCTAAACTCCACAACCCAGTTACTGGGTAACACGATACCCCTTTGTAAGAAAGACTGGTAACTTACCGATCCATGATCCCTTATGTAAGTCTATTTGTATGATGGTATCATTTGACTTGAGCTGTTCTAGCAACACGCTAGGGTATGCTATGACTCCACCAGCCGATAGTGCTGCCAAGTGTGTTGAACCGGCCACCAGGAACTGGAAACAGTGATAAAGAAGTAGGAGTAAGACTATCGATAAAGAGTGTTGCATTCATTGCATAATTATACGAATGCGCCATGATATTTGTTATGTAACCAGATGTCAAAACGTCATACATATAGTTTTCTGACAGCTGCGCGCACAGACTACTCTAAGCCGACGGCGCGCGAGTCGATTACCACAGACTACATAGTGATACTACGTATGTCGATTACCGACTTTAACGGAATATTGCCATTTTTAAATATTATACTTTTTTTATTTATGTAGAATTAATTATTGTATTTTATTTTATTTTTTATATCTTAACTATATTTCATGGTATGCTGCACCGGTCAACGTCATGACGTCAACACCGGCTGTCGCTGAAAACCAGCGCTGGGGCTCTGTCTTGCATAGGGTCGCAGCATCATGCTGAGCGATGGCCGTTTTGCGTGAATGTGACGCATATTTTCCCAGAAACTTGTTTCCATTTTTTTATTTTAATTTTGTTTTCTTTTTTTTTGCGTCATGTTTACCGCAAATAAACGTATTTTCTTTCTTTCTTTTTTTCTATCTTTTTCGAATCTTCTGTTTTTCAAATATATATTTTTTTTTCTGTACATTGGTTTTAACAAACAATTTTACAAAAATAAAAGAATGATTTAACACCACATAGATGAGTTGTTCAGACATTATCTTGGTGAAATCATCTGAGGGCCATGCAGATTTTTGCCAGCTACGTCTATATTCTTTAAGATTGTATATTGTTTGTAGGTAAGAGCTTACTGTGTTTGAGCAAAAGCCTCGATAGGTTAAGAGGGAACAGGGCCTGCGATTCTCTATACAAATGTATTCCCCTTTTTTATTCCTGAATAATGCCTCTAGAGAAATCACTTTTTTTTATAAAATCAATTTATAAGTCTGCTGTAGCCACGTTTCTGTTATTTCCTTTTTTTCAGAAACTTATTGGTAAAGAAAATATGACCCTCCAAAAATGACAAAATTGCCTCATTTTTACCGCCGTGATTAGAGGCCTACCAGACAAATTCGAAAAGATTTTACCATAAAAGAAATGATGATAGGAACCTAGACATACTCTTTCTTAAAATATTAATGTAAAAAATAATTCAATTGGCCCAGATTTCGAGGAGACAAAAGGGGAATACGAAACGTCAACCTCGTAAATTTTATTTGATGATAATTATAATCGGTCTGAGTTGCAGCTGTCCCTATCGCACTCTACGGAAGCAAACTTGAGGTAAAACGACGGCAATAGTTTCTTCAAATACCTATATTTCAAATTCCTCGCAGGCCCTGTTCCTTCTTAAGATGGTAGCAGTGACCTAGATAATACAAACCTAGATTAATGCGGAAGCATAAGCATTATCAAGTCTCTGCGTTGACTTTATGAATTAATTAGAATTAATGCATGACTTTAGATAAATTTCACTATAACAGGCATCAAACATCTGAGGGCACGGTACTGCCCCAGCCAAGTAGAGCAAAAACAAACAAACAAAGGCACAGCCGTACCACCCTTTTTTCGAAGCCATTTAGTACATTTTCGAGTATAATCTTGTTAGCTGTGGTAATAAGTTGATCAAAAAAGAAAAAGCAAAACATAGGTTAACTTTAGATTTGAAAATAGTTAAAATCGAAAAGGCTCACAGTATAGAGAGGTAGAAAGAACTAACGCTCTCTATAAGGAAATACAATTACAAAGAGCGGTGATACAATAAAAAGAAATGGTCTTGGTAAAGTACAGTAATCTTGATTACAATAGAATTGTTGTTAATCTAAGTGGAAGGATTCCTGATTCAAGATACAATCTATTACGACGTCCATAAGAAACAGTTGCCCTATTTAGAGAGAAATAGATAGGAAATACCTCTTTGTATAATTTTAAAAGTGGAATAAAAGAACGTTATTTAATGAAAGTGAATCTTATAATAAAAAAGAAAAGAACATCTGGGCATGGAAAAGTACATAGATGTTGTAGTGTCACGATAGGTAATTATTAGACAAAGAGAAAAGTATAAAAATAGGGCCTCAATGAGATGAAAATTAACCAAGAGACAGAAAATAGAACCACAATCCGCCATTTTGAATTTCGAGTGTCTTCATATAAGCGAACAGGAGACCTTGTGGAAAATGACAAATCCAATTACCCATTCTTGAAAACGATTCAAGGTAAATATTACTTAGTGCGTGAAATTCATAAATTTACCTTTTAATATTATATCATAGTAAGCTAAAATAACTGATCAGCACTTACTTGCCTCGCTAGCGGTGACAGCATCATAATGACTGTCTAATTTTTCAACTAAAACAAAGATATACTTTTCATTATCCTTGACGTTGTCTAGCTTAGAAGCCTTTGTTTCTATGCTGTGGCCATCATCATTACAGCGAATACCTGTAGGTAAATAATTATCATGTTATTGTTTTGATAATAGAGAGGGGTTCGGGTCATCCCGGACTTGCCCTAATTTTGAATCAAAAAGCGTCCGGGTATCCTTTTGTTGTTTGGACCAAGGACGTTGCTCGATCTATTGATAATTAATTAAATCTTTCAACTTGATATTGTTGTGTTCTTCGGTTTTGTGTTTAAGTTATTTAAATTAAGTAAGTTCGGTATTTCGGTCTCGGAAAGTTTTGGGGCTTCTTTGTTTTTTAATTAAGATTGTTTTGATGTGTCACTGGAAATGGGTCCGAATTGAATTCCAGCTAACAAAATATTATTTAGTACTGGTACCCCTTTATCAATAAACCAAGAGTTATAAAGGCTCCCGCAGACAGGCGCAACGCGACTCCGGTAGAACCATTTCTATGAAGTTTTCATAGAAATTGTTCCATCAGAGTCGGGTCCGGCTGTCGCGGTGCACTTGTCTGCGGGATTCTTAAGAGCGCACCGAAGAAATAGCGAAATAATTGCGTTCGTTTAATCCCTTGCTGCATCATTATTATTTAATCTTTGCTACAAATTTGTCAGATATTTAAGGATTCACTATATAAATCGTTCACTTTAGAAACACGAATATGTACTTGTAATTTCCTTGATAGAAAAAAAAAACCAAAGTAATCTCTAAAAACAATATAAACCCTTAGTATGGCGTAAATACTTCACGGAAGATCATCAGTTTTTTTTTTAATAATAATAAAACTACATGTTTTCGATAACGTATTATTGTTTCAGCCGAAAGACGTCCACTGCTGGACATAGGCCTCCCCAAGCACCTCCATTTCGACCGATTCTGTGCCTCCCTCATTCCTGCGACCATCAAAATACATGTTTTTGATAACGTATACATTTTACATTTTCAAAACTTGTGTTCGTTTTAATAATACGAAGGAAATACCGAAATTAGCGCGCGAACCGCCCATTCTTTATCCCGCTCTATCCCATTCATTAGCGGCTCGGTGCACCCTTAACTTCAGTTTAGGTAACCGTACGTTTTTAGAGGTTTAAGTTTGTCATAACTTTTCCCGGGATTTATTAGTAAGGGAGTATGTATGTGTGAGGATTTTTTACTATTTGCTTTTTAAATCGAAAGGATTTTATCAGGAATTCCTTTAATCTTAAATAGAATAATAATGTGTCAAAGTCAAGTCAGAGGAAATTGCAGATTAAATCAAATTAATAAAAATAAAAAGTCCCGGGTTATAATTGCTAAAGTTGCAGCACTACCAACTACCAACTGGAACAAGTCGTGGTATTAATTTAATAAATAATACAAAACAATATTGACACAGTTGTTGAAAACGTTTATAATTATTTTTGTCTTGCTATCTGACTATTAAATTGATATAAAAACAGGTTCAACTTACGAAACACTCAATCTCACGCAGTTTTTTTTTTAGATCACCACTGTCAATAGTTCCTAGGCACTTACGTCAAGCATTAACATTTACCTACTGTCAAATGATCGCGTCAAAGAATACATCTCTTTATATAAACTTATGAACAGGAAACATATAGCATATAGTGGTTAAGCGATTGACTTCTGCGCTGCGTGTCGCAGGTTCGATTCTCGCAGGGAGCAAATATTTGTATGACCTACAAGTAGTTGCTCCGGGTCTGGCTGTTTGTGTATGTAAATTTAAATTTTGTTAAATATACCCAAAATACAGGAGAAATTACTAGTGTGGTGCAGTTTAAAAAAAAAAGAAAGAAGTAAAAGAAAGAAAGAAGAAAACAAAGAAAGAAAGAATAATACCTCAATTTTGTATTATGTACTATTATTTATCTTAAAAAAGGCATATCAGCCATTTTTAACAAATTATTCAATTAAAACTGGTAGGTTGGAAAACAATTTGTATCGCGTCCAATATTAACAATGCGGTTACCGAGACCAACCTTATATAATTTTGTAATCTGGTTTTGGTCATACTTTATTTATTAAGTGTACATTCGAACAAAAAGTTTGGTATACAGGCAAAAACTATTATTCGTTCCAATATAAATTTTTAACTGACTTCAAAACATAGAGGACGAGTTATTTATTGTGCATAAAATTATTTATCACTTTGTAGTCGCTTGTTAAACATGGCACAAAAGCGAGGAGGCCTATACTCAGCAGTGGGTGGAACAAGGCTGTCAATGATGATAATGATGAGTCGCTTTTTAAGAATAAGAATAAGAATAAGAATCATTTATTTGCAGAAAATACAGGTGTTACCAGTTGTAAAAGTTGGTGGTTTTAATGTACAGTCCATATTTTGCCTGTTTAGGGCATGCAAATTAATTTTACATTAATAAGTACCTACTTATTTTAATAAGTATAGGTACAGAAAAATACCTTGGTTTTTTAAAAATATAATGAGGTACACACATAACAAAACTTAACCTAAAAATAACATTTTATGTACCTAACAAGAATTCTTAAAACTACATAAAGCACATCACAAAACAAAAGGAAACTTAAAATATTTGTTTTTCTTTATGTTGCAGAAATTCTTGTAAACTATAAAAACACTTTTCTATTAACCATCTACGAAGTTTAATTTTAAAATATTTAAATGGTAGCTCCTTTATGATCTTAGGTAATTTATTAAAAATTGTAATGCACATATGATAAACATTATTTTTTATTAGAGTTGTATTACAAAAAGGAACTAAAATTTTTGTTGCGTCTCTTGATCTCTGTTTTGTGTAATTGTCACCTTTGAATCTAAAGAATTCATTATGTTTTCTCACAAAAACCGATACCTCAAACAAATACATTCAAGTCAAGGTCAAAAGTTTCAGTTTTATGAATAAAGGCCTGCAAGAATCAAGCGGACCGACACCGCATATAGCTCTTAAACATTTCTTTTGTACAATAAATGTCTTATCATTGTCTGTTGAATTGTCCCATATTATTAGTCCGTATCTTAATATCGATTCAACATACCCACTATATGCTATGCGGGCTGTTTTTTCGTCTGATACAATGCGAAGTTTTCTTAAAGCATACACAAATCTATTTAGTTTACTGCATACGTTGTTAACATGTTGTTTCCAATTACAAAATTTGTCTAGAGTTATACCTAAGAATTTAATACTTTCTGTTTTTTCTATGTTTTTGTCTTTTATTTTAATATTAATACTATTGGAGAGTTTGCTTTTGTACGTACGAAATTTTATGAATTTTGTTTTAGATATATTTACACATAGGTTATTAGATTCAAGCCATTCTATTACAGACTATACAGCTTCGTGTATTTTATTTTCATGGGTTGAACTTTTAGTGTTATTAGGCACTATAACAGAAATATCATCAGCGAATAGAACACTATCATAATTTATTGAATCTGGTAAATCATTGATATAAATTAAGAATAGCAAAGGGCCCAAAACGCTCCCTTGTGGTACGCCATATTTATTTAGTCTTGATGAGGATCTGTAGACAGTGGATTCAAGATTAACATTTAAATTAGTAACTACAACACATTGCTGTCGGCCTGTTAAAAAACTTTTTATCCAATCTAGAGCGACACCACGGATACCATATTTTTCACATTTGTTTAGTAAGATGCTATGATCCACATAATCAAATGCCTTACTCATATCAAAAAACACTACTGCAACCGGGATTTTATCATCTAGATATTCTGTGATCTTTTTAATTAGGGTAAAAGCTGCTAAAGATGTTGATTTATTATGCTGAAATCCGTTTTGCTCCTGTTTAAGAATATTATGCTTATCTAAGAAACTTATTAATCGGTTGTAAAATAGCTTTTCAAAGATTTTGGATAACACAGGGACAAGTGTAATAGGGCGATAGTTATTTGGATCTTTTCGATCACCTTTTTTGAATAGAGGCTTAACTATGGAATGCTTTAAATTCTTCAATTCAATTTAAATTCTCTGGAAAAATTCCTTGTGACAAAGAATTTTCTATAATATGTTTAAGAACTGGAGCTATGACATGTGCACCTGTCTTGATAATCCGTGTGGAAATAGAATCATAACCTACTGCTTTGGTGTCGTTTAATCATTTTATTGTAGTAATGATTTCTTGCTCTGTGGTCGGTCTGAGAAAAATTTAATTATCATTTATATGGTTTTGAGTCTGTCGTTGTTTATTTGGAATATTTGAGTTACGATCATTGGGAATATCGATAAAGAATTTATTAAATGTAGATGCTATTTGAGTAGGTTCTTGAATAAGTTTCCCGTTAACTTGTAGTGATGTTATACTATTTATTGTCCTAATGCTATCATTTTTGTCTTTTATTATGCTCCAAGTAGCTTTGCCTTTGTTAGTAGCTTGATTCATTATTTTTTTATATATATTTTTCTTTGACCATATTATGCATTTTTTAAGTATTTTTTCATAATTATTATATTTCTTGTGTGTCTCTTTTGTTTTATGTCTGTAGTACGAAAATCTCAAATGTCTTCCTTTTGCACTAGATTTTCTTAGTCCTTTAGTAAGCCATTTTGGAGATTGTAAATTTGAAGCCATTCTAATTTTGTAATAAGGAAAACACAGTTTGTATTAAAGTATGAGTTCTTGATGAAAATAATTAAACGCTTTATTTATATTAGTTTCTGTGTAGACTTCCTCCCAGGATAGTTGTGATAAATAGTATATAAATTTTTCTATATTTTCTTTACTAAACTCTTGTTTTTGACAGTACCAATACTGTTCAATTTTCTTATAGTTTGCTGGAAATTCTAATATTTGAGCGGTATCAATTTATGAATTCAGTTGTCCTTTTTTGTTGGTAAATAGGTTTTATAGTGTGCGTTATAATTTTTTACGCGTGTTGAGACACTTTTATGAGTGATGTAAAATATTTAACTTCTCAGCACACTCACAATATTGTTTACAAGTTGTTGCAATCTCTTAGTTCGACTGTACTTACATTCACACTGACTGACATACAAAAAGCCTTCAAGTCGCGGTGAATATCAATAATTCCCTGTCAAGTGTAAGCAGGTGATAAGTCAACTGTATGATCTCGGTTTATATCTTTAAAAACACAATTTTATCCTGATTAAAGTGGTCATGTCACTCAGTACCTAGTGGGGCAAAAAATGATCTACTGATGACGTGAAATGACAAAATATCGAGACTTCTGTGCTATATCTAAGTTAATTATTAATGTATTATACACTGAAACCTTCCGAAATAAATGCTTTAAGCGGTATTAAAAACGATTGTGTAGTTTAGAAGATCTAAGTGGTCACACAGCCAGACATGAAAAATTACTTTATTCATAATATATGCATAATCAGCCTATAATGTTCCCAACTTACAGGCCTCCTCTCGACAACACAGGCCCAGTGCGGGTTGGTAGATGTCGCATGTCTTCTATGTTTTTGGTTCCAAGACATGCTGGTTTCCGCACGATGTTTTCCTTCTTTGTTTTGAGAGCAGTGCCGATAATGGGCTGCAATGGGTTCAACCTACAGCTCGTAAGTCGCAACCATCACCACTGCTTTCATACCGTATATAGATTATATTATATTAAACATTTTTGGTCTTAGAATCAACATAAGATTATTTTCATAAATTTTGCTCTCAGTCCTGTTTATAAGTTAACTTCTCAGTAAGTATATAAATTAACGCGTATCTAATATAAACTTCATGTTATAAAATTACAGCTATGGGAACACTAAAATAATTTTATAACAGTATTGAATGCCGTGTTACAGAAATAGTTACGTTCTTAAAAAGCTGTTTAGTTTTAGGAGTGATAAGGCTGTATTTTGTGTGTTATATTTTATGTTTATAAGATAAGTTAATTAATCATTATTTAAGGCGGAACTAATATAAACTTCCTTTCATAAAATTAAGCAAAATAGATAGATAGATAGAATACTCTGTATTGAATTTTTTTGAAATTTTACATACGGTGACAGTGGGCGGTCTTATCGCTTAAAGCGATCTTTTACAGACAACCTTTGGATGGATTAAAGGTAACAGGAGAGACAATACTGCAGGTAGTCAGTGGTGTACCATTTACATATACAATAAATACATACATACATAAAGCATAAACTAATAATAACCAATAATCTTTAGCATAGTATAGAATGCCGTGTTGAAGAAATAGTTATGTTCATACACAGCTTTACAGGGTGATTTATAGGCAGTATTTCGTTTGGTTACTGGTCAGTATTTCGTTTGGTTACTAGTCAGTATTTCGTTTGGTTACTAATCAATATTTCGTTTGGTTACTAGTATTTTGTTTGGTTACTGGTCAGTATTTCGTTTGGTTACTACTCAGTATTTCGTTTGGTTACTAGTCAGTATTTCGTTCGGTTACTAGTCAGTATTTCGTTTGGTTACTAATCAGTATTTCGTTTGGTTACTAGTCAGTATTTAGTTTGATTACTAGTCA
This sequence comes from Xanthia icteritia, assembly GCA_949128155.2. Taxonomy (NCBI): domain Eukaryota; kingdom Metazoa; phylum Arthropoda; class Insecta; order Lepidoptera; family Noctuidae; genus Xanthia; species Xanthia icteritia. Next base: position 14,078,473 of record OX421953.2, read on the forward strand.
GCAATAACGTTTATTCATAGGTGCTCATAAATATGCTTAACATTTCATATGCTCATGGATATTGAGCATTCAGCACATGAAATTATAAAAATGTCAAATATAACATAACATTTCACTCTTATCACGCTTGTATTTCCCGAAGAGTTAGGCAGAGCAGTACTTATAGTACAACCACATTTTGTCACTTATGTTTAAAAGTCAAATGTAACAAGGAGCGAGCCTATTGCCATCAACCGGGCACAAATCCAGACTCCGGACTGTGGCTGAGAAATTCTTGATGCAAAGCTCCAATAACTTTACCCGACCCGGGAATCGAACCCACGACCTCATGCTCGGCAGTAGCGCTTGCAACCACTAGACCAACAATGCAGAAAAACGTAGAATTAAGAATTTAGTTTCTACAAGCGGCAAAAATGACGAAATTCCAGCTAAACTTTCATGTCCTAAATGACCCTTTCAAAAATCATGCCTTATGCTGACCGTTATACAAGGAACCCTTGTACAAAATATCATGCTTCTATCCCCGGCGGCTTAGGCTATGCTTACCCTGTCAGTGAATGAATTTAAGACTTTTGTTGTATAGATCATTGTAGAACATGACAGCGCCCCTAGGATACTTAATTCCCTACTAGTTGGTTACACATGTAACGACTAAGGTATACATTTACGTCAAACACTAACAATAGTTCAACTAAAAGTAGGTACCTAATATTCAACAAAGACTTTCAAATAGATATACAGAAAGGTATAATATCTATATTAATATAGGAAAATAAAGCTGAAGAGTTTTTTTCTGTTCGAACGTGCCAGGGTTGGATAAAGAACAATATTTTTTTAAATTTTGTAAAACAAACCGTTCAAAATCTTTTAAACAAGAGTTTTTTTTTGAGCGATTTATCAAATTAATTAACAACTCAAATCGATCCTAATATAATTTATTTCTAGAGTATGTTAAACTTAATCTGTGGAAAAAATTCCCAAAATCAGATTATCTTACTAGTTATAGTTAGTTAGCACTATCTAGTAACTATTAACCTATCTAATCTGTGAACATTACTTTCTTTTAATCAATCTATGTAAGTATGTAACACAGATACTGAACTACTTAAGTTACTCACTACACTTAGGTACTTTAGAGAAGTTCCCAATTTTTTTTTTTTTTAATCTTCCCCCCTCTTTTTTGTAAACTCGTATATATTATTATTATTATTTTAAGTCTGTCAGTTTTCAATTAATTTTATAAAATAGATTTGATTATAAAATAGAAAAAAATAAATAATTAAACTATTTGTTTAAAATACATGCTTGCTTTAAAAAAACTTTTTTGTTTTATGCCAACTCTGGAACGTGGTAATCCCTGAAACAACCAGTCGGATTTGAAAAAATATTTGCATTTGATAGCCCAGTTCTTGAGGAAGATTAGTAATTTAACATCACGCTACGGCCAAAGAAGTCGAGCAAAACCGAAAAAAAACCGACGCCGAGAAAAACATGATGGGCGAATGCGATGCGACAACGCGTCGCATCGCATTCGCCCATCATGTTTTTGTTGTTGGGTTGGGCCCACCGCGTTGTGTTCGTCATTCGGCATCACAACTTCTTTTTGTTTTTGCTCGGCTGTGTGGCCGAGGGCGGCCGTAGCATATATTTTATGTTAAAAAACAAGACATTTCACGTGGACGAAGACGCGGGCAGAATCTATTGACTAATATTATTGTTCACAGAAAGGAACCGCTTTAATATACGTGACTTCATCTTACATTACCATTTTCTTGTCATAATAATTATACGATTATTTTACGTGTGACAGCTCGCGGCAGTGAGCGGCCGGCGAGCCGTCCACTATTCTATATAGCTGTTTTGTGTCTATTCTGTATCCATATTAATATTGTTTGTTTATTTTTGAAAAAAACAATTATTCTTATTCTTAAAATAGATTTTAATGCTGTTGATTTAAAATCCTAACTTGAATGACAAGTTATTTGTCGTGTCGGAGCGGCTCTGTTATAGTAACCGGTGTTCTTAAAGTTGCGTTGTAAGGTGGTAAACACGCTTGAGAAAAATTAACTATTATAATAATTTATACAATTTAAAAAAATATATGAAAAGGTATTAAAATATGAAACAATATCTATTTAAATATCAGTCAAGTCAAGATGTCAAAATAAATTATTGCAAACAAGAATAATGTGAGAAAAAATCTAAAATAAGCATTTCAATAGAAACTAATGTTTTATAATAAATCTTTTTTAGGGTTCCGTACCTCAATAGGAAAAAACGGAATCCTAGGATCACTTTTGATCTGTCTGTCAGTCTGACAAGACCCTTTTTCTCAGGAACGCGTGGAGGTATGAAGTAGAAATGTATAACAAATACGTAGGTATATGGTCCCTTGGTCCTACGGTCGCTCTAAAAAAATCAAGTTTCTAAGTCAATGCAAAAAAATACGGCCATTTATGCGACATATTTTGATATTCACAAATATATACCATAATATACCCCATCATATATATATTTATAAATTAATTATTGGCATTAAGTCCGCTTCTGTAAATTTCTGTTCTGTGCTTGTAGTATCAAATAAATAAATAAATCAAAACCTATTGGGTACTTCCTTTTGACCTAGAATCATGAAATTTGGCAAGAAGCATGGTCTCACAACACAAGTTAAAGGAAAAAGAAAATCCGACAGAAAAACACTTTGTAGTGTTTTTGTGGGCTAAGGATAGACCCATCACGGTCTGTGAAGATTCGCCAATTACTGAAATAAATAGACCCGGTATAAAAACTGTAAGCAAATTCCCTTTACGAGATTTCTGACTTTATGCCATATGCAATTGTGCATGTAGGTACCATAGCAAAGATTGATCCTTTTCATTTGATTACTAGGTATCTTAAAATACTTTAAAGTTGTGCGTACTTATATTATCTTTTAGCAAGTTTCGTAAAATCCGAACTAACGCTACCATTTTCTTAACCGAGTTAAAAAAACAAAGAGGTTATATGTTTGTCTGTATGTTTTTTTAAATCTATTTTCCTCGATATTGTCGTCAATTGTTGACCGATATTGAAAATCCTTCTTTCATTTGTTAGAGAAAACTTACGCGGTGGTCCCATATAAATTTTATCAACTTTGCTTGGGTAGTTTTTGAGTTAGCTTCGATAATACGTATTTAATCTACTTTGTATATATTGGCGATGATACAATACTTCCTGTTTGTTCCAAAAAAACAACCGACTTTCAAAAAAGACACTACAAAGTGAAAAATAAATTTAATTTCGGAAGTCGGTGGCAAAAACTAAAATACAGATCCATATACAACGTGTAACGTTAAATGCGCAAAACCTGAAAATAGTTTGATCAGAATAATAACCATTTTTTTAAATAAGTCACATTTTTCAAAAAAACTTCATTAATTACGTTGCCGTGTCTATTTATTAATAAGTAGATCAAACTATCACATGCGCAAACCCGCCAAAATAAGTAAACAAATACAAATTGTTGTCGACCAATTTAAATTTTCTCATACGGGGGATAATACTAGCATTTATTTCAATGCAACTACGAATCTTCCATACAGTACCATGAATAATACAAGAGCGTCGTCGCAGACACAAGACACGATCAAAATTGCCAGTAAAACTAAAACAGCACATAAAACCTTTACAATTTTTTTAATGATTTTTTTTCTCTCTGAAATAATTTGATTTAATTAAAAATCAGTTAGGGTTTCTGAGGTTTTGCGCATTTAACGTTACACGTTGTATAGACACCGACTTCCGACAAAAATATTTTTCACTTTGTAGTTTTTTTTTTCTCAATACTTCTTCAAATTATTCTACAAATGTTTACTAAAAACGCCCCTTTTCAATATCATTCAAGCGTCAAAGAATCCTTGAAACACTATAAGTACTGCATTATTGTAAGAATTTGAATACTCAAGCCCGGCCGTCGAGAAAATATGTACCTGATACCTTTCAGTTGGACAATTTCTAGTACTAATAAGGATCAAATTCGCAAAACACATTCGTTAGTATGAAATTGACAGGTGTCAAGAACGCATCCTATCAACGGCCGGAGTGTAATTGAATTATGTCTGTGTTATAACTTGCACGTATTTAAATACATTTTATGGCGATAATACGTCACGTTAGTAACTGTGGCTTTATTAAATACCTAGTTATAATTGTTGTCGTCGTTGTTCATTGTAATCTTTATGTTAAGGATAACAGCAAACACCTTGATGGAATCTAGAAAGGATGAAATTAATAATAGATAACTATTTATATTTAAACAAGAACAAAGCGTTACTGCGCTGTGCGAAATAATGATGATTAAAATGAAACTAATGAGCTTATAATTAAACCTAGAAGGTTAAATCATAAGCTAATTAGATCATTCTTTTGTTCAGAGATTGAATTTTGAAAATAATGAAGAAGATTTTATTTCCTCGTTTGATTACCTAGATATTAATTAATTATTTTGCAACTATAGGTATTGTTTATTTTAAAGGTAGGTTCCTACCTACTATACAGCACCTAGTTATAAATTAGAAACTACTAGCTTTTGCCCGAGGCTTCGTACCCGTATCCGACTGGAACGTAAAAAAAATCCTGTGTTAATCCAGGTAATAAACAATATTAATCCAGGTTATAAACAATATTAATCCAGGTTATAAATAATATTAATCCAGGTTATAAACAATATTAAGAAGGATTTCGGTGAACCGATTATTTGGAGAAATCCTAAAACGTAGGTACCTACTCGGATAGGTAGGTCTGTATGGTAATTGCCAAAAAAGGATGATAATTTTAAAATGACGCATTCAAACAAGAACAAGACCAGGAGTAGGTATTTAAAATATGAAAAAAAACACAAGAAACATTAATTAATTAATTCCTATTATTAGGGTAAAATATTCGCCCTATTATTTCTCAATGGTCATGCTGTTTGTTAACCTATATACCTACCTATTATTTAGTTTTATCGTGTTTTTGATATCGATACCCATGACTCTGATGCTGAAGACTTTGATTCCCGAGCTCTGTGCCCACTATCAACATTTGTGAGTCTCATAAAGTCATCTCGGCAAGAGCTTGCGAGATTCTCGTAGGACCAATGGTTCGTCCCAAAACAAGAGAAAATCGTTCAAAATCACCATACAGAACCACTCATACTCAAATTCAACACTACCTTGCCAGTTCTAGAAAATCAGATTTACGTAGGTTTGTAAAAACTACCTAATTATATTAAGATTTTATCAGAATACATTTCCGTAGTAAGTTTTTTGTTTATTTCGTTCATAGTTATACGCAGATCACATTTTTTTCAGAATTAAATAGCTATATTACGTCATAAATGCGTAGATTTTTATTATAACTTTATACTTACTTATAATTTTTTTAATTTAAAAGATCAAGTCTTTTTTTTTTTTTTGGTTGGGAAATTATCAAATAACTTCTTCCGTTATAGGTGGAGTAGGAGGGCATGTCAGACTCGTGTTCCCACCCGTGTTCCTTCAGTTGCCTGTACGTTGCCAGGGGCCACGGTATCCCTTTTGGACTTTCCCGCAATCCCGGCATTCATCGGTCCTATCGGATCCCGTCACTTGCTGACGTCTCTTTGAGGCGCGCGTGGAACACAACGCGCCATCGACCCGGGCCTGGTCCTTATCGGACGCCGAGCTACCCATTGCTCACCATCTGCAAGCCCGCGCCTACGGTGGCCGGGAATCGGCCTGTGATTCCCGACGCCCAGGGCGTCTCCTGCGGCGGCTAGGGGCGTGAGGGCGCGAAATTTGCCTCTCCCTCACACGTTCTGCCTCCTCCTTCGCGAGCATTACTGCTTCGCAGAAGGAGGTGACGGCCTCCCATGCCCTCTCACTCCGTACCATGGCCTGGACCAGGGCCGGACGCGAGAGATCCCCGCCACCAATCACCTCCACGAGGACACGGCGATGCTCTGCCCAAGCCTGGCAGACCTCCACCGTATGCTCAACCGTGTCCTCCGGGCGATCCACGCAGTGATCGTTTGGCGTCAGATTGACGGCACGGTTGGCACAGTGGTTGAGCGATTGACTGCTGCACTGCGTGTCGCGGGTTCGATTCCCGCACGGAACAAATATTTGTATGACCTGCAAGTAGTTGTTCCGGGTCTGGCTGTTTGTGTATGTGAGTATAAATGTTTGTAAACGCACCCACGATACAGGAGAAATTCCCAGTATGGGGCAACGTTTAAAAAAAAAAAAAAAAGAAAGAAAGTGATGATACCCGGGCGTTTCCTCCCGCCTGATACGAAACAGGAACCTCCCGAAACAACCGTGTCTGGTGAGGACCTACGTAAGGCGGAAGGTAAGGACGCCGTGGCACCTCTCTAGCCACTCCTCAAAGAATCGCCGCAATAGTGGCGTGCCCAGCACTGGGTTGCGACAATCGCACTCTCCATGAAGCCATGAGATTTCCGCGATTTCTCGCGGCAGCGGAGTTACGCCCCGGTGTTTTGCCTCCTCGCGCCACTCCCAAATGTGCGTGAGGACAAATTATCAAGTTTCTAAACAGTAAATCGTCCATCGTTCCATTCATGATTATCAGCCGGCTTGGGATAAAGCAGCTATCCCAAGCCGGCTGATAATCATGAATGGAAGAAAACATGCTGCGTTGACCTCAAAAAATTGGAATAGGGGTAACAGGATAATATGCACCTACGTACAATACAATAGTCAGCAGACGCAGATATATGTCAATGACCTTGAGTGGATAGCTTGCCTGTTCAGGGGCCGTATTATGACGTATTAATGCCACCATTATTCCAGTGTGAGTGAGAGACGGAGCTATACAAGACCGCTAGCACCATCCTTTTTTCGCAGTGGAATAATGATGGCATTAAAACTTCATATTAAGGCCCCTGTACTGAGCTCACGCAACGCGGCGTACGTCCAGACAGTTATAGGACTCGCACATCAAGGAGCGCTGTCCCAAATTAGACGCATTATTAATTGATTATACATAAAACAAAAAGTTTATTTTTGTTCACATAAAAATAACAAACAATCTAAAATATTAAGATAAACATAATCTTAAATATTAAGTTATGAAAAAAAGGCTTTAATTTAACATATATTTTTTCCAAATCATTAACATTAGTCGTTTAGACGTGATCTTTAGTATAAAATCATTAAAAGTCGGTTATCGTCGGCTTACGGGCCCGACTTACGAGTCGTAGTCGCTTTACTTTGAGTAAATTAAATAATTTCATCACCACTGCTCTTAAAACGGCGAAGGAAAACATCGTGAGGAAGCCCGCCTATTTCTTCCTACAAGCAAAAACTCGAAGACATATATGACGTCTACCAACCCGCAAAGGCCCGCGTGGTAGATTACTCCCTCTCGAAGAGACACATGTATTTCACAACAATTTATGTGATTTTGTATGAGTTTATTTTACTTTATATTACCTTTAATTTATTTATTATAACGGACATACTTCCCTATGTTTACTATTCTAGCGTATGGCACTCGTGGGTTGCAGCTGAAAATCAGTGTGTCATCTGACTTTATGCTGAGCCGAGGCCCTTTTGGCATTACAATAATTTGTTTTCTGTTTTTATAGTTTTAAGGTGTATTTTTTGTAATGCCAATAAACGCATTTTTCTTTCTTTCTTTCTTTCAAGAGAGGAGACTTGTGTCCCAGTAGCAACAGCAGCAGCAACATTATAGGTTGATTTTGCTTAAGCTTTTATACAAAAAGTCAAAGAGTAATAAGTTATTCACCAACACATTTACATTTAATATTACCAATCCCTGTAATAATTTTAAATTGATTGATCGGCCTGTGGGTGCATATTAATGCTTCTTGGTGGTCAGAGAACATATCATTTATTAAATCAGACGGGTCATCTGAAAAACGAATGAATATTAATAAATTAATTATAATAATGGTTGACCGATGGCTTGTCAACAATTGGTTACATTGGGAAGGTAATTTATTTTTAATTGTTGGGCAGTTTTTTGTTGGGAGCGTGGCTATCTAATAACAGCCGCAAGGGTAGATTGAAGTTTAGCTACGTTTTCTGAGGTCGGTCCATGGGTGGGTGACCATCCTCTACATGTCAAGACCCCTCCCTAGTAGATCTTTGACAGTCATTACGGGTAGTCAGAAGCCCGAAAATCTGACAACCAGGGGTCGTGGCTAAGAAATAACAGCCGAACGCCGCAATCGAAGGTTAAGGTACGTTGCCGGGGTCGATTCGTGGATGGGTGACCATCCACTGCGTATCGATACCCCTTGGGTAGTCTTGCCCGAACGAAAGTCTGACAACCAGTCTTACTAAGGGTTATCGTGTTATACAGTAACTGGGTTGTGTACGTCAGCTCGTCGCTCGCGTCATGTCACGTCGCTCCATGTAAAATACTGGGAAAAGGCGAGGCAGATGATGATGACATAGACATGCTTCAGTACAGCAAGTGCAAGCGCAGGCCATAGATGATACACTATAAACTGAGATCACCGTCTACGTGATTGTGTGTGAGTGTGTCTATTTTTAATCCCTGACGTTACGGGTACGCTAGTCGGTCATTCTTCCATACAAACGTAGTATGGTGATTACTCGTCTGTTTGACAATGTACGTTCAAAACTAAAAATTATATAAATTTTTGTTGTCATTATCTAGCCCTGAATGGAAACAGAATTGGAAAAAAAATATTGGTTTGGAAGTTATGAGCGTCGAAACTTCCATATTTTAACACTAATTTTAACTTATCTTTGGGCGTAAATAAATAACTTATGTATTAAGAAAATGGCAAAATAGAAACCGTACAGGGATAGATAATTTATTAAAAAGTTCAAATAATTGTGTTTTGAGTAAATACCTACATCCAGGAGTTTTTCCATATGATCTATACGCCAAAATGTCTGTTCATGAAATTTTACGCACTCGTTTTCGTTATAAATCATCGTCTATTTCAATAAATAAATTAATAAATATATAAATAACATAAATAAATACATTCTTAATAAATAAAACTAAATAAATAAATAATTAGACTAAAGCATGCATATTAGTTACGTCCACCAACGAGTTCGAGCCGTTGACTAGTGTACCCTTAACGTGTGTTATTGGAAAGACGCCGTATGCCGACCGTCGCACTGTCTGTCTGTATAAGTCTGCCTATTGCATCGTAGCTCCTAAACGAATAGTCCACCGATTTCAATTAGTTTTTTTTATTAGACGGGTAGTTAAGTTGGTTTTCATGAACTCTGTTTATTTTGAAGATAATCAACTCTTTTCTGATAGATGTAACGATCTCTGCCATACAAAGGTAATTGGTTCTTTGTTATTCTGTGTTACCACTTACTCACAATCGGCACGTGTGTGTGACAAGATGTATAATCATTGTCAAAGCAAAAGGATTATGTACCTAAGAATCGCGCGCGCGTTCCGTAATTTCTTTCTACTCCCTAGGGAATAAGGCGTGAGTTTATGTACGTATTTTTGATCCGGATTTTCTTATCAAAACTTTTACTCTGTTATAGATGGGATATTTTTGTCGCGAATAATCTTTCATGCACAAACAACAACAATATTGTAGATTCTATAAATATTTAAGCGTGCACCTCTTTTTAAGTACCTGTTTACTGATCTGGCAGATAATTTCATACTGTGTTGCATTATTTATTTATCTAGTAGATAATTACTTAAGGTTCTCTCCGGAAATTGTGGAACAGCAGGCCCATAATGGGGCACAGGAGAATTGGACACGCAACCCGACGGGTACGGCTTAATATTGCTAAAACTTTGGTTATAAATTGTAACCCATTTTCTAAATTGGTAAGACATAATGCATGAACAAAATATCTTGTGACGTTTGCACATTTTTATGAAAATGCGTTATTATTGACTGCTAAATATAAGGAAACAGATGCCATACTACATTTTTTTACGGGCTGCAGTAATTAAAACTCAACTCAAAACTCAAAGCATTTATTTCAAATAAACCAATTACAGGAACTTTTGAATTGTCAAGGGGTCGGTCAGTCAGAAATATGAAGCTAGGCGCCCATTCCAAAGCGTAGAAGGTACCTATGGAGAAGAACGGGCAAGAAACTCCACGGACACTCTTTTAAATCAAAATATGGTTACAAAATATTGGTTACATCATTCATGTTGAAGTTATACATGTGAGAACGATGCAAAACATTAAAAACGTCCGTTAGAAATAAAAATAAACAACAATTCAAACATTAAATTAAAATCGCCGTGGCAGCTAAGAGATGACCAGTCCCTACTGACGGCGCCTGTTTACGAACATGATGCATGGATTAGCACCATTCAGCTCAACCATTTTGAAGGGACCTAAATGATCCAACACACGCGCCACCGTCAGCGAGACATTAGAGTGAGCATGACATATTCTCAGCCGCCAGGGCACATTCAAGTCAATGAAAGACATACCCAGTACCTAAATGATAGCTTCAAAGTCGGTACATAGTACTCACACATGTGCTAATAACACTGAAACTATAATTTATAGAACGCCAAGCTATATTTTTATAATTTGTAAGCTGTCGCAGTGCCACTGGTTCAAGAACCCGCAAACGATACAGGAAATAGTGGTGTAGGCTTATAAAGTTATTATAATAATACAATCAGTTCTAAGAAAAGGCTGCACCAGAACAAACTAAAAGAACTTAATTACTATTAAACCATTGTTTTCCGGGTTGAAAGGTATAGTTGCTGTAGGTAAAATAACAGGCGTGATATTTCAACTTTATTTTCAAGGTCTAAAATGCATCGGTAGATTTAAGGCGAAAACGTTAGGGTAACGCGACCGCGAAATTCAAATTTTCTTACGTTATTCTGTAATTTGCAGGTCAGTAGGTACCAGTATAAGGTTGTATGTGCGACCTTAAAAAACATGTATTCACAGAATTAAAATAATTAAAATCGTCGATACAACTCTCTATGTTCACATTACCTTATTGAATGACTATTTCATGAAATCATGACATTTAAGGCTGATTTTAAATACAAGAGTTGTACTGATGATTCTAATGATCATAATTCTGTAAAAACACATTTGTTACGGTCGCGAATCATATTTTCATCAACATACAATCTGATACTCAAAATCAAAAGCCATTTTTATTCAACCTAGGCTGAGGATCAGCACTTTTCGAAAATCAAAATTGCATAAGACAGTGGCATAACGCCCGCCCTTCACTTCCTGGTGTTTTTAGCTGGGAAGGAGAAATGGCGCATTGACTCCACAACAAAATGCAAAAAACGTAAGAAAATTTGAATTTTGCGGGCTACGTTAGCGCATTCCCAATAAACCTTCTTCATTTAAAAGAAAGAAAGAAAGGAAGAAAAATATTTCATTTCCTGTGCGTGTCCCAAGTACAGGATTAATAATAACAATAATAAAAAGAGCATTTAAAAACCAACAAAATGATAACGACCTGTGCGAGGCCAAAAAGGTCCAATCTCAGCATAATACGGCGATAATAAAAAATAAAAAAAAAATACCACTGCGCTGGTATTAAAGTGCAAGGGCCCTCTAGGTGCATGTTTCCTTACGATGTTTTCCGTCGTTGTTTCTGCAATAAGAAAAATCAAGTAGGTAAGAGTTTTGTGGATTGATTCGTTGGTATAGTGGTTGCAATTGCTACTGCTGAGCATGAGGTCCCGGGTTCAATTCCCGGGTCGGGAAAAAGTTTTATTTGGAATCTCAGTAGCAGACCTGAGTCTGGCTTTGTGCCCGATTGATGGCAATAGGCTCGCCCCCAATTATAGGGGACTTAAACATAGCTGGAAAAATGTGGGTGTAGTATAGGTAGGTACAGCTCAGCCTAACCCTTCAGGGAAATACAGGCGTGATGCTATGTTAAAAGTTGTGTTGTAAATGAAAGTCTAGTATAAAATAAAGATTATTATCAAGTGGCAAGCCATGCCCCCGATGGGACTTCCCGTCGGCAAAAATTACTTCCTTACAAAACTTGATCTTCTATCAAAATGATAATTTTTAATTCTTTTCGTAAATTGTGTAAAAAAAAACCCGTTTACTAGTCAAATATTAATTACGTTTAATAACTAAAGTAGTGAATTCTACAATCTACGTATTTAACCCCTTTACGGGATGCACAACTGAAGGGGTCCGATAGGACCGATGCCTGCCGGGGTTGCGGGAAAGTCCGAAAGGGATACCGTGGCCTCTGGCAACGTACAAGCAACTGAAGGAACACGGGTGGGTTTTAGTCAGTAAGAGTCTGACACGCCCTCCCGCTCCGCCCAGAGCGGGAGAAGTTATTTGATAATTTCCCACCCAAAAAAATAAAGGGGATGCCTTAAGAAACTAGCCTTCCTTAGTGCTCAGTTTGGCCATAATAATATAAGAAACTCCAGTACAGAAATTCATGCTTCTCGACCCAGCAGTTTAGTAATAAATTTTAATACAGAAATGAGTAGTATTTACATTATTACCTTAACAAATCTTTTTGTCGCTGACAGGTGTTGATTGCTGTTCTGATAATAAAAAATAAATAATGGGCGATCTTTCTGTAAAATAATTCAATGAAATCTGTTGATAAATATCACGTCAACAGTAATTGGATGTTGTTATGTATTTTTGTCAAAAAATTAAATCAGTTTACATCAGATTTTATAGCAGATTAGGGCTATTACAGTTTTGTACACACGGTAACTAAAATTATATCTACTCATAACATAATAATTATACCTTCTCTCTGTGTGAGGGAGTCGGCAGTAATCCACCACCCGGACCCAGTGCGGGTTGGTAGATGTCACATGTCTTCGAATTTTCTAGGACATGCCGGTTTCCTCAACGACTTATCAATCGATGTTTTCCTTCACCATTTTGAGAGCAGTTTTGATGAAATAATTTGGACAAAGTAAAGCGCCTGTTAGGTTTCGAACTTACGACTTATGTACAACACGTATGTCTTGGCCGTTACCACTGGCCACCACTGCTCTGTACCTAATCTACTTATGTATAATTTTTCAAAACTTCACAATGTTGCCGTTTTCACCATTATTTAAAGCATTTATTCCAGTAGGTTTACGCGTATAATAGGTACATACATAAATATCTAACTCACAAATAGCATAGAAATCTCGACGTGTTGATATGACGTCACATAGTAGACGGCAGTCGTGGTAAGTAGGGGCGGGTCGCTAGTACCTACATAATAATATTATGTTCGATTTTTATAGGAGCAGTGGTGGCCCAGTGGTATTGGCCGCGACTTACGAGTTGATGTCGTAGGTTCGAACCCTGACAGGTGATTTACTTTGTGTAAATTATTTAATCATCACTGCTCTCAAAACGGTGAAGGAAAACACCGTGAGGAAACCGGCATGTCCTAGAACCAAAAATTCAAAGACATTTGATATCCACCAACCCGCACTGGGCCAACCGCGTAGATTATGGCCCCCTCCCTCTCATAGAGAGGAGGGCTGTGTGTGTGTGGCCCAGCAGTAATAAATAATAAAAAAATAAAAATGTTTTAGTGACATAAAAAAGTTGTTACAATTTAATTTGAAGCCCTGACTCCTGAGCTAGGTGGTACATGTATTACAGGAGTCAGTGTCTTCACCCGTATTTTGAACATTAGCAGTTTATGCAATAAAATTAAAAATAAAATAACTTGAAGTGGGAACATTATATAACATTATGGTAACATTATAGGCAGATTATGCTGTACTGAAAGTCAACTGTTTTGAAATTCTGATGAAGAGAAAAGATAACTCGAGTACTTGCTTAATTCCACGTAATCCAAGTCACTAATTAGCAGCAATAAAGCCATATCAAATCACAGCATAACCTAAACCTCCATGGAATTCTTCCTGCAATATGACAATGTTTATAAAGTTCCTCTCTCGAGATTATACCGGCATCACTTGTTTTGACAGACGGGTTCTAAGATGTAATACAAATATTATATTGGACTTGATTTTGATCCGAGTGATTTATTAAAGCTGATAAGATTCGTGGTGGCTGTTTGGGAGTCTTTTCTTATGTGAAGGGCATGGTGAAGCCCGGAAAATACACACGGTTACATATCAAGTTATACATTTCCAGTATAAGCTGATCTCGCATTGTACCTATATGATTTCCGTACTATGCGAGGCCAGCTATCACTGCTTAAGAAACTTAGTATCACTTAGGTACCATAACTTTTAAAACTCGCACCCCAATTGCGTATCACACTTTCCATCGCAATGCAAAGGATTTTGAAGGAAATTCATAAGCCATTTTTTTTTTTGTGGCGGATGTTATCAAATAACTTCTCCCGCTCTGGGTAGAGCGGGAGGGCGTGTCAGACTCTTACTGACTAAAACCCGTGATCCTTCAGTTGCCTGTACGTTGCCAGGGGCCACGGTATCCCTTTCGGATTTTCCCGCAACCCCGGCCCCATAAGCGTTCATTGTTTGGATTTGTCTGCTAAACGACGTAAATAATGCAATGTCAAAATTAATTGCGTTGGCATTGCAATTTACACAGTTACCCTGACGGTCTTTATATTCTGGAAATCACAACGACATGGTAAGCAAAAGCAAAATATAAAATTGATCAACACGATTTTGTCCTTAATATCAGTCAAATAATCTAAAGTTGAGAATGACAACTAATAAATAATTATATAAATAGATCTCTCAATACAATTACTGATAAATAAATCGACACCTTATAAGAACAACATTGTAACTCATTTTGCCATAATTATATTTGAACTATACCTTAAATACATTAATTGAAAAAAAAGTATATTTCACTCCGGGAGCCGTATTACTACGAACAAAAGAGCGATTTTTGAATTGAAAAAAAAACTGTAATTCGAAATAAATCGTATTTCCAATAACAAAAATCTTTTTACCATCTTAATCGATTTAGTAAAAATGTGAAAATATATAATTACGCGTACGCTAGTCGGCCATTCTTCCATACAAACGTAGTATGGTGATTACTAGTTTGTTTGACGTTCGTGTACGTTCAAAATTAAAAATTATATCAACTAGTCATTATCTAGCCCTGTATGTAAGCAGAATTATGCAATTTATCACCGTCGAAACTTCTACATTTCAACACTAATTTTAAGTCGTTTTTAGGCGTAAATAAATAACTTATGTAGTAAAAAAATGGTAAAATAGAAACCGTACAGGGATAGATAATTTATTCAAAAGTTCAAATCATTTTGTTTTGAGTAAATACATCCAGTAGTTTTTCCATAATATCTATACGCCAAAAAGTCTGTTCATTAAATTTTATGCACTCGTTTTCGTTTTAAATCATCGTCTATTTCACTAAATAAATTAATAAATATATAAATAAAAACTAAATAATTAAAACTAAATAATGAGACTAATTAGCTTTCATAATTAGTCACGCCCACCAACGAGTTCGAGCTGTCGACTAGTGGTACCCTTAAAATGAACTAATAGCGAAAAATAAAAATATTAAAATTTTGTACCTACTCACTACTCATCACTATACATACAATGTTGTTGTTTTAAAATAATCAATTATTCATACATTGTAACTTGACCAAAATAGGTTTTTGTTTGATGTACGTAAACAAGGTTATTTTCTTTTTATACAACGCATAAAAATATGTATAAAACGTTTACTTTATAATTATAAAAGCAGTAGGACGATATTTAAACAAAAAAAAAATGTAATTCGATCTACAGTAAACCTAGAAAAAAATTGATACAATTTTCATATCAGGTGTCGAAATCTACTCTTTACAATCTCGCAAAAACTCGCAGATAAAAGGTACAAATAAAAAGATCAATAATATGTAAGTACCTACCCTAAAAACACAAAGGTTACAAAACTTTTCACTGGATTTGTTGAGCGACTTCTTTTTGCCCCAAAACGGAAGTCAATTTCCCCTATGAATATGTAAAAAGAGGGGCCTATGGACTTGGGCCCTTTAGGATGTAATTATAGAATTCGGACCCTGGACTTCGACCCTTCCGGCGGGGTCTATAAAAGTGCTGAATAAAATACGAAGGGGCAAATAGAATTTTTTGGTTACATTTTTAGGGTTAGGTATGGAATTTGTAGGGTTGTGCGGTGGCGAAGTCTGGTTTCTGTGGTTTAAATGTTTTTGAGTAATTTTTTAAAGATAAAAAATAACACGGGATTTATCACGATAAAAGAAGGCATAGTTGAACTCGTAATTGCTTTACCAGTTTTGTCAAAAATTCCCATGAAATCGAAACTTCACTAAGGCTGAAACTATCTACATAACTGCCACATAAACAAGATTTTTTTGTCGTTTTATGACGTGCAAATGACATTCAACCTTAGGGTGGTAAAGCAATTACGAGGTTGATTATAAATTAACCTTCACTGTATAAGTCAAAAACGCTCTTTTTTTTACAAAGTTTCCCCTTTTCTTTGACATTTTTGCTTTGTCCATTGTCCAAAGCTCTTTGTAAAATGTAAAGTATAAGGCTACTAATGGATTTTAAAATGACCCCTACTTGAAATCTACATTCGATTCCATTTGATACACATGATCCTTTAGTGTTTAACTTATTACCAATCCTATATGAAAGACTCTTCAACTTCCCATTGATATTCGAAACTTACCCACTAAACGATTTAAAAGCTGTATTAAAACCAAACTTTGTAAAAAAGGGTACTATAAAATTTCAGATTATTTAGAAGATAAAAAAGCGTAAAATTTTAATTATTATGTAAATCATTAAAAATACCAGTTTTATATAAATATTGACATTGTTGAAAATTATATACAAAATAACATGATTACCTTGTAAAGTATTATATTGTTTTAATGATTGTGAATGTGAGGACTATGTGGATATTTTATTTTTATTGTTTTTCCTCTTTCTTTAATTTTTTCTTTCTCAGTTAGTTTAAATGATGGTCTGGCAGTTTGAGTACTTTATGCGACCTATCCAAATGTCCTTTCTTTGGTCGAGTTGAGCTCCTTAAGTTCCACGATTACTGACAAATGCTTGCACTGACTGGACAGGTCCACTCAAATCTGTGTGGTTCTTTCCTCAAAAGACCATTTCAGACACTAATCTACATGGTCCTCATATGGCCTGACCAAGATTATGTCTGGACTTTAAAAGAGACTGTGACCTCTGAGTTTGTTTCGGCCTTTCTTCTCAGAGTAGTCAGATAGGAAACGCCGAACTCATCTAGTATTTTCTTCTTGTTTTTTTTTTTTTTTTTTTCTTTAATGTGACGTGTAAAAGTGATTGCAATATCCTATTTACAGAATAAACAATTTCATTTCATTTGATTTCTTCAAAATGTTCAAGCGAGCTGGTCTATTTTGAAAATCTCACTGAAAACGAAGGTGAAGTGGGCTGTCATTCTGATGCTAGGAATGGGGTTGGCAATTGTCAAAGTAGCGCTAGCTAGCATAAGTAGCTTTAACCAAAACATAACAATATTAAAGGGAACATTTGATTTGATAAGATTTGCTTTCCTTCCTCGTAAAGAAAGAAGCTTTTAACTCACTTACCCGCCATGTCGAATACATGTTTTTTCACAACAGTTCTTTAATTTTTTTTTTTTAATGCAGTCAACAAGGAAAGCCAAAACACAACACCCATCGATATTTATTTATTTATTAAAACTTTATGCACAAGTAAAAAAAATACTGTACAAAGGCGGACTTAATGCCTGAGGCATTTTCTACCAGTCAACCTTAGGGTGGAGCAGAGACAAAACATGGCAGGTGCAACATGAGTAATAGATAACTTAAAAATGAATATTTACTAATACATACATACATAGATACATACATATATTATAAACCGAATAAACTTTGTCAGGAGAAATAACGATAGGTAGAGAAGAAAACAAATCCAGCAAATCAGCGCTGCAAAGATTCTGCCAACTTTTCACGAATATATTCACGTGCCTTCAGTTTGAAAGATAACCGACTGGTTGCCATCCTGATGTTCAGAGGAAGCGCATTCCAAAGAAATACCGCCTGGACAAAGAAAGAAGAGTGTATAAAACCAGAACGGTGAGAAGGACATCGTAGAAGACGATTGTTGGTAGAACGAAGATTTTTACTATGGGCGGAGCATAGGTATTGAACATGGGAAGTCAGGTAAGAAGGAGAAGTGGGTTTGTCGAGTATAGAATACAACATAGACAGAGCCCTCAACTCTCTACGCTGACGTATGGGTAACCATTTTAAAAGCAATCGATGCGCAGATACATGATCATACTTTCGAAGATTGAATACGAATCGAATGCAGTTATTTAGAAGGCGGTCAAGTTTATTGAGGAGATCTGCATTCAGGTCATAGTAACACACATCACCATAGTCTATTATGGGAAAGATTAGGGACTGTACAAGCATAGCCTTTATGTGTGATGGGAGAAGGTTTTTCAACCGATAGACCGGCCGCAGCGTTCCGGTGACTTTTTTACTTACAGTCGTGACCTGCTTACGCCAGTCAAGACATGTGTCAACATGCAGACCAAGATCCTTAACATCGGAGCTAAACGGGATGACCGAGTTGTCAAACATTACAGGTGGCACAGTTAATCCATTCAGCTTCCTCATACTGTGGGTGCTCCCTACAATGACAGCCTGACACTTGGTAGGATTAACCGCCAACCCAAAACGATCAGACCAGCTTTTAACCACAGCTAAATCCCGGTTTAGCTCCTCAATCGCATCGGATATGTTCTCCACACTTGCCTGGCAGTAAAGCTGCAAATCGTCAGCATAAAGATGATACGCAGTTCGAAGTTCAGTGGTAATGAGATTAATAAAAATTGAGAACAAAAGAGGAGATAATATACCGCCCTGAGGGACGCCAGCTGCAAGTTCACACCAACCAGACGAAGAGTCTCCAGCACGAACAGACTGCTGACGCCCCTGAAGATAAGAGGAAAACCATTCCAATACCTCCCGAGAGACCATAAGATAGGAAAGGATGGATAAAAGGACTTCGTGACTGACGGTATTAAAAGCATTGGAGAAGTCAATTAACACTAAGACTGTAACTTTAGTGTCTTCCATTCCCCGCCTTATATCGTCAGTCACTTTAAGGAGAGCTGAAACGGTACTGTGCCCAGGCCTGAAACCGGATTGAAATGGACTGATGAGGGAGTTGCGGTGAATAAAGTGGGAGAATTGTTTATGAACACTGGCCTCGAGCACTTTAGATAGAAAGGGAAGGATGGAAATTGGGCGAAAGTGACTAGGAAGAGAGGGATTGGGTATCTTAGGCAGAGGCCGAACAAGGGCTTTACGCCAGAGGGAAGGGAAAACACCGGTGTAAAGGGAAAAGTTTATGATGTGGGAGATTGCAGGAAGGAGTTGATCAAGAGCCGCTATAATCATATGGCGGCTGATATTATCGCAGCCCACAGCTTTGGATTTAA
Source organism: Xanthia icteritia (assembly GCA_949128155.2). Classification (NCBI taxonomy): domain Eukaryota; kingdom Metazoa; phylum Arthropoda; class Insecta; order Lepidoptera; family Noctuidae; genus Xanthia; species Xanthia icteritia. The sequence continues at coordinate 14,097,884 of OX421953.2, forward strand.
TGGAAAGGATTATCTTTTTGATCTCTCCCGGGTCGACAGGGGTGAAGACAAAGGGGTTAATATTGGGACGCGTCAGACCAGCAAGGTAGTCTAGGGTTTGACATTTGGTTAGACTATCTAGAGTGGGAACAGTGGAGAAATGGCGATTTAGATCGTCCAAACCAATTGTGTTAGGAAGGTCCGAATGTCGCGATTTACCGATGCCCAAAGTTCCAAGGAACTTCCAAATGTCGGCAGGAGAAGAAGAAGTGATATTATTTAGGATGTGACGGCGTTTAGCGTTGCGTATCATCTGATTACACCGATTCCTAGCAGCCTTAAACAAGGCCCAATTGTCATCCGAGCGATCCTTTTTAAACTTCCGAAACGCGATTTAAATAATTTTATATTCCTCAAATTTTCGTAGTTGCACCTAACACTGTTTGTTGCAGGTTGACTGGTAGAAAATGCCTATGGCATTAAGTCCGCTTCTGCATATTTCTGTGCTTGAAGTATTAAATAAATAAATAAATAAAAATAATAACACAAATTTGACAGGTGAAAGCTATGCTAGCACCGTCTATCTAAAGTTTTCACCGGCCAACCCCATTGAAACTATTGACAGCTCACTTCACCTAAGAGTTTTTTCTTCTTCACGATGAGTTTTTTAGAGATACATCGGCAGTTGTTAATCATTGGCCGTATTCACGTTGGACAATAACAGTAACGACAAGATATCATCGGACTGGTAGTTTAACTCAATTACTACTTAACGCTTTCACACTGTGTCGGTGTAGTCGACGGTATCGTCACCGACATTGTTGATTGTCGTACCGATATCGGCGGACACAGTGCACTTGTTCACTGCTGCCATTATTACCTTTTTTTTTTTTTTTTTTTGTGTGGGAAATTATCAAATAACTTCTCCCGCTCTGGGTGGAGCGGGAGGGCGTGTCAGACTCTTACTGACTAAAACCCACCCGTGTTCCTTCCGTTGCCTGTACGTTGCCAGGGGCCACGGTATCCCTTTCGGACTTTCCCGCAACCCCGGCAGAACCTGCCATTATTACCTCGGATACACTATTACACTTTTGGAATCGCGCGGCGATGTAAGCTTTTGCTGGTGCAACGCGACTATTCGAGGCTGCTGTGGCATGAAACTGCGTGACAATAAGCTGTTGGTTACATCTTGTCACATGGGTACGTTGTCATCCGAGCTGACGATATGTCGGTGTCGTTATCATCGCAGTGTGAAAACAGCTGTTGGGTGGTTATCAAACAGGCGGCCAAAACATTTAAATCGTTAGATTCGCCGTACCGCGTAAAAAGATGGTTGAGTTTATGTTTCGTTTTGACCCCTTAAAACCCACTATTGCTTAGATGTCCGTAGAGTCTCTTACCCGTTCTAGGCTTTGGAATAGGCAACTAGGTTAACTATGGTTCATCTTTCTGATTTACCGACCCCTTGACAATTCAAGAATGCCTGTAATTGGTTTATTTTAAATATATTCTTTGAGTTTGAGTTGGATGGGAGGACGATATTGTTACATGGAAGAGAATTACTCATATTCGGGAAGTGTGGCTAGCGCTAGGGGAGGCTGTTGACGTTTGTTGACGGCACGGTTGGCGCAGTGGTTAAGCGATTGACTGCTGCGCTGCGTGTCGCGGGTTCGATTCCCGCACGGAACAAATATTTGTGACCTACAATTAGTTGTTCCGGGTCTGGCTGTGTGTGTATGTGAGTTTAAATGTTTGTAAACGCACCCACGACACAGGAGAAATTCCTAGTGTGGGGCAACGTTTAAAAAAAAAAAAAAAACTTTATATATAAGTTTAGTTTACTTTCATTATCCATGTTTTGTAATATTGTGGAATAAAGGCGATTATTATTTCCTTTATTTCTTTTTAAATACATAGTGTTTAACATTTAAAAATAATTTCATAAAAAAATAAAAAAAACATTTAATAATATAAAAAATAGTAGCCCACTGGTAGCTTGCACCCGGTTCCCGAAACCGGTGGGCTAATATTTTTTTAGATTTTTAAATGTTTTTTTAATGTTTCCGGTATCGGGAATAGGGTCCAAGCTACCGGTGGTCAAGGCTCCTGAGAGAGAAAACTCCTAACGATACACGCCGTAGCCGGAAGTACTGCTTTCTGGATCAAGCCCTTGACCTAGCTGCCCAACGAGAGCCTCCTCAAGAGTTTGAGGAGACTTATAATTACGTAGTAACTTGATTTTACTGTCACAGGAACGCTTTTATTACCGAGTAGACTCACTCAGTTTAGAACTCTGAACCGAATCAACTAAATGTATGTAATATAGCCATTTCGACACCCACGGGCACACTACATCTATACCTATCTTTCCCGGCAATTATAATATCAAATCAGTAGCTATTATGCCAACCTTGAAATAACCTTTACCTCGAATAATTCTCGAAAGAGCGATATAATTTAATGGCAGACAGTAAACAGATATCTTTACCAAATTGTAGCTCACTTTACATAAAACGAATTAACTTGTAATAGTCAATTTTTGTCTAGTTAATAACATAGAAGGTAGACTAGGTATTTCTGTTTATATTTAATTTTGTGATAAAGTTTGTTTAGAACTTATTTTATGATAAGTAAAACGTAATTAATCATCAAAACCTGTGGGTCTTGTACGAATGCGTGGAGTTAACGTAACTTCGAACATTTTTAAAATACAAAATAATTACGAGTACTCGTATTGCACATATTATTTATTTATTTTAAGGCCTGGAGCAATTGAGGCAACAGGTTAGTCCCTTATAACATGGGAGTTAAACATAACTGACATAATGTGGGTGTATTATAGCTACAACTCTGCCCACCTCTTCGGGGAAACAAGGCGTGAGAATAATAATATGTTATGATGTTTTAGGACTTTATTCATATCTATTGGTGACACTAAGTGTGTTTGTTGCAAAAAAATTACCAAAATGTTAAACGAAGTACAGAACCGGTCGAAGTGACGGTGCTTGGGGAGGCCTATGTCCAGCAGTGGACATCTTTCGGCTGAAATGATGTTAAATGACAGTTAATTCAATAACTGTTCGAGTTTACGTCGCGCGATCATGCTAGGGCCTCTGCTAATTACTCTATTTGGAAAAGCTATAATAATTATCTGCGTTAGAGTATGTTCAAACACGATATCAGTAAACTTGAAATAAAAGCCTATTTTTGTAGTGTCTCGTATTTACCGCTATCAGTTGTCTGGCGTCAGAGTCAACTTCACAAAGTATTTTGAAATCTGCATTAAACGTTTCAAACAGATCACGTTAGCACATTTCCATAGCAACCATCTTGACCGACGGCAAGACGCTATTTGTGCCGTTTATAGGAGGCTAAACGAGATTAAAGCCTAATGCTTTGCAGGCTGGCTGTAGGCAATCACGTCAACCTGATGGAATTGTGGTTACGTCACTTGCAATACTAAGAAGACTGCTGTTTTCATACGAGTATCATCCATAACACAGTTGCCTGGTGGCAGAAATGGTTATGATACGGTGGTATTCTTACACTGAATGAGCTCTTTTCTAAGGAAATCTCTTCTACTGCATCTATATTTATAACATACATACCTACTAGCGACCCGCCCGGTTGTCACGACTCGAAAAAATACCAACATTTCTTTGTTATTATATGTTTAATATAATATAAATGTTTTATGCCTATAAACCTTCCGTAATAAATTCTCAAAATGATGTTAAAAACCACATCAACATCGGTTGCGTAGTTTAAAAGAACAACGCGGTCAAACAGACATTAAATGGAACTTTCATTTATAACGTGTAGATGTATAGATAAAGAAGTCTGTATGTAAAATTTTCATAGCAACATGCCTGAATATCATAGTGAAAACAGAGGTTTCGATGGCCCATTTATAACGATTTCAGTAACCAAACCATATGTGCTCCCCAAAATATTCGCATCAATGAAATTTAAACAGAATTAAGGCTAGCACATACTATAAATCATGTGCCATATTTAGTACGCAGCCAATAATTTCCCTAGGGTTGGCTTCCAATACCAGTATCTAGTGTGATCCTTTGTGTTACTGGCTTTATCTGTACCTATATTATGAACGTAAGTTCGCCAATAGAAAAGCAGGGATTATCTTCAATAAATAAGCTTCGATTTTGCCGGAATGTTTCATGGTGAAGTAAGCAAGAAGCTACTAACTACTAAAGTTTCAAGAGTACTAGAGTACCTACTAGAGTTAAGGAGTTTAACATACAATTTCCTAGACCAAACTAATTTGAAGACATATGACATCCATCAACCAGCACTGGTCCTGGTGGATTACGGTCCGCTTCCTTTTACAGAGTGGATGCCTGTGGTCCAGCAGGAACGTTATAGGTTGATTATGCCATATGGGTTTCAATTTTGTCACGGCGTCCCGTGATGAAAAGATTTTAGTATCGTGTGTAAATTGCATGTTATTACGTCTATGTAACTTTGAACCATGTGGTTAACATAGTGGAGTTGCATTCAAATAGCCTATGAGTTTCGATATTTTAAAATAGAGTTACGCAGCTCTGAAGGCCAATAACCGTAATACAAAACGTTCAAAATGTAGTCACAATCTCAATCAATGTCAAAAACTTGTAAAAGATCAACATCTTTTTCTAATACTCAATTTTCTGAGATTAGAATGCGAACATTCTTAAAAATATCTCCAATGCCTATCTGGCGGTTACTCCAGTTCCGAACCTTCTGCCCGCCCCCCGTTCAGCAGGATCCGATGCGGCGGCGCGTATACCACGCGCACCCCATGCTCCCCCGAGTCGGCCCGCCTTTAAGGGCACTAGCTGGGGCTCGTGGAACGCGCACAAGTTCCCATGATCCCTGGACTAGGAGTTTAAAGGGAACGCCGAGGTGGTTTTTAGTCAGTAAGAGTCTGACAAACCTCTCGCCTGGGGTGGGGTCTTTAACAAGCAGGAACAACAAAAAAAAAAATTCTTACCTTGCTGATTGGTTAATATTTTTACCACGGCGTGAGTCAACTTCTGCCTTATCTTATTATGTAATCGTATACCTAGATACTTTCAAAATACTATGACATTACTGACTTACTGTACATTAAGCCTTTAGCATGGTCTGAAATGACTAACGCGCAATAAACAATGATTTTCTGCACTTTTGTGAAAAGATGTTTTGCCCTACACTAGAGCTAAAGTTAGCACGGTTATATTTTGTAGGTATAGGATAACATACAGATGCTTTATTTCCAGATTTTATTACAATACCAGATCATAAAATAATGCTGTGGATAATAAAATTGAAGATAATATTATCTTGACGTTTTCAGAATAATATAACAAGTAATTATTTTGTTACATTGTCAGTTGTCGAGATTTCTAAGTACGTTCAACTTTTTAGGGATCCGTATTTAACATTGTTATGCACGTACCTACGTTTGTGTTACATTATACCCTTGTCATTTCGTTATGTCAGTCTGTCTGTCACAGGAATGTTGTGTGGACGAAATGACGGACGGGATGCCTACCTTGTGTGTTTTGCTTATTTGTGTCAGGATTAGGCTGTGGGAAAACCCGAAGGCCAATTCTCGTATTTAAATACGTTCAAAATCTAGTCGTAATCTCATCTCAATGAATTCCCATACTTAACCAAATAAATGGTTTGATTTGTAAAACCTCGTACTATTTTTTACAGATTGAGACAGATTCCAATGTGAACGTTTAAAAAATAAGGGATTGGCCTTTAGATTGAAGTCTGTATGGTCTATGAAATTAATGATAAAACTTTAAAACGTTTTTACTATGTTGTGTGCGTTGTGCGCAATGAAAAAAGGAATTGGAATAGAGCGTATCATTTGCTATCTATATTATGCATCCATTTCTATTAGAATAAAGTCACGATAAATTCCTTTTTTCTTTCCCTAACATCATTAAAAAGATTAAGCACCAATCCTCAAGTAAAAGACATGGCAAATACATTTCTAAGAGAAACACGTTGCTATGACTTTTTTGTCAGGCGTCGGACGTCTCGTTACAGTGACGAGATACAAATAATAAGGACTGTGACAGACTATTATTTTGCAGAACGTCAGTTGTCATCATTTTTGACGTGGGTGAAGTCGGTTGTTATACGAATAAGTCCGTAGCGAAGCTTTCTTGTTTCTTGTTTTATGAATAGAGAACGAATATTGCGTTTTCGGAGTGAATTTGCCCCGGTCCCCAGAGTGAAGTATACAATAGTTCTTGGCATTATTCTTGTATCAATCTTTCAGTGGACTCGTGGTAATCATTTAGCTGTTGTAAGTGACTTTCCTCTGGAGGAATTTATTTATCATAGAATATGTCGCATAAAGTGAATGATGACAGAATTATTTTTGCAAACATGCTTGAAAATTCGAGCATTATTTCGACAACCTTCTTCGAGATAAATCGAAAATGCTGTACTGGTTTATGTTCTATGTTATCGGGTTTGGTTTCCGCACTTAGTCCTTCAGATGGACCATTGTGCGTGGGCCATGGCGGCCGTTGATGGTTATTCCTGTCTGTTCAGAACGTCTGTGAAAGATCTGGGTGACCCGAGGGCTTCTGTTCTGATCTGGGTGACGCCTGTGCATTCAAAGAGCACGGCGCAACGGTTTCCTCAGCCTCTATGCACGCCCTGCATAGAGGACTGTCCGTTATGCATTATTGTGATGCATATCGTGATGGTCCCCGTCATCAGGCGCAGGCCGTTCCTGTCCAGGCGTAATAAGCGCCTGGTTAGCCTGCTATCCAAGGATGGCATAGCCTCCTTGGATTGCCTGCAGCCCGGTATCGAGGTTCACCAGTTCTCCACTTGAGTGTGGCTGAACTCCTGTAGCCACCAAAAAAAATACAGTTGTGATTTGATATAGGTACCTCCTATATAAAGAAACAACTGTATTTTTTTTTATTTGTATGAAATGGCTATAACACGGCAAATTGAGTGTCAAATTAATATACAATTAATTTCCCTGACTGTATATTGCTTGCTAATCTAAATTTTTTAATAAGTTTTGTAGGTTTTTCTTTTGCATATTTTTTTTTTTTAATGGTGCTATTTAGAACACATTTAATCCCCTATTATCTCCCTCCAAAATGCTCGATGATCTCAATAAAATTAATCCCCCAGCAATTAGGATAGCAGTAATTAATGCTTTAAGGCAGTAAATCGAATTCTCGACACATAATTAGATACAGTGTCCGTAGAGCGTAAATTAACTTCGTTACAGTCCATTTGAATAGGTACAATTAGTGCGTCTTGTAGGATATTAAATTCTAATAAGGGCAGAAGGTTAGCAGTGTTTATAAAGGATAGCTGTGCTCCGCGGTTTTGCCCTCATAAGTCTCGATCTCGTGGGAATATCGGGATAAATAATTATCCTATGTCCTTATCCAGGTCATGGTCTACCTACGTGCCAAATTTCATTCAAATTCGTTCAGTAATTTTAGCGTGAAAGCGTAACAAATAAATATACAAACACAAAAAATCAAATCTTTTCTCTTTATAATATTAGTTGAGATTTAGACCAGCGACTCCCCCCTGGTTCACACGGTTTTTACGACTTGAAAAAACATGGCGATTTCTTTATTTTTATATTATATATTTCTAGTTTAATACTTATTTAACACATACACATAAACCTTTCAGAATGTATTCTCTATATGAGAGTTAATACCATATCAAAATCTTTTGCGTACTTCAGAAGAACAACGCGGTCACACAGTAAGGCACGAAATGTGACTATAAATTGTAATATGTTTTTAGATGTTGTGATTGCCTTGTTGGTCTGATCGTTGCAAGTGTGACTGCTCAACGAGGGTTCTTGCGTTTGATTCCAGAATGGCAAAGCGTAATTGAGGTTTTCCGTCAGAAACTTTGCAGTAGCAGCTTAGATTTATGCCTTAAACAAAACTGGCCAAATGTGGGCCAACGATGGTCGTCCCTCATTTAGCTACGTTTTTTTGTCTCCTCCTATCTCTCTCTCTATACTCTCCTCTTCTTATCTATTTCGAGGAATACAGGTCATCATAATCACCATCTGCCTAGCCTTTTTCCAACTATGTTGGGGTCGGCTTCCAGTCTAACCGGATGCAGCTGAATACCAGTAGTTTACATGAAGCGACTGCCTATCCTGCCCTCCACAACCCAGTTACTGGGTAATACTATACCCCTTGGTAAGAATGAAATACCAGTGCGATGTACAAAATCTCTTCAACACCTTTGCAAGATAAGACCACCAATTTATCCTTTACCGTACCATAAACACGCATATCTCGACATTAAAAATCTCCACCACCTAAACGACATAAAAAACGGGCGCCTCCACCAACCTATAACTACAGTATGTCTTAAAAAAAGTGGCATAAATTTATTCATGAGTCGCTGATCGCGTTCTAGATAGGTCCCTTGTGGTTTTATTACCGTGTTTACTGCGGTTACGCGCCGACAACGCTGCTGTGGGCACTAAAATGGTGGCCCGAAGTGTAATTGTAGATTTTGTGTAGTACTTGAACGTTTTTGGTTGATTTAAGAGTCGGTGTGAGTGTAAGAGTCCTTACGTTAGGCGATAGTAACCTTGTGGTAACCAATTTCTCTTTTAATTGTGTTGATTTTGGCAATTGGCACGATGTAGTGATAAATATTTAAAACGGTATGCTTAGATGGTTTGTTCATGTTGAGAGGAGGAATGTAAGGTAACTAACAAAATGTATTTTCAAGGCAGATGTGAGTGAAAACGCCACGAGGGGAAGCCCTAGGAGGACGTTACTGACCTTATTGGTGTTGTTCTTCAGAAAGGGCAGGTGCGTAGTACTCGCAACCGGCGTGCGTGTATGACCAGATGTATGAGCGTAAATGATGCACAAGGAGTATGTAAAGGTACTACGCTAGACGAGCCGAGCACGAGCGGAGCCGTTCTAGGGATCGTCGTTCGCGGCGTCAAGTGTGGTCTTACACCGAATCTACAACGATCACTATCCTCGAACGCGATGCAATCCTTTTGTTTTCGTCATTGAACCGACAATTGGCGGAGCATAGTCGAGTACGAACCAAATGCTTGGAGCGCGCTCGTTCAAGGCTTATAAGTCGGTCCACATTACACGAATTTGTGCCCGGATCGTGCTCCGCTCGTGATTGGCTCGTCTAGCGTAGACGCACCTTTAGACTTGTACCAGGTGGTGTTCTGTAATTTCTGCCTATCCCCAAGGAAGGAAAGAAAGAAGGTAGCAAGCGTGAGTTTATGTGATTTTAGCAATTCTTATTTTGACTGTTTGTTGATTGAAAGTTCTTGAAATGGAAAATGGTGACTGTTCACCAATTAGTTTCATTTTTGTTTGCGTGCGCTGTACTATAGATTGCCTCTGCCTAACCCTTTGGGGATTACAGGCGTGAATATGCTATGTTATGTTATTTCTCATCAGCTATTATGTGGCTAAAGCTAGCATAAACGATACCACCAATTCAGCTTCATAAAACTATATAAAATCTTCACAATACATACAATAGAAATCCTGGGTCAAAAAATAGAAATTCAATTTAGTCCGTCAGTTAGATAATAAAAAAAAATTAGACCCGTATTTTTTGCTTTATCATATTCATAAAAAGTGACTTAGATAAAAACACATTAAAGTTGGGGAGTGAGGGTTGATACGTCACAATTAAGTATAAAATGTACATACTAGTGACGTCATGGCACATTTTAACTCAATGTATCGCCGTAATCTTTTGATAACGTAAAAAAAGATAAAATACGTGTACGTAATTTTTTTATAATCTACAAGACGGACAAAAACATTTTTTTAGTCATCATCCCTATTGTGTATCTAAAAATGTCTCTATTCAACAAAACGTTTATACGAAACCCTAAAAAATCTTAATACAAAACGTAATTCTAAAAACGATTTCAAAATAAATCCAAACAATGTAAAAATAAACGAGGCACATCCCAAAAGCCTGTTTAACTTCAACACAATCATAATGTTATATACGCCGCCAAAATCGTACCACAAATAAATTGCTCGATTTTATGTTTTTTCAAGCAATAAAATCGATAAAAGGTTTGCCATCAATGTAGCAATGTTATGACCCGAAATATCATTTGTATACGAATTGCCTTTTCAAAAGTTTGCAAATATGTGCCGTAATGTATGTTAAATAATGTATGAAGTTCACAACGAAACGCGAAAGTCTATACTAACTAAAGTTGCGCAAATATTTGTGAATGATGCGTGATTATGTGAGCGCATCGTGGATTGTAAATTTTGTTGTGTTTGCGTTTCTCAAAATTCATTGCACATAGGCAGTGTAAATATATCTGCTGCTAAAATACAATTTTATTAAAATATGTTGTATAAAATCATATTACTAACGTTTTTTCTATCTAATCTTAACGTTTATCCTAAAAAAGACAATACCAGTAAATTTTATGAGTGCTTTCGTTCAGAGACGACTACCGAATTGTGTATGTATTTATTGTATATGTAAATGGTACACCACTGACTACCTGCAGTATTGTCTCTCTTGTTACCTTTAATCCATGCAAAAGTTGTCTATAAAATATCGCTTTAAGCGATAAGACCGCCCATTGTGTCACCCTATGTAAAATTTCTAAATTTATGTCTGTAATTTTTATGGTGTACAATAAAGAGTATTCTATCTATCTATTAACTTGCAAAAAACAGAATATAATAATAATAATTGCTTTATTTTCAGGCAACTAAGGCCCATAGACAAAATACACAATATAATCTTCTATAATAATAAACTAATACATAATAAAAATAAAAATAAACGTCACTACAAAATCTAGTTACTACGTTGGGTCGGCGACGTATTGTGCTGAGTCGTGGTGTCATGTAGCCTTCTGCGAAAACGCCGATACACGACACCCGTCGGCCAAAATTCCTCCTTCATGAAAGTCTCCAGGTGATGAGTCGGAACTCGCACCACAAAAGATTTGAAGTTAATCTTATGGCGCGACTCCAACTTCTCGACTCTCAAGGTGAACTTGATACTCGTACATAAGCAGTTACTACGAAGTGAAACTAAATAAAAGTTTGTAGAATACCTTTGACTCAAAGAGAAACGTGACAACGGTATCACTGAAAAGAACATTCGTCAAATTAATCAAAAAAAGTACAACCCTCAGCTGCATAGAAATCATACCATACATTGACTTCAAACATAAAAACGAAACGAACACGCGAGAATTTCACGAAAAAACCCGAATATTTTTCATAAAGCAGTTTTGAAATAATCTAGGCCTTCAACCATTCTGGTTCAAACAAAACATACGGTTTGTTCAAAAAAATCTCTTCGTCTAAAGCATTTTGATTGAAAACTCCACAAAGTTCGGAGTTCCGATTCAAATTGATTCCTGAATAAAAAAGTCGTTGTTATTTTGTGTTGAGACGCAACAAAGCCATACAAACTCATTGAAGCTGAATTGTTGGTTGAAGCTATAGTACTGTTATCAAAACGTTATTGATAGAACGATTACGTTTTTGCTTCGATAGAAGAGATATTATGGGTATAATGAAGTATTTTAATAGATGTTGGTACACTTTCTTGGTTTCATAAATGTTATTTATACGTATTTTGTCTTTGTTTTCTGTTACTATGTCCCCATTTTTTCGTTAATATAAACTGTCACTCTTAATCACCATGCCTAGCAATCGTTTAGATAGATGATGGTGATGCTGCCAGCGACTTCGCTTTATGGCTTCTAGTCACCTTGGATGTTGAGAGCGTCGATGCTCTCTTGTGTGCTTACGTACAGCTAGTGCATCCGACTTTACCTAGAGCACCATCAACGATGACATAAATTATTCTTGACTTATTTAGCTTCGTGGTCATCACGTTTTGATGCCTGCCGGGGTTGGATGCCTGCCGGGGTTGCGGGAAAGTTCGAAAGGGATACCGTGGCCCCTGGCAACGTACAGGCAACGGAAGGAACACGGGTGGGTTTTAGTCAGTAAGAGTCTGACACGCCCTCCCGCTCCACCCAGAGCGGGAGAAGTTATTTGAAATTTTCAAATCCAAAAAAAAAAAAAATGGTCTTCACGTTTTTGATCTTATTTAGACCTCCTTTTTTCTGGGGATTATATCGGTGACAAAAATGCTTGGCTCAATGCTGATCCAGCTCCACAAGAGCGCATAAACTAATTTAATTTTAGCATTCGAAAATATTGTTGGAGCTGCTGAAGATTGCATAAATTATATTGGAATTGTATAACTTCAATCTCGTAGTATTGTATAATTGTATAGCACATGTGTGAGCACTGGGACCATGTACCTTCTATAAAGCTACCATTTACTGGGTAGATCTTTCATTGACTTGAATGTGCCCTGGCGGCTGAGAGTTTGTCTTTCTCTTCCTTTTTCCTATTTTCTTTTCATTTTCTAATTGTATATATCTTTACAAATCTACACATAGTATAAAGCAAAGTTGCTTTTCGTGACCGCTTAGATCTTCTAAACAATGCAATGAATTTTGTTACGGTTTTCATAGGGCACTTTTTCCGAAAGGTTTATGTGTGTAACTTAACTGAGATATAGCACATAAGTCCCAATGTTTTGACTATTACACCAATGCGAAGCAGGGGCAGCCCGCTGGAAAACATCAAAAACAGCAGAAGATACAAGATAAATTTGTTTTACATTATCATCATCACACAGAGATGCCTCTTCAAATACTTTTACCCCATTATTACCGACATCGTCAACAAAATGCTTTTAAAAATGTAAGTTAATTGTTGGCAACCTGTTAAGAGCAGCTCTTTGATCAGTGAACGGAACGGATATTCGATGCTATATTTAGCCTCCCTTTTGAACAGGGATATTTAATTAATTATTTTTAATGTCATCTTTTAGTGAAAATTCAAAGTATTGGAGTAAAAGGATACGTCTATTTTGGTGTATTTTTTATTCAACCAAAGCTTGAAGATGAAGCTATATATTTAAGAAATATAAGTTATGTAGGTATGTGAGATAATTCATTTATACAGCTGAACGAATTTCAACAAATTGTGTGTCATTGCGGTTAAAACAGTGAGAGTACTGGAGTAAGTCTTTCGAATCCTATGCTGACAGTCCCGATACGATCATAGCCGGCATTTTTTTTTAAATTTTACAAAAGCTTTCTCTTAATTACCTACGTATGGCTCACCCTTGACAGTCAGCCCTCTATAAGTGTGCCACACCTTGTAGCAGGCAGCCCTAGTATCAAAATTGTTTACTGGATAATCTTTTTACCACGTACGAATGAGAACAGCTTATGTATACCAATTATTCACGTATAGCTTATGGTTAAGCTAGCTTACCGTGGTCGGTCCGTGGATAGGTGACCATCTTTACATACCAAGGCCTCCCCGTGCCTTGCAGAGCACGTTAAACCGTTGGTCCCGGCTGTCATTCGTGGATCTTTGATAGTCGTTACGTGTTGTCAGAAGCCCGAAAGTGTGACAACCAGTCATATCAACGGGTATCTTCTTACACAGTAACTGGGTTGTGAAGGTTAGATAGGCAGTCGTTCCATGTAAAATACTGGTATTCAGCTGCATCCGGTTAGACTGGAAGCTGACTCCAACATATGTAGTTGGGTAAAAACTAGGCAGATGATGATGATCTTGTGCCGTGATAAGAAGAAGAACTGAATTAGTCTTTAATTCAGTTCTTAGTTTTTAACGTTATTGTGCATGCTGTGGCCTCCTATAAGTGAAGGAGTACACCTACTTCATAACCGATGTTGCCCTTTAATTATGTGTCATGTATTGTGTACATCTTTTGTTGGAGATCCTAAATAAATAAATAAATTCAAAATGACATGTATGTTGAGCTTTCTATCACTAGTTCGGCAAATATGTTGGATGGTCTCAAAAAGGATGCCGATCCTCTTGATTTAAAAGGGACATCAAATCACGAGCTATCAAAATTTACTTTAGAAATTAAGCGAATAACTTCGCATAGTCATGGGTATAATGAATTAACTAAATTGTAGTTAGCCACATGTGTGACCACATAGCTCCAAATTGGTGAACAATGGTACACGAACTAGTTTTAAAATTATGATTGCACAATTTTAATGATATAATAATCATATAACGCCTACATTCCCTGAAAGGGTTGGCAGAGGTAAGAAGCTAGACATACTTAATGGGAACCCCATGCTTGGCAGTCACCGTTGCGACTACTAGATCAAAGAGTTATGAGACTGATGACTTCAAATATCAAATATTCTGGAGCTTACTACATATTTATAGTTTTTTTCATTTATTAACCATTTATGCACACACATATAAACAGACAAGAAGAAAGGAACAGAAAAATACGTACAAAGGCAATGCTTATTTCTAAAGAAATCTCTTCCAGCATACCTGCGATAGGAAAGTAGATATAAAGATATTTAGACAACGTGAATAATATGTAGTAGATGAGAAAACAAAATACATAAATTAAAAAAAAAAAAACATTCACTAATTTTAATATAAACATACAATATGAGAATATACTTACATAAATACTTCTAAAATAAATATCACTACAATATTATATATTATTATATTATTATTCTGGGACGTTAAAATTATTAATTAACTAAGTAATAATTTAAACATCTGTTTATCTATACATTTTTAAACGTTTAAACGTCTTTAAAGTTTAAACAAAGTTTATAAACAAAATGTTTAGACTTTAAAAATTAAATATCCTTAATACTATGCAAAATATTACTTACTCCAGTCCGGAAAACAGTGTAGCCATGTAAGTAATTTTGAACAGCCCGAAATCCTGAAAAAGCCACGTTGCATTGTAGAGGATTGTACGAAATAAACTATGCTTTCAATCCTTGGAACAACGCTATTGCAGGAGCTGTTTAAACATATATACAACGTATATATGTATATATTTTAAGCTAAGTGTGCTTCACTGTTTTAGCCGGTTTTGGGCAAAATAAATCGTTTGTTTTTAAAGGATTTTATTTCGTTTTACACTCGTTTATCTATTAAACTAGCAGTCGAAACTTGTGACAGATATTTACTGCTGTTATTAGGTTGTTCCAAGTGGAATTTTTCAGTAGCAGCCCGGAGTCTGGATTTGTGCCTCTTTTGATCGTAATCGGCTCGCCCCCATGGGACTTAAACATAACTGGCGAAATGTGTGTGTACTACAGTTACACCTCTGCCCAACCCTTCGGGGAAACAAGGCGTGATGTTATATGTTCTATATAATTATGAATGATCTCATAGTGGAGATAATATAAGGATTTAGATAGTAATTAATGCATTTAAATAGTTTAGGGAACTGAGTGTGATCAGTGGTGGCACAGTGGAATCAGCCGCAATTTACCAGTTGTAGATCGTAGATTCGAACACAGGCAGGCACTTTACTTTGTATAAATAATTTCGCCACTATTGCATGTCTTATGGCACGGGCGGTATGTCCTAGAATCAAAAATTCGAAGACGTGATATCCACCAATGCACTGGGCTCGTGTACCAGCAGCGGGAACATTATAGGCTGATTATGAAGGGAGCTGGTAGCTTGTCTACCTTAATGTTAAGCAGTCAATGACGATGTAACATGTTGGCTCGCTGGTTTGCACGCTGTAGCAGGGCAGCCAAGATAAAGCTTTTCAAAGCTTATTGCCAAGTGTTTTACACGTGCAGCCTGTGGACCAACTATACTCAGCGGGCTATCAGCGCCCTACGGGTCCAATATAATAACGGGTTCAGGATGTTGATGGGGCTGCCCCGTTTCTGCAGTGCATCTGGTATGTTTGCACAGGCACATGTCGATGGCTTCGATGCCATCGTCAGACAAAAATCTGCCTCTTTGCTCTGCAGAGTGCGGGAAAGCTCCAACTCTATCCTGAAGACCATAGCGGGGAGGTACGATTCTCCTTTGTTAGGTGATGTTGTTCGAAGATGCATTTCGAACAACAGCCTTGTGTCCAAATAGTATAATAATAATAATAATAGTTTACTAACATATATATATTGTATATAAGTTATCTTTTTGTTTACTAGCCCATAGGTTGTTGCTTATCCGAAATAAAGATTATTTTATTTTATTATAATGACTCTTCCTTCATGCCTATTAAAAAAATAAATGCGACTTTGGAAAGTCCGTCTAATGCTGCAATTAATTAAGTTTTTATAAAACATTTTTCTTTGTTTCAGGTCCCTAAAGATGTACATCTTATGGATTTACTTCGCTGCTGCACTTTTAATTAATTCTTGTAAGTACTTAGCTTTGATCATTATTGTTTACCTCGTATTGAATTGTTTACTCATGTGTTCCTTACATCTGTTTCATTCGTTTTGAGATCGTTCAATGTTTACCATTACCAAGGGTTTTGTCCTTTGGTACAGAACCTTTGATATCAATGTAATTGAGTACCCTAAAATCTATAAGTATAGAAATTTGACGAATTTATTCAAAATAATGACATGGTTATTCCATTTTTATTCTGTTATACATTTATTGCAAATAGCACACATATAACTTTATCACGAATTTTTATTTTGTTTTCTAAATTGTGTTTTATAGTTTCATAACTTTTTTTAAAGTTAATTACGATGTTGGTTTGTGGTGAGAACTGTTTATACGGTTATACGTTGTATACGGTAAGTTTATTCGGCTTATGTGTATGTATGTATTTATGTATCTATGTATGTATTAATTTTCAAGTTAACTATAACTTATGTGATAGAGAGAGATATATAAATGTTGACATTCAAAAGTGCCTTTTTTGTGCCTAATTGAAATAAATTATTTTATTTGGGTGGGAAATTATCAAATAACTTCTCCCGCTCTGGGTGGAGCGAGAGGGCGCGTCAGACTCTTACTGACTAAAACCCACCCGTGTTCCTTCAGTTGCCTATACGTTGCCAGGGGCCATGGTATCCCTTTCGGACTTTCCCGCAACCCCGGCGTAGAAAATGCCTCAGGCATTAAGTCCACCTTTGTACAGATTTTTTAAAATTGTGCATTAATTTTTAATAAATAAAAATAAATAAAATATACCTATGATAAGCATACATACCAGAAATTGTGTGATGTTATTGTTCTACTTATTTTAATTTTTTGTATGTTGGTAGACCAAATAAAAAAATAATCACCAAAAAAAAACAAACCTGTCACTGTCAATGAAATAGCAACATGGTTTTGCAATAAACTCATTTACAAACATTCACCAGCTCACCGTCACTTTAAAACAATTGTCGCTGCACACGACATACGTCACTAAACTGCACGTAAACAGAATTTCCGAACACCAAAACAAAGCCGGCAATTGTTTTATTTTTTCAACACACAACTCTGCGAAATAATCACGGACTCACGGACACGCTCGGTTACTTCCATTCATTCGTTCACTCATTCACCCGGACTTTCATTCACTCTTTGAGTTCAGTTCGCATAAAAATGTTGTAATGAGAACGAAATTTTTGTTACATAGAACGCGGGTTAAGAATTTGTGCTATGTTTGGGATTTGGGTGACCCTAAAAGGGTAGGGCTGTAACGTACATATTTTATAGGGTTTCGGTATTTTGATGCACAAGTACCTGTGATTTATAAGGTGATAAAGTATTGTTCGATGAACTAAATTGAACACAATTTTACTCTAAAACCGATATATAGTCCTCCAGACCGTATTTCGGCCACGGCGGCCAATTTCAACGGAGACTAGCATTCGGCGCGGGAGATATTATAGTGCACAAATGTGTGAGAGAGAGAGAGAGAGCGCACCTGTGTCTGCAACACAGGTGCGCTCTCTCTTCCCTCACTCTCATAGTCCGATGGGACGGCAATCCGACACGACCGGAGAGAGATCAGGCGCAGGACCAATGGTTTAACGAGGCGCGGTGGTACACCGCCAACTTCCAAACTCCGGGCGAGCTGTTACTAAGAAATTCCTAATGCAAAAACCCAATAACATTTTGCCCGACCCGGGAATCGAACCCAGGACCCCACGCTCAGCAGTCGCACTTGCAACCACGAGGGGCAGTTAAAAATTATAATATAAATTATTGTACATGTACAAGATTATCAACATTAATTTGCATAGATCTTAAGACTCAGCTCACATTGTTTTTTTTTTCGCCTGTATTCTCCGCAGAGATATACCTATACACACCCACATTTCGCCAGTTATGTTTGACTTCCATGTAATAGGGGGCGAGTCTATTCTCATCAACCGAAAAACCCAATAACACTTTGCCTAACTCGAGAATCGAACCCAGGACCTAATATGGTCAGCAGTAGCGCTTGCGGCCACTAGACCAACGAGGCAGTTACTTTAAAATGCTGTTAAATGAGGTATTTAGGTACTCTTAGTAGTGAACATAAATTTTATTATAATGTTGCTAAATACTTAACTTAATAACTTCGTTGAGATTACGCCGACTTTCTATTAAATTACAAAAGGTTTTTCTAGTTGCTAAGTAGCCAACCCTAATTTCAGCAGCAAATTCAGAAAGAAATTGAAACTAGTAAAGAAATTCCGGTCCTTATACTGATCGTCTGGGATGGACATCCAATTAAGAGAAAACGCTTTTATTTTGGTAAAATATCGTATGGACTAGTTATTTGATTTTTAATTTGGTCCTTTGATACAAACCTAGGACCAATTTTCTTATGAGAGTTATGTTTAATGGAAAAGGTAAGTATAATGTTGACAGAAATTGTTGCTCAAATATTTGTTGTGTGGTTTGGTAGATGTTTTCCAATTAGTTGGTAATTTATTTCTTGGTATAAATAATGAGAGCAGTGGTGGCCCAGATGTAACGACCCCGATTTACGAGTTTTCGGTCGTGGGTTCGAACCTAGGCAGGCGCTTTACTTTGTGTAAATAATTTCATCACCACTGCTCTCAAAAGGGTGAAGGAAAACATCGTGAGGAAAAAGGCATGTCTTAGAATCAAAAATTGGAAGACATGGTGACATCTACCAACCCGCACTGGGCCCGCGTGGTAGATTAAAGCCCAATCCCTCTCGAGGATTATTAGTACTTATTATTAGTACCTATTACTTGTAAAAATGTTACGAATATCGTATAATTTTACAATGTTTGTAAATATGTGAGCACCATGTATCTATCACATGATTCATTTATCTGTCATTCCTTAATCTTTCATTATTTTTACCTAACGTGGTATAGTAATCTTATTCTAGGTGCATCGTCTTCACATATAAATATAATTGATGTATACAAGATATTGTGAAAACATTTTAAAAGATTAACGGTGGAGTTTCTTGCCCATTATTCTACATACGAAAACTACCTTTTGGAAGGGGCGACTAGAATAAATTATTATTTTTCTGTAAATGACGACGACAAAAGTGCCTTTTTTGTGCCTAATTGAAATAAATTATTTGACTTTGACTTTGAGGAGAGGAGGCCTGTGTCCCAGCAGTGGGATTCTATTAGGCTGACTGTGCTACTAAATAATAATAATTAAGTATTACGAGATGTACTCCATGAGCAAAGAAGAAAAGTAAACTAATTTGGAAAATCTTCAGATTTGTATAATAAGTGAAAATCAAGATAGAATCTATACAAAATCAAAACAACCAGTTTAATATAATTATAACAATAAACACTTTAACACAACACGAGTAGCTCAACCTTATCCTGAATACGCAACAAATTGATTTGGTTATGAAGTGTTACGTACAAGATAATTGAGTCCCGACTTTAGAGTCGGGAATTGTTTGTACTTAGCTACAAACAATTCAAAATGTGCCTATGAAAACAGCGGATACATTAAGCTCATAAAATTATTGACAGGACTGAAATTGAAAACAGCTGTTTTGTAAATTTCTGTTGAAAATTCAAATTCGAAATATTTTATTTCACATAAACCTACATAGGCAGATAAAAAAACATCAGAAGATAGGTGCACGATGAAAGATCTGGTAAAAAGTAGATGAAGAAGTAGGTTATAGTTCAAGTTTTCAGGCTTCCGTTTAGAGAGGGAGTGGCTGTGATTTCTATTAAAAACCAATTCTTGATAAGTTTCACTACTTTTCTAACACGTAGTTTGATAGAATCGTTGAGTAATCTAAATCAAAAGTCCCCGTCACGAGAAACACGTTTTATAAATAAAGAACTTCTACTAAGTTACGTAGCGACAATTCAATCAACAACAAATAATCCCAAATTCAATCAACTTAAAGTAACGTATACGTGTAATACGAAACTAACGAGCTATTTCACTTGGTCGGGTTATATGTATTATAGCGATATAAAGCACTGTCGTCTAATGTTTTGTGGTCTTATCTGATTCCGATGATCCCACCAGACTCCTCCAGTAGGGCCACCAACAACACACCCGACAGCCGTCGTTCCGACCTCGCCGCAGAGGTCCTCCGCGTGCGCGACCCTCCCGAGTAAATAATACTCCCCCCCGACCCTTGCCCGATGAAACGCCAGTCCGTGCCGCAGCTGAGCGTGTAGCTTTAAATTCCCCGCATAATAATAATGATCTATCCTTGATCCAGCCTTGCTGTCCTCCCCCCAGCGACGCCTAAGCCGAGGTTTGTACCCCGCAGGGGGTGCCCCTAGCGAGCGCTCGCCTAGTTTTAATTTAGAATAGTTTTATATGCTCCTGGCTGGAGGCTCTTAGTGTAGAAGCTAATAGCAGCCACAGGAAAGTCCGTCTAAGCAGCCATGACCTTAGTGGTAACCTGCGAGACGCCCTAGTAAAAAAAAAAAATGTCTTGTGAAGTCAGTCAGTCAGTAGAAGTACAACGCATTTGCGATGCGGTTCTTACTATCATTTGGGGCATTTTATTCCGGAAGGTTTATGAATTAAACTTACACATAGAAGAAATCTCGTTTTTTTGACATTTCGCCATTGAACCTATGTAAAGCAGGGCAGGTCGCTAGTAATTCTCTAAAATATTTTTGTGACTTACTACAGAATACATTTCGTGGGCAAAGACATACATTATGTATATAATATTTCTAATATTGAGAATTTTTATTCTGTGATTTCTATCGCCGTTCCTGCTAACCTTAAAAGAATTGAAATGTCAATTCTCGAACAAATTACTTTGGAATTTAAAATAAGAATTGAACTCTTACATTGATTGCAAGACTCATTAATTCCATTCGTTTCTTCCGTTCAGTCATTCGTTCTATCGAAGTTAATTTAGTTCAGCTAATATTGTCTCTGCAGTCGTTTTTAATTAATACCGTTTTTTTTGTTTTAGGTATATTGTTTCTTTTTATTCATAAAGTCTGTATTGGAAAAATTCTTCTTTCAATTTTCTTGGGATCGAATGTGAAATTACTTTACGGATAATGAAAACTTGCCAATTGTTACAGAAGGAAATCAGTTCTGATATGGATAAGAGTTTCATTTCGAATTTCTCATAGAAATGAGTTATTGGTTTTGCTATTTCGTTCTGAGAATCAATATAAACTAACAGGTATCTACGAGAACATTGAGGTTTGGGGGAGATTCGGTACACACGCTACAGAGTCAAACCGCATTATGTACCTACATATAGAGAGATAGATGTATGTATGTATAGGTACACATATAGTACTCATTTTCTGTAACCACACACAACATAAGACATTTACATCGAGAGTTAGGAGTATTAAATATAGACAATAATGTCTGAAAATGCGTTTTGAACGTCTATACAATTATGCCTACATTAATAAATAATGAGTTCTCAACAGACTATTAATTTAGTGTCATTCATTCGATTCGATTTATGAGTTTTTCTTTTTAAGGTTAAAGAAATGCAAAGGAGGTTTTTCAAACAGAAATGTAACGATTATGTTTTCTATTTTTGAATATCACGCGTGGTCTTGTGCATTGTTGATTTAAGATGATTTCATTCATTAACAAAGTTGTCACCTGTATGTCCTTTTGACAGATCAACTACTTTACCGCAAATGTTAAATCCGATCTTCCTACCATCATAAAATCAACGAGACTACGAAACTGGGGGTGCGTCCTTATCCTGGCCAAAGGCGAAACACAGAAACTATAACTCCACCATACAACTCACTAAACTTACGTTATTAAGGCACTAGAACGAAAGAGTGTGTCTCGCCCGAAGCGTTGTCCCGATATGGAACACCATGCTCTCCATTACTTACATTATACTCTAAACTAGCTTTTGTCAGCGGCTTTGCTTGCGTTGAGGTCGGAAATTATACGACGGGAACATACTACCGGAAAAAGTTGTTCTAAGTCCGCCTGACTTACCACCATCTTATCTAAGTCTGTCGCCATAACAACAATGTTAACAGCATTGTTGTGTTTCGCCAGTTAGATGCCAGAGATAGCCAGTTCCTCTGTGGTTGAGGATTTCGGGTGAAGCTCGCTTCCACCTTTGGCCTGATCATTACTTACCATCAGGTGAGAGGCCAAGAGTTTACCCGTTGCGGTTAAAAAAAGAAAAAGTATTTGATGGCCTAAACCAAGACAACCCCCAACCTATGTGCTAAATTTCATCAATTTAAACCGTTAAGGCGTGAAAGGTAACAGACAGACAGACAGAGTTATATATTATTATAGCATGAATATACAGACTGGTTGCGAGACAGTCCTGTCAAAGTCAATCCAGCCGTTTCGGAGATTAGCCGGAACAAAGAGACAGACAGACAGACAATCATTTTAAAATTGTTTTTTTTTTGTTCTAAGTATCGTATATACATTCATATGCATTTAGTAAATAGCTGTTATTTTGACATTACAAACTGACACTTTAATTTTATTAATGAAATCGTGGGTGGCACTATACCTATTACTCATTTATTTATTTTCTTACGTGTAAAACACTGATTAGTAAGCATGTGTTATATGTTTCAATTTTTAGCACTATGTTTTTGTTTACCCACATTAATTATTTAAGTAAAATTGAATTTGCTTGATTCCGGAAGTTGTTTCGGTTGTGATTCAAATCATAAAATTATTGTTAAAACTACTTTTACACCATTTAATTATTATGATATTTATAATTATAGTTTTTGATACAGTTATATCGCTTTAGTTAAGTAAATTAAGTAAAGAATGGATCGGATGATCAATTTTGAACACGTGTTCTTTGTACCGACGGCTCGATGACGCCACTTGTTTGTCACTGAGTATAAAAGCTAGAGCCCAACCGCTTGGGGGGCTCCTCCCCCCGTCCTATCCACGCAGGAGTCCCTCAGGGCTCTGTGCTCTCCCCCTTGATCTTTACGCTATTCACCAGCGATATCCCAAAGAGTAGAAAGGCGCAGTTGGCTCTGTTCGCAGACGACACGGCCATCTACTACAAGGGTTCCGGCTCTGACTCGATAGCCCGCACTCTCCAAACCTCAGTCGACAACCTCGGCGCCTGGTTTGGAAAGTGGAGGATCGAAGTTAACCCAGATAAAAGCCAAGCGGTTCTCTTTTCGAAACCGAAAAAGCGATGGAAACCCCCCCTCCCCCGACCAATCACCATGTTCGGTAAGCCTATCCCCTGGGAGAAGCGAGCCAAATACTTAGGTGTTGTCCTCGACCAGCATCTCTCCTTTAGCGATCATATAAAGCAGGCTCGCTCGCGAGCCGCTTTCGCGCTAGGGAGACTCCACTACATCCTGAATGCACGTAGCAAATTGTCACTAAAGTGCAAATTGCGTACGTACACGGCGTGCATTCGCCCAATCATGACATATGCGGGAGCCGTCTTTGCACACGCAAAGCCTCACCACATCCATAGGATGCAAACACTCCAAAATAGATTCCTCCGCAAAATCACCGGTGCCCCCTGGTACGTTAGGAACGAGATCCTCCATCTCGATCTAAAGATCCCCACAATCCACCAATTCTTAAAACGCAACTCCAAGCGTTTCTTTGAGTCCGCTGCCAAACATCGCAACCCTCTGGTTGTCGAGGCCGCCAATTATGTCCCCAGCAGAATTAGTCAGATCCGCCGCCCTAGGCAAATCCTCACCGACCCTGATGACCCCATAACCCTCCTCCAGGAGAGCAATAGGGCCACAAGTACAGTGCTCAAGCACAGACACCGACCCGCATTCCGACCTCGCCGCCGAGGTCCTCCGCGATCGCGACCCTCCCGAGTAAATAATACTCCACCCCGACCCTTGCTCGACGATGCGCCAGCCCGCGTCGATGCTGAGCCTGTAGCTTTAAACTCCCCGACAAATAATAATAATAACATATCTTTGATCCAGCCTGTCCCATCTTGCTGTCCTCCCCCCAGCGACGCCCTAAGCCGAGGTCCGTACCCCACAGGGGGTGCCCTTAGCGAGCGCTCGCCTAGTTTTAATTAGAATAGTTTTTTCGCCCCTGGCTGGAGGCTTTGAGTATTAGTAGCTTAAGGCATCCGCAGGAAAGCTCGGTTAAGTAGTCATGGCCTCAGAGGTCATCTACGAGATGCCATACACAAAAAAAAAAAAAAAAAAAAAAAAGCTTGGGGGGCATTCTTTGTCGAGCCTTCGGACCGAGCAGATCAACGGTTAAGTATATTCTTTCCTGTTTCTTATTGTTGTATATGTATGACTATAAATATAATATTGCTATGTTGTATTTCTCCTAAAATATGTGTGAAATAATTGAATAATTGTATCAGTTATACTTCTGATATCGTTATATATGTGTTAATTAAATTGTACTGGTTTATTTAAAGTTAATACTGGCCATTAATTAATAATTTGTCTAAAATAAATATTTGCCATTATTTAATCCTTATTTTTTATTTAAAATGGTTTATTTAAAATACTTTCCATTTATTAATCTTTATAAATCATAAGAAAATACTTGTCATAAATGAATCTTAATTATACTTTGATACATCTTTATTATACTGAAATGGTATATTTAAAAATAAATACTTGTCATAAATTGCTTGAATATTATTTTCTTAGTATTAATCGTCCTATTCCTAACAAATGGTATATTTAAAAATAAATACTTGTCATAAATTGCTTGAATATTATTTTCTTAGTATTAACCTGCCCTATTTCTAACACATGCATTAAAATGTCATAACACAGTATTAAGTTATGTACCCTGTAAGTGCACTGCAAATGTTTCATATCAAATGAAAATGAAATATGTATATGCAGTCGTACGTATATATATCCCCTACTCCCTCAATTTAATAAAACACACAGTACATTACAGTTGTACATTATTGAAATGTCTTGTTATTGTTTTTCCTTGGAAATGTAAGGCCTGATGTCATATTGAAATTCAGAGTCGAGTTATTTGGAAATTATGCACGAGTATGTCTGGTTCAAGCAAAGTAAGTAAAAGAGATAAAGCTGTAACGACCCTTATTTACATTTTTCTTCGGGACTAGAATCGAGATTTCTATATTCAAAATATTTTGTTTGAAACACAATACTGTGGTTAGTTTTAAGTTTGATTCAAAAAGTTTTTATATCATAACATAACATCACGCCGGTATTGCTCGAAGGCCTAGCCAGAGGTGTACCTATAGTACATCAACATTTCGCCAGTTATGTTGAACTCCCATGTAATAGGGGGCGAGCTTTTTGTCATCATCCGGGTATAAATCCAGACTCCGGGCTGATAATAAGAAATTTTTGATTGAAAACCTAATAACATTTTGCCCGACCTAGGAATCGAACCTAGGACCTCGTGGTCAGCAGTAGCGCTTGCGACCATTAGACCAACGAGGCAGTTCTATCACATAAAGGGGGACCCTTTATGTGATAGAACTGCAGACAGGCGGGACGTGACAGCACGACGTAACTCTAGTATAGAAAACTTCATGGAAATTGTTCTAAGAGGTTTTTTGTTGTTTAAATATTTTTAAAAGGTAATCTCTTGAAGTACTGAACCAATTGCGAACATTTTTTCACTGATATAAAGTTACATATTACTGAATGGCATAGAATATGTTTCATGTTATAACAAGAATCTTCATGCGCATGAAGTCGTGGCACTCGGCAGGAGATAGCAATATTAAGCCCTGTCTGGAGCCAGAACCGAATCCCCAGTCTGTCATACTCTAAAGATGCTGAATGTCCTTCTAACTGCCAACCCTAAAAGTGATGTGTTTGCGGATGAATGGAATCAAATTATGCGTACTTATATGTCTGGTGTTCTGTGAGAAAAAAATTGCTAGGGAACTCAACTGTTACATGTTGGTTTTTAATTAAACTATAATACAACATAATTACTGGCAACGATATAATTGTTTCTATGTTAATTCATGTAATTGGTGTTGTACCGTTTT
The DNA here is from genome assembly GCA_949128155.2 of Xanthia icteritia. Lineage (NCBI taxonomy): Eukaryota > Metazoa > Arthropoda > Insecta > Lepidoptera > Noctuidae > Xanthia > Xanthia icteritia. The sequence continues at coordinate 14,124,110 of OX421953.2, forward strand.
AATTAACTATAAACAAAAACTCAAATTCAAAGCATTTATTTCAAATAAACCAATTACAGGCACTTTTGAATTGTCAAGGGGTCGGTCAGTCAGAAATATAAAGCTAGTCGCCCATTCGAAAGCGTAGTAGGTACCTATGGAGAAGAACGGGCAAGAAACTCCACGGACACTATTTTAAATCAAAATATGGTTACAAAATATTGGTTGCATCATTCATGTTGAAGTTATACATGTGAGAACGATGCAAAACATTAAAAGCGTCCGTTAGAAATAAAAATAAATACTAATTCAAACATTCAATTAAATTAAAATCGTGGTAGCTATGAGATGTCCCTACTGACGGCGCCCGTTCACGAACATGACGCATGGATTAGCACCATTCAGCTCAACCATTTTGAAGGGAACTAAATGATCCAATACGCGCGCCACCGTCAGCGAGACATTAGAGTGAGCATGACATACTCTCAGCCGCCAGGGTTAATGACGATCTGACGAAAAAAAACGACGAAAAAACTATTTAATTACATATAGTGGGTACATCCCTGTATTGTGTTCTACAATATTCTCAATACTAATAAATTATGTTGTTCGATGAAATTGTAATAATTCTGTCGATGCAAACTGCATCGACAGAATTATTACAATTTGATTTGGTAGCTAATTATCGGGTTATTTCGTTTTGTGTGTTAGGTTTCAGATTTACATGATATTGCGTGTTTATCTTTATTGAAGTATCTCTATTTACAATTCTAATGAAGTTAGTTTATGTCTGCTACGTCTTGATTTTGGTCCTTGTATCCAGATAATTTGACAATGCTCCTATTTAAATACAATACTAGGTAGTTCCTAGTAAAGGCATCCACCAACCCGCACTGGGCCCGTGAAGTGGATTATGTCCCACTTCCTTTCACAGAGAGGAAGGCTGTGTCCCTTAGATAATTTGACAATGTTCCTATTTAAAGACAATTCTAACTACCTAGTAAAGGCATCCACCAACCCGTACTGGGCCTTCGAAGCGCAATTCGAGTATGTCCCACTTCGTCTCACAGACAGTAGTGGAAACGTCATAGGCTGCTAATGTTGTACTTATGGCAAGCTAAAGCATCTATCTCTTATTCCCAAATGCACATATCATATTCTAAAACGTACTTGATCCGTAGACATACGGATCAAGTACGTTTTAGAATATCGCCGCAATTGAGGATTCTTCCTTTAAAGTTAAAGTTCGCGAGCACATTCGTAAGAAGCTGGCAGTATCATTACAACGTTAATGTTTTCCCATTGTTTGTCTTATTTGTTCTAGTATATTCGTGTATTTATGTATATTTATTTGTGCTTATATTTATATATAATTAGGCATATATATTATATTAAATTTATAGTTTGTAATAGGTATATGTGTATCTTTATAGTTCCTTTAAAAATATTCCTCAATTTCTCGTAATTGCACCTGTCACTGTTTGTCTCTGCATTACCCAAAGGTTGACTGGTAGAAAATGCCTATGGCATTAAGTCCGCCTCTGTACTTTTCTGTGCTTGAAGTATTAAATAAATAAATAAATTCTTATTAGAGCTTCAGAAATATGAAGCTAGTCGCCCATTCCAAAGCGTAGTAAGTACCTATGGAGAAGAACGGGCAAGAAACTCCACGGACACTCTTCTCAATCAAAGTATGGTTACAAAATATTGGTAAATAAATAAAAAGTTGAGCTTTAATATTTGAGCTTTAATATGACATAAAGCAAAAAATGTTATCAATTGTTTTCTTTTACTATCTTTATCAACGTAATTTTTTAACTAATACAGTGTGGGGGGCTCGTGGTTAAATAATTACAGCCGCACGTTCGAAGGTTAAGCTACACTTGCCGAGGTTGGTTTGTGGATGGGTGACTATCCATCATATCGAACCTCGAGACCTCCATGCCTCGGAAAACACGTTAAGCCGTTGGTCCTGGATGTCATTCGTGGATCTTTGATAATCGCTACGGGTATTCAGTAACCCAAAAGCGTGACAACCACTCTTATCAAAGGATATATTGTTGTTGAATATAACATACAAAATGACATGTTTACTTTGTAAAGTATTATATTATTTAGTATTATATTATTATTTTTTCTATCTCATTTAGTTTTAATGATGGTCTGGCAGTTTAAGTAGTTTATGCGGCCTACCAAATGTCCTTTCTTTGGTATTGTTCGTCGAGTTGAGCTCCAAGATAACTGACAAATGCTTGCACTGACAGGACAGGTCCACTCAAATCTGTGTGGTTCTTTTCTCAAAAGACCATTTCAGACACTGATCTACGTGGTCCTCATATGGCCTGATCAAGATTATGTCTGGACTTTAAAAGAAACTGTGACTCTATCCAGCAATTTTTTTTTTAAGATTTGTAAAAATGATTCCAATATCCTATAATACAGAATAAACAATTTCATTTCATTTGCCAGTAACTGGGTTGTGGAGGTCAGATAAGTAGTCGCTCCATATAAAATACTGGTATTCAGCTGCATCCGGTTAGACCGGAAGCTGACCCCAACATAGTTGGGAAAAAGCAGACTGATTTTTCTGTTAATAAAATGTGAAACTTTATTTTTTGGAGTTATCGTGCAAACCATCGTAAAATGAACACAGTGAAATGATGTTACTTCATAATTATACTTACTCGTGCTCAAAGTGTTCTTAAACACAAAACTTTTTGGTCCTTTGTGGGATACTAGTTTTATTCGAAGTTACTGTAGTCTAAATTAATTATAAAACGCTCCGAGGAAGAGAATAGGAATACACGTATGTTACATGCACCCAGTTACAAAATTTATGCTTTTCACAGAAAAAATTTTTTTTGAAGTTTTCAAATTCAATTTTATTTATGTAGTACAAGATGATATAAAATTGAAAATATTTGTACGCCTTGGGAGGTCAACAAACAGGCGGTGGCGTACAGATGTACACGCAGCCTAATAATCAAAAATACTGCTGCGTAACCGTTTTAAATCATTAGCAATAAAATAAACATAAACAAAATAATACAAATTAAGATTTAACTAGGTTTTATATCTAGTTTTAAGATATATGATTGTGTATTGTGTAAGCGAGACTAGACCAATTGAAAAAAAAAATAATAGTTTGCCACATTCGTGTCAAATGACGCTAGGGTATTGAACCCTGAGCGTCATAGGATAGAGACTGAAACGAAATATTGCGGTAAATTCACATAATTATAATTTGATAAGAAAAAAAATATGTCTTGTCGTCTGATATTTTTTTTTTTTTTTATGGATAAATAGTACAATTATTTAGTAGTTTTTCTTTTCTTTTTTTGGATAACGCTAGACCCATCGATATACGTAATTTAACTTGTTACTTAGGATGACTCGGACGAACGTCTCGATAGCTATCGCTTCGTAAAGCCCCCGTCGATATTCGCATATAACGCCGCATTTAATATTTGTCGCGATGAACCTACATCGTTTTGAGTTCCTTTTTAAAGGAAATAGAGCATAATTGATACTAATAATTTATACACTAAGAAATACCGATCTAATTAATAGTTGTAGTAAATAAAAAGAAGAAACAAAAATGAGGGTAAGCCGACGTGTTGCCTGCCAAGCGTGCTCTGCAGTCGCTACCTCGGGATCACTAGCGGAATTGCCAGCGTCACCGTTGAGACGCCGGGACGCAGCACTCGGTTCATGGCAGCCAACGATAGACAGGGCCGACGATGCGCAGGGCCCAGTAGATCAGCTGCAGCCCAAGGGTACGGCCGAAATCGGCCTTTTCTGTCAGAATCCGAGATAAACACCATTTTAGACCAGAGAGAAAGCCAAATAATAGATGGGGTGGGAGATAGAGGATGACTTGGAATACTCACGTATTATACGATAAATACCTTTTAAGGGCGGTCGCTCCTTGAAAAAGAGACCTCACTAATGTCGTGTAAGATGCCTGTTCACCTCGACATCAACGTAAAATATCTTACAGGTTTTTTCTTGACCAACGAAATATACCAATGTATAAGTAAAAAAGTCGTCTTTAAACTCAAACCATTTATTTCAATTAATTCAATTACAGGCAGTTTTAAATTGTCAAGGACTCGGTCAGTCAAAAAGATGAAGCTAGTTGCCCATTCCAAAGCGTAATAGGTAGGTAGCTATGGAGAAAACTCCATGGACAACAAATAAACAACCAGAATGGGTATTATTTATGTCTTCAATTCTTTCTTCTACAAGCTTGAACCAACGCCAACGCTTTCAAAATCCACCCCAACTTTTCGCATCTTATCAGAGTAAACGCAATCAATGCTCTCATCAAACTTGAATTTGACAAATTCAATATAAAACCGCGTCAAAGAGTAACAAGTTACGAACTAAGTTAGTGCGACAAGCGCCAGCTGATCTATATGTATGTTCGTGTTGTGGTTCAGACTGTAAATCGACTTCGATAACTTTGTTGTGTAAGAGGATACTTGGAGCAAGGGAAGTTTAACCTTGTTTAATTATTTGATTTGTCTGAGATGACTAAATTAGTAGGTATCAGTAGCACTTATCTCTCCTTAAATCGGAGTCCCCTTAAAGTTTGAAGATTGCTGACAGATTAAAGGCATAGTAATTACATTTTCCAATTAAGTTTTTAGGTTCGTCAACTTATTGACAATAGGGATAATGACATTTTTTTTAATTTAGATTTATTATAAAATATTGGACACGTTCTTTTCTTTTTTGACCTAGTCAAAAGATTGCGGCGATACATTGAGCTAAAATGTGGCATGACGTCACTCACGCCTTTGTTGATTTTATACTTAGTTGTGACGTAGCGAGCCCCCAGTCCCCAACTTTAATGCGTTTTATCTGATTCATTTTATTAATATGAGAAAGCAAAAAATACGTGTATTAGATATTTTATTATTAAAATATTTTTTATTATCTGATTGATGGACTAAATATAGTTTTTTTTACCTAGGCGTCATCGCTATTCTTTTTTTTTTTGGGTGGGAAATTATCAAATAACCACTCCTATTCTGGGCGGAGCGGGAGGGCGTGTCAGACTCTTACTGACTAAAACCCACCCATGTTCCTTCATTTGCCTGTACGTTGCCAGGGGCCACGGTATTCCTTCTATCGGTGTCCCTTTTGGATTTTCCCGCTATCATCATCCTTGAGATTCAAAGATGGCGAATGCATGTTTTCACAATCTTTAGGCGATACTTTAATGTAATGCCTTAATATTATTATTGTATGTTGGATTTTCAACACTCGGCGTTGAAAAAAATCTAATAAGTGCGCTTTTATTTAGGCATTACAGTTATGTGTCACGTGTAAGTGAAAATAGGCTCCCCTTTTACCAGACTTTTTATTTTTCTGACTAACTGTCCGACTATTTAACAATTCAAATGGGTGGCCCAATTCATGAAATCACTAAGTCCATTTTTACAGTTTTGAGCTAGCAACACCGTCTTGTTTGTTTTTTAATTCTCTTTAAAATGGTATATTTGAGGTTCTTGGCAAAAATCTCTAAGTATCATTTTTAGATTACGAAAAAAAAATTTTTTTTTAATATTCTATTCATAAAAACCCTAAGTGTAACAAATCACTAAGTCTACGTAATTTTTTGTAAAAAATCACTAAGTCCGTTGATGTATTACAGTAAGTCCTAATCCTCTTTCAGTCCTTGATCGTGATTTCGCACTAATAGAAAGGAAGAAAAGGAAACAAGAGAAGATATATACACCAGAATATTATGTTCAGCTGATAAAAAATAGTAGGAATGTCAATAAATTTCAAATAGTATTTTTGGAGAAAAGTTTGATGAAGGAAGATAGATCTGAAGATGTTTTAAAAGTAAAAGACTACAAAAAGTTGTATGATGAACGAATTAAAGCTAACTTGCCTGGAATATCTAAATGCCGTAAAGTTGTATTTAAAAGAATCGGTAAACCAGAGTTTTCAATGTCTATGAGAGGTCAGGATATGAGACCGTTTTCATTATATAAAGTAGGTTACAGCAGGTGTATTAATGAAGTGCCCGATGACTGTTATGCTGTACCCTTGCCTATAAAAGCCGCTAAACTGCAAGATATCAAGCGATTATTAGAATCTGTTCCTGAATCGGAAAGGTATTTTTATGAGGATTTGTTCAATGATTCTCGCGATCCCATAACTATAGAATCAGATTCTGAAGAAGAAGTAGAATGATAACATTATATCATTCACATTTTTGTACTGGATACAGCAATAATATATCTAAGTCCATTATTTATCATTTAAAAATAACTAAGTCCAAGGATTAGAAATAAGTCCAAAATTTTTGATATTTTGTTACGAGTTTCCTGTTAACTATATTGTTTTCTTTCTTTTGATAAATAAAACTACGCATTTTGAACTAAAATGTACTTTTTTATTTTTTTTATACTTCATCACATGTTATTTCAACGCTCAATTAACACCGTAAAATGCCGTTATTTCAAAAATGACTTTTAGTAATAGTGATTTCATGAATTGGGCCACCCAAATGTGCCTGTAAATTGGTTGAAATAAATGCTTTGACTTTGAGTTTGAGTTTACCATCGGTGGGCCGACGGCTAAGCGTTAGTACATAAATATAAATTTTATTCAATTGTTACGAGTTTTCTGTAAATACAATAAAATTTCCAGACCTCTAATTATTTCCTAGAAATCTTACTCAGACAAAATCCTTGTCTTCAGATTATTAAATCATACATCATTTTGAACATACTCCCAAATACAATAAACAGCTTCGTGTTTGACAAATTCAGTATAAAACCACATCAAAGTGTAACAAGTTATAGAACTTTCTCGAATAGACTAATGAAGTGTTCTAGTAACGAGGTAATTATCGCGGTTGGCCAAGATGGCGCAGAATATCTTAGTACAAGGAACCGACTGAGTTCGCGCCGCAAACGGATTGGAACAGTTTCTTGAGATAAGTAATCTGGTGGTTTGTCCAAGATTTGGATAAGACGCTTAATACAAAAGGCAGTTGAAATTGGTTCTTTTGTACTGTGAAAACCTACTGATAATAGTGGTCTTTTTACACTTCAAAGATATTGTTATTCCGAAGGTATTTCATTAGGGAGGTACTAGTTTTTCAGGGTGTTTGTATTATTTGTATCAGCTTATTATTTTTAACTTTAGTATTTAGTACCTACCTAGCCCATTGTTAATTTATTAAAGATTTCACAAGAACTTTAAAATATAATAAAAACATTTTTCCAAAAAAAATAACTGACAATCCAAACAAAACTAAAATAACTTCTTTACAAAACAAAAACCACCGAATTCCAGAAAAATACACTTAAAAGAGAAAAATAACTTGAATTTCGGAAGTCGGTGGCAAAAACGATAGTATTTTATTCTACATATATAGTAAAATATACCGTAATATATATGAAAGCAATTCATAACTATTTCCCTAGGGATATAACTATATTACGGCTTCAACTATGCGAACCATCTTAAAGTATACTATGTGGATCTGTATTTCCCTATATACTTAAAATAAAAAAAATACAACCGAATTGATAACCTCCTCGTTTTTGGAAGTCGGTTAAAAAAAGTAGGTTGTACTATGTAAATAATTATTTAATAATATCTGTTACATTATTTTTATAAATCTGGAGGTACTGTAGTGCCCCCGCCAAGATCCCCCATTTTCAAACGCTCATAGCTTCGACCTGGATAATGCTAGAGAGCTCAAATTCTCAGGATAAGATGTAGTTAGGATATTTATAAAACACACTAAGGCCGTTTACTCTATTGACCTAACCTAACTTTTTTTTTTTTTGATTACGGGGGAAATCCTCATGGATGTCCTTCGCCCTGGGGAGGGCGGAGGGGTCTGTCAGACTCTTACTGACTAAAACCACCCCGGTGTTCCGTCTCACACTTGCACCGGGGATCACGGGATCTAATGCGACTTCCGCGATCCCCGGCTAGTGCCGGCCCGCCTCTGCGGGCCACCTCGAGTTAGGGGGGGAGTGAGGTGTTAAACTCCCCTCTTACGTCATTGAGAGGCGCGTGTGGAACACTACGCGCCGCCATCTCGGGTCCTAAAGAGTAGGGGGCGACGGATTTCCCCAGATCCATCACCCCTGGACCCATTAGGGGGGCTGGAAGAGGGCGTTATCCGCCCGGTGCATCTGCTGCGGATTGGGTTAGCGGAAGCAATCTCCCGCTCCTTTTCCGCAGTCTCCTTCTGCGAAACAGTTTCGCAGAAGGAGACTGCGGAAAAGGAGCGGGAGATTGATATATACCACCGCGCCCCAGGACTCCTCGCTGCCGACCATTGAGTTGACAACGGCCGGCAGCGACAGGTCACTGCCGACACCTGAGATGAGGGCACGGTGCGACTCCTCCCAAGCGGCACACTCTGCCAGCGTGTGTCGAGCCGTGTCCTCCCGACAGTCGACGCAGTGGTGACACCGAGCGTCCGGCTCCCTGTTTATGCGACACAGGTACTTCCCGAAGTAACCATGCCCCGAGAGCACCTGCGTCACCCGAAACGACAGAGAGCCGTGCCTCCTCCCAATCCAGCGCTCGAGCACCAGCCGGACCGCCCCGATGGTGACGGGGTCGGCGGTAGGGCTTGAAAGCCTGTCCCACCATTCCGCCACCAGGGCTGCGCGAAGCTGTGACCGACGCAGCTCCAAATGACGCTGCGTCAGCCTCTCGCCTCGCGCCCTCGAGTCCTCGCGCCACCGATACAGTGACGCGAGTACCTTCGCCTCGAGGTCCCAGGGCGGGGATCCGGCCAGTACACAAGCCACCTCGTAGGAGATGCAATACAATACCCCCTGATGACTCTGACGGCCATCGCTCGCTGCGGCTTCCGCAGGACAGCGATGCTGCCGGCCGTCAGGTCAGCTGCCCAGATCGGGGCCCCATAAAGGGCCATCGATCGCACGATTCCCACGTAGAGCCGCCTACAGGCGGCGCTCGGGCCCCCCAGATTGGGAAGCAGCATTGACAGCGCCCCAGCCGCGCCCAACAATTCGGGCGCCAGCCGCTGAAAGTAGGGGCCGAAATCCCACCGGCTGTCGAGCACCAATCCCAAGTACTTCATGGTGGACTCGACAGCGATTCAAGAACCCCCGACCACGATATGTGATCCCAGCGGCGGCCATGAAAGACCATGGCCTCCGACTTGTTGAGGGCCACCTCTAAACCTAGGCGCCGTATGCGGGTCGCTGCCTCCCTGTACGAGCTCCCCCGGGCCGTGACCAGCGTGTCATCCGCATAACACGTCAAGTCCACGCCCGGCTGGAGCTCACCCCTCAGCACCCAGTCGTACCCGATGTTCCACAGGAGTGGTCCCACGACCGAACCCTGTGGAACACCGCACGACGACCTAACCTAACCTGACCTAACTCTAAAAACCTTACATCTTGGTCAAAATGTATGGCTTGGCCGTTCCATTTAAATATTGCATGACACAACATTAAAGACCAGTTAGACCTAATTTCTTACCATAAGCCCATAGGAGAGTCTGTGCGATGGCTGCGAAACGGCCAAGCTGTACATTTTGACCAAAATGTAAGGTTTGTAGAGTTAGGTACTCTAGAGTTAGGGGCTTGGCTCTACATTCGATAGAATCTGATAACTTTTTAACAGTGAAAGCGTTATTAAGTCTTGGCAACCTGCTTTACATTAAATGTTTTTGTAGGGTACTTAAATTAAACGTTGATCATAGAAGCCACACAATAATTATCACTTATGATTGACGTCACGTCTAGGATTGATGAACCTCTATTCAAAACCTTAATAATAAATGACTTCGTAAATAAATAAAGCACAGAAAAGCAAATTCACCACCGAATACTAATACGGGTATCGTGATGATTGCTTAACCCTCCACACGTCGATGTTACGTGTATAGAACTGCAATTTGTCGGAACTACGCGGCAAGCAACGGTTGGGTAACAAAGGGCCTAACGAATCTGGCGCCATCTATGACACGCTTCACAAATTGTACGTGGTTACGGATTTATCTGTGATTTGATCGTGTGTTTTATGTTTTTTTTTTACTTGTAATGAATGGTCATTAATTGTATTGATGCAAAGTAAAGCTTTTTTAATTTAATTTATTTATTTACTTATCTACAAGTGACCCATAATATGTTGTAGTTTTTTTTTATTTTTATGAAATAACTTCCCCCGCTCTGGGCGGAGCGGGAGGGCGTGTCAGACTCTTACTGACTAAAACCCACCCGTGTTCTTTCAGTTGCCTGTACGTTGCCAGGGGCGACGGTTTTCCGACTTTCCCTCAACACCGGCAGGCATCGCCCTTCAATTGTGATGACATCAATATTATTTTAAAATCAAAAATTCATTAAAATCTTAAAACAACAAAATAAATAATAATTAAAACCATTTTTTCTTTCATCAGTTGCTGTTTTTTTTTCGACATGCAACTGTACCCAATGCCACAATATTGGACAGTCACTTCTGCCAGCCACAACCCTTAGAATACTGTTGCCACTGCCGGGGGCACCGACTTAGCAACGATGCAGCTCTCTTCCTGAGGATGGCATGGAAGCCATCAATATGAGCGTCAGTAAACATGCCCGACGCGTTGCAGTCCCTTTGTATACTTTGTTCTCTAAATAAGTAGTTAGGCATGATATTTCGTGCTCTCTGTTTATCAAGAAAGTTTACAAGACTGTAATGACAGACACATTTCGTCTGGGATTCAGTGGTTTTAAAACCATTATAAATTAAGTCTTTTCTAATTAAAATATCGGTCTGAATAAATAAAATCAATCAACATGTAACATTTATTGAGACATTTATATGAAAAATTAGATCATGTCCTAAACAAAAACCATATTAATATCCCAAAGGCGAAAAAATAATGTAAGCGTTCTACATGAAGACTTAGGCCTGCTTGCACCATCATTCACTAGATATATTGTGCGCTCATCGAATTTAAAATAACATCCTATTACTGCAAGGGCAGTGATAGTCTAATAGTGTGACCGTCAGACTGTCAAGTCATAGGTATCGAGTTCGAACCCAAGGCACGCACCTCTGACTTTTCGGATTCATGTGCGTATTGTATAATTATCACTTCCTTTAAAAATGGTGAAGAAAAACGTCGTAAGGAAACCGGCATGCCTGAGAGATATTTCTCGACAGCATGTGAAGCAAGTCAGAGGCCCATGGGCGGCTTTAAAACTCTGGCACCAGTTAAGTCACTAACTAGTTAAGACACGAAAAGAAGAAGAAGACTGCATGCGCTACTGCTGAACATGAGGTTCTGGGTTCGATACCCGGGTCGGGCAAAGTGTTATTGGGTTTTTCCATCTGGAATTTCTCAGTAGCAGTCCGGGGTCTAGATTTGTGCTGTTGACGGCAACAGGCTCGCCCCCTGCTACATGGAACTAAAACATAACTTGCGAAATGTGGGTGTACTAAAGGTACACTTCTGCCTAACCCAAGGAATACAGGCGTGATGTTATGTGTACTGTCAAACGATTGAAGCTGACGGAGATTGAATTATGGCTTAAATCCGTTTAGCGGCAAATATATTTATTTATTTATGGTACAAGCCGGCCTGTTTTGTTTTTTTTGGGTGGGAAATTATCAAATAACTTCTCCCGCTCTGGGCGGAGCGGGAGAGCGAGTCAGACTCTTACTGACTAAAACCCACGCATGCAAGGCTGCCTTGAAATTGAAAATATTTATTTCAGTCCAAGCACACAGTAATTGGGTACAAGTCCATATTATGTTAGTAGGTATGGCTTATAACTATGTTAATAAAATTGAAAATAATTATTATTTTGGACATGCATGAGCGACCAATGCCTCCGGATTCGGCTGTCCACTCCGTCCGCCACCACGCTCAGAAGCATGGTGGTGGTACCTTTTACCCGAGACCACATCCATGATTAAATAAAACGATTCGTTAAAATATAATACAGCCATAAAATAAGTACGTAAGTTTCAAATGTCTTTAATTATTTAGGTGGGTAGCGCCGCGGGGCCTAACTCGGGCTATTTAAAGCCCATGACAGTTTGAAGTCTGTCTGCCGTAAAAGCTTTGTATCAATCATGATTAGTCGATTTCCGAGTATTTTAAGTAACAAACAACTTCCTTATATTATTAAGTCTTGACTCGTTAATATTGTTTGAAGAGGTTTAAAGTTACCCATTAAATTGAATTTTATAAACGGAATTAGTACTGTTAAATGATTAGAATACTGATTTATTTATGTACACACACACTAAAAATAGATAAATTAAAACCAAATTTTGTATATAGATAATAAAATTATATGTTTATATTTTTTTATTGAAAAATGTTAAACAAAGAGGGCAGCACTTTTTTTTCATCGTTTTCCTGAGCCACGCTCCTTTGTTTTTTGGTATTTTGGTGAGCGACCATGAGTGAGCTCTTGGGCTGCGCTTGCACTATCAAAAATTATCCTTAGTATCATCATCACCAGAGCTCAAACATCAACTATGTGCTATCGGTCTACCATTAACCACCCCATAAAAAAAATAAAGATGGAATCTGGTAACCCTCTGCTTCGTTTCTAATTATTTGGTCTTCTCCAACAACAATACTGTTGAAACTACTGAATCATAACAGGTAATAGGATTATAATTACAATGTACCACCCGTAGTAAATACACCACGCTAGTATCTTAATAATAAATACTGCTTTTGGATTTCTGTCCATTTTCCAGACGCCTGAAATACATGGAACAATGAGGTCTAACGATGTCGAAACTGTATTCGTGTTGTACATTCTGGCGATTACAGCTCTATTGCGAACTTTAGCTAGATATTCTAGACGTAGAATTCTACATTTGGGATCCTGTACCCTAGGACCAAAAGTTTCTAGTACATCATTTTGGATGGTAGTATAATAAAATCTAACATTGTTGTGTTACGTACATATAGAAATGTAAATAATTTACGTCAAAGTCGTGGCTGGTAATAACCGCTCGAATCTATTGATTTGGGTGGCTCAATTCATAGCTTAGTTCGAATTGCCTTTAATAGTTAAAGCGAAACCGCACAATCCATACGGTAACCAAGTTTGTAGTACTAGTCAATAATGCAATTTCCGATACTATGTGTAAGCCATTTTCCTTGAAATCAGCTGTTACGTAACCAGAGTACAAGGAGTACAGTAACGATGCAAGACTTCTATGATTACTGGTCCATACACGAGTTCGTTGAAGTAGTATTTCAAATTTCGTCTTGAAGGACCAATTATATTTGCTTTGATTATGTACACCTTTTTTATTAGGTTTTCAGTAAAATTATATTTAAATGTGAATGATGCTAATAAAGTTTACCTTAAAGCAAAATAAAATATACGTTACCTAGATCTATTTTTACTTTTTGGGGGAGTATTATTTATGTGGACTGATATACACCTTTCAAAAGATGAAAAACCTAAACCTTTCTAAATAAATTAATACGTAATTAATAAAAGATGAAAAGGTCCTGATGAATATAAACAACTGGGAAGCTTTCTGTTTTGACATAAAATACCTAATTGTTCTAAAAAAATGCCCAAAATCAGTTTATTACAATTAAAACCTTCTATCCAAAATGCAGTCAACCCACTTCTTCTCACCAAAAAAGCTTCAGAATAAAACCAGGTGAAGCAACATAAGAAAACTATACCCGACATGGTGTCGTATTTCCCGTAGCTTCGGTAACTCAATATCGTGGTGCACAATATAAGCCTAATGAACGGAGCTGTAACTAGCAGTATTCAGAACTGTTATATGTGGAATATAGAGCGTGATGTGTTTTAGTTTAGCTTAAGTTTTGTATCGTAAATTGAGTGTGAAAGACTGCTGTATTACGTTTATAAATTGAGTTGAAAACTGATTTTTACGCTGTTGAATACTCTTTTTTTTTCTTTGATTGATGACCCTTTGGTTTCAAGATTTAATATCGTAGTGCACAGTGGTCTAATGAACAGAGCGTTAACTATCCGTATTCAGAACTCTGTTATGTGTAGAATATAGAGCGTGGTGAGTTTTAGTTTAGTTTTGTGTCGTAAATAGAGTGTGAAAGACTGGTGTATGTCAGAGATTGAGTTGAAAACTGCGATTTTTGGGCAGTGGAATACTTTTTTTTTCCCTTTAAATTGTGACGTTAATGACCTACACAGATAATAGGCCTAATGAATAGAGCAGTAACTAGCCGTAGGTATTCAGAAGACTGTTATTTGTGGAATATAAAGCGTGATGTGTTTTAGTTTAGTTTTGCTTTAATTTAGTGTCGAAGTGTGAAAGGTGTAGTATAAAGCGTTAGAAATAAATTGAGTGTGAAAACTTGGGTTTTAGAGTGCATCAGACATCAAACTCAAACTCAAACTCAAAGCATTTATTTCAATTAAACCATTTACAGGCACTTTTGAATTGTCAAAGAGTCGGTCAGTTAGTCAGAAAGTTGAAGCTAGTTGCCCATTCCAAAACGTAGATCTCTATGGAGAAGAACGGGCAAGAAACTCCAAGGACACTCTTTTAAATATAGAAATTACAAAATCCTGGGTACAATACTTTTGTTGCTTCTATATGTGAGAACAATGTAAAATAAAATAATAATCAAAAACGATTAAAAATATAAGATTAAAAATAAGCAATGGCAGATAAGAGATGACCAGTCTCAACCGACGGCGCCCGTTCACGAACATGACGCGTGGATCAGCACCATCCAGCTCAACCATTTTGTAGGGAACCGAATGATCCAACACACTCGCCACCATCAGCGAGACATTTAAGTGAGCATGTCATACTCTCAACTGCCATGCTCTTTCAAGTCAACATACAACAAAACAACATAGTAAACGGCTCCATGGTACTCACATTTACAAATATTGAAAAAAAAAAATGCTTCTAAATTATAGTACAAAACTATAGTTTGCAATGAATTTGTGAAATTAAAAGAATTTTACTACGAAAAAGAAAAAAAAAACATTATTAACTTTTGGAGTATTCAACAATTAAACCTTGGTTAAGTAAAAATAAAAAGTGAACATTAAGTTCGTAAAGTCAGAAAAAATAAAAAAGGGGAAACAACTCTTCCAAAAATAAACATGTTAACTAGTGAGCCCAAGTGGCTGTGGAGCAGGACCAGCATTAAGCCAAGCATTTTTATCTATGATATAATCATCCAACTTATAATATGCTTGTCTACATAGTGTGCGTTTAATGCAAGTTTTAAATTTCTTCTCATTTAGTTGAAGAATATCGAGTGGTATTTTATTATAACATTTTACACAGTACCCCATAAAAGAGTAAGGACCACTTTTTACACTTATTGGTTTCTTCTTTTCAATAAAAACCTATTCGTTTCCAGATATAGGTTACAGGTACAGAGCCGCTGCCGCTAGCCGTGATCAGAACTCTGTTATATCTAAACTTATATTATGAAGAGAAAAGATGAGATTTTTTGTATGTTTGTTTGTAATGGATTTACTCAAAAAACTACTCCTGATAAAATAGTTTTTTTTCACATAAATAAAATATTTTATCAGGAGTAACATGGGCTGTATTTTATCGACTTCCATGTGGACGAAGTCACGGGCTGAAGCTAGTCTACAATATAGAGTAGGATGTGCTGTAGTTTACTGTCGTAAATTTCGTGTGCAAGACGTGTTAGCTTGCTTTTGATGCTTTAATTGAAAACCCTTTTTAAATCTATGTTTTTGTAACTTTTAGGGAAAATGTAAACGTAGTACCAGTAAAATGAATTTCCTAATTAATCTAACTAGGAAAAATGAAGACCAGCACAGACTTTGAATTACTTAAACGAATCTCAAAAATAAAACAATAAACAAAGTACCTACAATATTGTTCTTTAATTCCCAAAGCAATCGAGCCACAAATTTTAGTTGTTAAATAAACCAAGTTTTAAGTTGAAAACCCTTTTAAATCCTCTTTGAATTCCAGTCTGTATACAAAATAACTAAGGAGGCTGTATACATCTTCGTTTGTTTTATAAATAAAAACTTTTTGAACCGTAAACATCTGGGAGATAAGGAATGCGAGCCACAGTTGCGTAACATTATCATAACACGACAAGGCTGAATAAGATGTGGCCTTTGCATATTTTGTGGCTCAGAGGCTTAAGTTTTTGTTTTTATTTCATTTTGGAATGTTTTGAAATTGTTTTCTTTTTTTTTCTTTCAGATTTTTTTTCTTTGTGTGGAACTTATTTGAAAATTTATTAGTGAGTCGAGAATTTTAGATACTATGAAGATTAGTGTCTTATTTCTGTTTCACGTTATTTACTTGAATTATAAAATAGTTTCACTTTGATTCACAATCTAATAGCAGCCACTGTCACTCTAACAATAGGTCGCTTTTAAAGACATCCATTAGAAAAAATGAAATTATTTGCCTTTTCGTACCAAAGGACCAAATTACACTTGCTTCCAAACATACACAATTCCGACTACCCCAAATACTGACCACACATTATATCGAAATTTCAGACATAATTTGTGTGCACAGCTGCTCTTAATCATCTATCACAATATATTACCGCTGGAGCCACAATAATGACGATCCGACGAAAACTATTTAATTACATATAGTGGGTTTCTAACATCCCTGTATTGTGTTCTACGATATTGTCGATACTAATAAATTATGTTGTTCGATGAAATTGTAATAATTCTGTCAATGCAAACTGCCTCGACACAATTATTACAATTTGGTAGCTAATTATCGGGTTATTTCGTTTTGTGTATTAGGTTTCAGATTTACATGATATTGCATGTTTATCTTTATTGAAGTACCTCTATTTACGATTATTATGAATTTAGTTTATTAAATGTTTGCTACGTCTTGATTTTGGTCCTTGTATCCAGATAATTTGACAATGCTCCTATTTAAATACAATACTAGGTAGTTCTTAGTAAAGGCATCCACCAACCCGCACTGGGCCCGCGAAGTGGATTATGTCCCACTTCCTCTCAGAGAACAGGGCTGTGTCCCAGCACTGAGAATTTCATAGGCTGCTAACCCTATGCTTATGCTTGTAAAGGCATCTATCTTTTATTCTCAAATATTCATTAATTATCCAGTTCCCTGATATAATATTAATTAATTTATTTTATTTTAACAGTTTATGTACACACCTATAAAGAGACAAGAAAAAGGAACAGAAAAATACGTACATAGGTGATGCTTATTTCTAAAGAAATCTCTTCCAGCATACCTGCGATAGGAAAGTGGATAAAAAGAGATGGTAGACAACGTGTGTAAGAGTAGAATAGAAAATAAAATACATAAAATAAAAACATTTAACTATTCACTAATTTAAAAAAATAAACATACAATATGAGAATATATTTACATACATACTTCTAAAATAAATATCACTAAAATAGACTACTAATAATTATAATTTAGTAGGAATATATAATAATAATTAATACAAAATAATTATGCAACTATGACGAAGTGGAAAGATAGTTTTCTTTCACTCTTCTTTTAAAAACTGCAACAGCAATAATTATGTAAAATGTTTGTGGGCAGCGAAATTGTCATCATATAATGCAAATATATTATAGTAGACACCTTTAAATTCAGCGATATAGCAAAAATGGTGATACGTTCGTACGTATATGTTCCGTATTTCTATCGAACACATTAGGTATACACATTAGGCACTTTCATAGTATTATGTCGTACGGTATCTACTACGGGAACTGGCTGCAGACATTGAGTCTATTTATATTCTACAGAAAAGAGCCTTCAGAGCCATATATGGCCTCCGCAGGCACGACTCTCTAAGGAAACTATTTAAAGATATTGATATCATACCGGTACCTTGTCAATATATCTATGAAAATATTATGTACGTAAGGAAAAATCTACATATATTTAGTAAAAGAGGTGTAAGACACAATTAAATCACTAGGAATAGGGATTAATTAGTTCAACCGGGTTTCAGGCTGACTAAAGTGGACTCATCTTTCATGGTGTACTGTTTAAAATGTTACAGTAAAATACCTCCCCACATACTTCAATAGAATGAAACGAAATTCAAATCGGATATTAAACGCATACTATGCAGCCAAGCATATTATACGTTGGGGGATTACATCGCTGATAAAAATGCTTGGCTCAACGTTGGTCCTGCTCCACAAGGGCGCATAAACTAATTGATTAGCATTTGAAAATACCGTTGGAGCTGCTGAAGATCTTAAAAACTATCTTTGCATTATATAAATTCAATCTCTTAGCATTGTATAATTGCATAGCACATGTGTGAGTACTATGTACCGACTATAAAGCTACCATTTAGGTACTGGGTATGTCTTTCATTGACTTGAATGTGCTCTGGTGGCTGAGAGTATATCATGCTCACTTTAATGTCTCGCTGACGGTAGCACGTGTATTAGATCATTTAGCTCCCTTCAAATTGGTTGAGCTGAATGGTGCTAATCCATGCGTCATGTTCGTGAACGGGCGCCGTCAGTAGGGACTGGTAATCTCTTAGCTGCCACGACATATTTTAATTTAAGGTAATTTTGGAATTGTATTTTTATTTCTATTACGGACGCTTTTAATGTTTTGCATCGTTCTCACATGTATAACTTCAACATGAATGATGTAACCATATTTTGATTTAAAAGAGTGTCCGTGGAGTTTCTTGCCCGTTCTTCTCCATAGGTACCTACTACGCTTTGGAATGGGCAACTAGCTTCATCTTTCTGACTGACCGACCCCTTGACAATGGCAAAAGTGCCTGTAATTGGTCGATTTGACATAAATGCTATGAGTTTGAGTTTGAGTTTGATGAGGCCAAACATTTTTGTTCATTTTCTAAAGAATTTCATACCGACATCGGACAAAGTCCAAAAAACCTTACCTAATCGACTTTCTATGTATAATACACATACACTGTATTACAAGAAGTAAGTAACAATTTTTTTCTTAACGACTACAATAAAAATCCATGTTATAACAAGTTTAAAAACTAAACAACAGCTTAAAGTATGATAATGAAAAGCAGTTTACAAAGTACTTGAGGCGCCCGCGACGTCTGGGTGTCGGGTGTTGCCAGATCTCATAAATATTTATCAGGCGACAACACTTGCATATCAAATTGCACGGAAAATGCTTAGCAGTTTGGTGGAAATTTTCAAGTTTTTTAAGATTTTCGTGGTTTAAAATATAGGATGCTTTCGGCTTGTTTAGTGTTGGATAACTTTGGAAATTTTGGAAAAATAAATTGTATCTAAAATCGGCTTTGAAGGATACTTCAGACCAGCGCACATTATCATTGGTAGCTGGCATTTTCTTTTCTACAAGACGAACAATTCTACTTTGCTGTGACTCATTCAAATACAAGGAAATAAAATGAGTGTGCCGCAATGATTATTTTATCTGAAGAAGTTTTGAATCAAAAGGGAATTTCTTTTGATAATTCTGACTTCACGAGGCTAGCGAACCGGGCGCTAACATAGTTACGATTCTTTCAATACGAAATAGTTATGTATAGTGAATTATACGGTGTAATGTGTGATCTAACCAATATTTTAATTTAAAAGAGTGTCCATGGAATTTCTTGCTCGTTTTTTTCCATAGGAGCCAGAGTTTTGGGCAACTAGCTTCATCTTTCTGACTGAACGACTACTAAGACCAGCTCAAAAGTGCCTGTAATTGGTTTGTTTAAATGAAATAAATCCCTTTGAGTGTGAGTTTGAATAGTAATCATTGATCATTTTCTAGAAACTTTCGGGATGATATGACTCGGGCCGAGCTGTCACTGACAAGAAATTATTTGGAAAGCACCTTTTACAAGCATTGGTCTGTGTCGAAATCCGTGTAATTTGTAATAGCTAGCTTGCATTGCTACCAAACTAGTAGTCAGGGTAATACCAAGTTTGTGTACCGTTCACGTAATACCAAGTTTGTGTACCTACGTACGAGTATGTTACTGGGAATTCTGGTTAACGGTATCATTGACGCCTCTACTCTCTGGGGGCTGTTCCCACTTTGGTTGGTACTTATACAACACAAAGGTATACTTGTAAAGTACGATTGCCAGAGTCAGCCGGTATTATTGAGTTTTAGATTAGAAATTTTAGTCCGCCATCGTACGGTACAATTTTACTTGTGCATAAAATATTGTCCTAAAACGGCTGAAAAAATTTGGATGAATTTTGCCACATGGGTAGACCATGACCTGGGTTAGGACATAAGCCAAGATAAGTGGCTTCTTATTACCGATATTCCCACGCGATCAAGACTTATGCGGGTGAAACCGCGGGGCGCAGATAGTAAATAAATTCTCAATAGCGCGTCGAATATGTTTGCGCAAGCCCGCACCGACCGCTTCTATGCAATTATACGCAAAAAAAATGCGTCGCTTCTGAGGAGAGTGAGGGGCAGTCAAAACAGAATACTGTAAACGGCTCTCCGATTGTACAGCAGTGTGTGCGGTGGTTGATTGTTACTAACACTAGGAAATAAGTTATTTTTTGTGTGTTACTAACACCATATGGATATTTGTGTGTCCGAAATAAAGCGATTCTATTCTATTCTATTCTAATAAGATAGAAATATTTTATTGTCCAGGTACTACAGTAAGCAGGTTTACAAGTTTACACCAAATTGAGATGACATGAGTAGCTTAAAATATTACCTATAGCTATGTTACAAAATATTATTTACCAGTGAACCCCAAACTAGACAGGTAGTCTGTATCTTAGGGCTCGGGGTACGAATTCCAGAGTGGAGACTTGAGAGGTGATTTCAGGTGTTGTATTGTATATTTGGTGTGTTTGTGTACGTGTGATGATAGTGTGGTGTGTGTGTATGTGTGCGTATTTGTTCCCATTGTGTATCGTTTGATAAAGATGGCTATTGTATGTGATTTATAACATAACTGCATGGAGGAATGTGGGTATAAATGAAATCAACTATACCATAAAACATATCCTATGGCACTCGACAATAGAGTAGCTTTCTTTTAGCGAAAGATTTTTTGTAATCGGATCAGTACTTCCAGGGGCTACCTCTTCGGGAAAATCCGAAAGGGATACCGTGGCCCCTGGCAACGTACAGGCAACTGAAGGAACACGGGTGGGTTTTAGTCGGTAAGAGTCTGAAACGCCTTCCCGCTCCGCCCAGAGCGGGAGAAGTTATTTGATAATTTCCCATAAAAAAAAAAAAGAGAATACCTCTCACAAACAAATTACAACAATTTATAATATTAGTTTACACAGAAACTAGCATTCCCCACAAGAATCTATCGAAATCAGATACCTATGTACGCTGGAAAAACTCTAAAAATCTCTTTACCAGAGCATTCTTTGTTTCCGTACCCTTGAGTAGGTACCTAGCTACCCATCTCGAATCTTCCACAATTTCTAATTTCACCCCCTTCCTTCCTGGTACAATCACTCACTCTTATCTCCCCAGCCATTTATTTCGTACAACAGTCGATAAAGCCTTCCCTTCTTTCTTTCACTTAGAACTCGAAACATTGTTTTGGCGGTATCAAAAAAACATGAACACGATACATGGTAAAGTGACCATGAATTGCTAGCTACAAAGCGATTTGCCGGGAGCTATTTACGTCATTACACGATAGGAGAGGGCTCGTACATTTTGCAATGCCTACCAAGACGGGTAGCCATTCGTGCGCTGTTTGTAGGACATTCTAGAAACTATTTTCTGTTTAGTGTAGTGTAAATAGTTACTGCTAGTTTGAAGTGGTTTTCAATGTGTTCAATGGTTATAGGTTCTCTCTAATGTTTATTGAATACCGACTCGCTGTAAGTACAGTATGGTAGTTGTAATATAGATATTCTCGAGGGTTCTTCGAAGCTTTTCTTTCTTTTAAAGCAAGCTGTTTGACATTAATGATTCCACTAAATAGTAAACGGTGATGTGATCTACGTTGAATCAGAATAATGCCTTATTCATTCTAATGTTTTTTTTTTTTTCTTTTTTTTTTTTAATCGTTGCCCCACACTAGGAATTTCTCCTGTATCGTGGGTGCGTTTACAAACATTTAAAGTCACATACACAAACAGCCAGACCCGGAACAACTACTTGTAGGCCATACAAATATTTGTTCCGTGTGGGAATCGAGCCCGCGACACGCAGTGCAGCAGTCAATCGCTTAACCACTGCGCCAACCGTGCCGTCTCCAAGTTGTATTGGTGCGAAAATGTAGACAAAGAAAAGGAATTGTGCAAGGAATAGGAATTGAGCAAGGAATAGGAATTTTGCCAAAAGATCAGCCAGCTTTGTCCAGCTCTGCTGAATTTAACACATGCATCGTTAATCATCACTAAAAAATGCTATGGATTCCTGCAACTTCATCTCTTGATTTTTTGTTTTTGTGGAGGAGTATTGATGCATCAACATTCTACCATTATTGGTAACCATCTGAACGTTGTAATGTTACTTCCAAGAGCCACACGTGACTATCGGTATGTACTCTGACCCTGTTAATATTGATAGTAGTGTGAATCAATTATTGTGGCTGGCAGTGCCTATGCCTTGCCCTAGATACTGTGTAGTTGGGTATCGGTGCATTTAATGTGTCGTAGTTGGGTACGGGTACAAAATTATTGGTAGAACGAGACTGGGAGTATAAAATATTTTGTCGATACATAGATTAGTTTTTTATTCAAACGTATTTACATGATTTAAAAACTAACAGACTTAAAATAATATCGGTTGGTGCCTCATTTAATTAAAAACTTCTATCGGGCCTCTGCGAGTTGGCTTTGGCCCCTCGTACGCCTTCTAAAGGTCCGGGACCCCAGGGTCCCGAGAAATGTCAAGAGACGTAAAAATAATAATAATATTATGTACAATTATATAAAAGGGGGGGGGGGGGATAATTATAGGGCATCAAATAATTCGTCCGCATCGTTGTCAACAGGAAAAGTGCCCAAAAGGCTGGCAGCATTGCCACGTTGAATGGCAATGCTCATAGATGGATGGAATATTCTTTATTATGTACACCATAAAAGTTACAGATATAAATATAGAAATTTCACATAGTGTGACATAATGGGCGTATGTTTGTTCTTCAAGGTAAATACAGCTGTATAATTTATTTTGATTGTGGTAGTAATTGAGCTCTGTGTGAAGGAGCTCGTATCTATTTCTGCCGCCAAGTAACGTTGCTGTGTTCTGATTTGAAAGTTATGGGTGCCAGTGTCAATCGAAAATTTAAAAAAATAAACAGTCGATCGCAGAGAGGCATGGTGAGAAACAGAAATTGCGCCAAAAAAAAAAAATTCTATTTATGGTTGTTCATGGAATTTTAATCCAGTATTTTATTTTAGTAATTTTAATATAATAGATGCAAGCTGTTAAAAACGCGGTTACAGTATTCTTTAAGCACATCATTTACTATTATTAAAGCATTTCAACCTTTGGGTGATCCAATTGGGTCAATTCAGGTATTTACTTATTTATATATATAAACTAAATGAATCAAAGTCACTTCACATTGATTTCACCAACAAGAATTGTGATTACCACCCTATCTTCATAAATGGCCAACAAGCGCCATACGCAAACACAGCCAAATATCTTGGCATAACGCTTGACGCGAAACTGCGCTGGAAAGCGCACGTCAAAAAGAAAAGACAAGAACTAGACATGCGTTTCAAAAACATGTATTGGTTGATTGGACGGAATTCCTGCCTATCGATACATAACAAACTGTTATTATATAAGCATATTCTCATGCCAATATGGACGTATGGGATCCAACTGTGGGGCTGTACTAAACCGACCAACATCAAAATGATACAGACATTCCAAAATAAGGTACTCAGGAGCATTGTTAACGCGCCCTGGTATATAAGAAATGACGACCTCCATCGTGACTTAAAAATGGAACCCGTCACCAACATAATTACTAAATTTGCTGTGTCCCACGAACACAGACTCCACCGTCATGTGAACGTCGAGGCAATTCAGCTGTTAGACAACACGAACATAGTGCGAAGACTAAAACGAACCAAACCCTTTGAGTTAGTGTAGTGTAAAAAGTGTAGAAATAATAGTGACAATGACACACATATAACACGTGAACAAAGTGTTTTTATTATATCAGACTCTAAGAAAGTGAATCGGACTTGTGTAAAGTGCAATAAACACTATTCTAAGTTTTAAAATATTTATCACGTAAAAAATTAAGTTAAATTTAAATTGCTTATTAGTCTTAAAGGCTAGATTGTAATTGATTAGTAGGAACCTGGTTCTTTCTAATAAAGCATAAAAAAAAAAAAAGGTATTTACCCTTTGGCTTTGCTTTGCCATAATAGGCTACAAAAATAAGAACAATCCCCGACCTAGCCGCCGTTAACGTGGTCACAGTACACTACCCGTTGGCCGTCACTCACCCTTTATCAGGCGAAGCTCACAGACCCGAACATTCATTCCCTTTTTGTTCCAAGACTTTAGGATTTCCGCGAAACTCTGGGAATCGACGGAAAAGATATAAAAGTTTCGGTTATATATCTCTTTTCTAGTCGTAAAGCTGTGCCCAAACTGAAGCGAGCGAGCGAGCGAGCGAGATGCGGGACGAAATTCGCTCGTGCCGATTGTGCCAACTGTGTGTTTAAACTGACGCGAATAGTCGCGTGACTTCTTTGTTATTAAAACAACAGACGCGCGCATTTCAAATTCAAATAATTTAGTTTCTCTTCACAAACAAAGGCATTATTTATCATAATATATTATTTAAGCATTAGTGTCCCGCATCTCGCTCTCTCGCTCGCTTCTGATTATTTGGTCAGAGCTTTAAGGCTATATATTTGCCTCTTCTTTTCACACTATGTGCACGTGCAGTTAAAAGGGATTTAAAGCGCCTTATACACGAGTATATACTTGCGTAATACGGTTCGCGTGAGCATCACATGTAACCGCGACACTAAGGCCCGTATTACAAAACTTCATTCAAACGTTACTCTGCAATAATAGCCTAGTTGTGTGACCGTCAGACTGCCAAGTCATAGGTCTCGAGTTCGAGCTCAAGGCACGCACCTCTGATTTTTCAGAATCATGTGCGTATTGTATATATCACTTGCTTCAAAAACAGTGAAGGAAAACATCGTGAGGAAACCGGCATGCCTCAGAGATATTTCTCGACAGCATGTGAAGCCAAGTCAGAAGCCCATGCGGCATAAAAATATCTGACACCAGGTTAGTCACTAACCACACGAAAAGAAGAAAAGATTACTTAAAAATTGTTTTAACCAGTCAAATGGCTTTAAACTAGTTTTAAGCAATGCTTGATAGTTCAGTGTATATAACTAATGTACCTACTTATACAAAATATTGTAAAACATTTTAAAAGAGTAATGGTGGAGTTTCTTGACCATTCTTTTCCATGCGAAAACGTACCTTTTGGAAGGGGCGACTAGAATCAATTCATTTCATTCATTTTTTTTGTAAATTTTGACGTCCTAATGTGCTTATTCGAAATAAATGATTTGACTTTGAGTTTGAAAGTGTGATTCTGTGACACAGGCCTCCTAAGGGCTACGTGGTTTCAAGTCAGCAGGCTTTCTATTGGAACCAGAATGCTCCGAACGAACCTACAAGACTTCATCGTCATTAATGTTTTGAATTTGCATAATTAAAAACCGGCCAACGCCGTGTCGGACCACGCACAATGAAGGTTTCCGTAGTGGGGATGAATTTATCCCAAGTACAAACTTAACATTGTAGTTGAAAAACATGTTCTCCAATACATTCTTACTGCAAACGTAAGTTTGTACGCGCAAAATTGGGAGATTTACCATGTTATTTTAAAACCATAGACTTCTAAATAATGTTTTTTTTTCAAAGTTTAGTTTTAGTAGTTTCGGAGATAAGTCCACCCCCACCCTCCGGGTGAACAGTTTTCATTAATTTTCTTAAATATGTTTTAAAGTATTTATTAATGAAATAAATAAATTTGTATCCTCACAACGCAAAACAAATTAATTGATTTTCATTACACGTTCATGTTTTGGTCACAGAAATTGATATGTGTACCAAATTTCAACTCAAACAAATTGCTAATCCATTGCTTCATAAGTTCTAAAAAAAAAAACTGCTCAGCTACGTAAATAACGCAATGAATGTTGTTGAACTGTCAAAATGAAACAAATTTGTCGTAATCGTTTACGAAAATGTGTTGCGTAATTAGATAGCTAACTTGACTTAAGTGTTCGATGTTTTACAAGTACATTTCTGTCCAATAAATTTTGGACGTTACACGTAGATCATTTCGTCTAAAACGTGTGACTAAAACAGTTGGTAGAAAATGTTTATCTCAAAATACTTTTTTTTTTTGGGTCGTAAATTATCAAAAATCTTCCCGCATACTAACTTACACCGCACTTTAACTTTTCCCGCTCTGGGGGGAGCGGAAGGGCGTGTCAGACTCTTACTGACTAAAACCAACTCGTGTTCCTTCAGTTGTCTGTACGTTGCCAGGGGTCACGGTATCCCTTTCGGACTTGGAACACAACGCGCCGTCGACCTGGGCCTGGTCCTTATCGGACGGCGAGCTATCCATTGCTCACCGTCCGCAAGCCCGCGCCTACGGTGGCCGGGAATCAGCTTGTGATTCCCGACGCCCAGGGCGTCTCTTGCGGTGGCTAGGGGCGTGAAAACGCGAAATTTGCCTCTCCCTCACGCGTTCCGCCTCCTCCTTCGCGAGCATTACTGCTTCGCAGAAGGAGGTGACGGCCTCCCATGCCCTCTCGTTCCGTACCATGGCCTGGACCGTGACTTTGAGTGTTTTATTAGAAAGGGAACCATTCTTATGTTCTTCATGATCATATCCTTAAATGATGATATATTTTATGAACTTACAAGCCGTGATTTCCCATCGGAAAAAACTATGAATTTCCATAAAAACTGTCAATTCCCATTTGACCCTTTTAGGGGATGAATTTTTAAATATCCTACCTTAGTGCTACCTTTGTAGGATAAGGAAAGGAACTCTTCTGCAAATTCCATGCTTCTAGACACAGCGGTTTAGGCTGTGCGTTGTCTGTCAATGATGGAATTTAAAAAATTTGGTTAAGGTAAAAAGTAAATTATAGTAAGTATTTTGTGTCATTATATCAAGTATATGTTAAAACAAAAAAAAATCATTTTGCTCACACATTATTGAAGGATTGTAGTACTACGGAAAAAACATTTCAGATATCCTACAAATTGTTTATCCCAGTTCGCAGCAACAGTTTTTATCGATACGAACGCGAACAATCTTCTCTGTGAAACTTTTCGTTCGCAAAACAAGCGTTGTATGCATGTTTAAAAGCTGTGTAGGTATGCCAAAACATTTAGGGCCATTACAGATTAAGCATTTTCAGCATCCATGAGCCCGTTGTGTATGCTCGTTTGTAATGCGCTTACATTCCAAAAGTAAGCTCAAGCACGCACTTTTTCAGGCATATTTTGCGCTCGTCGAAATTAGACTTTAAGCCTTCCACTGTAAATAAGCGAACTTAATTCTAGTAATCCAAGGACTATCCCTAATGAGGGTGAATAGAGATAACATGTTCTTTATTCAGAAATCCAAATACCTAGATTAAAGTAAGCCTATACCATAAAAATCGCAGCGGGGTAATTGAGTAACTCACTTACAATATCAATGCTTTTAATTTTGTCTGCATTAATTGCGTAATTTACGTTTTTGAGCAGACAAATTCTTCTGTGTGGTTACGCGATAAGAGTGCAGGGTAAACTCACACTCTTAACCCAATTCCTTAACCAGTCCATACCTCTATCAACTATTAAAACTACCTCCCATACCAGAAAAGAGCTTACAAGAAAATGCAGCTCTCACCGATCGAGCCTCTAAAATATGCACGGGCAATAAGCGAGGGATCCAATATGAATGGAATGAACACTGGACTAGTGCACCATACAGTGTTCTATAAATATTTTATTGAAGTTCAACAAGTGGGTCAGAAGGTGCGCGGTTATTGATGCTGGGTCTATTGGTATTTGTTTTTCAATTATTTTGTGTTAGACTCGTCACCTATTACATGGGACTTAAACATAACTGGTAAAATGTAAGTCTACAATTAGGTACCACTTTTTTTTTTTTTTTTTGAGTGGGTAATTATCAAATAACTTCTCCCGCTCTGGGTGGAGCAGGAGGGCGTGTCAGACTCTTACTGACTAAAACCCACCCGTGTTCCTTCAGTTGCCTGTACGTTGCTAGGGCCACGGTGTCCCTTTCGGACTTTCCCGCAACTCCGGCAGGCATCAATCCTATCAGACCCCTTCACTTACTGACATCTCTTTGAGGCGCGCGTGGAACACAACGCGCCGTCGACCCGGGCCTGTAGTGCTATTCTGTAACCATCTCACCGAAAAAACTTAGGTGAAGTGAGCTCGAAGTGAGCTGTCAGTCCCTAGCAGCAGGTGGAATGACAGCTCACTTCACGCTCACTTCACCCAAGTTTTCACCGTGAGATTTTTACAGAATAGATCGGCTGGTCCTTATCGGACGGCGAGCTACCCATTGCTCACCGTCCGCAAGCCCGCGCCTGAAATGAAATGAAATGAAATGAAATGAAATGAAATTGTTTATTCTGTAAATAGGATATTGGAATCACTTTTACACGTCATCTTAAAAAAAAAATTCAAAATTAGCTAGATGAGTTCGGCGTTTCCTATCTGACTACTCTGAGAAGAAAGGCCGAAACAAACTCAGAGGTCACAGTCTCTTTTAAAGTCCAGACATAATCTTGGTCAGGCCATATAAGGACCATGTAGATTAGTGTCTGAAATGGTCTTTTGAGAAAAGAACCACACAGATTTGAGTGGACCTGTCCTGTCAGTGCAAGCATTTGTCAGTAATCGTGGAGCTCAACCCAGAACTTAAGGAGCTCAACTCGACGAACAATACCAAAGAAAGGACATTTGGGTAGGCCTCATAAACTACTCAAACTGCCAGACCATCATTAAAACTAAATAAGAAAGAAAAAATAATAATAATTGAAAAATCCACATAGTCCTCACATTCACAAAAATTTAAAAATAAATAAAAAAATACTTTACAAAGTAATAATGTCATGTATGTAATGTTTATATAATACTGGTATTGATTTTATGATTTTAGCACAAGGCTTAGCAGAGCGAGCAGCTCAATCCCAAGCTTTTTTATCATCTAAATAATCTAAAATTTTATAGTACCCTTTTCTACAAAGTTTGGTTTTAATACAGCTTTTAAATCGTTTAATGGGTAAGTTTCGAATGTCGATGGGAAGTTTGTTGTAAAAGCGTATACATTGACCCATGAACGAGTTGCCTACTCTGTGGAGACGAGTGCGGTGTACAGCGAGGTTGTGTTTATTCCTCGTATTTAAACTATGAATATCGGAAATCTTTTTAAAATTAGATATATTTTTGTGTACATACAATAGGTTTTCAAAAATATATTGTGACGCTACAGTCAGAATATTTATTTCTTTGAATTTTTCTCGAAGGGAATCTCTCGGACCTAGGTTGTAAATGGCTCGAACAGCCCTTTTCTGTAGAACAAAGATAGTATTAATTTCCGAACAAGTTCCCCAGAGAAGAATTCCATATGACATAAGACTATGAAAATAACTAAAATAAACAATTCGGGCTGTATCTACGTCAGTTATCTGTCTAATTTTTTTAACAGCATACGCGGCCGAACTTAGCCTTCCTGACAATTTTTCTATGTGTGGGCCCCACTGTAATTTACCGTCAATAGTGATTCCAAGAAAAACTGTCGACTCAACAGGGTCCAGCTCTATTCCATTAATTTGAACATTGGTATTTAGCTGCCTGACATTTGGCGTTGCAAATTTAATGAGTTTAGTCTTTTTTTCATTCAGGAGAAGATTATTTACATTAAACCAGTGCACAACTTTAGAGAGCGCATCGTTCACTTGTTCAAAGTTGACTAACTGACGTTTGATTTTAAAAATAAGGGAAGTATCATCTGCGAATAATACGATCTTATGATTATCCCTTATATGGTAAGGTAAGTCATTAATATAAATTAAAAACAAGAAAGGACCTAGAATTGAACCCTGCGGAACGCCCATGGTGACCGCAGATCCTGCAGATCTCTTGCCATTAACATCGACCCTCTGAATTCTGTTGTTCAGATAAGAAGTCAGGAGGTCGAGAGCCCTGTCCCTCAAACCATAGTGGTAAAGTTTCCTGATGAGAGTATCATGATGTACGCAATCGAAGGCCTTGGACAAGTCGCAGAAAATGCCAAGAGCATCTTGCGACTCCTCCCAGGCCTCGAATATGCTCTTCAGTAATTCCACGCCCGCGTCTGTGGTTGAACGACCCTTTGTAAAACCAAACTGTTTCAGATGTAGTAAATGATGAGAGTTGAAATGTCCTAACATTTGTTTCAAAATTAATTTTTCAAAGATTTTGCTCAATGTAGGTAATATCGAAATAGGCCGAAAATTCGTAGGATCAGTTGTGCTGCCAGACTTGAACAGTGGAATCACTTTGCTTAGTTTCATCAGATCAGGAAATACACCAGATGCAATACAAGAGTTAAAAACAATTGCTAAAAAGGGTGAAATAACATCAATTATTGAAGATATGGTATGTACTGACAATCCCCAAAGGTCAGCAGTTTTTTTTACATCAAGGTCTTTAAAAGATTCTATTATGTCTTTAGCAGTAGCAATTTTAAATTCAAAAAGTGTTTCACATTCTGGTACACATTCTTTTAATATTGAGTAAGCAGAAGTTGAGGACGACGATGACAGAGTTTTGGTTGTTAAAAAGGGAATATTAGTGAAGAAATTTTCAAACTCTGTTGCCACCTCCACGTCTGCCTTAATATCTACATCATTGATTTTTAGATGGAAGTCACGATTCCGTACTGTCGTTCTTCCCGTTTCTGAATTAATAATATTCCAAGTTGTTTTAATTTTATTTCCAGAAGATATTATTTTATTTTTAATGTGTATGGCTTTTGCTGAGGAACAGGCTCTTTTAAAAGTTTTAGAATATTTCTTAAGAAATTCTTTAAAAGTTTCATCATGGTTATATGTTTTTTCATGATACAATTCAAATAACCTTTGCCTACTTTTGTAAATACCTGGTGTTGCCCAATCACTAAATATGACGCGGTCACAAACAGGCAATGTTTTTGAGGTGAAAACCTTCCTAAACTCACAATTGATGAGGTTAAATAGTGAAGTATAAGCTCGATCCGGGTCGTTGTGATAAGGCAAACCCGGTAGTTTTTCCATTACATTATT
The DNA here is from genome assembly GCA_949128155.2 of Xanthia icteritia. Taxonomy (NCBI): domain Eukaryota; kingdom Metazoa; phylum Arthropoda; class Insecta; order Lepidoptera; family Noctuidae; genus Xanthia; species Xanthia icteritia. Next base: position 14,155,363 of record OX421953.2, read on the forward strand.
TTTAAATTGCCCTAAGCGACTTTTATTTACAGGAACAAAACTCACTAGTTTTCTTTGAGCTCTGACTGTTTTCTGAGGGAAAGTGACCAACTGGCCACAGTGATCAGAGTCCAACTCATTTATTATTAAATGGCTAGAAGGAGTTAAGTTCGTAAAAATATTGTCAATACAGGTAGCACTAGTGGCAGTTATTCTAGTCGGCTCAAAGAATGTATTGTACAAATTATATGACTTTAATAAAGTTATAAATTTATTTACTATAGCAGATTTTTCCAGTATATTAATGTTGAAATCTCCACAGACAACAACTGTTTTATTACTGTTACTAGTCTTTAATAATACTTCTTCCAAATATTTCTCAAAAATATCATATGAAGCACATGGGGGCCTATACACGCTCATTACAATGAACTGCTCAAGCTCAATGCAAGCTATTTCAATAACTCGCTCAACAGAGAGGCTCACAATGTCCTTACGTTCTTTAAATTTCATATTGTTACGAACAATTATTAGAGAGCCACCACGTATCATATTAACTCTGCTGAATGAGCTGGCAACCTGGTGGTTGTTAAAGCTGAACATGAACTGGTGGACTTTTAACCAATGTTCAGTTAAACATAGAATATCAATATAACTACAGTTCATGAACAGCTCCAATTCTAATTCCTTACCTATCACACCCTGAATATTTTGATGAACTATTTTTAGAATATTATTATTACATTTATTTAAGTTACTACAATTTGATGGGTGTGATATTAAACCAGTATTATAATTTTCTTCATTTATGAAGCAAGAGGTTTCCTCTATTGTCCTAATTTCTAATTTAAATAATCAATGTCATTAGTTGTTGCCAAATTATTGGCAGAATTGTTTAAAATGTCTTTGCATTGCTCAAAAGGAGCAAGTTGTTTAGCCAAGTTTTTGGCTGAAATACAAAAAAAATATGATAGTGACTCAGCTATCTGTCTTTTGTAATAGTTGGAAAGATAGTACATAAAAATGTTATATCTATCTTTTGTCAAATACAAATTGTTACCAACATAATTGTTGGTATCAACTAAATGAAATAAATTATTATTAAATGTCAAGTTATGTAATGTCATATTCATTGAAAATCTTAAGTTATTTTCTTCCTGTGGCAAACTGTTACTGTAAGGGAATGTAAACAACACAATTTTTCTTAAACTAAGATTACACAATGTTCTATAGTATTGGAGCAATTCTCCTTTGTTCACATTCCCCCTGTTACCCATAAAAATTAATAATATAGTGTCCTGGTTAAAGTTACATTTAATAATTTCTTTCATAATATGAAATAAAGAACAACCAGGCATACAGTAATTTATTATGGAGTGTCCCGGATATTCATCTGTCAACAAGTGGCCTAAATCCTTTCCAATCTCATCGCAAAACAATACTATATCACTCCTTACAATTTGTTTACATTGTTTATTGGAACCAATAATAGTAGGAAACATCAAATCAACACAAGGCTGCGGTAAGGTGGTATTGCATGTTGTCAATGAATAGTCCGGTGTAAGTACATTGGATGGTGTTTGACACTGCTCACAGTTGTTTGTTTGTGAGTTTACCAGCTCATTCATTGCCAACACATATTCTCTCATCAGATCTTCAGAGGTATTATATTTGCTAGTCATTGAACTAAGTTTTTCCTGTAAATGGTCTAGTTCAGATTGCAAGTACTCCGTGTCAATGTTGTATCTCCTAGTACTTTGCTCCAAATTAAAAGAATACATATCTAATTGTTTTAGTAAATTCAGTCTTTCTCTATTAAGTTTAACATTTTTAATAAAGAACTTTTGTCTTTTAACCATCTTTTGTGTTTTGGTAATGTATTTATTAATTTTAATATACTTTTTGAGTTTATTTTTACTGGTGACTACCCTCAATGAATTACATGACTTTGAATCATCATTACCTGTTAAATCTATTGTGTACGAGGGGTTTACGGCAGAAACCATTGATGGGGCAATAGGCATCAACTCATTGAACAGACTTTGATTCAGCGAGGCAGTGATGTTATGATTTGTGGTCTGAAGTTCTGATATTTGACTTTGAGCCTCATGTAGCCGCTGTTGTAGTAAATGTTTGTGACTAAGAGCTTGTTCATACTCTACGCTACACTGGCTGAACCCGTCCACAACAAGTTGAAGTCTGTCCCGTTCTTCTATGGCATCAGTGTATTGAGTATATATCTGAGCCATTTCAATTTTTAACTTCCTATTCTTTTCATGGGCATCAAAGAGCACTCTTTCATTGTCATCTATTTCCTTATTCAGTTGGTCACAGGACTCCCTTGACGCCTTTAATTCGCTCAAGGCCTGATTGAGTTTGCACTCTTCGAGGCGAGCACGGGCGCTGCGAGTCATAGTCATGATTATATGTTTAAGGAAACGACAAGAAATTGAAAGAGAGAAAGAAGGTAGTTGTAGCAGCAGATTAATTAAGAGACGATTAGTTTACAAGGAAAAAATTAAATTTAAAGGAGTTCTGTCACCAAACCAAACTAAGGTTATGTTTACGTTTAAAGGTCATTGGCATCAATAAGTAGCCGTATTAAAAGTGAACAATATTATTGAACGTAAATTTTAGTACGTAAACAAACAAATAGCATGTAAAATATAAAGAATTGTACCTGATACCGAGATGACAATGCAAAATTCACTTGTGCCGGCAACTGTCACCGATTCACATTGAAATATTTACACTTATTTTGCAATTGGTATGTGAATCTAATACAAAATACACATTATTATCCTATTTACTTGATGAGTAATTGGAAATAGGCCTTAAAAACAAAGAAAATTAATATTTTAAGATTAAAATTACAAGAACGAATTTAAATCAGCTGTTAGCTGTAGTGTTGCCACAGGAAAAAATCCTACGGTCTAGCCTACGGTGGCCGGGAATCGGCCTGCGATTCCCGACTATTAAAGAAAGAAAGAAAGAAGGAAAAGAAAAATATTTTAATTGGGACACGCACAGGAAATACAAAACAGTAAAATAAAACAAAATTATATAAAAATAAAATAAGTAATAAGCTTAAGTATAAAAACTAATAAAATAATAACGACCTGTGCGAGACCAAAAAGGCCCCTATCTCAGCATAATACGGCGATAATAAATACCACCACATTAAGTACTCTCACACTACACTCTGCTTAACCTTTCAAGGATTACAGGCGTGATGTTATGTCGTGTTATTCGGTAATAATTATGGTCCTTTGTTTATCGGATATTTTGGTGCGAGAGTGGCAAATCATTTGTGTGCGATCATTGCTGCAGCAAATAGAATCTTTGGTGAAAACGCCAAAGATTCTATTTGCTGCAGCAATGATCGTAAATTTCGGTCAGGATCGTACGATTATTGTTAATGATTTTAAGTTTTTCGTAATAATATACAAACTTAGTTGCCTTGATAATCCAACAATGTTGGGTTGTGGCATTCGGCATTTTTCACTCGATCGAAAACTGAAATGATAAGACCAGGTAAACGTATTATATTTTCGTAGAGAAGAAGAGCGTTCGTGTAGAAGAGCTATATATATGGGTTGATCCATCACGTTAAGCTACGCTTGCCGGAGTTGGTTTATAGATGGGTGACCATCTTTACATACAGAGACTCCTCCATGTCTCGGAAAGCACGTTAAGCCGTTGGTCCCGGCTGTCATTCGTGAATATTTGACAGCCGTTACGGGTCGTCAGAACCCCGAAAAGCTTTCAACCAATCTTACCAAGGGGTATCGTATTATCCAGTTACTGGGTTGTGGGGGTCAGACAGGAAGCCACTCCATGTGAAATACTGGTATTCAGCTGGATGCGGTTAGAAAGGAAGCCGACTGTAACATAGTTGGGAAAAGGCTAGGCGGATTAATTGTTTTCGATATTGCGTGACAGTGGAATAAAACAAAAATGTAAATTCACTTGAGTGAACCATTCACTCATAATTACTGAAAGTCGTAATGACCGGGTCATTTCGACAGATTCTTCTTTATGGACCCTGGTAAAACAGTAATGATTTTTCCCCAGAAGATGTCCTTGACTAGCTGTTATAATTATTATAATACAGGCAATTCTTCTTGAAAACTCACATGTAGTTCGCGTGCTAATTAAAAAGCCGTAACGCTGGTACCACAGAAAAGAAATTAAATAATATTTGTTTTCATGCAACGTAATTCATTGCATTAATATTTTTGTAGACATCCTCTAGAGAAAGCTATCAAACACGATATTTTCGATCACTCCTACACAGACATGAGGGAAATAAAACCAACCGTACTCCACAGACATACCTACATACTAAAATGTCCATATCAGCCAGAAAATTAAAATTTAAGCCAATCCTGTCCATAAAAGCTCGGATGGTTCTCTGGAGACAGAAAATTATCTAACTTACACGGAGTAAAATCATAAATGTATGTACGTTTAAAATTCTAGCGTAGTTCCACCCACGATAAGGAGAGAGTGGGTTATTTTTTTTCTCGTAGGTACTGATAACGTTTTACTACCAGGGCTCGATAACGGTATATTTTTCGAAACGGTTTCGTCTTAAAAACCTAAGAAACGATTTGTTTCAGTTACGTTCGAACGGAACGTTATAAAAACGTTTTTGAAGAAGAACAAAATTTAAATTGTGTTCGATTAATAAAACGTTTTTAACCGTCGATAGGATACTCTCAACACAATCCTAATTAATACGTAAGCGGCATTGGAATCAATGAGGTAATGAAATGAAGATACTTAATTTAAAAACAAGTTCATGCTTGTCGGCGCAAGCCCCGTGCGCGGCTGCGTCTTGCGGAATAAACCGGTTTTTTAAAACGTTCTCATTTCGAACAAATGTCGTACAAAGAACTGTTAGAAACGTTTTAAAAACGTTATTTTAAATAACGTTTCCGAGCCCTGTTTCCCACTAAACTGCTGAACTAATTGCAGTTTTATTGTATGCTTTAAATTATGTTGGAGTATTCAGCTTTGATTGTGTGTTTTTCAGCAATGTTCGTGAGCTAAATATCAATGATCGTATGTTTTTCTGTAATTATCGTGGGTATTTGTCAAGATCGAGTGTTTTTCGGCAACGAATTTTTTGCAGAAATGAACGTGTACTTTTATTGGTAATGATTTTAAGTTTTCATAATAATATACAAATCTAACAATCGCTGTGTGTATCGCTGATGTTTGAAATCATGTGTGTGCCTCGTGTTTTAAAATTTACGCAATAAACTATACAAATAAATGTGTTCCAATAGCGACAAAGCTTTAAATACAATCATAAGTAATGAATTATCTTTTGAATAGAAACACGAAATGCTTTACCTAAAACAAAGAACCATTATCCTCTAGTTCTCTTACTAAAGTACTAATGAATTCTGAAAATATATCTCTAAATGACCGCCTCTTTTGTGTAGCCATAAATTCTGTACAAAATAGTACCACAAAACAGATAGGTACGGAAAGTCGACTCCATTCAACGAGCGAAAACGCACGAATATAATATATAGCCACGCTTCACGTACGGCTAACATCAAGCGCAAGCGCACTTGAGACTGGCATTCGTTTTTAGCAAAACAATCAGAAAGTGTAAATAAACCCAGTTCTGGTTAAATACATACGCAATCACTCACTTATGGGAATTCACATTCACACACAATTCTTTATTTAGCAGGTTCAACTTTATATCTCATCACTTTTTCCAACAATGATTATTATATTGTAATTGAAAATTCATCGCCGAAACTCGAGTTTATAAAATTTACTTTTAATTTTCAAAATAAATGCTTCTTCAAGGTGAAATGAGAAAATAATCTTATCAAAGCACACGATTTATAAGTGACACTACAAATTGGTATTCACAGATACGTTTTCTGATACATTTGTCTACATTTTCATCAGCTACTTTTGGAACAGACCAGAGAAGCGTCTATGTGTGCGTGCACCTGTTCTCGCTCTTTGTGTGGATCGTACCTTCTGTAGCTATCTATATTGTGATAGTGCTTTGTAGATGTTGTTTTGTTTTGTATTGGCTGGCACGCATGCGATGCTTGTTTTTGTTGCATTTGATTTGTTAAGTAAGTTCGAATATATCGATTAGAGAATGCTATTAAAATTTTGCGTTACTTTTGTTTCATTTAAGTTGGCTCTGATTATGTTTTCAGCTAGGTTTACGTCTTTGTGACGTAATGTGTGCATCGTTATCTGTTGCGTATACATTTTATGCCTTTACTAATGGCAGATATACACTATTCTCGTGACTTGTGTCGTGAATGTCACGTCAAATTATATGGACTATCTGCGTCACGACACACCACATCACAATAATATTTCACAACCTTAAGTTTTTCCAGATGAGCAGTTTAGTTTAGTTTGTCATTAGTTATATTTATGATTCAGAATAGTGAGTCCTATTTTTGGTGATTTGCGTGCTATAAACGACCCTCCATGAGTCAATCAATCTGCCTAGGTTTTTCCCAACTATATTGTGGTCGGCTTCCAGTCTAACCGGATGCAGCTGAATACCAGTATTTTTCATGGAGCGACAACCTATCTGACCTCCAGAACCCAATAACTGTGTCTACGATACCCTTTGGTAAGACTGGTTGTCAGACTTTCGGGCTTCTGGATGACCCATAACGACTGTCGTAGATTCACGAATGACAGCCGGGATCAACGGGTTAACGTGCTTTCCGAGGCACGGAGTCTCGGTATGTAAAGATGATCACCCATCCATGGACCTACCCCGGCAAGCGTAGCTTAACGTGACGGATCGACCCGTGCGGCTGTTATTACTTAGCCACGAATTCGACGACAAAACGACCCCCCACGAGTGATTATACTTAATTACGTCCTGCGCGCTCTGACTCGTTAGCTTTGCCATTAACCTTGAATTGCTAATCTTTTAATCACGACGGAGATAGCGCTCTCAGATACCTGAAAATGGTCTGTTCTATAGCAAATTTGCAATTCTCTTACTTGAAACACATGCAACCATAAAGTCGAAAAGACTCTTGCCCTTTTCAATTTTACCAGCACATACCAACCCACAAGAATTGTGGTAGAACTTCTCAGGACAAGCTATTTCAGAACAAGGTCTTATTGAAACAAAACTTGTATCTAAAACCCTTCAAAAACAGTTATAAATAAACGTCACAGTCATTCAAATTTCAAATTTGTCTCCGTTTCAAAGTTTCCTGCTGAATCCCAAACATTACCTAAAGCTCAACTCATTTGCCAGACTGACAGACCGAAATTATGGCCAGACGCAGTCATAAATAAAAAATAAACCGATATTATGCAATATAATAGCAATTCACGAAAAACAATTACCAGCGGGCTTCGCATTGTTGAATAATTAACGCTCGGTTCCTGCTGAGCTTCGTAGTAATTAAAATTTTGGAAACTGCCTGTTACAGAATAGATAGGTTCAGAAGGTTGCCTCCATAAAACGAAAGCAAGCGCACGCACACATAGACACGTATGTATAGTCACGGACTTTAATCGATGAGCCACTTTCCAATTTCGCAGTTTTGTACATTCACGAGATTACACGATTAAACACGAACTCAAACCGCATGCTCGTCAACACGAAGACAAAATTACTAATAATCAAAGTCAAATAATTTATTTCAATTAGGCACAATAAAGGTGTTTTTGAAAGTCAACATTTACAGAAAAATAATAATTGATTCTAGTCGCCCCTTCGAAAAGGTAGTTTTCGTATGGAGAAGAATGGGTAAGAAACTCTACCATTACTCTTTTAAAATGTTTTCACAATATCTTGTATACATCAATTATATAATTATATGTGAAGACGATGCACCTAGAATAAGATTACTATACCACGTTAGGTAAAAATAATGAAAGATTTAGGAATGACAGATAAATTAATCATGTGATAGATGCATGGTGCTCACATATTTACAAACATTGTAAAATTATACGATATTCCTAACATTTTTACAAGTAATAGGTACTAATAAGTCAGTGTGCGAGTTCAAGTAATCACAGAATGTAAAATCAATATTTAAAAAATAAATAAAAATATTATACAATTAAATTAGCAAACAGTTAGATTTTGTCTACATTCTAAATTGTCCTATGGAGCAGGACCAGCATGTTTCCAAGCATTTTTATCTTGGATATAATCCTCTAATTTGTAATATGCTTGTTTACAAAGTGTATTTTTTATGAGTTTTAAATGTTCTTTCATTTAATTCTAATATATCACAAGGTATTCTGTTGTAACATTTAACACAGTACCCCATAAAAGATGTATGTACTTTAGATAGTCTGAAAAATGGTTGATTTATTTTATCTTTATTTCTAATATTAAAATTATGTCTATCACGTATCGGAATTAGTCTTATCCATAGAGGTGGAAGGTTGACTAATAAGTTGTCAATGATATATTAATACAATATTGCATACGTTTATCTAGTCTATTTGATATTGACCTCCTTTGAGTTAGAGCTCTTTAAATACTCGTTATTTCTGAAAAACTATCCGAAGATAGTGACAGTTGAAAACTTGAAATGCCGATGTCAGAGACGATAATTTATCGTGGGTCTGAGTTTTTCCGATGTTGAAATGACCAATCATAATTTCTCCATACGCTAACGTTACTATCGCTACGCTAAAACAATTGTCGCTAGGTTACGGTTGCTAGACCTGCAATTGGTTGACTTTGGGTAGTCACTCTGCTGTCAAGTTTGTAGTTCTGGCTCTCAGGTTAGCCAACCGTTAATATTGCATGAAATTTTATTCTTCTTTATTACGAAGACGTATGACTCTCCGTGTCTGGATGTACGAGTATTACCGACTAAAACCGATTTGCATCATACGGCAAAAATACGAACAGTGGTAAGTGGTTCATCAATAAAAGTCCGTGACTGTACATATTTTAAGGTGAACATGATTAAAATATTCAATACAACTCCGTAAGTTCAAATTCATGTTTGTTTGTGGTGGTGTTTAATTGGTTTTTGTTTGACATCTCTGAGGGTGGAAATTGTGACTATACTTGGACTTTTAATTGTATAAGTTGACAGTTAGAAGCAAAATAAACCGGTAAGTTGTTAACGTAAGTTTGTAGTGTGCATTATTATATGCATGGTTTTTATTAAATTTAACATTTTTCATTACTTAAACAATGATTAATGACCGATTTATGTTGCTTCAAACTGTCAACTTACTGAACACAATTAAAAGTCCAAGTTTACATTGTTGTATATATATTCCCACATATATTTACTATTAAATAAATAAATTACACTATTGAATGACTATTTCATGAAATTACATTTGAGACCAATTCTGTCATTCATTTTGTCTGTGTTCATTTGAGTCCGGGGTAGCGGGAAAGTCCGAAAGGGATACCGTGGCCCCTGGCAAGTACAGGCAACTGAAGGAACATGGGTGGGTTTTAGTCCGTAAGAGTCTGACACGCCCTCCCGCTGCACCCGTTTTGTGATAATTTTTCACCCAAAAAAATATTATAATCAATGTATGTACAATCTGACACTAACCTGAAAATTTAAAAAAAAAACGTAAGAAAATTTTACGCGGGCTACTGTTTGTGTCAAATATCTTTGCCACTCTGAAGTAGGCTACAAATGACTGCGCAGTAGTCAATCTTACATAAAAAACAGTAGTGCGCATGCGCAACCTAACTTCATAGCGACAAAGTTATTTGACGCGAACGGTACCTTATCGTATCTCCCTCAAACGAATGACAGTCACGAGTACGCTTACACTCGCTGTACGTCAAGCAAGTCTATGTGTGCGTGCGTTTTCGCTTATTGTATGGAGTTGACCTTCTGAACCTATATCTTTAGCTGGCCCTATGGTGCATAATTAAGTATTGTTGCTATATGAACGTGTGTTGATCATTGTGCCAAAAATTGTAACTATGTTAATATTTTGGGGACGTAATTTTGTGCAAACCATTTATTTATTGCTTATAGATAAATCAAGTTTGGGAAGTCGTTAAAGCTTGTTATTTTCGGAGTATAAAAGGGATAAATTAAATTTTTGGATAGGCTGTTGTCATGACTGTATTTATACTACAGCTGATTAAGGGCAGGGAATTTGTTGTGCTACTTCTTCATCCATTTAGGGGGCATTTTTTTTAGCTTTGAAAAAGTTCTTATTTTTAGTGTAATTGTTTTTTTTTTCAAACAGATGAGATTAACTACTTGTGAAAGAGTTCATTCGGACAGTCAATTTATTGTACGTCCGACGTAACAATTTAACTTTAACAGCATCTTTATTTCATAGCCGAATGAGCAGTTTTTGTAGTTTAAGTGCTCCTTATGACTTGCGTTCACCGTACTATTACCATTCCTATATAATTTTAACAGAAATGTATGTAGGTATGTAAGTGGATTCCCTTGTCTGTACTTAGACTCTATTTTGGTCCGTTGTGCGTTAACAGCAATGATGCGGTTTTGTATATAGACTAAACTAATGTAAGAGTTTCCAAAGTACACATTTGAATGTTTGGAATAGCCATAGGCCGCAGCAGGCCGCGGTAACTACTTTCAATTAGACAGGTTGTAATGGTTCTGAGTATAACAGTTAAGAGGGAACAGGGCGTGCGATTCTCCAAATTAATGTATTCCCCTTTTTTCTTCCTGAATAATACTTCTAGAGCAATCTAATTTTTTTTCATAAAATCAAGGTTTGCTGTAGTCACGTCCCTATTATTTCCTTTTTTTCAGCAACTTATCGGTAAAGAAAATATGACCCTCCAAAAATTACAAAACTGCCCCATTTTTACTTCCGTGATTGGAGGAGTACCAGACAAATTCGAAAAGTTTTTAACATAAATGAAAATGATAAGAATCTAGGCGTACTCTTTCTTAAAATTTTAATGTAAAAAATAATTGAATCGGTTCAGTTTTCGAGGAGAAAAAAGGGGAATACGAAACGTCGATTTCGTATTTTTTTTTTTGTGATGTAATTGGGCTGAGCTGTAGCTATCCCTATCGCACTCTACGGGGGCAGACTTGAGGTAAGAAGTCGGCAATAGTTTCTTCAAATACCTATTTTTCAAATTTTTCGCAGCCCCTGTTCCCTCTTAACATAAAAAATAAATTTGCGCAAGCTTTGCCAAAACCAAAAGAAAATATACATAAATACAGTCTACCTAAATCTTTTACTCAACAAAAAACAGCCATTAAAGCACTCACACACAAACATTTACAACGCAGCGTTTTCCATACAAAAATATGTTTCCTTTCTATTCGTTGTGGGTATCATTACGCTATCTGTTACATCGGAAGCGGGCATACGGCTTCCCGTCATTACAACATGTCGTTTGTGCGAACCCTTCTCTATATAATGTAGGGGGGTTTCACACTGGAAGAGTGCAGCTCGGTTTTAGCTACTGGATAAAACGGCTGTTTTTATGCTGCAGTTCTTGCATGCTTCAATATAGTTCTCGTCACAATTATTTTGATTCACTGCTTGGTTTTTGGAACGGAGGAAACTTTTTGCATTTTTTTGTCAGTTTTTTTTTTTGATACAAGAGAATTGCTGAATGCAACAGAAAATGTTTTATGTATTGGATCAGAGTTGTGTGCACTGTACAGACTTCAGTAAAAAATACGCATATTTTTACAGCACTGTAAAATCAAACATACCTACAAAGCGAAAATGGGACTTCTGAGTTTGTTTCGGCCTATCTTCTCAGAGTAGTCGGATTAGAAACGCTGGCGTCATCTAGTTTAACAAAAAAGATTGATGTGCTAAAGTCTTTGTTAATTATTGTTCCGAGAACACAAGCTTCAGTTTGTCGTGAATAAATAAGTTTGCAAAACTAAGGTTGAGATCTATAAGCGTTATTCCTGTCACTGTCGCACCACTTTCAAACAGCAGAGTGCAAGATTTAGACGAGAACATGTCTTAAGCAGAAATCAGACGTATCACTTTTTGTATATTTTTGTCTTTCATTCGGAATCTTTAACTGGAAGTGAAACGTCTCAACACAAAACGAATCGAAACTGAAATCTGAATTCATTAGCGAACCGATCCAATGAAGTTGGATTTAGGCATAGAGTGAAAAATGCCGTTTCACTCGTCTACCAATTGATCGTAAAATTAAATGAAAAGAGCTGATGAACGTTCGATCCTGTTGAATTTTGTTTTGTGAACGTTGAATGAAACAAACATGGACATTCACTCGATTGGACCATTCGAGCATCTGATATCAGCAATTTTTTTTTTTTTTTTTTTTTTTAACTATGGCCTCTTGCATGTGACCACTAAGGTCGTGGCTGCTTAACCGTACTTTCCTGTGGCTGCCTTTAGCTTCTACACTAAGAGCCTCCAGCCAGGAGCATAAATGCAAACTATTCTAATTTACAAGGTAAACGAATGCTCGCTAAGGGCACCCCCTGTGGGGTACGAACCTCGACTTAGGGCGTTCGTTGAGGGGGGACAGCAAGGTGGGACAGGCTGGATCAAGGATAGATCATTATTATTATCAGGGGAATTTAAAACTACACGCTCAGCTGCGGCACGGGCTGGCTTTTCATCGGACAAGGGTCGGGGGGAGTAATATTATTTACTCGGGGTGGTCGCGCACGCGGTGAACCTCTGCGGCGAGGTCGGAACGACGGGTGTCGGGTGTGTTTGTGCACTGTACTGGTGGCCCTACTAGACTCCTGGAGGAGTGTGGTTGGATCATCGGGATCGGAAAGAGGATCAGCTTAAGTGGAAGCACAGGCTAAGTAACGTTAATAGATATCTGCCTAAAAGATAAACTGTTGCAATATACATAAGAACGTTTGTCACTAAACAGTCGGCGTGACAGAACTTTTGACAGCCGTTCCGTATCGCCCGTCAAGTCTAAGCGCTCTCTTACCCAACAAAATAGGGGTCCTGTCTTTGGCGCACGTCATAATTGCGCGTTATTTCGTTCTATAGGGAGGGTAGCTACAGTTAGTGCCGACGTCAAATGAAACGGTTTGGGCGCTTATTACAATGTAATGTTACGAATAATTGCGAGCGGAGAACGAGAATTTAGGCCAGATTTTAATGGGAATGAGGTGGTATTGTTTAAGTTTGTAAATTACTGTGACAATGAAAGTCATTTCAGCTTACATTTTTGGTGCTAAGTAATTTTATTTCTTTAACGAACCGTTGAAACAACTGAACGTCTACCCTCTAAAAACAAATTTTTTACTCTCATTTTGTCTCTCAAATAGTTAAGAAAAGGAGAGTTTGTTTTTTTTCAGCGATTATGCCCACCAAAAATTGTGGCGTCATTTAATGAAACGCATGTTGTTTTATTCCTTATGATCTTTAGATTACAGTGGTACTAATAATTATACTTCGTCTAACGGGAATACTGAGAAATACTATTATAACCTAAAAAATAACTAAAAGAGCTTTTAGTTGGTTTAATGAGTAGGTTGGCCTCATCGGTATTATAATTTAGTAAAATAGTTCAGTAATAAATAGTAGAATTAAAAAGTGTTTTGAACGATTCATCAAATTAAAAATTACATTAACAACGCATTTTTATTATTGTAAGTATATCAATTTCAACGTTAGACGACTTAGAAGTAGATAGTATTTCATCTAAAAAGATGCAGGTCGCTCCATCTCTCATCTTAATACCGTGACCAAGATAAAAATACTTTAATGCCGCACGTTCAATATTACAATCATGCACAACAGCCAACAGTACCAAGCCCACCAAACAGTTGCAACGTGTCGTAGATTTTTAAAAATCTATATAAAAAATCTAAAAAAATCAACCATTTTAAATGATTAATCGGTTACTTTTTTTTAGGTATAATGTGATTAATAGACGTTGGCCCAAATAAACTATCTCCATTATACACAAGACTGTTAATTATATTTATTTATTTATTGAAATCTCTCTTACAATACTATCATTACAGGTTTGTGTAACTTCTGCGACAGTGCGGTCTTCATTGGTGATCTTATAGTTAGTTTCAAAATGATTTTAATGAATTAACTAATATAACAAAATCCTCCTACAACACTATTACGTTTTGTATGAGCCATCGCACACTACAGGCGGGCTGCGCCGCACTTTTTTGTATGAAAATGCTTTGCGCTGCGGCGCGATGTGGCTGTAATATTTACTTTTAAGAGGTGGATTGTTATTTATTTATAGACTGCCTAATGTTTTTATACGAAAATATGTATTTTGACGCCAACATCCTGTGTTTACCTTAGCGTTTTAATACATACGGTCGGACGAGATTGAGTGCTAGCGTAAGATAACAAATGAATACCCAACTATCTGTTATATTTGTCGGTAATCGTTTATTTGCTGGATATACTTTTTCAATGGGACAAACTTCGTAATCGCGAACAAAATATCAGGTATCCCATACAAAACTTCAATGCCTACTCGACTCAAATGTTTGATAGCTGATATTTTTTTCGCCAATACGATATTGGTAACATGGAAAAACTTGTTCAGTTTGAGGAATTCTACCACACCTTTCTGATACACCCTGCATACAATTATACAATCCTATACAATCCTAATCACTAAAATCAAGCAATTACCATTTAGATCTCCGCGTACGCAGACAGCCTATGTCCACCAAATCAACGATTACCGACAGATATAACAGATAGATGGCTATTAATTTGTTATCTTACGCTAGCACTCAATCTCTAAGTCATATAAATTATGGTCACGTTTGATGTCATGCGTCTAATTGTCTAATCTTGTTGTTTCTAGAGCTATCAGACAGGCAATTTATTCTATGTGTAGTGTGAATATTAAGCAATTAATTGTATAGGTAATTGCCTGCCAGTCAACTTGTTAATGGTTTACACTCGAAGCAGAGATCTGGCTACTGCAACTGAAAACTTACCGCAATCAACGTAAATATATATACGTAAATATAGAACACAAATTGTCGGTATTCACACACACACGCACACACACACGCACACACACATACACACACATACACATGCATGCCAGTACCTCTCGATTGTTTTATATTTAATTTTGTTTAGTTCAAATTTTATTATAATTTGTTTTTGTGCTAATTTTATTTTATTTTAATGTTAATATTTGTTTTCGATTTTTAAGCGAATTTTGTTTTAATCCACATTTATTCTGATTGTGTTTTCATTTAATGAGAGTATTTTATTTCCTTTAATTCTAATTTAATTTTACTTTTTCTACTTTAAAACTTAATTTTAAGTAAAATAATTTGGCACCTTGCTGCATAATTATATTTGCTTAGTTGTAAACTAATTGGAAGAAGTCACTTGCTCCAGAAATGCGTACCTAGGTACTGTGACGTAGCTCTGGAGTCAAGGTCTCAAATTTTTCTGTAACATTTTAATGGGAATAAAGAATTTATTTACTTAATTATTTAAGTCAGTCAGTTGATGAATTAGTCAGACAGAAAGTTGGCAGGTTCCGAGGAACTTATGGTCGGTTTCTTGTGACTGGTTTAGGTACCTATTCGATATCTGGAAACATTCGGCTTTATTATAAAGTCAAAGTCAAAGTTAATCATTTATTTCATATAAGGGACTTTAGAACGTCAGAATTTACAAAAAAAAAAAAAAAAAAAGGCAATTTTCAAATGGAGAAGAATGGGCCAGAAACTCCACGTTACTCTTTTAAAATATTTTGTATAGGTACATTAGTTATATATATATACATTAGTTATATATATATACCTAGAATAAAATTACTATAAGTACCACAATTCGTAAAAAGAATTAAAAATGAAGCAATTCATCTGTTGTCAATCAATTCAATCAATTTATCTGTTGTTGATAAATTGATTTTGTGATAGATACATGGTGCTCAAATATTTACAAACATTGTAAAAGTAGACGATTTTCCTAAAATTTTACAATGAATAAGTCAGTGTGTGAGGAAGTAATCACAGAATGTAAAATCAATTTGATACAATAAAAAAAAATACAATTAAATTAGCAACCAGTTTGATTTGGTCTAGATTCTAAATTATCCTATGGAGCAGGACCAGCATGTTTCCAAGCATTCTTATCTTGGATATAATCCTCTAATTTGTAATATTCTTATTTAAAAAGAGTACTTTTAATATGAGTTTTCAGTTTTCTTTCATTTAATTGCAATATATCACAAGGTATTTTGTTGTAACATTTAAAACAGTACCCCATAAAAGATGTAATATACTTTTAAATGTCAGCAGCCCGACCCCACGGTAAAATGCCATACGGCATAATGCTGCGGAAGTACCTAAAATAGACCAAACGCGCGGTTTCTACATCTGTTAACTGTCTTATCTTTCTAACAGCATAAGCGGCCGAGCTTAGCCGCCCCGCGAGAGATGTTATATGAGGTCCCATAGTAATTTCTCGTCTAGCGTGATTCCTAGGAAAACCGTTTGATTAATAAATTCCAGTTTTTCTCCATTCAATATGATGTCACATACGGTACTTCTAACATTAGGTAATTTAAACCGAAAGCATTTGTTTTTTTTTTTTTTTGACTAAATTATTTACCGTAATCCAAAATGAGTTCCAACAGTAAACCCGGGTTTGAACCATCGAGACATTTTTTTAATTTCGATCTTCATTCCGACAAAGTTAAAGTTCTAATTCCAAAAAATTACTTGATAACCAACTCTAATAACTTGTACCACTAATCACTAAATGTAGGTATTTAACGTTAAACGTATTTAGAACATCATTCTATCTCTGTCAAAGGATTGACAGAAATAGAACAATGTTTTAAATTCGTTTAGTGCTAAATGAATTGTGTGATTTTTGGTGCCAGTGCGCCTAAGGCGTCAATTTTATATTAAGTACTTTAAATTGAGTGGAAATAAAGTTCAAAATTCAAAAATGGCTTGGTGGTTTAAAAGGTCTAAATTTGAAACGGATTAAGTTTCTGAATACTCGGATAAGCAAAAAGTCCTCTGAAATTTTCATTTTCGACTCAATTGTTATTGTTTTTATTTTTCTGAAGATCTTCGAAACCAGGCTTTCAAAAAGCTACAAAATTTGAATTGAAAAAGTCAGAATTACTTTCTAGTTACACCGTTGTTTTTCCTCTCCCTTGTTCAATAGTCACTTTTGTTAGAAATCTGCACTGAACTTTTAATCCTTTTTCCTTGTGCCCGTTATACAAATAAACGATCATTATTTCAGACTCAAAAGACTTTCTTTTTTGCTTAGTCTTGAAGATAAAACACAAAAATGCAGCAAAAATGAATCAGCTTTGCTAAGCTGTAATGATGGCTACGATTTCGGCAGCAGAAAAGAACAAACTTACTCTTGCAACTTTATCCAACTTTAACTTAAAGCGACAGAGTTGAAATTACAATACCGCAGCTTTCGAAATAAATTGGTGTTGTAATAAATGACAGTTATAAATTGAACTTTATTTTTTCGTAAGATAAGGTTGAAAGTTAAGTGACGGAGTGTGTATAGATACTAAGGCCATATTTGGAAGTATAAAAAAATGATGGCAACATTAACGGTGGACCTTTATTGTAAGGAGGTTTCGTTGGAAACAGCTTGTTAACTCTGTCACTATTAGGCTGAATAGGGATACCTTTGCCAACCCCAGATGATGGTTTGATGAAGGTCTGTAAAGGTTTTGTTGAGTTGTTTACATAAAACTTTTTTTTTGTGAAATCACGCAAAAAATCGAAAAAAAATTGGTGACGAAAAATATTTTCAAGAGTATTGAATGAAAATTTGCTTATACAGGATGCTTTTGTAAGTTGAGAAAATTATTCAGGGTGATAATACAACTTATTTTAGCTTGGAATACCGAGATATCAATATTAGCAAAAATTATATTTTTCTCTTCTTGTTCTCACACACTATTGTGTACATTTCTTTCTCATTTCTCCTATCGCAGGTCTGCTGGAAGAAATTTCTTAAGAAATAAGCAGTACCTTTGTACTCATAATTATGATTATATCTTATCTGTATCTATTTTTCTGTGTGTACATAAATAATAAAATAAATAAAATGAAAATGTTTCCCTAAATAATTGGCTTTTCTTGTGCCTTTCTGAAAAATGCCAAAATACTGATGGATATATAGATAATAAGATATTTAGATTAGCTATTATTTGACAGCTAGATTCCGATGTTCAAATTATCTCCAAAAACATTTTTGTACTTCAATATTACTCGGTTTCTTTGCAAAGCAGGCTATGAACAAACTGAGTAAATCAACAATCTAAGAGGCGGCGACGTTCAAACATATAAATCTTGTTGTGGACACATATTATGTCAATGTTAAGGGAACTATTAATACTATACCTACTAATCCAATGTTACAGTGTGCTCATGATATTGGTCCTGGTATTATCTGTACCTGGTGTTAGTGTACTGATAACAAGTTAGAAGTTAGAACCAAAAAGTAATATTTTCTTAAAAGCTGAGACTTATCTTAAAGTGTAAGAAGAATGTCCACGCCTCAAGCTTTTAAGAAAATATTAAACTTCTTCATTAAAAGTAAGTTTACAAAAAAAAGGTTTTCAGTTAAATTTTATATTGTACTTTTAGCATTATAATTTGTTTCAATATCTGTTCTATCACTTTCATTTGAAAGGTACTTGTAATGACAAATCCAGTGAACCCAAACATGCCTTTACACATGTCATGGTGTTAAGCCAACCGAGTTCTAGTATACTTTAGAACAGGCTATGAAAATTGAATGCGTACCCATTCAAAATTTCGTGCCTGTGCTGCTGACCGCTGAGGAGATCTCTCATATAGAGACAAACCTGGGTCAGCAGACAGGTCATATTGGAATTTAGAACGGATTATCATAATTAAATCCGTATATTAAAATTTGTGTCTGTATTGTTGATCGTTGACGAGTTCCCTCGTCTGGAGCCAATCCTGGGCGCAGCAGTCAGATCATGGTGGACTTTAGAACGGACTATCATAATTAAATGCGTATTTCTTGTCTGTTCAGTTGACCGTTAAAGAGTTCCTTTGTTTTCGTCTGGAGCCAATCCTTTGGAACAGAATCAACATGTAAAATTTCAACTCCGTAGGATAAAAGGATGTGTTTAATTCAGCTTGCAAAATTTGACCAATACGGTATACGCTAGCTCCATTTACAGGGTGAAAGTTTCTGGAACGCTCAAGAGCAATAATCGCATGCCATAAAGCACGTACAATTATTGCCATTCAATAAAGGCATGCAAGTGTTTACACGCGTGCTATTTCTATAAAATGCCATATAATAATTTGAACGGAAGTTTTGCCGGTCAATAAAATTGCATGCGACTTACATCAAGTAAATTTTATTGCAAGGCAATTATTGCGTACAAGTTTTCAGAGTGGCATGTTCTTGTACAAAAAAATTGATTCAAGTATGTAAGCTGCCAAATATTTCATTAATAAAAAATATTGAACGTGGCCGCCGTCGTCAACGTTCATTTTTTTTTAACTTGTTTCATTCGTTCGTACTTGTAGAGTTGAATGCGATATTATTGCACGTGCAATTTTATTGTACATGCTGTTTACACCTATACCAGTTTTAAACGGCAACTAACTTGCCCGTATCGTGCAACAATCATACGTGTTGTTTAGACGGTGCCAGTCAATTTTTGCTTAAATTTTATGGTATGCCACAGGCAATAAACTTGACTAATAACTAACTATACTTCATAAAAGATTTTTTTCACTTCAAAAATGCACTGGCTTGATCTCTGCGACAGCTGTCAGTAAAATCAAGCCTATGAAGTCCTGAATTTCATAATAGTACAGACAGTAACTGTCAATGTCATACTTTATGGGCATGCCGACCTAATTAGTGATGGTCGACGAATCATCGCGACCACAGACTATAAACTATCGATATTTTAAATAAAACTTAATTTATCTTTTAATTTTATCGTATATTTTAATATCATAACATTATTTAAATTTGTACATACTTGATCTAAAATAATAGTGAGTAAATAAAATCCAATTTGTCAACTACTCATGTAACATTCCATCCGTTAACGTCCCATCCTTGGGTTTCGGGAGAAGACACGCCGCGTTTGGCTCAACGGCCAATAAAATAAATTAATTAAACCCAATTAAATGTTACATTAGCATCGATAATAGTAAGAAACGTCGATATTTTCTATCGACATTTTTTTATATCCTGACAACCCTAGGGAATGTCAGTTTGACATATGTCGCAGAGATCAAGCTATATTTTATGTAACAAGGCTAGGTTTCATGCACACTCGTTTTTCCAATGCACTCTAGACATTGGCAGAATAGTTGACATCGGCTTTGCTTGCCATTTAATAAATATAGAATAGAATGTAACAAGGTAACAAGTTAAATAAAACATTGTAAAAAAACAGACAATTCGTCTGTGGGTGGCAGACAATTCGTCAGATAAAAGACAATTCGTCAAACAAAAGGTGCACAAAACAATCAAACAACCGATATATCGGTCGACAGTTGCCGCTAATTACAAGCAACCTGTATATGACAGCAAACGCGTGTGACTGAAATTCAATTACCAAACAGTAATTACCGTCATAAGGCCCTGTTTCAGCTATGTATAGAATCGTAATGGATTTTAAACGGGTGTACTGAAAATTAAGCCTGAAAGACCAGCTATAGCCCGTGGTTTCACTTGTATCCTATAGAATTTGATCAGCTTACGACAACGTTGATCACTTTTGGACTTTGTCACATTAAACTCTTTTCTTATTCTTTTTTGTTTATTTGGCAATTGATAAAATACGTCTCATTTTTGACTTGGTGTAATATGACAACGTTCTAAGTATGTTCAAAGTTTGCGTAACAGTACCTGGAGGAAAAAATCATCATAGTCTTCGGTGCTTATGACCTATGTCTATGATTATTTTCAATACTTATAGTTGTATACAACGGTTAACGATAAATGTGCAAAACCTCAGACACCCCAACTGATTTTTAATTCAATTAACCTATATCAGAAAAAAAAATCATTAAAAAAATTATAAAAAAATTATGTGCTGTTTTAGTTTTACTGGCAATTCTGATCGTTTCTTGCGTCTGCGACGACGCTTTTCATTCATGGTACTGTATGGAAGATTCGTATTTGCATTGAAATAAAAGCTATTATTATCCCGCGTATGAGAAAATTTTAATTGGTCGACAACAATTTGTGTTTGTTTACCTATTTTGGCGGGTTTGCGCATGTGATGGCTTGACCTATTAATACATAGACACGGCAACGTTTTTAATGAAGATTTTTTGAAAATTTTTACATATTTTAAAAAGTGGTTCAATTCATTCTGCTCGTTATTCTGATCAAACTATTTTCAGGTTTTGCGCATTTAACGTTACACGTTGTATAAGTGTGCTAAATATCGAAATAAATCCGTCAGCCGTGAAAGCGTGATGGAGTAACGAACATACAAACTTTGAATATTTTTGGTTATTTTAGCAGGATTTTAAGTGTCAATTATATTAATCTTATGTGAACGATAATTAGGTTTTAATAGAATGTTGTTTACAAAATCTGTTAGCTGAGTCGAAAATAAGTGTTTTGTGTACCATTGAAGAAGTTCATATCTATACACCGTAAGGACTATTTCTGCTTGCAGCACTCGGCAGTTATAGAACCGGGGAGGTAACAGATGTGGTCATCGTGTTCACGGGATTTTGTTTTCAAAGTGCTTAGATATGAAGTTCTTTGAAAGTATTTACTATGTCATTAAGGCAGTCAAATTAATTAAGGGCAGACTTTATCAACGACAGAATGTATTTTTTAACATAACATCACGCTTGTAATCCCCGAAGGGTAAGTCAGAGGTGTACCTATAGTACACCCACATTTTGCCAGTATTATTTAATTCCCATGTAATAGGGAGCAAGTTTTTTGACAACAACTGGGTACAAATCCAGACTCAGGGAGAAATTTCTGATGAAAAAAAATAGCGCTTAACTCGACCTGGGGTTCGAAGCCAGGACTCTCTACTCAGCAGTAGCGCTTACGACCACTAGACCAACGAGGCAGTCCTAGGACTTCGAGCGTCGGGTTTAATCCTAGAAATAAAATCGAATGTTGACAGTTTTGTACACAAAATTCGTCCAATAATAATAATAATGTATTTATTTTCTCACCACAATATCCTTAAAAAATAGTACAAAAGAATCTTATTGTCCGGTCATGTTCTCAAAGATATATATTATGGGAGACTGGTGCCTAAGCTAAGCCGAAGCTTCAGGCCACTAGGTCTCCGCCCCAAGTACAAAATTATGGTCTCATATAATATCGTTTCCCAATGTCATTTCCTTACTCGAATAACCATTATCTGGCATTGGTAAAGTCTGTTCCAAGTCACACTTTAACTGTTATTAAACAAAATGTTACTAGTTAAATAATATGGAAATAACAAAAGTACCTTAATTTCCGGTACACGAAAAATCAGATTACTCCTATAGGAGAAAAATCACTTTAATTGCAAACGGTGAATTTCAGGTCATAAATGTCAGGACATAAATGTCAGGTCATAATCAGTCTATAATGTCTCCACTACTGGGAAACAGGCCTCCTCTCTGTGAGAGGGAGTGGGCCGTAATCCTCCACGCGGGCCCAATACGGGTTTCATTCTCCGTTTTGAGAGCAGTGGTCATGAAATATTTTACACAAAGTAAAGCGCCTGTCAAGGTTCGAACCTATAACTTACAACTCGTAAGTCGCGGCCGTCACCACTGGGCCACCACTGCTCAAATGTCAGGTAAATACAATGAAAACGAGTATTTTATTCGTTTGTTTATTCAGACGTTTTACGAAAACAAGTTTTCAGATGTACGGAAAACTGATTCGGTATTGTCCATTATCCTGATGCAGGATGGAGTATTAAGCTTGCCATCTGACAAGGACCAGGCCCAGGTCGACGGCGCGTTGTGTTCCACGCGTGCCGCAAAGATGTCAGCAACTGAAGGGGTCCGATAAGACCGATGCCTGCCGGGGTTACGGGAAAATCCGAAAGGCATACGTGGCCCCTGGCAACGTACAGGCAACTGAAGGAACACGGGTGGGTTTTAGTCAGTTAGAGTCTGACACGCCCTCCCGCTCCGCCGAGCTAGAGAGAGAAAGAAACTACAGCGGGAGAAAAAAAATATGGGTGCAGTATTAAAAACAAATTTGAACTCTATTTCATACGATATCACAGTATTATTCACGGTATTTTTGACAGTATAATTCAAATTTCTGCAGCTGCATTGTTTAAGCTACTTATTCATTCAGTTTACATGCAGATGTTAGTTTAATAATACCGCTATCATCATCAGCCTATTTCAGTCCACTGTTCAGTACATTTCATAGGCTGTGAAAAAAAAAGGGCAGTCTTTGGGGACTGCCGATAGAAGTTTAAACTAGTGTGCGGTGACGATGACGCGAGTTTCACGCTTTTTATTCACACAAAAAGTACACATATATACAGTCCCCAGACCGTATTTTGGCGGCCAATCTCAACGAAGAGCAACGAACAACGAACGAATCAAACGCCTTCGGCGCGGGAGATATTATAGTGCACTAGTGTGTGCGCAGACACAGGTGCACTCTCTCATCCCTCACCCTCATAGTCCAATGGGACGGCAATCCGACGGCTTAACGTACTTTCCGAGGCACGGTGGTATCACACCGCCAACTTCCGAACTCCGGGCTGTTACTAAGAAATTCCTAATGAAAAAACCCAATAACACTTTGCCCGACCCGGGAATTGAACCGAGGACCCCACGCTCACCAGTCGCGCTTGCAACCACGAGACCAACGAACACACACACACACACACACACAGTATACATATAGCTCGTGGAAAGCGTTCGGTGACGATGACGCGAGTTCGATGATTTTTTTCACAGAAAAAGTGCTCTACGCGCCTAAAGAAATTATCACTTCAAAAATGCACTGGCTACTGTTATCCATTCTTCATTTACACATTATCTGCCTAGCCCTTTTTTAACTATGATGGGCCAGCTTCCAGTCTATCCAAATGTCTCTAAATACCAGTATTTTACATGGAACGTGTTCCAGATACTTACTGGGTAACACGATACCTCTTGGTAAGACTAGTTGTCATTCTTTTGGGTTATCCTTCCATATTTATAGAAATACTCTACACATTTAGAAAAATGTATGCGAAAACGGGTTTAGCATCCAGTTTTCCTAGCTAAGATATGTTATTGCTAACAAGGTGTTTCTTTCGCTTTTCAGTAAGATTAGATAGTGAATTTTTTATGTAAAAGCAAGGAGCAGCAGGGAGCACGAACTACCAAGAACTGAAACGGTTATGTTGTAAGAATCTTCTAGAATTTCCAGGTTATTTTTTTGTAGGATTTTTTTAAAATATATTTATTTCATGACGAGGCAACTTGTAAATAAAGTAAACATTTTACATTATGCTGGTGAAGAATAGGAGAGAAACACGTGCCTTTTAACTGATTTCAAAATATAATTCGAGGAATAAAGTTTTTTGATGTGTAACATCTCTCCTCTCGCTTTCCTGCAATCTGTGGGAGTGATTTCATGAAAAGGGACGGAAGTATGTAACAGGAAGCCGGGAAGCGCGCGCTATTTGATTTGACCAATGAGCGCGCGTGGTGCTAGACTTAGCTGTCAGATGGTACCAACCCATTTTCCGAGAGGTTGTACTGTCAGCCAAGATGGCAGATGTTACACATCATATGTGAATACTTTAAGGCTCGCTCGCTTTTTTTCCATTAGTCTGTATATGGACTATTCGATTTGATGATTTTATTTGCGACCAAACATTTACTTTAGCTTCATGTATTTTGTTTTAGAAACCAACCAAAATTGCTTATAATACATAATCAGCCTATAATGTTCCCACTGCTGGGACACAGACCTCTGTAAGAGGGAGAGGGCATTAACCCACCACGCGGGCCCAGTGCGGGTTGGTAGATGTCACATGTCTTCGAATTTTTTGTTCTAGGACATGCCGGTTTCCTCACGATGTTTTCCTTCACCGTTTTGAGAGCAGTAGTGATGAAATAATTTACATAAATTAAAGCGCCTGCCGGGGTCTGAACCTAAGATGTACAACTCGTAAGTCGCGGCCGTTGCCACTGGGCCACCACTGCACACAACTGCTGGCCAAATTGCTTATAAGACACCAAAACCTCAGCAAGCTAATGTAGCAATTTTGCTCTTAAAACTATTTTAAATTAATAACAAACAACATACGGCATAATTTATACGGCTTACCGATATTATACCTTTTAAAAACAAGTTTCATTTGCGACAAAAGCTTTATTTAATAACTCAGTTCGCTTTTGAATCTTTCACCAAAAGAAAATATTGAACAACGCACAAAATGCACGATCCTTTTGCACATTTTCTGTGTGAAACTTTTTTGCACGAGCATTTTTCAGCAGCTGAAAATGTAAGCCTGTTGTCATTTGTGATACTGTGCTGTTTGAGTTTGTATTTGTATTATTAGTTTCGTTATGTGGAACATAGAGCTTGCTATGTGAGTAACGTTGGGTGCAAATGAAAATACATTTTTTTACTGCAAAATTTTTGTGTGACTGTACTCAAAGAAAAATACACCTTAAAGTCAGGTTACTTGTTACGCTCTGGTTATAATAGCGTGAGGAAACCTGTCTTACCTGGGTATGGTTTCGATTTAAAAGAACAAAAATTAAAAGGGATAATTCACAGACACAAAAGTGTTAAAAAATACATAATTACCTGTTTTATACTATGGGATAAGTATTATATATAAAGAAATGGCAGGAGAGCAACATAGATTTCTCTAAAACAGACTTACAATTTACTGGAAACAGCAAGTTTTTGGTACAAACTAACGCATAAATACAAGGTTTCTTAAACGTCGCAATAAATCGGAAAGTGTAAACCAAACTTTATCGCGTAGCATCGGCGCTACGTCGTAGTGCTGCTACGGCGTAGCTACTACTTCGCCGCTACGGATCCGTAGCAAAATATTTTGATGAACAACTTCGCTTAAGTTTTTTGTTTTTACAATGTAAATTAAGTGTACAAAGAAAACGTCTTTGAGCAATTTTCTTCAATAATATTTCTGATTGTTTCTTAAGAAATAAGTTTATTGTTGTGATTGATTGGATTTTTTATTGCTTTCGATGTTAATGGCGAAGTTTTATTGAAGTATTTTGTATTTGTTATGGATGATTTAATAAATTCACTAGTGTATTTAACATAGTTAAATATTCATAGGCGTTGTTGTTGTTTTTTCGGTTAACGATATTTAGATAACTATGTGTTTTTAATGAAGATAAATTTGGCGTAAAGCGGAGTTAAACACGCTCCTTAGTAATTAAATAGTACTTACCAAATGTATAGCATCGGTACAACGTAATTTTATGTATAGTCGACTTCGTAATTGCTTTAAATTTCTAAAGTTACAATTTTTGGGAGTTTTTGTCAAAACTGGTAAAGGAATTACGAGGTCGACTATACAATAAAGTGACTTACTTCTGTCTGTCTGCATGTGGTTGTATCAACTGATACCGTTTTTATTTTTGCAAAAATAATTCTTTACGATTAAAGAAATATATTTGCAAAAAAAAAAAAATTGTGTGGATCGATACCTATCCAAACTTTTACCAATCCGATCAAAAAATAATCTTACCACGGGCAGAACGGCGGGTAAAACTAATGAATATTCATGTAATAGTCATGTTTGGTTGTGAAATTAAAAATTAATGTTACATTAATAAATTAAAAATGCAAAATACAGTCGCTTCATTAACATGCTTAATTATTATTAATCACTTTATGCTTTCGTAAACTTTACTCACTTTACATGCTATTTTAGTTCAGTAAATTATTGTCTTTTGCATTATTATCATCACCACCGGGGTGATTACTTAACACACTAACAGTAGCAATGGCTTTCATTTTGACAGTTCAGAAACATTCATTGCGTTATTTACGTTGTTGAGGTGACACTTTTTCGAACATATGAAGCAATATCCTTCAAAATCATTCAGATTGTGATTCATAGTCATTAAACAAGCAATTTGTATCTGAATTGAAACACAAAAATTACACAATCACAGTTGACACAATATAATAAATTACATTTATATTTCATAGATTCAAATAACAATTTAAAAATAATAAGTTCACATTTCATCAATATGTCGACATGTAAATAAAATAAAACAATATGGCCAACAGCTTAAAATTTAAAACAATAACAATTTAATAAACAAAAGATAAATTTGTTAGATTGATAGAATTAATTAAAAATAATAATATTACATTTAAAGATGGATCAATAAATCAGAATGAACCCAATCCAATTAAATTTAACATGACTTTGTCAACAAAAAATAAAAAATAAAAATTACAGTTCAATAAAATGACAGCTCTTCTACCGCATATAGACACATTATATACCGCATATAGATTGAAATTATGTTACGCAATTAGGGCGTTGATTGGATAATCAAGTGTCTCTTGGAATTTGCAAGAAAATTTATAAATTGACATTATCATCACGCATAGAAAGGCGAATGCGACTCACAATCTATACTAATATTTTCTGAAGAGGTTTTTGTGAGTTTGTATGAAGGGGTAATCTTCCGAATTACTGATCCCATTCCGATTTTTTTTCTTTTGTGGGAATCTACAGTATTGTCGAGTTTCATAAGATATTTATAGTAATAAAAATACTTTTTTACATTGTAGTGTTTTTTTTTTGTAGATTTTTTTCATATTTTTCACAGTTTTGCTATGGTACCTAGGCCACATCAATTCGTTTACCATTACTTGCTATGTAAACAACAGTGACAGAAATGTATTATAACATAATCAAGATAAATGTATTATCGAAGCCAACTCAAAAACTACTCAAGCAAAGGTAATACAATTTATAAAAATTTTACAGTAACACACTTGATGCATCAGACATAAAGTTTCTTTTGCATTACCAATAGACAAAATAAATGATCTTGAAAGAAACAACACTCATGGGTAATGAGTCCTTCTCGCTCAATGTGGCAGTCTTAATTATTCTTCTACTAAAATCGTTTCACAATTTTTGAGAAAATAAACGAACATACATTTAAAAAAAAACATACAGACGACCATAAAACCTCCTTTAAAAAGCTCCTTTTTTAAGTCGGTTAAATACAGGAAATTTTTCGCAGACAATGTCGTGGGTAAAAAAGCTAGTTGTCTATAAAACACGTACCAAATAAAATAAAAAGATGGGTAAGGAACACCATATAACTATAAAGAAAATTAAAAAACACAACTGCCCTGCCATAAAACGAAGTAAAAAGTAAAAAAACTAGTTGTATTAGTTAACCTGTATAGGAATACGAAAGTTCATTATGTCGTTGTGTGTTTTTAATCTAAGACGTCCCCCGACTGCAATGACAATTTTATTACACGACTG
The DNA here is from genome assembly GCA_949128155.2 of Xanthia icteritia. Classification (NCBI taxonomy): domain Eukaryota; kingdom Metazoa; phylum Arthropoda; class Insecta; order Lepidoptera; family Noctuidae; genus Xanthia; species Xanthia icteritia. The sequence continues at coordinate 14,183,762 of OX421953.2, forward strand.
CTCAAAACGCAGTGTAATGTTTTCAAGGTTCATGTATGTATGTATGTATGTGAGTTTCTTTGTTCCACCATAAATTTAAAATGCCTGAACAGATTTGGATGTGGGGTATCGTTAGAATCCTTACAACATCCGGAGTGACATAGGCTATATTTAATTTTTTTTTTAAATGGCGGCAGTATTGCTCTATTTTAAAGATTAAAAAAAAAAATTCATTTATTACAATATGGATGAGCACATTCCAAAACTTGGCATACATTTTACATAGGGAATAAATGCAAAACAAACATTTCATTCCCATGCCATCCACGCCTCGCCTCGTCTCGGCTTGAACAGTATAAAACTTCCTTTAGTGCTTAAAAATTACTGCCACTTGGCATGAGATGTTTTAAAATAGAACTTGTTACTAAAATTTATAAAATATAAATAATTAATTTAAAAAAAATTCAAACACGACTGCCCTGCAAAAAAACGTAATAAAAAGTTAAAAATAAATTGTATTAGTTAATCTGTATGAACTTTCGCTTTGTACATACAGATTAACTAATACAACTTGTTTTATACTTTTTTGATCGTTTTTTGGCACGGCAGTTGTGTTTTTTAATTATTTTTTTTTACTTTCTAGTCAGCGTGTAAATGAGTGACATTTCGCTTTGTGAAAAATTATGACATAATATGTCACTCGGGATGATGTAAGTATTCTAACGATACCCTACCTATCCAAATCTGTTCAGGGATTTAAACACATACATACATTTTTTTTTTTTTAAATGTTGCCCCACACTAGGAATTTCTCCTGTGTCGTGGGTGCGTTTACAAACATTTAAACTCACATACACAAACAGCCAGACCCGGAACAACTAATTGTAGGTCATACAAATATTTGTTCTGTGCCGGAATCAAACCCACGACACGCAGCGCAGCAGTCAATCGCTTAACCACTGCGCCAACCGTGCCGTCAACCCTGGAAATATATACATACATGAACCCTGGAAACATTACACTCCTTTTTGGGCAGTCGTGTAAAAATAATTAAAATACATAGTACAAAAAATTGATGTGCACATGTTCGTTTGAACATTTTGTATAACATCACTGTTGATTATCACCAATTTGTACCGAATCTAAAGAGAACGTTGTCTCTGTCACACACATCTTCCATCTCATTTTCCCAACTCCAGTAAAACAATACCTCCTTATCATAATTAAACAACCACAACTAAGCAACGTTATCACGGAAATCCATTAACTTAATACAACGAATAAATGATCCAACCCCCAACCCCCCTTCCCCCCCTTTAAGGAGATAGCAATAGGGTAATAGTCTCTTTTATTGCCAAAACCACTTTGCAAAAGAATTCAAGGCATTAAGGAGCATAACGGTCTTCTTCTATAAAGTGTAATGAGTTCTTTTTTCTTTATAAATGCTGTAAATTAAAGTTGAAACGCTATTCTTTTATTTAAAGATTATTTTGTTTTGATTTTGTTAGAAAAAGTACCTAACTATTTTCAGTACAAAAAAGCTGGTCTAGTAATCATCACTGAATGGTTTTTTAACTGTTATGCCAAAATGGTAACACACACATATTGAATTACTTAGATCTTAAATAATAAAAATACCAGCCTATTTTTGTCCTACCGTAGGAGAATGACCTTTTTCATACAGAGAAAGCATGAGCACTGAGTAGTGATAACCACGCTTGCTCAAGACGAGTTGGCGATTTCAGAGTTATATTAAGAGGGAACAGGGCCTGCGAGAAATTAGAAAAATTGGTATTTGAAGGAACTATTGCCGTCTTCTTACCTCTTGTCTGGCCCCATAGAGTGTGATAGCTACAGCTCAGACCGTTTATAACACAAAAAAATGACGAGATCGACATTTCGTATTCCCCTTTTTCTCCTCGAAAACTGAGCCGATTCAATTATTTTTTACATATTTTTTTTAAGAAAGCGTATGTCTAGGTTCCTATGTTTTTTTATGTTAATAACTTTTCGAATTTGTCTGGTAGTTCTCTAATCACGGCAGTAAAAATGGGGCATTTTTGTAATTTTTGGAGGGTCATATTTTCTTTACCAATAAGTTGCTGAAAAAAAGGAAATAACAGGGACGTGTCTACAGCAGACCTTAATTTTATGAAAAAAAAGTATTGCTCTAGAGGCATTATTCAGGATGAAAAAAGGGGAATACATTTGTATGCAGAATCGCAGGCCCTGTTCTCTCTTTACTAAAAAGGTATGATTCTGAACAACGACGCACGCGGCATTGCTGGCGGGTCACTATTGGTCCCCATACATTTTCTATCGGTTTTATATATGATATTGCTGCGACGGCATTGCTGCGCGGCCATTAGTGCGGCGGTCATCACAGCGATAGCACGTGAATATTGACAACTGTTGAGAAGTAAACCACGAATAGCAGTGCCGCGCAACGGAATCACGCGGCAAGCAGTTCTGCCGCGCAGCAATACCGCGGCCGCGTGCGGTGTTGTTCGGAATAATACCTTAATTCCAGGTTTCCTCACGATGTTTTATACCAATTTTAAATACATTTATTTACCAGGCAATCCTAATAATTTTGATTATTAACTATTGATGATATTAATTATCTATTGAAAATATCGGTTTAGATACATTTTTCATCATGACTTGACCCCTATGGTTAAATAGACGTTGAACTGTTTTTGAAAAATAGCAATTTGCCACATTTGCATTAGTTTGGCGTAAGTAACTTAAAAATGGGTGTTGATGTATTACTAGGTCAACATTAACATTGAAGTTAATTACATTAGCTTACCCTTAAACATTATACAGAAAATGAGTTACCCATTTACATAATTTTTTGAGCTCCAAATTATCCATGTATCAAATTCACGATTAAACCGTCGCAGAATTAAAACACGACACACACACCGACCTACAAACTAATTTTAACAGATTTTGTTTGTAAGGGTTCAGCGCACAAAGCGTTCTAATTCCTTTAAGTCGTATACGGATATAAACTTCAGAGCCCTAGATTCGATTTCTAGGTCAGGTTAAAGTTTAATTGAAACATTTCAGGATCGGAATTGTTCCCGATAAATGGGGACGACTCTTGTACAAGACGTAACACCGCAGACCTAATGCTGGTAAACGACATGTTCGTTCACGTACATTTTGTAGGTCATTTTGTAGTGTTATGTTCAAAACTCAATCGTTAAGAAATTCAAATTTTCAAATTCAAATTCAAAAGTCATTTATTCAAACTAGGCTGAGAATCAGCACTTTTCGAACGTCAAAATTACATAAGACAGTCCCCCAAAACGCCCACCCTTCACCACTTCCTAGTGATTTAGCTGGGAAGAAGAAGTGGCGCAACAAACTCCCCAGCAGCACAGCTGTCTGTTCAGTGAAAAAGATTCTATAATTATAATAGTATGCAAAATGATATTTACATTACGCAACACAAAACATAATTTAAATTATAAAATTAATAGCCATATGACAGCTAGCACACGCCAATATACCAACCAAAAACATCGAGAACTATACTCAAGCAGAAATAAAAATAACTTAACGAAAACAATATCTAAATAAAAGCCTCCAGACATAAAGGGCGTGCCCGCTTACATATAGCTGTAACTAGAAGTTATAATTGATAAACTAGGACCATTGAGGTAAAGTAAAAAATTATCGAGGTCGCTAGCTTACCACATATTGCAATACAACACATAAAAAAAAACATTGCAATGAGTAGATTATGTCAACAATAAATAAAGTAAAATTAGTAAAATTATAAACAATTATATAAACTCATATAACCTGTCAGTAAGTAAGCTAATTCTGGAGAAAGAACATTTAAACATTGTCTTGAGTTAATCACAGCGACCAACTATTTTTATCATTTAAGTAGTCGTTGATAGAATAGTATGCCTTTGAAGAGAGGTTGGATTTTACTTTAGTTTTGAACGCTTAAGTTTAAGAGGGAACAGGGCCCGCGATTCTTCATACAAATGTATTCCCCTATTTTCTTCCAGATTACTGCCTTTAGAGCAATATTTTTTTTTTCATAAAATCAAGGTCTGCTGTAGACACGTCCCTGTTATTTAATTTTTTTCGGCAACTTACTGGTAAAGAAAATATGACCCTCTAAGAATTACAAAAATGACCCATTTTTACCGCCGTGATTAGAGTAAATCCCAGACAAATTCTAAAAGTTTTTTGTTCTTAAAAGAAAATATAGGAACCTTAGACATAATCTTTCTTAAAATTTAAATGTAAAAAATAATTTAATCTGCCCAGTTGTCGAGGAGAAAAAAGGGAAATATGAAACGTCGATCTCGTCAATTTTTTGTTTTGTGATATAATCGGTCTGAGCTGCAGCGGTCCCTATCGTACTCTACGGAGGCAGATTTGAGGTAAGACGACGGCAATAGTTTCTTCAAATACCTATTTTTCAAATTCTTCGCAGGCCCTGTTCAACTCACTTTTCACACACGCGCCACTCGCTTACACACTTACTCGTGGGGTTTAATAAAAGAGACATCTCGAGTGACAATACTAAAAAATTTCAGACGCACATACACTGCCGAGCCTTTTTCCAACTTGCGGTCGGCCTCCAGTCTAACCGGATGCAGCTGACTTTACATGGACCGACTGCCTATCTGATCTCCACAACCCAGTAACTGTGTATCCTTTGGTAAGGTATTGTCAGACGCAACCGTGGTAAAATAAAAGAACATTATGTCGCATATTCAGAACTTTTCACGTTCACGTAAATATTAAGATTAAGTCACAGAGGTAAAATTAACGAAAATTAAGCGTGTTGCTTTTTCTTCACTAAGGCCTAGGTTTGTTCGTGATATTTTCTGTATACTAAACTAACTCATTTGGTATTTCATTGTTTCTGAAAAAGTGAAACTCATCCTTCAGTGCCAATGCAACATTTTCTATTATTATTTATTACTAGGTTTCGCCCGAGGCTTCGCCCGCGTGGATGTCGGAATTATCCCACGGGAACGTACTTCCGGTATAAAAAGTATTTTATGTATTGATTTGATCTAGTATATATACACACACAGAATATATATATATATGACGGAGGAGAGTACATGTCTCTCTCGTTATTATCAGGCATATTTTAATTACTGTGGGTAGTGTTGGTTATTGTGTAATATAAAACCGTTTGCAGTTCTAATCGAATTATAATTTACGATCACATTAATCACGCTAGCATTTCACACACTGTAGGTACACGATACAACTATTCGAAACGCGCGACAGTTTCTAAACGTCTTCACTGCTTGACCGACACCCGTGAAGTCTGCTTAGCTCCAGCTGGTCCGAGCGTTATGTTGTAGACTGTCGAGTGCCGCTATATATTTACATTTATATTATATATTTAGTAGGATTCCAAGATTCTTTTAGTAGAAAATACATGGTTATGTAAACAAATAGTTTCATTGGTGTGTACGCACATGCACGCGCAATGAAACTATTTGTAAAATAACGAAACGAAAACGGCATAAAATATCTGTGTTATGGGTACCATAACACAGATATTTTATCCGTTTTCGTGCACCATTCTCTTACAAATGCTTGTTTATTAGATTAAACACTTCCTGTCCACGACAACGAGTTTCTTCGTATTTCACACACATAGATAAAAAGCAATAAGCAGCCCCTAACGTACATTTAATTATAGCAAAAGGCTTCACACACGAGCTTCAACAAAGACTAGATACAGAATAGAGAATTATTATAAACGTATTAAGTTTAAATTTCCATTTCAACTGCATACCCGCCGCTCTGGGAGCTTTTGTCTAAGGCCGTCTGTTACACCGCAGTGGGTATGATTTATATTAAGACGCCGATATATGCCAGTGGCTTTGAGTGGTAAGCTTGCGTATTCTGTGCTCAGCTCACGTAGCGCGTCGTATGTCCAGCCAGTAATAGGATTCGCCCATCAAGCAGCACTGTCCCAAATTAGACGCATTATTAATTTATTATACATAAATAACGGTTGATAGTTTTTACGTGATTCTCAATTTTAATCCACGTTAGACATAGCTTTACATATTAATTACACTGTGTAATATAAACATAATCTAAAATATTCACAGATAAAATTGTTAAAAAAATGCTCTTATTTATTTTTTATTTTTTTCCAAATCATTAACACTACTCGTTTAGACGGGATCTTCAAGATTAAAAGACGCTTAGTGTCGCCTGAAGTAGTTGTAAAAATGCATGTGTGCTTTTTTAGAGGTATGTAAAACTCTTATAAAGAAAGCAGTTTTTTTTTATCATTCATGTAACGTTCATTATTTTGGTCAAAGTCTTCGCTTGACGCTCGTGGTTGACTGGTAAAAAATACCTCAGGCATTAAGTCCGCCTTTATGCGGTATATTTTGTTTTTACTTCAGCATAACGTATTAAATAAATAAAAAATCCAAACATAGATATAAGCAAAAGACACGATTATTAACCGACTCTTGAGAAGGGCTGACTAGCCATGGGATACATCTAGGGTTTAAACTTATCGTTGTTACGTTCAACTGTTCACCTATATCGCATGGTTAGTTAATAACTAACTTGGAAAGATCTTATCATCTGCCGTAAAGACGGTAAATTTTATACCAAAGCTAATGCATAACACCTTTTTTTTTTTTGGTTGTATATTATCAAATCATTTTCGTAAGGGCGTGTCACTCTTACTGACTAAAACCCACCCATGTTCCTTCAGTTGCCTCTGTGTTGCCACGGGCCACGGTACTCCTTTTGGACTATCTCGCGACTGGCAGACATTGGCCCCCGTCAGTTGCGCTGACATCTCTTTGAGGAACGCGTGGAACACAATGGTTTCCGGTAAACACCCAGGGAGTGAAGGCGCAAAATTTGCCTCTTCCTCACGCGTTCCGCCTCCTCCTTCGCGAGCATTACTGCTTCGCAGAAGGAGGTGACAGCTTCCCATGCCCTTTTGCTCCGTACCATGGCCTGGAACACGGCCGGATACAAGAGATCACCACCGCCGATTGCCCAAGCCGGGCAGACCTCCACCGTATGCTTCACCGGGTCCTCCAGACGTTCCACACAATGGTGACACCCGGGCGTTTCCCTGCCTTATCCGGAACAGGAACCTCCCGAAGCAACCATGTCCGGTGAGGACCTGCGTCAGGCGGACGGCGAGGACACCGTGGCGCCTCTCTAGCCACTCCTCAAAGAGGGGACTTATCGCCGCAATTGTGGCGTGCCCAATTGCGTAACACCTCTGTTTGTTGTGATTGATTGTTCAACAATCAATCAAATATTTTGATATTTAATTTGATCAAAACATCACAGATGAATACATCAACTTTGGGAAGTTGCGCTTCCTCAGCTGCATTTTAATGTCTAGAAACTTTTTGAATTGTCAGAACACCTTGTTACATAACGGTGTAACACTCACCTCACCTCGCACGTGAGCTCAGTATATCGTGAGATCTGACCGACGCGTCGTGGTAATGGGAAACATGGACAAGGCTTATCTTCACGCCCTGCCTCTTATATGTGCGGGTAGTCTGAAATATAGGGGCTTAGAGACGAGTGATTGTTAGGAAAGATGAAAGTTTGTGAGGGTTTGTTAGAAGTTTTGGTATAATACCTTTTGTGCTGGTTGTAAAATGTAAAGCGTTGGATGACCAGTTTGTATGCAAATAATAATATTTGTGGCGATTTATTTTAATTAAAATTTGTTTTATTAGTAGGATTTGAGGTTTAATAAAGAGTGATTGCTTTAAGTATTTTTTTTTTAAGCAACATTAATAAATCAACAATTTCCTTGTCGCACAAATCGCCTTGATCAACTGGGGGGCCTGTTGATCAAGGCGATTGTTTTGTTTAATTATTGAGTTTGCTTTGACAGAAGAACGTTTATTCTGAAAGTGGGCAACGTCGGAAATAGATGTCAAATATTTCGCTGTTTAGATTAATTTAGCAATTATTACTGTATGGAAATATGAAATGGTGCTAACTAGCAAACTAGAATATTAATAATAAATTGTCATTATAACATTGAATCTGAAGTTGTAACCATTTTCGGTGTAAAACAGGCATTTGGAAAGTTTCCAAATACTTTTTTTACATCTTTAACTAAATATTACGTAATATGTTACGATATTAATGATTGCATTTCATAATCAATATTTTAGTTCACTAGTTAGCCACATTTCATATTTCCATACAGAAATATTGCCAAATTAATCAAAACAGCTATTTGCGACGTTGCCAACTTTTACGATAAACGCTCTTAAAACTATACATGAGGATAGATTTAAATTAAAAAACTTGCTGTTATTGATGTTTGCATGTTCAGTACATGAATGACGAGACCTTGATGTCTAAAGACTGTCAATGAACTTATTAAAATCTTTCACGGAGACAAAATATGAAGTAAATACTTGCCTACGACGACGTAGCTTGGCTCTGCTACGTTGGCTACGCGATCGTAGCAGCCCACTGGACCGCTACGACGCAGCTATGCGCGTAGCTGCAATTATTCAACACAATTGGTATCTCGTCAGAATGAGCTGAACGTGTTTATTCGCTCCATTCATTCATTATTATTCATGATATATGTGGGTTGTGATTTTATGTCCATGTTGTAGATTAATTAAAATGAGAACTCCTATTAAAAAAAAAAAAAAGATTTATTGTTCAACTACAGCTAGATTACAAGGCAAGGTAATATATAAAGCACAAGCATAAAGTTTATTAATCTAGTTAGTAGGTGCCGTACTGTTCTCCTATATAGGTTACAAAATAACCTGTGTTTAGGAGAAACAGTCCCGATCGCCGTCATAAATGTTTGACTTATAAGAGTACGTGTTAAATATTATTTAGAGATATAATAATCATTACAGCAAGCTACAAAATAAGACAAATTACGGTTATTAAACAATAAGATAAATAATTGAAAAAATGACATAACTGTTAAGAGAAAAATAAGCAAACGGGTTTTTGATTTTTTAAATTATTTATTTTATTTTAGACTTTTTAGTGTATCGGCACACTCTTATGAACAAAAACTGGACCGACACAAACATGGCCCATTTTTACGCTATCAAAAACTTTTTAAACCAATTTATTATTCCTAATTAAATTTAAACTTTAATTATAATTTTTTATGGTAACTTTTTATTAATAACTTGTTACTTTTTCGCGCCAATAATCCGCAATGTTTTTTTGACGAATATAACAATACCTTAACTGTAGAAATCCATCCAGCCGTTTGGAATATACGAAGTAATAAAGAAATTTACAAATATACATACAAAATAAGCGTGAAAAACCCTCGTTGGTCTAGAGGTCGCAAGCGCTACTGCTGATCATAAGGTCCCAGGTTCAATTCCCAGGTCGGGCAAAGTGTTGTTGGGCATTTCCAGGAATTTCTCAGCAGCAGCCCGGAGTCTGGATTTGTGCCCGGTTGATGGCAATAGACTCGCCCCTTATTACATGGAACTTAAAAATAAGTTGCGAAATGTAGGTGTACAACAAGGTACACCTCAAACTCAAACTCAAAGCATTTATTTCAATTAAACCATTTACAGGCACTTTTGAATTGTCAAGGGGTCAGTCAGTCAGAAATATGAAGCTAGTTGCCCATTCCAAAGCGTAGGTTCCTATGGAAAAGAACGGGCAAGAAACTCCACGGACACTTTAAAATCATAATGTTGTTACAAAATATTGGTTACATCATTCATGTTGAAATTATACATGTGAGACCAATGTAGAAAGACGTGCACGTAAAAAGCGTCCGTTATAAAAAGATAAAAACAATTCAAAAATTAAAATAAGCCGTGGCAGATAAGAGATGACCAGTCCCTACTGACGGCGCCCGTTCACGAACATGACGCATGGATCAGCACCGTTTAGCTCAACCATTTTGAAGGGAACTTAACGATCCAACACACGCGCCACCACCAGCGAGACATTTGAGTGAGCATGACATACTCTCAGCCACCAGGGCACATTCAAGTCAATGAAAGACGTACTCAGTAAATGGTAGCTTCATAGAAGGTACATGGTCACAGTGCTCACACATGTGCTATGCAATTATATAATACTACGAGATTGAAGTTATACAATTCAAAGATAATTTATGCAATCTTCAGCAGCTCCGACAATATTTTCGAATGCTAAAATTAAATTAGTTTATGCGCCCTTGTGGAGCTGGACCAACGTTGAGCCAAGCATTTTTGTCACCTATATAATCCCCCAGCTTATAATATGCTTGGTAGCATAGTGTGCGTTTTATACAAGATTTAAATTTAGTTTTATTTAGTTGTAGACCACCTCTACCTAACCCCCTGGGGATCACAGGCGTGTTTTGTTATTATTATATATTTTGATAATATCATGGTGGATGGAATGAGCACTCACTTCATTCAGTGCTTGCCGGCAATTTCAAACTGTTCAGTCACATTTCCCAATACGGTAAAAGACAAATGATTTTATTTCTGTAAATAGATTTGTACAAGTACACGACAATCATATTTTAAAATCTAGATGAGGCCGGCTACTGGATGGGCACGCCACTATTGCGGCATAAGTCCCTTCTTTGAGGAGTGGCTAGAGAGGCGCCACGGCGTCCTCACCTTCCGCCTGACGCAGGTCCTCACCGGACATGGTTGTTTCGGGAGGTTCCTGTTTCGTATCAGGCGGGAGGAAACGCCCGGGTGTCATCACTGCGTGGATCGCCCGGAGGACACGGTGGAGCATACGGTGGAGGTCTGCCCGGCTTGGGCAGAGCATCGCCGTGTCCTCGTGGCGGCGTTCGGTGCCGTAAAAATATGTTTACATTGGATATCCTAATTCTTGAGGAAGGTTTATAGACTCGCGGACGAAATCGTGAGTAGAAGCTAGTACTCAATATGTTTATTGCATTTCACAATGTGAGCGAAAGTGATAGGTTTACAAAGACATGATCTTTGTAGACCCTGTCAGATTTGGACACCGTGCCCAAGGGTTGCCATCGCGGCCCCGTTACAAACCCTACGTCGTCTGTCTATAGCCTGTCTGTCACAACTTCATAAGGCTGTGATTTTTTAACCGTAAAAAGTAGTCAGTTGAACTTTTTCACTAAGTCACTTTGATCTTAGATTCGGGATAATATTCTGGGGAAATTGTAGTCTGAGAGAACAGGTATACAAAGCTCAAAAACGGTGCATAAGGGCAATGTGTAACATGAAAGTAACGGATAGTTGCGTACCTGTATTCAAGTCCCTAAATTTGCTGACACTACCATAACTTAACATTTTCGAAATACCTAGCTGTTTTTGTAAAATCAAATATGCATCTTTTTAATAAATCGTCTGACAATAGAACAGGTCATAGCACTGCATTAATAAGGAAAAGTGTTAGATGTACCTATGTGCTCGGTTATCTTAAAAAAAATACCCGATGAAATAAAAAACGAGTCCATTCCTCTGTTTAAAAATAAATTGTTTGTCTTATTAATTCATAAATGTCATTACTCCATTTGTGAATTTCTAAATGATAAAACTTTATAGTTACCTATTCATCCTGACATCTTTAAATATTTAATTCTATATTTTATTTTATTGACCATATTATAGCATTTTCATATTGACAGTATTTTTAGACTATTAAGCACTTGTACTAAATGTTTGTATACCTAATTTAAGGTAGAATGTATAAGGATCTCTAATTGTAAATCATCTGCATTTTTTTTGTACCTACTTTCTATGCAAATAAATAATTATTCTATTCTATTTTGTAGGTCAATAATACTCGTACTGAAGAAACGTTCAATATCAAACCGACAATCTAATCTTAGCGACAATCAATGTAAACTTGTCAAAAATCCAAATTTTTGACAAATTTTCAAACAACAAAATAAAACTTCTAATTCCCCTAAGGAAATTAGAAGTTTTGTTGACAGATTGAGACTGAGATTAGAATGCCAACGTTCTTTAAAATACGGGAACTGTACTGAGATGTAGCATAACATAACATTAAGCCTGTAAAACCGAAGGGTTCATGCAGATAGCTCGCCGTCCGATAAGGACCAGGCTCGGGTCGACGACGCGTTGTGTTCCACGCGCGCCTACAAGAAATGTCAGCAACTGAAGGGGTCCTATCGGACCCCTTCAGTTGCTGACATTTCTTTGAGCTATTTCTTTGAGCTTTGAAATTTCCCTGGCAACGTACAGGCAACTGAAGGAACACGGATGTATTTTAGACAGTAAGAGTCTGACACGCCCTCCCGCTCCACCCAGAGCAGGAGATGTTATTTGATAATTTCCCATCCAAAAAAAAAGGGTTTATGCAGAGGTGTACCTATAGTACATCTACATTTCGCCAGTTATGTTTAAGTCCCATGTACTAAGGGGCAAGCCTATTGCCATCAACCGGGCACAAATTCAGACTTCAAGCTGCTACTGAGAAATAAAAAGAAAGTAAACTGTACCACTATTTAAACTTTAGGCATGACGAATTATGTATTATGAGCGACCGAGCTTTGCTCTGGTAGGATAGTTCATACTAATTCCATGTATAGTACATACTAATTCCATGTATAGTACATACTAATTCCATGTATAATACATACTAATTCCATGCTGACATGATAGTGCATACTAATTCCATGCTGCCATGATAGTACAACATACTAATTCCATGATGCCATGTCATTATTCTAAGGTAGCCATCTTGTTCTCCGAGCTCTGTTAGGGTGAAAATACGGAGAAATTTCCTAGATATGAGACCTAGCTAGATCGAATTTTGCCCCCGTAAACCCCTATATTGCAACTTTTATCGAAATTGTTAGAGCCGTTTTGGAGAACGTGATTACAAATAAATATATACATACATATATATATTTGTATATAATTATATGTAATCACGTTCCCGAACTGTATATTGCTCATTTAATAGTATAGGATTCACCCAGAACGTCCGTTTACTAGAAACTAGTAAACGAACGTCCCTACTAGATTACCATTTTCTACTAGCTACCAGTCTTCCTACCCTCAAACATATATTATAAACACACGACCATCTTTTTCCACACTGGTGACCACTAACAATAGTGTAATCCAAATGCCACATTTGCTGACCGTAATCGCTCTTTGTCAAACGTGTAATTTTGTCGCTAGCCGTACTTGGTTCTGTGTTATGAATGGTTGCAGCGTTTGGTTCAGTTGTTATTTTCTATTTATTGATTAGTACGGAAAACAAAATTGTAACAGGTTTGAACAATTCCCACCCAAATTAGATGTTAGGCTCACTTCTAGGAAAACACCACGTAGAAGTGGGCTTACCATGTAATTTGCAATATAGATTTAAACTTTGTAAGTCAACGTAATGTGTTTGTCAGAAACACGGTACACGATATGATCATGCTTGAAATGGCTAAACCTTTTCAGAACTTCATAGTATCTAATACTTTAAACCATAATCGTAGTTTCATCCACAATAACGACACACAACTCTAACAACGTGATAATCTTCTAGGCACTTCTAATCTAAAAAGTAGCATGGACTTGAAAAGAACAAAAAGAACCCAAATCAGACTAGACCAGACCCAGAATACTTAATAGACCAAACAAGAAGAATTTTGTGTCTTTCATTTTTTTAGATCGTCTCTTTCAACCATAAAAATATATACGTACACACAATTCTTAACTTTACACAATACCCGATAAAACATTTCACCCAATCACGTGAACGGAAATACCTCCATTCTCCACAATCCAGCAGTTTCCAGAAAGCCAAGTAATAAATGTAACAAATTGAAGTAAGCTGATATCACTGAACCCTTTGTTAGTGTGGAACCCGACACGTTATGGTCTAATGGGGTACTCTTTTACATCGCTTTCTGTTACCGTGATAAGAAATATGTGTTTGGGTGTGGAGAAAAGAGTACCTTCATTCATGGATGTGCTAGTTCGGTGTTAATAAAAATATATTAAAATTATTTTCTGCAGCACGAATTTTTAGATGATTCCTTCCCCTCTATTTATACATTTATGTCTACATCTGCCTATCTCCTTGTCCCAACTTTGCCAGGGTCGGTGTCTTGTCTAACCATTGCAGCTGAATACCAGAATTTCTCATGGAGCGACTGCCTATCTGACCTCCACAGCTCAGTTAAGGGTACACACATAATTATAATTGTAATTTTATTTATAAATTATGTATATAGTAATATATTTCACTTTATATAAATATGATAAAAAAGTTTTCTGAATCTAAATCAATTGTTTCGATAGAAAATAGACTTTTTTAAAGAAATATTATGTTCAATAATATAAGTAGTCAACGTAGAAAGTATAGTCATCCTAGTTTTACCATCTTAAGACGCAGATATTATTATATTCCAATGATCTTGAGTGGTTAGCTTGCGTGTTCTGTACTGAGCTCAGGCAATACGTCGTTTATCCAGCCAGTAATAGAACTCGTCAAACCAGGAACGCTTTCCAAAATTAGATGCATTATTAATTTATTATACATAAAACAAAAAGTTTTTTTAATAAAACTCGTATACTAAAAGATTAGATTAAAATTGAAATGATTGGAATTGGATTTCAGATTAAATTATCTTTAAAATGGTGAAGGTTTCAGAAAAATACGCTTGATAGATTTTGCGTGATTATCAGTTTTTTATCCGCGTTTAACACAATTTTGCATATTAATTTCACTATTTAATAAAAAAAGTTAATTTAAAATATTCATATAGGTATTAAGTTATTAAGAAAATGCTCTAATTTAACTTTTTTTTTCTTCCAAATAATTAACACTACGTTTAGACGTGATCTTCAGTATAAAATCATTAAAAGTCGGTTACCGGCGCCTACACCTACAGTAATTTTGCGCTATATTTATATTGCGCAATATGATTAAATCAGCCTTTGCGCTCAAACGATTCTATCGGTCGTTCCAATTTTTTCGCGCGAGCAAGAACTGCGCAATCTTTATCCTATACAATTCTGCAATTAAAATATGGTGCAATAAAAATTAAACTTGCTTAAACTTTTGTTCAATCATTACGCAATCTTCAATATTTTAACCCTAAACAGTCAAAAAAATTGCGCAATTCGTGATATTATGCAATGTAATTGATCGTTATGGCCCGCCTAAGGTTGAATGCCACCTCACGTCATAAAACGACAAGGTATATTGGTCTATATGACTGTTAGGCAGTTTCAACGAAATAAAATGAAATTGTTTATTCTGTAAATAGGATATTGGAATCACTTTTAAACGTCATCTTAAAAAAAAAAAAAAAAGTTAGCTAGATGAGTTCGGCGTTTCCTATCTGACTACTCTGAGAAGAAAGGCCGAAACAAACTCAGAGGTCACAGTCTCTTTTAAAGTCCAGACATAATCTTGGTCAGGCCATATGAGGACCATGTAGTTTAGTGTCTGAAATGGTCTTTTGATAAAACAACCACACAGATTTGAGTGGACCTGACCTGTCAGTGCAAGCATTTGTCAGTAATCGTGGAGCTCAACTCAGAACTTAAGCGAGCTCGACTCGACGAATAATACCAAAGAAAGGACATTTGGGTAGGTCCCATAAACTACTCAAACTGCCAGACCATCATTAAAACTAAATGAGAAAGAAAAAAAAAAACAACCACATAGTCCTCACATTCAACCTTATTAACGATCGACTATACAACAATACAAATAATACCCACAGACGAATTTGAGCCCTATGCCTATGAAGATTGTCCAGTGGTGGACGTTTTTCGGTTGAGATGACGATTATGATAAAAATTTTGTGATTTCTAAATTAGACATTTTTAATTTAGGAATTGCTTAGGATTATTATGTCTGATTAATGGTATGTTTCTAGTAGATGTAAATATTGGCACAAATCCTTTGTTAATGAAGTACACTTAGCTAATGAATACAAAACCAACTATGTTACTTCGGATGCAAGTATGGAAATAGATGAAATTGCTACTGTAGGTAACGTAGATACAAATCCACATTGTTATTCATTGTTTGCGAATTTAATTTGTGTACGAGAGATTACTTGGGAACTTACTATTAGTAAAACTTTGGGTTTTGGGTGTATTTTGGGCAACTTGATTTAGTACACTTTTTCACTGACGATACATACATAAATAATATCATGCTTCTATTCCCCGACGGGTTAGGCAGAGGTGTACCTATAGTACATTTTTCGACAGCTATGTCATAACACTACCGGACCCGGGAATTGAACCCAGAACCTCATGCTTAGTAGGAGTAGCGTTTGCGACCACTAGACCAACGAGGCAGTCAGCAATAAATACTTACATTGCAAGGTAACTTCGTTTCCTAAACCAGTTTTTTTATGTAACAGCTACTTCTTTTTGAAGCTTGGTTGTCTGTTAAAGATCGCTGAAGCGATAAGACTGCCCATTGTGTCACCTTATGTAAAATTTCTAAATTTATGTCTGTAATTTTTATGGACAATAAAGAGTATTCTGTCTATCTATTTTGATTTATTTCAAGTTTTAAAAGAGTGACATATTCGGTCTTATTACTAAACGAGGTTTTTCTTTAGACAATGATTGTTAATAAGAATTGGTAGTTTTTTTAATCAACAAGCTAGTTTAAAAAAAATAAGAACCTAACTGTGATCGAAATACCGTACTTTATACAAAACTGACAACTTAGTCCGGTACTAAGTGGTCCAGTTTTCAATTTAGAATTTTACCTAGTCGACACACACGTTGTAAATCACAACTTTCTTTGGACTAAGTAAGGTAAAGTTCTAAATTCAAAACTGACAACTTAGTAGATATTATATAATTTAAATTTGCACGCCTCTTTTCCGCCACGTTTGGATATAAATATTAGTGGCGTGCAGTTTTAAATTAGACGATATCTACTAAGTTGTCAGTTTTGAATTTAGAACTTTACCTTAGTCGAAATAAAGTTCTAAATACAAAAAGAACTGTCTCGAAGATTTAAGCTCGGCCTAAAGTTAGATCTTGTAATAATACTAAGGCGCCATCTCCACGACCGAGAGAATCGGGGCGGTATTTACGCTGTGCCTTCAAAATACCGGCGCGATGATAATCCCCGTGTGGAGATTAATTCATAGAATTTCTATTGATGGCATGGCGAGACTCGCAGTTTTGTCGCCCGCCATATGGACTTCATCTAGATTTTAAAACTATAACCACAAAAAATCTGGTCGATTCATATTTCCAAAAATAATTTATTTCCTCCAAGATATGGCAAAATTTATGTCATTCTTTCAGTAACTTTATTTAGTACCAAACTTCACTTGTCCGAAGGAACGGCAGGAAACTTTAATTAAAAGTTTCATATTTCATTTTAACTAGCTTTTGCCGTGACTTTTGTACAGTCAGACTCAAAAAGATGTATAATATAGTCCGCGTGAGGTAGACAAAGGCCAAGCTAACTCAGTCTGCCAATTTTGTCAATGTCGCCCTCCCCCGTCTCACCGCTCACATACCTCAGGCGGTGACTAACAGTCGCGCGCGGACTATACCATAAAAAAAAAACTATAATATAGTCCGCGCGAGGTAGACAAAGGCCAAGCTAACTCAGTCTGCCAATTTTGTCAATGTCGCCCGTCTCACCGCTCACATACCTCAGGCGGTTGACTAGCTGTCGCGCGCGAACTATACCATAAAACTTCAATACCGACTCGAGAAAGTTGTTCAGTTTGACCCTCAGTAGATCAGCCAGAATTCAATTGACTGTCTAAAATTTGTGTTCCATAATACTGTATTAATATTTAGCTACAATTTAGAACCCAATGTGTAACATGGTTTGTGGTTACACATTGATAAAATATTATGTAACAAAGATTGTAGACAATTAAATGAATTCTTATCGATGTATAAGTAGGTACATCTTTTTGAGGCTGACTGTACCTACTTTTCAATTCTCTTAATTAAATAGTTTGACAATTCGGTAGAAGTTTCTTTAGTGGAACTACTTTTTCTTTTTCTTAATGGAGCGAATGTTCGATCAATTTTCTACATTAAGGACTTTTCAAAGTTGACTTTCTGTTCTCGATATTTGAAACTCATGAAGAAAATAATGAGAAAGTTTGTAATACTATCGAGATGTTTTTTGTACACTAAACTTATGGGGTCCGAGGTTAAGGCGAAATGTTTTTTAAGTTTTTGGGAATTCTCAGTAGCACCCCGGAGTTTGTATTCCTATCCGATAGATGACTATAGATTCACCCCTAATAACTTGGGACTTAATCATAACTGGGGGTGTACTTTAGGTACATGTGGCGTAAGTGTAAACTCGCACGGTGAAAAATTTGCACAAGTGCAAATTTACCCCGCCACCCACTTCTCGCTCGTTTGATTCTCACAGGTCAACCTCTGTCTACCCCCTACAGCAAACACAGGCATGTTGTTACGTTATAAAATTATATTAATTTGCAAAAAAGCCCTTTTCTTCATCAAAACACGGATGTAACCAGGTGTAACATTGTGTACAAAATGTAACTTTCTTCTCTTTATATAAAGCCATGATAAAAGGAAGGTTCTGGAAGAAAATACGTTGGCTGTACCGACTTTATGACTTATTACGTTATCGTGAATGTTTAATTTTCTTGTTAGAAAATATTGTGTTGTGTGTATAAAGTGAGTGGGCTCCTGGTGTTTATTTTGAAAGATTTTGATCAAAATATGTAACATGAAGTATAGTCGACCTCGTCATTTCTTTGCCACCGTAACCAGGAGCATAACGAGGCGCCACCCCGACTCACTGGGGAATCACCGCAGACTCACCGTGAACTATATGGTACCCGGTTCCGTCTCACTGGAACTTCAACTGCAAGCATCGCAAGGTACACAACTATCGACTTCCGGTCTCTGCAAGGAAGTGATGTGGCGGCATCTATATCACAACCTGCAAAACACGCATCACACTGACAGCACGTAAAGTCCTGCACCGCACAAGCATATATACAACGTCCCGACATCAATCGTCGGACAGTTGCCCACCAGACACAACACCGGCTGGTCAGAGAATTCTCCCTTTTTTATTGAGGATGAGTGAACTTTACACCCTGTTCTTCTAACCTCTATAGGTTGAATGTTACTTGCACGTCATAAAACTTCTGTTAATGTAGGTTACGGAAATCGGTTTAAAGGAACCGGAACCGGAATCGGAGGCTTTAAATCTGATTAATCAGAATCGGAATCAGAACCAAAACTGGAGTCGGAGGTGGAAGTAGAATAAAGATATGTTAAGGGAAGGCTTAATGAAACAATAGAAATATAATTCAGTCTCTTTAATCAGTCTCTTTAATTAGTCTCTTTAATCAATCTCTTTAATCAGGCAAATGTTAGCTATAACATCCAGAAACAAAACAATAAACTTAGACTTCGAGCGCAAGCGCGTATAAAATAAACAAACATTACTCTGGCGACAAGTTAAAACTTGTTTGTACGCGCTCTAGTCACGTGCATCGCTGCGTTTCGAACTTCGGTATAACTCCGATTCAAAATTATCAGAACAAAAGTCGAAATCGGAGGTGTAAAATTAATCGGAAGTTTTCGGATTCGGAACCGAAGTTTCGTAACATTCCTGGTTTTTACCTTAGTGAAGTGTCAATTTACTGGGAATTGTTATCAAAAATTACTAAAACAATAACGAGCTCAACTATACTATTAGCTGCTTTGGTCAAGCTAAAACAAAAAAAAAAGTTTTTTTTTACCTTTTACATACATTGAGCGCTGTAAACTATCTTAAGCCCAACATTAAAGATTGCTTAAACCAGCAAGAAATTCCTTAAAATAAGAAAATTCACAATTAATTTAAATAGCACAGAAAAGCAACATTATCATCTACCTGTGTAAGGTACTAACAATATAACTCGATCAATCAACGGATAAACCTGTCAAATATGGTGATTAAGGCAATATTGCCTAGCCATTGTTTGTTGAGGTCTATAGAGTCTTATTAAGCCCAACGGCCATATTATGATTAATTTGCTAATATTTTTCATGTAGTTAACAATACCCTGGTGTAAATATGACACTACGAGCTACATAAAGAGAGTGTAACACAGGCATGAGTGACACAGATGACGTATAAAGTGGAACTTTTCTAAAACAAGAAGCAGTGCCATTATAACGGCCGTGACATCATCATCATCATTTTAGCCGAAAAGCGTCCACTGCTGGACAAAGGCGTCCCCCAAGCACCAACTTCGATCCGTTCTGTGCTTCCCGCAGCTCGCGGATTCCTGCGGCCTTCACCAAGTCATCAGTCCACCTTGAGGGAGATCTTCCAGCGCTAGGTCTTCCGGTACGCGGTCGCCACTCCATAACCTTTTAGAGATATGAGGAACAGGGTGTAAAGTTTACTCATCCTCTATTGAAAAGGGAGGATCCTCAGACCAGATGGGTGTCGTGTCTGGAGGACAACTACCCAACGAATGCTGTCGGTGAGGTTATATATATGCGGTTCACGCAGTAAACTCTAATTGCGCGATGCAGGATTTGTGTGACGTCTGGATTTTGTGTGTCGTCAGGTCTTTGATGCGTAGTTCGCATGTGGCGATGTAGATGCCACCACATAATCACTTATCCACCATAGAAAAGGGAGGATCGTCCGACCAGACGGGTGTCGTGTCTGGCGTTCAACTGCCCAACGATTGATGTCGGGGAAGTTATATATATGCTGTTCGCGTGGTAAACTCTAATTGCGCGATGTAGGATTTGTGAGACCGTCAGATTTTTTTGTGACGGCAGGTCTTTGATGAGTAGTTCGCATGTGGCGATTTAGATGCCACCACATGCGGCCGCATTGGCCGTGTACTTTAAAGCTCTAGTCATACTGAGGTGAACTACGCGCGGTATGCGGAATGAAATTCGCTCACACCGATTATGTCAAATCATTTGTATGGGCGTATTCAAACTGGCACGAATAGTCGCGTGACTTCTTGGAGCCTATTTAATAAAACCAACAGGTGAAGGGGGACAATTCGACAATTTTACAAGTTTCTTTCAAACATTTTCTGCTTTACTTATACAGCTTGCACCTACCGTAAAACTGTGATAATAATGTCAGTTTTTGACAAAAATATCGCATTGTTGGTTATATTAAATAGAGCGCTGGTCATTAAAATAATAAACGGGTAACAGTCACGGGCTGTATCCCGCGCCTCAGTTTTAATAGTCTGTTAACCGATGACTGTGGTTGACTGCCTCATTGGTGTATTTGCAAGCACGACTGCTGAGCGTTACTGGGATTGATCCCAAATTTGGGTTTTCCAAGACACTGCTTAGTAGTAGCCTGAAGTCTGGATGATCCCAGGAGACGCCCTGGGCATCGCAAATCGCAAGCCAATTCCCGGCCACCGTAGGCGTGGGGTTGCGGACGGTGAGCAATGGGTATCTCGCCGTCTGATAACGACCAGGCCCGGCTCGACGGCGCGTTGTGTTCCACGCACGCCTCAAAGAGATATCAGCGCAACTGGCGGGATCCGCTAGGACCGATGCCTGCCAGGGTCGTGAGAAAGTCCGAAAGGGTTACCGTGGTTCCTGGCAACACACAGGCAACTGAGGGAACACGAGTGGGTTTTAGTCAGTAAGAGTCTAACCGCCCAGAGCGGGAGAAGTTATTTGATAATTTCCCACCATAAAACAAACAAAAAAATTAAAAGTCTGGATGACCCCAATAAGGCTATCGGCTCAACCTCTATTACGTGGGACTTAGAACACAACACTTAAATGTGAGTGTAATAGACACCTCTGCCTTAACCTTTGGGCAAATAGGCGTGATGTTAATTTTGTATTTTATACTTTTTGGGCAAAAATATAAATTTTTTAGCTAATGCCACGGGCAGGTACGGCTATTAATATGAGATGGAAAAAATCTAATTACGTTGAAAAAATGAAATATCCAAGTAAAAACGAAATTTCATCACCTTATACTAAGGAGAACCGAGATAATTGAAATGTAAGAAGAAAACAAATGCCAGTTATGCCTGCTTACTTATCTAGTTGTATTAAGATGTGGATGAGGCATAAAGAATGTCCGAAATTTCTTTGAAATATAGGCAGGATCCTTATCGAAGGTATCTGGAAAAGAACTGACGTTACCACCAAAGCTTGCAACGATAACAACCTGAAGTGACAATAGGCTGGTCATGTAAAAATGTGGTAAAAAGCTGTGATGCCTGTGTCGGGCTACAAAGGGATATTGATAGGGTAGTGAGCTGGAGCAAAGAAAATCTCTTGCAGTTTAATAGCTCGAAGTGTGAGACAATCACTTTTTCTCGCACATACAACCCCATCTTACATACCTACTATATTGACAGGTCGCCTATGGCACGGGTCACAGAAGTCAAAAACTTGGGGGTAGGCTTTAACACGGGTTTAACTTTTCGTGATCATATAATGCGTAGCTGTAAAAGATCGTATAGGAATTTGGGTTCATGCTTCGTACTAAAGTGTTAGTACTAAAGTTCACGAATGTGAAAGACATCCTCGGGACTCGCCCTCGACAGCTGGTGGAACTTCGTGGAGCATTTCCGACGTTTGGTTCCCAGACTGGAGTGGGCCGGAGCTGCCTTGAAGCGGCTCCTGCCCAAACTGGGAGTCCAAACGGTCCATGGCCCTTTACGGGGCACCGGTGTGGGCGCGTTCCTTGAGGCGGTAGCTAGTCCGCCGGTTGAACGCGTCCCAAAGGGTTTATGGCCATCCGGCTGGTCCGGGAATATCACATGATCTCCGGTGAGGCGGCGGGCGTCCTTGCCGGATTACATATGGTAGTGGCGCGAGGAGGAGAAACGCCGGGGCGTAACACCGCTGCCCCGAGAAATCATAGCACAGCGGACAGATCTCTGGCGGGATCTCATGGTGATATGGAGAGTACAATTGTTGTAACCTAGTGCTGGGCACGCCACAATTGCGGCGATAAGTCCCCTCTTTGAGAAGTGGCTAGAGAGGCGCCACGGCGTCCCCACCTTTCGCCTGACGCAGGTCCTCACTATCGCCGACAAGGCTCTAGGAAACGGACGGGTGTCACCATCGCCCGGAGGACACGGTGGAGTTACCATAGGCGCGGGCTTGTGGTCGGTGAACAATGGGCAGCTCACTGTCCGATAAAATCCAGACCCGGGTCGACGGAGCGTTGTGTTCCACGCGTGCCTCAAAGAAATAGCAGCACAACTGACGGGGTCCACCAGGGCCGATGTCTGCCAGGGTCGCAGGAAAGTCCGAAAGGGTTACCGTGGACCTTGACAACACACAGGCAACTGAAAGAACACGGGTGGATTTTAGTCAGTAAGAGTCGGACACGCCCTCCCGCTCCATCCAGAGCGCGAGAAGTAATTAGATAATTTCAGACCAAAAAAAAACGCGAATGTCATGATAAATGAAGTTTTTTTTTTAAGTTGAGGTATGTCAAACCAATAGAGTATGTACATGCACTGTATGGTTAAATACAAGTAAACTAAGAAACAAGTGAACCGTGGCCAGCGAGTAGACTGTGAGTCCTGTTAAATACTCAAAAGCCGCTCCGCGACTTGTGACCTGACCATGATGTCACAAGTGTCTAAGGTGAGGAATTAAGTAAGGATGAATTGCTAGAAGGTTAGAAAGTAGGATAAACTGGTTAATTAATTTGTTTATCATACAATGTTTTTAATATTTAAACAATTTCCAAATTCGGCCTTTGCCAGCATTATCGTAATTTTCATCGGCACCTGTAAATATTTTTAAACTTTTTTACCTTGTTAGATAGCTGATTAAATGAAAATATATTTTCTGTAATTTGTACACTTAATGCTATAGTAAAAATTTGAGATAACTGGTGTCAAAATTCAAGTACGTAGACGATTTTTGAAAATGGTTAATAAACTTCTTCCTTTAAGTTTTAAATGTTTTAGAAATGTTGGTTACATCAAAAGGTTTATTAAAGTATTAGGTACCCAATGGAATGAAGGCAATATAATTTGAGAGTTTAGCGAAAAGTGATATTTAGTGACGAATTCTGCGAAATTTTCCAAAATACATAAAAATTGGGTTTTCTCGAATCCCATGAATTTTTGCCTAGGCTTTATGGGGTGCTTAATTGTTGCAAATGGGTCACACCATGACGTCCTAGAAGGAATACGTCAAATTACAAGTCACCCTGTATATTAAGTTAGGATAAGCGCATTTAACGCATTGGGTTAGGCCTGTAATGGTAAATGTAAGCTAATATATAAATAAATAAAAAATGTACGTCGAACTGGTTGACGGTCCAACGACACTGTAGTAGACGAGCTCATAAGTGAAGATTGGAAGCGTATCGTGAGATCCTCTGTCTAGGTGGCGTAACGACATGACAAATACAAGTATACATTTTCTTAATGAGACAATTCTCTGTTCTGTGATTGATTTGAATTGCAAGTTTATTCATGAGGAAGAAATCGTTCCACCATAACTTTAAAATCTTGTAAAACTTCTATTTCACCTTTCTACGTATTTTTCTGTTCTTTTCTTCTTGTCTGTTTATATAATATTATGTGTGTACGTAAATGGTTAAATAAATAAATATTTATTATTTGTCATTATAGGAGCTTTACTTATACCAACTCCGTAAAATACTACAACTGGGAACCTATTATGGGTAAAAAGATACAGCCCTGAGATATATGGTACTCAAAAATACTAGAAATAGTATTTTAGAGAATAGTGTGTAACTAAAATATGTCTTGATCAGCGTACGGTGTTGACTTCAAAGTATTTAATGAAATGATTTATCTTTAAATTAGGAATCAGTCAAAAAACACGATACCGTATCCAAAACAACACCCCAAGCCCCCCACCGGCTAAGATTGCGGCCAAATCCAGGGCGGCTATATTGCTCACAATCTGGTTTTATCCAGTTAATTCCGGTTAATACCAGTTCATGCCGGTTCACTGGTAGCTCATAATTACACGGACGAGCTAAGCTATGCAATGTCAGTTTGTTCTATCCTGTTGGCTAAATCCTGGCCTTAATTCGGTTTTAGTTCTAATCGAGGTTTTCTTGTTGAAGTTTTGTTAGCAGTTTTCTTTAATTAAAGTGGAGTTAATTACTCGTGTTTAGGTATTATTTTTTTAATGGCTAAGTAGTTTAGTTTTGATAACTTTAGGAATTTGAATGTTTTCTTACTTTTTGCATTCGTACTGTGTCATTAAATTTGTTGAAAAAGCATTTAAAATCAGCAAAACGTAGTAAACGTAACTTGATCCCTAAAATAAGATGACATGATCTGAAATAAGTAAATAGTGCGAAAATGGTTTTAGAACATTTATGAGTTTAGCAGTAATAAGGTCAAAACATTCTATTTTCTCAACAGTATTTAAACTTTCAATTTCTCTATCAGAAAAATCAATACCATTAAGTTATTGTCACTCGCCAAACATCTTCAATTTGCAAAGAAAATTCATGAAATATTCATGTTCCTTCTCGCTTTCGCCGCTTCGTGTAAAAAAAATACTTATTTTTTTAGCATTTTCGATAAACAAATGCAAATTCTTTCGACAACACTTAACTTGTAATTCCGGAAATTACTTTATTTTTTGTATTCAAATGGAGATTTATTTTTAAAGGTCACGGCTGTTTGT
Organism: Xanthia icteritia; assembly: GCA_949128155.2. Classification (NCBI taxonomy): domain Eukaryota; kingdom Metazoa; phylum Arthropoda; class Insecta; order Lepidoptera; family Noctuidae; genus Xanthia; species Xanthia icteritia. Next base: position 14,209,339 of record OX421953.2, read on the forward strand.
AACCAGCTATTTTGTAGAACTTTCTAATCTGATCAGTAACTGAGCCTTCTTCTCTATTATTGATAAAGGTCGCGGGAATCCGCTGGATTTGGGAAGTGTAAGATTGGTTAATGTGCTGAAACTTGGGCTGGCCTATGTCGAGCAGTGGCCGTATTTCGGCTGAAATTATCATGTTATTAATTTAAAACAAAAATAATTATCATTATTTTATCCTTTCCCGACTAGGTATCTGCCCACCAGTCTAACCTCATGCATTTTGATCAAGAATCTTGATCGAAGCATAATATACGCAGCTGAATATAAATATTTTATATGGAACATCTGTCATCTGACGTCCACAAAGTCAATATTTTCACCCATGCTGTCAATTTAATAGTAATACTCAAATGTAGGTTAAAACATAACGTTCCATTTTTTAAATTGCCCGGGTAATATCGAGAGTGGCTTGTAATGTGACAGGTGAAACGACGCCATATTGACTTGTTTCACGTGAGCCGTTATTTTGCAATGACGTGTACACTGGGTGGTGTATTTTTGGACACAAGTGTACGGGGCGTTTGTAAATTGAAACTGACGTAGGTATCGAATCGGATCAGGTCTTGCATATTCATATGGATTATCCGGCATTTTGGGTTTGGCAGATTTTTTAGAAATATTAGAGGATATCCAAATTGTAATTATGTTATTATTCTCTGAATAGATGATCAGCCTTATATTTTAACACAGCTGTTCTTATATGAACCATCCAGTGGTCATTTGATCATGGTGCATGGTGCTTGTTGCATGATGAGACTAGAGCCCAGTACCTACTGTTACAATACCCATATTGAGTTCATGTATGACTAGTACTTTTAGTTAGGTTACTTGATTTAAAAGGCAAACTTTCAACTAACTATATTATTTAGAAAAGTTTCGGCAATATATATATTAAATAAAATACAATATTTACTTTATTTCAAATATTGACGGATCGGGACTTATTCGGTGACCAATGGGAACAATGACGAGTTGAGCTTAAGATCAACTCGTCACTGTTTATAAACTGGATGAGAAGAAAAACAAAACACTGTCTATGTCTGAGCTTATCCTCTCATCACCACAGAAGCTGCTGTATAGTACCTATTGAAACTCCCGCTCATTATAGGTACTTCTACGCTACATTATAGAAATTAATTATTCGTACAAAGCAATGTTTGATAATAGGGATGTTTGTAGGAAAAAAACAACTATTTAGTCTGATAATAAAAAAATATTAGACACGTATTTTTTGCTTTATCATATTAATGAAAAATGGTTTAAATAAAACGCATTAAAGTTGGGCAGTGGGAGCTCGCTACGTCACAAGTCAGTATAGAATCTACGGGACAGTGACGTCATGCCACATTTTAACGTATTGCCTACTCAATGTATTGCCGTAATCTTTTGATTACGTAACAAAATAAAAAAATACGTGTCCAATATTTTTTTAATCTACATAAGGGACAAAAAAAAATTTGTCTACATCCCTATTACGTAACACACTTTCCAATCACAATATGAAGGATTCTGAATAAAATTGCTAATCCATTGTTTCATATGATTGAAAAATTCGTCGGTGTTGTTGAATTGTCAAAATGAAAGTCATTGCCATTGTAGCGTGTTACGAATTGCCCTGCAGGTAATCCTAACTGCTTGAACGTATCATGTTTTCGTACTAGCTTTACCCGGCTCTGCTTCGCACGGGTAACACTAAGTACTTATATACGGCACACCTACCTACCCACCTAACTACCTACCTACCTAACTACCTACCTACCCACCCACCTATCTTAGATTTTTCGATGTTTACAAATCAATGAACATAAAGAGTGATGAGTTTGACATGAGTTTTACTATGGTGTTTTATTTTTATTGATATTTTAATGATTTCTGTGCTTTTTGTGTTTTTTTTTGTGATTTGTATTCTCTCACTATGGGTATTTTTGCCTGAAATAAAACACAATTTATTCATTTTTATTTATTTTATTTTATTTTTTTATAAAAATCGATCCAGCCGTAATTGAGTTTTAAGTGTTATTTATTTATTAAATATAGTTTGACGCGACTTTGTTTTATATATAGATAGACTTAGAATCGTACAAGCTTCAGGTTCGGGGCTTACGATATGCCAACTTTTGCTTATATACGAAACATTGTACCTTTTTCAATCCCATCACCAATGAAATCCCTATCAGATTCAACACCATCTGTTCCAAACGCAATTTTAATTAGAGTTGTAGCACTCAGTACTTTATTACTGAATACATAAGCTCTATTTAATGTATGTGATCACAAGTAGATTACATACCGCGCCTGTGTTTGAGATGGGTTTGGCAGAGGTGTCCTGAGTCCTGTGTCACCTACATTTCTCGTAATAGGGGTAGATCCACTTGTTATTACGTGAACCCAATTGTAGACTTTCGAGCTGCAATCGTAATATTCTAAGAAAAATATATTTTTTTTAAATTGGGGATTTCAAGCGAGACCTTTTTTTTTTTTGGGTGGTAAATTATCAAATAACTTCTCCCGCTCTGGGTGGAGCGGGAGGGCGTGTCAGACTCTTACTGACTAAAACCCACCCGTGTTCCTTCCGTTGCCTGTACGTTGCTAGGGGCCACGGTATCCCTTTCGGACTTTCCCGCAACCCCAGCAGGCATCGGTCCTATCGGACCCCTTCACTTGCTGACATCTCTTTGAGGCACGCGTGGAACACAACGCGCCGTCGACCCGGGCCTGGTCCTTATCGGACGGCGAGCTACTCATTGCTCACCGTCCGCAAGCCCGCGCCTACGATGGCCGGGAATCGGCCTGTGATTCCCGACGCCCAGAGCGTCTCCTGCGGCGGCTAGGGGCGTGAGGGCGCGAAATTTGCCTCTCCCTCACGCGTTCTGCCTCCTCCTTTGCGAGCATTACTGCTTCGCAGAAGGAGGTGACGGCCTCCCATGCCCTCTCGCTCCGTACCATGGCCTGGACTAGGGCCGGACGCGAGAGATCCCCGCCGCCGATCGCCTCCGCGAGGACACGGCGATGCTCTGCCCAAGCCGGACAGACCTCCACCGTATGCTCAACCGTGTCCTCCGGGCGATCCACGCAGTGATGACACCCGAGCGTTTCCCTCCCGCCTGATACGAAACAGGAACCTCCCGAAACAACCATGTCCGGTGAGGACCTGCGTCTGGCGGAAGGTGAGGACGCCGTGGTGCCTCTCTAGCCACTCCTCAAAGAGGGGACTTATCGTCGCTATAGTGGCGTGCCCAGCACTGGGTTGCGACAATCGCACTCTCCATGACGCCATGAGATCCCGCCGGAGCCCATGAGATCCCGCCGGAGCCCATGAGATCCCGCCGGAGCCCATGAGATCCCGCCGGAGCCCATGAGATCCCGCCGGAGCTTCAAGCGAGACCTTTGCAGATGTTTTTAACGATATTTATTGATGAATTCTTGGAACCGTCATTGTGAAGTTTTCTTACTCAGATCTTTATTGTGTTTTCAGTATAATACTCTCAGAATTATGATCCTTATTTATTTATTTTAACATTTTTTTTAACACACAGTAAAATAGATACAGATCTTATCTTTTTCTTCTTTTTATCTACATCTACCTTAGGTGGGTTTAGATGAAACGAGCGAATGTTCATTATTTTTGTGTAAACAAGGTCAGAGCATTCTTTGCAGCATTAGTACCTATTACTTGTTAAACTGTTAGGAATATCGTATAATTTTACAATGTTTTTAAATATGTGAGCACCGTGCATCCATCACATAATTAATTTGTCTGTCATTCTTTAATTTTTCATTCTTTTTACCTATTGTGGTATAGTAATCTTATTCTAGGTGCATCGTCTTCACATATAATTATATAATTGATGTATACAAGATATTGTGAAAACATTTTAAAAGAGTAACGGTGGAGTTTCTTGCCCATTCTTCTCCATACGAAAACTACCTTTTGGAAGGGGCGACTAGAATCAATATTTTTTTAATGTAAATTTTGACGTTCAAAAGTGCCTTTTTTGTGCCTAATTGAAATAAATTATTTGACTTTGACTCTTTCTTTCGTCTATCCTTACTAAAATCAACAAAATAATGCTCTTTCTCTTGTTCTGATTCTATGTTAATTTTGTCTAAACCAAACTTCTGATCTGCCTTTTCTATCCGCATCATCTTTCTCTAAAACTCATTAATTGTATGTAGTAAAACACTACACAAACTCACCACTAAAGATTACATTACCTATATCTTGAACAAGAAATCAAAACGTCTTATACCCAAACATTACATTCTTGCCCTGTGTGGTACAATTAGCGGTCGGTGTACAAGTTACGGGCAAGATACACAGGCCATAAGGCTAATGGAGTAGAAACGCCCATTACGTGGTACAACATTTGGGAGAGAGGAAAGACGTACACTGAGCGAAATACGCGTTGCAGTCGAAGTTATAAAAGATATTGAAAAATAGAATGGAAAAAAGAAATTGCCACATATAAAAGTTCACAATCGTTTGTTATGTTATATACACGTAAATATACAAAGATAACTATACAATATAATTTACTATTTGCCTATTGGGCCAACAGCCTGCCCCTGATTCACACGTGTGCGATCTACTGAAAGCATAGAAATCTTAATGTTTTGAGATGTCGCCAACATGTCAAAACGTTGAGATTTCTATGCTTTATACATTTATACAAAACAGTCACATACCCGAAGGGTTAAGCAGAAGTATACCCATAATACATCCACATTTCGCCAGTTATGTTTAAGTCCCATGTAATAAGGGATGAGCTTTACCATCAACCGGGATTCTTTGCTTCATCTAAGTTAAATATGAATTATTATTTGAATGCTTTATAAACACCACCAATCCTTGTCATTCCAATGAAGTCAGAGGGCAGAACCAACAATTTGAAGAAATATGTATGTTAGAAAAAATCGACATCTTTTTAATAAAATAAGTGATAGACATAATTTTAATACTAGAAATAAAGATAAAATAGATCAACCATTTTTCAGATTATCTAAAGTACGTACATCTTTTATGGGGTACTGTGTTAAATGTTACAACAAAATACCTTGTGATATTTTGCAATTAAATGAAAGAAAATTTAAAGCTCATATTAAAAGTACACTTTGTAAACAAGCATATTACAAATTAGAGGATTATATCCAAGATAAGAATGCTTGGAAACATGCTGGTCCTGCTCCATAGGATAATTTAGAATCAAGACAAAATCAAACTGGTTGCAAATTTAAGTGTATATTTTTTATTTTTTTTTATTTTTTATTATATGACATTGATTTTACTTTCTATGACCAATTCCTCGCACACTGACTTATTAATTGTGGAATCTTAGGAGGATCGTCTACTTTTACAATGTTTGTAAATATGTGAGCACCATGTATCTATCACGTAATTAGTTTATCTGTTGTTGCTTCATTTTTAATTCTTAATTCTTTTTACCTATTGTGGTATAATAATTTTATTCTAGGTGCATCGTCCTCACATATAATTATATTATAACTAATGTACTTATACAAAATATTGTAAAACATTTTAAAAGAGTAACGGTGGAGTTTCTTGCCCATTCTTCTCCATACGAAAACTACCTTTTGGAAGGCGCAACTAGAATCAATTAATTTTTTTTGTAAATTTTTGACGTTCAAAAGTGCCTTATACGGGCCTACTTGAAATAAATGATTTGACTTTGACTTTGACTTTGACTTTATGACTGAGCCAACACTTGGTCTGCGTTTTAAATAATGACTTATTCTTCCACACAGAGGGGAGGCCTATTTCCCAGAAGTGGGAACGTTATAGGCTGATTAAGTTCATAAAAGTATAAGTAGAATTTTTTGTTAAAAGAAAATTCTGAGTAAACACACTTATGAATGAGCCCTGAGTTAAGTTTTTAAAAGAAATAAAGTACACAAGGCTAATGCTAGAAGGTTTTAAAGTGTTATATAACACAGCCTTGACTTATTCGATGTTTCTAGATTGCGTTTTGTTTTAAGCTATCTACTTTAATTCTAGTCACGTAATGGCTTTTTAAAAACATTAAAGTTGTCCCGGCTACCACTTTAAGTTGTTTTTAAAACTTCTTTCCAACAATAGATTGGTGGACTTAGAGTTTATAATAAACTTAGCAGACGAATAAAAAGAAACGCTTAAAAAGTTCTAAAATTATTTTAATTTAGGCAGCGACCAGTGTAATTACATCAGTATTATTTTTCATAATTAGATTTTAGATTAGTCTTTTTTTGGCATGTATTTTGGTTTTGCGCCAGTAATATCCAGCTAGGTTCAATCTCCAATTCATCTTGCTCTACGACGTGCTATACGAGTAGTCGAATCCTTTAAATGAAACCGACACAGGTCCAAGACGGCCAGAACGTCATGTTCCGACTGCCTTTTAGAAGGAACTGTGGCAGCAGGGTGATGGCCTCAGAAGGTAACACTACCCATTTCAGCATAATGGTGAGGAGCGGATAACTTCCAGACCATTTTGTAGTTCTAGTCGATATGAACATCCTGCATACCTAGCTGTTGTTGTCATCGCGGGTATGACCTGGATGAGCCAGCCACTGATTATGATTCAAGGAGCGTGAGGATTTGCACAAGAAAAGAAGAGGCCTTTTTTTTTTTTTGGATGGGAAATTATCAAATAACTTCTCCCGCTCTGGGTGGAGCGGGAGGGCGTGTCAGACTCTTACTGACTAAAACCCACCGTGTTCCTTCCGTTGCCTTTACATTGCCAGGGGCCACGGTATCCCTTTCGGACTTTCCCGCAACCCCGGCAGGCATCGGTCCTATCGGACCCCTTCCGTTGTGCTGACATCTCTTTGAGGTGCGCGTCGAACACGACGCGCCGTCGACCCGGGCCTGGTCCTTATCGGACGGCGAGCTACCCATTACTCACCGCCCGCAAGCCCGCGCCTAAGGTGGCCGGGAATCGGCCTGCGATTCCCGATGCCCAGGGCGTCTCCTGCGGCGGCTAGGGGCGTGAGGGCGCGAAATTTGCCTCTCCCTCACGCGTTCTGCCTCCTCCTTCGCGAGCATTACTGCTTCGCAGAAGGAGGTGACGGCCTCCCATGCCCTCTCGCTCCGTACCATGGCCTGGAATAGGGCCGGATGCGAGAGATCCCCACCGCTGATCGCCTCCACGAGGACACGGTGATGCTCTGCCCAAGCCGGACAGACCTCCACCGTATGCTCAACCGTGTCCTCGAAAAGAAGAGGCCTATGGTCAACATTGGGTGAAGTTGGGTATGTGATAATAATGATGATACCTACCTATTTGCCACTCCTTGACAATTCTTCTTTTGAAAAGGACGTCCTCATCTGCCTAGCCTTTTCATAACTATGTTGGGGTCTTCCAGTCTAACCGGATGCAGCTGCATGGAGCGACTGCCTATCTGACCTTAACAGGTCACTGGGTAATACAATACTCCTTCGGTAAGACTGGTTGTCAGACTTTCAGGCTTCTGACCACCCGTAACGACTGTCACAGATCCAGGAATGACAGCCGCGACCAACGGCTTAACGTGCTTGCCGAGGCACGGAGGGTTCTTGGTATGTCAGGATGGTCACCCATCATCGACGGACCCACTACAGCAAGCGTAGCTCAACCTGATCGATCAAGCCGTGCGGCTGTTACATAGCCACAAGCCCTTTAGAAAAGGACGTCCTATACTGTAATATTCCAGACCCAAAAACAACTGAAACTGTTTCACAAATACAGTGGATCCACAACAGATTACAGGCTTAACTCTGTAGGTAATCAGTAGACAAAGTTTTGCGCAATATTTGGGACGGAAGCGACACACAATCAGCTTGTTAAGAATTCTATTTGCGAGCCAGTCTACCGTTTGGTTTAGGTACTTGATTGGTAGGTATAGTAGTTACATTTTGCGTAAAATCTGTTTCCACTGTGACAATTCATTATTATAAGCGATGTTTCGTTGATTTTTAAAAGGTATCTTAAGAGGGAACAGAACCTGCGAGGAATTTGATGAATAGGTATTTGAAGAAACTATTGCCATCGTTTTACCTCAAGTCTGCCTCCGTAGAGTGCGTTAGGGACAGCTGCAGCTCAGACAGATTATATCACAAAAAAAATCGAAATTGACGTTTCGTATTCCCCTTTTTTCCCCTCGAAAACTGAGCCGATTCAATTATTTTTTACATTTAAATTTTAAAAAAGAGTATGTCTAGGTCCCTATTATTTTCTTTTATGTTAAAAATTTTTCGAATTTGTCTGGTAGTCCTTTTTTTTTTTTTTTTGGGTGGGAAATTATCAAATAACTTCTCCCGCTCTGGGTGGAGCGGGAGGGCGTGTCAGACTCTTACTGACTAAAACCCACCTGTGTTCCTTCCGTTGCCTGTACGTTGCCAGGGGCCACGGTACGGTTGTCTGGTAGTCCTCTAATCACGGTTGTAAAAATTGGGTATTTTTTGTAATTTTTGGAGGGTCACAGTTTCTTTACCAATAAGTTGATGAAAAAAAGGAAATAACAGGGACGTGTCTACAGCAGACCTTGATTTTATGAAAAAAAAAAAAAATGATTGCTCTATAGGCATTATTCAGGAAGAAAAAAGGGGAATACATTTCTATGGAGAATCGCGGGCCCTGTTCCCTCTTAATTCAACAGGATTGGAAGGTTCCATAGCTTTAAAGGTAATAACATTCATTACTAAATACTAAAGCTCCGCTGTTCGTCCGTCTGTCACAGGGCTGTATCTTTTGAACTAGTTAGACGATTTAAATTTTCGCAGAGTGTGTACTTCTGTGGCGGCTATAACAACAAGTTCAAAATTAAAGGGGACTCTCATACAAGAAACGTGTAGTGTTAAATATTGTACGGTGATATGGAACCCTTTGTGTACCACTTTGTGAAAGCTAGATGTCTTTCCGTTCTTACGTCACATACTTACATAATGTATATTCAAATGTTTTTATGTTATGTATTCAAAAGTGATCTTTGACCTGCAGGATCTTGATAATTACAGGTTGATTATAGTTTGATAATGTAACTACGTATGAAGATTATCACGATCAATTTATTAGCTAAACGTGCTATCCCAAGCTATCTAGGAAGCCATTCCATAAATAATGAAAGCTAAAGTAGTCCATTACTGATTCCCATTACATTACCAATCCACTCAAATTACCATTATCACCACATACATATTTAAATACAAACTCGTACAGTGTACAGAAAAAAGTAAATGAAAAATATTCAAACAAAAGAGATTAATGAATGAAAACGTGCTAGTTTTTTTTTTTTTAATTATGTTATTGGAGAGTAGAAAATGTTTGAATTAATAACACTATGTTAATTTAATTAAGTTACTGTAGAATCCTGTTGCCTTGAATGCCTCTATAATATAATCAGCTGAAATAGGGGATTATTTAAGCCGATTATATGATAGAGGCATTAGGAACAGGATGCAAAGTTCACTCACCTTTAACAAAAAATCTTCCGACCAGTGTTGTGTCTGGTGGGGCAACGCCTCCAGCCAGGGTATAAACTTACAAACTAAGCGACTGTAGTGACTAAGAACCCCACAGGGGTGGTGCCCTCTGTGGGGTTCGTGCCTCGGCTTAGGGCGACCCTGGGGGATAGACAGCAAGATGGGATAGACTATATCATATCTGGATAATTATTGTTAACGAAGGAATTTAAAGCTACAGGCTCAGCGCGCGGGCTGGCACTTCGTCAAGCAAGGGTCGGGGGGGATTCGAAGCCTTTAGTATTAAGCGAAGGTCTATACCCTCGCTTATAAATAGATATTATCTGCTGATCTATCTGGTTCTGGGCTATCCCAGAACCGGTCGAAATGGTGGTGCTTGGGGGAGGCCTATGTCCAGCAGTGGACATCTTTCGGCTGAAATAATGATAGTGATAGGCAAAGGTGATTACTCATCATAGAGAGCGCTGTTATTTTGTTTATTTTATTTGAAAGCGCATACCAGTTTGATATAAATAAAAATAATTCAGTTCACTTAATTTTACTCTCAGTAATCAATCAACTCAATCGATCGCAGTCCACTGCTGGACATAGTCCACTCCTAGGTTGCGCTACAACATCCTGACCTTCGCCTTTTGCATCCGTCTGTCCAAGCCACCTTTTCAATAATAGCACGATTAAACAAAATTATAGTGGACCGCACGCTCTGCTTCATGAAAAAAACGTTAGCTTATATGCTGCACCGGTTGACGTCATCACGTCAACGCCGGCTGTCACTGAAAACCAGCGCTGTGGCTCTGTCTCGCATAGGGTCGCAGCATTATGCTGAGCGATGGCCGTTTTGCGTGGATGTGACGCATATTTTCCCCCAATTTGTTATTCTCGTGTTTTGTTTTTTCTTTGCGTTATATTTACCGCAAATAAACGTATTTTCTTTAATTTTTTCTTCTTTCTAGGTATTTTAAAAATATCGAAATTCTGAAATGCTCAGCAACTTTTGTAGCCAGCTGTACGTCAGTCCTAAGTTACTACAACATTTGCTTCTAACGATGTTCGTTACATTAGTAATATTATTGTTGCTGCAGTACCTCTGTTTTATATAGTTAATTAACTATTTGTTTATGTATGTTACGTTTGTTTTGGTACGCGAGGGCAGGGGTGGTGAACCTTTGTTGGCATGGGAGTTATACAGCTGAAGTTTGGATCTAGGTTTTTTTTTACTAAATTAGAAATGATTAGATTTTCACTAATATAATAAGAGCATACATGAAATTACCTACGTAGCTACTTAGTTTTTTTTAATGGATATTACATGCCAATGACAATAATTTGGTAGGTAAGGTAAAGAAAATAAAATAATCGTGTCACTGATGAATCATTTACAAAGAACTTTTTGTTTTTTTTTTAATAAAACCATAATTATCAAAACTTTCCCACTACCAAATAACAAAACAGAAATGGCTAGTCCGCTGTCACTTCAGCTGGCTAATTTTTTAAACTATAATATTGATGACGCTAGTTCTTTTCCGGATGAATTATACAAACTAAAATATAGCATATTCATCTGCATCACTGTCGACTGGTAGTGTACCCAAGAGACTGGCCGCATTGCCACATTGTATGGCAATGCTTAGCCTCTGGCCAAGGTAAAAGCCAGCCCTTGGGTCACGGGAAGTGTCAACCATTCGTTTGGAGATTTCATTGAACAAACCATGAGCACTCGGACTCGGCCCTAGGGTGTCAACCCCAAACGGCTCGAAAATATAGTTACCTATAAGGTTATTATACTTTCGCCGCTTGAGGTTTTCTGCAGCCGCAGCGGCAGCGCCAGCACAGCACGCTGAGCCAGGAATAATATCCTTGTTCACATTTTTACACACGTGCCAAAAGTTCGCCATCCCTGCACTACTACGGAGGTACCTGTGTTTGGGTAACAGGAGATTGTCTGCTGTAAATTGGATTATATTTTTCCTGTTAGTGGCCGTTTTATTTTATATTAAAGCTGACCTACAAACGTCCTAATTTAATTAAGCGTTAAACACAATGTACTGCTTGTTAGATTAAGTCCTAATGTTAAGTTATGGGTTTGAAGTTCAAGATTAAAATTGGGTGATTTGTAAAAACTATGTCGTGAACGCCTGGAGGTAAGAGGGCTCGCTTCTCAAGGACGAGCAAGTGGGTTGGAATCGTTTTTAAGGGTTCCGTACGTTCGAATGAAAAAACGGAACCATTATAGGATTACTCGTGTGTCTGTCTGGCTGGCTGGCTGTCTGTCTGTCTGTCCGTCTGTCAGAGCTGATTTGCTTCGAATTTACCAGACCGATTAATTTGAAATTTAGTACACATATGACTTTCAGTGACACAAAAATGAAAGTGTAGCGTAAATAAATTAATTTTGAATATGGTATTAGGTACCTAACTTCTGTTGGAAAATTTTGTAAATTAAAAAAATATTTTGCAGCTTGTACCGAGTGGCAAATCAAATGACAGGGCTTTATAATAATATGAGGATTCAATTTATTATTTTAAAATAAATTGTTTAAAGTTATATAGAAAATATATGAAAATTGACCATTCCTCCCGCTATCTCCGAAACAGCTCAGACTAAAATTTTGAAAAAAATACAGCAAATAGATACACTTAGGTATAGATTACAGGCCAACCTATAAGAAGTCTATAATCTTAAAATAACATGGTAAATCACTCAGTTTTGTGCGTACAAACTTACATTTGCAGTTGGAATGTATGGGAGAACATGTTTTTCAACTACAATGTTAAGTTTTTTTTTGTGATAAATTCATCCCAACTAAGTGCTATTCTGTAACCATCTCACCGTGAGAACTTAGGTGAAGTGAGCACGGAGTGAGCTGTCAATCCCTAGCAGCTGGTGGAATGACAGCTCACTTCACGTTCACTTCACCTAAGTTTTCTCTGTGAGATTATTACAGAATAGACCGGCAGATGGAATGACAGCTCACTTCATGTTCACTTCACCTAAGTTTTCTCCGTGAGATTATTACAGATTAGACCGGCAGATGGAATGACAGCTCACTTCACGTTCACTTCACCTAAGTTTTCTCCGTGAGATTATTACAGAATAGACCGGCAGATGGAATGACAGCTCACTTCACGTTCACTTCACCTAAGTTTTCTCCGTGAGATTATTACAGAATAGACCGGCAGATGGAATGACAGCTCACTTCACGTTCACTTCACCTAAGTTTTCTCCGTGAGATTATTACAGAATAGACCGGCAGAACCCTTCATTGTGCGTGGTCCGATCTACACTTGGCCGGTTTTTTATATTTCTATGATTAGAAACCTGAACATAAGTATCAATGCGACTTTCTAAATGGTTTATTTTTTAATTTATCTTTGACATTCTGTGAAGAAAAACATCGTGAACGGAAAACATAACATAACATCACGCCTGTATTTCCTAAAGGCTTAGACAGAAGTGTATTTATAGATTTTATAGTACGTACAAACAAACATGGTGTAATTGCAGAAGGGAAACTGGAAAAAGAAGACTGAAATCGCCAAAGCGTAGTGATGATATCAATGCATCGTGCCTAGGTAGAGAAGAGGTATTTTCCTTGCAGTAAAATACTAATATGCCGTTGTATTATACATACATACATAACATCATGCTTAGGCAGAGGTGTTCCTATAGTACACCCACATTTCGTCAGTTATGTTTAAAAGTCCCGTGTAATGGGGGCGAGCCTACTGCCATCAACCGGGCACAAATCCAGACTTCGGGCTGCTACTGAGAAATTCCAGATAGAAAACCCAATAACTCTGCCCGACCCGGGAATCGAACCCGTGACCTGAAGCTCAGCAGTAGCACTCTTGACCAGTAAGCCAACGAGGCAGTTATATTATTATATAATATTAAAGTAAATAGGTATTATTGAAGGTACATAACTAAAAAATATGTGTCGCCTTTCGAGGTAAGTCAACTAAACGTACTGTGGTTTTGTTTGCTCAAAAGGAGTTTCCAGACTACATTGTTGTACACATACAAATCTGTTAAATTATGTATGGACTTTAAAACAGACCTTGTCCTTTGGCTGTGAGATCATTTTGAGGTACCTGACTAATGTCAACTTCACCTACCCAGGTATTATATTACGTAGGAAGACCGAGTAATAAAATCGGGTACAAAGTCAAACTAAATATATTTTTATGAGCATAATCATGCAGGTCGCATCTTAGAAATCTCCTTAAATCCCCTCCCCACTCAACCGACTTCTACTCCTACTCCTTTAGTGTGCATGCGGTACGGTTGTGGAATTCACTACCGCCTAACATTAGGGACTGCCAAACTGTTGCAGTTTTTAAAAGAAGAGTGAACGAACACTATCTTTCCATTTCGTCATAGTTGCATATTTTGTATTTATTATTATATTATTTACCTACTAAATTATATTTATTAGTATATATATTTAAGAGATATTTATTTTGAAAGTATGTATGTAAGTATATTCTCATATTGAAGGTCATATTTTATATTAGTGAATGGTTAAATGTTTTTATTTTATGTATTTTATTTTCTCTTCTACTCTTACACACGTTGTCTACATCTCTTTTTATCCACTCTCCTATCGCAGGTATGCTGGAAGAGATTTCTTTAGAAATAAGCATCACCTTTGTACGTATTTTTCTGTTCCTTTTTCTTGTCTCTTTATATGTGTGTAAATAAACTGTTAAATAAATAAATAAATAAATCAGCCTATAATGTTACCACTACTGGGTCACAGGCGTCCTCTCTGAGAGGGAGTGGGCCGTAATTCACCACGCGGGCCCAGTGCGGATTGGTAGATGTCACATGTCTTTGAAAATAGGTTCTAGGACATGCCGGTTTCCCCACGATGTTTTCCTTCACCGTTTTGAGAGCAGTGGTGATGAAAATAATTTACACAAAGTAAAGTGCCTGTCAGGGTTCAAACCTACGACCTATACAACTCGTAAGTCGTGGCCGTTACCACAGGGCCACCACTGCTCTAATTTTGAGGATAATTACAATAAAATTGATTCATTTACTTTTAGAATTACTTCCAACGTAATGGATGCTCTACTATAAGATAACATTTGACCATCTTAAAAACTGTACTCTGCAAGTTTTTGATGGCCAATGAGGCCTTATTATAGTTACCTACTTGTGCATTTTAGCTTGTAGAATTTACATAATAAAATTCCATTCATTTGAAAGTTATCTGTGGGGTGATTACCATAATTTTAAGAACGTTTGCATTCTAATCTCAATCTGTTAAAAAATCCTTCTATTTTCCTATATTTTTGACAAGATTTTGACATTGTTTTGTCGCTGAGATGTGATTGCGACTAGCTTTTAATTACGGGATTACCTTTAATATTTAGCACAAAAATAAAAAAAATCATAAGCATACCATAAACAAAATAAACCATCCAATAATAAAGCATCATCATACTGTACAACTCAAAAATCAATTACCAACATTATATTCGAAAAAAAAAGCGCTTTGCGCAGACAAATTCACGCAACTGTTACTATTGTGTTTTATGTACTGTACTCACATAATTACTCAGTTCAGTAATCAGCTGGAAAAAGCCTTCATCCTGCTAACTAGCTGCCGAAGTATAAAACTGTAGGGAAGTAGGCATTGAGTATTGTGAATAAGTAATGTGTGGTTCCGTAGATATTTATTCGTTAGTTAATTTTTTATATTTATAATATTATATTTGTGTTTTTGTAATTTAATAATTGCAAAAGATTTGTATCTACCTAGGAAATTAAAAAACCTCTAAACTAAAAAAAAAACAAATTTACCTATAGAATAAAGTTGTTAATTATTAAAGACTTTATTTCTATGCATGTGAAATTGATTTTAATAAACTAATCACATTTTATTGAACCAAGACTCTTTTTCCAAGAATCGAGGAGATAATAATAGAGGTAAAGAATGTATTTGAGGAAATGGTACCACTTCATTCTTTTCTGCCGCCAAGTAGTCAAGCTTTGTTCCAGGTTGAAGGATATTTTATGACTGCCTGCAAAATTACAGACACGTAAACATTACATAGTAAGTAAGTAGGTAATCATTTATTTACCAGAAACTTAGCCTAGGTAACATCAGTGGTTTCAATAAGGGATGGGTATAGCTTACAAATAGTTTATTTAAGGTAGGTAATTATTATTATTAAAGAATCAGGAATCCTTTTCATGTAACAGATATCCTGTCCACTTTCGTCATGAGGACAATCTGCCTGTTTAAAAAAAAAAAAAAACATGTACCGGAAAATAAAACAAAACAATACCTCTCCAGATTTAAATAAAGAATGACTCTAAAAGGTTTTTAATAGAGACCCAGACCCTTTTGAAAACAATTCTTTATAAATAGTGTCTCGATAAAGTATTTTGTAGTTTATTTTATGACAATGGCGACGGCAAACAATAAGCCTTTAGTGGTTGTCTATCGAATATTTTTATGTCTATTCTAGGAAATACAGCATTATGGAGGAAAATTGTCTTTGTAGTGAGGTTTCTGGCAGTAATTTGCAGGCTTCATAATAAAAAGTAAGCTTTTATAGGCATTCTGTTCATGTATAAGATAGGTAGTTTTTTTTTTCGTCTTGGTCTGGATGTTATATATTGGCATTGGACCGAATTCCAAATTAGCTAGGTACCTACATCACATTGGCCCAGCAAAACATACTTTATTTGACATACGAATAGTCACGACTTTGAGTTAGAATCTTTGCTGTAGGTTTGACGGAGCAATGAGGGTTTTCAGAAATGACGTTCTCCAGGTGGCAGCACCGAGACGTCAGGTCCGGGCACCTGGTAATATTGTCAAAGCGCCTATACAGGGTGGTCCAAATAGTGATGTCATAAAAAATGTATTTGTTTCCTCATGCCTCCAGAAGACTAACAAACGTTATACAAAGCAAATTCGAAAAGTTATAAGTACAAATAAAAACGTTTCCTTACACATAATTTATCCTAATGTATGAATTAATGTAACTGCAAATTATTATTACTAATCGAAAAGTATTATTATCATTGTAGTATGTACATAATTAACATATTTTGTAAAATTTAAATGAACGGCTCGCCAGCACATGAACCCTGAGAGGTTTTCGTTGTGTAATAAATAAATAATGCCCATAGAGTATCCGAAAATACCCTCTACGATTCTTGATAGCTTTCGAGTTATAATTATTTTTTTAAATTTCTTGAAACTTTTAAGAGAACCGATTTAGAAAAAACATTATCTTTATTTTTACACGGCTTATTCACATTCTATTTTTGCAATTTTGATCAAGAAAAAGGAAGAATTTACGTTCTTACACAGAGTCGAAATTTTCGAATCAACTTTTTTATGATATTGTGCTTGTCTACATTCCGCCTAGGTTTTTGAAATGATTTAGAAACCGGGTGTAATTTTATTTGAAGTAGAAATTTTGACTGTTTCACTCGAACGTAAATTTCTCCTTTTCGATCAAAATGTTTGTATTTTCATGAAAACCCTTTTTTTTGTTCCTACACATTTTTTCTCATACTCAGAATGACTAAGCATTCACTAATATTGCTCACCCAATGTTGGCAATTTCAAAACATATTTCTCCAGTGTTAAAAGTTAGTCTGACCGTTTAGCTGTAAAAACGTCACATACAAACGAACTTTCACATAACATTTAGGGATACACAACAAAGGTTCAACTGGCTACGGAACCCTCTTCACGCTGCTACCGCAAAAACGAACATTACCGGTACAAGGATGTTACATCGACCGTGCTAATAAGTACGCGTCATTACTCTAATGGTGAGGAGAATATTCTTGGTGTAACGTTAGATTTTAATGATTGAATAGTATTAGGGAAGACTGGTTCCTACAGACAAACATATTGTTATATTAAGCAAGAAAATTTTGGGTACATCACAAGACTTAGTCGTCATCTTCACGGGCGAGAAAATCGCGGCGATAGTCACGCTGCACTGTGCCTTCAAATACAATAATCTCACTAAAGACCTTGATCATCGGCTCCGCACACTACTAAGCATCATTTAAACTGATGATAATGATATCTGTTACTATAAATAGTAATAATATCAGCCTAATTATTGTCTCACTGGCAAAGGTATTTTCTCTTTTGGCACGTGCATAAAAAACCACGTCAAACTTCAAAACTTCTTCTTCTTTTACTGCGGTTAGTGTCATTTTATTAACAAATCTATAGAACTGACATGATAATATAAATTAATAATATTTTTTTGATTAAATTAATAATTAATAAAATGTTACCTTAGATTACACTTAGAATAAGTTAGTTGCATGTATACCTAAATAAGTCCTCTTCCTTCAAATTTTTCTTTTGCTGTGCCCGACAGTATGTTTACTTACCACCTAAGCATATACATTGTGGAATGCAATAAATGATTGAGTATTGAGTTTTAAAGCCGCCCATGGGCCTCTGATTTGGCTTCACATGCCATTGAGAAATATCTCTCAGGCGTTTCAGGTTTTTGAAGCAAGTGATAATTATATAATACGCACATGAATCCGAAAAGTCAGAGGTGCGTTCGAAAAAAAAAAAAAATAATAAAAAAAAAAAAATATAATACGCACATGAATCCGAAAAGTCAGAGGTGTGTGCCTTGGGTTTGAACTCGAGACCTATGACTTGGCAGTCCGACAGTCACACCACTAGGCTATCACTGCTACATCAGACTCATCAGACTTATATTAACTATAAGTCCAGGTTTCCTCACGATGCTTTTCCTTCACCGATGTTGTCTGTGACTAGGTAATAATAAAGTTATATAAGGATTACTTAAAGGCTTTAGTTTGACAACTCTTTTTCTGTCTGTTTTTTGTATTCCTGTAAGTAAAATAACTTGTTTAAGTAAAATCTCTTCCGATCTACAAAACAAGAACATCCACTGGCACCTAACAAAACCACTCATGAGACAAAAAGGTTTTAACCTCACGGAACCCTAAATAAACTGCGAACTATCTACCACAAAAACTTCGTAGATATGCTACATCGAGCGTGCTAATTAATAAGCACGGATCATTAGCCTAATGGCAAGACATGTTCAGTTTGAGGCTTTTTTCATTCACTTTTACCCATTCGTTCATTTAATCGTTCATTCAGCCGTTCATTCGCTTTAAATGGAAAGTTGCATGACGCGTAAAAGGTTCAAAATTGATAGGGCTCGTGAAAGTATTGCTAAAACGATGAATATGTATTGGCTTTACGAAAAAATTCAAGAGTTTAAAGTTTTAAAAAAAGTTCCACGAAAACAAGAGAACTAGACGAGAAAGAAAAAAAGAATATTGGTACCTGGTACCTACACATACTATTCCATGTTTATTGGTCACACCTACTTTTATTAGGTATTACTTGTCAAAATTTTCGGAATATCGTATAATTTTACAATGTGAGCACCATACATCTATTACATAATTAATGTATCTGTCATTCCTTAATTTTTCATTCTTTTTACCTATCAATTTTATTCTAGGTGCATCGTCTGCACATACGATTATATATTTAATGTATACAAGATATTGTGAAAACATTTTAAAAGAGTAACGGAAGAGTTTCTTGCCCATTCTTCTCCATACGAAAACGACCTTTTGGAAGGGACCGACCAAAATCTTTTTTTTTTTTTTTGAGAATTTTGATTTTCAAAAGTGCCTTTTTTGTGACTAATTGAAATAAATTTTTGACTTTGACTTTGCCATCAAGCTACATTGCTGCGTTCCGGTTTGAAGCATATTTGTGCTGATGACAAATTACAGGCACATCACTCATGACTTCATGCCTTCATGGGACATTCTTTTCTGATTTCTCTTTGAAACTATCTGAGGGGCAATTCCCGTATTTTTAATAACGATCACATTCTTTTGTTAGTCTCAATCTATCAAAAATACCTCTACACATACATACACGTTTGTCAAGTTTTTGACATTGCTGAGATAAGATTGCGACGTTATGGGCCCATTCATACGTACCACAACTATACCACATTGCAGCGATAAAATGTTGGCAAGCAGTGTTTACGTGTGAGTAGTGTCGCTGCAGCTTTTTGCAGTTGCGTTGTGGTAACTATAAAATTTCGATGTGGTTGCGTTGTCGCTAGTGTTTGCAGAGAGACAGATCGACTTCGGCATTCGTAGAGGATCACATTGACGCAATGATGTGTTTGCGATGTAGCCGGCTGCTAGTGTGCGGTTTTGCGGGTGGTTATGTCGCAGCCAGAACGCACAGTTGATTTTGACGGCCAAATATAGTCTGTGTGGATATACACTATTCGTTTTCATACAAATAGCGCCCGCGGTTGCTGTTGTGGCCCCTACTTACGTGTTTTATTCGTGGTTTCGTACCTAGCCAGGCACTTTACTTTGTTTTTATATTAATACTAATGCTATCAAAACGGTGAAGGAAAATATCGTAACAGAATTAATTAAAAACGCATGTTCTAGGAGCAAAAAATTCGAAGACATGTGACGTCCACCAATCCGCACTGGGCCCACATGGTGGATTACCCCTTTTATAGAGAGGCCTGCGTCCCAACAGTGGGATTATTATAGGCTAATTATGATAATTGATAAGCTTCTGAAGGTGATGGTCGAAGTTCTTTTCTTTGCTATCATTTATACAAACTGGACAATCGGCACAAAATACGAGTTTAATCTATGCTTTATATTCGACCTCTTTCAATCGATATTTTCAACAATATTTCAATCGTTACTTTCGAAGCAAACCGTGACCATACCCGTTCTGAATTTCTATCAGCAAAAAGTAAAACGCGTTAATGGGACCATTTGTAAGCAAAACGAGATTTCAGACATTTATTTCTTTCAATCTGATTATGCGAACATTGGAACTAAATTCTGGACCTTTTTTACTCATTGACCAAACTGTAGTTCGACTTAAATTGATGGTGTACCTTTGTGTTGAGGCTAAAGCCTGATGTTCATGGTCCAATTTAAATGTCTATGGCCTATCTATAAAAGTTGTAGCAACTATAAAAGTTTTACACTGTTCGGACTTATTTATTATTTATATTAGATTTTATTGTGTGCCACAGACAATAAACTTGCTTCGTGTAAATGGAACTTAAACGGGCTCAGAACTGATTAGAGTTTCATCTGTTTTGAGCCGAGAGAAATGCATCTGTTATTTTGAGGCAAAATTGACTAACCTTTCTTAAAACTACATTTTGGTCAGAAACTAATCAATCGGATGCGACTGAAATACCTCAGTTTTTATAGGTACAAAAACCAAGACACAGTCCCTTAGTTTTTTCCAGAATTGCAATCATACTCAATATTGATACTAACTTTGTTTCCAACTTTGTCAAATTTAAATTTTCACAACAGGCATGATTTTTTACCTTACTGCGGCAATGTCAGGAAAGGGTTTCGCAACTCACAGCCTATATTTGTACGTCATGTACACTACAGCGCAAAAAACAATCTAGTCAAGGGGTATCGTATTACCCAGTAACTGAGTGTTGGAGGACAGATAGGCGACTGCCTATCTGACCTCCTCATGTAAAATACTGGTATTCAGCTGCATCCGGTTTAGACTGGAAGCCGACCCAAAAAAAGGGCAACTTCTAGGTTTACTGACTTAAACAAATGACTACCATAGTATCTCATTAAAGGAACCATTGATATCTCAACCATACAATCAAAATAGATAGAATATATTTTATTGTAGACTAAAAATTGTTGTTATCAGCAAAAAGGAAAACACTTCTGCCTCTCCTCTTGAAATGATATCTTCTTCTACGACCAGCCAAGCGACACTAATCTTTATTTTATTTCACGTAGTTAATTCTACCAATCGTCCCACACATAAACCTCAAAATCACGAAGCTGTAACGTTACACAAAATACATCAAAATAACGCTCCAATAAAAATGGCACAAGCGATTTTAAACTCTAAAAATATAGCGAAAATAACAGCTTAACATAACAAATTTATGTCGTTTCTAGGACAATAAATTGCAATTTGCGGCCTCACAGCCATTTAATGAGGCCTCATTCAGGGTAGAGATGAAATTTCACACTGAAAATTTCAATTTTGTGCTATCCAGTTAACAGTTAACAAGTTGTATTCAGAGTCGTATGAAAAGAGTGCTTTTGCCCTATTTTCGGAGCACTGACTTCAATTATCAGTAGTGTTTTGGTCTGCTGTTTGTTTGTTTGGTCGTTAATTTTAATTATTACTTTGTTTATGAAGGTTTATTAATTAAGGCCTCGTTGGTATGAGGTCCTGGGTTCGATTCCCGGGTCGGGCAAAGTGTTATTGGGTTTTTCCATGTGGAATTTCTCAGTAGCAGCCCGGAGTCCAGATTTGTGCCCGGTTGGTGCCAATAATCTCGCTCCCTATTAGGTATACCTCTGCCTAACCCTGCAGAAAATACAGCGTGATGTTATGTTATGCATTAATTATGGCCAAATACACGGTTAAATTAATGGCCTTTTTTTAAACCAGATATCGTTTTCCTTATCCTTAAATTATTACGCAAAAGACCAATACTTGTGTTGTTCGATAGCTAAGTAGTGCGTTTATAACTCTTGAAGCACTGATCTGACTTAGATACCAAAGTAATTTTACTTTTAGTATTATGTTCTCAGGCTCTGTTTTAAAATACAGTCTGACATTGAATTCATTGACAATCTGTCACGGGGTGAAAATACTCATAATTATGAAGACATTTTGAGGTATGGCCAACACTGAAACTTTAACCCCTTGAAAGATTGACAGTTAATTGATGGTCAGCCTGTATAGTATCTATATGCAAGTGGAACCATCTCACAGAAAGGCTTGAGTTGCAGCAGTGGGAACTTTATGTGATTATTATAAGTGGAACCGGGGCTCCAGCTAGTCATTTGTGGCGGCATCTACATCGCCATTTGCGAACTACGCATCACACTGACGTGACGCGAATCCTGCATCGTGAAATCAGCATGTATATAACTTCCCAACATCAATCGTCGGGCAGTTGTCCACCAGACACGACACCCGTCTGGTCGGCGGATCCTCCTTTTTCTACGGAGGATGAGGGAAATTTGCACCCTGTCCATCATACCGCTGTACACTAAAAGCGGTCATACATAGACAGCTTGCAACAGTCAGGATCGACTGCTTCAAGCTTTACATGGAACCGCTCGACCAGTTGCGACCGCTCCGGGCGGTCAGCAGCACGGTGAAATGTCATCGTGTGGTCAAGCAGTTGTCAGGCATACACTGACTTTTCGAGCTGTCGACTGCTCTCGCGCAGAACCCCTCCATTCGCCCTCTCCATTCCACACCAGCGTTGCACGCGCTACTTTTTGATCTAAGTTGAAACCGACTGCTGCAGCACTTATCAATGGCAGTTTCAAGATGTTGACTATGACTGCACGAGCGTTCCGTGTATTTTGATCACTGGGTAACTGCTCGAGCAGCCCGTGTAAGCCCGCCCTAATAAAAAGAACACCAACAACACTTAACTGACCTCTTAGTTCAGCTTTTCATAAACATTATTAAAAACGAGTACCTACAAGAAAGAAAATTCCTGCATTTTTCTTCATTCTCTCCGCAAAGCTTTGTAATTATAATTTATCACTATTAAGTAAAGTAATCAAAACATTTTACTGAGACTCATAACTTGCTTTAAATTTTCTTTTTCTTCCTATTTTAATCTCTAAAATGATCTTTATAATACTGCCCTCTCTTTTCTTTGACATGTAAATGACAAGGACAGCTAATGTTTTAAAGCGTTTTTATGTATTTTCTTATGACAACAGAATAAAAGTAGAAGTTTCGTAGAATTTCTTTTCGACAGGGACAATGTCAACGCTTTTTACAGCCTGTAGAGAAAGTATACTACGGATGAAAAGCGAAACTATAGATAAATAACGAGTCTGACAAGAATGTATCGGATTGTTTTATATATTGCATATTATGAATGGCACGTCGTTTACTTAATGGTTTTAATCTAGCCTGTTAAAAATATCCGGGAACAAGATATGTTTATAGAAACACTTCAAACTCAAACTCGAAACTCAAAGCATTTATTTCAATTAAAACCATTTACAGGCACTTTTTAAAAGACAAGGAGTCGGTCAGTTAGTCAAAAAGTTGAAGTTGCACGTTCTGAGATCTCTATAGAGAAGAAAGTAACAAGAAACTTAGAGGGCACTCTTTTAAATCAAGATATTGCAATATCCTGGGTACATACATTATTCGTGTTGCTTCTATATGTGAGAAAGTGTTAAAAATATATATATATATATTGCCGTTTTGACGTTTGCAGCAATTGACGTTTACAACAAAACAAGGCACGCCACCTAGCGGCAACTATCAGGACTAGAGTCGCGCCTAGACAGAGTCGGGGCGTTTCCGGTCGGTTACGAGGTTGAACAGAACGCTCCAAGTCGGGGCATTCCTTATCCTGGCGGTCGAGCAGTGAAGACGCTTCGGAACTGTCCTACATTTTGTTGAACCATCATCATCATACTAGTCTGTTATTAGTTATTAATGGCAAATCGTAGCTCAAACCATCCTGATGATCCGTCATATATACGAATGAAATTAAGTCCTGGCAGTTAAGAGATGACCAGTCTGATTTGACGACGCTCGTTTACGAACATGACGCGTGGATCGGAACCATCCAGCACAACTATTCTGTAGGAAAACGAATGATCCAACACACGCTCCACCATCAGCGAGACATTTAAGTGAGCATGAAATACTCCCAACTGCCATGCTCTTTCAATACATCATAATAATAAAACTTATAATCATTTCCCAGTCATAAATGAACCTCAAACTTTACTCAAAATCCCTGCGACCACCAGACCAATAACTTACAGGTAATTTCAAGTGTAATGTAATTAAAGTTTATTATGCGTAAAACAAATTAAACCTTTACGACTGGAAGTAAAACAAACGGCGGCGCCCTTATATTCAAATTGTTTTGAATTCTAATTCAGATCGTTAATTGCGACACACAAAGCTACCTTGCTGTTTTATTTGTCTTCTTAAAAGGACACTGTGAATCTTGGACACAGAATAGATAGGCACAGAAGGTTGCTTCGTACAACGAGCGAAAACGCATGCTCACATAGACACGCTTCACGTACACTAACGAACATAAATACCTTAGGTCGTGTCCTATTTAAAAGCGATCGTCGCATTAATACGCGATCGGCCGTGTGTATATGTCACTTTTTGTTCGGAAAACCTGAAAGCGCCCTCTGTCGGTACGACCACGCGTTCAGGTTCACCGAACAAAAAGTTCGAACGTTCGTGTATTCGCGCGACGATCGGTTTTATATAGGACGCGGGGTCTTACGCCAGAATAAAAAGGAATTTTCTCCTTTACAATTGATTGAAATTTTATGGCGCCACGAACATAGTCGGCTTCATACAACGAGCGAAAACGCATGCACCCATGGACACGCTTCACATACACTCACGAGCATAAATACCTTACACTTACGCAAGATTTAAAAGCAATTTTCTCCGAAAATATTGATAGAAATGTTATGGCGTCACGAACATAGGTATTCTCAAAACCATTCTACGATGAAATAGGTCTTTTCTCAAAGTTGCAATCGTTATTTCACGAGAAACTCGCTTTTGAATGCAACGTAAGTGTAAGATGTTTATGCTCGTAACTGTACAGCGAGTACAAGGGCACTCGTGACTGGCATTCGTTGGAGATGGTTTGAGATCTCCGTACGTACGCGTCTAGGTATGTGTGCGAGCGCCTGTTTTCGCTCTTTGTATGGAGCCGACCTTTTGTACCTATCTATAAAAATAGAATTCTACCGAGGTCATATAAATAAATACTCTATGTACCTTATAACTATCAGTTTAAGTTAAAGCAGCCCTGGCTGAAATTGTAAATCAGTTGTGAATGTATACCTCTCTCTTTCAGTTTGGTATAAACGTGAACTTTATCATTCATCATCATTTCAGCCGAAAGACATCCACTACTGGACATAGGTCTCCTCCAAGCACCGCCACTTCGACCGGTTCTGTGCTTCCCGCATCCAGCGGATTCCTGCAGCCTTCGTGGAACTAAATCGATGCCTAATATTTTTCTATACTGGCAATAATATTTTTAAGCCATAGACAATAAAACGCATCGATTTAGTTCCATATTTTATGCAAAAATAATATTTTAACGGTGACGCCTCCGGCCGTCGCGCGCTGGCACCCGGAGGCGCCACTGGTCCCTAACGGGTGCGCGCTATAACCGACCCCTCTGGGTGCCGCTGGGGCTGAACCGGTTAAGGTCATCGGTCCACCTTGTTCCCACAAGGTGGACCGATGACCTTAACCGGCCTTCTAACACATCGTCTTCTGGTACGCGGTTGTCATTCCAGAACCTTTCGGCCCCATCGGCCATCTATTTTACGAGCAATGTGCCCATTGCCACTTAAGTTTGGCAATTTAAAACGTGAATTTACTCATTCAAAATAATAGTTATAGTAGTAAGTAACTTGTCTGTTTTGGGGATAATTATTAATATATATTTATATAAAATTAAAATCATTCGTAATCATTGGCTGTAAGTCTTATTTATTCTGTTTTGTTTCAGGTACAGCTATTACTATCACGGTGCACAGAAGGGATGATCACACCCACATACTTCGTCAGTACCAACGGTAAATATTTAACGACTTACTTTCTTTAAATTTCATTTCCATCCCACCATCATCTACATCCGGTTAGACTGGAAGCCGACTACAATATAATAAATGTATAGTTAGAAAAAGGCTGGCAGATGATGAGATTTTCGCTTCAATTTTTAAACGTAATGCCTAAATAAAAGCGCGGTGTGGGATTTTTAACGCTCGAATCAGCGCCGAAAGTTGAAAATCCATGGGCATGCTTTTAGGTTTTCATTTAGGTGTCACCTAGTGTTAGTAGGTAAAAAGGGGCAGGAATGTCATAACTCATCAACAAAAATCAGACCCTATGAAACTCAAACTCAACTCAAACTCAAAGCATTTATTTAAATTAAACCATTTACAGGCAATTTTGAATTGTCAAGGGGTCAGTCAGTCAGAAATATGAAGCTAGTTGCCCATTCCAAAGCGTAGGTTCCTATGGAGAAGAACGGGCAAGAAACCTCCACGGACACTCTTTTAAATCATAATTATTGCTACAAAATATTCTCCTAATCTCTATTATAGTTAATGGTCAGATATGGCTATTTACTATGCACCCTACTGCCCATCCACAAATTAAAAGTCTAAAAGGTATGTAGTAGCCTTCACCTGTCGGTAATCTAAAATCTAAGGTACTGTATACTGTATACTGAACTGTATATTACAATATTAGAAACTGAATACCAGTGTTTTGTATGGAGCGAGTATTTATCTGACGTCCACAACCCAGTTACTGGGAAATACGGATACGGACTGTTGTCAGATTTTCAGACTTCTGACTACCGCTTTTTTTTTTTGGTGGGAAATTATCAAACGTGTTAGACTCTTACTGACTAAAACCCACCCGTGTTCCTTAAGTTGCCTGTACGTTGCCAGGGGCCACGGTATCCCTTTCAGACTTTCTAGCAATTCTGACTACCCCTAACGATCGACAAATTACAGCCGGCTTAACGCGCTTTTCCAGCCAGGAAAATTTGGACTTCCCATTTTACTCAAAAACCTAGTTTCCCAAAAGTGCTCGAACTGAGCTCAACCCGTTAAAAACTGTACGTAGCTTCATAAGTATAAAAAGTTTTGTACTGGAGACAGTTCGGATATTCACTTTGCAGTATATCGGTTGAGCGGTACAGTTAAATAAAAAAAGTGCTTATCAGCTATGTTGGAGATGGTACCCGTTTTATTGGCTTTAAAGTTTTATGTTCGCGACTGTACTTCTATAAAGTTGGGGACACTACGAGTGTTGCGAATTTCTGCTGGGTTTTATTTGAGGTTTACGGGAAGTTATACGGGAAGGTATGTGGGATTAAGGAACCGTATAACGGTAGGAACAGTGTACGGAAGTATACAGGGTGGCGATTTAGTCACCTGCATCCGTCAGGGGGTGATCCTACCCAAAATACTGCACCACAACGCTTCAAACACAGATTTAAATCATTATATCAATTAGCCCTCACCTTACTTAGATCGTGAAAAAGCGTAGATGTAGTTACACTGAGAAGAGTGAGCTCACACATCCCACATGGAACAAAAGAAATTTTTGCTTTAAGTGAGCGAGACAATACCATTTATATGTCACTGTCAACTAAACATACACGTGACCATCTTTTCACGTGGTCAGACGAATCTAACGATTTAAATCTTTGGCTTCAAATGCATTGGAACGTCAAACAAATAAAAGAATATCGATTCTACTTAAACACAATTTCACAAGCTCTTGAATTCTCTCGAACTCTTTAAAGATAGATGTCATACGGCTGACCGTATGACATCTATCTTTAAAGAGTTCCACATTACTATTTCTTCGTGAAACGACTCCCCAAAGAGTAGAATTTTGTAAAGTTTTCTGCCTCGAGGCTTGAGTTGGAATGGACAGTCGTCCCTGAATTTCTTTCAATTCCCCTACGTATGTAAGCACTTATCATCATTCGCGTCGAAATATGTTCAATATTCAAAATGGCTCCGCTTACAAAAAGTCAGTGTCAATAGGATTACTTTAATGAAACGAAACGTCGAAACCATAACCTATCCATCACCAGTTTGGGCATTCTGGAGATAGAAAACCTATCTATCCATAGTTTTAGCGTCCTAATTATCTGTCAGAGAATAAGGAATCTTACCGGCCCACAATATCTATCGATGGGAGGGTCTATCGCTTACTGATAGCTATTTGTATAAAAAAAGCCAACGTATGCGTTCCAATAACGTGTTGACAGCTGTTTGTTTGACAGTTACTAAAGATGACAGACTGGTCTATCCCCCGAATTGCAGGGAAAAACGTATCTACACGCATTGTTTACTAAAAAAATAACACTTTATAAATAATCATATAACATGTCCGATTTATGTGAAAGTACATACGTTAACCCGAAGGGATTTTTAAAGGGTAAGAGAAGTTATCGACTTGGAAAGTGATTTTGGGGTCCAATCATTTAGTTCACAGAGAACTTACCTATAAATGCCGCATCTATCATTATGAGCATATTAAGTTGTTCTTAATTTAACCTTCCAGGGGCTTTATTATGAAGTATTAATGCCATCATTTTCCACCATCCTTTCCTTTTCCACCACCATCCTAGACGGAACTATCTCCGTCTCTCACTCTGGAATAATGGTGACATTAATACGTCATAATACGGCCCAATGGTCGCACCCTTGCGCCGAACATAAACAGTCACGCGCAGTCTGTGATTCCGCAACTTTACGTATCAAGTTTGAGAAGACGAATGAATATTTCCTGATATTGTATGGCACATAATAAAAAAAGTCTCATAACTATATAAATAATAAATAAAAAACATTATATTATATTCATATATATTTTTAAATTGTACTTAATAGTTAAACAGTCTGTGAAAACTCTAATTTTAACGCATATGACACAAATCAACATACAAAACAGTGAAATTTTATTTTCTAGTTTTGATAATTAATTGACTTTATATCATAGAGATCAGTCGACCTTATTATCAATGGCACCATGTTATAGGAATTCTAAAATAATATTTTTTATGATTCCCTCAAAATATGATGAAAAAGACACGTTATCAACGTCGCTGCCACTGAATTCACTGTCCAATTGAAATACTCTTCCTGTGCTGCCGAGTATTGAATTGGGTTGTCCTGTTCGTCTGACACATCATCACAGTTTTCATCTTCTGTTTCCGCGTCCTGTAGCATGCGAGATATCCGCCGTTCGAAGTTTCCGTAACTCATTGGTGCCGATTCTCTTGTCACAAATGCCTCTAAACTAGACTAAAAATCACTAAAATTTAGTTTATTCCTGTCAAACGACGATTTCCCATTTTGAAATAGACTAAAGTGACACAACATAACTATATTTTAGTTTTACAGCACTAAGATGGCACTGAGATTTTAATTTAGTGAAAAAGTCAATTTAGCTATTCTGAATTTGACGTTTTACACCTAAAATTTTGGTTGTCTAACTAAATCTGACCATTTTTAATCGCGTTTAAAAATGGTGTGGAGTACTATTAGTTGTCATGAACTAAAATTCACGCCAACATCTCGACTTCAGGTGCAAAAACAGTACTGTATATTTTTTCTTTTCTTTTGCTTAAATCTCGAAAACGGTGTGTCCTATCGCAAAAATAATGAAAATTTCGACCCTTTTGAGAAAGCCATAAGCCCCTAATACTCAACACGTAGGTAATATTTTTTTCTTATTTTCCATACAAAAAGTGAAAAATTCCATATAAAACACGCCTCTGGCTCTAAAAAAATTCACGGGGCAAACAAGTATGTACCACGCGGAGTCGCGACTGTCAAATTTGATTATAGTTGTACCAAAATTATTTTTAAATTTAGAGATATTATTTCCAGAATAGCTTTAAGATTCTCAAAAGTAAGGATTTTTAGTTATCGTTTTGTTAGTTTAGTTCGGTGTACAAGAGAATCAACACCATTGTCTACAAAAATAGTGCAATAAAAATAAATATACAAATATGAGATAATTTACTTAAAATAAAATAATTTTCTAAGCAATAGATACAAATGTAGACTCTGTACTCTAACAGAGAATCTAGTAATAGTTTAAATATGGAAATTAACTGTCATTCAGGTTCATGGCTTTTGAAAATAAGGTTTTAGGAATAATAGGCACTTGTTCATGTACCTACTTATAGTATTTCTCCAACACACGAAATCAAATATACCTCACAATCGACACAAGGTATCTTTAAAAATACAGCTCGAGCTTTAGTACTCGTATCTCGATGTTTTATACACGACTGAGCTCGCCGGACTGGCACGACAACCAAGATGGCGTTTACCCCCCATTATACCTCCGTTCCAAGTAATGCGCCGTGATTGGTCAGTCATGCCATCCACGAACTCAGTCGGTACTACAATAGTCAAAACAATACTTTTAATATTAAAATATGAATTAATTTTACATAGCGTATTGAATAAAATGCGATATAATTTACTATTGATAAAACAAATAACCAGAAATACTCACCCCGGTTTCAATGCCATTCCAAGGAATTTCTAGCACACGACAGGTCGCGCGCGGAATCTGGGACCGCAACCACAAATAAAGAAGTTTTTTGTTGTTTGTGACCCATGTCACAGGGGTACTGAGGAGCATTACTTCATCACCCCGAGGATATCAACGAAGCGCAACCTCCTATTGTTCATAGGTCGTGCAAAATCACTCAAATAAGTTCGCTGCGGTCTCAGAGACCGCGCGCGACCGCTGGAAGGTTAAATAAAAAAAGCAGTGAGTAATTTAATCACAGAAATATATCCTCAGATAAAACCACCATACCGAAGTAACCATAAATAAATAATGATGTTTCTTATGTCAATTACGTTTCATTACTCTAGCGTTTTGTTCAGCAAAATTCAGTAAAATCTTGTATCATACTAAAATAAAAACTCTGTAAGTAAGTTACTTACAGAGTTTTTATCTTAATATGAATTATAACTTAATCCAGTCATTTATTTAGAATGAAGAAATAAAGAAGTTTTTATAATATAGCTAAATATACTCGTTTTCTTTTAAAGTCATGTTGGTTGTAACGGAATGCACGTGAGGGAAAAGTATAGAACCATATCAGATTGTTTTCGTCAGATAGATATCCTTTATCGATGATTGTGAGACGACATTCACACGTCGTGCGTGAGAGTCAGGGCTTTTATCACTGGGCCATCACGGCACCTATAAGTATTTTTTGAATGAATGCATTAAACGAATTAATTGAATTGGATTAGTGTTGGTCGATTTTAATATAAATATATTTATGTTAAAATCGACCAACATTAATCCAATTCACTCGCTACATCCACAACACAATTATTTAACGCGGGAACTGACAAAGTAACAACACTAAAGCGTTGAAATGTTAAATTGGGAGTGAGGTATTAAATTCCACTAACTTTCCCACCGTCTGTTTATGGCAGATACGAACGAGAACATAATATTATGTAGTAAATAGTATACAGACAGATATACGAGGATTTTCGTGTCGATGGTTGTGTGAGGGGCTCGTGGACGGCCGCACGGGTCGACGGGTTGGCTTGCCGCGGTTGCTTCGTGGATCGGTGACCATCCATTGCATACCGAGACTCTTCCATGACTCGGAAAGCACGTTAAGTTGTTGGGCCTGGCTGTCAATCATAGATCTTTGACATTCGTAACGGGTAGTCAAAAGATTGAAAGTCTGACAACGAGTCTTACCAAGGGGTATCGTGTTACCCAATAACTGGGTTGTTGAGGTCAGATAGACAGTCACTCCACGTAAGATATTGGTATTCATCTGTATCCGGTCAGACTGGAAACCGACTTCAACATATTTGGAAAAGGGCCAGATTGACGAGATAATTTTTTTTTCTGAAATCCTTACTGAAAAATTTAAAATAAACGTTCGTTTCCTGTTACAAAATAACACCATAATGTGAAATTACGAGTTAATTAGCCTGTTGTTTACATGAGTTTATTGCAATTTTAGCCGCAAAATGAATTCATTAGCTCATGCAAATTATTATGTTGTAACCGTTGGTTGCTGATTCATTAAAATGTAATTAACTTATTACCGGGTAAAATTGTGGACGTCAAATGTCAAAAAAAAATAGTGTAGACCCGAAGGGTTAGAACGTGGAAAGATCTTATGATTCGAAAATATAACCTGAAGGCCAATTCCCGTATCCAAAAACGTTAAAGAACTACACACAATCTCATCTCAGCGACAATCAATATAAAACATTGGTAAAAAAAAAATACTGGGAAATAAGAGGTATTTTTATAACATAATGAGATTGAGATTAGAATGCGAGCTTACTGAAAAATACGGGGATTGCACCTCTGAACACGAAAGTCTGAAATTGACAACACGCAATGAGCAAGCATGATGATGCTATGAGAAGAGGCCTTCGCCAGGCAGTGGGAAAACTACAAAATCTCTAATTGTTTTAACATCGCATAAAATTCAAAATATTTTATTTCACATAAACCTTCAAGGGCACTTATGAAACGTCAAAAGCTAGGTGCACGGCTCCAATTGGTCGTTTTCTATGGAGAAAGAAAAAAACTCCACGGTTACTCTTTTAAAAATAATTGGCTTTTAAAATATTTTCAAATACCTAACAGTGTTAATAAGTATGGGAAGACAGTGTAGGTCTTTCACCAAGTACCAGGTACTTAACAAAATAGAAAATGGTCAACAAATCTACAGTCCACTAAGCCTACAGAGTTCTCACATTCACAAAATAGAAAAGAATCGAATTAAAGATTAATTATTTACGAGTAATAAAAATAAAAACCATTTAAAAGAGGTTTTTATTTTTATAATTACAGCTGTGATAAATCTGAATAATTATCATGTCCACAAAAGCCGATAGCCAAAAGTAATAAAGAATTGAAATTAAATTGTAGATATATAATAGGATGATTATGTCAAAGAAGAATGTGAAAAAAGAAACATGGTTTTTTTGGAATAAAGCCTATAGAAACTAATATGAATCGCGCGCGTAAGATTGTAGTAAGCGAATACCTTCAGGGTCTTACTTACGTCGACACTGAAAGACTGTTCGCCAGGGAATCATAAATAATAAGTGCTAAAGCACACACACACACACAAACACACCCACACACACCGTTGTTTGTACCTACTCACACACTTATTCACGTATTTCCTTGCATGCCTTAAAATAAAAGTAAATACATTATTTTTAATCTAATTATATTCAATTCAATTCAATTTTCAATTCAATTTTTATTATTTTAATGAAACTTAAAATGACTGTAACTTAATTTGTACGAGAACTATTTGTATCATTATGTTATTACTATAGCAAATCATGGTTGTAGGAGGAAGGCGCCGGTGTCTGTCACACAGTTAATACTAGCACAGAGATCGTCGTTAACTCTATCTTTGAAATGCTCAAAACTCTGTAAATTGTATTTTTGTTTAGGATAGATGAGTTGTACCAACATTCTATTAAATAAAATAAAATATACAATATTATTATTTCGTTTATTTAGCTTTTTAACATTTTTTTTTTTTAAACGATGTATAATCATTTTATTAAAAATAGTGTTCCACCAATGTGGGAGCAGGGTCAAAGCTACTGGTGGTTAGGGCTGCAGAGAACGGAACCTCCTCACAATACGAGACGTATCGCGGAGTCCTGCCTTCTGAATCAGGCCCTTGATCCAATCGCTTAACGAGAGTTTCGAGAGTTGTTGGTCGAGGCTTTCGACCATCTGGCCATTGGCCATTGTCGTAACGGCCAATGGCCTGATGGCCGAGCACACATTCCACATGTCAACAACCTCGTGTGCTAAGTCGAGATTTTTTTTTTTCTCTTGCTCAGCTTTCACGAGGTTCTCGTCATGTGGAATGGTAGCATCGACTATCATTGCGCGGCGCGCAAATCAGTCAACACTATATCAGGCTTATTGGCAACAATAGTCCTGTCAGTAATGATAGACCGATCCCAGTACAACGTGATATGGTAATTTTCGAGAACTGGGTCGGGCACACACTTGTAGTATGGTACCTCAAAATCCACAAGTTTATATTTCAAAGCAAGTTGCTGGTGAATAATCCTGGCCACTTGGTTATGCCTGTGCAAGTACTCGCCGTTAGCCAGACGAGAACAATCAGAGATCATATGTCTGATGGATTCACCTCCGGTAGTTATTCGTCATTTCACTATTGAGCTTACTGTAAATAAATGGTCACATATAAAGAAAGGATCTGTTGCCAAAAAAGAGTCTACATTTAGGTTTATGCCATTTGGGTTTATTTTCATTTCTAAGAGAGCGCACATTGGTGTATGTTAACTCACTAAGGGCATTTTTGTAGTTTCAGTGCCACTGCCATAATGTACAATGGGCGCACACGCAAAAATCCAGTCTCTTGATACAGTGTGTCAGTCGAGAAGCGCATTGTTTTCTTGTAAGTTACCTTAAGAAGAGCCCGTTGAGCGCGCTCCACTTTCATTAGATGCGTCTTATGTGCTACACTCCATGTTATGATGCAGTAGTTTTTATTTTATTTTATTTGTTAGGGACAAAAAACAGTTACATGCCAAGCTTAACTAAAGATTCTTAAATTAGCAAAGTACTTAGAAATACATCTAAATATAATCTATTCCATATTTATGTTACTACACATGTAACCCACACCATTGTCCACGAATTCACAAAAAAAAAGTTAAAAGAAAACAGACGTACAATACAGTGTGCATCATAAAATACTATTAAAAAGAAGAAGAAAGAAACAAAAAATATATATATATATACTTAGGAATTTAGTAATTCTATTACTCTCGCCCTGTAGTTAAGAACAGATTGGCAGAGTGTGTGATAAAGCATTTTCAAAACAGTGTCGCTAGCAATCCGGCCCATTTTTTTGAAAATGTGTATGAGCTTTCTAACCTGACCACTTACATGCTCTATTTGTTTTGACCAGTTAAGGTGTTGGTCTATGTGAATGCCAAGATACCTGATGTGTTTGACTTGCTCAAGGCTTGGGCAAGTACATCTTGTTGGTTCACTACCATCACAGGAGTGCAATTTTATTCAGAGATGGTCCGGTCAGGAAGTTCATATGCTGACGCTAAAATTCACAACCTTTGTTTTATCTACGTTAAGCGTCAGTGGATTGTGGGTAAGCCAACTAAAAACCAGGTTTACACCCGTGTTAGCAGCCTCCCAAGCTTTGTCAAAGAAAACTATAGACGTATCATCAGCGTAGGCAAATATTTTTGCTCGGTCCAGTTCCAATGTGCAGAGGCTGTTTATGTATACGATAAAGAGGGTCGGCCCGATCACACTGCCCTGAGGAACTCCGTAGTTTAGGCTGGCATAATTATAATAAGTTAAACAACCACTTGGTCGCAACGGCTAACTAGCCAATTTCTATAGTTTACCTGGCCCGTGCGACCTAAAGTCGTGGTGGTGGCCATTTAGTGCGCGAGATCCCATAGTCCAGTCATTTGGTAGTTTTACCTGGATGGTTTTCTGGTGAATTGCCGACGTATTCTATTCGAATTTTCACTTTGCCACCTCATTTCTTTGCCAATCGCGCCGCCATATTGGATAAATGGCGTCCAAAAACTCACATATCTCGTTTCACACTCATTTCATGCAACGTGAAAATTTGCACCAAATGATTGTATTATTAGTCATAAAAATATTAAAATGCCTCTTTTAAAAGCACTATCTACGTCTCGTTACTCGTGAATCACCCGAAAACATAAACAGATTTGTATCAGAGCAGCAACGAGTTTATCCAATTTAAAAAACTACAAAAAATATTTTGTTCATTTGCTTTTCAACCATTAAATGGAACTGTGTGAATAGTGTATGAATTCATATATGACACATGTATATGTAAATCTAGGTTTATCTATTTGGCCGGTAGCTCATAGATAAAGTCGGACCGAAAATAGTTTTTTTTTTTCGCCCGACAATAAAATTCGGCCTGGTTTGCGTTTTCGCCCGAAAAAGTTGAAACGTCAGTGAATAAAATTTGGCTTTTTATTAAGTAAATAATTATTAATAAATCAAACAATCTGATATTATATGCAAGAAAAAGCATTTGTATCTGCATGTTCACAGTTATTGTGCTTTTAGTTGTTGTAACTATGGATTTATTCTAAATAAATGAATTGAAATTATTAATTTTCCGGCCGAAAACGAAAGTTGCTAAAAATGGATATTTAAACCGAAAACGAAATTCAGTCGCGCTTACTTCACATGGATAAAATATATATATATAACACGATTTCTCGCGGATTAGGTTTGTGTTATAAGGGGGTCTAATTGACACTGTAAAATAAAATTATCATTATTACTAAAACATTACATATTTTATAAGTTCTTTAAAGCATTGATAGATTTTAGAAATGAACTCCCCTGTACCTATATACTTTTTCAAGATGGCTGCTTAGTGCATCCCTATATTTAAAGTACCAGCATCCAAAGCTTACCCTAATATCTAATACATGACATTAGCATAACTACACCAGCTTAATTAGTCATCAATTGTAATTCCTATCTAATTAACGAACCATTGTTCCAGTGATGCGACACTGTGGTCCCGGGCTCGCGGGATTAGCGCCGACACCCCGGACTACCCCGGGAATTACGGTGAGTAATGGACGGAGTTATTAATGCGGCCCTCGGGATAGAGATATCCCGGAGTAGCGATTAGTAACGAGTGTTGTAGGGTTATTTTTATTGTTTTGAGGTTACTAAAGAGCTTTGCATTATTAATTAAAAAGCAGCCTGTAGTTGTTTCACTGTAGGGTTCAAGGCTTTTCTTTATACAGATGAGGAATGAGCTTCAACTACCATGCTGGCTCACTGCGAGTTCTGGGGTGGTATTATGACGTATTGATGCCACCATTATTCCAGTGTGAGTGAGAGACGGAGCTATACAAGGCCGCTAGCACCATCTTTTTTTCGCAGTGGAATAATGATGGCATTAATACTTCATAATAAGGCTCCTAATTCCAAAATTAAACGTGTCCATAGATTCAAATATTCTATATTTAAATCCTTGCTGCCCGTTGAAGTTATTTTTTAAACAAATATTCGACTTTGTGTTAGTGTAGATTAAGTTAATTTCAAAATGAGTTGAAAGATAATAGTAGCAAATTAGCAATACTATTGAAAAAGTCATAAAAAAAATTAAGTTGTAGCTCAAACTAATATTTTTTTGTGTGAGGATTAAAGATTTATTTCCAAAAACACCTGTTTGTTTACATATTTGCAAACTAAGTTGCGAATGCAGGAAATATTATTAGTATCTTAAAGCCATCATAAACGATTGGTCCTTCAAACTACCCGGTTTCGTATAATTTGATATCAGATTTTCTGTTCGAAGACTTTATTAAGCTTCCAGATTTTTAAGTACCAGATTCAGAGGGTTAGTTAAAAGCCCGTAAAATAAAATCTGTTATCTCATCACTATGAACTTAAGATACTTCGCGAACCATAAGGTGGATTTATGGCATCTTGAAATTTTTACGAGACTTTTATGATAGTTATGTCAATATAAGTGAAGAAATACTTTATTTTAAAACTGTTCTAGCAGTTTTCTCAGCAATTTTTTAGGGTTCCGTCTGTCCGAACGAAAAGACGGAACCTGTTTGTCTTTCCGTCTATCACAGCCAATTTGCTTATTTTTTTTTTTTTTTACTTTAACTTAAAACGGCCAAGGTTAATGGACCGATTAAGTTGAAATTTGGTACACATATTAATTTCTGTGACCCAAACATCACAAACACACAAACAGGACAATCAATCAATCTCCCTAGCCTTTTCCCAGCTATGTTGGGGTCGGCTTCCAGTCTAACCGGATCCAGCTGAATACCGTATTTTACATGGTGCGACTGCCTATCTGACCTCCACAACCCAGTAACTGGGTAATAAGATACCCCTTGGTAAGACTGATTGTCAGACTTTCCGGGTTCTGACCCGTAACGACTGTCAAATATCCACGAATGGCAGCCGGGACCAACGGCTTAACGTGCTTTCCGAGGCACGGAGGAGTCTTGGCATGTTAAGATGGTCACCCATCCACAGACTAACCCTGCAAGCGTAGCTTAACCCAAACACGGACGTCTTACGTCTTGCACACTGACCCATGTGAAAGGGCTTACTGTGAGGGTCTCAATTATATTTATATTATAATTTTAAAATAAATAGTTTTAAAGTTATTTAAGACCAGCCCTTGTATCTCCGAAACTACGAAGACTAAAATAAAAAAAATGGAAATTGAAAATAGGTTACAGGAAAACCAATAAGAATCTATGGTCTTAAAATAACACGGTAAATATTCCAATATTGTGAGTACAAAGTTACATTTGCAGTTGGAACGTATGGGAGAACATGTTTTTCAACTTCGATGTTAAGTTTGTTCGGGGATAAATTCAACCCAACTACAGAACCCTTCATTGTGCGTGGTCCGACATGCACATGGCCGGTTTTCTGGGTATAAACGTTATAAGGCATCAGTGGTAATCGCTTTCAAAGCGTTTCGTATTTCTACAACAACTTTCAACAGGATTGACATAAGCTTATGTCAGTCCCATACATTTTTGATATCGTTACATACATCGCTGATAGAATGTCACTTTACCTTGGCCCTCATTTCTGTGTTCCAAAGCTAAGCCAAAATAACTATTACAAAATTCATGCCCGCTTCCTTGTCTCGTAGATGATCAGCTAAATCTCTTGGTAGAACGTCAAAGAAAGAAAGAAAATAAATTATTTTGACACAGATGTCATCACGCCACTTAGTTTGTCGATTTTAAGAGAAATGCTCGACTCTTCATTATTCCGACCGGTTACCGTTATTACAAGAAGTCACAACTCGCCATCATTAAAAACAAATACATTTTTCATCTCTTGAATCTTTGACTACACAAAAAGAAGAAGACAATAAAATTGTACCGTGTAAACACTACAGTGTTTAGAAAATGGAAGTATTTTTTTTTATGTCACTGGCAAGAAATTTGCGTCGTGTAAATGCGGCTTATTTGCATTCCAATTCTTTGCCTCTCATTAGACGTCAACATATCGTGTCAACTCGTGGTTACATACTTGTTTCCCGTTATACCTCGAAGATCACTACCTCAAGTCAAGTCTCAATTCATTCTGAATACTATAATATTATTTTATATCTTGAGAGGCAGCTATAACGCCACATACGAACACATCTACGCAATACATCTGACGTCACAAAATTTCTACATCACACAAGCAAAGCTATCCGCGAGATTCGAAGATAATTATACAACGGGCCACAACCCACCAGACGGTAGGCTACTGCTCGATGCGTTTTGTGTCACGGGTATCATGTCTAAAATACCCGTCTGGTGAGAGGTTCCTCCCTTTTTAATGGAGGATGAGGAAGTTTCCACCCTATTCCTTGCACTTTTCTTTAAACTTAGAGAGATTTGGAGGTACCAAATCTCTCTAGGTTTAAAGAAAAATCCAAGGAAAATGCTGTGAAAATATTACACGGTAGTGTTAAAACCTCTTGCGGCTCGATTGACCCAAATAGACCACCGTATTCAAAGTGTAATTTGTACGTACACTGCTATCAGAAGTTCGGGAACAGTTTGCGGGCCCGTATTTCGTGCTATTGAACATTAGTCCGTAATTACAGTTGGTTGCAAAAAATATAGCACAGTCATAATTTGTGATGATTACGATGTTATTGTAAGGTTAGGAAATGTATAGAGGAGGGTTAAAGATTTTTTAATCTTCTTCTTCTTAAGATTTTTTAATAATAAAGAATGATGTCATAAAGTGTTTCATGTGTAGGTATAGGTCTAAAATAAAAACAAAAATACTAAAATCTTTTGATTTTAAGTGACACTGACATTCAATAATTGTTTATCTTCTATTATATTTAACAGTATTATTACTCGTAATGTCTATCTATTTTAATCATATTTTATTTATTAACTTGTCATTTGAATATCAATGAAAAATAATTAAACAAAATAAAGATTGACATAAGACAAAAACATTTTTTTTACAAGATATCCTAAAATAGCCGAAATATCATTGTGTACAATCGTATCAATGGTGATAATTTCAAGTTGCCGTTACAATTATGTAGACAAGGTATGATATGCCAAAAGGAGCTTATTTAAAAGTTCATAAGGTACAATATCCATGGGTACATTCTGAACATTAAGTACGGACATTAGTAGACTTTGCAGAGCAAGTTACGTTTGGCTAACAGAAGTTCGAGAGCATCCACTTGCTGGTTCATGCTATCAAACATTAAAGGTACACTTGCTTGCAAGAAAATTGAACGTTCTCGTGTTTCATTTTTATTTCTGTATGAAAAAGGCCTTAGCCCTGCAGTGAGATAATAATAGGCTAAAATAAAGTAAAAACTATAATAATACCATTAAGTCCGCCTCTGTACATTTGTGTGCTTGAAGTATTAAATAAATAAATAAATAATACCATTATTATAATTTTTACTTTTTTAATTGAAAAAAAAAACCTTTTTGTACTATAGTCCTATCGGTACTCTATAGCGCTATTCTTAGAAATAAACGTTTCTAGAATACTCATCAAAATTGTTTTATATTTATTGCGATCGGCTAGAAGACTCTCATATGACCATAATGTAACAACAATCATGTTTTTTTTAAATATTGTTTTGTGTAAGTTCAAAACCCTATACTTTAAATTTTTATTCTATACGTAGGACTGAAAAGCAAATACATTCAAATTCAAAAGTCATTTATTCAAACTAGGCTGAGAATCAGCACTTTTCGAACGTCAAAATTACATAAGACAGTCCCCCAAAACGCCCACCCTTCACCACTTCCTAGTGCTTTAGCTGGGAAGAAGAAGTGGCGCAACAAACTCCCCAGCAGCACAGCTGTCTGTTCAGTAAAAAAGATTCTATATAATAGTATGCAAAATGATATTTACATTACGCAACACAAAACATAATTTAAATTATAAAATTAATAGCCATATGACAGCTAGCACACGCCAATATACCAACCAAAAACATCAAGAACTATACTCAAGCAGAAATAAAAATAACTTAACGAAAACAATATCTAAATAAAAGCCTCCAGACATAAAGGGCGTGCCCGCTTACATATAGCTGTAACTAGAAGTTATAAAGTATATAGTTATAATAAATAGAATCATTAGCAAAATTGATTCTATTTATTTTATATATTCTGAGCTTAGACAAGGCTTAGTTATCTATTTTTATGTACGTGTGAAGAGAGAGAAAATTTATAATCACGTTCACAGTGATATAATAAGTAGTATTCGTAACCGTACCGAAACTTTAAGTTAAAGTTTCGGTACGGTTCGCTCGCCTGGTTCGTGCTACCAAATATTTAGTTACTACACTCGCTTGCATAATAATTGACACAGAAGTAATAATGTTATGACTAGAAATGGAGTTACTCTACTACGTCTTACTACCACTCCAAATGAATTGGGATAAGGTATAAAGAAACAAAATTTTAATTTATGGGAATTTTTGTTGAGGTTTTTATTTTATTTAGGAAAGCATGAACTTTAAACTTAATAAAAAAACGGGAATAAATAATTCAGAAAAATCTCTGTGAGTTTAATAAAAATTCAAAGCATTTATTTCAATTAAACCATTTACAGGCACTTTTGAATTGTCAAGGGGTCAGTCAGTCAAAAATATGAAGCTAGTTGCCCATTCCAAAGCGTAGGTTCCTATGGAGAAGAACGGGCAAGAAACTCCACGGACACTCTTGTAAATCATAATATCGTTACAAAATATTGGTTACATCATTCATGTTGGAATTATACATGTGAGAACAATGTAGAAAGACGTGCACGTAAAAAGCGTCCGTAATAAAAATATAAAAACAATTCGAAAATTAAAATAAGCCGTGACAGATAAGAGATGACCAGTCCCTACTGACTGACACCCTACTAATTATGAGAGAAAAGGAAATTTAATTAATTAGAGTAAGACAAAATAGCTGTCTGGAATCAAATATTTAACACCCCATGTGTGCCCCATTTCCAACAAAAACAAACGCCAAAAACAATAAATTTCAGTTAGTAAACCATACAAAAACATTAAACAATTCTCAGTTTATTAAAAACAAAATTATGTTAGTATTACGCAAAGCAATACAGTGTATAAATAACTTCGTAATAAATTACGGACGATAGAAATTTCAACATTCAACAGTTGTAAATCATTTCTTAATGGCTACTCGGAGACAATAAATATAAAATAATATATTGTAGTTACGCAATAAATTGAGAGAACTCTCTTTAGTTATGTGTTTATTTAGAGCATTGTGTGTAGTTAGCTCTTTATAATGGTGTTTTCGGTAGAGGAAAAGGGTCGTCTGGGTATGTGCCACCACCAAAACCACTTCTGATACCAAGAAGTCCCAACTATAATATAATAAATGCGAAAGTGAGTTTGTTTGTAACGTTTTCACGCTAAAACGGCTGAACAGATGTGGATGAAATTCGCACATGGGTAGACGATGACCTGGGTTAGCACATAGAATACTTTTAGCCCGATATTCCCACGGGATCGAGACATATGCGGGTGAAACCGCGATGTGCAGCTAGTATTATATAAAGATGAAATTATCATAACATAACATCACGCCTGTATTCCTCAAAGGGTTAGGCAGAGGTGTACCTGTAGTACACCCACATTTCGCCAGTTATGTTTAAGTCTCATGTAGTAGGGGGCGAGCCTATTGCCATCAACCGGGCACAAATCCAGACTCCGGGCTGCTACTGAGAAATTCCTGATGGAAAAACCCAATAACACTTTGCCCGACCTGGGAATCGAACCAGCACCTCATGCTCAGCAGTAGCGCTTGCGACCACTAGACCAACGAGGCAGTCAATCGAGCAGAACTTATAATGTTCCTAAAAAAAGTTTCTAAGGCATTTCCATAATTATGGCGGACGGACCTATAAAAAAATGTGAAGTGATTTCGTACTGCCTCCACAGTTTTGTAAATTGTGTTTGCATGAAGTGTGACTTCAGTACGAATGTTACAAGATATTTTTTTTTTTATATTTTCGTCCACCACGAGTCCTTCTTCTTTCCATCGAGAATTAATAAGATTTATTTGCAAATATGGGTAACTAACTAAAATTATTTATGACGTTGAATAATGAATATTTTTGACTTTTTAACAATATTACCAGAAAAATTCTAAAGAGCGAAAAAAGAAAAAAAAATATTTCACCCCATAAAACTGTCCCAAAGTGCACGAAACTTATCCAGCCCATCTCTACTGAAATTGTGGAGTAGATTGTCCGGAAACACTTCGCTGAGCGAGTTCGCGATTTTCTACACTTCTCCTTTTTTTTACTTAATTAATTGATCCACTCGGGTATTGTCTGGTCTAATTGATGCATAGTTCCTCTCGCTGTGAACGGTCTGATTGGATTTTTGCTATTAAACCATTTGGAATGTCTGTAGTGTTTTGTTTTTTGGGCTGTTAAATGGGGCTGATTGATATTGGAGCAAAAGAGATTGATGTACTCGGGAAAAGGCTGGGATTGTAAAGTTTAGTACCGATAGAGTACCACCAAAGTTGTGATGCTAACCTTTAGGGCACATGCTAATTAAATTCAGATGACTGTCACGTTAGAGTAAGTTTCTTGATTCATCATCATTTCAGCTGAAAGACGTCCACTGGACACAGGCCTTTTTTTTTTTTTTTT
Organism: Xanthia icteritia; assembly: GCA_949128155.2. Taxonomy (NCBI): domain Eukaryota; kingdom Metazoa; phylum Arthropoda; class Insecta; order Lepidoptera; family Noctuidae; genus Xanthia; species Xanthia icteritia. The sequence continues at coordinate 14,253,211 of OX421953.2, forward strand.
GATTACGGGGGGAAATCCTCATGGATGTGGAGTCTGACAGACCCCTCCGCCCTGGGGAGGGTGGAAGGGTCTGTCAGACTCCTACTGACCAAAACCACCCCGGTGCTCCGTCTCACACTTGCACCGGGGATCACGGGATCTAATGCGACTTCCGCGATCCCCGGCTAGTGCCGGCCCGCCACTGCGGGCCACCTCGAGTTAGGGGGGAGTGAGGTGTTAAACTCCCCCCTTACGTCATTGAGAGGCGCGCGTGGAACACTACGCGGCGCCATCTCGGGTCCTAAGGAGTAGGGGGCGACGGTTTTCCCCAGATCCGTCGCCCCTGGACCCATTTAAGGGGGCTGGAAGAGGGCGTTATCCGCCCTCCGCCGGCGCCCGGTGCGTCTGCTGCGGATCGGGTTAGCGGAAGCAATCTCCCGCTCCCTTTCCGCAGTCTCCTTCTGCGAAATGACTGTTTCGCAGAAGGATACCACCGCGTCCCAGGACTCCTCGCTGCCGACCATTGAGTTGACAACGGCCGGCAGCGACAGGTCTGCCGACACCTGAGATGAGGGCACGGCGTGGCTCCTCCCAAGCGGCACACTCTGCCAGCGTGTGCCGAGCCGACTGGACATAGGCCTTCCTCAACATGGCACCACCATTTTAACCGGTTCTTTGGTTCTGGCATCCAATGGATTCCTGCGGCTTTCATCAGGTCATCGGGCCACATTGTGGGAGGCCTTCCAACGCTACGTCTTCCCATCGGCTTTTTGTTCTGCGAGCAATGTGTCCTGCCCACTGCCACTTTAGTTTGCCAATTCTTCGGGTTAAGTCGGATTACCTTGGTTCTCCTACGGATCTCTTCGTTTCTTGATTGTTGTCAACAAACTTCAGGTTTTCTCATTGTGTGCTTACGCATATTTTAACAACAACTTAGTTGCGGTTTGGTTAAGGCGCTGACAATAGGCAAAAGGTAAAAGTAGGTTTGACTTAAACAAAATAATTGCCGAGTCTATATAGTTATTGTTTATGTTATTCTTGAACATATTTCTCAGAACTTCGTTGATACGAAATCACGTTTGAAAAAAAAAACTCGATACAAATTAACGGTCAACAACGGTAAAGGTCACAGATATTTTAGATTAGAACTGAATTTAAAATATCTAAAGATCCTAATCGAAAATTTCTGTATGAAATATCAAAGTCAATCAATCTTTATTTGTGAACTTAGGTATACATAAAATGTCTTAAATATACATATTATTGTAGTCGAGCTCTATGTTCTACCAATGAAATTGGTGTACAAATAGTAATTTTTGAATGCTATCATTATAAAAAAACGAGATTAAACAGTAAATAAAAAGTAAGTTAAGTTAAATAAATGCCAATTAAATGAAGAAATGTCTATTAAATTGTACATGCATGTAGTACGTTGGCATTTTAATTATTAACAAGAACATCTTATTTTAATGCAGAACTTTCGATTGTTCGACCATTTTTTAATAAATCGATTATTGCTTCATTTTTTGCAATAAATTACAAGCGCTGTTTCATAGCGCTTCTCTTTCTTTTCTATGCAATCCAACAGTGACCTCGGTTTAGCTGTTGTTTTGCTGTATGGCCAATAAACACATTTTTCATTCTTTCTTTCTTTCTTAATAGCCGAATAGTTTATTGTAGTGAAGTGTGTTAAAGGCAAATATATCTTCGCATGCATAAGAACCGGCACCTAACCCTTCCAACTGGAATATGTTATAGTATTACTGTTTGTCGTCTGAAACAGTATTGTGAGTTGCCGGACAAACTTTTTTACAAAATGCTATAACTACAACCAGACGATACTAAACGGCTACATAATTCCAATTTTCACATACAACTGTACCGCTCAGTCCATTAGATTGTCAGGTACAGCTAGTTGCTAACTCGCTGTGAACGAGGACAATGCATGGAAAAGTTCGGAACGGTACTGTCTGTTGCTGACGGCAAGAGTTATTGCCCAGGGTTGGTGGTGTACCTGCGTTAGTTGATACTTTGAAGCTAGAGTTAAAGTATGACAATAGACAATTCACTAAATAATAATGAGACAAGGATACACTTATTAAATCCAGTAGTAAGAGTAAACGAAATAGAAATATGATCATCTCTATCTCTTTTGCGCATGCAAACTTTTTGTCTGACCCCAGTTGTTAGCCAACCACTGGAGCTTGACAAAACGGCTGTCATAGTACGATTTCTTTGGAAAGTATTACCCGACTACATTTAGATAGTACCAGTTTACAAGTGATTTTCAAAGACTATCCCTATCTCATAAGGTATACGCTGACAGCCAACCTATACAATACTATATCAACGGCCTGAATCTGATGATAATTATAAAGCTAAGGGTTTCAAATGGGAAGTGAACACACGACCCGTAAGGCAGAAGTCAAAAAAGTGCTAAAGAGCGAAAAAGAGTAAAAGCTCGGTCTGGACCAATCTTACTGTCTTTATTCCCTGTTACTTTTTGATTCACGTGGGTAGGAACACACATACATATTGGAACATAATTATAAGAATTAAATTATTTAGTATTTTTTAACAAACCATCAAAAAGATAAATACGATACCTACCTATTTATTATTTTGATGGTTTGTTTAAAAACTGTAGATTATCCATTAAAAAAAAACTGAACAACTCGCAAAGTCTGGAGCAACTCACAAAACAATTTCGCAGAAAAATAAAATCCGGAAATAATCCTCTAAAAACCCTATTCAGTAAAACGAAAAGCAAAAAAAAAAAATCTGTTCAAAAAACTCATAAAAGCGAATCTGAAAATATTTAATCCCCACTTATTAAGGAGCTGAACAATTCGTTTCGAACTTCAACGAAACGCAACGGCAAAACTTTTCTTCACCAATATTTGTTTTACTTATTCCAGACTCCTTATTGCTATGCACATAAAGTCTAAATTGGCGTAGTTATTAACAAAGTTTAGTATGGATTAGTGGTCCGGAAGCGGGAAACTTTACCGGGAGGAAATAGTGTTGCGGACGGTCGAATCGAAAATTCGATTTAGTCGAATAATTTATATTTTGGCAATGATATATTTTGTCATGTTTATGGTCCGTAAATTCATGCTATGTTGTATTATGCCATCCTTTATTTTTGCTAGCGGAAATCAATACTGTGGTAACAATAGGGTTGTATCCATTTTATAATTAATTAATCTATGTTTATGTGTAAGAAGTTTGTTGACAAATCTTAAATATAATATTACAATCTAATACTAATATTTATTATGTATAAATATATAACCCGATCCGACCGATTACCTTTTAGAATTAAAGTTCGCGAGCATATTCGCAAGAAGCTGGCAGTATCATCACAACGGTAATGTTTTCCCATTGTTTGTCTTATTTGTACTTATGTTTATATATAATTAGGTGTATTTATTATATTTATAGTTTTAATAGGTATTTATATATATCTTTATATTTAAATATGAAAAAATCTTCAAATATTTTTTGAATTTGACTGGTAGAAAATGCCTATGGTATTAAGTCCGCTAGTCTGTACATTTGTGTGCTTGAAGTATTAAATAAATAAATATAAAGAAAAAAAATATAAGTTAATAATAGCATAATATACGAGCAAAGTAAGTTTTAGTTGGAGATTTCCAATACATTTTGGACCATTTGCTGGGTACAAACAAATAGGTACTTTCATAAATCTTTCTTGATCCACGTTGATTGCACTCTAATCATTCCTGTAGTCATTTCAACGTACCAGAAATAGAAAAAATGCAAACTGAGGCAAATAACAAAATAAACTTTTTCCAATGATCCCTTGATACACTTTAAATTATCCGCTCGGAAGGACTTTTATGTAAAGTTACATATATATGTGTATATTAATATTGTTTTGGGGACCCCCCTGCATGCGGAAAGTTTAGGAAATGAATAGTATTTTTTTAATATTTTTCAAATAAATTGATTTTGAGATTGTTTTGATATTTGTTTTGAGGATTATGACTATTTTTTATAGTTTTTTATAATTTTATAGGGTAAATATTTTTTTTTTGTCAGCCTAGACAACGGAGCCCCGCTATGCGTTCTGTGTGGTAAAAAAAAAAAACTAACCTGAACTAACTTCTAACCTAACCTGTCCGAGTCGGAGTGCCCCAAGTCCCCAGCTCGCTTCGCTCGCTCTTGCAGCCTAAGTTCTCATTGCCTTTTTACTAAGTTAAAATGTGTCGGGATGCAAGCTTGCTACAAACATTGAATGAAATGACACAAAAATTCACAAAATGGCTGGCTGAATCTTGAAAAATTTTCATAGTTATTCACTCAAAACTGCTCTAATCAAAGTAAAATCGATATCCAAATAAAATAACGAAAAGTAATATGAATTTTCCACAACAAAAATAAAGTGCGAGTCAATTGATTATTTACAAAATCAAAACGCATCAGTAAACCTCCCTAAAATAGCAACACCTGTCAAAATTACGTCAAAAGTAACAGAAGTACAGAAGTTGAGATTATTTTTAACAAAAAAAAAAAAAAACAGAAAGTGTTTATTTCCTAGACATGAAACTTCGTCAGATATTAATTATATATTCAAGATAATAATTACTTTGCACAAAAAAAGTTTGAAGAGTATACTGCCGGTCCCGTATACAAAAGACGAGCCGTCCGTTCCATTTTCTCTCCACAGTTATAACTGCTTTACTCGTATCGAATAAAAAATCGGCTAACTCGAATAATTTCACACATCACTAGTAGCAACCGCAGGCAACGGAAAGTTTGTAGTGCATCGGGAGTTAGTTCACTAGTGGGTACTTTTAAACTAAACCGTTTGGAAATTGCAGGATCCCAGTTTTTAGTTTAACCCTTTTTTAAATTTATTTTTTACTGTAAAGTCGGTTACGGTTGCTTTTATGACGTGGAGTTTGGAACTACAAGATGGGCTGTCTGGCTGGCTGGTAGGAAAATAGTTTTGTGGCATTCTATTTTCAAATATAGGGAGTTCTAGCAGTGAGGTCTTATTATTGAGTTTATTTAGTATGTTCTTATTTCTTGTACCAGGGGCCTTATTATGAAGTATTAATGCCATCATTATTCCACTGCGAAAAAAGGATGGTGCTAGCGGCCTTGTATAGCTCCGTCTCTGACTCACGCTGGAATGATGGTGGTATAATATAGTCCCTGCACGATAACTGTTAGCTGTCGCCCATAAAGGATCGAAAGACGAAACTTAGTTTTAGTCGGAAAAAATTATAAGCAAGTTAATTTGTTAAATTTGCAGAATAGCTTCTACTGGTCATCTGATATTTGATACGTCATTCTGATAAAATATAAAATCGTCATTCTGATAAATTATAAAAAAAAAATTCTCTGAATGAGATTTTGCCACTGTCCTTTATAAACTTATTTCATTTGTCGACCTTGACTTGCAGTGGGATAATAACAGGACAAAAAATAGAATTACCTAATGTAAAATGTACTAAACTTTTATTTTCGAAAGAATAGCGCCACCGCATGATTAATTTATTCGAAAAGCTTCCAAAAACATTGTGCTAGTGCTTCCACCATTTTTCTACAAGTTGAATAATTTAAAACTTCTTTTCAAAAGAGGAACTGTTATCTATTCCAGACTTTCTTTTTACTTTGCTCTTGGGGGCTGTAAAAAGTTTAAAGTTTTGAAGTCGATCGGCTCCATGAATATCCATATGGATTCCCTGGAGGGTCGTGAAAGTGATTTCAGGTTTATCTGGGGGGTGGAAGATATTCTTAGGTATACTTGGCTACTATTGTCATGAATTCAATGTCGTCATATTTTTTGTATGCTATAAATAAGAATGAATGAATTAATGGGCAAAATTGATTATGTAGTCAGACTTTTTAGTACGATATCCATTGTTGTTATTGTATGGATTGGTTACTGCAAAAAATGTGAGAATTTCCCGTTTTCTTGATGACAAAATCAATCAATCTATTTAGCCTATTCCCAACTATGTTTTGGTTGGCTTCCAGTCTTACCGGATGCAGCTGAATACCAGTGTTTTACATTTACTATCTGACCTCCACAATGTTGCTGGGTAACACCCCTTTGCCAAGTCTGGGAGAAAATATTTTGTGAAAAACCTCCCCAAAAGCTATCATTATGTAGGTACACACTGAAATGAATGTTTTTTAAACAATACCCAGAACAAGTTAAGTTCTCGTCTAAACTAATATTATAAAGAGAAAAGATATGATTTGTTGTATGTTTTTAATTAATAAACTCAAAAATTACTGGACCCTGTTTAAACATTCTTTCACCAGTAGAATGCTATATTATCGCTGAGTAACATAGGCTATAATTTATAAAGATATCACGCGGGCGAAGCCGCGGACGCTAGTATGAAATATAATAACGTAACGTTTTTATTTACAGATATCTCAAGAAATGAAAACGTCGAAAAGAATATCCACATATCAAAGTAAGTAATTCGAGTCCAGAGAATGATCAAGCAATATACGGGCACTATGACTAAAGTACCTGCACGGGTCATTTATTTATTTAACCATTTATGTACACACAAATATATAAACAGACAAGAAGAAAAGAACAGAAAAATACGTACAAAGGTGATGCTTATTTCTAAAGAAATCTCTTCCAGCATACCTCCGATAGGACAGAGGGTAAAAAGAGATGTAGACACCGCGTGTAAGAGTAGGGAGAAAGTAAAATACATACAATAAAAACAATTCATTTAAAAAATAAAACAAATTATTTGAGAATATACTCACTTAAATACATACTCTATAATAAATAAAATACAATGATAGTTTATTATTTATCATTCATTGAAGAAATCTATCGCCAAAGATCAATTTATGTTTCAAAGCAAAACGTTCGTATAGAAATTACTTTATACACTACAAAAATCAAATCAGGGTATCAAAGAAAATGTAGGAACAAACACAAATAAATTGCGATTCCATTCATAATGAAGTTGACTAAAAAATAAGGGACGGAATATATTATATTTTGTACCTTTCACCAAATGAAACTACAACTACTAAACAAGTAACGGTACCTATTCCTGAACATGTTATTTACTTTTCATTCAGTAATACAAATTGAGTAGGTACAACATTTACTCTTAGTTTTACGTACAAAGTACACTCATCAAAATTTTGCTTTCCACAACCTAAACATATCAGTAGGAGTTAGGAAACTGCTCGCAGTTGTTTTTACTGTAGCCTAGTTCAGACGGGCAACATCCGAGCTACGGTTTGACAACTAAAAGTAGTTCTCTTTAGAAACTACTCTGCAAAGACTAAACATTTTACTAGCATACAAATACATTCCGGAGTGGCACTCAGGATATTCTCAGACTATCTGACAAATCGTTCACAGTGTGTCAAAATCGACTCATTGTATAGTGATGAGGGGAGCATCAGTTTTGGTGTGCCACAGGGTAGTATTTTGGGTCCTACCCTTTTCTTACTCTACATAAATGATCTGTGCCGCCTATCAATACCTAACTGCGATATATTCACTTATGCAGATGATACGGCACTAATCATATATGATAATAACTGGGACAACTGTAAGCTAAGAGCGGAGCGGTCGCTTCAACGAGTGATGGCATGGCTCTCGGCGAATTTGTTAACCCTCAATATTGAGAAAACCAAGGTTGTTCGCTTTACTCTCCCTCACACGTCCACACCTCCCACGGGTTCTAGTATGGTCAAAGCCCATACTTGCCTGAACTCTTTGGATCACAGCCCCAATACTTGCACCTGCTTAACCCTATCACTGGTTCCAAGTACCAAATACCTCGGAGTCCACATTGATGAGCACCTTAGCTGGCGCCCCCATATAGAAACACTGCTCGCGTATTAGGAAATTAATATATATTTTCAAAGAACTCAGACACTCAGCTGATCGAGAAACTCTATTCCTTGTATACCAGAGCCTGTGTGTCTCTGTTCTTACCTACTGCATTTATGCATGGGGAGGAACCAGTAAAACCCACCTGATTCAGGTTGAGCGAGCTCAAAGAGCAGTCTTAAAAGTTATGCAGTTCAAACGCAGAGATTACCCAACTGCCCTGCTCTACTCCGAGTCAATGGTCCTAACGGTGCGCCAATTGTACATTCTGCGTGCCGTTCTACGCCGTCATTCTTTGCTTCCTCTGGACAACAAAATTTTAAGGAAACGCAAAGGTCATCCAGTTTGTACATCAACTCAATGTCGTACTTCATTCCGGAGCCGGCAGTTCGGCGTCCTCAGTGCTAGAATATATAATAAAATCCATTGCCTTCTCGATATATATCCTCTCAACAGAAGTAAATTGATAACCAAGCTTACAAATTGGCTGCAGGAGTTGTCTTACGATAGCACCGAATGTGTCCTTATAGTTAACTCGTAGTCCTTCAATGTCTTAGTGTACCTTCTATATACATAATCTATTCCCTATTAAATACCATTTACGCGTCCACTTATCTAACACCACATACACACAAGCATACTCGTACATACACTATCACACACACATACCATACACAGTTCTTTTTACTTACCTCCCACAACACTGTACTTGCCGCAACTAATTGTATTGCTTTAGTACGTCCTGACATTGTTACTCGGAGTGGGGACCTGGTGTCCTATAACACAGGTTATTAGCCTAGCTTAGGCACCAGTCTCCCACAATATTGTATATTTTATTATAATCACTAAACAATATCTTCTTGTTATGTTTAAATATTGTGGTGAGAAATAAATGTTTTTTTTTTAAATGATTCTAATTACTATAGTGTGGAATATACTTTACGGTCTTTTATGCTTTGATTGTCAAATAAAATTAACAGAAATCACATCCTTACCATTAAAGTTAGCTGCACTTACAAGTCTATTTTGTTTTAAATCGGCTTGCCTACATAACTTAACCACAGTAAAGAAATGTTATTGGTAAGTGTAATAGCCAAATTCTTACAAAAACACTTGGCAGACAGATTAGTTGTCGAGTAATTGTTATTAATAGTGAGAAAGACACAATTTGTAAGGTTTTCGGGAGGAAAATACTTTGCCGAAACCTCTCTGTTGTTATATAATAATATATATTACTTACAAAATATATAAAATATATATTTTTTGTTTAAAGTAGACGAAATAACGTACGAACGCAGGCTTGCGAGCACCCTCACGCCGCCTTACCAATCAATACAACAATATCTTTGAAAACATCGACTTTTTTTCTGTCTCTGCTCAAAAATTTTGAAGTCTTATTTTCAAAATAGTGTTAGATGATAATAGTTAGTTTAATAATTACTCATTCTCTTTCCCTCTCTCTTTCTCTGTTGTTTGCATGCCAGTTCACTACAAGTATTAACTACTTTTCTGTTTTTACAGCTTAGTTTTTAATAGCGCACTGTTAGATATAACTTTTAATATGCTGTGGAAAATGTTATAGTTACATTTGTAACTCTTGTATATTTATAACTTAGTATTTATAAGATTTTAATGTACAGTTGTCGATTTTCCCAAACAAAAAAAAATGTTCTGTCAACGCATCTAAAAGGATCTGCTCTGTCACAATTTCTACAATTTCTTGACTACTCTTTAATAGCTTTGTGGCTATGCTATTGTCCAAAAGTGTCTCGTCAGCAAACATTAAACATGTTAGTTCTGCAACTGTTCCGTTGAAGTCGGCATTACTATGCATTGGCACGACCGCCCATATCAATGCTTGTGATATTGAACTGCATTCTGTATTACATTAGAAGAAAATATCTATTGGAATTATTTTGTTTGCTTTGTAGCGTATATTTTATTATTATGAGCGTTATTGTGTATTTAGAGGTATGAGAAACAAGGTGTAAAGTTCACTCATCCTCTATAGAAAAGGGAGGATCAACCGATCAGACATGTATCATGTCTGGCGGGCAACTGCCCAATGGTTGAAGTCGGGAGCTTGTATATATGTCGATCGAGCGGTAAACTCTAATTGCGCGATGCAGAATTTGTGAGACGTCAGGATTTAATGTGACGTCAAGTCTTTCATGCGTAGTTTGCATGAGGCGATGTAGATGTCGCCACATGTATGAAGCAAAGGCAATTATGGTTTACCCTTGCCTTTTTATGAGAGAACAATATTAGATCCTATGCAGAAGTAAGCATGTTCTATTATTATGTACTCGTTGCGCCCCACGGTTTCACCCGCGTAAGTCTCGATCCCACCTCGATACCCATGACCTGGATTAGGACATAGATACGATTTAGCCCACGTTCGCATGGACGTAAAAATATCGCGGCAGGATTTTATCGCGCACTGGATTTTCAATTTTTGATGTTGAGCCGAGCATTGAGAATCCAACGAGCTAGGAGTTTCGAACCAGCGCGTTAAAAAACACTCTGTTGGATTTTCAACTCTCAGCGCTAAGCAGATAGTTGAAAATCCAGTACACGAAAAAAAATCACCGCGGGAAAAAATCGCCCGTGCCTACCTGGTCTTAGTGACCAATTTTGCGGCTAGGAGTGACGACATCTCAGACATGGCCTGACCAAGATTATGTCTGGACTTTAAATACCCTTTATATACCTCTGAGTATGTTGCGATCTTTCTTCTCAGAGTAGTCAGTTAGTAGTTACATAATTTAATTTGGATTTGAAATTTTTTTTTTGTAACCTGTTTACAGAAGTAAATATCATGTAAGTTCGATATAAGTAATTAAATTATTCTGAACATCGTTTGACCTATTCCACCGGTAACAGATATATAAAGGAATTCTCAACATTTTATTCTTGCTGGATTTAGAGCTGATTCCACCGACGATACGTAATCGAGTGTCAGTTAAACTTGGTGAACGCTTGACAGTCGATTTATTCGTGTCCCAACGTTTACTGTGAAAAATACCTGCTTGATTAATACGAAATGACGAGTGGGATTCATTATTGATCGTCTTATAAGGCCTTCCAGAAATAGATGTGTTTTTTCAGACTATGAACTGAATAATAAGGTCGGTTGTCTAAATTATAAAAAAAGTATGATAAAAACACTTTTGGTTGTCCTTAAGTGACTTCATTATCGGGTAAAAACATAAACAGCTAACCTAAACACGTGTACTCAGCCTCCCTGTTTTTCGCATTTTTGTACAAAATAAAAATGTTGGCGGGGTCACCCATTGCGACCCACGATATTGCAATCCATGAAACAAATGCTAGCAAACAATTGAACCATGTTAGTAGCAGTGGGTCGACTTAAAACTGCGCTAAAACTCTTATCTACAAACTACTTTTACCTTCAAAATCTCGCACATTTTACCCAAAAACCCTAATTTACCGAAAATCTACAGCAAACAAAATAAACCTTAACAAAGTATAATTACTAACGGGCGCAGTTTAACAGCAGTTAAGTTAACTATGCATAAATTAAACTTAGATTAATGAAATTACCGTACATGGTGGGGCCGTGCTGCTGCATAATTTGCTCTCAATTTGAATTTATAGTCAGGAGCTCGTAACATATTGTTTTGTTTGGTGTTCTAGGAACAACTTGATTACATAGCCTAGTTTTGATATAGTTTTGGCAGAATTGTTTGCTTTTCAGCATCATATTATTTTAATCAATCTACGTATTCGTAGTGGCTCAGGGTAACAGCCTCAACCTACACGCCGTAGTTCGTACGTTCAAACCCACGCAGGCACTGCTAGTTTATTTTGAGTTATTTATTCAATCACCACTGTTCATCACACTCAAAAAGGTGGTGGAAAACATCTTGGGGAAACCGGCATGTCCTAGAACCAAAGATTCGGAGACACGTGACATACATCAACCCGCACGGGGCCCACGTCGTGGATTATGTTACGGCCCACTTCCTCTCAAAGAGAGGAGGCCTCTGTCGCAGTAGTGGTACCTTTATAGGATTATAATGCCACATATTTATACAAAACACGTCCAAGATGAACATACATTCCAACTTTTTTTGCGTATCAAAGGAATTATACTGGAAATACGTCGTGGAATACTTCGGAGATTTTATTAGTTGTAGTATTCTATAAAAATCAAAACTGTGACAAGCTCCTGATTTCACTTTTATCTTGGTGTTTTTAAACTAAAGAGCGATCAGAAACACAAATTCGTCTCATAGGTTTTAAATGTATGGGCAAGCCCCTTGATATTTTCAATAAACAGTATGTATTAGAAAGATGTGGTCAAAATTAAGGGTAGTACAGACCATCAACCTGAAAAAGTTTCTCCATGCGATCAATATCTGGTACAGTCGCCGGCACGTAACCTGGCAAGGGTTTAGCGTATTGGGAGTAAGTTTGCGCATGTTACACTTAGTGCAACAAAAAAAAAATACTTTTATTGCATGCCATTATTCTATGGTTATTGCTATAATTTATTTTTGAACATGTTTATTAAGAAAAACAAGCGAAAACGAGTTCTGCGCACCTACGATTCTTGCCAAGTTACGTGCCGGTGACTATATTGAAGTTTTGTTATTTGCTATTTTTTTCGCGATGGTCTGATTTGTGGTACAGACCACAGCATTAAAATTAAATATGACTACAACTGTCTGATACCTACATGCTGTAGACGACAACTTTAAAAGTTGTCGTCTACAGCATCTAAGGGAGGAAGTTAGGTGCTTGACAGAATCAAATCATGATGATCTGAGATACCTTTTTGGCCTCGCACAGGTCGTTATTATATTGTTAGTTTTTTATATGCTCCTTTTTTATATAATTATTATTATTTATTTTTTTATTGTTTGTATTTCCTGTACGTGTCCCAAATAAAATATTTTTCTTTCTTTCTTTCTTTAATTACCAAAATTCTGTTTCTTTTACAGACCGACCAAGCACAGGAAAACAGATCGAAGACAGCATCGTACTGATGGATTTGAAAGTTATCGTAAGTATTGAAAACCGTGAAGATAACACACTTATGGTTACACTTTAGGATAAAAAATATTTATACAGGGTGTAAAAACACTCATTACAAAGCCTGCATCTACGCATTCTGTACATCAAACTCAAGTTACATTGTACAGACACCAGCAGGTCAACCTACCCGAAACTGTCAAATTTTCTCAATCAACTCTGAACCTTATGCTTTAGTGCCAAGGTAGAAAATCTATTAAAGAAATTTGACAGATTGTAGTAGGTTGATGTGCTGGCGCCTGTACAAAAATACTGGAAAACGATTTTGATTTTTGTTGTGAAAAGTTGCTGTTTATGGTAGCGTGCAATGTAACGAACACAAAACATAGCACATACTTATGTCGTAGGGGTGTTTAAAGTAAAATCTATAAATAATGTGTATCATTTAAAACTTATTTCGTAAAAAAAACCGTAACCAGAAGGTTCCTAGATATGATCCAGTCATAAAATTATCACAATGACCCAGAAAACAAGTGAGTCTTGGCTTCGTTGAGCGTATTTTTACACCTGTTATTATTATCTCTTTTAAATTTTTCTGTGTGACTGTGAAAAATGATATGGCTAGAAAGGGGGTGTCTACCAAGATGTCGACTAATCAAGAAGTATGGAAGAAAGGGACTTGTTGCGCCGATCACTAATAAATTGGGATAAGGGCAGGGAAATGAATGGTGATGATGGTTTTCTCATTTTTTTCAGTCATATTTAAAACATGGTCAAAGAGTTTAAAGTAGAACTACTCAACTAAAAGTTGAGGTACTTTTATTCACCAGAACATTTAATTGCTTTACACTAAAATTCGCAGCCAAAATTCCTCGTCTTTGGTCTGCCATCCGAACTAAAACTCTTAAAGGCGAATATCAACCAAATTCAACTTTATTTCAACTTCGATGAAAACAAAGGAACTTTAAATAGGGAAAACGGAGTTTAATTAATTTTGTTATGTATTTCAGAAGTCCAGTTTATAAGACAAAAAAGGGATCTAGGATCCAGCAATGTAATTATCACTCAACATTTTAGTGAGAAAGTTGTCACTCCTAGTGAAGAGGTAAGTCAATAAAAGTAATTATTACACGAACTTAAAAAAATGAAGCTGCTACTTACAATATGTCGAGTTTTGAAAAAGTTCGTCTTTGTAGAGCGTCTTTGTCACTCATACCTGTGCGACAGTCTCTTTCTATAGTTTGACCGAGACCGCTTTACCGCGCCGTAGGAATGCGTGGCGAGGCGAGGGCGGGACGCCGTGAGCGTTGACGAATGAGCTTCCTGCACTGCCCCCGTCTCGCCGCGCACATTACCGCACAGTACAGCAGTTTCGGTCAAACTATAACCTAAAAGTCGATGAATCATATCAACGGATGGTTGGAAACTGTACAGTATTTAGAAATAGAATACACGTCAAAGAATTAGCCACCTTGTCTAGTATCTGTCCTGTCTGGTTACTAACTATTTAGTTCTCCTCTTTGCCACTGCTAATAACAATAAATCGTGGTCTGCAATCCAGACGGTTTGGCAATTGGTAACATAATGGATTTGCAAACGCCATGCCCGATACCAAAACATCCTATATTTCCGTACAACTATCGATCGAACCAATACTAACTCCTTTGGATCAGTGACTTGAAGTGACTCTTATCCTTAGATATGAAATCTGCAGCAGTTTTTACTATTTAGAAAATTTTCAGGTTAGTCTACAATGTACGGCAACAGCAGACAGACCACCGAGGTTTATTTGGGAGAGAGACGGTGTTGTTATATCATCAAACACTGATCAAAGGTAAGATTAAAACGACTTGTAAACAAGAATATTACAAATTAGAGGATAATATCCAAGATAAAAATGCTTGGAAACATGCTAGTCCTGCTCCATAGGACAATTTAGAGTCTAGATAAAATCAAACTGGTTGCTAATTTAATTGTATAATATGATTTTTTATAACATTGATTTTACATTCTGTGATTACTTGAACTCACACTGACTTATTAGGATTGCTTGTTAAAATGTTAGGAATATCGTATAATTTTACAATGTTTGTAAATATATGAGCACCATGCATCTATCACATAATTAATTTATCCATCATTGCTTCATTTTTCATTATTTTTACCTTTCGTGGTATAATAATCTTATTCTAGATGCATCGTCTTCACATATAATTATATAATTAATGTATACAAGATATTGTGAAAACATTTGAAAAGAGTAACGGTGGAGTTTCTTGCCCATTCTTCTCCATACGAAAACTACCTTTTGGAAGGGGTGACTAGAATCAATTCTGTTTTTGTTAATTTTGACGTTCAGAAGTGCCTTTTATCTGCCTAACTGAAATAATATTTGACTTTGACTTAATCTGAGAGATTAGGAAGAAATCACTATATTGATTTGGTGACAAAAACATTTTCTACAACTTTTTTTGCGAACGGAATCATAATAAAATCATTTATTAGGTACTTCCAAACTAAGTCAAACTGGTACTATGGAAGTTTAAGCGCTCTCTTACATTCGATTACTATACAATAAAATGGCAGAGGGTGCGTGCAGAAGCAAAGTAAAGGCATAAAATAAAGATAAAAGCAAATTAGGTAATATACCAAAACAAAAACAAAAAATCAGATTCTAGTGACAAAATCGTTTGCAGATATTTTTTTGCAAATGTTGACCCCTTTTTTTTTTCTTTTTTTTTTGGGTGGGAAATTATCAAATAACTTCTCCCGCTCTGGGTGGAGCGGGAGGGCATGTCAGACTCTTACTGACTAAAACCCACCCGTGTTCCTTCCGTTGCCTGTACGTTGCCAGGGGCCACGGTATCCCTTTCGGACTTTCCCGCAACCCCGGCAGGCATCGGTCCTATCGGACCCCTTCACTTGCTGACATCTCTTTGAGGCGAATGTTGACCCCTTTTTTTTTTTTTTTTTTGGGTGGGAAATTATCAAATAACTTCTCCCGCTCTGGGTGGAGCGGGAGGGCGTGTCAGACTCTTACTGACTAAAACCCACCCGTGTTCCTTCCGTTGCCTTTACGTTGCCAGGGGCCACGGTATCCCTTTCGGACTTTCCCGCAACCCCGGCAGGCATCGGTCCTATCGGACCCCTTCCGTTGTGCTGACATCTCTTTGAGGCGCGCGTGGAACACAACGCGCCGTCGACCCGGGCCTGGTCCTTATCGGACGGCGAGCTACCCATTGCTCACCGTCCGCAAGCCCGCGCCTACGGTGGCCGGGAATCGGCCTGCGATTCCCGACGCCCAGGGCGTCTCCTGCGGCGGCTAGGGGCGTGAGGGCGCGAAATTTGCCTCTCCCTCACGCGTTCTGCCTCCTCCTTCGCGAGCATTACTGCTTCGCAGAAGGAGGTGACGGCCTCCCATGCCCTCTCGCTCCGTACCATGGCCTGGACTAGGGCCGGACGCGAGAGATCCCCGCCGCCGATCGCCTCCACGAGGACACGGCGATGCTCTGCCCAAGCCGGACAGACCTCCACCGAATGTTGACCCCTCACATCTAATCTAGGGGAAAATATAAATGTATGGGAGTGTGTCCTTGGTTTAATTCCCAAGTCGAGCAACGGTTTAGGAGTTATCGCAAAAGCAACTGCCTAGCATGAGGTCTTAGATTCGATTCCCAGGTCGGGCAAGGTTATTAAGTTTTCCATCTGAAATTTTACAGTAGCAGCCCGGGACTGGATTTGAGCCCGGTTGATTCCAATAAGAGTGCTCCCCTTACATGGGTTATTTATAACATCACAAGTGGAATGGGTGTACTAACACGGGACGTATATTAGTAACCACGTTTTATTTATTAAGAATGTAATATATATTTTGCAAAATAGGTCTGATGTTTTGATATGCAGAGTATTTGTTTCTCCTTGTTTATTTCAAGGTTCCCTACAGCTTTTACATTGTAGCAATGTCAAAGAACATCTCCATATTCAAACCACAGTGATGTCTGTCCATCCATTTCTCGATTGATTCACGTCTCGGAAACGGCAACTAATCAAACCAGTCGATCTCTAACACTAGGCATATATAGCCTTCCACAAGGTGAGCTACATTTTAGGCGTATCAATAGGTCACATTCATAGATATACACAGTATCATTCAAATAATTTGAAGCGGATAGTTCGAATGGTTACGTCAAAATTATTGTTTGTTACAGTCACAGGTTTTCATAGATTCATTTCCCTTCTTTAGAATGAATGCTAGATAGTTCTTTCATGCCCGTTTTAATAACACTATGCGACATACAAAAGTAATGTGTCTCAAACTCAAACTCAAACTCAAAGCATTTATTTCAATTAAACCATTTACAGGCACTTTTGAATTGTCAAGAAGTCGGTCAGTCAGAAATATGAAGCTAGTTGCCCATTCCAAAGCGTAGTAGGTACCTATGGAGAAGAACGGGCAAGAAACTCCACGGACACTCTTTTAAATCAATTTTTTTTTTACAAAATATTGGTTACATCGTTAACGTTGAAATTATACATGTGAGAACAATGTAGAAAGACGTGCACGTTAAAAGCGTCCGTAATAAAAATATAAAAAACAAAGAACAATTCAAAAATTAAAATAAGCCATGGCAGCTAAGAGATGGCCAGTCTCTACTGACGGCGCCCGTTCACGAACATGACGCATGGATTAGCACCATTCAGCTCAACCATTTTGAAGGGAGCTAAATGATCCAACACACGTGCCACCGCCAGCGAGACATTAGAGTGAGCATGACATAATCTCAGCCGCCAGGGAACATTCAAGTCAATGAAAGACATACCCAGTACCTAAATGGTAGCTTTACAGTCGGTACATAGTACTCACACATGTGCTATGCAATTATACAATGCTAAGACATTGAATTTATACAATGCAAAGATAGTTTTTAAAATCTTCAGCAGCTCCAACGGTATTTTCAAATGCTAATCAATTAGTTTGTGCTTGTGGAGCAGGACCAGCAATGAGCCAAGCATTTTTATCAATTATGTAATCCCCCAACTTATAATATGCCTGCCTACATAGTGTGCGTTTTATACAAGATTTGAATTTCGTCTCATTCAGTTGAAGTATGTGGGGAGGAATTTTATTGTAACATTTTAAACAGTACCCCATGAAAGATGAGTCTACTTTAGCCAGTCTGAAACCTGGTTGAACTAATACATCCCTATTTCTTGTACAATAATTATGTCTATCACCTCTTTTACTAAAAATATGTAAATTTTTTCTTACGTACATGATGTTTTCATAGATATATTGACAAGGTACCGTCATGATGTTAATGTCCTTAAACAGTTCCCTTAGAGAATCGCGCCTACGGAGATAATATATGGCTCTGATAGCTCTTTTCTGCAGAATAAAAATAGACTCGATGTCTGCAGCCCGTCCCCATGTAAATATTAAGCAGTTCCTTAGCGCGAAAAAACCACCGACACGTGACATAAATGTAGATTTTAAAGCTTACGAGTTGCCTGCTGAGAAATGAGTGGTGAAATGGCTTAGGAAACTATTTACCACTGACGTTTCAGTCCGGCCATCGAGAGAATGTATTCTTGACACCTGTCAGTTGGACAATTTCTAGCACTAATAAGGATCAAATTCGTAAAAACATATACGCTAGTATGAAACTGACAGGTGCCGTCTGTAACTAGGCGTTCCTGAACACGAGCATAAAATGTTTCTATGAAAAAAAAAATATATATTTGAACTCCTATACTGTATGCATGTGTTTTTAAAAGAACCGTGCGGATCAAAGCTTTTATTTTTAATAAATTTTTAGAACAACATTCCACGGCAACAAAAACAAAACACAGAACCTTTAGATTTGCCAGTCCTGGCGTAACAGAACGAACATGGCGTATGTTTGTTGTAGTTTCAATATTAGGTCCTAAACTCCAGGCTAAACATTCAGTTAGAATCAATTTTTAGTTTGTTGCGGCCTCCTAAACAAATAATAAATTAACTGCCTGAGAGAGTTTTAAACGATTTTAACCGACAGTTGATTAAAATTAAAACAGTATGTACGAGTACATAAAGGTTCTACAAATAGATAGGTAGTTGATTTAACGAGAGGTCTAGGTATGTTTTTGTTTATCTCTGGCTGCTGTTACGAGAATCTTAGTAAAATAGTACTAGATACTACATGTATCTTATACTAGCAGGTTAGCGGGATATTTCCTGGAAAATAAATCATACAGATATAAATATTATTTGACGGGTTAAATTATGAATATGAAAGTTAAAAATCTTTAAACGACTCGTCTACGTAACTTATTTAATAAAGAAATCAATATTCATCTGACCGTAGTGGTGCCCTAGCTACTTCAAGATCTTGTTGCTTCGTACGATCAATCGCGCTAGTTATAACACTTGAAGTACAAAAACTACTCCTTCATCTTCATCGGCTTCTAGCAGACCATTGCTCACAGCGGTTACTTTGCTCGTATCGTCACCTCTACTAAGAGGAGAGCGTTCACTCTTACTTTTACCGATTGGCAGTCTCAAACTGCTACAAAATAAAGACGATGTCAAAGTCAAATTGTTACCATGCTTGTGCGGTTGATTTCAGTACACTAGGTAGCCTCCTCTAAGAATTCAGTTCCACTTCAAATTAGTAGAATTATCTACGATCTTGAACATTAGCCTCACCTTTACGACCCAAACGATCCAACTCTTAAGGACTCCTTCACTTTTTCATTTTTCAGATACACTCTGGGTCAAATGATGTCACCATCAGGAGTTGGTGTGGTCTCCCAGCTCAATATATCCAGGTCTAGAGTTGAAGATGGTGGCTTGTACACATGCTTAGCTTTTGAAGGAGAATCCAGCACTGGACATTCGGCTAGAATTGATGTTTTTGGTGAGATAACAAAAACACAAATGTAATTTTGTGAATTACAAACTATCTGAGATATAAATGTATCTGAGTGTGAAAGTACTGATCCGATTACAAAAAAGCTACACTATTGTAAATTTTCATGGATATGCTTTATTCTAAAACTAGAAATTTCGCTCGGACAATCACGGGCAGAAGCTACTGCAAGATAAAGCCAATTGCCATTTTTGATGTTCTTTTATAAATTCTCTCCTTTTATAAGATATACTATGCCAGAACGTGAGAGATCTTGTTTATTTTTTAAGTCACCTTTACAGTACTTAATGTGTTTTCTTTTTAGGACCACCCTACATCAGAACACTGCCACCAATAAAAGTTCAAAGTGGAGAATCATTGAAATTAAGATGTCCTTACTATGGATACCCAATCAGGTACTTTTTATGATGTCTATGTATATCTACAGTTCAGCCGACGAGAGAATGCGTTCTCTTGACACCTGTCAGTTTTATACTAACGGATATGATTGTGTTTTGTGAATTCGATCCTTATAACAACTAGAAATTGCCCAATTGACAGGTGTCAAGAACGCATTCTCGCGTCTGCTGGGCTGTAGTATTTCGCATTGCAGGTCAGCCAGAATTACAGCACAATGGCCTGCCAATCCATAATCGATGACCGGATTGTTATTTGTTTTGACCTGTCTATCTATCATTAAAGTTTTGTTTGATTAGTTTGATGAATACTTTAATCCCCTTTCATAAATTATTTAGCTCATTTAGTATTTATCTAAATAATTATGTGAAACAAGTTTCAACCACCAATTTCAACCTTATTTATATTCCGCACTGAGCACGTACCTTCAATGCCAGGGTAGGTTACATTAACCACATCAGAGCACATGGTCATAAGTCGTAACCTATAATCGTTACAAATAGTCACCGTAGCCGAAATCGGCATGGATGCTAATACTGTTTATAATAATGCCCTTTTCAATTTCAGCAAACTAGAATGGGAACACAAAGGCAAGAAGATCATCAGCTCAACACTTCCCCAGCACTCAAGATATAAACGAACATACTCAACAACTTCAAACAACAGTAAGAACACGAGAAGAAAACGTAAGAAAAGACAGCTCTTTGAATCGGGAGCTGATGGTGTACTGAATATTGCAAGAATTGTCAAAGAGGAGAATGGAGATACTTATACGTGTATACTTTTTAGTCCTTCGGGAGAAATGGCAAGAAGGTAAGAATTAACTTCGATGGAAAACGACAAAAAGAAATTACAATATAACTACGAGGGATTCATTCTGATTCCAATTATTCTCATTACCACACAAGGCTTAACATTTCAAGAAGCAAACATTGTTTTACAATACAGTGAGAAAGTTACCGTTATTGATGAAGATCTCACAAATGTTAATCTTGAATTGGTGTTATAGTCACTTAATAAATTAATTTAATTTATGTAAACATGAACAGAACAGGGTGTGTTCAAAGAGCCTCAATGCTATGAATCTCTTACATTCATAACATGATAGAGTAGTTATGAGCTTGTATGGGGTAATTTTAACTGAAATATTGTCCCCAAATTGACACGAAATCATACTCGTTAATCGTATGAAATTCAATGTATAATTTAATAATTTTTTAGGTCATTTGAAATCCAAGTTGTGGAAGCACCAGAATTAGATGAACTCCGTGTTGGTACTGGACTGAAAGAAGGCCAGATAGTTCAAATTACTTGCAATATTGTTGGCGGAGATCCACCTATTTACTTCTCTTGGTTGAAGGATGGGAAAAAACTTCCTGCTAGTTTAAAGGTAAGGATTTTTTTTTTTTTTATGACTTTTTATGATGATTTTTCCACTAGTTATTAAATCTGTTTTGATACTATCAAGAAATAAAGTTTAATCGTACCTTAAGTAATAACCAGCACTTAGTTATTTTATCGTCTATTCCAAAACAAATATTTTAGGACTCAGTATGCCTCCTTGAGTAACACCAACTTTTCTTTTCAGATTACAGAAAGAAGTTCAGAGTTATTTAGCGTTTTGATAATAAAGCGTGTTTCTTTAGAACATTGTGGCAAATACACGTGCATAGCAACCAACCACGTTGGTAAAGTCAACCAGACTGCAGACCTTTATATAAATGGTATGTATTCAAAAGCTTGGTATAAATTCTAACCTGTACAAAATTGGATTCATAATAAAAAACGAACGATACGTTTTTACTGACAAAAGTACTGATATAATATAGGTTTCGCAATAGCTATTTATAGCAAACTTGTGGCCTGCTCAGACTTTTCACGAGTAGGTACAATGTGATAAGGCCATTTAAATATAAATAAACCATCCCAAAGTAATTCTCTAAATAACGATGTAAACCGCATTACGATTGACCAATTAGTTTAGAATATTCAGCTAAAAACACAAGCTAATACTATTTAAAATTTTAGATACAGAGAAACGTTTTAAAACAATTTGTTTTACAGTTGCACCGAAATGGATAGAAGAACCAACAAACACGTCACTACTATTGGGACAACGAGGCGTAGTGTATTGCAATGCAAACGGTTACCCGACGCCACAGATACACTGGATGAAAAGAGACGGTAGGTGAAATATTTACGCACGATCAATTGAAAACACTCTTTGAAAACGGTTGATTCTACTTTATTTGAGATGGCGTCAAACAAAATGTTAAAATGTTATTTCGAAACTTCCCAAATCGAAACTATAAAAACAATGTTACTTCAATTCTAACGAATCATACATAGATTGTTAGTATTTAAGGACGTCCTTTTGTTTGAGGTTTATTTTCTAGTTTTTTTTTTTTTTATATTTGTTTTTTAAAGCAGGCCTTTAAATAGAACACTTCAGGAATTGATGGACGCTATCTGATGGCGCCAAACTCGTAACTGTATTCAGGGCTGAATCAGTGTAGATTGCCATCGACACGCTAAGGCCTTTATATTATGCTATGTATAACTGTTTCGAATTTCGCTTCGCTTTAACTCATTTTTCAGTGCCTTTATTTCGTAGCAGTTTTTTTTATTTACAGTGTTGCTACTAACAAACGGTTGACCAACTAAAACTATGGTCAATAATGACGAAGTCTTTTTATTTCATTTTCCAGCTACACTAGGAATTTGGCGTCCAGTTCTGGACTTAGCCGGTGGTGGAGTCATGAGCTACCCTAACGGTACCCTTATTATTGAGGTGGTATCTCTTTCTGATGAAGGCATGTACGCGTGCAACGTTGAAAATGGAGTGGGGGATGCACTGAATAAGAATCTGTGGATCAGTGTTAATAGTAAGTATTACAGTTTTTGTTCTAGACAAAGTATTTAAAGTTTTTTGTACATTACGTTCCGTGGTATGGGTGGTTGGTTATGATAATGGTAATGGTTAATGGTTATAATGCAGGTTGGTGGTGATTTTGCCTGGTTACTTAAAAGCAAAAGATGCTCCTCTTATAATATTAACTAGCAAAATGTGAAATGTGCATAAATTCACCTCTGCCCCTGCCAATATTTTTTTTTTTGGTTGGTTCGGAAAATATCAAATAACTTCTCCCGCTATGTGCGGAGCGGGAGGGCGTGTCAGACTCTCACTGACTAAAACCCACCCGTGTTCCTTCAGTTGTCTGTACGTTGCCAGGGGCCACGGCCTTTCGGACTTTCCCGCGACCCCGGCAGGCATCGGTCCTATTGGACCCCGTCAGTTAACATGACATCTTTTTGAGGCGCGCGTGGAATACACGCGCCGTCTTTCCGGGCCTGGGGCCTTATTATGAAGTAGGTATTAATGCCATCATTATTCCAGTGCGAAAAAAGGATGGTGCTAGCGGCATTGAATAGCTCCGTCTCTCACTTACACTGGAATAATGGTGGCATTAATACGTCATAATACGGCTTCTGGTCCATTATACCCATTGCTCACCGTCCGCAAGCCTCTGCTTAGCCCTTCGAGGAATATGGGTGTGATGTTATGTTCTTATCATTTAGATAAGGTGAATGAAGAGTATTTCAGACACAATGATTGGCTGCAGGAACTACCAAATTAATTTGATTAAAAAAAAAAAATATGGAAGAATATAATCACGGTGGTCAAACCGGCATTTCCTAGAACAAAAAATTCGAAGATATGTGTTATAATATCCACCACCTCGCACTGGGCCCGCGTGGTGGATCACAGCCCAACTCACAGAGGGGAGCTCTGGATCTCAGCAGTTGGAACATTATAGGCTGATTATGTGATGCAATTACTTATTAAATTCTAAGCAAACGTTAAATCAAAATTGTGAAAGCAAACATTTTTATCGGGTTGACATGTGCGTGCTTAAATATTTGGTCAATCAATCAAGTTGATCGATTTGTACAATTAAGTGGATGTGGGGGTTGAAATATGAGACTTGTTTACTTTACTCCTCTTTCATAAGTTATTATCTACGATATAAATAAGCTAGCTTATTAGTTGTTTGTTTTGACATCAATGAATTTCTTTTGATCCGATTCTAAGAAAAATATCGGTTCTAAGGAACATTTTGTGTTACAAGTCTGAAAAAAATAAATAAGTGCGAAGATATTTAACGGGAAAAAATTAAGAGCTGATGGCCTAGACAAAATAACATTCTATCCGCGATCACAATTATGGAAAAGTCAAAAATGACGTAAGGAACTGACAAGCTACCGAAAAGCCTAATAATTATGTTAATCCCGTTGAAAGTCGTTGTTGAGATAAGTAACGCTTTGAAAGCGATCGCCACTTGTCTAGGCCTAGGCCTTCAGGTAGAAAATATATATATGGATTGACAAAAAATTGCTAAGAGACTATTCAAAGCAAATATTATAATTCAAATAATTGATAATGGCGACACAATTTCTCAAAATTCATTTCATGTATTTACATTTAATAGTGACATTTACTGCGAGCCATAGAGGAGCTCATGCCTAAGTAAGTAATAACAGCCGCACGGGTCGATCCATCAGGTTAAGCTATGCTTGCCGAGGTTGGTCCTGGATGGGTGAACCTCTTTAGATACCGAGTTTACCAATATTATCCAGTTACTAGGTTGTGGAGGTCAGATAGGCAGTCGCTCTATGTAAAATACAAATATTCAGCTGCGTTTGGTTAGACTGGAAGCCGACCCCAATATACAGAAAAGGCTAGGCAGATTCACTATGGGCCATAATAATATTTAGGGTACGCTAGTCGGTCATTCTTCCATACAAACGTAGTATGGTGACTACTCGTCTGTTTGACGGTTTACGTTAAAAACTAAAAATTATATAAACTTGTCTTCCTATTGTGTAGCCTTGTATGAAAGCAGAATTGGAAAAAAAAATAGTTTTGAAGTTATGAGCGTCGAAACTTCCATATTTCAACACTAATTTTAACTCGTCTTTGGGCGAAAATAAATAACCTATGTAGTAAGAAAATGGCAAAATAGAAACCGTACAGGGATAGATAAATTATTCAATAGTTTAAATAATTTTATTTTGAGTAAATACATCCAGTAGTTTTTTCATAATATCTATACACCCACAGGTCTGTTCATGAAATTTTAGGCACTCGTTTTCGTTATAAATCAAATTAAATAAAAAAATAAACACATTAAAAAAAACATTAATTCATAAATATATAAATAAAATAAAAACTAAATAAATAAAACTTAATAAATAAATAATTAGACTAATTACCATGCATATTAGTCATGCCAACGAGTTCGAGCCGCCGACTAGTGTAGGTACCCTTAAATATTATTATGACCCAAAGTAAAACTGCCTAGCCTTTTCGCAACTATATTGGGGTCGGTCTACGATTAATAAAAATAAAAAAAGTCTTCACGATTAATAAACTTTCAAATTATTTCTAGAGCCGGTGCACTTCGAGTCAGTCGGTGCTAACTTGACAACTAAGATGGGTCTACCGGTGACCCTGACCTGCAGACCGCTTGGCGACAATCCTATCAGGGTCAAATGGTCTCTGGATGGGAAGCCTGTTGATTTTACTTCGTCAAGGTAATTTTGATTTCGTTGTATGTTAGTAAGGCTTATTTTGTAGAATATTTTGAAGCTATAATAATACAGTCATAATTATATAATAATTATAACGTTAATGTCCTGGTAACACGAGGCTAGGTTTTTAATTAAGCTAGGATTGCAAGCAATTAATATCCTGGCTAACTATCCTGACTTAGCACATACTGGAGCTGTTTACACGATGCTAGTTTTTAAGCAATTTTTTTGTATTGCGGTGATTGACTCCGTGGAGTAAAATGATGCGATGGGGAGCTCCGCCGGCTAGCACACAAGCCAGGATAGTAAAACCAGTGGAGGGTGGGGGGGGGCGCTACTAGCCCAATAACCGCATCCAATTAAACTATCTTACTAGTTTACTACCTTTCTCATTAGCTTACTGGACTGAACAAGAGAATAGTTCTGTGTACACGAGGCTAGGGTTACTAGCTTACTCCTAGCTTCAAAAACTAGCTTCGTGTAACCCGGGCATAACAGAGAGCATTCAGCTGTATATTTTAATAGTAGCGCCATCTAACGCTTGCCATCATGACTAAATAGAGTCCCACTCGACTCGCGAACGACCCTTTACAGTTGAAGTTACCCAGCATTTTGTTCAGAAACCAAGGAAAATTCTTCAAACTTCTGTCCCAATGTGGAACGAATCCGTAACCGTAGTAATACAGCTATTCCAAAGATGGCGCTGTATAAAGAAGGATACACTTTTCTTCAATTACGCTGTTATTTGAGTACAGTAAATTTCAAACTGAGGATCATTTCACACCTTCTAATTAAAATAATATCATTTAAGATTCCTTTGTTAATAATTTGATAGAAGTGTAACAGTAGCCTTTGTTTTTAATATATATATTATTGGATTTCAAGTAAGCCATAATTTCGATGACAATCTACTTACATTTGACATAAGCACCTATATACTAGCAATTCTTGATACACGTTCACCCAAAGGGATGATATTAGGACCCAGCTTGATTCGCTTCCCTTTTGATTCGAAGACAGCAAATCTTTTGTTTTACAATTTCAGGCTCACAGTATCAGAGACGATGACGCACAACGGACTGAACAGTTTGATCAACATAAACTACGTGGAGAGCAGAGATGGTGGTACTTACGAGTGCCGTGCCAGTAATCCGTATGGGGTTGCTGCTTATAATGTACATTTGGATATACTTGGTGAGTTTAAAATTTTAATTAATAATTAACTTCTAATAGTTTACTAGAGGTTCTCATAGACAATAGAACATGTGATGCGAAAGAACATCGAACATTTCGTTATAAAACTTTTGAGTATGAACATGATCGACAATAACAGTAAGGGAAGACCAAAGAAACGATGGATTGAGTGATTGACTGAGTGAAAGATAAAATGACTACAGATAGAGAATTATGGAAGAAGAAGTTGACGACCCAAAAGAAATTGGGACAAGGATAGGACTTTGTCACATTTTAAATCCATTTCATTTCAAACTCATCTAGTTCAAAAAAACTTGAAGTCAAAAAAGTGTTATTCATAATCGATTTACGGAATAATCGTATTTATTTTTCTCCTTACAGAACCACCAACACCTCCCCTAGACCTGCAAGTAGACTCGGTAACCAGTAACTCAGTCAAGCTATCCTGGCGAGACACCATCAGTACTCACGTTCAATACTACACGATGCAGTACACCACCAACGACTTCATGATGTGGGACAGTGCTAAGAGCATCAATATTACTAGGTATGGGATCGGTTTCGATAATACTTATACTTTCATCATGACAGCCACCCTTTGACGACCGTTGCTCCACCTACTGTTGGCGATCTGATTTTACTCCAATGGTAGGTCCATTGGAGTTTTTAAAGGTCATTGTGATCAACTGCTCTACGAATTTACCATCAATAAAGTAAAATAGCTTGAAGAACGGATGGCCTGAGAATTTTTGAGTGATGACGGCATATCAGAAAGCGCTGGTATTAGACCTTCTCGCGTATGTACAGATGGTCTAGTAAATCTGCTGGTTGGATCAACCAAAGAACATCCAAATTTTATTTCAGATGACATAAAATATGTCAAATAGAATTCGTATTTTTCTCACTTAGAATTTAAATATATAAAAACGGGACAGCAAAAAGTGTTGTTGTTAGGGTTCCGTATTTTGTCAAAACAGCACGCTTAGCATGACAACCATAGAAACGGGTTTTGTCGACGGAAAAATAGACAAAATGACAGATTGCGATTGTTTATTTATCATTTTGTCTGTTCTTCCTGTATCTATTGTGGTCATGCTACGCGTGCAGAATATCTACTCGTAAATAAAGAGTAATGGCTTTTGAAACAAAATCTCATAATCGTTTTCAGGCAGGAGAACGATGTTCGGCAGAACATAGACCTAAGAGATCTACAGCCAGCAATGGACTACCGAGTGAGGGTTGCGTCAGGCAACCAGGTGGATCTGAGTCCTTACACGCAACCAGTGCACTTTAGTACGCAGCAAGAAGGTAAAATTAAACCACCATCAATAAAAATAAGAGATTTCGTGCTTTGCGTTTAAAATATTGTAAGTTGGGTGACTGTTTTTGACTGCCTTATTGGTCAAGTATTCGGAAATTGTGACTGCTAAGAGCGATTTCCTTAGTTTGATATCCGGGTGCTATTGGAATATATACCATTCCCATTAAGGAGGATTATACCATTCTCATTGAGCATTTCTCTTTAGGTATCCCGGTTTCTAGATTTACGCACGCAACTAATATTATAAATGCGAAAGTGAGTTTGTTTGTTTGTTACAATTTTACGTTAAAACAGCTAAACGGGTTTCGATGAAATTTGGCGCACAGGTAGACCATGATCTAGGTTAGAATATAGATTACTGTTTATCTCGATATTCCCACGGAAACAGCAGTCAAAAATAAAATTGGGTTTAAAATATTTTAATACATAGGTAGTTAGGCTGCTACAGAACAGGCGGCAAAGCTGATTAATAAAACAGCCTAACAAACCTCAATCATGTAAAAAGAACACAACACAACAATACAACTACATAACACCACACACACCACCACTACTGTACAATATCTTAATCTTCCAGCTCCCTCATCGACACCACTTGGCGTACAAGTCCAACAGACGGACAACCCTGGAGAACTAGTCGTGTCATGGCTCCCGCCACCTAGAGAGAGTCACAATGGACAGCTGCAAGGGTACCATGTGAAAGCTGTGCCCAGAATTAGTGGAGATCCAGGTATTAAGAGCAAATGCATAAACTTCTTTACTGGTATTCTACTTTACTGGTCTTCCTCACTATGACAATTTGATTTGAACTATGACAGATGCTCAGATGATTAAGCTGATGTTTTTTTGTACTGATGCCGCAGAAATTCTTCCTAGGACATTCTTTGACCCGTAGCATGACCACTTCTATCTCTACTCTACAAAGAATAGACATGTCATTCTAAACTATTGTTTCTTTATTTCATTTTGTATATTACGCCGTAGTAATCTTTCTGCAATCTGTAATTTTGACTTTCGTTTCTATGGTGGTCATTCTATAGTATTTTCGTATAAGTATCTTCTCAGTAATTTTAGTGCTAATATGTTTTTCTTCATTTTACAGTTCCCAATGACACCCAAACTAAGATGGTGAAAGTGATGTCAAGAAAAGGTAAACAAGAAACGACACTCAGTGGACTGCTTAAAAATATGAGGTGAGAACTCATTATTAATTGTAACTTTGAACATTTGCTGAAAAACACTAAATCGGGCGTGGACGATTAAAGCAGTATTTTCAATACAATTGATGTATATATTTTCAGGTATGCCATATCTGTGAGTGCATTCAATTCTGCAGGAAATGGTCCATTCTCATTACCTGTCTACCAAACTACGAGAGAAGGAGGTAAGATGACATTAATTTTATTACAGTTTAGATAAGGGGTAAAACACACAAGATATAAACACCTTGAAAATTAAAAAGAGCAAGGTGTGGCTTTCCACTACCACTTTTATACACCGTTTTTTTATGAATGCTTATTAGTCATTGGATACATATGAAAAAGGCTGCTTTTGTAGTTAAGGACCTTGCTGATAGGATGTATGTTACCGAGACCTACAGACGGTGGCTGCAAATAGCCGCGTAAATGTTTTTAATTTAAATTTAGATTATTAATTTTATATTTGATTTGAATATTAATTTTAATTGTTAATTTGATTTTGTTATTTTAAATTTATGTGTTTTTTTTATGGGACATATGGTCTGCAATAAAGATTTGGATTTATTTATTAAAAAAAATAGTTTTCCTTAATCAGCTAAGAAATATGTCTCTTACAGCATGAAAACAACAAGAATAATAACATTGCTACTCCTTTCTCATTGTTTCTAGCGCCTGAACTACCACCATCAGGAGTAGAGTGTAGAGGAGTATCGTCATCATCTCTGAGGGTCGCGTGGCAGCCCATCACTTCTCATGGGACGTCACTGCTAGGATATTCTGTATATTATAGTACTGAAGGTAACTCGAGTTTTTGAGAATCAAGTATGCCCCATTGCTAAATAATGTTAGTATTCCAAAACGTCTTTTTTACAATGTCAAAACTAGTCACCATCGGCCATAATTATTGAGTTAAGCAGCTAACGAGTAAGTAGCCAGGGGCGGCAGTCACAACATATATAGCGATCGCTATTCGACCGAATTCTGTCACCGTAATGGCATCCCTAGACGGTTTAAATTACTTGACAAGCACGAAAAAATCCCGTACTTGTGAAGCACGTCGCGCGCGTCTAGTGACGCCACTCGCGACCGAATTCGGAAATATAGCGATCGCTATCTATGTCGAGACTGCCGGTACTGAATATGACTCAAACTCAAACTCAAAGCATTTATTTCATATAAACCAATTACAGGCACTTTTGAATTGTCAAGGGGTCGGTCAGTCAGAAATATGAAGCTAGTCGCCCATTCCAAAGCGTAGTAGGTACCTATGGAGAAGAACGGGCAAGAAACTCCACGGACATTCTTTTAAATCAAAATATGGTTACATAATATTGGTTACATCATTAATGTTGAAGTTATACATGTGAGAACGATGCATAACATTAAAATCGTCCGTTAGAAATAAAAATAAAAACGAATTCAAACATTAAATTTAATTAAAATCGCCGTGGCAGCTAAGAGATGACCAGTCCCTACTGACGGCGCCCGTTCACGAACATGACGCATGGATTAGCATTAGCACCATTCAGCTCAACCATTTTAAGGGACCTAAATGATCCAGCACACGCGCCACCGTCAGCGAGACATTAGAGTGAGCATGACATACTCTCAGCCGCCAGGGACATTCAAGTCAATGAAAGACATACCCAGTACCTAAATGGTAGCTTTAAAGTCGGTAAAAGTACTCACACATGTGCTATGCAATTATACAATGCTAAGAGATTGAATGTATACAACGCAAAGATAGTTTTTTAAATCTTCAGCAGCTGCAACGGTATTTTCAAATGCTAATCAATTAGTTTATGCTTGTGGAGCAGGACCAGCGTTGAGCCAAGCATTTTTATCAGCGATGTAATCCCTCAACTTATAATATGCTTGGCTGTATAGTGTGCGTTTAATATAAGATTAAACGCACACAACTACAATGGCTGCTGGGGTAGAACTCTATTATTTTAATTGGTTAGTCTTGAAAAAATATTTGTCCATACAAACTGCTCCATTGATTTGGTTTGTGATATTACATGCTACTTTTGAATCAAAACTTTACTGATAACTGTTCTTGTAAAAAAAGATTTATTAAAGGTGCCACGAAAAACTTAAAACTAGTACTCCTTTATTTTGTTTATATTTCAGACGGACCCTGGCAGAACATAAGCTCCCCTCACACGGAGTTGTATCTCCAAGCTCTTCTTAAATACACCAACTATACAGTTAAGGTGACTGGCTTCTCAAACTATGGGCTGGGACCTTTCTCTTATCCCATCGTTTGTACTACATTACAGGATGGTAAGTTACTACTTTACTTAGCAACAAAAACGCATAAAAAAAACATATTTAAAAAATATGAAAACCATCTGGCAGAACCAGCGTTGTATTTGATGCGTTTGGTCCCGTCCTTTTCAATAGAGGATGATACATTTTCCACTATTTTTTTGTAACATTATTTCGGCAAAAACATCGTCTTTATACTCGGGATCAATAATCAATTTTCAAAAGTATAATTATACAAGCGGAAGGCACTTATTTCTTTGACTTTATTTGTGATTTACCTAATAACCATTTAGAAGATACGATCAATAATAATTTATTTATAATTTCAATATTACTGGCTACACTAAAGAAGGAAATCTCATAAATCTCAACTTAAGTAAGAAATAAATACCTTACCTTCTGATTTCAGTGCCCGGTCCACCTTCAGCTATAAAAGTGCTAGTATCATCACCGACCTCTCTCCTTGTCAGTTGGAAGAGACCAGAACAAGCAAATGGAGACATTTCACATTACACTGTTTATGTCAAACCAGTGTCAAGGTAAACCTGCCTAGTATTATTTTTTTACATCTGTTAATTTAGAAGCCAACTGTTGGATTTGGCAAAGATACGTAATGCACCATGCTACTTATGACCCGATGTTTTCGGAGAGTTTCAACAAGCCTCTCCTCATGTCATGGTGAAGAGATTAACCTAGTTGGGAAGGTTACCAGCGAGGTTTACTGCCCCGTACCGGTGTAGGTACAAGAGGTACTTACTTACAATGTTCGATGAGGATGCACGTGTAAACTGTCTTATTTCTATGCGATACTCAATGAAAATGTTATTATGTATGTTGTACTGTTTCGTGTGACTCATTAACTGGGATGTGAAGGTCAGATAGGCAGTCGCTCCATGTAAAATACTGGTATTCAGCTGTATCATGTTAGACTAGTAGCCGAGCACAACGTAGTTGGGAAATGATGATGATCTTCTTAGCGTATCGATGGCAAAATTCAACTGCGCGAACTCCTCTCACTGATGAAGTCATAAGATCATCAAGTATAGCTTGTGCAGTCTGAAATGACGCGCCCCGCTACCGCATTTTACGTACAAGCCGTGGCACCGTGTACTTAAAATGCGGTAGTGGCGCGCAAGATGCGGCGTAAGTTGGAAGGTGGGCCGTGAACTGTTTGGTGTCCATTAGTGATGCACTCTTGCTTATTTGATGATCACAATCTCATTTCAGCAGTGTGACTTTCATTAGGCTCTACTGATTTATTTCTTACAGTTTTCATAATTAAATAATACTTCTTAAATTTTTTACAGCACAAGTTCACCACAGAGCTATCGAGTGGAATCAACTCTAGAGACGCCCCTCCGACACCTCACGTTTCCTCTATCTGGCCTGTCAACTGGCAGACAGTATGAAGTGTTTGTAAGAGCTCATACAGCAGTTGGGGAAGGAACTCCGAGTAACAGGGTTCATATTGATCTAAGTTCCAAAGGTAAGTTTTTTAAAATATTGTTCGATTTTGCTGATTTAACTGATTCCATAAACGTACGATCAATGATAACATTTTGTTCAGCCAGCCTCCAGTTTGTGGATGTTTGATGATTCATCTGATCATTTCATCTGACACATTTGATCGTTATGATTGGTGACTGAAGTTATAGCTGTTGTGTAACGATGTATCTTCTCAGAGTAGCCGGATATCTGTTTACAGATAAATATCGTTAATTTATTATTTTAACAACAGCTTATTAAATCACTTCACAGGATTTCATTAAATTCACTTGTTTTACTTCAAGACTTAGTCCTCCAAAGTAAGATTAAAATTGTTTGCTATTCTAACCTAACCAGTTTCATTTACAGTGGTAGCTGGCGTAGCTTCACTCGGCGGACCCGTCTCCGTAGGAGTGGGCAGTTCCCTCCTGCTAGTGTGTCAGTGTGTGGGATCTCCTCCACCTCGCACCGTGTGGTATCACATACATAACATTATCACCCACCATCCTAGGTTCACGAGGAACCACGATGATAGCCTACTGATTAATAGTGAGTGGTTCTTCTATCATTGTTGTTATATGTGGGTGTCGAAGCAAAAATGGTCCAGAAGTGGGGTATTGAGTTAAGACTAGATTCGGTATCTAGAATAATCAATTGGTAGTAAGGATTGAAAAAATATTCAAAAACTGGCACATATTTTTTTATCAGATATTTGAAGTTGAAATTCTGAAAAATCGTATTTAATCATTTACTATATGACATTGTAAATAATTGAGCATTTATTAATAATCAATTAAATCGCGAAATGTAATTTTTTACCCCATCTTTACAAAACTGGACCCTTTTTGCTTGGACGCCCACATATTTTCTTTTACAAAGCTAAAATTTTGGGATTGCCAGCCTTTTCCAGTCTTGACCAGAATTTGGTCTATTGAAGACCGAGTAGGTTGGGCCATGGCCCATGCACAATGGTCCACCTGAAGGACTAAGTGTGGAAACCAGACCCCATAACACATGCCAAGACAAGAACATAGACCAAGTAGGTATTATAGGTAGGTAAAATACCTACTTGGTCTTCAATATACCAAATTACTGCCGAAGTATCGATTCTCAAGCTTATAACTCTAAGTATATCAGACGTCTTAACTCGTATAGCCGCTAAAATATTCCGATGGAATAAAAATTTGTAGGTTTTAAAATATTGCTGCTTTTTTGTCTACAACGTACCCAAGTTTAAGTTTAAGCTAGTCATCGTTGAAAGTTGGCAACTTAAGTAACCTTCTATTTTTGAGTCATTTCATTATAATAGCTCACACGACAATTTTTTTAATTTCGCTTTGATATGTAGCCAATAGTTTCAAAATGACTATAAGTGTTTTTCTGCATTTTCCAGATATAGACCAAGCCCTAAGCGGAAATTACACCTGCTTAGCTAAGAACCTGTACGGTTCAGACTCAGTATCTTACGAGGTGTCAGTGCTGCCTACCCCGGAGCCTCCGAGCGTGAGGATAACTTCACATAAGAACGCCATACACCTGCAGTGGGAGTTACCCAGGAAGATTGGTGGAAAGATACAGAAAATAAGTAAGCATTTCTTGTATATTTATATTCTATTATATTCAAAAGATTTATTGGTATAAGGAATGGATTGCGATAAATGGATTTGCAATATGTAGCAAATTTATGATGCATTTTGTTATGGATATTAATCAAAGTCTTACCTAACCCAGATTTCCTATAACCCGGTTTCAGATTAACCCGGTATCCTTTTTTCGCAATCCGTCCAATTAACCCTAATTTTACACGTCTTAATTCCTATCAGGTGTACTTTCATACAATTGTTTCGTTTCTTGTTTATTGAACCTCGTTATTGCCATCTTGGACAAGCACTCTCTTTTAAAACACAACTTGAAAAAGAAAAAAAAACATTTTTGAACCAAACTCCTAGTAAATTGAAATTGAAACTCCAACACGGTTGAAAACTATGTAACTGACACACCGGTTTTAAGAGCCCATAGTATCTCTGCTCAAAAACATAGTAGGGACTTATTATTATTATTTTTTTATTATTATTACTCTGAATAAGTAAATGATGATAACGTTGCTGCTGGTTCGTAGCCGTCTACGAAAAATTAACATTAATTCTCAACTTTAACATATATTTATTTCATAATCAATGCTGCAGTATTTTCGGTATAACGGTGGATCGTGATAAGCAATTTGAGGTATTATAGGCCCTTAAAAGTAAAAATATACGTTGTCTATTTATAATGTGCAAGTGCATTCAATCTTAGGGTGGCAAAGCAAATAAAATCAATAAAGCGTGATATTGAATTACGAGGTTGACTGTACAGGTGTTACTTCAACCCTGTACTGTACTTTAAAACCAACTCCCTATAAAAATAAATCTATAACCTTTGGTAGGTTATAGTTTTTTTAAATCTTTAATTCCAGGTTACAATCTCACATGGAAAGAAGCGAACGGTTCCTGGCAAGACGCATGGTCTAGTAAGGGAACCTCACTTCAAGGAACCCAGGAGTACACTCTTCAAGGTCTGAAGTGTGGCACCAAATATTCTCTGAGGATGACTGTAGCTAATACTGTGGGGTCTTCGCAGCCCACTTATGTTGATGCTACTACTCTGGGAGGAGGTAAGAAAAAAAATTGGAGTTATACAGGTTCAATTTGTTGTGTCAATGCAGATCAAGCGATTCTTTCCTCAGTGAATAAAATTGTATGAATTGGAAACGTAATGATAATAATCTTGGTATACTTACCAGACAATTTTTTAATTACTCTTTGTCACTGATAATTCTTTGATTAACATTTCTCATTTCTTTAGTTACTTTATTCTAAACTAGCTGCGCCCCGCGGTTTCACCCGCATAAGTCTCGATCTCATGGGGATATCGGGATAGAAAGTATTTTATGTCCTAATCCAAGTCATGGTCTACCCATGTGGCAAATTTTATCCAAATCCGTTCAGCCGGTTTAGTGAGAAAGTGTAACAAACAAACAAACTCACTTTTGCATTTATAATATCAGTTGGGATGAATGTCTAATATTGTCAGGACTATCAGGGGAAGTAAAAGCATGCTACACAAAGATCGCAAAAAAGCATACAATCAGTCTTTCACTTACATCATCATGTACTTATTTCTCGCTATCTTGTTACCAATTAAACAATAAATATACGGGGTCAAATTAAATCAACTAGCGAAACTCCGCAGAAGTAATGGGGTCGATAGCCAAACATGACGAAACAAAATCACGACGACGACGACGGCGTTGAAAAGTGCCTTTTAGTGCTTAATTGAAATACATTATTTGACTTTGACTTTTGACTTTGAAAAAGAAAACATCAATCAATCTTTTATAATATTTAGAAATCGATACCCACCACGTTTGCAAAGTTTCGCTAGTTAATTTAATTTGACCCTGGATATTTGAGCAAACATAAGCTGAGGTCGAGGTCAAAAGCAGGCCCATTACGCAACAAAAAATAAGAAGAATATAAAAAAATTCATCATTAAATAACTTACCTACTTGATTTCCAGTTCCCATATCACCAACCAGCACTGAATGGTTCTGGAGCAACGCTACACACATCTACATACAGCTGAGTGGCTGGGACGATAATGGGTGTGAGATCACTAGGTTTGATGTGGATTACAAGGAGTATGGAGGCAAGGCGTGGAAGAAGGCTGACAATAGACTTGTAAGTAAAAACTTCAAGTTAAATATTAATTTGTAACCGTAGTAGTTAATTTAAGACTATGTCTTTGGTAAACATTAAACTATCTGTAATGGCAGTATTCGATTACCTATTGACCTTGGAGAGGTCTTTTGGATGCAAATGTATCACAAGATGCACAACTGATAAAATACTGAGTAAATACCTGATGACAGAGAATTCAAACCCGTCAGAGTACCTACAGACATATAACTTTAAGGTTATTGCTACCACGCCATGTTTTCTGATAGCCTAATACGGGCTTAATAAGAATTAACTAGAAGACTGAAGACTTTAGAAGCTGGCAATAATATCAATTGACATACCTATTTGAATCGAAAGAAGTTCTCTCTCTGTGATGCTTTCTTCAGGCTTGACTTTACTTTTCGTTAGAGCGCATAAAACATCCAAATAAATTATTATTTTTCTTTCTGATTCCAGCCTCAACTCGACCAAGCCTGGAGCCACTACGTGCCCACATCGATCCTCGCTCAACCAAACTCCTTCGTGTTAGCAGAACTGTCACCAGCTCAGTGGTATCACGTCAGAGTGACTGCAGAGAACGCAGCCGGGATATCCACGTCATTGTACAGTTATGCTACTACTACTGTGCAAGGAGGTATCTTATACTATTAAACGAACAATATTTGTATATAATTTTATATATTTGTAATTACGTTCTTGAAAACGGCTCTATCGATTTCGGGGGCGAAAAATCGATCTAGCTAGGTCTCGTATCTGGGAAAATTCGTTTTCTCCGTATTTTCAACCAAACAGAACTCGGTCGCCCAAAGTTTAGAACAAGTTGGCTACCTTAGAATAATGACATGGCAGCATGGAATTAGTATGAACTATCCTATACTATTAAATGAGAATACTATATTTTCACTAGAGCAGAGATCGGTTGCTTAAGTACTGTTATAAAATTAAAAAAAAATATATTATAATATATATATAATGGTCCTATCACATTTTGTCTGTACTGCTACTTAAAAACTGCGCATGAAACTTTAAGCTATAAATCGGGGGTGAAATTACTTATTTATTGAAAACTTTGGGATATTTTAAATAACCTCATGAATATTTCCATACATTCGAATTAAATTAAAATACAAATTACAGGCAAATAATTACGGAAATAAATATTATTGTTTTAATATTTCAGAATCAGTTGGGCCACCATCAGAATTCTTTGATTTGAACATGCTAGTCATAATCTGCAGTTCAATACTTCTGATGATTTGCTCGCTGACTTGCGTTTACATACTCGTCAAGAGGCATAAGTAAGTATTGCATTAACATGTAAAGCGACTGTAGAACCATCGAATAAAATACACTATATCCCAATACACAATGTTCTTTTTACAACCAAATATATCATTGTCATCTTCGTGGGTTGCAGCTGAAAATCAGCGTCAGGTGGTACACTGAGCTGGGGCCCTGTTGGCATTATAATCATTGTTTTCTGTTTTTATATTTTTTTAAGATGTATTTTTCTGCTGTAATGCTTCTTTCTTTCTTCTTTCATTGAAACAATAGAATGGATTATATTAAAATTGATGAAGCAAATGGTCTATCTATCTACACACATCAACACGGTCTAGGGATATTTTTAAAAAAGCGAATTACTATCAATGTGTTAATTATTTATGTGACATGTATATATTTAAAAGATACGTTATTTAATATTCTACCATTTTTTAATAATGGTTAAGGTACTTCGATTAAAATTTCAGGATTTTATGGAAAAAAAATGAAGCATAGACGGAAACCGTATATGAATTAACTTTTAATTTATGAGTAAAAACTGAAAAAAATAGAAAAATCATTTAATTTGTGTTTATAAACTTGAAGTTAGTAGTCTGAGAAAGCGCCCATGATGTTCATAACACATCGGCAACGATTCGGCATGCTCGGAACAAGGTTGTCAATGTCTTGCTGCGGAATATTGTCCCATGTCCTTCTGAGGTGCGCAAAAAGTTGATCTTCTGTAGCCAGATTTTCAGGAACTTCCTTCAGAGCTCTTCTTTGCAGCATATCCCACGCATGCTCAATGGGATTTAGATCTGGCGATTGAGCAGGCCAGTCTAGGGCCCTAACATTGTGTGTATGTAACCAAGCTGCTACCGTTCTCGCCGTGTGTGCCCGGGCATTGTCGTGCATGAGCAGGAAATCTTGCCCCATTTGTGTTCTGTGGGGCAAGATTACAGGCCCCAGCACCTGTTGGACGTATCGTTCTGCCGTCATATTGCCCCGCACCCAAACGAGATCCATCCGTCCTCCAAGACGAATTCCTGCCCAAACCATAATTGTTCCTCCTTGGTATTGGTGAACTTCCTGAGGGTTCTGAAGACGGCTCCATCGTCCAGGAACTCGCCAAACACGCGTCCTTCGTGAATCTGGATGGAAGCCGAACCTGGATTCATCCGTGAACAGCACATTGGACCATTGCTCACGGCCCCAGTCCACGTGGTTCCGAACCCATTCTAATCCTCGTCCACGATTGCCTCTCCGTAAAGGTGGGACCCGGAGTGGTCTACGAGAGCGTAGATTGCTTTCATGCAGTCGCCTTCTTACAGTTTGGCCACTCACAAGCACTTGGTGTTCCACTCGCAGCCTTTGGACCAATTGAGTCGCCGTTGCATTTGGTTGAGCTCGCGCAGTAATTTGCAAAAATCGATCTTGTCTGGGGGTAGTGATGCGACTTGTCCCCCGGTGCCTCTCCGCTACTTCACCTGTGGCACGATAGCGTGTCCACAATCTTGAAATTACATTTTGGTGGGTCCCTATGGCCTCAGCAACATTACGCTGAACAGACCCAGCTTCCAGCATTCCCACAGCTCGTAACATCTCCGCCCTCGTCAAATGTTGGCGTTGCATGGCTACAATACCTCAATTTTAACTTTATCTTTCGTTTAAAAATGAAAAAAAACTGTAACTAAACGTAATTCGTATTGTTTTCTAAATTTCGCACAAATGAAAATTCCCTCTCCTACACATCAAGACATTTTTATGCCACCGAAACAAAAGAATTTTCAAAAATTTGAATTTGGAATTAGTTTGAGATAAATTACAAACAAATCGGTGTATGAAAGATTACAATGCGGCCAGTACTTTTCGAGTTATTTAATTGAGTATGAAATATCCCTAGACCGTGTTGATGTGTGTATTTAGCCTGTAATGTATCTCGGCTTAACTAAGGATTTCATTTCCTTTTTCCACACACGTCTATTCATTGCCATTGCGGGTCAGTCCTTCTGGTAGGAGTCGAGTTCGTCCCTCCATTTCCGTTTTGGTCTGCCGCGATTTCGTCTAGCATATAATGGGACCCAATCGGTGTTTCTTTTAGCCCACAGCTCAACATTATGTCACAACTAATCTAAACGCATCTTAGATCTTAGACATGCCAAAGTACAATGCCGGTATGTAATGAAGTTGCTAAAATTGTATATATTTTTATTTCCAGCCACCAACACATGACAGAGTACAGAAACTCATTAACAGCTGAATGCAAGTCAGAGCGAAGTAACGTAACAGTGAACACACCGCAAAGTGTACCCACAGATATGAACAACAGAGTTTATAGTACACCGGTACATCTTACTGCTGAGAATAAGCATGGTGAGAATTGTATTAGTATGATTAATTGACTAGTTTCTAGCGGCTTTAGCAATACTTTTATCCAAACCCGACCATGTACATCGGTACACGGCCGGTACAGGCGGCTTTAATCTCTATTTTCACTGCTATATAAGGACTAATATCGACTGTGGGCTGTTTCACTCTATGGCCTGACGGATTCTCGTCAAAATCAACTGAATCATTCAAAACATGATACGCAACATTGAATTTTTTTGAAAAATGTCGAACGTGGCATGGAGCTCGCGTCAATGTCAAACCGCGGGGCTTGACAGTTAAAACGTTACATTAGAGGCGGAGCTTGGTGGAAACAACGTAAAAAAACAACACACAATCTGTATATTATTATAAATTTAAGTCTCTTTTCGTGTCTGTCTGTGTCCACGTTGTTCTTCTAAACTGCGCAACGAGATTTGATGCGTGAAAAAAAAAAAAAACGGAATGGTTATTACAATGAAAACGTATGTGGTAACCGCTGTTACCTAAGTAAGCGAAGCAGAGCGGGTTGCTAGTAAATGTATAAAGAAATAATTAAAAGAAGACACGATTTAACGTGTAGTTACTGCTATTTATTTATTCATATCATATAAATGGAATAATTATTTTAAATATTTCTTTCTCCCACAGAATTATACGAGATAAGTCCATACGCACAGTTTGCGATAGGCTTCCGAACCTTTGGGCATGTCGACAATCAAGAAGTGCCAAACAGGGTACACCTGCCGGGTAATAGCAAATCCAGATACGACAGTGGTGAGTATGGCAATTATCTGTTATGTGAAGTTAAAACTGAAATAGAATTACGTGTTATATTCTTGGTCATCTAAAAACAATTTTGGAAATCAACTAGCGTCGTAGGACAATGACATAAACTTAAAATAGTGTTTATAAAGCGTGATTTACCTAGATGATCTTATAATGCCATAAACTGAATTTGGTTTTTTCCAGAAACAAGTTTTCAAATGCGATCGGAGTCTGAAGAAAGTGACTGCGTATCGCGAACAACAACACTAAAAAGTGTGCCAAGAAGTAAGTAGAGCAAATAACAAGACGTTAGTAATCAAATACAAAGATCTTCGCGAAGTTCTAGAACTAGAACAGTATTCAAACTATCAGTAGCAGCCTGGACCCTTAAGTCGGGGTTTGTATCCCGATACTGGCAATTGACTCACCGGACTGTTATCGTAACTTCCCTCCAAAATACATTTGGCTGTTTTTAGATTATCAGCAGATGTTTGGGGATTTAATCTAAACACAGTTTTATCTTTCTTTTACAGAAGCATGCAGAGTGCCACATCATAGGTAGCTGAAACAGTCATAGCTGGGATAGTAAACAATTTTAAAATGGTTGTGTTCATATCAACTGGTTGATTAAATTTTGTGTCATCAAACTTATATTAAGGTTGTATCAGTTTTATTCATTTATCATTGTAATAATGGAGTTTATACTAGTCTATATTAATTATTATTATGGATAAGTTAGGTAGCAGTTTGCAATTCAATACTTTATTACCTATATATTATTATTTATATTACGTTTATTGTTTTCCGGCTGTATACTTTCAAATTTTCTATTATCTGAGAATTTCAGTTAGCTACTGCATATTACAACAAGTTTTTCTATAAAAAAAAAAAATCTATGCAAATTGCGTTTAGCTTGTCAATAAAATTTTACTGTTTTGTAAAGCTAGTCAAGTTTCGATCTCAATAGCATAATTTTAACGAAAAAATAAGTTATTTTAATTAAGAAATTTACAAAATAATCTTCTGTTCGTAATATGTAAGTTTTTATAAATAAAATAATGTTAGTAATGAATTGTATAAATTAGGAATGTTTTTATTGTAAACCGTATTACGTTTAATTTTTATGAAAATGAAAATCAGGAAAAAGTGTAAAACCAAATTGATTACTTAACGAATCTTCAAACCAAAACAAAAAATACATTGTAAATCATAGGCAAAAAGCGTCTCTCTCAAATTCATTTTATGTACATGCAAAGAGCCAAATAAATTTTTGCCAAATCATTATTTTATTCCTCTTTATTTTTCTCACATTTCACCGTATAAGTAAAATTGTATTTAACATCTTTGAACAGTAAACTATGTTTAACATAAGTAGCTATTCTAATGAAATCCAGTTTCACAGTCTTCAGACATGTTATTTTTTAAGCTATATAAAGACGTTTATGCCCGTTTTCGTTAAAGTTCGCTGTTGGATGTTCAACTTTCAGCGCTGAGCCGAGCGTTGAAAATGCATCAGCGCGCTTTTATTTAGGCATCATAGGTTGACACCTAAATACTAACTTAGTG
Source organism: Xanthia icteritia (assembly GCA_949128155.2). Lineage (NCBI taxonomy): Eukaryota > Metazoa > Arthropoda > Insecta > Lepidoptera > Noctuidae > Xanthia > Xanthia icteritia. The sequence continues at coordinate 14,296,098 of OX421953.2, forward strand.
AAAATGGACAATCAACCTTATTTTGTAAAAGGAGATTTTTTTTAACTTGTTATACACTTTTGATGTTTAGTTTTAGTAGCTCGTAATTATGAAATTTTTCAGATTGGTATCAAATATTTGTAAAAATATCCTAACACTGCCACTTTTTACCTTCACATATATTATTTTAGCACAAAATGTCTGAAGCCAGAGAAACAGGAATAATGTAGTGAAAAACTAAAGTAAATTGAAAATTAATTATCTTCAAAAAGACTGATTGTTTAACGTTTATTTTTTAATATGTAAATCCTCGATTTACTATAGAAATAAAATTTCGAAAATATTAAATGTTAGAATACTACAAATTGCTTTATTATTCACCCACTTATCAAAAGATTACGACAATATCACAACAAAACGAAATACCTATGTTACAAAAGAAGATAAAAAAATATTGTAAGTGACACTAAATTAATAATTGTTTTATCGTGTTGAGAATTAAATAATGAACAACACAGTATATCACAGTATAGTCTAACCTAACCTAACCACAGGTATATAAGCAACATAATTTCCATAAATTATTATCCATGTATGAGCACAATCGATATACTTAAATCTGTCCCAGATATCTAACTACCCTGATGTTCACTAACTTTTGAACAAAGTGTAGGATAACCAGAACTCTGGGCTTTATAGCGTGTCCATTTGAGTGTTGACGAATTTAAAACAAAATTCAAAGTCAACTAATTGATTTTTCGTTTAGGCACATAAAAGGCATTTTTGAATGCACCATGTAGGTGTAGGTAACACCAACCTAATCTAGTTTTAAAAATATTATTGACGTGTAAAAGTCTTTGTGGAAACCTAATTTCAGAAATAAAATCGTTTATCATTATTCTGTGACAAATGTCACCAAAGATCACTGACCCCTTAGCATTCTCTCATGATACAAAGCAATTAACATAAAAAAAGTATCAGATTACTTTCAACAAAGAAAATGAACCCAATGAAGCATAAACTACTTACAAGAAAGTGAATTAAGTTATTGGAAATAATACTGAAGCAGCAAACAAAAGTCTATTAAAGTAACAAAACGTTAGAAACTTTCAGCGTAAAAGTTTTCGTATAAAATCGGTTCAAACAACGATTTACTTTGAGTGTGCAGTGAACCGAAAAATTGGTGCGGAACTCACTAAGAAAGGATATAGAAGATTTTGTATTTGAATTTGACCAGCTATCAGCATAAACCATCATAGAAACAACTGATTTATATATACAAACTTTTGATTTTGAAGATTATCAAAGGCCAAAGTCAAATCTATAATTCTATAATTGCATGATATGTTCAAAAGATGTAAGTAGCTCACGAGTTACTTTAATCTCATTGTACATATCTGTTCTGAGCAAATTAATCTCATTATTCTCTCTGACTGTTTTCATGCTCCTTTCGAATATAAGAAATAAGTAGTTTGTCTTACTTTTAGATTTTCATTAGAAACGGTTGAGTTTTCATCCAGCGGTTTTCCGTTCCCTTCATCAGATAAGTAATAGGTACCTTCTCTTTTAATGATTGTTTACATTTTAACAACCTGTGCAATCAAGAAGTAAGCGAGCATTACATCTGAATATATAGATATTCCAGCATCTAAAAGTTGTTAAAATGGCTCAATCCTGTCGCTTTCAAATCCTAAACAGATAACACACAAATTATTACTGTCCCATTCAAATTCAACTCCAAACTTGATTGATATACACTCCATGTTGTATATACAAAAAAACCGTATCTTTCCTCAGTTGTAAATTAGGTCATCGATTTAAACAGGCCGGGACTATCCAATTTTACGGTTCGTGTGTTCCGACCTCACGGGACTAAGAGACTTAAGTTCAGCTCGTACATGTTTGAATGAAAGTTTCTTTTTGGTTGTCATCATGTGTGTTTTGGGATGATAGGTTAGTTTAGGTTGAAAACCGTCGTAATGAGAAGAGAAGAGGAAGTGTTGAAATTAAAGTCAATGCAAACATGGGCTTAATCATAATTATCAACTGCTTTCTAATTAGACCGAAGAGCTTATGCCAATCCTGTTGTAAGTCATTGTAGAAATATGAAACGCTTTGAAAGCTATTGCCACTTATCTAGGCCTTCTGGTGATTCCGGTGACAATTATGACGGATAAGGGCATAGTATGAATCCATGATGTTATTCTATTGTCCAACATACGATGCCTCTCAGCTGACAATAAATTTGAAGATCATTTAGATCAAATCTGTAAATGTTCAAGTTCTAACATCACAATGAGCCTCTTTATGACTTTCATGACTGGAACATCCGTAATTACTACGCATTTCGAAATTATAAGCGAGAGAAGCAGGTCTACCTGCCCATTGAGTTAGCCCAAAGCTACGTTACGACTAAAACTGATGAAATTACCTTACAGATGGAATTTTCCTAGCATTTATTTACCGAAAACAAAACAACAAAATAGAAGAAAATTATAGCCTCTTACAGACAGAGTCAAGCAAACTCCCATTATAAATATTTACCGATAGTCAACAATATAATTCCCTACTAAATTCTTGTGCAAACAAACTGATTGTTGTGCACATAACTACCAAACACTTTCGTCGGACCGCGACAACTTGCGAACTTCAGTAATATAAAGTTGGTGCTTGAAATTGTTCGAGCACGTACCTTTGGTTTACATAACTCGAAGTTATTGGGTGAGATATGTTTACATGCTTTTGATATTTGTAATTGATAAAAAGGCCAAAGTTCTGGAATTAAATGCATTCTGTTTTTATTTTACGAGTGATGATACAAGTTGGTCCATCTCACGCACCTTGGGTACATACTGATCTTCATTGAATGTGATCTATATTAGCATCTACATATCTGTACGATTACATCGCACATTTATTTAATGTAAATCGACATTCTTACTAATATTGTTAAGTACACTTTCGACTGTGGTATTGTAAACACGTAGAATCATTAAATATTTTATCAAGAAATCAGCAAGAATCTCAACTTATCATCTCAACTTATCACATGTATTAGCAATCAAGTGCTCGTACAGTACCTATTTCATGTGAAACACTCATGCTTTTTCAAACTAGATCGCACCAATAAGTTTTAACTTCAGAATTAGTAGTGGTCCTTTTCCGTTCGAACTCGAGTCTTTCTTAAAGAGCTTTACTTCTTATAGAATACTTATGAGAACAATCATTTTTGTCTTCATCATTTTCCCATTTCTTTTTCTAATATATTTTATATACATCCCCATTTTCTATCATCATAATCTACACATCCTTTTCACCCTGTCTATAATGAACATCACCCATTGTATAATTTCGAACTTCAACCCCATTATATTTTACTACGATCCTCCATTGACAAGCTCGAACGAAACTCGAATCTACCAAATCCCGTTGCCAAAACAGTCTCTGCCCTCACCGTGGTACACCGCAACAATCCAGCACAGTTTGTCGGCCAAACAAATAATTAATCTATTGTGGCTAGAGTTTAATTACTTGTTTGAGTTTGTCTTGTTCGACGTGAACTCATACTAGTACAGGAAGATTTATGTTTTAGTTGGTGGTTGTAAATGCGGTAGTGAATTGATAATTAAGAGATGGTTTTTGAGTCTCTGATTTTGCTTGTCGTGTCTGATCCATTTATGTTGGAGTATTTTAAGTATCCATACATCTGCACTTCTGAGGATCTGAAAAACGCCACTGATGCCGCGATTGACGTGGCCAACTCATCATTAGTACATAAAAAATATTATTATATTTACATTTACCATCGAATCGAAAAGAAGGAATAGATCTGTCTTGAACTCTGAGATTCATGGCTATCTTAGTGTAAAATACTGTTTTATCAGTTTTATGGAATCTGCTGGCTGCGGGCAACGTAAGACTGGTCGTTATGTTAATCCTTGGAAAAGGCCTTTGTCCAGTTGCAAACGTCTTACCGCTGAAATGATTATTACGAAGAAAATAAAACTTCTTGTTACTGTGATAGACGGGATAATATTGCAAAATGCTATTCAGTAGTCAGGTTGAGTTCTGCAATGATTTAGGAGAGGTAAGTCTTTATATACTCTAAGCGCAAACGACTAGCGGACAGTATTGAACATGCACGTGAAACGTAAACAGCCATTCAAGATGGCTTAGATATTTGGCAATCAATTTCCCTAACCTAAATCAATTTAAGTTGCATATAAATCAGAAAACATTAATGTACAAAACAATCAAATTATGGGTGAGTGATTGACAACATATTTTAATTTTTAATTGTTTTACCTACCTATAATTCTCAAATACATACTCTCTAGTGTCTCTTTTTATAATAAGCTCACTAATTGTTTTGAAACTTTTGATATTTGCTGTGATATCAGATTTAAGCTATCAAACGTGTAACTTTAAACAGGTGGGGGCCTGGTGACCTGTATTACAGGTGTTACTACCTACCACAGGCACCAGCGATCCACAACCAAATATCGTTGGCTACTGCTTTTGTGTTAATATTGTTTGTATTTTTTTGGCTTGTGGTGAGAAATAAACAATTTTTATTATTATTATTTATTTTTATTGTGTTACATCTATAGACAGAATTATGTAGGTACACAGAGCTGCTTACCCAAATTCAACAGCCGTCAGTGGTAATTATGGCAATAAAGCCCCAAGATTTGTCTACGTGATACTTGAAACCAGCAGATCGATACACAACAGACGTCTTTTTTGTTGATGAATATTATGTAAAACATGCTCCATTGTTGTGAAATAATGAATAACCATTGGTAAAATGATATGTTTTGTGTTAGTCCAATTTGGTGTAGATTCTAGGGTGCTTGGATTAAAGTTGATCGAAGAGTGTTTTCATTAATTTTCAATTTATGTGGGGTTCTGGCGGTGAAACTGGTCAACGAAAACATAATGAGGAAACGGGCTTAATAAAAACGGGGACATGTGACATCCACCAACCCACACTGGGCCCACGTGGTGGATTGTGAGCCACGCCCTGTCCCAGCAGTGGGAATGCTGCAAGTAGATAGCATAGCAACACACAATGATTTTGATGTCTTACATATACCAATCAGAGCTAAACTGGCTTTTGGTGGCAATGATAGCTATAATACTCTGCTTAGCGTAGGGTCCTGCGATCGATCGAACGGGAAGAGACAGGGTTTTTTTAATTGAATTTTCTCAATAGCAGACTAGAGTTTAGATGTTTATCCGGTTAGCGGCATTATGCTCAATTGCTTACCTCCTACCTTTTTTAAAACGTGCTGGATGCTTGACAGCTGAAACCCTTTTCAAAAAGAAAACGATACTTAGGTAAGCAAATCAATTTCACCAGGTTCAAATTGCTCATGCGAAAACAAATGCAGTTCTTGGTCCTTATTCAAATCGAGGATGCGGTCGTCTGCGAGGGTCAGACGACTGGGCAGGTGCCGATGTAGAAGACCCAGCTGTTTGAAGATCAGGAGAAAACATGAGAATGTAAGTCAAGAACTAGACCGTCGAGGACAACCACTCCGAAGGTGGTGTGAAGTTCTGGTCTTGTTTGCGGGGCTGACATGGCCAGTGATCGTACAAAACAGAGAGAGATCAGGAAAAAGAAAGGGAAGGCTTTTGCCTAGCAATGGGACACAATTGTCAAAGAAAAAAAAGTCGGAGTGTGTCGTTGGACACCCGGTCGGAATAAAGTTACTTTCCCTGTATATTATGTATTAATACAGAGCCACCTAGTATGGTCTCAAGTTTCAGGTGTCAAAAGTTTTATTTTTATTTTTAAGACAGCGCCATTTAATGACACTTGAAACTGACTTTTTCAGGCATAACGCTTTTTCGTTATGTGACGATTTCTACCACTTTACTTCTACCGCAAGCCACGTTTAAGAACTACGTACCAAAAAAGAATTCGTATGTTTATTTTTTAACGCCTGCTCCTTTGTATACTGGTTGTTAAGTATGACTAGGTTCAATTCCCTTCTTGATCAGTGTGATTTTGTCGATAAATGGAAACAGAATCGCTCTCTTTTACTAGGGACTACCAACATAACTGGCGAGATGAGGGCGTACACATCTCTGCCCTCTCCCTCGATGAATACTTACAAACGCTATGTACCTAATGTTTGATATCGCAATAATAGGTCAAAAAGTTTTGTTGCCTTTTTTTGTCAATCTATATAGTGATAATGATATTGTCCCACTGCTGGGCAAAGGTTTCCCCCACAGCTTTCCACTCTTCCCAGTAGGTTTCTTTCTCGGGCCAATCTTCCATAAGCGCTTATTAGTCATCACGCCAGAACCCAGTACTTTAAAATATCTTCTTGTTTCAGAAATGTCCTTGTGCGACTCACAAATGTAATTGTTCAGAAACATCGTCAACTAAGAACGAGTCTCCGCGCATCAAGAATCTTTGTAGGTTTACTATTGACGCTTACTTTACTTAAATACACGCACTTACTAAGTTATAATTATGTCTATTTATTTAGTAACTGCCCGTGCCTTCTCTGAATGAGAAGAGGACTGCCGCTGCAGGCTGTAGGACAATGATGGTCTATTATTATTATTTAGTAACTAGCTGTTGCGTTTTTGTCCGCATCCCTCCATAGAGCTTATAAAAAGTATCACTGGTTGCGTTAATCTGGATGTGTACTGTTTGCTTTCAGCCTATAATAGTTTCCTTTCTGTAACGGAAATAACAATTTTTACAACAAAATATAACTCAAACTCAAACTCAAAGCATTTATTTCAATTAAACCATATACAGGCACTTTTGAATTGTCAAGAAGTCGGTCATTCAGAAATATGATGCTAGTTGCTAGTTGTCTAATGCTTAGTAGGTACCTATGGAGAAGAACGGGCAAGAAACTCCACGGACACCCTTTTAAATCAAAAATTTGATACAAAATATTGGTTACATCATTCATGTTGAAATTATGCATGTGAGAACAATGTAGAAAGACGTGCTCGTTTGTCAAAGCGTCCGTAATAAAAAGAAAAAAACAAAGAACCATTCAAAAATTTAAAATCAATTAAAATAAGCCATGGCAGCTAAGAGTTGACCAGTCCCAACTGCCGGCGCCCGTTCACGAACATAACGCATGGATCAGCACCATTCAGCTCAACCATTTTGAATGGAGTTAAATGATCCAACACACGCGCCACTATCAGCGAGACATCTGAGTGAGCATGGCATACTCACAGCCGCCAGGGCACAAGACACATAACAGGTTAGGTAGAGGTTGAGAGGTGTACCTTACACTTTCCTGTTTTTTGCGCATTCAGATATTAGATTCGGCGCGTCTTTTTACGAAGCCGAAGCCGAAGTATTATAAAGTAAAATTAGTTCATCCACATTTCGCCAGTGTTTTTTAAGTCCCATGTAATAGGGGGCAAGCCTATTGCCATATTAAACTATTTTTAGTTAGAAGTATAAGGGCTAAATCATTTCAATTGTTTTCTTACAGGATATTTTATTAAAAACCTTAATGAAAGCCTCTGAAGCAACCTTACTTATTTTTTTCTTAAAATTAGAAAAAGATCTCATTTATAGTATTAATCCTTTACTTCGGTAGATATAACCAAAGAAAATATGCCAAAACTACGTTTTGATAGATGCCAAGTAAGAGGATATATTCCATCAATAAAAAAAAAACTTATTTTGATACATCCAATCCCACACTTTACCAAGAACTTAGAAAGTAATTTATAAAAGTTCCTCTCGGTATTAAAGTTAGCGCCAATGTTTACTCATCAATAGTTTACTCATTTGCAAGGACATGATTAAGGGCTTCGAAGAGTTATCAACACTCACGTAGGGAGGGAAAGAGATGGAGAATATAAGGGGAGTTTTACATTGAAGCTCTGTCCAAACTGAAGTGAATCTTGCGCGGGATGCAAGACAATAATAGCTCGAGTCGATTGTGTCAACAAACTAGTACGGAGGCGTTCAAACTGGCGCGAGTAGTTGTGTGACTTCCTAATCATTAAAAACAATTGACGCGCGTAATGGCGTCTTGCGCCCCGCGCCGTGTATTTCACAGTCATCAATTTCTTTGATAGAAGTCTCGCCACGGTCTAGCATAAGATTACCTATATAATATTCTTACTTGATCTTGCAGTCATGTTAGGTAAAACCTACCTACTGTTTACTAATGACGAAGAACTTTGATCACTACTCTCAACTATCAGGCGTAATGACTATCTTATACTCATTAAGCTAAGGACTAAATAATACTACATCATTACAAAATACCAGTATCAAACCCTTTTAAAAGGACATCAGGATTTTGTGACCAGTTGACTATGCCTTTACAAGCCGTTAGCGTCGGTACTGATCCAACTTAGATTAGTTGTTCGCTGCGTCTTCCGCGGTAATTACCGACGCGACGTCCGAACTAGCTAGCGTTAATATTACTTCTTGTATTATATAGAAGCCTGGTACTTTTGGTGGAGTGGCCCATGTTAATATAATGTATTTCTTTTATACTAATGTTAGACTGGTAGCTATGCCTCGTAATTTCGGTCAAAAATCAAAGTCAAACCATATATTTCAATTAAGCCATTGGCACTTTTGAATTGTCAAAGAGTCAGTTAGTCAGAAAGTTGAAGCTAGAAGTATGTTCTAAAACGTAGTTAAAGTGGTACATACTGAAGACCTACTCATTTAGCATTAAAGTTATGCATCTGCTGACAATACAGGCAGTAATTATAGTAGATGCAACCCACTACAGCCTTACGTGACGTCGCGTCGGTCGGCACCACTAGGTACACCAAAACTCATATAATTCAGAACATTGGATAGTATTTTATTATATTAGAACATTTGCAGCAACCTGATGCCTTAGGCGGTATGCACACCCTTCTATAACAATACTTACTCATCCTTCTATAACAGCCGATCTATTCTGTAAAAATCTCACCGTAAAAACTTAGGTGAAGTGAGCGTGAAGTGAGCCGTCATTCGACTGATGCTAGGGATGGACACTATTGACAGATCACTTCACCTAAGTTTTCACCGTGAGATTTTTACAGAATAGCACTGCAGTTCTTACTTATAACACGAACGAAAAATGGACTTAGCTTATGTACAATTTAAAGATTTATCTACATATGACACGCGACCCTTGCAAAAATGTATATATGCTGGTTGTCATAAAAATCCTTAACATTACAAAAACGTTTCACATTATCATTATTAAGGCGTCCTCGCACGATCCTACATCTCATAATGTTTTGTGCAACACGCCCGTATTCCCAAGAGGGGAGTACCGTTTTACATGGTTCATGTAGCAAAGGTTATTATATTCTATGTCTTAGAAACTGTAATTTTTGTTATTACACAGGGGCACGTAGCTCTGAAATAATTTTCATTTTTAGAGCGAGCTTTTTGTGGTAAATATGTGTATTTTTTGCGCAAAAAGCGATTAAAGCCGTATTTTAATGCGTTTTTTTATAAGTACTTAATTTCCAATTACTGAAATATCAATTACTCCTTTTATGATCCTAATCACCAAGATGAACTATGTTTGTTTTGCATTTTTTTTACTAAAACAGGTACCAAAATACACTAAATATTTAAATTATATACATATTATTACTCAGGTAGGTACTGCAAATTAGTATCGTGAAATTAATTAAATAATAAACTTTATTTTCTTCCTGAAATCCTTAGAAGTTTTTTAAAATCCTTACATGCCATCAGTTTTTCTCAAAAAAAAAACGTTACCTCTACAATGCACACTGGCTTGAAATTTGACGTGGTATTTATAAAGTTTTATGACATAATAAAACTTGCGCCCCGTAGAGCAATAAACTGTTAGGATGAGTAATTAAATTAAATTTGCATGAAGAAATAATGAAGAAGGTAATTTTACACGTCATTTCACCTCCTAAATTATTTCTCGCCTGTTTTATTTGAGAGGGCAAAGTCGGGAAGTTTATATTGTGTTTACTGTAGATGTTTTATGCAGTAGAACTCATTGTTAAAGAGTTTCCTTCTGGAGTTATTCTTATATCCCATCAGTTATATTGTTTTTATCTTTCAAGTGTACAGCCAAACTACACTTGCCAGACGTACGTTTGCTCTTTATTTTTTTCAATAGGCTTTTTACAGAGTTCTGTTTTAAATGTGAATGTGTCATCGAAATTACAGACACATAAAAATTTCATGTTTGTCTGTCTGTAAGCTACGATAACCATAACCCAACATAAGATGAGACGGGTCGCCGGCTTGGTTTATTATAATCATCATCATAATCGCCCTATAAATCAATCACACACTGCATTTTAATCTATTTTCGGCAACTACAATCCTTCTGCCAACTACCTTTACTTTTCAGCCTGTTCATAAATAATAACATTTAAAAAATATTGTTTATCCCAACATGTCGGCTCGTATACCCCAACCCTAACAATAGTGAATCTCATATGCACATCACATGCAGATCTTTTGTGTGGACATACAATGGCCATCAGAAGCAAACTTTTTAGCTTGTTTTATATGAAAACAAAACACCATTGTTCGTTGCTTTATTTTAAAAATATATATTTTTTTGTGTAAATTGTACACGCGTTGTTTTGTTCGTCGTTTAGTTTTGTGACGTATGAATTTTGAGGTTAGTTTTCATTCAGATTAATGAGCAGTATCCACTTATCCAGTTTTAGAAAGTACCTTTTTTTAAATCTTAGAATCTATATAGGTAGCCCGGAGTCTGGAATTAAAATATGTGACTTATTATTTAATATAACTAGTGTAGTGGGAGGTCACGTCCGTTCTACGGCGCGTGAAATTTTCTTGACTGCAATATGAAATCACGAGCATATGATCCGACTATATATCTATAGGCAATAAAACTATGATAAATTATAAATGTTTTTATTTCTATAAGTAGGTTGTGCAATCACTTTTACACGTCAATACGAGATGAGTACCTAAATAACATTTCATAACATCTTTTAACAAATTTACTGCGTAGATTTACATCCCTATGTAGTTATTTGACCAGCTTTAGTTGCTCAAAGCTCAGAGAAAGTTGCCAATATGTTTACTGACTCATAAAAGTCTTGAGTACGTAATACACATGTCTGTAACTTGCACAGGTACTTTTGTGCAAGTTACATGTACTTCACTTGGACTCGGCTCAGTACGCAATTCTTGGTATATTTTATTAATATTTTTTTTTTTTTAAACGTTGACCCACTCTAGGAATTTCTCCTGTGTCGTGGGTGCGTTTACAAACATATAAACTCACATATACAAACAGCCAGACCCGGAACAACTAATTGTAGGTCATACAAATATTTGTTCCGTGCGGGAATCGAACCCGCGACACGCAGCGCAACAGTCAATTGCTTAACCACTGCGCCAACCGTGCCGTCAATCTTATTTGACTTGTTTTTATTTTGGTCAACCAGCTGCCAAAATGGTAGTGACCGCAGTTCTTTTAACACTATTGTTTTTCCACTCACGTACAAAAATATTTCCCATGCGGCTCGCTTCTGTCAATATTTAATATTGCCTACAGTTTTCATTAGCTACGGAACCCTGAGAGAACCAAGTAACAAGAACATTACCAATATTACGCAATATAAAGTTGGTTGATAACGTTATTTGAGGTCGAAATGAACACGTTGCGAGATTGCGTTAGCGAATTAAATTTAATATGTGGTAAAACAAAGTATGATTCGCTGAATTTACTGCTGCTATTTAAAATGTGGGTTATGTTACATGTTATGGGGTTTTGTGATTAGAATTATAAATTAGGTAGGTATATAATGTCGTGGGTAGGTACAAATTGTCACGGGTCTCGTTATGTGCCGTATATTCACTGCAATCATATAAAATTAAATAAGCAGGAACGCAACTCGCGATCTGCACCAATTTAAAATAGTGCTAACCTATAGCTTTGATTTGGTGCCTTGATACCTACGCCTATTTTCATATCTATACGAAGTATTATTTCTGTGGTAATTCCTTGAATAAACATATTTAGGTTTCTAAGAAAACGTAACAATCGTGGCAGAATAAACTTTTTGGTACTGAGTCTATCAGTTACAAAACAAAGTACCTAAAACGAACAAGTTTCCTTACAATACAACTCCACCAGAATGTACCTATTTCCCCTCAAGATTTTAAACTAAAATCAGTAACAAGCTCAGCACTATTCGAAGCACTGCTAAGAAGGCTCAAAGTGAATGAAACTACACCCCATAAATTTTCCAAATACCAACCTTACGCCGCATACAATAAAGATTACTGTGACTGCAAACATAACTTTGCCACTTATTTTTAAAACACTAAATGCAAAAAAGCAGGAAACTATGCATTCAAGAAAAAGTCGCGCAGAATTTTGTGTCTTTGCTTACAAATTGTTTTCCTAATATTCTCTATGCAAGCGCTTTCCCTCCATTGCATTCGACGAAAAGATGCTGTGTGTGTATTTATGTGTGGATTGTAAGTTGAGGACAACTTTTAAAAGTAGTCGAGCTCGTAGTAAAAGAGTTTGTTCAGGTTAAGTATACTAGCTGTACATAATAGGATATTACACTGGATGTTTTTCATTCGTTTTTTCGAAACCTAGAGAAAAATAAGCCACAGTAAAAAATAAAAACTCGAAATATGTCGAAGTTGTATGCGTTTTAAAGTCTATGCTGACGTTTTCGTTTTGACGACAGAAACGTAACTTTAGTACAATGATCGTTTTACGTGACAAGGATAGAAGAAAAATTTCAAAAGCGTGTGTATAACTTCGAATCATTCCACTTTGCCCCACCAAGCCGCCCGACTGATGAGGCAAATTGGAATGCTTAAAATTTTGTAGTGGAATCTGCCCCACTAGTTCGATTTGCGCTAGTTACATTTTACTTAGATATACATTTCTTTCTTTTCCAAACAAATATAAAATACGAGCATACCTACCTACACAAATTCTAAGGTGCCATCCCTAGTGGGGCAAAATCAACAATATTTTAGAACAGCGACATCTGCCTCATCAACTCGAACTAATGGGGCAGATTCCACTGCAAAATTTTAGGCATTCCACTTTGCACCACTAGTGGAGCGGCCTGGTGGGGCAAAGAAGAATGATTCGTAACTTCTCCATTTTTCAAACAATTTTTTTAGCTTGATAACGTTTTTTTGGTTTGAAAAATACCAAGGTTATTGTCAAATTTCAACTTATTTACTAAATGGTTAAAAAAACACTTGAAAGTGAAATATACACACGTAAATTAGAATCAAAACCAAAAGCTTTAAGAAGGGGAAATTTTATGAACTCTAAAATCCATTTCGGTAATAGTTACCTCCTTCACAAATAGCCAATTTTCATTTTCATTTCACCGCAAAACACCAAAAATAAAAAATATTTTCCGAAACACCCTCACAAAATTAGTAATCATATAAAAAGGGAAATACCACTTAGCGTTTAATACCCTAAAAACATAAGCAAATTCGATGTGATGTAAGGAAACAGACTGTCGTAATGGGGCTATTCCGCACACCTGTTCAATGTAGATTGAAACAAGTCGACGGAATTTTAAGCAGAATGGAAGGGACATCGGAAGCTATGAGGGAAATACTGATAGGCAATTGACCCTTATCTGAATATGTATAAGGTAGTTTAGAATTTGTTGTACATGATAAGTAGTAAGTAGGGTTATAATTTCGAGGAAAAAGCCAAGCGTTTAGGTACCTATCACAATAATAGGCAATAATTCAATATCAAATAATATCATTTTTTTTTTTTGTCGTGTTTTGTATTTCATGTTTGACAAAATAATTCATATCTTGACATTACACATAATCCTATTCAATTAATCCAAATCAATATTATTGTATCATATCATTAAATATATAAATTCAAAACAATTATATTAATTTATTATAATTTTTATTGTAATGTCTACGATTTGCATGCACTTAGCTTATTTAATTTTTCTACACCAGCAATGGTAATATATGTGAATCAATGTTTAATTTAAGATCTCAATGTACCATATACTTAGAAATATATATAAAAAAAAAAAAAAAAAAAAAATAATAATAGGTAGCTCAAAAGGTGACTAAAAGATTATTACAAAAGAATCTTACTCATCATTCGCTTAGCCTTTTCCTAACAAGCTGAAATTGACAATCAGCCTACATATTTTGGTGCGGCTGAAATAAATTCAACCTGACTTTCACGACCTAATTAGGGATCAATTCATTTCAGGATTGAAGGATTTAATTTTCGAGCCTCTAACTTCAATTTCGAATGTTTAACTTATTTTCAAAGTACAAAGGGTATCGTTGAATAAAGAATAGTCAAAAATCTGCGGGTCAACCACGGCATGACTTAATCACGATTATCAGCAAACAGTTATTTGATCATTATAGTATATTACTATTGACACATTAAAGGATGCTATGGTCTTACATAAATAATTAAATAGTATGATAATGCAGTGAGTATCACTGCATTATCATTAGATTACAAAAAAAACAGCTTGTAACTTTCCAAATTTAGGTAGGGAAAGGCTTCTTCTGTTACAGAGATGGCATGAGCAATAATCATCACGCTTGCTCAAGGTGGATTGGCAATTTCAGAATAAATTAATATTCATTATTATATAAAAAACTATTTTATTCAATTTGGTCAAACTAAAACTCCAAATACGAATTTCTTTTTGAAGTCGGTTTTCCTCTACTGAAAGAATTGCATTTTTATGCACACTGTTCTTTTAAGATTATGGCGCCAGTAGCATTCCAAGCTATTACTAAAAGAAATTGGGTATGCTGCAGTAGATACTTACCATTTAAAAGTAAATAAAAAAGGAGTTAAAAATAATAGAGTTTTAGTGTATTAAAATACAACAGTATTGTCTGTATGTTCTTCACTGCTATGATAACTTGACAACCGATGATTCGATTTACGCGAGTTTTAATTCATATGTAGATCAAAGCGGGCGGAGCTGTGGGCACAACTAGTCTTTTCAAACATTTGATATAAAAAAAATGAGTGAACTGATAAAAGTTGACTTATTAAAAAATTAAAAAACTGCTGTACACACTAATTACAAAATAATAATATTGACCCAAAACCGAAACCACCTCAAACCGTCTTAAAATATCGGAGATATAAGGTAACTTTCATATAAAAAGACAAATAGAGCATCCTTTTTTAAAGTAGGCTAACACCGAAATGAAATTGTTTATTCTTTAAATAGGATATTGGAATGACTTTCGCGTCGTCAAAAAAAAAAAAAAATTGCTAGATGAGTTCGGCGTTTCTTATCTGACTACTCTGAGAAGAAAGGCCGAAACAAACTCAGAGGTCACAAACTCAAGTCCAGACATAATCTTGTCAGGTCAGGTCAGGCCATATGAGGACCATGTAGATTAGTGTTTAAAATGGTCTTTTGAGAAAAGAACCACACAGATTTGAGTGGTCCTGCAAGCAATTGTCTGTAATCGTGGAGCTCAACTCAGAACTTAAGAAGCTCAACTCGACGAACAATATCAAAGAAAGGAAATTTGGGTAGGCCGCATAAACTACTCAAACTGCTAGACCATCATTAAAACTAAATGAGAAATAAAAAATAATAAAAATATCCACATAGTCCTCACATTCACAAAAATTAGAATAATATAATACTTTACAAAGTAATCATGTAATTTTGTATGTTATATTATTATTCAACAATGTCAATGTTTATATAATACTGGTATATTTTGATGATTTTACTGAAAATTATGTCAAGTTTTATGATTTGATAGCAGAGCGAGCAACTCAATCCCAAGCTTTTTACCTTCAAAATACTTAATATAAAATTTTATAGTACCATTTTTTACAAAGTTTGGTTTTAATACAGCTTTTTAATCGTTTAATGGGTAAGTTTCGAATGTCAATGGAAAGTTTGTTGTTAAAGCGTATACATTGACCCATGAACGAGTTGCCTACTGTGAGGAGACGAGTGCGGTGTACAGCAAGGTTGTGTTTATTCCTGGTATTTAAACTGTGAATATCGAAAATCTTCTTAAAATTTGATTTATTTTTGTGTACATACAATAGGTTTTCAAATAGTCAGAATATTTATTTCTTTGAATTTTTCTCGAAGGGAATCTCTCGGACCTAGGTTGTAAATGGCTCGAACAGCCCTTTTCTGTAGAACAAAGATAGTATTAATGTTCGAACAGGTTCCCCAAAGAAGAATTATATGACATAAGACTGTGAAAATAACTAAAATATACAATTCTGGCTGTATCTACGTCAGTTATCTGTCCAATTTTTTTTAACAGCATAGGCGGCTGAACTTAGCCTTCCTGACAATTTTTCTATGTGTGGGCCCCATTGTAATTTACCGTCAATAGTAATTCAAAGAAAAACTGTCGTCTCAACAGGGTCTGTTCTATTCCATTAACTTGATCATTGGTGGTTAGCTGCCTGACATTTGGCGTTGAAAATTTTATGAATTTAGTATTTTTTTCATTCAGGAGAAGATTATTTACATTAAACCAATGCACAAATTTAGAGAGCGCATCGTTCACTTGTTCAAATTTGACTAACTGACGTTTGATTTTAAAAATAAGTGTCATCTGCGAATAATACGATCTTATGATTATCCCTTATGTGGTAAGGATTTTCATTTATATAAACGAAAAACAAAAAGGTGAACTAGAATTGAACCCTGCGGAATGCCCATGGTGATCGCAGATCCTGCAGATCTCTTGCCATTAACATCAACCCTCTGAATTCTGTTGTTCAGATAAGTCAGAAGGTCGAGAGCCCTGTCCCTCATACCATAGTGGTACAGTTTCCTGATGGTGTATCATGATGTACGCAATCGAAGGCCTTGGGCAAGTCGCAGAAAAATCCAAGAGCATTTTGCGCCTCCTCCCAGGCCTCGAATGTGCTCTTCTTTCAAAATTAATTTTCAAAGATTTTGTTTAATGCAGGTGATATCGAAATAGGCCGAAAATTCGTAGGATCAGTTGTGCTGCCAGACTTGAACAGTGGAATCACTTTACTAAGTTTCATCAGATCAGGAAATATACCAGATGCAATACAAGAGTTAAAAACAATTGCTAAAAACGGTGAAATAACACCAATAATTGAAGACATGGTATGTACTGACAATCCCCAAAGGTCATCAGTTTTTTTTACATCAAGGTCTTTAAAAGATTATATAATGTCTTTAGCAGTAGCAATTGTAAATTTAAAAACTTTGACACATTCTGGTAGGTACACATTCTTTTAGTATTGAGTAAGCAGAAGTGGAGGACGACGATGACAGAGTTTTGGTTGTTAAAATGGGAATATTAGTGAATACATTTTCAAACTCAGTTACCACCTCCACGTCTGCCCTAATATCTACATCATTGATTTTTTGATGAAAGTCACGATTCCGTATTGTCGTTCTGCCTGTTTCTGAATTAATAATATTCCAAGTTGTTTTAATTTTATTTCAGAAGATATTATTTTATTTTTAATGTGTATAGCTTTTGCTGAGGAACAGGCTCTTTTAAAAGTTTTACAATATTTCTTAACAAATTCTTTAAAAGTTTCATCATGGTTATATGTTTTTTCATGATACAATTCAAATAACCTTTGCCTACTTTTCTAAATACCTGGTGTTGCCCAATCACTAAATATAACGCGGTCACAAACAGGCAATGTTTTTGAGGTGAAAATCTTCCTAAACTCACAATTGATGAGGTTCCACCACAATGTGCATCTTACCCACTTCTTGCCTCTCTACATTTGAAACTTGAAACTAATGCGTCTAAGAATAGCAAATTATTTCTTACATCCTCCTTTACCGTGTAAAGCTGTTTGTTACTAATTAATTTGTTACTTTAATTAGGTACTAATGACGTAAGCGAGTTTGAAAACAAGGTTAATTGGGTCCTTTGTATTATTTAGGGATGATGCTTAAGGTAAACGGCATTCCCTAGTTGAGCGGAGAACTGGTTAAAGAAGCAAGTGACGACTAGTGCATTGGTAATTTATTTATTTATTTATTATTTATTAAAACTTCTCGCACTCAAAGAGGTACAATGGCGGACTTAATGCCTTAGGCATTCTCTACCAGTCAACCAAGGGTGGTGAAGAGATTAGATGGCAGGTGCTCTATTTGAGAGGAACAAAGAGAAAACTATTATTAAAAATATATGATAATACATACGAACTAAAATAGTACTAATTACACATACATACAACCTACATAATACATAATCTAACCTCATGAAAACTATAAAAAAGCATGATTGAAGACTTCTCCGAGAGAGAGGTTTAGACCCAGCGGTATCGACAGTACATCGAGCTGGGGAGTATCTCATGCTGTACACGCTTGCCGATACACTACCTGCACTCTTGGCCACTTCATTTCGCTTATTCTTACAAGTTTTATCAGTAAATTCAATTCTTTCCCGGATAAATCCATGTTATTTCCTTGTTTAATTAATTAACCAAAGAACAAAGGCTTTGTAGTTAGTTCCGCTTAGTCCAAATCCTGAAGCTTGCGATTTGAGCGTATAACAATCCCAGCACAATCAGAATAAGTAATCTTGTTATCTCTATACCTACTATGTTTCATTTGGTATTCCCTTTGGCTCTAATGCCCGTACAATTCGTGTTTCTCGAGTAATTAACTGCGAATTTTCTTTAAGTAGTTGTTAGTGAGATGGGGATCGCTTCTTTGAAGTTTTGGTATTGTGAGGATAAAAGTCAGAATAAAGAAGCTACTCAAGATATTGCAAGACTATTGTTAGTATGATTTACGTAATGATTTTTTTTCTTTCAAATAAAGTATTCGTAGTAATTGTGTGTGGAAGATTATGCAAAATAAATTGGATACTTAAGAGCACACAGCGTATTGTTTAGGGAATTTGTGAATCGGAAAATAGTATTTCATAAACATGAAACCCAACCCTTCTCTATAAAGACATGAAATACACGAGTCAAAACTTTATCTAATAACGCCAAAAATTATAATATTTACCAATTTTGATCAGATACCAAATCAATGCCACGTTTTCAAGTTATTTAGATATTAATAACGAAACTTTCAAACTGTATCATCAAATATTTGTCGAAATCCACTTTCTGTACATACATAGACACATAATTATATAAATTTGTTCAAAGTCAGAATCAAACTGTGCCGGGATCGCAGGTAGAATAAATTAAAACAGAGACACCGTGAACATGTTTTGTATATTGGAGTAGGTAACTTGGAAATGATATGACAGTTTAATTTCGTTTTGGGACATTTTTTGAAAGTAGAAGATGGGAGTTGGTTTTTAGATGATTGCAAGGACAGTGATGGAGATATTGTTTTGTTTTGAAGTAAAGTTTTTCTGTAAAGATAGATCAATAAAAAAAGTGAAGACTATCGCCCATTTAATGATATTGTTTGATTTGGGAACAGAATTCTTGAAGCTATTTATAACTGGATAAATGGAAACAATGCACGATAGTACACGACCATAACGCCCAGAACTATTTCTGCATAGTCATTTCCAGTATCGTAACTTGGACTTATAATTAATATACGTCTGAAATCTACCACTATTATTCTGCACTAGTTACCTATGACAAAAATAATTCACATTAAAACTTGTCAGGATTCTAACATGCAGATTTTTTATCCGAACCCGTATTCACTACCTCCACGCTTTCCATATGTACTTTCCAAATTACTCGCACCATCTAACACAACATTACCTCCTCTTATTTTCCGACATCCATTACATTACATGCCATCCCAGCCTCCATATTGTGGGCTTAATCTGCATGTCGTTACGAGCCGTGTCTCAACTCATCCATAATTCACATAATGAGGACAAGCAGAATACTGTAGAGACGAAATAAGTTATTCAACGAGCTAGTTATTTAGATTTAGGTGGTTATGATGGCCGTAATGTAGGGAGTGAGAGAAAAAATAATGGGTTTAGGAAGAAATTAGAAGGGTTGTTTTATGAAATGGGAGTTTCCCGGATTGACGAAAACTGGTACTAGGATGAGAACAGTATGGTTAAGAAAGAAATGAACGGAATTATGATTTAGGAGATAAACTGGTGGCGAATAGAAAAATATGAAAGATTTCCAAAATAAATAATGTCGAAACTTTGTGTAGGTATAGCAAATTGGAGGTACAGTTGGAATAGACAGAAAGATTGTTACGGCAAAAAAATGTTCCCTTTTACAATAAAAAATCTTAGCCTTAATCAAAGGATTGGAAGAAAATCTTTACTTTTGAAAATCTCTTCAAGCATTTTTTAAACAGTCTTGTTTAATTAATTTCCTTTCCAACTGATAGAATATTTTAAACCTTAAAGGCATTATCAAACAGTGGGTGTAGAAGGATATAATATCTCTCAACCCAACGCCTTCAAGGGTCAATGGCACAACGGTTATACCGTTTAGAATTTCTAATATATTTTCAGATCCCGCAAAATAAACAATCCTAACCAAATTAGGGGTGCTAATGAGCCCAATTTCTGCTGTAAAATTGCATGCTTATTAAATCTTCATTTTGTAAAATTGTTTACAATCTCTGATTTTACGAGCTGATTAGATTTCAAAATGACGTCATCAGAAATTTGAATTTAGAATTTAGTTAAGACCGCTCACACGGTTCCCCTATTCCTTTCGAACCAGAAGGAGACAAATCAAAGGCGTTTGTATTGCGGTGGTGCTGCATACATTATTAAGCAGAGCCCTGATAAACCGACAAATTCGTATAACACCACCAACTATGTTTTGCTGTTCGGAAATTGGCTTTAGAGCATTTACAACCTTATCTTAACTGAATAAGATTCACACTAGATCAAACTTTTCTTTGATAGATGCAAATGTAAGTAGGTCGACTTCAATTTCGTTCACAATTATTTTGCTGTTAGTAAACTATTTAATTCGTTCTTATTACCAAGGCGTAAGGTTGGAGTTCCTTTGTCGGTTAGATCTTCTAATGGTCTTATAGGGAAACCACCAAGAGAATTCATCAAGTTTGCTTAAAATGTTGATATTTCAAATTCCAAGTGTTTAATGGAGCGAATGTTTGTATTGTAAGGATTGTTGGCATTACGCGCCTTATTACAACAAATTTTAAACGCTGTTTCTTCCGCTTGATTCAATTTCTAACCAACTTGTTTGGGATTTTCAATTTCAAATAGATCTTGTTTTAAGAGGATACTTTATTTTGTTTTTGCAGAAACCAACATCAACAGTTGATAGATCGATTTGGAATATTAGCTGGACGTTTTCCTGATTCTCTTTTCAGGTAAAAGTCAGTGAGCTAGTAGTAAACGGAATATCATTATCTTCTTATAGTTTGAAGTGGATGGAACTACACTTGACGAAAGAATAAATGGCAAGATATTGACAAAAAAAAAAAACACTTAAACCTACAAGGGCACTTATGAAACGTCAGAAGCTAGTCCACGGTTCCAACGGTTCCAATTGGTCGTTTCCTATGGAGAAGAGCCAGCAACAAACTCCACGGTTATTATTTTAAAAGTAAATGGTATTTACAACGTTTTCAAATTACAGTGTTAAGGTATGAGAGGACAGTGTAGGCCTATCAACAAGTACCAGTTACTTAGCAAGATAGAAAATGATCGACAGATCTACAGTCTACAGACTACAATGTTCTCACATTCACAAAATCTAAAAGAAAATAATCTATATAAAATAACATAGTAAAAATAAAAACCTATATAAACTAAATGACAGGACTGCCACTACAGCTGTAATAAATCTAATTTATATAGAATATTTTAGGTATATAATGTCACATAACGAAAATATTATGTCAAATTACAACTAATATTTGTGTCATATAATAGGTACTTAGTATAATAGAGATGCATGGAAGAAGATATGCTGCACTAATCCCAAATAAATTGGTACCTATATGAGCAGGAGATCGATAGTGATGTTTAAGTATATCTTTATATAGATTCTTCTCAATTTTGTGAATGTGAGAACGCTGTAGGCCTAGTGGACTGTAGATTTTTTCACCATCATTATTCTGTTAAGTACCTGGTACTTGTTGAAAGACCTACACTGTCCTCCCATACCTAATAACACTGTTATTTGTAAATATTGTAAAAGCCCATTATTTTTAAAAGAGTAACCGTGGAGTTTCTTGCCGGCTCTTCTCCATAGGAAACAACCAATTGGAACCGTGCACCTAGCTTCTGACGTTTTATAAGTGCCCATGTAGGTTTATATGAAATAAAAATATTTTGAATTTTGAATTTTGATGAATAGCATTATTTTTAATCCGATCTTAAACTGATCAAGGCCCACAACCCTACTTCCTATAAATAAAAAGGGGTATTTAAAATATAAAATACAGTAACGTGTCTTTATTATGTCATAATATGATCACAGCAGCCAAATAATTAAGCGCACAAACATTTAACTAAAAATTAAAATTTCTTTAACAAGATTGGTACTACGTTGCTAGTGATAAAAGTGTCCTTTTAAGCAAATAAATGCTTGTGTTAGGACACTCCACTCATCTGAAATTTAGATTTACGTAATGTATATTCACATACAAACATTATGCAAGTTACAACCTCAGCGTTTTTGCTTACCCCGACCACCTGACTCCCAAACTCAGAGCCTCTTAGAATTCTGCGGGCTTAGTACGTTATAGTGTACTTAGCATAAATTCTGGGGTTAAAGTGGGGATGCAAGCATGCACTTGTAGGTAGAAATCGTGTTGGTACGTCATAACTTGCTAGTTATTGTTGAGGGGTCTACGTGGTTATGCTACGCCGTAGCTGATAGCGCTACGAGAGCTACGAATTTGAGAGTCAGCTACGGCTAATGTTTTATCAATAGCCACACTTTTCTTTTGCTCTAAGGCCCACTTATACCACATCACAGCGCTAGACATCATTATGTATATTCTATCAATATGTGCTTTTTATTGTAATCGACCGATCAATGTGGCCAACCTAAGAAAATGTGACTGCGCATTTATCCACGCTGATGGAAAACTGAGTCCGAATGGAAAGATCTTTTAAGCCTAAAGTAACCTAACCCTTCGGGGAAACAGGTGTGATGTTATGTTGTTCCATTCTTAAAGAAAAGAAGAAGCATGAAAATCATTTTCCGTTTTCTTAAGACCTCATCTTTCCGATATGGAAACTCGAGTGGATTTGAAACCTCCTTCCTCCGACAGTTACTACGGAGTTAGGGACAGAACTGGAGCGTTGTAAAGTAATGGCTTCAAAGGGAATATTGAGATAGACTTATTTAAACTGAGGACGTGGTTCGGGTGTTACATACTGCTGTGGAAGTTGTCAAACTTGTGGAAGAATGATGCAACTTTTAATACTCGGAGAGTGACATTCTATGCAGGTACAAACTACGAACCGATGGGATTTCCCATCGGAAAAAATGACGACTTCCATACAAAATTTCATCCTATAATAACGGCACGGTTGGCGATTGACTGCTGCGCTACGTGTCGCGGGTTCGACTCCCGCACGGAACAAATATTTGTATAACCTACAAGTAGTTGTTCCGGGTCTGGCTGTTTGTGTATGTGAGTTTAAATGTTTGTAAACGCACCCAAAATACAGGAGAAATTCCTAGTGTAAGGCAACGTTAATCAAAAAAAAAATCCATTTAGGTAATTATAATACTTATATATAAATTATAAAACTTAACTTTAGGTGATTCATTTATTTCTTGTCTACAAAACTCCATGCTTCTAGACCTAACGACTTAGATTGTGGGTTGTCTGTCAGCGAATGATTGAATTTAAGAATTTTATGAAGTAGAGTTTGCGTCGCCATGATTCGGCAAAGCTGGGTGGCTAAATGTATATTTTGCCGCTCGACTGTGCTGAATCATACCGACACGAACAAGTGTGTAGCACCCCGTTTTTTTTGAGTGGGAAATTATCAAATAACTTCTTCCGCTCTGGGCGGCGCGGGAGGGCGTGTCAGATTCTTACTGACTAAAACCCACCCATATTCCTCCAGTTGTCTGTACTTGCCAGGGGCCACGGTATCACTTTCGGACTTTCCCATTACCACGGCAGACGGAGTGTCACACCTCAAATTTCCAATCCCCAAGTTGCTACTGAAAAATGACTAATAGAAAATTCTAATGACACCAGACCCGAGAATTGAACCCAGGACACCAAGCTCAGCGGCGTGTAGCACCCCTTACTCTCTAACTATTCGAGCGGTGTGTCACAAACAATTCAATGAAACTAGGGCGTTTCTGTCCGCGCTCAGTTTCGTGCTTAGCGTGGTTCTGTTTCGGTACGAGCTTACGACTACCCTCAGTTTTTACCGTACATTCCGATTTTGAATCTGCGAGGATATCGCCTCTTGTTGCTACTAAAGTTTATATAATGTGTAAATGTACTGTTGTAAGAGTATTGGTTCGTTGTGAAATGGTCATTAAAGAGTACGCGCGAGAATTTTTCTTTGGGATTAAATTTTTGTTTATAAAAAAAATCTCGCTAAAGATGCTTTTGTTCTGCAATTGTTGATCTTATTAGGTACCGTTTTTAACAAATTGCGTAATTCTCGTAACTTTTGTATGCATGATACTGTGGGTTCTGCTTACTTTCATGGGCAAATGTAACCGTTTATAAATAATCTCACTTATATAGACTTAAAATTACCATTACTATATTACCATTTATTTATTTTTTTCGTTGGGAAATTATCAAATTACTTTTCCCGCTCTTCGTGTCAAACTCTTACTGACTAAAACCCACCCATGTTCCTTCAGTTGCCTGAACGTTGCCAGGTGCCACGGTATCCCTTTCGGACTTTCCCGCAACCCCGGAAATTTAGAACCCTTACTTTGCAACTTCGATTAAAAAGCTTACTCACTGAATATGGCTAAGTCGTGGTTTCCAACATGACAAGAACCAGGGAAAAGTAACATTTCTTCATACGGAGAAATCACTATCGTTGATCATGACTTTGGCTTTTAGATTCAGAATATTAACGCGTAGAAATAAAAAGGTTAGATACTACCGCTGTCCAACCAGTCCTAATTAGCCTGTAAAAGAACACCGTTTCAATCCCGAACCACAAACGAACTATACACAGCATTCATTACTTCCCAATGCAAATACGCACTCGAAAACCGAAGCTAATGCATAGTTTAAATTCCATTGCGCCCTTTGATAGGAAAAGCAATAAAATTGGCTTTCAAACGTCAAACGATATGGTAATGTATAAGGAGTACTGCTTTTATATTCGGAGCACGATGCCGATATTTCACGGATAGATCTGTTCGGATTCAGATAAAAGGGATGGGATGTGTGGAAATGGATTCTGCTTTTTTATTTCTTTAATATTTTTGGTTCAAAAGTAGAAGGCTAGCTGGTAGAAGGTTATGTGAATAGATTAGTGAGGGAAAATACAGAGTTTTTTCGCCAAGCAGCTGTAGGTACTATTTGGTTTTCAGTGTTGTTAGTTTTATTTTTACAATTTATATGTTCAATATTAACATAAACTTATTTAACTAACCATACACGTTAAATACATATAAAACAAACGTGTGCGGGGTCGTCAGGAACGAAGTTCCACACGCACACACACACTCGTATATCGAAAGAAAGAAAGAGAGAGGGAGAGAGATAGAGACAAAGAGAGATAGAGAGAGATAGAGAGAGATAGAGAGATAGAGAGAGATAGAGAGAGAGATATAGAGAGAGAGGGAGATAGATAGAGAGAGAGAGAGAGATAGAGAGAGAGGGAGAGAGATAGAGAGAGAGGGAGATAGATAGAGAGAGAGAGAGATAGAGAGAGATGGAGATAGGTAGAGAGAGAGAGATAGACAGAGAGGGAGATAGATAGAGAGAGAGAGAGAGATAGAGAGAGAAAGTCGCATGGAGGAGGCATGATTCTTTATCCTTACGTGACGATTTCTACATAAAGTATCCTCCTAACACTAAACCTAAACAAGCTAAACTGAATAAAGTATAGGACTGAATGTCAGTGAAATTATAGCCACATTATACTTTTGACTTTGCTTTCGGGTATGGTTCTCTCAAAAGAAACTATTTGTACTAATTAATATTATATTTTATGCTTTTTGAACGCCATGCAAAAGCATATGAATTTAAAAAAATATTTCTGAAGACTGAAATTTACTATTAACTTTCAGGAAGTACACATTTTTGAAAAATAAAAATTGTAGGTACTTATCACTTGCTTAAGTTCTCCTAGAAACCAATTTATTCTTTTAATTCCATCCACGCACACATTTTCCACATATTATTCCAAAACTAACAACAGAAACTTTGAACATTCAACTAAAACTAAGCACATTTAATTTTAATACAAAAGCTGCTTCCTCAAAAACAACCATTTCAAGCACCTGAGCAGATTGCGGCATACGCTTTGCCAAAACGTTCAGATCCAATTGACCTTAGTACTAAACTAAGCCCAATTTCTATAGCACTAAGAACCTTAATGCCATAAATTGACAATCCACGCATTTTCGTGCCGACATTTTAAGGGATTATGATAGTTATCTGTCTCAAAATAAAGGTGGAAATTGCGTGTGTTTTTCATTTTATTCTGTATTCCAATTTTTGCGGTTATTGAAAATTATGATTTGATGACATGATTCTTTATGCGAAAGGCGAAATTGTTAAAAAGTTTTATTACAAGGTATGCATACGAAATTTTTATTTTTATAAGTTTACTACCTATAATTTTGCATTTTATCCCACACAATGTTATTATAAATGTATTGGATGACCGCATAATTTGAGGGTCTTCAATCAGTGCGATCTGCCTGTTCACGGTACGGCTGGTCCATAAAATTTAAGTTGCTCAGCCAGCTATGGAATGGGCAATATGCTTGGAATCTCTCTGAGAGATTGAATCCGAAACGAAGTGATCCGGCAGAGAACATAAATAGTCAACACGGCTCACAGAATAAGCAAGCTGATTTGATGATGGGACGGCCATTATATTAGCCACAGAGCCGGTGACCGTTGGGGTAAATGGGTAATTATGGAAGGCTGGTTCTATGCTGCCAGCCAAAGCCCAGACAATCAAAACAGCACCAGTAGCATACCTCTGTCGCAGCAGTTAAATTCAATAGACTCGCGTCATTTTCCGCTACTCGCATCCGATTCGAGTAGCGGAACATGACGCGAGTCTATTGAATTTAACTACTGCTGTTTCGCTGCTATGATTTCGCAGCGGAGGTGTGCTACCGGGGTAAGTGCTTACAGAGAGAGGCACAGAACCACAAACCTTTTGGAAGTAAGTAGTAAGTAATCATTTATTTTTACAAAAACTTAGCCTAGGTAAAACATCAGTGCTATTTAAATGGGATGGGTATGGCTATTACAAAAAAATAAGACCCTTGCCCTTCAAACTAGGAAAATCCTGTATCTTGAAGGACAGTGTTCTTTAGTGGAATTGACACCTTTTTACAAAATATTTATAACTGCATAATAATTCTGATGTTAACATTTTATTGGGTGAGTTTAATGGTTAATTGTGTGTGTGTGTTTGTGTGTGTGCGTGTGTGTTTGTGTGTGTGCATGTGTGTTTGAGTGTGGAATACTTAGTAAAAAACAATCTGTCGTGGAAGTGAAGTGAAAAATTTGGTATTTTAGTCGTTAATTTGGAGAATAAATGAGTTCCTCTGTATCGGAATAGTTTAGATTTAAGAGAAAATCCAACAGTTTTCTTTTCAATTCAAAATTATTAAGATTATTTATTGTTAATTTTTTTTGAAGCTTGTTGTATAGTCTAGAACTTAGGATGAAATATTGGTGGGTAGCAAATGTGGTCCTGTAACGCTCGACTTGGCATACTCGAGCAGACCTACGTCGAGTAAGGAGTACTTGTCTTGGTGGGACGGAGTAGAGCGGAAAACAAAGAGTTGTCTGACAGTAAGCAACTTGGAGTCCTGATATAATTGTTCAGTCGGGTACCTAAACGGTTTGCGTAGCATCACCTTCAGAACAGCTCTTTGAGTCCTCTCAAGTGGTAGAAGAGATGTTTTTGTTGCTCCTCCCCATGCAGTCACACAGTATGTCAGTAGTGACTGGCACAAGGAGTAGTATACAGTTTTAAGCGTGTCGATGTCCGCGGAGTTTCTAAGTAGCTTAACGATATAAATTACTTTGCGAACTCTAGATGTAAGTGATGTTATGTGTTTGTGCCAATTTAAACGCTCGTCTATTACTACTCCGAGATATTTAATATGTGAACCTTTGCTCAATTGTGGACAGGTACAGTCAGGCTTTAAGTGGCAACTGTGGAATTGTATAATAAATTCCCGTGGAGGCTGGCTTTTCTTGCTTATAGAAAATGGTATAAATTTAGTTTTTTCGAGATTAAGAGTAAGAAGATTAGTAGCGAGCCAGTTTGATACCATGACAAGACAGTTCTCCGCGTGTCGTTTTGTTTCATTCCAATCTGAGCCATGCACAATAAGCGCTGTATCATCTGCATAAGTAAAAACATTACAATTTGTAAGTGTTAGTGTGCATAACTGGTTTATATAGACTAGAAAGAGTGTTGGTCCCAGGATACTTCCCTGTGGTACTCCGTAATTACCCAAGGGGTGGTCATTGCTTTTGCAGTTATTTTAAATCACACTTTGGATTCTGTCTGTCAGATAGCTTTTAAATAGATTTAGTGGAGTTCCTCTTACACCGATATTCTCAAGCTTAAGTAGCAGTTTAGGGACGGAGACTGTGTCGAATGCCTTAGATAGGTCCAGAAAGATGCCAAGGCATTTCTTACCCTGATCCAGATTGCGGGCTACGAGATTGCTCAAGCCAGTCACGGCATCCTCTGTAGACCTACCCGATAAGAACCCGAATTGATTGGGTGCTAAGATGTTATAAGCATCTAAGTATTTCATAAGCTTATTGAGATAACTTATAACTTATTAAGATTCTCTCTTATATCTTCGACATCGCGGAAAGCACAGAAATAGGTCTATAATTGGAGGGATGATTGAAGGAAGGAAAGGAAAGATTTGATTGGAGGAAGGGTGGCATAATAAGCTTAATGCAGCTATATCGAAGAAAAAACCAAGTTTACTGAAACTCCTACATTTTTTGCATGAAGACGCTTTGTTTTATGAAAGAAGTGCTAACGAAAGACACCGTTGGAACCAGCGATCACAAAGAAGCAAAGAAAATGACCAAGATCTTAGATGTTCAACTAGAGTTAATGTATGGCAGCATTACAGTGCCACGTTTTTTTGGAAAAAATGAGATAAATTCACAGTCGCAATTTACCTGATCCTCTAATGTTTAAATAATTTTTGTTTGAATCCAGTCAATTGTAGTAAATATTTTTGATTTTCGTTTCAATACAAACAATTTAGAATGAAAGTTGATTAAAATATTGACATAATTACTTACTTATGTAATTAAACTTATTGATTAACGCATTTTTGTTTTACAATTTAGAAACAACAACACCTGGTGGGGAATGTTACTTATTTTTCCAAAAATCCCCACTAGGCTGAGTTTATTTAACTAGTGAGGATTTCTGGAATAAAAAATAACATTCCCCATTGGTGGGCATTTGTTGGTGACGATTTCTGGAATAAACCCGTTTTTCTCCTATAGTATTGATAGATATTGTATGTTGTTACGAACATAGTATTATCAAAATTTCATAGCTTGAAATAAAAATTGAGACTGAGAAAAAATCACAATTTTTATTACACGTGAAAAACGTTTTTTTCGTAAGGTTTTTATGCTCGTAAGACCCCGCGGTGTTACCGCGGTGAAAGTACTGTACCCTATATTATCCTCCTTCAGGTGACGACGAACATTTTTGCCAAAATAAGGAAACAATAGTACATTTTTATGAATCATAATAATATATCTATATATTGGAGACATGAAAGTGTACACGACTGGAAGAGAAGAGGTATCATGGAGTCAATTTGGAATTTATAGGTACTGATGTTCTTAATTACGTGGATTATCATACGGAGTACTAAATGCTTTGAGACTCCAGAGGCAGTACAGAGAAAATGAAAAAAAAAATGAGAAGAGTAGGCCTTTCTTCTCATTTTTTTTTCGTCAGTCTTCTGCCATTATAGCCTTACTGGAGACAGACGACTTGGAGGCGTTGGGTTCCAAACGAGTTTGTAACTGCTTAATCTTCTAAGAGTGGGTTACCCCACAAAAAGGCCAGATGATGAAACAATGTTTATTTTTGTTTTTTTGTTTTATCAATTTGAGTGACCTTGAAATCAATAGTGGTTACCTTAAAATACGAGGCAATTCAAGAGCATTTCTAAGTCTCTAGAGAAAAACATAAAACCACTCCAAATAAACAAAAAAGACATCTAAAGTATGTTCAACAGTAAAACAACACATTTCTTCAGTGATGAATGTTGCCAGTTAATCGGTGTACAGCATTTGGAATTCATTGAAGCCAGCTCGGTTCCTCCGCGGGGAGCGATGTAATCAGTGCGCTAATTACATATAGTTTTCTAACGTGGTTTGTATGTATATGTGAGTATGTGTTGAAGTAGAGTGAGATGTATGGAATAGTTGATAGAAGTAGCTTTTAGTGAGAAATGTGTGAACGACCTCGATAATTTCTTAATTTACCTCGATGGTCCTAGTTTATCAATTATAACTTCTAGTTACAACTATATGTAAGCGGGCACGCCCTTTATGCCTGGAGGCTTTTTATTTAGATATTGTTTTCGTAAGTTATTTTTATTTCTGCTTGAGTATAGTTCTCGATGTTTTTGGTTGGTATATTGGCGTGTGCTAGCTGTCATATGGCTCTTAATTTTATTTATGTTTTGTGTTGCGTAATATCATTTTGCATACTATTATATAGAATTATTTTTTTGTAACTGAACAGAGCTGTGCTGCTGGGGAGTTTGCTGCACCACTTCTTCTTCCCAGCTAAATCACTAGGAAGTGGTGAAGGGTGGGCGTTTTGGGGGACTGTCTTATGTAATTTTGACGTTCGAAAAGTGCTGATTCTCAGCCTAGTTTAAATAAATGACTTTTGAATTTAGAATTTTTGAATTTGTTGCAGAAAAGAGTACTACTTGCAAAACGAGTAAAAAAAGAACTATCACGCTCATAGAGAAAACTCAGTGGTCACACTGTTGCACTGGTATGACTGCATGAGTGACAGAGATGATGCTCTACAAAGCCGAACATTTAGTAAAACCCCAGGTGCCACAGCATCACGCCAATAATTTCCGGAGGGTAAGGCAGTGACAAAGGTCACTAACATGTGCCTTTTATTTAGAAAAGAAAGAAAGAAAGGAAAATAGGTTTATTTGTGACAGAAACACGTGCATACAAATAACAACAATATAAACATATAAACAACAGAAATATTCGGCAGCTGCACGTCATGACTGTGACAAGAAGGCATCCACTCAGCATAATTCTGTGCTATGAGGGACCCACAGCACAGCGCTGATTTTCCGTGGTAACCCTAAAAATACGTAAGGACATCAAGTCAGTAACTAAATATGAATAAATCCAGTCTGAAAATATTAATTAAATTCAGTGTTTTGTCTCGCTCCTACCCTCACCGTCGCGTCGTCTGCGCGCGCGCTTGCTATTTCAAAAGTACAGCAGTTGCATTTCACTATTTCGTCTATGAGCGTGATGACGTACTGTGCTGTCTGTGAGACATCGAGCGGCGTATTTTGTCATTTATTCATACATACAGTCTTAATACAGTTCCAAGTTTGTTTTGGACCATTAAATCAGAAATGGTAAACTATTTCAATAATCTAGAGACTCTAGTTACAAATGTATTATGTACCTCGATAGAGCGTCAACAGTTAATGCACATAACATTTGTAATATTCTATTCTATTTCCGATGTGCATAACATATTTTATCATAGCGATAAATCAACACGCTTGGTTAGTGAATTGACAATCACAACGACAAGTAAATGATATTGCCTTTCCACCTGAATTCACCTGATATAAAGAAAGACCCTATATAATAGTAACTTCTATTAAACCAGATATTAGATATGTCTCAACAATATTTTCAGAGAAAAATAAATAATAGATACTTGATGTTTCTATAACACGCTGGTCCTGCTCCATAGGATAATTTAGAATCAAGACAAAATAAAACTGGTTGCAAATTGAATTGTATATTTTATTATTATTTTTTATTATATGACATTGATTTTACATTCTGTGACCAATTCCTCGCACACTGACTTATTAATTGTAAAATCGTCTACTTTTACAATGTTTGTAAGTATGTGAGCACCATGTATCTATCACATATTAAGTCTATCTGTTGTTGCTTCATTTTTAATTCTTAATTCTTTTTACCTATTGTGGTATAATAATTTTATTCTAGGTGCATCGTCCTCACATATAATTATATAACTAATGTACTTATACAAAATATTGTAAAACATTTTAAAAGAGTAACGGTTGAGTTTCTTGCCCATTCTTCTCCATACGAAAAATACCTTTTGGAAGGGGCGACTAGAATCAATTATATTTTTTTGTAAATTTTTGACGTTCACAGGTGCCTTATAAGGGCCTATTTGAAATAAATGATTTGACTTTGACACGCAGTATTATTTATTATTCTCTGAAACAGCCGCTCTGAACGTGTCGACTTCGTGTCGTGAGGAAAAGGAGTTTTTACTCTACAGTGATGAGCGTATGTTACGACCAAGGGCCTATTTAGTAAAGCCGAGGGAGATAATCTGGCAATCCAACAATTTTGTACGTTTTTTTCATTTTTCTGCTTTATTAAACAGCACCCGTCGTGATTATGTGACAACTTTGTCAAACTCAAACTCAAAAGTTCAAAACTCAAACTCAAAGCATTTATTTCACTTAAACCATTTACAGGCACTCTTGAATTGTCAAGGGGTCAGTCAGTCAGAAATATGAAGCTAGTTGCCCATTCCAAAGCGTAGGTTCCTATGGAGAAGAACGGGCAAGAAACTTCACGGACACTCATTTAAATCATAATATTGTTACAAAATATTAAAACGACAAATGCGGTTTAATAAACCACTAAAACTGTGAAAAAACCTTGTAAAATTGATGGATTGTCGCCGGTCATCTGTTGGTTTTATTAATTAAGCCCCTGAGTTGCTCCTATGCAAAGTTTATTTTCTTTGTTATAACAATTAATTTCACCATAGCTTTACCTATGCTTACTCGTATAAAGTTCTCGACTACTAGATCAACGCAATTGATACTACTATTACACACCGTACGCGTACCTATGGAACTACGTTTTATAGAAACGTGTTTCTCAGTAGCCAACCAGTATATTGACAAATGCATGGACATTTGTCAAGATATCGGTATAGTTTCAAATACGCTCGCAGGAATCTGTTACAAATCCTTTACAAAAGGCAATGGAAATACGATATCGGTGAACATCTATTTATAAATACTTCAGGGAATACTTTGCTGGTGGAGTTTTATACCCTATACTTATGATACATAGTATTACTTACCCTATTGCAATTTTGAACATCTGACGAGGATTGAAGGAACTATTCTGACGTAACAACCACCTACTGTGTATACTAACCGGTTACAATGTATACCACCACAACACAGTGTCTGGCTGCATTCTAACTTGTCCATGAATTTACTATCAACGTACACATACAACGGATTTTTACAACACACGGGAGACGGTACAAAAATTGAGGAGAAAAGTCGTACCACAATTCTATTTTATACCACCTGCTGCCTGTGGTTCCACTTGCGTCGTAGCAAAACTTAATCATGTACCGTAATTAAAATTACAATAGATATAAATTAAAACCATTGTTTATCTGTTTGCTAAACTTTATCCGAATCCGTTTAGCCGTTTTTGAGTACTTGAACAAAGATGTTCACAAACTCACGTATATTTTTAGTAAAGATTTTTTTTTCTGTTGACGATATTAAACGAAATTGTCGTATATGAGTATGTAAAACACTGAGTGGGGTATTTTAAAATGCAATGATGTTACATTATGTCGGCTTTTATCCGGACATTTTTGGAGTATGATATTAATATTTATATTTTCATACATTACTGCTCATTGGCCTAATGGTAGAGTTGCAAGGGGGTTGTGAGAGGTCCTTAATTCGATCATTACGTCTGTTTTGTTTGGGTTTTTCTAAAGGGCGGTGATCAGGTTTGATTCAGATTGACAAGTCAGTCACAAGGTAGACCATCGATCTGGTGAAGATCGCGGGTATGAGCTGGATGCGAGCAGTGCTCAGGTCCAGTCGATAAAGCTCTTATCCAGTAATGGAAAACTGTCTGCTGAAATAATGTGGGTGATCAATAATATAAAAAAAACTCATATTTTTTTTTTAGAAATATGAAAAAAAAAACAATGAAATTCTATAAAAGAAAAAAAAATTACGATGGACTCATACTTCCGACTGCACTCGGAATATCAGATAAAGCATTGAGAATAACTGCCCAAACTACCCATTTCTTAGATTCCAAACTTAATGACCCACAAGTGTTTCAATTCCCCTAATTACTAAGATAACAAAATGGCCGAAGCTAGCAGTTCTTATTCACTATCACATTAAATTCTTGCAACCCTCAACGTTTTGCGTTTGGCCGCAAACCAAATAGCATTGGTTTTTAAATTTTTAACTCATCCGAGGTGAAACTCGGTGAATTGATGGCAGCATTAATTTTTCATTCGCGTGTACGTTGGGAAGTGTGTTGCCATTTTTTGTGCCTCCCGATTTTTGAGGAGAATTCAATTTGCTCCATTTGAATGTTGTAGCAAGCTCAAATATTTTGGTTTGATGACATGGCTGCGTGGGAGATTGGATAGTCTACAAAATGTTGCGTTTTTGTTTATATTTTAAATTAAAATACGAAATTGGTAGTCTTTTTCCTGCCAGAGCGTATCACATAATATTATGTTTTTATTTCAACACACATTAATATAGATCCAGAAATTATGTGAAAAAGGTAGGCCATTTTCATTTTCTTCTAAGTGACGTCAAAAATTAGAATCTTACTTTTTACATCAAGAGAATTAATTTTTACTTAGTAGGTAAGTAATTATCCTATTTATTTATTTTATTATTTATGAACACACAGAAAAATAGATACAGATAAGACATAATCATAATTATGAGTACAAAGGTATAATAATAATTATATTATATCCTATAATATTATATCGAAGCCAAGTTTTTTAGAAAAGCTTTAGTGAAAACACTTACAGTATTACGAATTAAGTAGTTTGCTTTCCTAAGATACTTTCGATTTCACTTGTTTTTACGACAAATTTATTTTCAACTCGAACTTGGCTTTCTGACAGAAACAGTTTTGATTTAAGAGTTCGATTCTGTTGAAACTAAGAAATTAAATCGATTATAGAAATACGGACTTAAATTTTGAAAGTTTGCACGTTAAAGTAAGTAGTAATTAATTCTGAAAGTTATTCAACAAGAGAGGGTGTTTTCTTCAAGTTATAAATGTGACAGCATAACTTGAATTTGATCGAAGGCAAAGATAAATCAATCTGCCTATCCCTTTGGGGAAATTAGGCGTGATGTTATGTTTATTTAAACCATATCTATAGGGATTAACAATCTGTCAACGCAACTAATTACGAAGAAAAACCGGAAAAATATTCACGAAACGAGTTTACAATCTAATAACAAATGTTGAGCTCAAACTTCGCCATAATACGATAAACTTTACAAAGCCTT
Source organism: Xanthia icteritia (assembly GCA_949128155.2). Lineage (NCBI taxonomy): Eukaryota > Metazoa > Arthropoda > Insecta > Lepidoptera > Noctuidae > Xanthia > Xanthia icteritia. The sequence continues at coordinate 14,331,776 of OX421953.2, forward strand.
GCAAAAATATTTGGACGCAAAAATATTCGGAGTAAAGAAATTAACAAAAAAACGCGCTCAGTAGTTTGTAGGCGACCGAATCTAGTATTCAGTGCAATATAAAAGAGTCTTTTGTGCACCGAAAAAGTGGGTCATCCTATTTCGAGTCTCTATTACACTGCCGTGCATGGAAATGCGGATCGGTATTAAAATATTTATGAATGAGATTAGTTCCCCATTTGTATGATAAGCTTGTGTGGTAGTAAAATATTGAATTTGAGTACGTTATTGGTTACTCGTATTTTTTTATAAAACAAAATTTATTATTTTGCTCGGGCATTGTCTTGTGGATTCTTCTTTTAAGGCGCTGACAACAGGCAAATGGTAAAAGTAGGCTGGCTTGACTTAAACAAAAAAATGAAAAATGTATATAGTTTGTGATAGCGGATATAATTATGTGAATGTCGAACATATTTCTCAGAACTTGATGGTTACTAGAACGTGTTTTGAAAAAAAAATCTCGATACAAATTAACGTTAAACTAACTCTTTTCCTTGAGTTCTAATCCAAAATATCTGTATTAAATAGCAACGTACGTTGGTATTATAATTAATAACAAGAACGTTTCATTTGAATGCAGAACTTGGTTGTTTTTCATTACCGATTACTCAACTCATTTTTGAATAAATCGATAGTTGCTTCATATTTTGCAATAAATTACAGGCGTTGTGTCATCGCGCTTCTCTTTCCTTTCTATGCAGTCTGACAGTGACCGCGGTTTAGCTGTTGTCAGCGTCTTAACTAGCGAGTATACCTATTGTGGGGTGAAGAGATTTGTCAGTAAGTAGTAGAGCAGCGTAGTCTGGAGAAATGTCGTGTGACATTGCAATCTTTTTGGATATGTTCCGTATAACAATATATTTTTTGCATAAGTAACTACCCCATTGTTGCAATGTTTAGTTACTGACTTTGTCCCTGCCTATGTAGTAAAGCTTTCTACCACTTTATTTTATTTCTTTCCCTAGCTTTGTTTTGCAAGAGGTCAGATATTTGTATCCCTCTCTACTAGTGTATAAGAAGTATTAAGTAATTTTGTTATATCTTCAAAACGTAAGATTACTTCCACTCCTGGTAAAACTAAAAATACCAGGATATAATAAATGCGAAGCCACTAATCTCTGTCCTACACTGTATGTCAAGCGTGTTGACCATCCGTTTGGTGTTGCACAGTTTCCAATTAGTGGCGCGGCTTTGTGTCCTGCGCGATTGTTACCTTACTACTACACTCGTGAATGGTATGACTCTGTTCTGGTCCGGGTGCATGTAGGCGTTTGAATAGAGTGGGTGGAAAATTGCGTGGGCGATCGAGTTTATGTTTAAGTTGACAGTTTTTATTCAAGAATCAAAAATATATTGATAGAATTAATGATCCTTGACGTTAGTTAGTTTTTATATATAGAAAATAATCAGACCTTGGAGGCGGTTTTGTGGTTCAACAAATACTGCAGAATCGAATGTGCCGCTACCAAGTGTATAGCTGCACTTAGACAGGTAAGTACCTATATTCCGAATATTACGTCATACTAGTTACTATGTAAAGCCGTAAACCAAGATGGCGCTACTCGCATTGTGATTACAGCAATGCATAGATGATGACGTGTTGGCACTACGCAGGATACCATCGTAATCTACATACATTACACTTGGCTTATGGGAGAAGATGGGGAAGGGAAATTACAATGTAGGTTGGTAGAATTAGGCTTGATTATCGTGGATAAAGACAATAGAAGTACAAAAAAGGTTTGAATAATAATAAGGGAATAAAGTATGGAGGTATTTTTATTCACTATCCAGGGAATATTCTAAAACTACGCCCACTTTGTCCCAGAACTACACTAGTGCATTAGAAAAATTATTATAATTATCTGTAGGTACTCCATTTTCAAGACATACAATTATATTGGCGAACGTTCACTTTTAAACACATGGATGAAAGGCAAAGTGATTTTCCGCCTTGAAGACTACGTTTAAATAATTAGTAGCGTATAGTTTATTTTAAACAAAGACCAAAACTAGACCAAATTATAAATTGAGAGTAATAACTAAACTTATCTTTTCAAACAGCTTACAACACTAAATTCCCACTTCTTTTATATTATTGCTCAAAAAAATAATCTACAATTTTCCAACACGTTCATAAATTATGAGCTTGTTTCACAGCAAAAATTCAGCGGAGAGCTACAGCTGAGCTCAAGCTGCTGGTGGAAATTCATTCCGCTGTGAACGCTTGACCGCGCCGGGTAGATAGCATGTTGTTACCGCGCGGTGCTGTGTTTAGATTTTGGCGAGTTGAGAGGAGAGTAGAAGTAAACATACTTACACATAATTATACTACATACGCATTAGTAGGTATCAAATTTTTTGGGCAAGTCAGGTAGAGCTAATATAGTCCTCCAGACCGTATTTCGGCCACGGCGGCCAATCTCAACGGAGACTAGCCTTCGGCGCGGGAGATATTATAGTGCACAAGTGTGTGCGCAGACACAGGTGCACTCTTCCCTCACTCTCATAGTCTGATGGAACGGCAATCTGACATGACCGGAGAGAGATCAGGCGTAGGACCAACGGCTTAACGTGCTTTCCGAGGCACGGGGGTATCACACCGCCAACTTCCAAACTCCAGGCTGTTACTAAGAAATTCCTAATGGAAATCTCAATAACACTTTGCCCGACCCGGGAATCGAACCCAGGACCTCACGTTCAGCAATCGCGCTTGCAACCACGAGATCAATGGAGAGGAGAGGGAGGAGGAAGAGAGGGCTAGCTACTACACCCTGTAAACCGCATGCAGGGCTTAGTAAACAAGGAGATTCTTTATATTTTAGACGGCGGTCGTTTGTACCTTTCTTATGTATATTGTGCCCTGAGTACAAGATTCTCCTGCCCTTATCCCAGTTTATTTGGTGTCGGCGCAGCATGTCCCTTTCTTCCGTACTTCTCTGTTAGTCGTCATCTCGGTAGTCACCCCCTTTCTAGCCATATCATCTTTCCCACAGTGCATCCATCGTTTCTTTGGTCTTCCCCTACTCATAAAGCCTTGTATTCATACTCCAAACTTTCCTCACGACATTTTCCTCATTCCTCCACATCACAGCTGTACAAGGATCATTTGGCGCGTGGCTAAAATTGGAACGAACGCCGCCATCTTGGTTATTCAATACTTTTCGCAAAACAATTGCACAAATGTTTACCAACTTTGGAGAAAAGAAAGAAATAAAGAAAAAGTTTTTATTGGGACAAGCACAGACCTTAATTAAACTAAACACACACTCACTAAAAATAAAAATAGAAAATACAAATAAAGTAAAAATTAAAATAAAGCGGAAAGTCCTGTGCGAGGCCAAAAGGCTCCTATCTCAGCATGATGCTGCGACATTTAATAATAAATGTCGCAGCGCTGGTATTCTGATAGGACCCGCAGTGATGTCACGGATAGAAAGATACATAAATAAAAACTAAATAAAAATAAATTAAATAGATGTATGAAATAAAATAAAACATAATAATATGTAGTCCGCGTATCTGCGCCCGATGTAACATCAGTTACTATGCCTTTACTGTCTGTGGCATTGTTGTGACAAGTAGAGAGACGCAGACGCCGACACCGGCTACAAATTGTTTGTTTTGGAGCTGTGTCAATCTATTACTCCTAAAATAAAAATTAAAACATTATTCTTATAAAGTCATGTTAGTAAACTCGCCCGTTCAAACACGCACTGGGCGCATGCCATATCATTGGGAATATCGGTCGGCCCGCATGGCAGTGCCGTGCGATAGCAACCCCAATTCTGTTACGAAATTACTACGAATTGGTACATACGTTTCTATTTTATTGGGCTAGCTAAGTGACGCTAAATTTTAGCTTTGGCTTTTCTCTTTTTGGCGTGTTATAGGACGTGCTTAGTTTTAGCTATGTGCTTCTTTAGAAAACCGTTGAAAGTTTATGATAACAAACTACGAAAAAAGAAGCTGAATAAATGGTGATCAAATGACTATCACTGTTAGGACTATTATGAAATCATCTGTTTTTTTCAGCTTTTTGACAAAGTTCATTCGAATGATTTGAGCAATAAGCTCGCCCCCTATTACAAGGGACTTAAACATAACTGGCGAAATGTGGGTGTACTGGTACACCTTTACCCAACTCTTCGGGGAAACAAGGCGTGATGTTATTTTATGTTCATTTGAGTAACAATTGCCAATAGTATATATAAAAGAGCTCCTTTCCAAGGTCTGTGATTTCCAATAATAAATCAAAAAGTCTTGAAGTCGTGTGAGATCAGCTGGCTGTGGGATCAGGCTTCATTATTGACTGATTGGACAAACTAAAGCTCATTACTGATTTAATTTAATTTTGGAAAGGGCAGATTGTTACGATAAAACCACATTGTGGAGCGATTCTAGGAAGAATAATAATAATCTAATTCCTGGGCAACAACAAGATTTTTTTCCGTAATAAAACCTATATTATTGCTGTATTTCGTTATCATCATAAAATAAAAACCGCATTTTTTGGCAAAAGTGAGCTAGGCATGGCCCCAAAATTATATAACAGTATACCAGCAGCTATTAGAAATAAACAGTGTATGGGATCCTTTAAGAGGTCCTTGTTTAGATAGATGTTACTACTCCATCACTGAGTTTACTACTGATAAACAGAGGTATGACGATTCCGACTTGCTAATTAAACACTTATGATTTATTTATTGGTTAATCATGAATGTGTTTATTTATCTAAAATTGAAATGAACTGTTTACCTGACATATTTTAAATTGTATTTTTTTATTGTAATTGCTTGTTTATGTTAATTTTGTACGCCATATAATTATAGGCAAAATATAGTGCACATATTTTAGACAATATACTATATGTAACCAAACCTATGTTTGACAAAATAAATGATTGATTGATTGAAATGTGACAAGTCTTTTATTCTAGTTAAAGTGCTTTCTCGAACTAGCAGAGGTTCGACAGACAGTCTTGCATAATTGTCTAGACAATCCCTTTGTCTCACAAAGCGATTGTCTAGCAAAATCTAATTAATGTCTTTTATTTTTTATGCAAATTATTATAATTTTCTTCCTTGATTTTTCGTCATATTTTAATGCCTTCTGAAAGTAGGGGGTCATTTTGTGATTGTGTTTTGGTATATTATTTATTTTCGGACAACAATGATCCAGTATAGAGGCAGACTGAATTCGTTATACACCATATTCAACAAATTCAAAAAGATTTGCATAACAGCATGATCAGCCAATAATATTCTCCTGCTTGGACAAAAACCTCCCCTATGTGAGAGGCAGTAGACCATAATCCAACACGCGAGCACAGTCACGGATTGGTGGATGTCACATGTCTTCGAATTTTTTGGGTTCAGTACATCCCGGTTCCCTAACAAAGTTTTTATTCACTGTTCTGCGATTCAAAATAGATTTTTGTGTGGTTTACATCGTTTTGCCGGAACCGCTGTTTTATTTAGTCATAGGTGCAACAATAAAATTATTTTCAATGGCAGGTTTTTAAACCTCTTACACAAGTAAATACATTTCAGTCCTCCTCCACTTAGCCGTATAACACATACGTATTAGGGCGCTCCGTAATAGCGGCTCAGATGCGGTAGAACGCAGCTGCCCGCAATTTGCATGTATATAGGATTGCACAATGTATTGGTAGTAAGTGGCGTGTAATTTTAGGGGAATTGGACTTACAGTTCTTTGGATATGTGTACACGTTGGCTATGCTTATTAGCTATTAGACACTTCTTATGTCACTTCATGAAAAGCTTTGATGCTGTCGAGGTTTGTGGACGTTTACCTATTAATTTGATTTAAAGACTATCTATTAAAAATCCAAAGTTGTAACTCTTTGACAGCTTTATTTGAGAAATCAGGGAAATTGTAACTCTACTTTCATTTGTCATGTAAAATCCATTTTAAACAACTGTCAAAGAATAGCACGTGATTTGAATATACTTACAAATAAATTAAGTTGGTTGTCAATTTAAATAACAATTAAATATCTTTGACTTTACATAAATGTTGTACAAAACATGACATCGAGTATTCACACATGGAGTTACCACTAAAATGTTGGACATTGAACGAGGGCCTGACCGAGAACCTGACCGCAACAACGAAGTATTTAGGGTGATACCGCGGTTGGCACCACGTTTGACAGTCATTGGTGATGACGATGAAATATTTATGTTTCTGTTGTAATCCTAATTAATCAATATTTAATATTATGCATGTGAAAGTTAGTTTCTTTGTTACGCTTCCACGCTAAAACGGCTGAACTGATGTGGATGAAATTTAGCACATGAGTAGACCATAACTTAGATTAGGACATAGGACACTTTTTATTCCGATGTTTCTTCGAGATCGATACTTATACGAGTGAAATCACGGGGCGCAGCTAGTATCTACATAAATGTTTATGAATAAAGGGTTAGGTATGTTTGTGTGTTGACATGTCAACGCCTTATATTTATAGTCCTTAGGAAACCAAAAGACCGAATCGTAGTTGAAGTAATATCTGCTGCTTATAATGATGAGACTTTGAATACGGGTGGTAACAGTAAGGCATCACAATCTTCGACCTTCCAATTCCATTGCCTAATCGTAATCTATTTTTCTGAGTCTTTCCAAAGAACAAAGAACATTACTACCCCAAACAGGATTAGCAATAAAACAAATCCCGAAACTAGAGCAACGTTTCAAAAGCTCAACAAAACAGAACGAGAAAAACGCACCCAATAGATCTACACATAAAAGATGCACCGGGCAGAGACAGCTCTAGAGCACGACAAAAATTACTCAAATGCACATCCCACTCATATCAACAAATTGAACCTAAAACGAAACAGCTGTTCATATCTCCGCATACGAATTTAAAGCGGATCCTTTGGAAAACACACAGCAGCAAAAAGCGTAAAAAAGCCCTAACACATTAATTCCCGCACGAATCGCCGCTCGTGACAGCCAGTGGCAAACAATATGAGCGGTGCATGCCGCGTATGAATTTCAGTTTAGGTGAAGGAGCGTTTGGTGTTTGGTGGCTTACTTGCTAGGTGTGTAATTAGCCTAGAATATTCATGTTAATTTCTAAAAAGAAAGAATAATATTTATTTGGACACAGTTCGTGAAACACAAAGATAAAAAGTGAAAATAATCATAAAGCAATAATAGTGTGTGCCTCACGGCTGCGCCAAAAAGGTTCATTTCAGCATTAATGCCCGAAAAATGCTGTCTGACGCTGGTTTTCTAATGAACCCTTATGGACAAGTGACGGGAAGTACCAACAGTTTCAATATACCTAATACATAATTTTTATACCTCTAAATAAATAAATAAACTACATAAGGTCTATTTAAATAATGATTTTGAATCAATTTATTTCCACTCAAACAAACATCAACTTTATGAAAGTGTAAATAAAATAGATTTTTGACTGGCTAGTACTGTTGAAAATTTCATAAAAAATAATATAAGTTGTAGCGCAAACTGAACCATATGAGTAGGTATTACAGTTGTTTTCCCTAAAACTAGTGCTCGTTTCTAGACGAAATGAACTCTGCAATTCCATTTATTTATTATCTATTGTATTTTTTGTTAGTGTGATAAATTAATTCTGCATGGTTCAGCTGTCGAGGCTTGAACCGCAAAAACATGCCACAAGAGTAGGTATGCAAGTAGCTTGCATGCTATAGCAAAATTCTTAATCAAAACACAAAATGGATCTTCCGCATAAAGTTCTTGAAATCAATATACCTATCTCTGAATTTGGCTTAGCTTCGATGACCGTTCAAACAAATCAGTGGGATTAGTAAAGAATATCTAAATAATTAGTCAGCGCAGCTAGCGATATCTATTACGGATACGGATCGACACTGGCGCGAGTTGTAGGGTACCGGAGGATTGAGGATCGCTCGGTAGACGGTCACATGTGAATTTTAGGTTTGTAGTGCGTTTGGATTGGCGAGTTGACTTGCTCAACGATTTTTTTAGGTTTTATTTGGAGAGAAGTCTAAGCTGTGTGTCACATGTTACTTTAATGGGTTTTTAATACCTTGCTGCAGGTCAGACAAAGTTATCACGCTGCGCCGGTCCGAGCTCCGTCAGGTCCTAGTGGCGGAATGGCAGTACAGACTTCTGCGCCCTACCGGCGCCTCGTCATCATCTAGGCGGTCCGGCCGGTGCTCGACGAGTGGCTCGGGAGTAGGCACGGCTCCCTGTCATTTAGGGCGACGCAGGTGCTCTCGGGGCACGGCGACTTCGGAAAGTACCTGCGTCGCATAGGCAGGGAGCCAGACGCTCGGTGTCATCACTGCATCCACTGTTGGGAGAACACGGCGTGGCATACGCTCACAGAGTGTGCCGCTTGGGATGAGGCATAAAACATGCATATCTGTAAATGATGCGTGTTTCTTAGACTTTGATGTGTATTTTAGTTTGCCATTTATCAAATGTTGAGCTGTTAAAGTGTGTGGTGTTATGCTCAAATCATAATGACGTGATTTGAAATCTAAAAGACATTAAGCTAAACTAAGTAGTACTAGTCAAGTCCACTTTCCCATTCCAACGCACCAGATACAGCAGTCACATCGAATTTAGGGCTACACGCTACTCGCCATCCATTCGAGATGTAGCTACGATTGTACCTACTATCATAATCTCTGAGCGATTTAACTATACCTAGGTAGGTTGACTGCCTTCATTTGTTAGCTAGATCGACAATTGAAAAGAATTTGCGATGCACTGGTTGGGAAAGTAGATCATGAAGTTAGGTCTTTTAAGGCAAAAGTTGTCTGATTTGTATTTGCTTATTGATTTTATCAATCTGTGTACGAGTAGTTTCGTGAGTTTTGAACGTTGCACTACTAACTAACTTACTAATTTACTATTATTTTCAGAATATAAACGGAGGAGGTTATGTGTCTCTTTCGTTATTATCAGCCATATTTTAACTACCGTGGGCATACTGTAGGTTGTTGGTCATTGCGCAATCGAAAAACCGTTTGCAGTTCAGATCAAATTATAATTTACGATCTCATTAATCACGCTAGCATTTCACACACTGAAGGTACACGACACAACTATTCGAAAAGCGCAACAGTTTCTAAACGTGTTGTCTGCTTGACCGCCACCGATGAAGTCCGCTTAGCTCCGGCCGGTCCGAGCGTTTGGTTATAGACTCTGTCGAGCGCCGCTAGGCGGCGCTGCGTCTCGATTAGTCAACTCAGTAACGCATTTCCGACAAATATATCATTAGATAAGTTTGCTTTTCAGCCAGTCCTATAATAAAAATCAATTTCTAGTCTACGTCCATAAGTTCTCATCACAATGCATTTTTTTGTTGTTTTACGAAGTTACATATTATAAGTCCTTCAAGTAATGACCTGCCAATAGAAAACCGTTAAGACTAAAAGCTTATTTTTTCCCGCAAACATGAGGAAAGCTATTATTATGCCTATCGACTAAAAAAATACTTAATACGTCCACCTAAAGAAATTATTACCTAAAGCTATCACAAAATCCACAAAGTTCAAAGGTTCAACAAAGTTTACTTTGCGGTTCAAAAAACCGGGCTTCTTTCAGCAAATATTTGTGATATCTACTTTGAGAGCTGCAAACTCAATTTGTCTTCAACCCTTGTTTATTTTAACCCTTTGTAATTAAGGTGGAGGTATAGAATTCCAAATTAAGTAATGCGACACTTATTATGGGGTGTCAGATAAATTTTAGGAAAGAAAAGATTATAAAAGCCGTTGATGTTTCAAAGTTTTGATTTACCAGGATAAGGTATTAACATAATACCGGTCAAAATAGTTCCTAGTCCGTTCCCAGCTCAAATATGCCGTGTTCATCTGGAACCCGTACTATGGCAAATATATTGACATGATAGAAAACGTCCAACGTAGATTTCTTCGTGCAATGCATTATAGGTGTCACAACACTTATCTGCAGTATAACCAGTTGCTCAGTAAATACAAGCTTTTGACGCTCAGCTCTAGACGTAAACAATTGGAAGCAATGACATTGTATAACATTGTTACTGGCAATTTTGACTGTATAGATTTCAATAATGTATTGTGCTATGCAGTCCCGAGAACTGTCCATAGACGGCAGGTACGTGCAGGAAAACTCTTTCAAAAATAAATTCAAAATATTTTTATTTCATATAAACCTACATGGGCACTTATGAAACGTCAGAAGCTAGGTGCACGGTTCCAATTTGTTGTTTCCTATGGAGAAGAGCCGGCAAGAAACTCCACGGTTACTCTTTTAAAAAAAATGGGCCTTTACAAGATTTTCAAATAACAGTGTTATTAGGTATGGGAGGGCAGTGTAGGTCTTTCAACAAGTACCAGGTACTTAACAGAATAATGATGGTCAACAAATCTACAGTCCACTAGGCCTACAGCGTTCTCACATTCACAAAATTGAAAAGAATCTATATAAAGATAAATAAATTAATAAAAATAAAAACGTATTTTAAACGAAATGACGTGATTGCTATTACAGCTGTATCAAATCTGAATAATTATCATATCCTTTGCAGTAGGTAGCTGCCGATCTAACACTGGTCTACGTTCACCAGTTCGGCGAATGGCAGCAACCTACAATGAAGCATTCGAACACATAGACATATTTACATGTTTTTTGAAAAGGTTTCGTAGCCTTTTGTATGTGACACTTGAACTCTCAGACTAATTGTTTGTTGTTGTTTTTAAATATTCTTCTTTTTCTCTGTTTTTGTAATTATTAGTGTAACTGTCATGCATGAACAGTTCACCTAGTGACTTTAAGGTTTTATTTATTACTGGTAATCTGTGAACAGCGCTGTGAGCTACATTATTATTTAAGTAATTTCTGTTTTTCTGTTTGTAATATTGCATAATGTAGCTGTTTGTTGTTCCTATTAAATAAAAAATAAATAATAAAATAACTTCGGAAATAACAATTAATTTTTATCAAATTCCGAAAGATAAAAATGGTTAGGTACTCTTATCGGGTATCCGGGTAGAAGATAGTCATAAGCTATCGCGGACTTTTTTGTTGAACTTTTTATGATATACAATTCTGTAGAACATTTATTTTAAATATTTATTTAATCATAGTATTTACATAATATATTATGTACGCTAACAGACTTTTTCTTTTCCTGGATGAATCTAATTTAACTAAAACCTACTGCGCCCCGCGGTATCTCCCGCATAAGTCTCGATCCCGTGGAAATATCAAGATAAAAAGTAGTATAGTATAAAAGTAGTATGGTGTAGTATTGAATGTCCTAGTCCAGGTTATGGTCTACCCATGTGAAAATTTCATCCAAATCTTTTCTGCCGTTTTAGCACAAAAGAGTAACAAACAAAAAAACTCACTTTCGCATTTATAATACTCGGTAGGATAGCGTGCAAATTATGCAGGAAAATAAGTTTTTGTAAACATGTTTTCATAATGATATAAGTAGTAATTTAAACTTCCTTCACAGATCAATATAGACAATAAAATCCACGTGCAAGCTCATTGATTACTAATTACTGATCATTAGGTAAATTGCTGTGTGTAATCAACACGCTTGACTGAATAATCAGTCATTATAATTTACTGTTATTAACATTATGAGAGTATTGTTATAGACGTCACATGATTCTAATAATTATAAACGTTGATTGAAGTTAAGAGACGTTTATAAGCCAAAAATGTATATCACAGCATCCATCGAATCTTTTTGCTGAGAATATATTTGCAATCCTGGTTTATCAATTTAAATATTTAAACAAGCTAAACCTAATGTTTTAAATCGATAAACCACTGCTACTTACTTGCAAAGAACGCAGACGGTCTGAAGGTAAAAAGGAATCCTAGAGATGTGTAAGAAGCTCAAAGAATTTTAATGATAGTTTAGTTTGGTTTGGCATGAAGAGAGTCAGCACCATTTCCAATTAACTTCATTATTAAAATATTCTTCTTTTTCGTGTGGTTAGTGACTGAACAACCTGGTGTCAGAGTTTTCATGCCGCCCATGGGCCTATGACTTGGCTTCACATGATGTTTTACTTCACCATTTTTGAAGCAAGTGATAATTATACAATACGCACATGAATCCGAAAAGTCGGGTTTGAACTCGAAACCTATGACTTGGCATTCCGACGGTCACATCACTAGGCTATCACTGCTGCTATTCAAATTATATTATTAAAATAATTAGGTTTAGGTAGAATGGAAATTGCTTCACAGAAAAGTGTTCACTACTTAAATTTAGGATCGAGTGATTTTGCGAAATAAATGATGATGTCACCTCACATTTTCATTTTCATCATACACATCATTATTTCTGTGGACACACAGATGATACGTTGCTTGTATAAATGAGCACCGCAACATGAATCGATATTTTTTATGTAGCTACCATTAAAGTGAAGTTCCGGCACAGCTGAAACAATTACGAGAGTTCAGTGAGTGTGTTGGCGAGATCCCAAAGTGTGGTCACAGGAATAAAAGTTCATATTGAGGTACCTTTTAAAAAATAATAATAATTATATTAATTTCAACCTTGAAGAACCTGACTTGGCTTTGCAAAATTGCAATTTTTAAGGAAGCTTAATTCTGGTGAAATAATTTATAGATATACTTTCTTAGAATCCAAGAACGGAAAAACGGAAAAAAATATATACAAAATGGGGCATCAACTTATAAGGGAAAGTATTAACGCACCACTGCTTAGACACTCTGTCCGGTTGTTCGTGCGGCAGGGGTGAGAATTGAATTAATAATGAAATAATAATAATAATGTATTAATAATTATGTGTAGTTAATAAATACTAACCCTTAGTTGATAACTTTGTTGTTGTACTAACCAGTGGACCAATGTTGTCAAATTAAATAAATATATAATATAATAATAATTAACTAAATAAAAAAAAATAAAAAAAATGGAAATAAAGAGGCATTCCGTGAGGATCATGCATAGCATTATTCCACATTGCGCACCCACGGTTGTAGTAGTAGAGACTTGAAAGAAAATGATTAGGTAAAGACTCAACCAAATAAAAAACCAAGACAGAGCGCTGTCAACAGTGAAGTGAAGCTCGTTCCGTAAAAAATTGTGCACTTTGTGTGCTGTAGTTTGATTGTAGTGTCATTGTAAAAGGTTGTAAATGCGTGCGCGTGAGCGTGTATGCACAGAGCGGCGGTGTAGTTTTGGCATGCTTCACTGTATTGTTCGCAGCGCGCTGTCTTGGTTTTTTATTTAGTCTAAGAGATCAGAAAATAGGAAAAGAAAGGTAAAAAAGATCAAGACAGAAGTATAAAGGGAAAATTAAGCAAGGGAGTTCACAGTGTTCTATCCAACCTTTAAAAATGATATACTTTTTCTTAGTAGAGAGTGCTATATGAAAAAGTATATCAGTATCACAATATGAACAAGAAGAAAGACAAGTGTAATTGAAATTGCAAATGCCAAATGTTAAGTTTGTGGTTTTTGAAGACGTCTACACGACATTATCATTAACGAATTTGTAAGCATAATAAAATGTTAAATGTTTGAAGGTTTTAAAACTTGAAAGCTTTATTGCTGAAAAAGACATGAAAATTAAAAAATATCTTGATACTTAGAACACTACAACACTACGTGGTGCCTTTTTATAGGCCTTTTAGGGGCTTGATGTCTTTGCGGGAAAGTCCGAAAGGGACGCCGTGGCCCCTGGCAACGTACAGGCAACTGAAGAAACAAGGGTGGGTTTTAGTCAGTAAGAGTCTGACACCCGTTCAGCCCAGAGCGGGAGAAGTTATTTGATAATTTCCCACCCGATGTCTATCAATACAATTCTCTAAATCTCGGAAATTGCGATAAGGCCACCATTGTAAAACTTTCTTTTTAGTTTTTTGTTTTTTGCTAAGCTTGGCAATAAGAAAACACCATCAGAAACACAATCGGATAAGCTCAGAGTTGATTTCCTATTATAAATACTATTAATTTGACGTAAAGATTTGCAATGTTGCACAAAATTTGAGTATGATTTATTATAACACGGAGAAGAGATGTTCAATTATAATCAACGTTCAAAAGAGAAATCAAATACTGATTTCAGTGATAATGACCAGCCTATTACGTTCCCACTGCTCGGATAAAAGCCTCATCTCTTTGAGAGGGAGAGGGTCACCGCGCGGGCCCAGATCTGGTTGGTAAGATGTCACATGTCTTCGAATTTATGGTTCTAGTCTATGTCGGTTTCCTCACGATGTTTTTCTACACCGTTTTGAGCGCAGTGGCGATGAAATAAATTACACAAAGTGCCTGTCTAGGTTGGGACCCACAATCTTAGCTTAATTAGGTCATTGTGTCATCAACTAAAGCCCGAATCTCCCACTGCAGAGCTTGGGCCTCTCTTGTCTTGTTGTCCCAATCGTGTAGGGTTATAAATTAAAGGTCCTTGAGGATAGAGCTTTAAAAACCTTTCTTTTCAATCAAGTTATTCAAAAATTAATTACTTAGCACTGTTACATTGCTAAAATCTGTAGGTATAAGATGGAAAATCTTATGTAGCATCAAGGTAGATGTGAGCTAACTGTTTAATATGCGCCTGACATTTAAATCATTTATTTTCTGAGACAACAATGATCCATTTATGTTAGTTCATTAGTTACAAAAAACTTAAAAGCTATGTTAGTGTGTTATCATAAGTAGGAACAATATTTACATACATAAATGTGAATGTATCACATTTCACCGGTTGTAATGCATCACTTCTGCCTAACCAACACTTGCATGAAGTGATTCATTATCGGTGAGTCTTTGTCCACTAACATCTTAAGAATGTTATTAGGGCTTGACCGCGTTCTCTCCAATATCGATGCCATCTTTCTACTCACCGTTGCGTGGAAGTCATGAACATGCGCCTGCGCGAACATGCCAGAGGCACTACAAAAGCGCGGCAGCTCCAATAGCATTCTGAAGCTGTTATTGTATTGGACCCTCAGGGCGTCCATTTCCGCGAGTAGCTGGACGGCAGCTCGTGTAGAAGGTCTGGCAGTAAGTCTTAAACAGGTAAGTATCGTGGAGATTATTTACACAATTTCATAATTTTCTACTGAAAAAGTACCTTTAGATTACAAAAAATACTTCAAATTAAAAGCCATAAAAATTCCTTTGTACCGAATCTTAATGAACTCTCATCGACATAGACAGACAGTCGATCTTCAAAAGTAACAATTAAACGAGTAACGATTAAGTCATTAAGACCGTAACCTGAGAGACTTTACGCAAACTTAGTAGTTTATGTTACTACACTGCACAGATCATTAAGTTATAGTTTAACTGGTTTAACCTCATTCATAAGTGGTTTAGTTATCTAAACTTTGAAATAGATCTAGTTGTAGTTTTGATCGATTTTGGTGAAAATGTGAGATAACTTTAACTAAGGTTTGATGGTTAGAATTATTTCGATGGAACATTTTGAAACACCGACGCGACCTCATCAAGTTTTAAAAATATTATTTTATGACATGTAAAAGTGTTTGTTCTACTATAGTGCGCCATCTGCAAGATTACCTATTTAATAAAGTTACCGCCTGGTAACGCTTGCCTTTTCAAACCATAATACTTCTTTAGTACCTTCTTATTTGGCCTTGAAAGCCTTAAGCATTGATAAAGAATTCAGTATCACAAACAGAGAATTTAATATAATTGACAATGCAACAAAATTGTCAAAAAAAAAAAACTAATTTGTCACATTTTCATGACAGGTGCTGTTTAATAAAAATAAAATAAAATAAAATTCATTTATTTCAGATAACTTAGATCCATAGTATACACAACATTATCATTTCCAAATTAAAAATATATAGTCAAAAATAAATAGTAATAAATCAATAAAAATAAACTAAAATAAAATTATCCACATTCAATTAAAATCACAAGTAACACACACAATTCAAATCAAATAATAAAAATAAAATAAAAAATAAATAAAAATACGACAAACACAATATATTATTAAACACAGCTCGCAACATGTCTGCCACAGCAATGTCCAATATACGGGCAATCAAGCCTCCCGGCAATCATCGCCAGCACTGTATTGGAGCTGCCCCGCACCCTGCGCACCAAGGACGCGCACCGCTTGCGCATGGTGGCGTGAAAACAGTCGGTGCGCGCTTCCGCAAACATGCCCGAGGCACTGCAAAAGCGGGGCAGCCCCAACACCGCCCTGAACGCGTTGTTGTATTGGATACGGAGGGCACCGTAAGCCGCACGTGTATAGGAAACCCAAAGGCTGCACGTGTATAGTGAGGTGCAAAAGGCTTTAAAAAGCGTAATTTTAACTCGTTTTGAACAACGTGCAAACCTCCGGGATATCATATTAGCTCTTTTGGACAGTGCCCTCCGCTCCCTTTCGATGTCGACATGGTCCCTCAGGTCAGCAGCCACCCAATGCCCCAAATATTTAAACTGGTCCACCCGTTGCAAGGGTACATCATTCAAACGAATGGGTGGTACATGTTGCGGGCTGTTGGCACCGGCCCGAAAGACCATGTATTGGCTTTTTAAGGCATTGTACATGAGGCCATGTCTGTTCGCGTACTCCTCACACACACTCAACAACTTGCGTACACCGCACACCGACGCGCTCAATAGCACCATGTCGTCTGCATAACTCAGATTATTTACACAGACACCGTCCACGTGACAGCCCACATGGTGGCTACTGAGCGCAACGATGAGTGCATTCATGTACACGTTGAACAGTGTGGGTGAGGTTAACCCACCTTGCCTAACCCCACATTCAAGCCTGTACGGCTCCGACAGTACACCTGCCCATCTGACACTGTTCACCTGGTGTGCGTACCAATACTTGAAGATGTTAACAAGTTCACGGGGCATGCTTATGTCCTCCAGTTTTTGCCACAACACATCATACGACACCAGGTCGAAGGCCCTGGACAAGTCGAGGAAACACGCGTAAACTGGTGTTTTACGATCTATATAGTATCTGACGGTATGCTTGAGACACAGTATTGCACTATCAGTGGACAGTTTGGGTCTAAACCCAAATTGATTATCATGCAGTGTCACGTGTTTATTTAACTGTGCATCAAGCAAACCGTCAAACACCTTTGCTATAACAGTAGCAAGGGAAATAGGCCTGTAGTTAGTCTTGTCAGCTAGATCACCAGTTCTATTTTTCACAACAGGCACTACCACTGTTTTCATAAAATCGTAAGGTAGGTAGGAATGGCTCAGGCATAGCGAGTAGAACACAGCTAAAACCCTAGACACATGTGGGCCGGCATGCTGCAGGTGCTCAATACTGAGGCCATCGTGGCCAGGAGACTTGCCTTTTGACATGCCCTTGATAACTCTTCCTACCTCTTTGGCATAAAATCTCGTCTCCATTCCGCCCATGAAGCCCTCAGCATTAACCGCCGCAGCCTGCCCGCCCAGCCGAGGCTGTACAGAGAAGTGTGACCTAAACAAATTAGCTATGCCTTTCGGTTCACTCACGCCATCGACGCTCACCGGAAGACCAGGTCTAACATTTACCTTTTTGGTATCCTGCCAGAAACCACGAAAATCTCCTTTTAAGTGCTTCTCAGCAAGGATGTCCATTTTTAATTGGTCCTGATGATCTTGGCACCATTTAAGTCTAGACTTGAACATCCTTCTGCTTTCACACATCTCGCGAAATATGTCACCGCTTTTAGGTTTACCACACATTACCCAATCGATAAATTTCGTTCTGGCCACCCGGTGAGCCTCGCCGACATGTTTGTTCCACCCCACCATACGTGAGCCAGTCACCCTCGCCTTCTTGCTACCTCGACCCGCCAAGGCTGCGCCACGAAGAGCAGTCACCATCACATTGTACATCTTATCAAGGGCCCGCCTGTGACCATGGTCACAGCAGTACACGTCCGCACAGTGCATACACTCACTCGGAAAGTCAATTAGCCTAAGCTTCCTGTTGCATTCATCAGTATACAAAGCAATCTGTTCCTCATTACGCACACCCCATGCTACATCCTTATTCAAAACGATATTGTGATACACCGTCTGCGAAATGACGCTTAAATTACACTCAATAATAAGTGGGAAATGATCTGACCACATTGTATCATAATCCACAAACACATTCGTAACAGATTGCCTTGCAGACTGAGTCACCAAACAGTGGTCCAACCAACTACAAGACCCGTACACTTCACTAACAAACGTAAACGTATCCGAGTCAATACCTAGTACTTCCACGTCCACACATACCCAATATTGCTCAGCACAAAAATTCTCGAGTTCATTATAAAACAATCCATAAGGCGACGCATTGAAATCGCCCAATATAAACACAGATTCAATGCCATATTCATCAATAATTGCACCTACCATACTAAGGCAGTCCGTAAACTCCGCAATATTGTCCGTCGAATTCGTTGGCATATACACGCACATCACTATTACAGGCCGGTCACTCGTTATTATTTTAATGGCACAAATACGCTCACTACCACAACGTAACACAGACACTTGTTGAAAAACGCCACTTCTCCACAGTAAGGCAACGCCACCAAAGGGTCGCCCACGTAGCACCCCTGCAGACGTGTCCACCGCCGAAATTCCCGTGTATCCAAACCCGCTGTCGATCGTACTTAAATAAGGTATATCCTCAGGAAGTAGCCACGTTTCCTGCAACGCCACCACATCATAGGAGCGACACAGCTCCCTCACACTATCTACGGAACGTTTTACGCTTTTGCAATTAAAGCTAGCAAAACAAAATGGTTGTCTATCCATTATTGTTGTTCTTATTCAAACCGTCCGCAAATATAAGTCCGCTCGAATTACGACGCTTAAAATTGATAAATCGCCGAAATATGATGCCCCTAGGCCATAAATTTTCATCCAGATATGAAGGTAACTTAGACTCGGAAACGAAAAATTTGTATGCATTATGACCCCTTTCTTTTTTCATCAAGATTTTCTCTAGCGAAACTGTTTCTTGTGTCTTCAAGCGAATATAATTAATGATTTCGCCTTCTGTCGTTTCACTATGTATATTAGTGATAAACACGGGGACTTTCCTATCAGCCGCTTTAAATTGGCACTCCATATCTGTCGCTACGCCCGTCCTGCCCATATAACGGTACTTTGCCTGCTTCTTCCGATAAGACACTTTTTGCCATTCGTCAACATTATTATTGTTTATATTGCACGAATCAGCTCGCTGCGCTAATACTGTCTCGTTATTAGTGGCGACTGCGCCGACAGTAGCAATCAGCTGACGAGGACGTTCAGTCGGCTCCTCGCGCGCCGTCGGGGACGACGTCACCGCTAAGTTCGCCATACCTGTTGCGCACTCACTCGTCACACACACACTCGTAGCTGGAGCGTGTGTCACCGAGCCGCTCGCATCGCCCGTTAATGACCGTTGCCGCGAACATGACTCACTTTTATTTTGTTTTCGTTGTACCTGCACAATTTTTCTGTATTGTGGCGTTCTCTGATTCAAATCACCATGCTCAACTTCGTTGCATATCTCCTCGACAGAAGAATTATGCAGGTGCGATAGTCCCATAGGCCCACTATCCAGTAACCAGGCTCCTCGCTTTGCATTAACTTTGAACGCTGACGTAGGTGGTAATGAATCATTTCTGACTTTAAATAATTCCGCTCTAAGGTCCTTTAGATTTTCTAGTGTAGCATACGTGTTTTTTATCTCATCCACTGCTGCTTGCACTCGAACCAGATCCTTCAAGAGCTTCGTACAGTCTAGGTGGTCAAATGTAATCGGTGGCAATTTTTCAAGCCGGCGCGCCACAAACACTGGAATATCATCCGGCTCAGCCGATTTGAATAGATTGATGATATCCGCTAAATCTCTTTGTTCTTTGCCTTTGTTTTTTCGTAAAATTTTACGCAAATTTGAAGGAATTGCATCGAATAGAAGTGACTTCGATGCTTTGATTTCGTCACTTGTAAATGATGAAACACAGATCCGCACCAACGTTTCTTCATCCACAACCGACACTTTGTTCTGCACGTAAGACAACATCTCGTCTATTACGATGTTACACTTGTCACATTTTAGAATGTTCGTCATTTTTACACGGATACGTTACGAAATCAGCGCCGTCGCAAATACGCAACCATCACCGAACGATGCGCGCGCGCAAACTGAAAAAAGCAGAAGAAAAAAAAAACTTAATAAAGCAGAAGAAGTAGTTTTATTAAAAGACCCTGAAAGTCACACCGGTGACCGATAATGAAGTGATCAATAGTGATAGTACATCCCTGCAGTGCTATTCTGTAAACATCTCACCGTGAAAACTTAGGTGAAGTGAGCTTGAAGTGAGCTGTCATTCCGCCTGCTGCTAGGGACTGACAGCTCACTCCGAGCTCACTTCACCTCAGTTTTCACGGTGAGATGGTTACAGAATACACCGGCTGGTCTCAGTCTTCTACAAAAAGTTCAAATAATCATGATATTATTTGAACTTTTTGTAGAAGACTGAGACACTTTCTTTGTTTCATCAGAAGTTTTTTAAGCGATTTATTAATACGTGCTACGAATCAGAGCATAACCGATTGCCACCGCTACGACAACGTAGTGAGCGTAGCCGTGACGTCACACCTACAGGGTAGACACTGCATAACATAATTAATATTCTTTGCTTCCTTGGTATAATAGACTGTTTTATTATTATAATAATTTCTGCGTACCATGCATTATAGATGTTATGGATATTATTTACCATACCAAGATTTGCTTGCAAAGTATAAGCTCACAACACTTGAAAATAGACGTAAGTACTTAGAAGCTATGAATTTATATAGTATTGTCAGAGATAAATTTGACAGCATTGATCTCTCCAACATGATATGTTATGCAGTTCCTAGGACAGTCCAAAAGCGAAAGGTGCGCGCTGGCAGATTATTTTCAGTGGGTACTTGCAAGTCCAACTCTGGCCTGCGTTCGCCTGTTCGCAGAATGGTTGATTCCTATAATAGGACTTTTGAACATATAGACATTTTTGCGTGTGCTCCCTATATGTTCAAAAGTCTTATACTTAAGGAGCTTTCTTGAATGTTATTCTGTATTTTTCTTTTTTTTTTTTTGTGCCGTTTCTTGAGTATTATATTTATATATATTATATTTAATAAATTACATATTCTTTACATTGTGTATTATATACATCTTAGAATGAAAATGATTTTAATAAGTAAGTACTAAAATAAAAAAAAATAAAAAAAATGTATTTGTGACCCTAGCGATTACTTTCACTGTATTGTATCCCATTATTAATCTGTGAACAGCGCTGTGGGCTGCAATATTGTATATATGTTTTGTGTATTTCTTGTTCCTATGTTTTATATTGTAGCTGTTTGTTGTTCCTCTTGAATAAAAATAAAATAAAAATAAAATAAACTAGCAACCCACCCCTGCCCCATTAATAAGTGGATGAAGGTAGCCTCACGCAGATCTGCACCTCGAGCTACACCGAAGATGAGATGCGCAGTGCAAAGACGACACTGTACCCGTCTTTCGAGTTCTCAGGAGGGACGAAAAGGGAGAGGAGTCTCTAAGACATGTTTTGGGTGTTTAAGGAGACTGACCCTGACGACATGCCATCCTTTGTGGCAAATAAGTTGCGGAAGCTGCCCCCCGTTACATTTGTCCAGGTTAACGTCACCAGGTTGCTAATGGATATTGTTACTCTGAAGGCAAGCCTGGCCGAGATGAAGTTTAAGTTGAATGCGTCTCAAAACACCATCAGTGAGTTACGTGGCGATACGGTTGACTTACGCAATACTGTAGCGGTATGTAGGCCACCTGAGTTCGCATCAAAGGTGAACACTCGTCGTGGTGCAAAGAACGCATCGTTGTCCAGTTTCGAGTCAGCGAAATGGGACTCGTCACCGGCCGCTGTCACTGCAAGCGATGTAATACCACGCCCCGCCGATCCAATCGACGTCACAAGTTAGCACGTCAACACCTCGCCGTACTTGCTCAGCAGCGGCTGCACAACCTCCCATCCAAAACGAGCAGCAAAAGAAGAAAGATTTTGCTAAAAATGCAAAATCAACCAAGGGCCCCATCTAAGAGCCGCAATGTACTGGTATCTTGTCCCCAGCCCCTAAAAAAGGACAGCCAGACAAGGAAGGTTTCGTGACGGTGGAATCGATGTGAAGAAAGCCCACTTGCCGTAATCGATGTGGTACTGCTCTAGCGGGACCAAATATGTTGCTGCGTCCTACTACACCGTCGACGCAGCTGTACGTATCCCATCTGCATCACTCCACGATGACTGAAGACATCGTGGAATACATCAGAACCTAGACCAAGTGGACCTTGAGAGTAGAGAAGTTGGAGTCGCGCCATAACATAAACTTCATGAAAGAAGAGTTTTGGCCGAAAGGTGTGGCGTGATTTCGTGGAAGGTTACGCGATACCACGCACCGCAACACGACGCCGACACAGTCATTACTTCGTGTACAATAATTATTTGTTGTTATTATAATAAGAATATGTACGTTTAGGTTCAGGTATTTATCTATGGGCCTGCGTCGCCTGAATTAAATCGATTATTATTATTATATTAAACAAAGAAATTTGTTTCTAACACAATGTATTACTCAAATAAACCTTTCGGAATAAATTCTCTAAATGATGATGAAAACCGCATTAAAATCTGTTAGAGTTTAGAAGAAAAACACAGACAGACACGAAAACTGACTTTAATTTATAATAATTATGTATAGATAACATCACGCCTGTATTTCCCAAAGGGGAAGGCAGTGGTGTCACACATTTAGCCAGTTATGAGTAAGGCCCATGTAATTCAAGGCAAGCCATCAACCTCACAAAGGCAGACTCCGGGCTGCTCTTGACTAGTTCTGTAACATAAACTTAATTGATTACTATTTCCAAAATCGTGTAACCACTTGAATGATTTTCCTTTGTAGTTATTAGACTGTGAACCACTAAATTAGTCGTCCCTGATCGCATTCCTAGAATGAAACGGAGACGTTGCTCACGAAATTTTAGTGAGAAATAATGGTATAAACGTACGAGTATGTAATTATAACATCATTACATACATAAATAATTAGATTTTGCCCGTGGTTTCACCCTGCGTGGATGTCGGAAAATATCCCATGGGAACGTACTACCAGCATTACATAACTAATAGCTGAGGAAAAGGTCATGGACTCCTACCGCTACGCCCGCGTTGCCGTCGACCATAATTATTTTGGTACGCGTAATTTTTAATCAGTGTTTATGTTTGAAACGGGTTCACTCTATCTGGCAGAATCTTGATGCTCCGAAATTTATTTGGCATACCTAACACACTTGACATAGTCTTCTTTAAACGAATATTTTAAATGCATAAAAATGATTTAAAATAATTATTGTTTGGCCGAATGTTTATATGTCCGTATTTACAATGGCATACTTTTAAGATGGCAGAATTTTATTTGGAATAATTTTATTAGGCATATTGCCATTTCTATAAAATAGCATTTTTAATCTTAAATTATTTTAAAATATTCTCATAAAAAGTCAATATGTTGTGCTAAAGAAGTTAGTGACAGAAACGAATTGCTACAAAACCGACTCCAAGTAGTCTTGTCTGCCTACCCCTAGTGTATAATTTAAGCTTGCGTGGGACCGCCGGAGCCCCACAACGCCGGAACCGTGACAGAAACCATGCCTGCTGCATGCTGCATGCTCGCTTGCATGCATGGTATAATGCTTGTTTGCATGTTTGTGGGAACTTTCTGCGATATGATGGTTCTGCTTTTAAATTATTATGAATATGAAATTTATGCCTAAAGATGATTCTGAGTTACAAAATTATGAGTATTGAATGTATGATAAATGAGTGTATGCCAAACGATTTTTTGCGAAATGAATTTATACTATCTGCTGTTATGCAAAATAATATTATGACATAAAAAGTTCTGCTATAAAGGGTAGACTCCTTTGAAACTATTCATTTAAATGATATGATAACAGACATATTTTAATCTAAGTTAAATGCCCAATTTAAATAACATATTTTATTGGATAAGGGTTAATATAATACCGGTCAAAATAGCTTCGAATTTTTTATCAAAATTGTAAGATAATAATATTATAGTTACTGTGGGTCTGTCAGTCCTTAGAAGATAGACATACTATGCCATCGCGGACTTTTTTGTTGATCTTTTTAAGGCCCGCTTTTTCGATCCTCAGATAAAGAATCAAATAGCGTTTATTCCATAGATAGCATGATTCTGGATTTTTCATTCGTCAGATAGGCATTATCGGACGGTTAAAGCCCATAACTGAGGAATGAATTGACATTACTTTAATTTTCTGTTTTTGTTTTGTTGACATTGTTTAGTTTATATACATATTTTAATTTAGGTAATGATTTGCAATAATTAGCTATAATTTCTGTTTTATTTGTTGACATTGATTGGTTTGCATTAATATTTTTAGTCTATGTAATAATTTGCACACCGTAAGGTAGACTGTAGCCGATCTCATTAATTTATGTTTATCATCTTATACCTGTACCTACACTCTTAGCAAATAAAGTTCTGATTCTGATTCTGATTCTGAATAAAGTTAACTGTCCCTTCAAGCCTCAGTTTGTATGTTATTCTAGGGAATAAATAATGTTTTTACTTTTGTTTTGTTTCGGGTTTTAATTTGCTTTGCATTTGCGTGTTTTCGTGCTCTTGTGTTGATGAAAAAATTCATGTTTTTGATTCATTAACGACAGTTTTTTTTTTAATATCTTCAAATATCACTTTTCTTATGTTTTCAGGACGACATTATTTTAACAATTTTAAGCTACAAACAGCAACAACAAAAAAAAAAGTTCGCCTCGTCTGTGGACCTAAACAAAAGATAAGAAATCTCGTCAAAATGTCAAACATACATTTTGTTTCTATTCTTGTCTAACACATTGAATACTGTATCTGTGCATCTCGCTTGCACATGACAGTGTGAAGTTGGTTAACAAAGACCACACGATTCCCAGATTCTTTAGTTATTATACGATTGAAAAATTTAAAATATTTATTAGCCTGATGAACATCCAGATAGTTTTATATGCTAGATAACTATTCAACGATTTAACTGAGGATTCAAAAATTGGCCCTACATCTCCATGTGGTGGCCGCTGTCGCAGGTGGTGGCCGCTGTCGCAGGTGGTGGCCGCTGTCACAGGTGGTGGCCGCTGTCATTAGGACTGGGGGTGCTCTGCCGAGCAGGTGAGGGCAGGCACGGTTTCGGGAGGTTCCTGTTTCGTATCAGGCGGGAGGAAACGCCCGGGTGTCATCACTGCGTGGATCGCCCGGAGGACACGGTTGAGCATACGGTGGAGGTCTGTCCGGCTTGGGCAGAGCATCGCCGTGTCCTCATGGAGGCGATCGGCGACGGGGAACTCTCGCGTCCGGCCCTAGTCCAGGCCATGGTACGGAGCGAGAGGGCATGGGAGGCCGTCACTTCTTTCTGCGAATCAGTAATGCTCGCGAAGGAGGAGGCAGAACGCGTAAGGGAAAGGCAAATTTCGCGCCCTCACGCCCCTAGCCGCCGCAGGAGACGCCCTGGGCTTCGGGAATCGCAGGCCGATTCCCGGCCACCGCAGGCGCGGGCTTGCGGACGGTGAGCAATGGGTAGCTCGCCGCCCGACCAAGACCAGGTCCGGGTCGATTCCACGCATGCCTCGAAGAGATGACACCACAACTGACGGGGTCCGCTAGGGCCGATGCCTGCCAGGGTCGCAGGAAAGTCCGAAAGGGATACCGTGGGCCTTAGCAACACGCGCAACTGAAGGAACACGGGTGGGTTTTAGTCAGTAAGAGTCTGACACGCCCTACCGCACCGCCCAGAGCGGGAGAAATTCATCATTTTACTAGAGGGTATGGAGAAAGGCAGAAACTACAATTAATAGGGGGTAGGCAGAAATCACAGGTAACCTGTGACGATAATACATACTCGTTTTAGTTCGGTCACGGTCATATATGTACTCATACAAGCGCACCGAGTGCTGGTACACTACGTACATTACCTTTTTAAAATACAATATCACCAACCCTGCATTCCACCAAAGGGAAGGGAAGGGTGTTTCGTACATCTACGTTTCATCAGATTATGTTATGCTCTATGCATGTTACAGAGGGTGAACATATCATGGCACAAATCCAAAATCGGACTGTAACTGAGAATTTCCAGACAGAAAAGCCCATAGTACAAAAAAAATATCCCCAGTTGTAACATAAAATCGATTTGTAACGATTTCCAGAAGTGTCGAATCGCACTCGATTCCAAATCGTATTAACCGTCTTATCGGAATCGAATCGATTACTTCTGGCGAGTGTAACGCAAATTGAATAAGTTTTGACAAGAGTGACTGTGATCAGATGCTTGGCACAATTTTGTGTTTACTTTAGTTAATGTGATTGGAAAGTTTACTTGAAGCAGTTTTTTATTTAATGTTGTTGCACTTAGGCTCCTTGGAGACGAGAAATGGATTTGGTACTTAGTGTAACGCAACTTTTTTCGTACCTTATTATAAATGATGGCAGTTGGCATTACTGATTTTTGCATCTCTTTGTAGACATTAATTTATTCAATGAGTGAAGTCAAAGTAATGTTTCAGGTAACTTCATACTTATGTATAGGGTACTGGGTTTCTTTTTAAATTTGTTTTCAATTAATTCTAAAAGTCGTTAACATATTGGTTATCTACAAAAATATTATCATTCGAATTCCAAAAAAGGAAGAGCCCTGACGAAAAGTGTCAAATTGTTCATGTTTCAAACATTCATCATTATCTTGTCCTTATCCCAATATATTTGGGGTCGCTGCAACATATTATCTGCTACTTCCATAATTATATATATCACCGTAAGATTATGAGAACCATTAGTTTATAATCTATCGGTATTATTTCCGTTAGATTATACACTGTTGAAAAATTGTGAACCGGGTGAAGTGGGTTAGGTTAGGTTAGAACTGTGAACAACGCGCGCGAGCCGAGCGAGCGCTACTTCTAAGTTGCTCGCAGCTAGGCAGTCTATTTAGTTAGTGTTAGTGCGTTACGCCGCAAGCAAGTTTGATACCAGTTCACAATTTGTCAGTTTTTCATGGATAGATAAAACTATGGAAAAATAATGCGTTAAATGGTTTGTTGCAGTTCACAATTTCAAGTTCACAATTATATGGTGACATATATAGGTATGTCGTAGGATGATTTGATAATTCGAATTTTCGCAAAAACCCTTAGGATATTGCGAAAACACGAATATTTAGACAATGGTGAAAACATTTCTGCGAGCAACTTGGAAGTAGCGCTCGCCGGCCGCTGCCGCAGCACCACTCGGTTGGTCACAGTTCTAACCTGACCTACTCGTATTTCACCCAGTTCAAAATGATGAATCATACAATCTGCCGCAGAAATGTTTTCAACATTGTCTAAATATCTAGTAGCAGTGAACCGGGTGAAATAGGTTAGATTACAACTGTGAACAACCGCGCGCGAGCCGAGCGAGCGAAGCGAGCGGTGCTTCCAAATTGCTCGCAGAAAGGTTTTCGCGAAAATTCAAATGATCAAATAATTCTACGACATATATATATATAATAGAGAAGCCTGTTAGCCGTCATCTCAATTGTCATCGCCTTCCTTGCTATGTCATCACGCACATTTCACGCATAATTTATTATTTGATCTATATTTCATACTTGTCTATACACATTGTTACTATCTCTAATTTGTCAAAATCCCGACGTACCAACAGTGTAGTGAAGGAAATTGGTATTTCAAGTCATAGAATATAGTGTGGATTATATGTTATATTTCCGCATGAGTCTAGCAGCTAGCTCCAGGAAATAGGTCATTATGGAGTTCAGTGATTCAGTAGCGACCTGTGGCTTGAGATTATGTTGCTAGTGGCATAGTGTTTGAGTTATCGGAGTATGAATATTTGAACTATGTTTATTCGAGCTATAACTATGTGATGCCTATGATAGCGAATTTGTTTGAAAATGAGATTGACAACAAATTCAGTTGTAAGTGCGCCAGAATGCATTATTTTAACAAAATGCGATGTTTCGTCCTTCGTTCCGAAGTATAAAAAAACGACGAGATATTTCTAGTGAGTTTAATTAGGTATTGAGATTTTTATTCGGTTGTGATATGGATAATTCGGAAATAACCTGGTTATTATATTTCAATTAGACGTTTTAAAAACCAATTAGGCAATTGTTGGTTGGTTGTTATAGAAATCGAAAGTCTATTTTTCGCTGAGGAAAAATAAATTTTCCTCGATTTATGTAGCCGTATGAAGTAAAACAATGTCAAATCTTATCACTAAAAACATTTCTTCTAAAACGATAATACGATACACTTACTTACCAAAACGAACGAATTACATGCCTTTTGTGTCTAACAGCCCCGCGACCTTCACAAAATCGTTTATGTACTATATATTTTTCCTGTTACCTCGAATCAAAAACAAAAAATATGTACAACACAACACAACAAACCAATGACCTTCTTTCTGAACGAATAACACAATTAGGACACGTCCTATATGAGGTTTGGAAGCTGTCCGAAAGCGATGAAAAGCTTTTTTAAGTTTCTAAAAATAACTGATTTTATTTTACCATTAATGATATATTACATAATATTCTCTGTCAAATATTTTTTTCTTTTCTTTAAGGTGATTCATTCAGTGAAGCCCGTAAAATCATTTTTTTTTTACTTTTTTGCAAATTGCAGCGCTGTTTTACGTTGTAGGTATTTTTATCAAATTTCTCGCCTCGACTCGCGCCCTATTACATGGGACTTAAACATGTAATGTGATGTGGGTCTTCTATAGGTAGACCTCTGCTTTACCCTTCAGGGAATACAGGCGTGATTCTATGTGTTATGCAAAATTACAGATATCAGCGATATCGTCTTACTCAGAATGCCATTCACTATTAAACGGACCAACTTATTTGTTGTTGTTTTACATCTCACCGCTCCGCACGATACCGCAGGACACAAGGCTAGAAGGAAATCGCGCGTTAAACAGAGGTTTTGGAGTGGCACCGGAAACTCGCACAAAAACGCCCGAGTTATAATATAATACGGCATTATTTTCCTTTCATTGGGCGGCCAATACGGATCATAAAGTTTTATCGCGGGAGGCTGATTGCACTGTTCGTTAGGGAGGATTGTTTAAGGATTAGTTAGAACATTGTGCGCAGGTTATATTTTTGCTACTTTATGTCTATTTATTTACTGTTTACTTTTAAATTAGTAATGTGCCCACCTATAGTATTATTGCGGAAAACTGAAAAAGAGTTGCCTCAAAATAATGAACGTATTGTTACTTTGCTTAAATCTCATTTAATTCTCCAATCATTCATGGCAAAGAGTTGAGCCGGTTAGCAGTTTAAACTAAGTTAGTGGTGAGGTCAAATCTTCGCTTTGCGTATTACGTATTTTTATCTGCTTCTGAGTATTGGTGAGTTAAATTAATAATGTAACAATTCATGTAATCAACTTATTATATTTTGACAAGGGTTAGCCGTCAATTAACCTCAAACGTTTGACGGAGAGCCGTCAAACTCCAGTGCGGTGCAACCGACCACTGTATCCCAGTTCATTCCCTTTCTCGGATTAGCACGGGAAGCACTTAACATTTTATTTTTCGTCGTCTCTATTACGTCGTAAAACTTGTACGTGGCTCCTATATTCAGAAAAGAGTGAAATGTGTCTAAATGTAAAATTTTTAGATGAATAACGTATTTTATGTGAAAGTTTTGCATTTACTTTTTCGATGAAGCGAGCTTCAATGTTGAGGTAACGGAAAGTTAGTGTTATTATAAGGTCCCATTAAAATAGATGGACAAACTTTTAGAAATAATTTAGACCACCTAAATAAGTACAATGGTAAAAAAAATATAAGAAAAACACATTAGAAACTCAGAAAAAAAAAATTTGCTAACGAAAATACACTAAAAATGTTGGTTACCCGATGCCATTTATTATTTTAGGTCAAAATAAAATCACTTTAATCAGTGTTTTTTTTTTTGCTTGGATAGTTTTGGTTAGACGTACTGAACGCTGTGTTAAAATTCGTCCATCTATTTTAATGGGACCTTATATAAGGTGTAAGTGAATTAACTGAAAACCTCTTAAGGGGTTATTGTACTCATCATTATAACAACATTTACTATGGGATTAAACCTAAAATCGCAGAAAAAGTCTGCTCTTCCCTACATTTTGTCGAGTTATACGAACATAAATGTTTTTTTTTTTTTTTTTGAGAAATTATACACGCCCTCACGCTCTGGGCGGTGCGGGAGAAGTGTGTCAGACTCCTACTGACTAAAACCCACCCGTGTTCCTTCAGTTGCCTGGGGCCACGGTATTCCTTTCGGACTTTCCCGCAACCCCGGCAGGCATCGGTCCTATCGGACCTCTTCATTTGCTAACATCTCTTTGAGGCGTGCGTGGAACACAACGCACCGTTGACCTGGGCCTGGTCCTTATCGGACGGCGAGCTACCCATTGCTCACCGTCCGCAAGCCCGCGCCTACGGTGGCCGGGAATCGGCTCTTGATTCCCGATGCCCAGGGCGTCCCTTGCGGCGGATGTATGGTGCAGCCTGGTGCAGCTGTTTTTTTTTCAATATTGTTATAAAACTGACACTATTTAAAAACTAACGAGTTTCTTTATTATATTCATGATTTTTTATATAGCAGAGAGAAACAAAAGGGCACCTTCACACATTATCAAATTTACTTACAAATGAAACACCAAAATTCTGGTCTTTCGATTCAAAACTAACCCAATTTCTGGTACTCCCAGCCACTTAGCTTATTACTTGCATACATTACTAGATAACATCGCATATTGGAAGCATGAAGTTTAATACTATACCGAAAAGCAATCATGACAATATAAGCAAACAATTCTAATATCGAACGACAGTTTATGCTGTAGTTCGATAGCAATTTTCGAACTGATTTAACTTAGTGAACAATGCACGTGCTTTTGGTATCCAAGTAGTGAGTTACTGTTAGTTTTAACAAGTTCTGTTCTATAAGAATTTACGTTTTTTCTTGATTTGCATGTAAATATGGAGTCTATATACTCGTACAATACATACACATGTATTTGTTTAACAACATTGCACGTTACGCTACTTTAGAAATATAAGGAAATTGGTTTTGTCACTGTAGTTTACGACACTGACGTAATAGGGATGAAGCCTGGGTAAAACGAAAGAAATTCTATTTAGTCCGTCCTTCTGATAATAAAAAAAAAATTGACATGTATTTTTTGGTTTATCATATTATTAAAAAAATAACTAGATAAAATTCACTAAAGTTGGAGAGTGGGGGTTGCTACATCACAAGTACGAGTAAGTGTAAAATCTATGTACTCGTGACGTCATGGCAAATTTTAACTTAATGTATCGCCGTACTCTTTTCGATTACGTAAAAAAAGAAAAAAAACGTGTCCAGTATTTTTTAATAACCTACCGGACAGACAAAAAAACATTTTTTAATCATCATCAATGGTAGACAAGTTCATTCTTTAATGACATAGGTAGTTTAATAATCAATGTGAGAAAGAAAAAACTGTAAATGTTTTCACTTGTAAATGTTTTCAACTGTAAAATTTCACTTTGCTAAAAGTAAAACAGTACCCTAATTGCGTAATACGCGATCAATCGGATTCTGAATCGTTTTGAAACAAATTGTTAATCCATTGTTTCATAAGTTCGGAAAAAATTCTGCTCAACAACGTAAATAACGCAATGAATGTTGTTGAGCTGTCAAAATGAAACAGATTTGTCGTAATCGTTTACGAAAATGTGTTGCGTAATTAGATAGCAGGTCCTTTAGGAACCTAAAGGCCGAAAGTTTCGATATTTATTTCATTAATAATATGAATGACATTTGAATGGTCATTATTTTAGACTTAAATGCATAATAAACTAGCCCCACTACTTCATAAGTACAACAAGTATTACTAAAACGGTGTCAGTAAAGTCAACGCGAGGTCGCCAGCAATTTGTGAACCAATCTAAGCTGACGTGAAACAATGCAATCGATGCTGAAGCGGGAAGGAATCCGGAGTGCTTCCAACGCGCACAACTTGTTCGCGAAACCTTTAACATTTTTCCAGCAGTTTAGTTATGGCAAAAAAACAATTACAGGCTCAATATTCCAGTAATCGAAAATCATTTGTCAAGAATTCCATTTACTATCTCCAAATTTTTTGAAGTGAAACCTTTGGGCGCGTTGAGCGATTTTTAGGGGGTAAACTTATTCACGTCACCGAGATGCTCGCGCCGTAGTGCTGTACTAGAGAAACTAGATGGCGCTAATACCAGTTTTTTCTCTGTTCTTCTCTAAACACCCTTTGAAATGCAAACCGAAAACAAACTCACTTGTCATTGCAATCGAATTAAGTGCGGTTACTTGAGTGAGTTCTAAATGAACAGAATAACACTAAAGGTACACATCCAGACATACACAGTACATTGCAATATTGTAATTCTATGACTACAATGAAACCAACAAAATTGTTACCCAACTGGTTCAGAACCGCCGGATATAATAATTATCATGCAGTGACCTCCGATTATTGTGCCATTCTAACTTCAATTTTCGCAGAATGAATAAACTTCAGAGTCAGAGGTGTAGATAGGTAAGCAAGGCCAGGCCAGGCCAAGGCCCTGGTGCAAAGCTACTTATTTAGGTTTTATCAAGTCAAAATATAATTATATATAAATACTTTAAAGCTGCAAAGCTACTTTATTATGTGCTCCTTATCGTGCACTGCAGGGCACAGAAAAGCTACTTACTACAGACTGCATCGTTGGTTGAGTGTCGCAAGCACTGCTGCTGAGCATATGAGGTCCTGGGTTCGATTCCCAGCTCGGGCAAAGTATTATTGGGTTTTTCCAACAGGAATTTCACAGTAGCAGCCCCCCATAGGGTCGCCCCCTATTAAATGTGGGTGTACTACAGGTACATCTCTGCCCAACCCTGCGGGGAAACAAGGCGTGTTATTAAGCAATAAAACGAAGTTAATCAAAAGGTTTATGTACCCACGTATGTATGTAAAACACGTTATTGTACATAAAACATTAAAAACTTATGTAAACGTATATACGTTCGTGTACAAAGGGATCTCTTCCAGTTATTATATAGAAAGAAAGAAAAATATTTTATTTGGGACACGCACAGGAAATACAAACAGTAAAAAAAAAAAGGAGCATAAGTATAAAAAACTAACAAAATAATAACGACCTGTGCGAGGCCAAAAAGGCCCCTATCTCAGCATAATAAGCGACATCTAAAAAAAAAAAAAAACACCTCGCTGGTATTCTGATAGGGCCCACTGTGTTGCTACGGACACACCTACGGACTTAGATAAATCCCACTAGGGGATTACAAAAAAAATAAAACAATAAAATATGAAACTGACTTTATATAGAGATGTGTATAATGACAACAGAAACAATTTAGTTTATAATCTCTTCCTAGCCGTAGTTTTCGTAAAAGTATGAATGATTTCGGTTTTCGTAAAAGTATTAAATGTAGGCTTGATGCAGCTTTGTTTTCGATTGCTAGGTATTAGCATAGTATTAGTAGGTACGCGTAGTAGTAGTATTTCTTTTCTTTATTTTATTTGCTAAATGATCTTTCCGATTCTGCAGAAGCGACAGGAATGGTATGGAATATAAGTAGCATTGCTGTAAATACTTCTTTTAGGTCGCATTCTAGTACTCCATATTTTCTCATTATTTCTTACAGAATTGGTGATAGTCCATGCCTTAGTTAATTGAACCCGGCAAACATTTTATATCGATTGTCGATCGACACGATCAATAGATGGCGGTAGTAAACGTATACTGTAATGTAAAGAATAAATAGCCTTCCTCAAGTAAACATATTATTTTTCTTGTGTATACTGGAACTCGAATACTTATAGTTATTTTTGCAAGTAACAGTTTACGGAAAAAGAAAAAAAATAAGTTTTCTATACTTAAAAGATTTTTGTTGCAATAAAGTTTTAATTTATTTAACAGATTATTTTTAAAGCCCGTTTCCTTATTGCTTTAACCCGCAAAATCAGGGGGATTCCCCACAAGTTTCGAAACAGAATTCAAAACTTGTTGCAAATTCCCTTTTCAAATGAGTTGCTTTAATTAAAGTCGTGTTGCTAACTATTTTATTTACATTCCGAAGATAAGAGAATTAGCTAGTTCAATACGAAGTTTGCTGGTCAAGGTCCGAGGGCCCCCTGAGCTTGGGGGCCCGGGGCATTGCCCCGTCTTGTTCTTTAGTAGCTACAGCATTGTTCAGAGTACGGATAAAACTATAATCCACCTATCTAGCATAATATTCACTAATCGTCTTTCACGATACACAGAGCAAAATTCCTAGTAACGAAATAATGTGTGTTGAAGCTATAGGTTGGTTTATAATGCCTCCGGCAAAATTCCATCTAAATATCGTTGGCGCAATAAATGTCGAACTAGGAACATACCAACTATTTCCCACCTAGATAGCTATTCAATTGTACAAATACCTTCAGAAGAATTTATCAAATGTTTGATCAAATAGTTGTGCATGGATTCTTTGGAGGGTGTTTCCCAAATGTTTGAGCCAAGCTCTTAACTTTGATACGAGTTAAACAAATGTGCTATGAAGTGAAGCACGACGTATTGAAAATATGTTCGGAGATTCATGACGACTGTTTTTTTCCGAAGGGTAGGCAGATCCTCGTGTAGTTTGATTGAGTTGCGTCATCTTTTTCCTCCTGTTAGCACTCTAGCTGTATGAGAATAGTTTATTAATATACTTTCTATATATATATATTTCTTAATATACTATCTATGATGTACGAGTATGTTCCAATATTATTAGCATAATTTCATTTATTTAATGTAATGTTTGCATGCTAGTTTTAGCGAATTGTTTCAGAAATTTTTAAATAACCCCACCAACTGTAATTCATTCATTTCATTTCATTATGCCATGTTGGAAAAATTGGCTGGTCTGCAAAGTAAACGGATCTACGGACTACCCAGGGAATATTTGACGTTGACCTTGTAAGCTGCAGCCAAAAGTGATCTCATCTTGCGGAAAATATTATATTTTGACGTGTAAAAGTGTTATTTACAACCCATTTACAATTTTTATTTTTTTTTGTTTAAGTAATCTTTAATTTTCCACTGCTGGGCACAGGCCTCCGCA
The DNA here is from genome assembly GCA_949128155.2 of Xanthia icteritia. Lineage (NCBI taxonomy): Eukaryota > Metazoa > Arthropoda > Insecta > Lepidoptera > Noctuidae > Xanthia > Xanthia icteritia. The sequence goes on from OX421953.2 coordinate 14,367,082, forward strand.
AAGTCCTTCCAGAAACTCTTTTACCGTTTAAAATATAATTAGTGACAATAATTCAATAATTGCGTATTGGAATGACAATCCCTTCAATCCAATCCCTCAGCCACGGGCGGTGGTGAGCGTTAAAACCACCTGCTCCTCAGCTCGCGGGCCGCCTCGCCCCTCCGCGCCTACTCGTGTTAAATTACACTCTAGGGGTAGGGCAGACAAGACTACGTGGAGTCGGTTTTGCAGCGATTCGTTTCTATCACTATCTGTTGTAGCACAACATATTGACTTTTTAAGACAATATTTTAATTAAATTTAAGAAAAAAATAATCTATTTTATAGATATGGCAATATGCCTATTAAAATTATTCCAAATAAAATTATGTCATCTTAAAAGTAAATTGTAAATTCAGGTATATAAACATTCGGCCAAACAATAATTATATTAAATATTTTTTTATGCCTTTAAAATATTATTTTAAAGAAGATTATGCCAAGTGTGTTATTTCAAATTTTCGGAGCATCAAGATTCTGCCAGATAGAGGGCGCCAAAAAAAATCTTGAAACATTTGAAGCAATGGATTTTACTGTATATGAAAGGGATTGTCTTTATGTGTGGAATACGCAATAATTGAATTACTAGCTTTCACCCGCGGCTTCGCCCGAGTGGTGATCGGAAATTATCTCACGGGAACGTACTACCGCGTAATCCAGGTTATAAACTATCTGAGTGCCAAATTTTATTTTATTTTATTCAAAAGGAACAACAAACAGCTACAATATACAGTATAGAAAAAGAAATACACATAACATTTGAACAATATTGTAGCCCACAACGCTGTTCTCAGATTAACTGTGGAATATGATATACAATTAATTAAACGCTAGGGTAATAATATTAAAAACTAAACTTACTGAACTATCATGTTTATCTATATTTTTCACATAAATCAAGAGAGCTCCTTAAGTATATTCAATTCAATTCAATTCAATTCAAAGAAATAATATCCATAATTATATTGTTAGTAGTAGTATAACTTAGCCTAATGTTAGTATTAAATTAAATTTACAATAATAAACAACTATAAGTACACCAGTTTATTTGGATAAGTGTGTTTGAATACTTACCCACCTTCGCAAGAGGGGAGAGTCCCACCGGTCCGTAAACGCATTCAGGATGCCATTGGAGGAGAAGCACAAGTGCGCCATCATGGAAGCGCATCGCTTTCGTATAATCGCGGCGAACCGCGAACATCCCAGACGCGCTACATCGCGACGGCAACCCCAAAAGCACCCTGAATGCGTTATTGTACTGCACGTGCAGGTCGCTGTATGCCCGCTGGGTAAACTTGGTCCACAGGCTGCACGTATAAAACGACTGGCAGAAGGACTTAAAAAGCGTTACCTTTACTGGTTCAGTACAACGTGCAAACCTGCGGGCATGCTGGCCCGCAGGGTTGCAACGGACAGCCAGCGACCTACGCCCCCTGTCTTTGTCTACATTGTCTTTTAAGTCATCAGTGACCCAGTGGCCCAAATACTTAAACCTCGAAACCCGACCTAAGGGAGACCCAGAGAGTGAGAGTTCAGGCAGCTGTTTGTATGTTAAAGTACCCGATTTAAAAACCAACCATTCACTCTTATCGGTATTGTATTTGAGCCCGTGCGCCAACGCATAACTTTCACAAATTTTAAGAAGCCCTCTCATAGCTGATGTTATTCACGCAAACAACGTCTACGTGACAACCGATTTTAGTGCTACTGAGCCTACCTATCAGTTTGTTTATGTATAGGTTAAAAAGACGGGGGAGCTCAACCCCCCTGCCTTACCCCACAATCCAACCCATATATATCAGAATATGAGCCTGCCCACTTAACTATATTCTTTTGACTATTGTACCAATATCTAAACAGTAATATCACATCACACCTTTGTACTCATAATTATGATTATGTCTTATCTGTATCTATTTTTCTGTGTGTACATAAATAATAAAATAAATAAATAAATAAATCAGCCGGGACAGTAGTGTCGTGAGTGAGCTTATGCCAGAGCAGGTATTAATTGACCAGGTCGAAAGCCTTCGATAAATCCAGGAAACATGCCATTACAGGAGTCTTTCTGTCTGTATAATATTGGACAGTCTGCTTAAGGCATAAAATTGAACTATCTGTTGATAAGTTCGGTCTAAAACCAAACTGATCATCCTCGAGGACAATATGCTTAGCCAGAATTTTATCAAACAGACTATCCAACACCTTAGCACAGACAGTGGCAGGCGATATCGGCCTAAAGTTGGAGATATCGGAGGCGTCGCAAGTCTTATTCTTTATTGCCGGCACAACGATCGTATTGCTAAGTTCTACAGGCAAGTAACTATGACTTAGACATAGGTTAAAAAACAAAGAAAGCACTCGCGGTAAGTGTACCCCAGCGTATTTAAGATGTATAAGACCTTTGAACTTACTGGGAGAACATGCAAAATGTCAACATGTTCAAAAGTCCTATTGTAGGCATCTATCATTCTACGAGTTCATTTTTGAGAATTTGATTTTGAGAATTCTACACTGGTTTGCGCTCACAGGTGAGCGCAAACCAGTGTTAGAATGGCAAGTACGCATGAAAATTTGTCTGCCAGCGCGCACCTTTCGTTTGTACACTGTTCTAAGGACAACATAGCATAACATGTTGGTTAATTCAATGCAGTCAAATACTGATATGGCTGATATTTCATCCAAATCCAGTCAGCCGTTTTTGTGTGCTTGAGTAACAAAAATCAAAACACACAAACATACAAACTTTCACATTTATAATAATATTATAAATAGTAAGTTCCCCCGAACAGGGTCCCCGCTGCCGGTGGAAATGTGTCGCGCATGCGATGGACCCAGTCCATGAATGAAAACGTGATGCGCGTGTTAGAAATAGGGCAGGTTAATACTAAGAAAATAATATTCAAGCAATTTATGACAAGTATTTATTTTTAAATATACCATTTCAGTATAAGATTCTTTTAGGACAAGTATTTTCTTATGATTTATAAAGATTAATAAAAGTATTTTAAATAAACCATTTTAAATAAAAAATAAGGATTAAACAATAGCAAATATTTATTTTAGACAAATTATTAATTAATGGCCAGTATTAACTTTAAATAAACCAGTACAATTTAATTAACACATATATAACGATATCAGAAGTATAACTGATACCATTATTCAATTATTTCATTTTTAAATATACCATTTCAGTATAATAAAGATGTATCAAAGTATAATTAAGATTCATTTATGACAAGTATTTTCTTATGATTTATAAAGATTAATAAATGGAAAGTATTTTAAATAAACCATTTTAAATAAAAAATAAGGATTAAATAATAGCAAATATTTATTTTAGACAAATTATTAATTAATGGCCAGTATTAACTTTAAATAAACCAGTACAATTTAATTAACACATATATAACGATATCAGAAGTATAACTGATACCATTATTCAATTATTTCACACATATTTTAGGAGAAATACAACATAGCAATATTATATTTATAGTCATACATATACAACAATAAGAAACAGGAAAGAATATAACTTGGTGATCTGCTCGGTCCGAAGGCTCGACAAAGAATGCCCCCCAAGCGGTTGGGCTCTAGCTTTTATACTCAGTGACAAACAAGTGGCGTCATCGAGCCGTCGGTACAAAGAACACGTGTTCAAAAGTGATCATCCGATCCATTCTTTACTTAATTTACTTAACTAAAGCGATATAACTGTATCAAAAACTATAATTATAAATATCATAATAATTAAATGGTGTAAAAGTAGTTTTAACAATAATTTTATGATTTGAATCACAACCGAAACAACTTCCGGAATCAAGCAAATTCAATTTTACTTAAATAATTAATGTGGGTAAACAAAAACATAATGCTAAAAATTGAAACATATAACACGGCCATTCTGATATATATACTTCGTTCTCGAAGTACATGTTTGAAATATAATTAATTTCATACGACAATTACAAGACATAACAAAAAAATCTAGTGAATTAAAGATTAGATATAACATAGTAATTCTGATATGTACTTAGCACATTTCTAGTGATCAATTTACTTTGGTTTGTTATTGCCACAGGCACAGCCACAGGCACAGTCACAGTCACAGTCACAGCCACAGGCATAGCCACAGGCACAGCCACAGGCACAGCCACAGGCACAGCCACAGGCACAGCCACAGGCATAGCCACAGGCACAGCCATAGCCACAGGCACAGGCACAGCCACAGGCACAGCCACAGGCACAGCCACAGGCACAGCCACAGGCATAGCCACAGGCACAGCCACAGGCATAGCCACAGGCACAGCCACAGGCATAGCCACAGGCACAGGCACAGCCACAGGCACAGCCACAGGCACAGCCACAGGCACAGCCACAGGCACAGTCATTATTTATAATTAATAAAAATTATCAGTATAAATAGCATTTTCAACATTCATTCTGAAATGTACTAAGTTCTCGGAGTACAACACAATAATGTAGGTATATGTTTATCAATATGTTTAGCACTACGCACTTTACAATATAATTGTTTTTAATACATGTGAAGACAGGTAACTATAAACACAGGCACAGCCACAGGTGAAACCAAACGCACAGCCCCAAGATCATAGGCACAGCCACAGAACCAAAAGCACAGCTATAGGACGAAAAGCACAGCCATAGGTTCACAGGCACAGTCATATGATCAATGGCACAGCTACTGGTAGAACCACAGGCACAGCCACAGTTATAACAATATCATCCATTAAACTTTAATCAGTCTTAATAACTAAAGAAAATAGATATATTACAATAGAATGTCTACTTTAAATAGCATCATTAGTAGCAGCGTCCTCATCGACCCATTCTCCTGGCCAGTACCGTAATTTATCCTTAGATATTACTACGTTTCTTTGCCCTAAGCCTCGCAAGTTATAACGGTTGTTATCTAAAACTTCTACTATTTCGTATGGCCCTCTGAATTTTGGTCTAAGTTTATCATGACGCCGATGGTCTTGATAGACGTATACAGTGTCACCTACATGGTAAGTTTTTTTGTTACGTCGTACGGCATCAAAACGTTCTTTAAATTTTTGTGCGATTTCTCTTAAGCGATCTAAGGCAAGTTCACGGTCTGCTCGTAAATCAAAATTTTGACCAATGGTAGCATCCTCCCCAAGAACTTCATTAAGTCGCGCCTGTACACATGGAATGTTGGAGTTTTTACCTACTAATAAACGAAGAGGAGAGAACCCTGATAATTCGTTCGGCCAATCTGACACATTATTTGGCAGTGGTATAAGTATTTTTTTTTTTTTTTTTTTTTACCAAAGCGGCCATTGAAGGAAACCAATAATTCTCCCGTATTTTTTCTATAGTCTTATAGAAACCTACATGGCAGTTTTCATCATGATATAGTCTTAGAATATCGAGTCTGTTATTCTTAGGGACATATAATTTGGGTCGGGTATCTGGGCTAATTTTGTAATGTAATAAGTTATTTATCATGGTATATTGATTTTCGAAAGTTATTGGATCATTTTGTTGCGAAATTTCTAACCAAGAGCGAGGATCATGTGGATGTCAGATTTACCAATAGAGGCTTATAAGAAATCGCGGCTCGATTTATAATAACGGTGGGGGTCTTAACGTAGGCAGAAAACAGTGCTATTAGTTCCGAGGTAGTTGTGACGCTACTATTAAATGACGCCATTCTAACATTTACTTCTCTAATTCCTCCACAAACTAATTCAATAAGTTGAGCTTCAGAAAAAAAACTATTTTAGTATTTTTTAACAATCGGATTTTTTTCCCTGGCGTACTCGCAATAGGAATCCGCTGAATCTGATGATTATGTAACGGCTTTATATAATTTTTCCGACAAGTTCTTCTCCGGGTACAGATCTTTGATACATGTTTTAAAGTTCTCCCATGTTCTACCCTCATCTGGGTCCCAGGTTTCAAACCATAACAGAGCAGAGCCCTTAAGGGCCTTACCGGCTTTGCTGACAGTAGTAACGCCGCTCCATCCACGGTCCTTGGCTAAGGTGTTGATGTTGTTGCACCAGCTTTCAGCACCGTTGTCGTTTTTCTCCGGATCAAACGATGGCAGCACCACATCATCTTCACCGCGGTTACCAGTAACAGCATCACGGATGGCTTTCAGCAGGTTTTCTATTACGGCAGGATCCATCTTAAAAGTTTATCAACAGAAAAAAATGAGAAATGTAAAAAGAAATTAGGTTCCTATCCCACTTCTGATGTTAGAAATAGGGCAGGTTAATACTAAGAAAATAATATTCAAGCAATTTATGACAAGTATTTATTTTTAAATATACCATTTGTTAGGAATAGAACGGTTAATACTAAGAAAATAATATTCAAGCAATTTATGACAAGTATTTATTTTTAAATATACCATTTCAGTATAAGATTCTTTTAGGACAAGTATTTTCTTATGATTTATAAAGATTAATAAAAGTATTTTAAATAAACCATTTTAAATAAAAAATAAGGATTAAACAATAGCAAATATTTATTTTAGACAAATTATTAATTAATGGCCAGTATTAACTTTAAATAAACCAGTACAATTTAATTAACACATATATAACGATATCAGAAGTATAACTGATACCATTATTCAATTATTTCATTTTTAAATATATCATTTCAGTATAATAAAGATGTATCAAAGTATAATTAAGATTCATTTATGACAAGTATTTTCTTATGATTTATAAAGATTAATAAATGGAAAGTATTTTAAATAAACCATTTTAAATAAAAAATAAGGATTAAATAATAGCAAATATTTATTTTAGACAAATTATTAATTAATGGCCAGTATTAACTTTAAATAAACCAGTACAATTTAATTAACACATATATAACGATATCAGAAGTATAACTGATACCATTATTCAATTATTTCACACATATTTTAGGAGAAATACAACATAGCAATATTATATTTATAGTCATACATATACAACAATAAGAAACAGGAAAGAATATACTTAACTTGGTGATCTGCTCGGTCCGAAGGCTCGACAAAGAATGCCCCCCAAGCGGTTGGGCTCTAGCTTTTATACTCAGTGACAAACAAGTGGCGTCATCGAGCCGTCGGTACAAAGAACACGTGTTCAAAAGTGATCATCCGATCCATTCTTTACTTAATTTACTTAACTAAAGCGATATAACTGTATCAAAAACTATAATTATAAATATCATAATAATTAAATGGTGTAAAAGTAGTTTTAACAATAATTTTATGATTTGAATCACAACCGAAACAACTTCCGGAATCAAGCAAATTCAATTTTACTTAAATAATTAATGTGGGTAAACAAAAACATAATGCTAAAAATTGAAACATATAACACGCGCATATTATGGGGCTACTGAGGGAGGAATTAACCTTACAGCGTACCGAGGTCAGATGCTCTCTCTGTTTCAGGTGCTTGAACCTGCCGTCAATGTCTCCGCTCAACGATTGTCGGATCAGGTGCGCGTCATTCAAAATAATCGTAGATTGGATAACGCTACACTTGATCGGCTACGCTCGGAAATGCAGAGTAGCTCTGCTAGTAACCCTCCCCCATCCCAGACTGTCGTGCATGCGCCCGCCGAAGTTCCACCGCGGGTAAACCAACATGATGAGGAGGCGGACGCCAGGGCTATATCTGCAGATAACCTATGCAATGTGGAATTAAGGAGCGTACTGGAGGATGCGATCCGTGAGTACCGGTTCACATCACCTGACCTTAGACCACGGCTACCCCGTTTATCCATGAATAAAAGAAACAGATTACTGGTGTGTGCCCTGGATGCGCTGTTACTAAATTTTATCGAAAGCAGCGCAGACCTTTGTGATACACACTCAATCTTGTACTGCACGGCTGTTGCGGCATGTCGTATAGCTCGTGTCAAATTTCCAAACACTGACCGAGCTATACGGCCGAAACCTGTCGCACCAGCCTGGCAGTGCAGGATTGAGCGTCGTATAATGAGGCCAGGGTACTCATCGGGAAGCTTATCTGCTTCAGGGAGGGCAACACACGCCCAAGGGTGATGCGCTTTGTGAGACGTTCTCAGGAACTAGTATTAGTCCTCGAGAATATGTTTTCTGTGTCACAGAGCGCATCGACTTCCTGAAGCAGAAAGTTTATGCATGGGCAAACCGTATCCGTCGGTATAGGCGAAGAGTGGATCGGTACACTCAGAACCGCATGTTCCAGAGCGATGAAAGGTGGGTATACAGAGCATGGGAGCGGCCCATTCCCAATCAAGGTGTGACTGACGCGCGCCCGCCAGATAATGATGCCATGAGTGCTTTTTGGCGAAGCATTTGGTCGGTGCCCGTCAGTCACACTGAAGGTGATTGGATGCGTGTTGTTGAGCGGGCGTGTGATTTAATACCAGACATGGAGGCTATTCGCATTAGTCCTTTGGATGTGGCCCGTGCAGTCCGTCCGTTGCCTAACTGGAAATCTCCAGGACCGGACGGACTGCACAATTTCTGGATTAAATGGCTACAAAGGTCACACGCCTGCTTAGCCTCGCAATTCCAGTCATCTGTAGAGACTGGGTCACTACCACTATTCTTCACGACAGGAGTTACCCACCTGCTCCATAAATCGGGTAGTACTGCGGATCCCAAAAACTATAGACCGATAACATGTTTACCGACGGTCTACAAAGTTCTTACATCCATTCTTAGAACAAAAATTGCACAACATATTTATAGCAATTCAATTATGTCTGTGTCTCAGAATGGATGTAAGAATGGGTCCCGCGGTACTAAGGAGCTGCTCCTTATAGACATGACCATAAGCCAACAGGTCCGTAGAACCCGGAAGGATTTCTCGACATGTTGGATAGACTATAAGAAGGCCTATGACTCGGTGCCACATACATGACTCGGTGCCACGTACAATTCTAGCACCCTAATGGGTGCTAGAATTGTACAAAATAGACGTAACTCTACGCACCTTCTTGATGTCGTGTATGGGGCAGTGGAGGACGGTCCTTCTCTATCCAGGATGTCGACAGATCCGGGAGATCAATGAACCGATCAGGATTGAACGGGGAATATTCCAGGGCGATAGTTTGAGTCCGCTTTGGTTTTGCTTAGCCTTGAATCCTCTAAGCACACTGCTGGAGGATTCAGGTCTAGGCTATCGGTTGAGAAGAGGTGGTCAGGTGATATCTCACCTCCTTTACATGGATGACTTGAAACTCTTTGCTCCCAACAAATTGCGACTGTTGGAGCTACTGAAAGTAACAGAAACGTTCAGTAGTGCCATCAGGATGGAATTTGGTGTAGACAAATGTGCAGTCATGCATGTAAAGCGAGGGGGGATTATGGAATCCGTGGGAACCCAACTCTCGGATTCCATATACCTTAGATCCCTTTCCTCAACCGAAACCTACAAGTAATTGGGTATGTCGGAAGCATTAGGCATCAATGTTGCCGACATGAAAGACAATCGTTGAGAGAGCGCTTCTTTGGCCGCCTGAATAAAGTGTTAAATAGTCTTTTATCAGGCGGAAACAAGGTGCGTGTCTTTAACGGTTGGGTCATGCCGGTTTTGATGTATTCTTTTGGCATACTCAAATGGACTCAGACGGAACTTGACGCTCTGGATAGGAAGGTCCGTACATTGTTGACGGCAAATCGAATGCATCACCCACGATCATCAGTGATGAGACTGTACATCCCGCGGAAGTGTGGGGGTCGAGGTTTCTTAAATGCTAAAACCCTCCACAGCCGCGAGATCTGCAGTCTCAGGGAATATTTCCTTCAAAATGACGTGGGGATGCACCGAGATGTGATCGCAGTGGACAAAGGCCTCACCCCGCTCTCCTTGGCGAAAGAGAACTGGCGCAAACCTGCAGTACTTGATACTAACGATCGTAAGGAAGTATGGCAAGGCAAAGAGTTTCACGGACGCTTTTTCCGGGCCCTACATGGGCCTGATGTTGACTTTTTAGCGTCTGTATCCTGGCTGCGTTTCGGCGACCTCTTCGGGGAAACCGAAGGTTTTGTCTGTGCGATTATGGATGAAGTTATCATGACGAATAATTATCGGAAATACATTGTCAAGGACGGTACGGTTGACATCTGTCGGGGATGCCACCGTCCCGGTGAATCAATCCGACATATTGTTTCCGGTTGTTCTCGTCTTGCTAACGGCGAGTACTTGCACAGACACAATCTAGTGGCTAGGATTATCCACCAGCAACTTGCCATCCTTGTGGAGTCCGAAGTACCATACTACAGGTATGTGCCCGACCCAGTTCTCGAGAATGGTCACGCCACATTGTACTGGGATCGATCTATTATCACTGACAGGACTATTGTAGCCAATAAGCCTGATATTGTGGTAATAGATTGACGAGAGCGCCGTGCAATGATTGTTGATATCGCTGTCCCTCATGACGAGAATCTCGTGAAAGCTGAGAACGATAAAAAAATCAAGTATCTTGACTTAGCACACGAGGTTGTCGACATGTGGGACGTGGACTCTGCAATCATTGTACCGATAATCGTTTCGGTTAATGGCCTAATAGCGGAGAGCCTCGATCAACACCTCAGGAGGCTCTCATTGCGCGGCTGGGTCAAGGGCTTGATTCAGAAAGCAGTACTTCTGGACACGGCACGCATAGTGAGGAGGTTCCTTTCTCTAGAGCCCTGACCACCGGCAGCTTGGACCCTGTTCCTGATGCCGATGGGCCACTATTTTTTATATTTTTAAATGTTTTTTTTTTTTTGTGTTATTTATAAAAATATTTAAAAATGTAAACGATATGTATTAAAAATGAAATAAAGAAATTATAAATAGTAGGATTATCAGAATTTAATTATATTTTACGAAATTAATATGCTGTTCTACAATGATGATAAATATTGTTTCTTGTGTAATAATAGATCATTATCATCACATCAGCCCATCAGCGTCCTTTGACAGTCCCTTCGGGAAATTACCACTACAAAGGATATCGCTTAGAAGATGGATTGATTATTGAACCTTATTATTAGCATCTTAAATCGCCTTTTACAACACCAAAATCTTTTGAGTCTTTGATTGAGTGCGGGCGGGAATTTGCTTGGAATTTATCCCAAACTGAAAATCAGGACAGTTATTGAGAAGTTCCTGTTAGAAGAATTTAATAAAAACGTCTGTTCAAAGTGTGACATTGATTCGGACTTATGCGGGCTTTACACAGGTGACCAAAATCGCAAGTTCCAAAGTAGAGTAGATATCGGTTTTTGTCGTGCGGCGACAGGTCGCATGCGGCGGGTGATTAAAATCGACGGTGAAAATGCTCAGTCGCAGGCGATCGCCCGCTGCATGAATGTGTGTTGTTCCGCTACTGTATATATCTTGGTTACGTCGTGCAGTAAAGCCTAAAACAGATCAGTATTCATAGGACGTAGTTAAGCAGAAAGTTCTCAATCCACTCAGTCACTTTTGAGTTATGGGCGTTTGAAGTTTCAGCTGTAATTTTTCTAACATAAAGTTTTTTTTTTTTTCAAATTTTGTCCCTTAATTAAAAGTGTAGTTAATATTTTATTTTTTCCATTAATTACAGTGATATATCTTGCAATAGATTTCGAGATATTAAGTGAAATCTGGGTTAAGTCCGTTTTTTTTTTTTTTGTGCGGGACATTATCAAATAACTGCTCCCGCTCTCGGTGGAGTGGAAAAGCGTGTCAGACTCTTACTGACTAAAACCCACCCGTGTTCCTTCCGTTACCTGTACGTTGCCAGGGGCCACGGTATCCCTTTCGGACTTTCCCACAACCCCGGCAGGCATCGGTCCTAACGGACCCCTTCACTTCTGCTGACATCTCTTTGAGGCGCGCGTGGAACACAACGCGCCGTCGACCCGGGCCTGGTCCTTATCGGACGGCGAGCTACCCATTGCTCACCGTCCGCAAGCCCGCACCTACGATGGCAGGGAATCTGCCTTTGATTCCCGAGGGCATCTCCTGCGGCGGCTAGGGGCGTGAGGGCGCGAAGTTTGCCTCTCCTTCACGCGTTGTGCCTCCTCCTTCGCGAGCATTTTTGCTTCGCAGAAGGAGGTGATGGTCTCCTATGCCCTCTCGCTCCGTACCATGGCCTGGACCAGGGCTGGACGCGAGAGATCCCCGCCACCGATCGCCTCCACGAGGACACGGCGATGCTCTGCCCAAGCCGGGCAAACCTCCACTGTATGCTCAACCGTGTCTTCCGGGTGATCCACGCAGTGATGACAGCCGGGCGTTTCCTTCCGCCTGATACGAAACAGGAACCTCCCGAAACAACTGTCAGTACGTACAGTACGTCCTTACTGTCTTATTAAACATATGACACAAATGTTTTAAGTTGTTTCAGTTCAATTATAAGTATTTGTTTCAATAATTACATTTATACTCCTTACAAACGACTCAGCCTGCCGGAGTTGATTTAAGTTATTTGATAATTAATGTGCTGTCATCTAAAGCCGTTTTTCCGAAATATCTCAAGTGTTTTGAGTCCTTTCTGATAAACAAAAATAAATATTTTGTTTTAGCAAACCTATACCACAAAAAAGACCCAACCTGTATAAGTCGTTTCAGATATTTGATAAAATTATATTTCTAATAAAATTTAATTCTTTAGAAAGGATCCAAAATGTTTTAGTTTATTCAGGTTTATCGACCTTAAGAACATGCTCATAGAAATACATTACTCAGAAACAATTCAAGCGGACTGAGTTAGTTCAGCAAATACATTTTGTGTGTTTTTCATGCTATGGGTTGAGTCGGGTAGCGAGAAAAACTAGTTTCCGTGTACATTAAAAATAGGGTTTTCACTACATGATTCATTCGACCTTTAGGAGTACGATGGCATAGTTAACTAAATGTTGGCCACTATGTGGATTGAGTCCTTTCTACTTAACTACGTCCTTAATAAAACCTCTCGTTGAACAGTGTATTGTTGTTCATAACAATAAAGCAAACAAAAAAATATTATTAGTAAGACATAAGAATACAAGGGCACAAGCGTGCAATTGTTAACTTACTTACTTAACACTTAGACCAAAAGTTAAAAAGAAGTATTTGAAAACTCCATGTTACAAACCGGAAAGCATTCTAAACTCTATCGTGAACACTTAATGCGTCGAACGATTTAGTTAGAGTCAGCCAAGTGCGTGTCAGACCACGCACTATGAAGGGTTCAGTAGTTGGCATGATTTTATCACAAGAACAAACTTAACCTTGTAGTTGAAAAACATGTTCTCCCATACATTCCGTATGGCAGAACATGTTTTTGCAACTGCAAATGTAAGTTGGTCGATTATTACTCGTTAACTTGTAGAGCCTACTTAGCTGTGATAGTTTTCCTTTTAATTTCGTTATATATACTACTGCCGTGAATTTTTTCACATATCCAGAACCAACCATTTAGCTGGAAGGGGGGGAAGACACTGAACTAACAAAAATTAGCACTTTAAAGCTTAATATTTCGCAACCGGATCCCTGAATCCAAAAATGGTTTTGAAATACTCACAAAAATTTTTAACAACCTTTCCAATGACCCACACCATGGGACCACCGGACGAGAAAAAACAACCCCACTTTACGTGACCACTTTGTTGCCGTGATTAATATGCTAAATTACATCTTTCTAGTACTAAGAGTCCCTGAGCTAAGCCGCGGACAGACAGACAGACAAACGGACGGACATGGCGAAACTATAAGGGTTCCTTGTTGACTACGGAACCCTAAAATTGCAGTTCCATAATTTTCCGCCGGTTTCAGTTGTGGCGCGGACTCTAGTTTCAAGTGAAGTCAAGGACAGTTCGCATAGATAAACAAAAACATAGGCTAGTCCTATATATACTTTAAGTACGAAACTCATTTTGCCAAGTAAACAGAGTCGGCGCAATTTTCGTATATGCAGTCTGAGCTCAAGACCATTTATTTGTTAAGGACGGGGGTCTGTGGGTAAATGTATCGCTTCACCCCCTAATTTAAAGGGGTGGGCAGTGTACTAAGTTGTGTTAAGGAGATCTTGAAGTAATTAAACGGTGTTTGCGGGTTCCCTGAGGGCGATCGTTTAAAGTGGTTCGCTCTTGAATTGTTGAGTATGCTGTATTTTTGTGGGAAGGTATGTTTTGTATGGATTTCTAAGGTATGGTTGGTTAGTGTGAAAAGCCAGTTTGATATAGGTAAAAAAAGATAGGACTACAGAAACACCAAAGAACGTATCATTGAGAAATTACTCGAGTACTTTCACACACAATGTAAGTTTTGTTATTCTTTGTTTTAATGCAAGTTTGTTAGATACAGGTTTTTTTTTTTTTTTGGGTCGGAAATTATCAAATAACTTTTCCCGCTCTGGGTGGAGCGGAAGGGCGTGTCGGACTCTTACTGACTAAAACCCACCCGTGTTCCTTCCGTTGCCTGTACGTTGCCAGGGGCCACGGTATCCCTTTCGGACTTTCCCGCAACCCCGGCAGGCATCGGTCCTAACGGACCCCTTCACTTCTGCTGACATCTCTTTGAGGCGCGCGTGGAACACAACGCGCCGTCGACCCGGGCCTGGTCCTTATCGGACGGCGAGCTACCCATTGCTCACCGTCCGCAAGCCCGCGCCTACGGTGGCCGGGAATCGGCCTGCGATTCCCGACGCCTAGGGCGTCTCCTGCGGCGGCTAGGGGCATGAGGGCGCGAAATTTGGCTCTCCCTCACGCGTTCTGCCTCCTACTTCGCAAGCATTCTTGCTTCGCAGAAGGAGGTGACGGCCTTCTATGCCCTCTCGCTCCGTACCATGGCCTGGACCAGGGCCGGACGCGAGAGATCTCCGCCACCGATCGCCTCCACGAGGACACGGCGATGATAAACTACATTACTTCATATTGATCGGTTAATTATAGAATTCCTCTGTAAGTTACCAAAATATAGGCCGTGATCTTATTCTAAGCATCCACTGATACATAAACATCTCGTGATATATAACCTTGAAGAATAAGAAAACCACTCAGTGCATGTGACCTTAACACCTCGAAGTTCGAAGAGCCTTTTTTTTTTTTGGGTGGGAAATTATCAAATAACTTCTCCCGCTCTGGGCGGAGCAGGAGGGCGTGTCAGACTCTTACTGACTAAAACCCACCCGTGTTCCTTCCATTGCCTGTACGTTGCCAGGGGCCACGGTATCCCTTTCGGACTTTCCCGCAACCCCGGTAGGCATCGGTCCTAACGGACCCCTTCACTTCTGCTGACATCTCTTTGAGGCGCGCGTGGAACACAACGCGCCGTCGACCCGGGCCTGGTCCTTATCGGACGGCGAGCTACCCATTGCTCACCGTCCGCAAGCCCGCGCCTACGGTGGCCGGGAATCGGCCTGCGATTCCCGACGCCCAGGGCGTCTCCTGCGGCGGCTAGGGGCGTGAGGGCGCGAAATTTGCCTCTCCCTCACGCGTTCTGCCTCCTCCTTCGCGAGCATTACTGCTTCGCAGAATGAGGTGACGGCCTCCCATGCCCTCTCGCTCCGTACCATGGCCTGGACTAGGGCCGGACGCGAGAGATCCTCGCCGCCGATCGCCTCCGCGAGCATACGGCGATGCTCTGCCCAGGCCGGACAGACCTCCACCATATGCTCAACCGTGTCCTCCGGGCGATCCACGCAGTGATGACACCCGGGCGTTTCCTCCCGCCTGATACGAAACAGGAACCTCCCGAAACAACCATGTCCGGTGAGGACCTGCGTCAGGTGGAAGGTGAGGACGCCGTGGCGCCTCTCTAGCCACTCCTCAAAGAGGGGACTTATCGCCGCAATAGTGGCGTGCCCAGCACTGGGTTGCGACAATCGCACTCTCCATGACGCTATGAGATCCTGCCGGAGCTCTGTCCGCTGTGCCGCGATTTCTCGCGGCAGCGGAGTTACGCCCCGGCGTTTCGCCTCCTCGCGCCACTCCCAAATGTGTGCGAGGACAAGTTCGAACAGCCTGGACAGTATGTAGTAAAATAATAATTATCCTTTCCTTTTCCATTGTACGCAGAATTTCTAAGAAACCAGAAGCTACTTAATCTCGATATCCTTGTGTTCACAATCATTATCTAAAAACCTTTATTAGTTCACCACATTGCAAACCAAACCAATATACTCCATACGCCTGCAAATGTACCCCAAAAGAAAAGTATTCACAATATATACGCGACCTACATGCATGCAGTGGATGCAATATACGCAAATGAGTTAGTAGAACAGTGGCCTGCGGGCTATAATCTAGTACTATTTTATTAGTTTTGTAGTGTGGTACTATTCTATAAAAGCCAAAGTTTGATTGGAATGGAATCTCGGTCAATAGGTTACGAGGAAGCGTGTGCTAGGTACTGTTGACTGCATCATAGTTTACTGCTATCAGTTGAGGTAGTGACTTCGTCAAATATGCCTGAAGCGACCAAAAACAATTAGAAATTAAATTCAAATCTTCTATATACAATATATAAAAATGAATTGCTGTTCGTTAGTCTGGCTAAAACTCGAGAACGGCTGGACCGATTTGGCTAATTTTGGTTTTGAAATATTTGTGGTAGTCCAGGGTAAGTTTAAATGGTGAGTAAATTTGGAAAAATTGCGAGGTAAATAGTAAAAACAACAATTTTATTTTCCCATACAAACTGTTCTTAGCTGATATATCCTAACTAACAAAAAGCACTAGGCTGGCATGAATTCACTATAGTACCTAATTTAGTAGGTTGGTAGGTAGGTATGTATATAGGTAGGTAGGTACTGTATGTAGGTAGGGATGTTTGTAGGTAGGTAGGTAGGTATGTAGGTCGGTATGTAGGTAGATACATAGGTAGGTGTAGATAGGGTAGGTATATGTCGGTAGGTAGGTATGTAGGTAGGTAGGTAGGCTAGGAAGGTAGGGTAGGTAGGTAGGTAGGTGGGGTAGGTAGGGTAGGTAGGTGCGCCGTAGATAAGTACTTAGGGGATGTACTTACACGGGTCCGAAACAGAGAAGTAGGAGAAGAAGAAGTTGGTTAACCGAAATAAAAGATACGTAGACTTCTAAACTAGCTAAAATTGCCTGTAGCTATGAAAACAGTTTTGATAAATTACATAACATAACGCCTGTAATCCCCGAAAAGTTAGGCACAGTTGTATCTGCTGCAGTACACCCACATTTCGCTAGTTATGTTTAAGTCCCATGTAATAGGGGGGCGAGCCTATTGCAAAGAGCAAAAAAAAACCTCATATCACTAACTGGTAAAATAGTGATTTGCTGAGAGTTTATTTATCAACCTGAAAATTGGTACTATATCCATAGTGCATACCCACAAATGATTTAAGAGAACCTTATTGTTTTCCAACAACAAGATTTGAGAATTATAGTTCAACGCGGTTTTAATTTAATTTAATGTTTGAATTGTTTTTTTTAATTTTTATTTCTAACGGACGCTTTTAATGTTTTGCATCAAAGTCAAAGTCAAAGTCAAATAATTTATTTCAATTAGGCACAAAAAAGGCACTTTTGAACGTCAACATTTACAGAAAAATAATAATTGATTCTAGTCGCCCCTTCCAAAAGGTAGTTTTCGTATGGAGAAGAATGGGCAAGAAACTCCACCGTTACTCTTTTAAAATATTTACACAATATCTTGTATACATCAATTATATAATTATATGGGAAGACAATGCACCTAGAATAAGATTACTATACCACGTTAGGTAAATAAAATGAAAGATTAAGGAATGACAGATAAATTAATCATGTGATAGATGCATCGTTCTCACATGTATAACTTCAACACGAATGATGTTTTGTAACCATATTTTGATTTAAAAGAGTGTCCGTGGAGTTTCTTGCCCGTTCTTCTACATAGGTACCTACTACGCTTTGGAATGGGCGACTAGCTTCATATTTCTGACTGACCGACCCCTTGACAATGCAAAAGTGCCTGTAATTAGTTTATTTGAAATAAATGCTTTGAGTTTGAGTTTGAAAACAATCCCAATGTCCACTAAATCAGTCCAATCCATTACTTGTCTGAAATATATTTCAAACATTCCGTCAGTCCTTTCAGCGAGTTATGCCCTGAAGACGAAGTTTGTCCCAATGGACTTCAGAGGTCAAACGGCAATCATCGTAAAATCAGAACCTCTAAGGATTGCTGGAAACTGAGTTTCTGTGTATTAAATCTAGTAATAACTAGCAACTGGTACAAAGTTGTTGAACTACTCTAGAAATATTTGTGATTGTTTATTGATTATTTTCTTGAAGCGTGTGTTGGAAAATCTGCAGTATGAATCCATAGAATGGTCCTATCCATAGTTTTTGTTGTGTAAAAATAATGATTTTATTTTTTTATAAAGCCGCTACTTTATAAAAAAATAAAACCGGCCAAGTGCGTATCGGACAATGAAGGGTTCCGTAGTTTGCTTTCACATAATGGCCGTTTTTTTTTCATTCACTGATTTAACAGCTTGGTTTTTTTTAGAGCTTCAAGGGAACATAGATTTACGTATTTGTTATTAATTTCAACTTGATAACTCCACGCGTTCCTGAGAAAACGCGTCTTGACAGACTGACGAACGGGCAACGAAGTGATCCATAAGGGTTCCGTTTTTATCCTTTTGAGGTACGGAACCCTAAAAACTGTGTTTGACAATAAAATAAGAATTAAACAAATCAAAAGAGCTAGCGTTCGGTAGTTTCTGCCCACCCCCATGGCAATAAAGCGTGAGTTAATTAATGTATGTAGGGAATTATTGAGTAGAAAACTTTATATTTTTTTCATTATATATCCAAACAGGAGCGATTCGAAAGCTTTAATTATTTATGATTTTAAAATGATTGGAGAACTAGTTTTTTATTGGCAGGACGATAGCGATCTAAATTGGTTGCCTTTTTTTACGTACCGGGTACTATTTTATATTATTAAATAATATATAATTTAAAGTTGAATGCTGAATCTTATTTGCCCTATCATTCCCACATATAAACCTTTATGTGTATGAGGAAATAATCAACTAAGTACCTATTACCATTTTGCCATTTTTACCAAGTTTTATTTCCACAATTAAAGGAAAAATAAGGCAAGAAAAAAAAAACGACGGAAGGGAAGCCATAATGATCTAAATTACCAGCAGGCAACACGCAGTAAACAACTTCGGTATAATCACGGCTCATTCCTTGTCTTTATGAGACGAGATATTTTCCCTGTACTGATCTGTGCAAATAATGAAAGAAAAGGTGCAGACTTTATGGTCGACGATTGATGTTGGGATGTAGTATAATATATATCAGTCGCGTGGTAAACTCTGCTTGCGCGATGCAGGATTTTTGTGACGTCAGGTCTTTGATGCGTGTGTAGTTCGTATGTGGCGTTGTAGACAACTTCATTAACAATTTTTTAAATATGTACTGTCGATCGCACCTTAGAGGTAGCACTTTGACATTGAGCTACCGTAGTACAGAGTGTCAATAGGATAAGAGGCCAGAATTATAGGTACTGATTTTGTTGCCACTGACTTCCTGTACCTCAAATCGCACTTAATGCTTAAAAACTTTATGAACGTCATACCTACCTAGTTACAAAAGACAGCTTCATGGCTTCCTAGTTCAAGCTAAACAAAAGACTACCTAACACACCTGAAATCCTACCCACTCTATGCCAGGAAAAAGGGGTGAAAATATATCAATCCAATCCATTTATTCCACTGAAATATTCCAAGCATTCACCCCCGCTGTGCTGGCCCACTTTCGGCGCGTTATTCCGTAGGGACAAAGCGGAAAGTTTTATGAGAACAAACTTTTAAAATAAGCCTTTTGAATCGTGGAAGTATCAATATTATCGCGTTAATGTGGAATCGTCAATGAAGTTGAATTATTACTGATTACGTTTGGATTCTGTGAAAGAGTGAAATTATCAGAGAGTGTATTGTATGTACTTTATAAATCTATTTTCAGTTCCATTTTCAATTCCAGTTTGTATTCATTTGTTTTTCTTTGTTAGTCTTGGCTTTCGTTTTGGCAGTTTTGGAAAAAGAGGCTAAAATACTCTTGGAATAAAAAAAATATTAAGTTTATACTTAATCACTACTTACTTAGCGGTAAAAGTTGTTGCTAACCAATATTTTTTTTTTTTTACTTCTTTCCTACTACTGGCCATGGTAAAAGAGGAGTCCTTCAGTTCTGCAAAAAAAAACTTGGAAGCATTACAAAAAAATATGCAAAGTTCTAAACCTGCAGAGAACTATTAAAATGCAAAGTATGATCACGTGACCCAAAATTCTTTTGATGTTCATGTTAAAAAACCAGGTTACATCGGCAAATGGTAAAAGTCGTTAAAATGCACATAAATGCATTTCATTCTGAGCATTTACATATATTTTTGTACCTGAGTTAAAAGTTGGACGAAATTTTAAGCAGAGGAGATTTCTGGTCTTTGTAGGTAAAACGAAATTATTTACGTACAACTTATTTGGCAACGTTCATATTTTTGACAATTGACACTATTGCAATATTACAAACAATTTAACAAACTACTGAACGCTCCCATTTAACGTGTAAAACACAATATTGCCAACATTAAAATTCCATTCGTTTTCCTCCAGACGACATCCGTACACAAATTACTATATGCCCATATTATGATGCCATCTTTATACCGCCAAAATTCATTCCTAAATAAGTTTTACAACAAAAAAATTACATCAGTTCCAAAACGACCCTTACCCGCTTGAAATAAGAGCGCTATCAAATCAAACTTGAGTTGGCCAACAGTAAACGATATGGTGGGAATGCTTAACAGGGATGTTACGGTTCAGACTTCAGTAATTTCAGTACGCTGTTGGACGCTGCACTGTTCGAACGCGTGTCGTTTTTTGCGGTCCCCGCGAAATAAAGTTCCGAATTTTAAAAGTTTTGCTTGCGTTGTCAGATTAATTGGATTTTTTCGTGAAACTTCGTGTGTTAAGTTGAATAGTTGCTCTTTTTTGTCTTCAAAATGTGGAAATTGTAATTTAGCCTATTGTGGATTTTGCAGGTAAGGCCTTTGTATAAGAATATTTAAGGATTTGCTTGATAAACGCATTTTCACGTTATAATGTTAAATTTTCAATAGGACTTACCAGTACCCAGAAGAATAATTCTAAAGATGTTTATTTTCGCTGAATGGAGCTTTACTGAATTCATTGCTATGTACAAAAATGTTATCAGTTTAGAGTTATGCAACAGCACTAAACTAGGGTTTTCCTAATTTTTCGTGTTATAACAATAATATTAAATTTAAATAGTTTACTGTTTCTTCATTAGTACTATTTAACTTTTTTTTTGTGAAAATGCTAACAGATAGGTACTCTTCCAATAAAAAAATTAAGTTTTTCAAACCATTTCCTTTATAGGACTTCATTATATCTTACAACAAAAGTTCTAACAAGTAAGTATTATGATGCACGAGTAATTACGTTTGTATTTTGCTATAAGTGAAATATTGAATTTAAGTTTATAATGAATTTTGCGCCTACTTATTCGTAATAATATACTCTACTACCATACAAAAGTTTAAACATATATCATGCTATGCTTTTCTTTTAATAAATAAAATACAATTTGGGTATTGCGGGGCGCGGATTCGTGCAGCGGCGCGGTGACACTCCACTCCGAACGTAGGTATTGAATGAGGCGCGAAATCATTTCCTAATTACAGCACAAAATAATATGATATTGCATGTACAGACGCTAGCACATCAACCTACTACAATCTGTCAATTTTCTTTACTAGATTTTCAACTTTATCACTAAAGCATAAGGTTCTAAGTTGATTGGGACAATTTGATAGTTTCGGGTAGGTTGACCTGCTGGCGTCTGTACCATGAGGTAATCGTATTTTAGAGGGAATTTTATGGTTGGATTTTTTAGGTTAGTAGTTTTTTTTTTAATAAACACAAAAGTAGTAAATCCGGCTAAATCGGCTCGCGCTCAGAGTCCTGCGGGACGTCATCAAGGATGGACAATTGCGTTAAAATGTTTAAAATTCGGTTCCGATGCCGTTTCTAAAAAAAAACAAATAAAATATGAACACATTAAGTACATATGAAATTGCGACAGCACAGAAAAAATATCTCGTAGTTACATTATAGTTTTAGTTCATAATATTATTTTCGAAATTGTGTGTATACACGATAAGATGACGTTTAATAATTGTTGTCTTACAACAGTAACAGACACGTTACAAATTATTATCGATAAACTTATAGTCAAGTGCGAGTCGTTTATATTTAAGATTTTTCAATCATATTCATCCATATTACTACATTCACTCTCTATTGAACTGTCTCCGCTACTATCATATCTTTGTTGGTTTGTAACTTTTAACCTATTGATTATTGAACCTATGCCACTTTTGTTTTGGTAAACGGCAACGGCAATCCGAGATGATCAGGAATGTTTAAAAAATATACTAAATTAATTTGATGTCCTAAAATAATAGATTCGATTAAATAAAACTGTAGCAGTAGGTACGTCACTTGTCCATAAAGTACGGCAATTATCCCTTCATATGTTGCTGTCAATATTTACGGATCTTCATGAGCGGTGGCAAACATCAAAAACAAAAGAATGTGGTTACAGTATAAGCAAAACAGTAAGACCATTTTTAACCCATTCTACATAATAAAAATCTTAAATTCTGGATTTTTGAAAATTTTGCCACTAAAGGGGTTCAATTAGGGGATGAAAGTTTGTATGAAAATTCGCAATTTTGCCAATGACTAGTGATGCAACGAATACTACTCGTACTTTTAGAAATACAAATAACTGATTCTACTATAGCGGCACGCTATTATTAGTCAAAGAATGTGAAAGGAAGAAATCACGCTAAGCAATATAATGATTTATATGTCATTGAATAATAAAAATTAACTGTAGGATTTTTTTTTAACATAATCGTGTCAAGTTTTTTGGCGACAAACGATTCCTTTTTTCTGTCTGTACACTTCCTGCTGTTGAAAATAATATACAATTTTTATCGAGAAATGTTTTCCAACGAATACCAATATTCGTATTCGTTGCATCCCTAGGAAATACCATCAGGCACACGGCTTGTCTACTTGATAAAATACTTAAATTATTTTTATTTCTTTCATCAATAAAATTAGTAGATTTTTATAACACAGCGCATTCGCCGATAACGACATGCACCGACCCGATATCGAGACGATGTCGGCAGTCAGATAATCGCATACGTTTAGTCCTGTCACCTATATCGTCGCAAACAGCGACCGACACCGATATCAGCACGATATCTACCGACAAAAACACAGTACGGGGAGAGAGTAGGGGCATTCTTTCACTTGAAAACACTTTTGCGTACTGCCGACTTCGAGACGTCAATACTCAGTACTGTGGTTGTTTGATGCGTCGCGATGGTCATCGACATTTACCAATATCATAAGGCCGATAGTAATTATACCGGTATCGAATCGATGTCGGTGTAGTTGCCGACTTATCGGTATCGGTTTGGTATCGTAATCTGATAATGTCATAACGCCCATTAGGTACACAGGACATTTTAAGTAATCATTTTAGTTCACTACACCGTAGGTACCGTGAAATGTAAACATAAGGAAAAAAAATCAAACGTAAGAAAAACTAATTCGGTTGATCAACTGCAAATATTTTATACTGTGGCATGGATTTTCCGCGAAATGGTCAGGCAGACATAAATTATCGCGGCCCGCAATACCCAAATTGAATTTTATTTATTAAAGGAAAGGCATATCACGTATATGTTTAAACTTTTGTATGGTAGCAGAGTATGAATATGTAGGCGATAAATTATAAATTTAAATTCAATATTTCGCATATAGCAAAGTAGAAACATAATTACTCGTGCACCATATTACTTAGTTGTTAGAACTTTTGCTGTAGATAGATAGATAAATAGAATACTCTTTACTTACACCATAAAAAGAACAGACATAAATTTAGAAATTTTACATGCACGAAATAATAGGAAATACCTGCTTTATAGCTATTGCATAACTCAAAGCTGTTAACATGTTTGTCCATAGCAATGAATTCACATAGCAATCAAATAAAATCAGTATAATGAAACCGGTAGGAAAAAACAGCGTAATACTGAATTTAATTTAGAGACTGCACATGGTCCCATCAACTCAGATGTAGAAACAGCTCAGTAATTTGAAAACTTTTTTGCTAATATTCTCCATAAAACTACTGAAGCTTTAAATTCCTCACCCACGCTTTCTGCTGGCTTACTTAGAAAGAATGTAAAGGCATGCCTTTTGGAGTTTAGGGTTCTGCATACAAACTCCCAGGCTGTTATAAAAGCTTTAAAGATCTTAAAATTAAATCAACAGAAGATCTATGGGGAATGTGTGTGAAAGTCTGTAAATCACTATCACTGAAACCTTTGCGCCGTATTTAGCTTTCATATTTAACACCACTGTAGACCAAGGAGTCTTTCCGAATCTCATGAAACACAGTTAAGTAGTTCCTTTGTACAAATCCGGTGATTGTAAAGAACCCAATAATTATAGGCCTGTGACAATTCTGGCAGTTCTCAGTAAGGTGTTTGAAAATTTGATGCTCAAACGTTACGTCAATTTAATAAAAAAAACATAATATTTCATGATCAACAGTACGGGTTCACCAAAGGGCATTGTTTATTAGGGCGTTGTCATCCTAATAAAGGAAATTTAACGCCTGGGAAGAACAAGATCCCATTTGAATCTTTTGCGACCTCTCGAAGGCATTCGATTGCGTAGACCATGAGACACTTCTGCTGAAACTGGAGCACTATGGGATTAGGAATACAGATCTTAATTTGCTAATATCATACCTGAAAGATACAAAGGTTAAAGTTCAAGTCAACGGCACAAACTCATTAGGGTCTGAAATGGTAATGGGCGTTCCTCAAGGTTCGATATTGGGTCCATTCCTCTTTTTAGTTTATATTAATAATTTACTCCAATTACTTCAAAATCAACCGAAGACGGTGTTATTTGCAGATGACACATCATTGTTTAAAATAAAAGGATGGTCACAAAATCTTGATGACGTGAATAGCTCTATTGTTCAGGTCCAAGATTGATTTACGGTAAATAATTTGTTACTAAATAAAAAAAAAACAAATGCATTAGATTTAAATTATCTAATGTTAAACGTAGCGAATGTGACATCATATTGAATGGAGAAAAACTGGAATTTATTCATCAAACATGCCTAGGAATCACGCTAGACGATAAATTACAATGGGGACCTCACATAACATCTCTTGCGGGTGGCTAAGCTCGGCCGCGTATACTTTTAGAAAGATAAGACAGTTAACAGATGTAGAAACCGCGCGTTTGGTCTATTTTAGCTACTTCCTCAGTATTATGTCGTACGGCATTTTATTGTGGGGTTGAACTGCTGACATTGTATCCATCTTTATTTTACAAAAGAGAGCTGTCAGAGCCATTTATAATCTACGTCGCGGTCGTCGCGAATCTCTCAGGGAATTATTTAAAAAGATTTATATTATGACGAAGACAAAATCTAACTGGTTGCTAATTTAATTGTATAATATTATTTTTTATAACTTTGATTTTACATTCTGTGATTACTTGAACTCACACACTGACTTATTAGTACCCACTACTAGTTGTTAAAATATTAGGAATATCGTATAATTTTACAATGTTTGTAAATATGTGAGCACCGTGCATCTATCACATAATTAATTTATCTGTCATTCCTTAATTTTTCATTCTTCACCTATCGTGATATAGTAATCTTATTCCAGGTGCATCGTCTTCACCTCTAATTATATAATGAATGTACATATACAAGATATTGTGAAAACATTTTAAAAGAGTGACGGTGGAGTAGCTTGCCCATTTTTCTCCATACGAAAACTACCTTTTGGAAGGGGCGACTAGAATCAATTCTGTTTTTTGTAAATTTTGACGAGCGAAAATAAAAATACTTTAGAATTATAAAAGGTTTTGTGGAAAAAAGTTTGTATCTTTACTGGACTAATGACTAAATATTTGATAACTTGATCGTGTTTTTTGAATTCTTCATATTTAATAAAGTCTTTAACAATCTTTACCTAACCACAGGAATTAAGTATACAAAACAAGTTCTAATTCTGAATTTAAATCACTACGAACAAAAGAAGAAAAGTATTTTATCTAATTATAAAATACTTTGAGATCAAATGGTTTCCATAATAATTAGCTAAATTGTTTATTGATTTCGTAACAAAAATAGACGTATACATCCCCAAGGTCGCTTTACGATCATTATAATTATTTCTTACAGTTCGCTTACGGTTTGAAGGAAATCATCATCAAGCCTGGAACATCGTATAATCTTGCCATAACGTGTTCTCTTGTAACATTTTCTTTTATTGCCTTTTAGCAGTTTGAACTGTCCCAAAACATAATACTTATTACCATACATTGGTGCCGATTCTCTTGTACACCGAACTAAACTAACTAAACTATCACTAAAATTCCTTACTTTTTACTATGAGAATCTTAACGCTATTCTGCAATAAAAAGTCTCTAAACTTAAAAATTATTTTGACACAACTAAATCGAATTTGACAATCGCGACTCCACGTGGTACATACTTGTTTGCTTTACCCCGGGAATTTTTTAGAGCCGGAGGTGCGCAGGAGGGGCAGCCTCGACGTGTTTTATATGGAATTTTTCACGTTTTGCATGGAAAAAAAAAATTACCTACTTGTTGATAATTAGGGATATAAGGGCTTTATAAAGGGGGTTGAAATTTTCATTATTTTTGCGATAGGACACACCATTTTCGAGTTATAAGCAAAAGAAAAGAAAAAAATATATATACAGTACTGTTTTTGCATCTGAAGTCGAGGTGTTCGTATGAATTTTAGTTCATGACAACTAATAGTACTCCACACCATATTTTATCGCGATTAAAAGTGGTCAGATTTAGGTAGACAATTAAAATTTTAGATGAAAAACGTCAAATTCAGAATAGCAAAATTGTCATTTTCACTAAATTAAAATCTCAGTACCATCTTAGTGCTGTCAAACTAAAATATTGTTAAGTTGTGTCACTTCAGTCTATTTCAGAATGGGAAATCATCGTTTGACAGGAATAAACTAAATTTTAGTGATTTTTAGTTTAGTTTAGAGGCATTTGTGACAAGAGAATCGGCACCATTAACTTTTTGCAAATCCTATCCTATTTTTTCACTATAGGCTCGCATTTGACAACATAAAGAAAAAAGAAAGAAAGAAAATACATTTATTTAGCACAGACTAAAAGACACACAAGTAAAAAGAAAAAAGGTAAAAAGGAAAGAATACAAAATAAAAAGTGTAAAGTGCGTTGTAAGATGAATATGATGCAGGAATGTGTGCTTTGCGGCTGCGCCAAATAGGCCCAGTTCAGCAAAAATGCCAGACAACTAGTGCCTGACGCTGGTTTTCAACTGGACCTGAAGTGTGAGGTGACGGATGCAAATCAGTTTTATACTGCAATGTGTGTATGTATACTTAAATAAAATAAATTTGTGTAAGATATTATAATAACAACATCGCAAATAGCTGTCTTAAAAGAGCTAAATTGTGACTAACGAGGCACAATAGAATTTTTATTGTTATCGACTTCTAAAGGCAAATCGACATTTGAGCGGATTTCACTTTTTTAATAATTTATGAATATAACTAAATCTAATAATAAAATATCGCTCTGTAGTGCACTATCATATTGATTAAGAATTACAATAATAAATATTGTATCATTAACAACATAATTTATACAATCAAAATATTTGGTAACTTTCCAAATAATTTTTTATACCTAATACTAAAATATGCGTTCGACGATGAGATGATTCACTCATTCCGAACACAACCTATTCACTTGTACTCGGCTACTATCCAGAAACATACTGTTATTACCGTTACCATGGTAACCAATCATTTCTCGTAGTATTTCTCGAGATATGTAGGCGTCCTTTCAAACTAGATGTGGTTGAATTTCATCCTTTATATAGGGAGATATTGCTTTCCAACCGCCGCAAACCAATTAATTGGGATACCCGGTACCTACACTACAGTTGACCTAGTTCTGATAGTTTTATTTCAGTGTACAACTGCTCGTTTTTTAACGTTTTTTTTTGGCAAACGAATAAGAGATCCACACGACGGTAAATGGTCACCGCCACCAATAAAAATCTGCAATTTTACAGGTAGAGTAAGTGCTTTGCAGTTTTTCATTTTGCTTCTAAGAACGTACAAGCTCCTTTAAAAAAATATTATCTCGTGACTGAGAAGGAATTATGAATAACGGCTTATATGGACCCTCGGTAAGTCTGTTTAGAATTTTATAATACCTTTTATAAAGTTTCATATTGAGACACGAAGCAACAAAATCGATCTAAAGAAAAGCGGTCACATTCCACTAGATCGTTTTTTTTAAAGGACTGGCGCAGGTATACCTTTGAACGCCCTCTTAACATTGGAATGCAAACCCTTCAAACTGAAACAGCCATACTGTTTATAGAAACAGATACGGTGGTAGTACTCCATGGAGACAACTGCAAATCAAACTAGAAGCCTACCTAGATCATAAAGTATCTTTTTAGTTTTTTTTTGTGTTCTCTGAAAGCAACTCAATGTGTGTGGGTCGTACGCTGCGACTCATGGGTTAGTTTATAATAGCAGTAAGACAGAATTCATGGTATTTAGGTTTGGCACCAGGGTGTCCCACTACTGTCCCTCCTCTCCTAATGAAAGATCACCGGATTAATAGGGTATATAAATTTTACCTGGGCCATCTGACTACTGATAACCTGAAAGATGACATGGATCTAGAGAGGGAGCGCAGAACATTGTCAGTTAGGTCGAATATGCTGGCCCGTAGATTTTCTCAATTAAAATAACCCTTTTTAAGGTGTACTGCACTGCACTGCACTGTACTCGGGAGCCCTGTGGTTCAAATAAACCCAAAAGGCTTACAATGCGCTGCGAATCAGATATAATAACGCATTTAGGGTATTGTTGCGATTGTCGCGCTTCTGTAGTGCCCCAGCAATGTTTGCAGACGCACCCATTGACGGCTTCGATGCACTGTGGCGTAAGAAATCTGCCTCACTACTCCGCAGGCTGCGTGGCAGTCCCAACACTATCCTGCAATCAATAGCCGCCCGGGCAGACAGCCCGTTAGTGTGGGCGCTTGCAAACCGGACCCGTTCTGTTTTAGTTATTATGTACTAACATATGCTTAGCTATTTTGTTACTAACACTATAGACCATTGCATTGTAGTCAGATTTAATGAAGATTAATTAATTAATTAAAAAATCCATACAAAGTAAAGCCAATATTTTTGGTGGAGATCACACTACTAACACACACACTAATTATGTTAATGTCAAAGAACTCTTCAAGGTCAAAATAAAAAATTTCATTCAATTTTTATTTTACCCTCGGAAAGTAATGTCTACGTAAATTCTTTAAATACACCACAACATTGAGTTTAGAAATAAAGTCATGTAGATTCCCTACGGCAGCTACGGAGTGAAAAAGTACAGAGTCAAAGAAACTTTTCAAGGTCGCAGGAAAACTTCATATTTTAAGTTAAGTATTAGAACAGAGTGAAAATCATTTGGGATTTAAACTAAAAATCCTTCTTTGTTTTACAATCTCATGGGCATTCCAGTCACGAGTTGGTGTTTAACCCAACGTGTAAGTGGGATTCTTACGTTTTAATGCGTCTAAGCGAGTCAACTATTTGTTTATAAACAAACATGATTATGTTTTTACCTAATAGAAATTCAAACCTATTTCTGCTGCGAAATAGTATTATTGGGGACATTTGGACAATCATATTGAAAACCTTGAAGTCACGGGCACAAAAGACTTTGTTATTAGCAATTTCAAATGTTGAGCTAGTATTCAGAGGCAATTTTCAATACAAAACACGCAGGGCTGATTTTTGAATAGTCAGATAACTATTATCTGAAGAATAAATACGATCATTTGACATATTTTCCATACAAAAGCTGTCGAACCGCAATATTTATTCCTCAAATAAAAATAATCTGACTATTTAAAAATCATTCCACAGGCTACTTTTCTGCTTAGCTAAGAAATAAATAAAAAAACAAAAGACAGTACACTGTCACATTAAAACCAGTCTTGCAACGTAAAATGCGCTGTCGGGAGGAAAACACAATAATTATTATATAACAGCTTCCCCTTTAAGAAACTTCGCTTGCAAGTGGCTACGGTAGGGTGGCCATGCGCAATGGGGAGCTGACAGCGATGGTATATGCCGAGATGACAGGTGACAACTTGGATACCTTTAGATAGTTTGATAAGATTGCCAATTCAAGCATTATTATCATGCACTTTACATTACAGGTTCTTCACCGTCTCGTATTGGTTCGAATTAAAATGAGAATAGCTCATGCTGGGTTAAATAAAGTCACAGAAATTGAATGCTAAGCAAATTTACTGCTAAATTAAATTGTCCGTATATTCAAATTACAATTAGGTAAGTAATGTAGTGTATCTATTTAATAGATATGTAAGTGTTTAAATATTTATCTTTGCATTGTATAAATTCAATCTCTTAGCATTGTATAATTGCATAGCACATGTGTGAGTACTATTTACCGACTTTAAAGCTACCATTTAGGTACTGGGAATGTCTTTCATTGACTTAATGTGCCCTGGCGGCTGAGAGTATGTCATGCTCACTCTAATGTCTCGCTGATGGTGGCGCGTGTGTTGGATCATTTAGATCCCTTCAAAATGGTTGAGCTGAATGGTGCTAATCCATGCGTCATGTTCGTGAATGGGCGCCGTCAGTGGGGACTGGTCATCTCTTAGCTGCCATGGCTTATTTTAAATTTTTGCTGAGCTAAATGATCCCACACACGTGCCACCATCAGCGAGACATCTGAGTGAGCATGACATACTCACAGCCACCAGGGCACATTCAAGTCAATGAAAGACATATTATTACCCGGTAAATGGTAGCTCTTTAGTACATAGTACTCACACCTGTGCTATGCAATTATATAATACAAGGAGATCGAGTTTATACAATACAAAGATGGTCTTACAATCTTCTGCAACGATACGAGCGGACATAACTCACTTTTACTTAAATTTAAATGTTCTTATAAAATAATAAATGTTTGTAATACACCGTTATGGAAAGTTGGTTATTCGAGTTCTGATTCTTTGAAAATATTCATAATGTATGCAAATAAACTATTATTTATTATAATAACAGGTGGGGCAAAAGTAATCACCCAATGTTGTATTGCTGTATATCTTTTATAGAATGAAAAATGTTGGTGCTACTTGTGGATTATGTTTATTAATTAGATTTTTTTCCATCAAGTCGAGAAAATGATATCGGTCAAGTGGCCACCGTCAGGATTGATGACCATAAGGGCTCGTTTTGGCATTTTCCGTCACTTGTGTCAGAACTTTCGGCGGTAGGTTCTCGCATTCCTGTCGGATATTCTCTTTAAGGGCTTCAAGAGTCTGAGGCTTTTTCAAATAAACCCGGGACTTCAAGTAACCCCACAAAAAAATGTCTGGAGCGGTCAAATCGGATGATATGGCCGGCCACTGCAAATCGCAAAAGCGAGAAATTAGACCACGCGAAAATGCTTCCCGAAACAATTTGCTTCACACATGTTAAAACAGAATTGACATTTGCCGCCATTTGAAAAAGTTATAGCGTCTTCCAATAGGGTGATTACTTTTGCCCCGCTCTGTATTATAAAGCAATTTGGCCATTAATACAAAATGAGCACTCCGTATCCTCAGAAAAACAGATCAACTGTTACTGGTGGTACAGTACAAATATAATTTCTGTATATCGTGTCTTAAATCATGACGAATCAAAACAGCTGTGTATTTAAGATGTTTAGGGATTGAAAGACTTAAACAGATATAAACAAGTTGTAATAAATTAAAATATTTTAGCAGTAAATTAATCTGGAATTGCTTTAATATAAAACACAGAGACAAATTACTTTACAAGATGATCAATGACTGGTATCCCACACTATTATCGGCATTGTTTAAATAAACATCAAGACGCAGGGGTTTGTTTTCGAAATGGATCATGATAATAATTATCTTTTAAATAATAGATTTGGCCGAATATTGTGATTATCTTTAGTGGAAAACAAAACTCCTTAAGTAGGTACTACTATCGTTTAAAAGACTGTTTCGTATAAACGTAAAGTTTATTTATTAATCAAACCTAGCGTTGTAGCTTATGAAGAAAAAACCTTTCCACACGATAATTTCCCACCAAAAAAAAAAAAAAAATAATAATAAAGGCTCCAGAGAGAGGCGCGACTCTGGTGGAACGATTTCTATGAAAACTTCACGGAAATTGTTCTACCCGTGTCGAGTCGCGCCATTTGTCGCGCCTGTCTACGACTATTCACTGTTAATATCTAATACAAAAGTTTCTAAAGGATTTTTTGTATCTTTTACCATGCACAATATGAGTTGAAATCAAATCAGCATAAAGGTCCACCTTGAAATTAAAATAACCAAAAATGTTTTCAGAATACGGTACGCCTTTAATTTTTTAGGTTTTTATTTGACAGTAGTATTTCAATATAATCTGGAGAACATATAACTTCACAATAGAATCAAATGAAAGACTATCAAAAGGGTTTTCCCGTAGGGAGGTCTTCGATATTTTCTTATTCACGCTTGTATAAAAGTTTATAAACAGTCTCTTTCGTATGTAGGGTTCTCATATTTAACTTGGCTACTTATACCTAAGTCACAGTATAAATAAGCACAGTATTCTATCATCATAGAAAACGGCCGAAACGACGCGCTTCGAAATCTCAGTTTATATCAGTATGCAACAGTATCAAGTGCGCAGCAGTTATGCATGGACGCGGAAGATTTATCTACCGAGCGGCCGTACATAATTATTTCAAGGTCACTGCAGAGATATAACACTGCTACTTATTTATTCTGTGCCTAAGTACTTAAGTTTTGTACGTAGAAAAAAAGTGTGACCTACACAAAAAAGTGTGACCTCAATGTTCATAGTTTATATTTAAAACCGGGTATGTATTCTATGAACCTAGCACGAAACATGCGGGATAAACGTAACATAAATTCGAACGATTTTAAAATAAAAATACTTGTTTTGCACGTAGTATTTACTTAGTTGTGACACTTAATTGAAATCTACGGGTGATATTAATTGTGCTCGTTGCAAAATTTTTAACCAAAATGCTTAAGTACAGTTGCATTTTCGATTCAAAAATCGTTCGATAAATTTTACGTCACGCGTTCGTGGCAGGGCCCTGGACCGGCTCGAGCTTTATGTTTGTTGACGTCTTATTTAAAGTATCATAGCTTGTAAAATTATATCCAAATGAAGCCGTCAGTGGCACCGTGGTACCTTTCAATCAAGATTATTTTACTGTATATTTTTTTTTTTTTTTATCATTTACTATCATCATGAACTACTGAGACATCGCCCTAATAAAATAAACTCGGTGGAGACAGCCTTGAAAAAAAAAAACAACGGGTTGCACTCCGGGAGTGCCGGCAGAAGTGAAAACTTGAATATTAGGTCTTTACCTATGAAATTGCCGTTCTGCAGTACTGGCCATTTCAAATCAAAATAATTTTTGTTTGGCTAAGAATTCTAATTTCAAATTAATTTTATTTTAAAACATGGATTTTTTTTTCCAAAAGTAGTCATTTGTTTATTGATTAGTGTTATATTTTTATCGCATTTCAATCTTTTTCGTCATCATGGATACGTTAAAAATTCGAGTAATTATGGAATATGAGTACCGTCGTGGCAGCAACGCGGCACAAGCGGCACGCAACATCAACGACGTTTACGGAGCTAACACTGCAAACTAACGCACCACCTGTTATTGGTTTGCTCGCTTCTGTTCTTGAAATTTCGACCTGAAAAATGAACCTCGCGGTCGTCCGAAGACTTTGGTCGACAATGACGAATTAAAGGCGATTGTGGAAGCTGATGATACACAATCTACGGCTGAATTAGCAGCAGCTTTCGACGTTAGCGTCAAAACAATATTGGTCCATTTGCGTCAAATTGGCAAGGTAAAAAAGCTTGACAAATGGGTGCCCCACGAACTCAATGATCGCCAGCGCGAAGTACGCGTTGAGACGTGCCTTGCGCAGTGCAAGGCACGTCTCAACGCGTACTTCTACAACAGACACATAAATGAAGGAATTTTGAACCGCATTGTTACCTGCGATGAAAAATGGATTCTGTTTGATAACCGCAAGTGCTCAGCAAGTTGGTTGGATCTTGGTTCAGCACCTAAACAATGCCCTAAACGAAAACTTACCCCTAGAAAAGTGATGGTCACTGTTTGGTGGTCTAGCGCCGGTGTGATTCATCACAGCTTCTTACCAAACGGGGTTAGCATTACTGCAGATGTGTACTGTGAAGAACTGAACACAATGATGGAGAAACTGGCACATCTCCAACCAGCATTGGTCAATCGCTCATCTCCGCTGCTCCTGCACGACAACGCGCGACCTCATACTGCACAGCAGACGGTCTCCAAGTTGCAAGAACTGGGGTTGGAAGCTCTCCGTCATCCGCCCTACTCACCAGACCTTGCGCCTACAGACTACTACTTTTTCCAGAATTTGGATAACTTCTTGGCGGGAAAAAAAATCAATACCCGAGAGGCAGTACAAAATGCCTTTGAAGAAAAAACATGACAATCTTACGAATTTTCGATCAGGTCACGTGTCCTGACGCGAGTTTAACATTTTTTACCCATCACAAAAAAGTGCACAACACCACTAAAGACTTTTTCACTTCAAACAACAAAAAAATGATAGGCAAGGCAAGGTACGGGCGGTAGGTAGGTGGGGTAGGTAGGTAGGTGGGCTCTAATGTACGACTTCAGGAAAAATCTTTTCAAAGGCTCATATAATTTCAATAGACTGGATTGATTAATTGGGCCAGATTTTTTCCCTCAAATGAATCGACACAAAGTCAGAACCGACAAGTAATGCAAATTTCTTCAACCCCATCGTAAAACCAGAATTAGCATCAAACATCAATGATAATAAATTCAAATTAAAATATAAAGCCATAAAATTTTATGGGGGTTTAAAGCAGCTGTAACTTTGATGGTGGCTAGTAAAATGGAAGTATTATTTAGTTTTATTGTTCCCCAAGCGTTTATTAGGGATAAGAGTTAATTATGAAGTACATGTATAAATAATACGGTTAATTATACAAAATATTCCCCAGACGTCATTCGTAAAATTAAGTTTTTAGATTTGCGTCTTTTCTATAGTCTACCTAGTCTAGTCCTTGTTAATTCTCCTTTTTAACCGACTTCTCAAAGGAGGAAGTTATCAATTCGGATGTTTTTTTGTTTGAAAGGGTATACTTTCGAAGTCGTCTCATTGTCATCAAGTCAGGATCTGATGATGGGATCCTTGAAAAATTGAGGGAACTCTTCAACTAATATGAGCACACCTATAGCTATTTGGGTATTTTTTATAGTAACTCGTGCAGTTGCTCTTGAAAAGCACCATTTAGTAAAGTGGAACTGATGATGGCCATTGATGGCCACCAGAACTACTCAATAATAAGTTTTTCACGGGTTGCGATTCGATTACTTTAATATGGTTGCCACGCAACTTTTGCTTGTCACAATGCCTATGGAGAAGTGGAGCTGATGGTGAAGTACCAGGAGAACTCCTCAATTATTAACGTCGGGTAAAGCTAAGCTAAGGTTGACTGGTAGAAAATGCCTCAGGCATTAAGTCCGCCTTTGTACAGTATATTTTTTTACTTGTGCATATTGTTTTAATAAATACTCGTAAATAAATAAAGCAATATTTTGTAAAAGGTGATGAGCAGTTGTCATTAGGCTTTTGTAACTTAGATAAATTACAAACTGACACATAAAAAAATTTGAAATAATTGTTTTTTACAAAAAAAAAACAAATAAACTTTATTACAAAAAAACAACCGACTTCTAAAAAACGACGGTCTAAGCCCCGATTTTTCAAAATCGTATGTTCATATTAAAAACTGGTCCAGTGCGTGTCTGACCATGCGCAGTGAAGGGTTCCGTAGTTGGGATTAATTTATACCAAGAACAGACTTAACATTGTAACACAGAATAGTAATTTTAGTTGAAAAACATGTTTTTACATACATCCCAACTGCATTCGAATATTACTTACTTGTTCAATTGTAAAGTCTACTTAGCTGTGATGGTTTTCCTTTCAACTTCGCTATGTATACTGCTGCTGTGAATTTTTTCACATATGCAAAAACAACCACTTAGCTAGCAGGAGACCGATGCCTGCCGGGGTTGCAGAAAAGTCCGAAAGGGGTACCGTGGCCCCTGGCAACGTACAGGCAACTGAAGGAACTCGGGTGAGTTTTATTCAGTAAGAGTCTGACAAGCGAAAAAAAAAAACAAAAAAAGTAGTGGAAACACTTGATTCTAACAAACATTAGCACTTTAAAGCTTAATATTGTGCTTAATGTATTTTATTTTCTCTTCTACTCTTACACACGTTGTCTACATCTCTTTTTATCCACTCTCCTATCGCAGGTATGCTGGAAGAGATTTCTTTAGAAATAAGCATCACCTTTGTACGTATTTTTCTGTACCTTTTTCTTGTCTCTTTATGTGTGTACATAAACTGTTAAATAAATAAAAATATTTCGCAAACGGATGCCTGAATCGAAAAATGGTTTTCACACTCGCAATATTTTGACCAACCTTTCCAACGACACCCACACCATGGGATAGACGACAAAAAAAAAAACATCACCACTTAACATGAAGGTATCCAAAAAAAACAACGGAATTAATATGTATATCTTTGTATGAGTGTGTAAAGTTCAATCATCCACCATAGAAAAGGCAGGATCCTCCGACCAGATGGGATATATGTTGATCGCGCGGTAAACTCTGATTGCGATATGCAGGATTTGTGTGACGTCAGGATGTTGCGTGACGTCAGGTTTTTTAATGCGCAGTTCGTATGTGGCGATGTTGCCGCCACGTATCCATGGCAAATTACAGCAACTAAGTACTAAGAGTCTCTGAGCTAAGCCACGCACAGACAGATGGACGGACATGGCGAAACTATAAGGGTTCCTTGTTGACTACGGAACCCTAAAACACACTCACTTAACCGAAACGATCAAAAACAGCTTTTGATACACAATCGAATACATTTTTAAGCTCTGGTCACACTGACGCGAATACCGCGCGGGATGCGGGACGTGGCTGCGCGCGTCTATTGTTTTAATGATTCGTCATATTTTGATTATTCGCGCCAGTTTGAACACTTCCACACAAGCTATATAGTTGGCACAGTCGGATCGATCGAATTCTGTCCCGCATTCCGCCCGGGATTCGCTTCCGTTTGGCGAGAGCTTAACCCAAAAAGAATACTAAGAAAACCTATCTAATACAATCGCCCTCATTCACTACCTATTCACGTTCCAATAGTGATTGAATTCACATCGCATTACATTGAGCGTTTAAACCGTACGTGCCAAAAAGAAACACGTATACAGCAAGTGATGGACGATTATCGCGCGATCGTACCCAAATAGCGTTGTAGTAAACACATATAAAGTCTATTCAAATCCTTGTTTCCAATTGATGTGAATTTCACTTCAACGAGTATTAAGTTTTTGATATTATAAATTGAGTTGATTTCAGAAAGACTACTATAAAAAAAATTGTAGTTGTAGCGCAAACTAAACTTTATGTGTGGGAATTAAAGTTATTTTTCCAATAACTGATATTACGACACCCCCGCCAAAATAAATGGTAACGCATGTTTAACTTTACAGGAAAAAAAAACCTTGTGAAAAGTGTTTTTTTTTTACTTTCTGTCACCAATCATTTATGAAACAATAATTTAACCATAACATGCTATTACCATTTTATACGGGTGATATTTTCTTACAATCAATCCAGTGGTGTTTCATATTTGTGCCGCTACTTGTGTATGCCTTCCACAGATGGTCATAATAATTTGTTTGCTATATTATTGCCGATCTGTCTATAGTAATAAATTTATGCTCGTGACTGTACCGTCTATCGTTTTTTTTTTTTTAATAACTCTGACATAAAAAATGACAGAAATATTAAAAAAATCTGGCAGAAGTAACCGAGTCTGAAGATTACTAATAGGAAAAAAAAAAATACGGAAACATGACTTTACTATTTAATGGTCTGGGCGTCGATTTGTTTACGTGATTGTAATCTAAATCGCGAACGCAGTTTACAATGAATTTTTAATATAGAACAGTTCGGGAAATCGGAGATTTCGTAAAGCTTTCGGGGTAGACAATTTTTATTTGACCTTTTCATGAAAGTGATTCTTGATTTCCATTTTCAGGGAGGTAGGAGGCAGGTGGTTCTTGTGTAGGTAGAGTATATAACATAGGGTACCGTCACATGTCTACACGGGGCTCCACAAAGGACAAAAATAGAAGATAACCTCTAGTACCTGTATGGACCACACATATTTCAATAATCATTTCATTGGATGAGATCAACATAAACGTATGACAATTCAGGTCAAGTGGAGCGACCATATTCGCAGGGTGGCTGGTAGCAGCTGGATGAAAGTTACCGACAACCGAGTTGAATGCGTGCGATTTCTGAGGCTTATGACCAGTAGTGGGCTGCTGTAGGCTGATGGTGATGAAGATGATCAGCCCCATCATTATCGACGTCCTACGCATTCAGTATAATAATGGGTTTAGGACGTTGATGGAACTTCCGCGCTTCTGCAGCGCTTCTCAGATGTTCGCGGAAGCCCGTGTTGATGATTTTCATGCCATAATGAGAAAGCGGGCGGCGTCAATAATGGGTAGGTTACGCAGAAGCCCCAACAGCATCCTAAAAACATTGTTCGACAAGATGGACAGCCCCTTTATTAGGCACTGGAAGCGGAGACACGTGCCAACATGTGTTGAGCCACGTAGATATATTAGTTAATGTTAGGTTAGTTTGTATGTTTTACTAAACATCGTTTTTAAGTCTTTGTTACTAATACCATATGGATTGTATGTACTTACTTTTTATGTATGATCCGAAATGACACACAGAGAGACACAGACACACAGAGATAACTTTTGATCTAACATAGAAGCAAACCAAAATTATAACCGAAGAAACAAAAACAAGTTGATTACACCGATACCAAAATTAAAAATAAAGAAACTGCCCCAACTATAGAATCGCAACAATTTATAATAAATTACCGAATTACATAAAAGACGACGAGAATGCAAATTCGAGTGTACGACTAAACGCCGACAGACACTACGCCGACAGACTGAACACCGACAAGACTTTACTTCGACGGGACTCTTCGCCGACAGGACACTTCGCCGACAGGACTCTTCGCCGACAGGGCTCATCAGCGACGCAATTTATCTCCGATAATCAGTTTTTTGTAAGGCGTTGTCGACGGGGCTCCTACTTCTTACTTCTACTTATTTCTAACCTAACCTGTCCGAGTCGGGGTGCCCCAAGTCCCGAGCTCGCTATGCGTCGCTGATGGGCCCTGTCGGCGAAGAGTCCTGTCGGCGAAGTGTCCTGTCGGCGAAGAGTCCCGTCGAAGTAAAGTCTTGTCGGTGTTCAGTCTGTCGGCGTAGTGTCTGTCGGCGTTTAGTCGTACAGTGGCAAATTCATTCTATAGCAAACTAAAATTTCTTTTAATAGGGAAATGTTATTACACAGTAGACGAATTCATGACGGATAAAACTTTATAGATGTAGGTACTTAATTCATAGCTTTTTTTTTTTTTTAGTTATATCCGGCCTGATCAAAGACATAAATATTGTTTATTCCAGTGACAATAAATCGAAATCTATTTTATTTTGTATTGTTAAAACTTGACATGACATGATTTTAATTATTCCTTATTTATTATTTTAGATATGAACTTTTGTGTGTTATTGAATTTTTGTTTATTGACCTGGAATACTGTTAATTGGACATCATAACGACTGCTAGACAAGTAATTTTTTTTTAAATTTTTTTTTTCTAAATTGTATTGTATTGATTATGTAAATATGTTAATTAGTGTTCAACAACTCAACAATAAACCAACATTGCGCTTTGCAGTGCCCAGACAGGGTTCATGTACAAAAACCGACTTAATATATTGTAAAATGTGTGATGTGCATGAGAGCAAATAAATAAATAAATAAAAATAAATAAATAAATATATATAAATAAATATATATATTATATATGACGGAGAAGAAGTCTCCGGAGTGTTTTTAAAAAGTGTGACGTCATCATTGCTGACGTCACAATTGTTGTTTTCCTGATGATCACTCATTAGTTGTTTTCCTGATGATCACTCATTATGGGTCTTCGAAGGAAAACTTCACTGATACTTTTTATAAGCTTCGTTTATTCAACGGGCAGTATAACTACGTTACAGAGAGATCCGTACTGTACGGCGACTCGAGAGCGACTGAGACGAGCGGTCGAGATGTTGCTACGCCCCCGCAAGGGGGCGTGGCGAGCGGGGTCGGAGCATCACCCCTCGCCCGCGGATGCGTAACAGTGGCCCGTGACTACGGACCCTTCATCGGGTCGGCCTAAAAACGGCCTACGGCATGTGATACAGCAAGCTGTATCTGTGTGAATGGTTGCAATGAATATTTCTGTAGGCGCGCCGCGACGCTATTTCATATAGCGTCGCTTTCTTCACGGCATCTCGGCGGTCAGTCCCCGCCAGGTGAGACCCCCAGTTGCCTG
This sequence comes from Xanthia icteritia, assembly GCA_949128155.2. Classification (NCBI taxonomy): domain Eukaryota; kingdom Metazoa; phylum Arthropoda; class Insecta; order Lepidoptera; family Noctuidae; genus Xanthia; species Xanthia icteritia. The sequence continues at coordinate 14,407,930 of OX421953.2, forward strand.
GGGGAGGCCCGACGAAGACGACCAGCGACAGAGATGCCGACTCGACGCTCCTACAGGTAGATATGTAGTTTACCCTCGCCCCGCTCACAGATCTAGCCGTTTACGGATTGAGGGATCAACAGTCGTGTATGTGGGAGCGGTTTGTATTGTAGTGTTACGCCGCTCGGTGTCTACGTGCGTCGCGGCCCGCGTCGCGCCTGCACGTGTTGTGTATAGATGCATGTATAGTTAGGTTGTCTGTATTTAGTTGCGTGACATGCCTATATTTACCTAGAACACGCCACGCAACAGATGTATGTGTACATCTGTAGAGTCTTATTATATCGAGTGAGCTGCGTGTAACCTGGGTGCGGCTCACTCGAGGCGTCAGTCCGGTGGATGGGGTCAATCGACCGCTACCAGGTCGCGGGGCAGGGGTCTCGCGTCGGGCGGGCGCGCGTGCAATGGCGCTATCTGCCTGACATGGGGCCAGGCAGAGGCGTCGGCACGCGCGAACATCGCCTTCGCGAGTCGCCCTACAAACTCGTCCAGGCTCTCAATCCCGAGATCCCGGTGGAGTACATCGTTCCTCACGAAGTGAGGAGCATTGACTATTGTCCGCAGCGCAAGGTTTTGTTGCGCGCGGAGCGTCTTGCGGCTCGACTCCTTCGTGAGGGCGAACCACGCTGGGGCGGCGTACGTCAAGATTGGGCGCACGTACATCTTGTACACGCCCAACTTGACGCGCGCCGGGATGCGGGCTGAGACGAGCGCCTACAGTGCGGCCGTATTTATAGTACTCGGCGCACGTGCACGAGTTTACAAGTTTGTAGGTTAAATATTGAAATTACAATCATAACATCAATTTTACATCGTAATCAACTCAAAAATAATCAACTGATGATTAATAAACTAATTTTTAGGTCAATCAAATTATTAATCTTAATTATTCTCGACGAACTGTAGTAGTTGCGCCGATATATATATATATATTATTTGTTTACCCCTTCCTCCTTTTGCTTCTTAAATAAAACCTCATTTTAAATTCGACTATCCCTATATATATAGGTCATAGAATTACATCCGAAACACTACTTCATTGGCACCGACGTAAATGGCGCGATCTGTCCCCGCTTTAACACATTACACGATTTAAAGCCTTGAATGTGGAGGATTTCTTGAATGTGGAGGATTTCTTCACAGTTTTTCTTAAGCGCTTTGAAGCGCTGATAAATATTATTGTAGTATTTACATAGAGATCTTGCTTAGTGCTTGGAAAATAGTTTTGAAATGATAATGTAGGACATTTAGGATGTGGCTACGTTAAGAGGAATGTCTTTAGAACTACAAGGTTTTAGGGATTCCTTTTAAAAATATCAGGTTCCAGGATCAAAAACTAAAAATAATATACCTATTGTATTTTGAGAAGTAAATGCCTAATATATAAAGTGTAATAATATCACTTCTCTACTAATAATATGACACTAACTTACATGCGATGAAGTAAAACATTATTAGGTAACCAAACTCAATAACATACACAAATGCTCAGAGGGAGGCAAAAGAGTATTAGTACACCAGTATCTCACCAGTTTAGTTGTAAGTCCTGCGTAAAGGTGAGGATGTTAACCTTAATCGAGAACAAATTCAGACTCAGGGCTGCTAATGAGTATTTCAGCTAAGCAAAATGCTTGACCAAAGAATACTTTACTTGACCTGATGACCACAACCTTTATCCCGATTGCGTAACACTTTTCACAATCTAATCACAATCCAAAGGATTTTGAAGGTAATTGCTTATCCATTGCTTCATGTTTGAAAAATTCGCCTGCTTGACAATGTAAATCACGCAATTAATGTTGTTGATTTGTCAACAGCCCTTCTGGAACACGTTTATCAGTCAAACCTGTGACCAGTAAAAAAAGCCAGTATTTCGAAGATTCTTTATTATTCCGATAAAATTAGTAGGTAATATGTTAATCACAAATGGTTTACGTCACCATGGCTCGATAACCTGTCAACTCATTCCAGTCGATAAACGGAACAAAGCTGTCACTGTAGCCTGATTATCATAATATTGTAGCTGAAAAACATGCTTTTGTACTGTCAACCCGTTCTTCCGTAATAAGAGAAAAAAAAGATGTTCTCTTATTACACATTTACACTTAATACTCGCGGCCTCGTCATCATCGTCATTTTCTTATTACATTTTTGGAAATGTCTCCACTGAGAAAAGGGTAAGAAGACAGACATACTGATTATTAAATGAAATGATAAACCACGTTTTAAAAAAAAGTTTTAAAATCGGCGAGTATCATAGCATAGTCTGTAGTGCTATTCTGTAAAGTTCACTACGAACCTCACTCAAGTGGCCACACACAATTCGAAATCGAACTCATTTGTTTTTTGGATTCACTTATGTCAACACCACCGTTCGAATTTTGAATTTTTTGGTGGCATAGCCATTATTTTTCCTATTTAACCCGTATTGTCATTTCTTTCAAGTAATGTTATCATATCACATTGAGGAATCTCCTCTCATTACTTCAGGGATCTTTACGTAGCATACCTAATATACGTAGAACCGTTAAATGGCACAATTTTAATCAAAATACTATCGTATCATAAAGTTCAAATTCCCATGAGCAATTACCCGAAACCACATTGCTTCCCTGCCCAAAATCTAAAACAGTCCATGCAATTTTGACCCAAATTCCACCTTTCATGCTCCTAAGTTGATAAGGGGACGATCGAGACTCATTTGCATAGATGAAGTCCTTAATTAGCAGAATAAGGGGCTCAAGACGACATCCAACGTCGGTTTCAGATTAAAGCCTGTAAAATCTACAATTCAAATCCCGCAGTGGAATTCAAATGAAGAGACTTTAGAATAACTTCGCGTTGGTATAAGTAGTAGGGAAAAGTCTGAGGAATGTTCAACGTATTGCTTTAAAGCAAGTTGTCCGTGAGAAACTAATATCAAGTGGTGTGGAATTGGACTTTTTAAAAGGCTTATTAAACAACTTCTAACTTTGGTCCAAGCTTAAACCTTTCATCCTGTTTTTGAACTTCGAACCTTATGACGGACATAAAGTTCTAAATAGAATATTTACAACTTAGACACTGGTTTAAACTTGGTCTAACCCAATTGAGTTAAAACAGGCATAATTTGTTGTATTATTTTATTTTATTATTAAATGCCAAAAAGTCATGCTTTCACTAGACTTTTAACTCGAAATATCATCAATATGCCTTTACCAAACCCAAAAGTAGGTCATAACTGCCAAGCCTTCACGAAATCCCTTAGCAGAATCCGATACAAAATAACCAAACACCATCTCTCAACCACCCTAAAAACTCATTCGATACGGAAACCATCTACTTAGATAAAGCTCTTAATTAGCACGATAATGGCTACCGTGCGGGATATCCAGCGTCGGTTTTAGATTAAGGTCTGTTAAATCTCCAATTCAAATGCTGCCGTGGAATTCAAATGAACGGAGCCCTTACTAAGTGTCGTATGATTTTGGGGGCGAGAATTTCGGTTCAGGTCGTTTTGTTCAAAACAAAGATTGTATTTTAGTTGTCTTACAATTTAGAAGTGGAATACTTGAAAATTTAATTTAAAAACGGCTGCTGGTCCACTAAGACTAAAGGTGCCGGCGGCATAGCCTCGGCGGTAAGCCGTGGTGCGCACGGCTTGCCGCAAAAAGGAGCCGGGAGCCGTCATACAAAGGAGCGTGTCCGTGCCGCCGGCACTGTGTGTAGTAAGCCTTAAGTTTTTTTTTTCATATCATCGAATCTAGATTCAGTAACATTATTTTATATTCACCATAAGTCCATAGAGACTTAAATTAATCAAGTAAGTACTATGGTCAACCACTCGTCAGTAGTAGAAGTACATGAACTAGAAAAACCGCTTGCAGCTACAAAATAAAGGTACTCTCAACATAATTTGGGTATCAGAGCCATGCGATAGGCTGTTCATAATTATTTTGACATTGCAAAGATCACATTGGTACATATGGCCGTGTATTTGCCTAAAAAGTAAAAGAAGTAAGTGCGGAAACATCTAACGTGATACGAAAAGCGATACACCCGGAATTCGGAGATTGAATTCTACGCAAAATCAATTTCAAATATCTCTATAACAATGTCAAGGTCACTTCACACTCCCGTACGGAATCGAATTTCATAAAAGCTTTGAAACTGAACAATTTGTAACTGATATGGGAGTATTGGCCCAAGATTATGTGGCTTATTCCGGCGTTCTGTTGGCTCCTTGCCACGATCCCACCATCCGCACGGTTCAGAATCTTAGATGTCCAGACTATTAGGAAACTAACCACCATGGTGAAAGGTTTACCACTCAGTTTTATTGCTTAGATTTTGTGAGTGCAACCATTAGTATTCTATAAATAGGAAGGATATTCAAAAGATTCAACCTCATGACATGGGGTACACTAAAACGGCCTCAACGAGTAGCAATATTGAAATAAACCCTAGATAGTTAGCCTCACTATCACCTTATTATTTTATTTTTTTTTGGATGGGAAGTTATCAAATAACTTTTCCCGCTCCTCGCGGGAGGGCGTGTCAGACTCTTACTGACTAAAACCCACCCGTCTTCCTTCAGTTGCCTGTACGTTGCCAGGGGCCGCGTTATGGGTTTAGCTTTTTGTTTGTCATGACGACGCGACTGCGAGGATTAGTATTGCAGATGTCCATTAGTGGCAATATCCACGAATTCTAAGTTAAGCCGCTTACTTTTTTGCTACCCAATAAAACAAAATAAAACAGTTTGCAGTTGAACTATCCAGTTGAAAGTCGAACAATCCAGTAATTATTGAATTTTCAAAATCAGAATCGTGTTCCTATGAGAGGAACCTAGAATTTCTATAGACTTTTCTTGTTCCCCTTCGACGAAACATTTCGAAAATAAGGGAAATAAAACTTGATTGTGGAATAGGAACCTCGTACACGTAATCCTTTTTTATGTCGTCATTCTGACTCGAATCACGTTTCCTATAAGATGCTTTAACGCCAATTCGTAAAAGCATTTATTGAAAAGGTCATTGATTGAAAAATTACAAAGAAGCTAGAACATTACATATATGACTTAAACATACAGTGCAAAACAGTTTACAAAGACTTCGCTTTAAACAACGTACTGGTTACAACGACGAAATTTTATGGACCCATTATTTCTGTTTGCTTAACATAGTGTTTGGTTATAACGACTATCGGCTATAACAACCGTAATCCGACGGTCCCTTCGAAGTGGTTATAAACAGTTTTGACTGTACTTAATAAGTGTATTAAAGGGTCTCCACGAGCGACGACAGAGACTGTGACTACTTGAAGACCAAACCATTCTGCCGGGGTTGCGGGAAAGTCCGAAAGGGATACCGTGGCCCCTGGCAACGTACAGGCAACTGAAGGAACATGGGTGGGTTTTAGTCAGTAAGAGTCTGACATGTCAAAAAAAAAAACGTCTACCTTCTTGACTGACCACTTTTTGTACCACAACATCGATAAACCTTTGTCAGTTTATCATGTGCACTACCCTTGTATATCAAGACAACACAACTATAACCTTATATTAGCGTAGTTTAATTAAGACTGAAGTTGGAATCAGTAGTTGATCTATTTTTGGATTGGTTTTTTGGAGTTTTTTTTTTGGTAAATCGTCTTATTTATTTTTTAAGTGGCCACAATAACTACTTACTTACTAAAGTAAGATCCAGTTTACAAATTTTGCTGTTCAAAACGACTGTCTTGCATTTGACTTGGTGCAGGTTCCTTGTGTAACTCGAGGTTAGTTGGGGTCTTAACGAGGAAAGAATTTTGCATACCATTACTCTGATCAAAAGACATTTAGCCCCTCAATTATCGTAATGTCAGCAATAAAACCATTCCTACACGAAATGCAATCGTGAACAGTTAGTAGCGGCATAAATTCAACCAGAGTAACGTTGGAGGTTGAATTTTAAGCGAGCCTCCTCGAATCGGTTCACCATCTTGCTTCGAAATTTCTGGTTTTCGCATCAACCTCTGGTTTGTTAGGTTTGGTGAGGATGGATTTCGTTTTTGGTTTAAAAGGTTATGTTTGCAAAGACGAGTTGAATTAAGGTTTTAGTAAATAGCACCTGGTTTCTGAATTGAGAATTTCAAGTTGAGAACTCTTAGCATCAGGTACTTAAGTGGACTTCCATCCACTGTAAACAAAATTTATTTGCGAAAAATTTAAGAAATTATGATTTCTTCTTCTTTCTAATTCATAATTTCTTAAATTTTAGACATAACCTTAATTAATATGCTAAAGTTGAGACTCAGACTGTTCGTATCAGGCTTTGGTTAAATTTAGTATTATTCCGGTTAAGTAAACGTTTTCGGTACATCTATGTCAAAAACATTATAAAGTGATGTCTGATCTTTGTAAATTATTATCTAATTAATTATATTTTACGATGGGTATCGATATTTTATAGTCTTATAGTAAAAAATATTTTTGTCCACAAATCAGACAATTCCTAAAAAAACCCCTAGAAAACTTATCTTCATTATTTATATTTAACCGCCCAACTCCCGGATAAAACATCATACAATACAATCCCACAGCGGCAATTAGACTAATAAAAACCCGATTTAAATGTTCTACTAAGATTTAAACTTAACGTTCCACCGATAATTTTACTTTACCCTCTTGGCAGCTTTATTACTTTTTGTGAACAAAGCGTTTTGATTTTATCGTACTCCTTGAACAAGGGATCCCTTGTTCAAGGAGTGCGATAAAATCAAAAATATACCTACTGAAAGTAATTTCTTCGATACTCTACGATTTTTCTTACCATGACCTTGATTGATAATCAAACAAGGTCTTGGTAAGTATAGCAGGTATTGAAAAGTAATCCTTATTGACTTGGGCGAATATTAAATGTTTAAGCCATATTTCTTCTATTGCGAGAAGGATTAGTTTTTAACCGACTTCAAAAAAAGGAGGTTATATGTTCGACTGTATGTATTTTTTTTTTTTTTTTTTTATGTATGTTCACCGATTTCTCCGCCAATTGTCAACCGATTTTGAAAATTCTTTTTTTATTCGTAAGGGTATACTCCTGAGGTGATCCCATATTAATTTTGTGAAGATTTGATGTATACTTTGGGAGATAAACGAAGGAACTCCTCAAAAACAAACAGTACACGTAATGTGATTTGGATATTGTACTAAAGATCAAAAATAATTGCTGGTTCTATCTATCCATCCGTGGTGAACTAATTATAGTCTTCGAAGATACCGCATGGAACTCCTCATCGGTGAACAGTACATATAGGAACTTACAGTGAAAGGTTAGAAGGTTAGGGGATAATTCTTTGAATATTATAGGCATGTTTAGACCGTTACTTGTATTCTTATATTCCGTTGAGCTGATGATGGAAGGTACAACTCCTTATCGATCAGGAGTTAGAAGATATCTTGTCCTAGATAGACATACTCGTTGACATCGAGAATTGATTCCTCAGCAGACACTAGAGTGGGCTCTTACCCACTCTACTGTCTGCTTAATAAAATAAAAAGCAGCCTTAATCATTTTGGCCTGGCCAATTATTATATTTTTATACAAATTTACAATTGCCTTAATCGTTGCATTTCACACAATGCTCTTTCGTCATGCGGTTTCTTGAGCAATTTGTTTGGCTCTAAGTCGCAAAGAGCAATACCATCCAGAGTCTTTACACGACTTAGCGCAACATAAACTTGGCCTTTAGCAAAATTTTTCTTGCCTAAGTTAATCACGGCTTTGTTTAGGGTGGTGCCCTGAAGTTTATGCACCGTTACCGCCCAACTAAGGATCAGCGGCAGCATCCTCCGTTCAACATCCCCATAACCTTTTGTTGCCTGATATGTTGTTGAAACAGGCGCTATGGCAACTAACCCCTCAGTGTCTTTCACTTTTGTGCCAATAGTGTCATCATCAAATTTTATAAAAACTGAATCGGGTAACTCGCCTGATTCTATTTGATCGCGACGAAAGGCAGGCCATTTAAACTTAGAGACAATCCCCATTGCCCCGTTAACCAGGCCCTCAGTAACAGAAATGTTACGTCTCAACATAACTAGAGCCTATGCTCCTCTTTGCCCCACCAGCGGGGCGCTTGGATTGATTCGTTAATTTTTGAAAAATCTTTTGTTATGTTTCCATTATTCGACTGGTATACGAATTTGTGCGGGGTAGGTATAAACACAACTAAAAAGTGAAAAATAAAAACATTTTTACAAAAAAAAAAACAACCGACTTCCAAAAAAAAACACTTAAAAGAGAAAAATAACTTGAATTTCGGAAGTCGGTGGCAAAAACGAAAATACAGATCCATATAGTTATATTTTAAGATGGTTCGCAGTTCGCATAGTTGAAGCCGTGATATATAGTTATATCCCTAAGGAAATAGTTATGAATTGCTTTCATATATATTACGGTAGGTATATTTTACTATATATGTATCTAATAAAACACTATTGTTTTTGCCACCGACTTCCGAAATTCAAGTTATTTTTCTCTTTTAAGTGTTTTTTTTTGGAAGTCGGTTGTTTTTTTTTTTTGTAAAAATGTTTTTATATTATGATACATTATCAGAAATGGATAAATTCTTAAAAAAAAAAAAAAAATGTCTATGAATTAGTTACTCAAAATAACAAAATAAAAAATCTCTATGATTTAAGCTTCGTGCAGACTAGCGCGACGCGACAGCGCGACGTGACACCGGTTATTGTTATACCGTGATGTTTTTTTAGAAATTGTATTGTTCGAGTCGCCTTTAGTCTATGATTTTCGGTGATTTTTTATGTTGTTCATCAACCGATGAACAGCATTTCCAAGCGTTTATTTGTTGGTGGAATACGCTTTTGAATACGCTATTAGGCTTTGGCTACTTTTGTTTTTGTGTATTTTGTTTTTTTTTTAAATGTGCGTTTTGTTTGTGCAGAATATTTCTTTCTTTATTTTCTTTTTACTCTAAAAATAAGTGAATTCACTTGCAAAGTGTGCGGTAACTCGATAGTGTTCGAAACTAGTGAACTTTACAGAATATCTTTCATGTTCTTATTTAACAAATCAGACACAAACACTTAGATTTATTATTCCCAAAAACATTCCAAAGAAAATCATTAAATTCCGTAATAAGAGAAACACGGAACACTTTTCGAATTTACAGGACGTTCGAACGACATTTATTTCAGTCAATTGTTCGGTTTGTTTTATTCAAACACCTTTGGGATTAAACAATACTTCGGCAGTCAATAAACGAACTTCTCTTTTTTACTTTTCTTTATCCTTAAGTGAGTGACTATTCACTGGGGGCATTCTCTAGTCTAATCTTAAGCCGCGTCCAGACGCGTGTAATGTTTAATAATATTGTATATTGTTAAGTAACGCGAATAGTATGGTCTATGGTATACCAGCTCAAACTGAAGTGTTGTCTGAAACCCGATGGGTCAGCTCGAGCATCGAAACGAGCGTTACATGTAGCGGTAGTAGTACCGTTCAAATGCAGAATTTGCTTTACATTAGACAGTTAATACCTTACATGTTTCACGCATCTGTACACGGCTTAAATTAAAAATTATATTTTGTTACTTTACGAACAGTGTACTGCTCAACGTACTGAACTAGGAGCATTTGTTTTTGTGTCCGCTCAAAACATTGCATAAGCTGCGGACGTTAGTACACGATGCATGTAACATGTGCACATCGGTATATTATGTAGGATACATGCATCGCCGTTCCGTCGCCGCGCCGTCGCCGTTCCGTCTCCGCGTGATTTTGCCATATATCTTATAAAGCGCGTGCATTTTTGCAAGCGGACGACGATGGAACAAAAAAAAACAGGTGGCGGCACGGCAGCGGTCTGGCAACGTTGCATATACACAACTTAGACGCGTGGTGGCAGCACGGCAACGGCGTCGTGTCGCTGAGCATTTACACGCGAATGGTCTCGGTGTGAACTCACCTTTAAATCAATCTGCCCCGCGTTTTGCCAACTATGTTGGGCTCGGCTTCGAGTCTAACCGGATGCAGCTGAATACCAGTATTTTACATGGAGCGACTGCCTATCTGACCTTCACAACCCAGTAACTGGGTAATACGATACCCTTTGGTAAGACTGGTTGTCAGACTTTCGTGCTTCTGACTACCCGTAATGACTGTCAAAGATCCAAGTATGACAGCCGGGACCAACGGTTTAGCGTGCTTTCCGAAGCATGGAAGAATCTCGATATGTAAAGATCACCCATCCACGGACCAACCACGGCAAGCGTAACTTAACCTGATGGATTGACCCGTGCGACTGTTATTACTAAGCAATGGTTGATGGTGGCCTTTTATTTCAGTTTCCGTAATATGCTGAGAATAAACTGGCCGTTTTTCTTATGATTTTTTCTTTTGTTTCGGATAAATGTGACCTGCATTTTAATTTTAAAGGTTGTGAATTTAATTTCCTTGTCTTTTGTTTTTTTGTGTTTGGAGGTCATACTACTTCTTTTTGAGTGCTTTCCGTTTTAGCAGGAAATATTTTCTTTAATATGGTGTCGGATTTGTATGATATTTAGCTTTTGTGGTTTTGACTTACGTTATCATTATCCTGCTCTAATCCTTATTTATTTGTGGTTAGTTCAGTACCAGGGACTTGAAAACGAAATGGATTTCGTTCCGTTACACTAAATGTTATCTTATAACGTTACATAAAAATAACGTTATTGAATATCCTTTTTGTAGAACAATATTTTAAGTAACGTTATAGATATCAGTAACGTTATGCTTATATCCGGTTGTAATAACGTTACAGATTCATTTTCTAAGGTTATTTAAAAACAAAAAAAAACCGCTAAACACCACTCCGTCATCGCCAACCATCACCACCACCACCACCACCGGCCAGCCCTACTGGCGGCTGGCGACCAGCTGATGGAAAACCACCGCAGTATTCAAACATTAAGTTCATTTCAGTGAGATATCTTTTACATACAGTGTTGTGAATGAATAGTTGCGATTACCTGCCTACTTTTATATTTATGTGACTGTGTCAACTCATTTTTTTTGGCAACGTTGCGTATCGAGATAAATAACGTTATTATTTAGTTATACCGATATATTAATAACGATTATATTGTTATTAAACAGTTTAAGATTTCGTTCCGTTTGTTAGTATAGTTTTAGCTAAGGCATTCATTTTGTTACGATCCTCGTAGAACGGTACAAATTATCGTTACTGGAACTATGTGTAACGTTATTTTGAGTAACGTTTCAAGTCAATGCTCAGTACGTTTGTTTCTAACTATGTAAAGCCTGGATTAAAAAAAGGTCAAACCGTTTAATAACAATTTCTATCCAGATCTAAGGTAGTTAGGTACATTATACAAAAAATATAATTAAGCTTTTGACGCAAAAACCAATCGCTCAGCCACTACGCCAACCAAATTTAAATACTTATTAATAAATTATAATGCTCTTTTATATCTACCAACTTTGAATAGAGTAACAGACGGTTCCAATACAACTAAATTAAAACATTTTTCAATTATTCTGTGAAATTAATTTACATTTTTTCTCGTTCATTTGAAATCACATTCTTAGAATTTTAGGCTATCAATTCTGCTCATTTCAATTTCTAGAAAATGGTTCATACAACTTGAAATTCGACATGTCCTAGATCAGGAGTTGGTAAGAAATGGCTTTGTTGAAAGCGTTTAACTTGAATACAGTGTAGGCACAGGGATTTTTTGTAATTATTGATGCTAATCATCAGGCTCGGACTCCACCAAAGCGGAGATAAGATGAGAGGAGAGGAGATTTGTTTTAAACAACTAATAGAAGTTCTTATTCACACATTTCGTCACCACTCAATTTTTGTGGATACCACTGAGCGGAGTTGTATCATATTTATATGGCGCGATCGAAACGGGGATGTGAGTTTTGCATGGCTGATATTTAGCTCGGCGGCGATACAAAGCGGAGATGTGAGCTGTGCCTCGCAAGCTGGCGACGGAGCACAGCGGAGACAAGAAGAGATGAGAGCGATGTGCAGTGAGCGGTCAACATCCAACGCTCGCCGCACGCAGCTCAGTTCCGCTCTAGCCAGCACACATCTCCGCACCAGTCTGGCCAGTACGCATATCCGCACAGCTCAAACTCAAAGCATTTATTTCAATTAAACCATTTACAGGCACTTTTGAATCGTTAGGAAGTCGGTCAGTCAGAAATATGAAGCTAGTTGCCCATTCCAAAGCGTAGTAAGTACCTATGGAGAAGAACGGGAAAGAAACTCCACGGACACTCTTTTGCTGCCTGGGCACTCTCATAGACGTCACGAGCGTCTAAGAGTACCGACGAAATCTTCTTAAGAAAATTTGTGATGTCACCTACATAATTATCGTTCTCGATAATGGTGCGCATCTCTGACATGACATCTGCTGGCGCGCGCATGTCTCGCGCGAAGTTCAAATAGGCGGGTGAGTACCCCGTTCCAGATGTGACTGCTGAGTTCATGGCGAAGCGGACTGCAGGTAAGTGGATATCCCACGTATCATGGTCTTTACCTACCAGAATGGCCAGCTGCGGCTTGAGGTCCCGGTTCTTACGTTCCACCGGGTTTGCCTCGGGGTGGTAGAATGAGGTAAGTGATTGTGTAATTCCCATCGCGTGGCAGGTCTGCTGCATTACCTCACTTATAAATTGGACACCGTTGTCACTAACAAGGCGCCTGGGAACCCCGAACCGTAAGTATACTTCTGATACAAGAACCTTTGCGCATTCCTCGCTGGTAGCTGAAGCAAGGGCGAACAGCTCCACCCAGCGCGTGCAAGTGTCCTCGACTATCAGGATCCATCTGTGTCCCTTCGCTGTTTCAGGTAGAGGGCCGAACAGGTCGACGGCCAACACCTCAAACCGGCGTGCAGAAGCGGGCGTCTGCAACAACCCAGCCGGTTTCCTAGTGTCTGCTTTATAACGCTGGCAAGGTACACAGTTTTTAACGTACTGCGTAACGTAGGAACGCATTCCTGGCCAGTAATACTTACCAACTAAGCGTTGCAACGTACGTTCCGCGCCCATGTGACCAGCGGTGGGTGCATCATGGTATTCGGCCAATACTTTGGCGCGTTCCTGTTCTGGGACCACCAGACTGGCGTCGTCGTGCTCCTCGTTTTCAGGGCAATATCTATATAACACACCTTCGGTAAGCACATACCCTTTGTTTGCCCATACCCTCCCCCTAGAGGGATCGTCGGATTTCAGAGCCTCGACGACCTTTCTTACCTCCGGGTCTTTTATTTGGTTCTCGCGTAGGTCCTTCAGGCTGCGGGAGGGCACGTCGACCGCAGCGCAGCACAGGTCACAATCGGCGTCTTCAGTGCATGCCGGACGCGACAGAGTGTCGGCTATAACATTGGCCTTACCTGGTGTGTATTCTATTTTCAGGTTAAACTCCTGAAGGCTCAGAGCCCACCTTGCTAGGCGACCGCTCGGAGACTTCATACTCATCAGCCACCGAAGTGGCTGATGGTCTGACTTGATCACGACTTCAGCGCCATCTATATACCCCCTGAACTTGGAGACTGCCCAGACGACGGCAAGAGCCTCCCTCTCCGTTGTGCTGTAGTTTCTTTCAGCCGCGTTCAAGAGTCGACTGGCGTATTCTATTGGGCGCTCGTCGGTCCCCTCCCCCTGGAGGAGAACTGCCCCGAGAGCATAACCACTGCTATCGGTTCTGAGGACGAAGGGTAACGTCGCATCAGCCTGACGCAGGATCGGCGCCGATACTAGCAGTTGCTTGATCTTCTCGAAAGCTACCTGCTGTTCCGGGCCCCAATTCCATACACTTACCTTTTTTAGCAGCGTTGTCAACGGTTTGGCAATCTCTGCGTAGTCAGGGATAAATCGCCTGAACCAACTGGAGGTCTGCAGGAAACACTTCAGATGTTTTATGTTCCGAGGCGTCGGCATGTCCGCGATTGCTGCGGTCTTTCCTGGATCGACGTGAATACCACCTGGTAAGATAACGTGCCCTAAGAACTTTACCGATCCCCTCGCGAAGTGGCTCTTCTTGCGGTTCACTCGCAGGTTGAACAAGGCGAGTCGATCAAACGTGGAGGTGAGGTCGGCGAGGTGCTTCTCGAAGGTCCCGTCAGACATTATCAACAAGTCATCTAAATACGCTAGAAGAGTGGTACCTGGCAAGTTCGACTTGAATCTGTCAATCAGCCTCTGGAACGTAGCGCCTGAGTTGCGAAAACCCATTGGCATGCGTTTAAATCGATAAGTGCCGAGCGGTGTCGTGAATGCTGTCTTGTCCTTATCATTAGGGTCGACGTTCACTTGAAAGTAGCCAGCTCGAAGGTCAATGGTAGTCATGTATTTAGCGGTTTTTGCGTCGTGAAGAATGTCCTCGATCCTTGGGAGAGGGTACCGGTCAGGCTCGGTGACAGCATTGAGCTTGCGGTAGTCAACGCACAGTCTGAAACTGCCATCCTTCTTCTTGACAAGCACGACATTCGATGCCCACGGCGACTCGCATTCCTCAATGACGTCAGCGTTGACAAGTTTGTGCAGCTCCTTCTCGAGTGCCTCTCTCTTAGGTGGCGACAATCTATAGGGAGGAGAAGCCAAAGGTTCCTGTGTCTCGCTTACCTTAATCTTATGAACGGCGAAGTCTGTAGGAGGTCCATCCGAAGCGAATTGAGCGACTCTGCCTTGCAAGAACTCGTTGAGTGCGGCCCTGTGCTCCGGTGACAAGCTCGTACCTTCGTCTTGGCGCAGTGATACGTCACAGGTCTCTGCTTGCATCACGGCCGCGGTGTTCAATACATAAGATTGCAAAAACTGGAACCGGTCTCCTGGACTATCTGCAAAATGCCATGACTCCTGGGCTATGTCTAAAACAATAGCCGCGTTAGCAATAAAATCTTGACCTAAAAGTGTTCTGGTGTCATCACCAGGAAATACCATAAACTCGGTGTCGACTCTTCGACTATTTACGGTGACAGGTACGGTAGCGGTCTTCACAATTTTCCTATGACAAGAGCCATCGGCGAGCCCGATGTAACGCTCAGTTTCTTGGAATTGAACGCCGTTATTCACTAACGACGAATATAATAATGAACTAGCAACACTGTGCGTAGCCCCGGTATCGACTATAGCTACCCCTTCCTTACCTACTACGCTTATTGCTATCAAAGGATGTGAGTTCGATGTCGCGTAGAAGTCACCTTTTACGACATTAAAGTCGGACGGTTTGGCGGGCGCGGGTTTAATCGAACAAGTTTCACACTTTGACTTGACCACCCCTGGCTGGCCGCATCCATAACAACGTATCGGATTAATACCTTTACTATCGCTAGTACCTACTTTATTAGTTTTATTGTCACTATCGACTTTATTGGCCTTAAGCCATTCGTTCGCCGCGTGACCGAACGCTTTACAAAACGAACATCTAATGCGATTACGTTTCGAGGTTTCGTTCGAGTTAGAGGTGAGTTTGGAACCTGTGGTTGCGCTTGGACTCGTAGTACCGCCGCGGTCGGGAGCGGTAGGTACATTCGGGTTATTCGCGGAAACGGTCGAGTTTTTAAATTCCGTTATCGAATCTTCTACGAGTCTCGCTCTCTCTAACAAATGATCAATATCGCTAATAGTATCTCGCGACAAACGTTTACGTATTCGACGATGTAATAAGCCGTACACAATATCCACTATCATCACACTAGGTACAACATAGGGTAATTGAACTAATAAAGATCGTACCTTTGATATAAAAACTTCGGCGCGTTCACACTCACTTTGTTCGCACGCGAATACCTCGCGCAGTGTCCTGTACGCGGGCTTTTGCACGCCGTAGGCAGCGCGCAGGCGCGCGAGCGCGTCCGGCCACGAGCCGACGCAGGCCCGGGCGCCGCGCCACCACACCGCCGCGTCACCGCTCAGCAGCATGGAGAGGCCGCGTAGCGCGTGGTCGTCGGTCACGTCGGCACACTCTTTGTAAACCTCCACTGCATCGATGAACGCCTCCAGTACCTCGGTGTCGCGTGAC
This sequence comes from Xanthia icteritia, assembly GCA_949128155.2. Lineage (NCBI taxonomy): Eukaryota > Metazoa > Arthropoda > Insecta > Lepidoptera > Noctuidae > Xanthia > Xanthia icteritia. The sequence continues at coordinate 14,423,989 of OX421953.2, forward strand.
TGCCCGTCGAACCTCGCGGTGCACTTTGAAAAGTTACCGCCGGAGGTCGCGGGCGCATTCGCCGTGGGCGATGCCGCCGCCGGTGTCGACGCGATTGGATTCCACTGGTTGCCATGATGTAGAGAACGTAGGGTTTCTACTAACGTGCGGTTGGTCTCCGCCTGCATCCTGGCGAACGACTCCATCATGGTGGACAGGAGCCGCTCGGTGTTGAGCGCTGCAGCGGGTGCGCCGGTGTGGGCCCCGCCGAGCGTGTGCTCGAGGGCGGCGCCCCCCTGGGCGCGCGTCTCCTCGGCCGCGTCGGTTGAATCGCGTACATGGGTGGTAGCGGCGCCGGCGTCGGCGCGCGGCTCCACCACTGAGTCGCAGTCCGCGTCGGAATAACCGTCGCCGTCGCTTCCTTGTTCTTCCGCCTTGCGGTCAATCGCTGCTCGGGTTGCCCGCGTCGTTCGTGGCATGATAATGTCTCTATAGGTAGTCACTGAATAGGTATTAACCACACTTCACTGGGTTCGTTTTGCCGCTGTTTAAACTAAAACATGGCCGCGAGTTGGGCGTCACTGTAAAGGCGTGGGTTACAGTGAAAGACGATAGTCAATTGCACGAACGACAGTTTATTAATAACACAACTCTAAACTTGCTTTAAAACTAATTAAACACAATTTTGGCGGGAGCGAGCGAGAATCGCGGAAGAGATTGAATGCTAACGTGCGCGCGTCCGAGCGTGAGTCGTACGTCTCTCTGCGCGGGAGGGGCGCCGCCGCGCCGCCGCCGGGCGGCGGCGTGTGGCCAGCGCGCATGCGTGGCGTCCGGCCGATGTCTCGCTAACCCTGCGACAGCGCACCGCACAGTGGTTCAACCCTAGTCTGCTATAAGTGTTATATGGGCTTTTCATCTGGAATTTCTCAGTAGCAGCCCAGAGTCTAAATTTGTGCCCAGTTGATGGCAATAGAATTGCCTCTTATTACCTACATGAGACTACAACATGACTAATGAAATATGGATGTACTATTTGCACCTCTCCCTAAATCCTCGAAGAAAGCAGGCCTGATGTTATGTTATGTTATGTTTAAATATTTTTATTAATTGTTAGTGCATCATTCAAAGCCGCACATAAATTCATTTCTCTCGTTTCAAATGATTTCCTTTAAAAACATCCCAATAATTCACCGAAATCCATCCAATTATTCATCTAATTCAGATTAATTCCCTAAATTATTACTTAAAAGTTACTCGTATTCCACAATCGAACGTTCGACATTTCCTAGAAGTTACTGGCATTTCAAAGTTTCTGAAATTTATTTATATTAGATCTACTTATGATTTTGGTACTTTGTTGAAAGGTCAAAGACACGCTTGGGTTCTGTACTACACCATATTGTTGTTATACTCAAAATTCAAGAAGTTTTGACGGAAAACTTGTTAAATGCTTCGATTAATTTCTTAGAAATATGTATTTACAGGCAAACCTGTTTAGCTAGAAGGATAGTTTCTGTTTTGACTAAAAGAAACTACATTAGAAAAACAAAACAGTATAAAATTTATTATAAAGAGAAAAGATTTGTAGTTTTGTTTTTAATGAATAAATTCAAAAACGACGTAAAAAAACGTTAGGTAAATGTTACAACAAAATACCATGTGATAAATTACAATTAAATGAAAGAAAATTTAAAACTCATATAAAAAGTACACTTTGTAAACAAGCATAATACAAATTAACACCCAGATAAGAAATGCTTGGAAACATGCTGTTCCTGCTCCATAGGACAATATTTAGAGTCTAGACACAATCAAATTGGTTTCTTATTTAATTGTATAATATTATTTTTTATAACATTGATTTTACATTCTTTGATTACTTGAACTCACACACTGACTTACTAGTACCTATTACTTGTTAAAATGTTAGGAATATCGTATAATTTTACAATGTTTGTAACTATGTGAGCACCATGTATGTATCACATAATTAATTTATCTGTAATTCCTTCATTTTTCGTTCTTTTTACCTATCGTGGTACAGTAATCTTATTTTAGGTGCATCGTCTTTACATATAATTATATAATTAATGTATTCAAGATATTGTGAAAACATTTTAAACGAGTAACGGTGGAGTTTCTTGCCCATTTTTCTCCATACGAAAACTACCTTTTGGAAGGGGCGACTAGAATCAATTCTGTTTTTTGTAAATTTGACGTTCAAAAGTGCTTTTTATGTGCCTAATTGAAATAATTTGACTTTGACTTTGATCGCATACGGCAGCTAAAAATTATAATTCGTATACAGTTTTGGAGTCACGGAAAGAATGTCAAGTAAGCGCTTCTTTCTCACGTAAAAGGAATATCGTCTGTTAGAGGATTTATCTAAATTTAAGTTATGTTCATAAAACAATAGAAGAGCAAAATACATTTTGTAAATCCAGTCAAATTCTAAACAAGTGAAAGGCGTAGTTCTCCCAATAAATTTATATTTTCGGGACACCCCTACAAAGGTCTAAGAATAAGACTAGGTTAACATAAAGATTGTACGATATCTACGAAGATATTCAGCTGGATAGTAAAGTCTTCACTTAACCTTATTACCTGCTTTGTTATTTTATTTGACAGTTTTATGTTGATGGATTTTAAGCTAGCTCTGAATTTTAGATCTTAAAATTATTTAATCAGATGGTGCAATTTATGGTAAGTAGTATTCATAATCCCTACAAATAGGTTCGTGTAGTTAATGTCAATATTCTAACTGGTGAGGCTTGAACTTGTGTCCTTTCAATCGCCAGGTCGATGATAGCTGTACGAACTATTGTTGATTGCATTGAAAAATAATTCGAAAAGAATAAGTAAAAGTGTATGCTAGAACAGAAATTTAATTTTTCAGCTTGCTGGTAAAGTCCGTAACAAAATAATTTTAGAACACAAATTTCATAAATCTCTATAATTATAGATATTGATGAAGTTTGTGTTTTAAAGTTTTGGTGTGAAATGCAACCTGAGTCGACACCCTTGCGCCATCCCATCTTCCTAGCGCGGCGGGCTGTGCTGGGGCGGCTGCTGCACGTGCAAAAACCTCAAACAGCGCAAATATAACAACCTATATTTTTGAGCCGTTTGAGGTTGAAACACTAGGGCCGTGGGGTCCAAGTGCTCATCGAGTATTTCGGGACATCGCCAAGCGATTGGGCGAATCTTCACGTGATCAGAGGGCTGGCCGATTTTTAGGTCAAAGAATCAGCATTACCATCCAATGTGGCAATGCTGCCAGCCTTTTGGGCACCTTTCCCACTGAGCGATGTGGCACCAAATTTTCTGATGCCCAATGAGCTCTTCCTTTATTTATTATAGATTTTTTTTCATTTGTATATTTGTACGTAAGTAAAATTTGATTGCGTAAATAAAGAATGTTGTATAGATATACATAAAAAGTACATATTTCCTTCTCGTAATTGTGATTTCATATGAAACATCATTGGTCTGTAAAAGAGAACACATAGCCTAAGCACTGAAAGAAAATAATATCTACCAAATATATTTCTATCACATAATTATTTAATAATAAAATATGTTACTAGACTAACAAAAAAGTTTTCGAAACTCATTCTTGGACTCCAACTGAGGGTCGAAGTTTGTTTGCGAACTAAGTCTGAGCTAACAGTCTGCTATTCGGAGATAAGCATCACACGTGGAAGTGAACGGCCTAAATAAAGCTGATCGATACACCCACGCTTCTAAGTAAACTCTTAAGTGATGCGAAACTTCTTTATGAGCACCTGAGCCTTTTGACCTTTTGTTAAGGCTTGGTTGTAAAATAAGGAAACGTTATAGAGTAGTGTCATCATGAGTTAAAAATATTTTTGTATGATACAAAATGGGTGACTTAAATTTAAGAAAAACCTTTTGAAATGCAACATCTTTCCTCTCACTTTCCTGCAATCTGTGGGAGTGATTTAGTGAAAAGGGACGGAAGTGTGTATCAGGAAGCCATGGTACGGAGCGAGAGGGCATGGGAGGCTGTCACCTCTTTCTGCGAAGCAGCAACGCTCGCGAAGGAGGAGGCAGAACGCGTGAGGGGGAGGCAAATTTCGCGCCCTCACGCCGGCGTCAGGAATCACAGGCCGATTCCCGGCCACCATAGGCGTGGGCTTGCGGACGGTGAGAAATCGGTAGCTTGCCATCCGATAAGGACTAGGCCTGGGTCGACGGCACGTTGTGTTCCACGCGCGACTCAAAGAGATGTCAGCAACTGAAGGGGTCCGATAGGACCGATGCCTGCCGGGGTTGCGGGAAAGTCCGAAAGGGATACCGTGACCTCTGGCAACGTACAGGCAACTGAAGGAACATGGGTGCGTTTTAGTCAGTAAGAGTCTGACACGCCCTCCCGCTCCGGAGCGGGAGAAATTATTTGAAAAATTTCCATCCACAAAAAATAAGAAACCAATTTGATTGTGTCTAGACTCTAAATATTGTCCTATGGAGCAGGAACAGCATGTTTCCAAGCATTTCTTATCTGGGTGTTAATTTGTATTATGCTTGTTTACAAAGTGTACTTTTTATATGAGTTTTAAATTTTCTTTCATTTAATTGTAATTTATCACATGGTATTTTGTTGTAACATTTACCTAACACAGTACCCCATAAAAGATGTATGTGCTTAAGATAATCTGAAAAATGGTTGATCTATTTTATCTTTATTTCTAGTATTAAAATTATGTCTATCACTTATTTTTTTTTTAAATATCATTTCGATGGCTCATATCCTGTTACGAGCAAAGTATTAAACATTTTGTATCTATTGTTTTCGCTTATCGAGTACGCCTGAAGGCCAATTCTCGTACTTACAAAACGCATTCACATTCAAGTCAATCTGTCAAATTTGTCAAAAATGTTGGTAAATTGATTGTATTTTTGACAGATTACGAATTAGAGTAGAATACGAACACCTCTGATACAACTTCTGATGCAATTTGACTGGTTGTAAACAAAACATGTAGAAAACATTCAAAATTGTCAAAAAAATTAAGCATAATATCTGAAACAATATCAATACAAATGTTTGATACATGACATTGTTTACATTGACTGATTGCTTACATGACTTTGTTTATATTTTATAAGTATTATTGAAAACAATTAAGTATCACAACTTTTATGTGGGAATACGATTATGTATCGTCCATTTACACGTGCAAAAAAAATGCCGTGAAATTACGTATCGTCTCTTAAAGGCCTACACTTGGTTATCTCATTGCAGGCTAATATAATTTGCTAATACATAGGCTTATCTCGGTATGAGCTATTCCGTCTTCCTCACTTTTGACTCGTACATTCAAATTCGTACTTCATTTGTCATCAGATCACGCCCCAGTAATCAGAAGTTTGTTCGTCATTACGATTACAAGTCAAAACCTTTGAAAATCTTCTTTGAATGTAGATTTTTTTTTACAGGGAGCAAGAAAATTCGCCCTACTCGATAATTTGAGGGGGATAAAAATATTTTGTCGGAATTTATTTTGCATGCTAATATTTTCAAAGTTCTTGTTTTTTGGGGTACAGAAGTTAAAAAAGTTGCTCTGCGTTAAAGAAAAATAGGCGTAGATGCATAGGTCATAAAACTTTTTTCAAGTAATCATGTTCTTTATGCAGATGCAGCTACTCCTTGATATCATCAAGCGAAGAATTTCTAAAACATAATATACTATGACTGTTCTTTTTCTGTTCTATTTGATCCTGCTACCTTTATGATCTCTTATAATTGTCTAATGTTAACTAAATAGATACAGTTACTACATTAAGTCTTTATTTCTGGCGTGTAAAATCTCACGTCAAATGGAAAAGTAAACGTTTGAAACTGTCCATTATATGTGGATGAATAATTTCCATTAATCACCACACCTAACGGATGTCTCCGTGATAACAGTATCCTGTTATTTGCAGACAGACAAACGCTCCTAAGTATCATCTTTACGTCTCTTATTCAACAATAGATCACAAAAAGAAATGAGTTAAGTAAATCATAAAAAAATCAAAAGCTCCTCAAGGAAACTTAAGCACTAACTTCCAAAGCCCGTTTACTTAAAACTTAAGCTATTAGACGCAATAAACAGTGGATTTTCAACTTATGGAATGAATACCTACTTGTTTACTTAGCTTCTGTCTCGAAATATATAGGTACAGAAGGTCGGCTCCATACAACGCGCCAAAACGCACGCACGAATAGACACGCTCCACGTACAGCGACTGGCATCTGAGGCCCTAGTGTGAGTTTCTTTTAACCATCTCGACTTTACGCATCGACCGCGTTCGGCGCTCCGATTGGCCATTCACCAGTGAAGGCCAGTGAAGGGCCAATGAAATGAAATTGTTTATTCTGTAAATAGGATATAACAATCACTTTTACACGTCATATTAAAAGAATTTTGCCAGATGAGTTCGGCGTTTCCTATCCGACTACTCCGAGAAGAAAGACCGAAACAAACTCAGAGATCACAGTCTCTTTTAAAGTCCAGACATAATCTTGGTCAGGCCATATGAGGACCATGTAGATAAGTGTCTGAAATGGTCTTTTTAGGAAAGAACCGACAGATTTGGGTGGACCTGTCCAGTCAGTGCAAGCATTTGTCATATGGGAGCGCTGAACGCGGTCGATGCGTAAAGTCGAGATGGTTAAAAAAAACTCACACTAGGGCTTCTGTTTGAGATCGCCGTATGTAGGCGTCTATGTGTGAGTGCGCCTGCTTTCGATTTTTTTATGGAGCTGGCCTTCTTTATTTACTTATATAAGTTTTACTGAAGCTTACCACGACCGCGTCGGCGGAAAATATAACTTGAACGTGGTTTGAGCGCTGTGGGCAAGATGTTGTTAATTTTTTTGACAAATTAAGTTGAGGCGAACATATTTTAGAAGCGTGTAAAAATATGGAAGGTAATAACTAGCTAATGCCCGCGGTTTCACTCGCATTCTTGGAAAACACCTTCAGTTACTCTACGTACTAGGATATGAAGTACTTATGTTATTTTGTGTTACAACTAATCATTCTTTAGAATCTCTACAAAAGCTTTTGTCTGTTTACTATTTATTTATCAATTTTTTTTTTTTTTTTTTTTACTTTTAAATTTAAAAAATTGTTTTCCTAATAAATAGTAGATACTACGGTCTCTAGCGCAGCAAGATCTGCAATTCGTTTTACAATACATGCTTACAACTACTCATTTTGATTTTAGAAGAATGATTGTGAGCTTCAAGTGTAAAATTTTAGGAAACGAAAGGAATTGTGGATATTTTGAATGATTATAATTTGAATTTTGATTGTAGAAAAACTATTATAAATTATTTCAGTACCTTAGTGGTACACACAACATAAACCACATACCACATGATTTTACGAATAAATCACCAAAACTTTTTCACAGTAAATTACATTTTTTAAAATTAAAAACAAATTCAAAAAAAGCAAATGTAAAATAAATGTAGCCTGAAACCTACACCTAAGCCTAGTCCCGTTAAATTACTAATAGGTATTATATTTCTCACTATTTTAACAAGGTTTTTGAAACGACGATCAATCATGAAGAAAAACCTATTTATTTTGCTACACGCACAAAATATTCTGAAAATTCCATTTTACCTTGTAATAATGTTGATGAACTCATGTCGTAGACCCCTCGTAACGGCGTAGACTTCGTAGATGACTGCTACGAGCTGCTACGCGGCTACGAATATGTTATTACAAGATTATTTTGATTAACATTTTGAAACTTGCTGTCTGTAACAAAGTTTTAATAAAAGTTGAATACTTTGAAATATTAATGAAATAATTTGACTTTACAAGGTAATAAAAATGCCAGACTATCACTGTCACTGGGACCAAGGTTTCAGGTCGATTTAGGACCAAACAACCGAATGCACGTTTTATCTTCACTCTTCCAAATTCTTCTAGTGTAAACGGGGATAAAACATGCTTTTGATGGTCAATTCATTTTAAAAATTATGATTATGATTATTAATGTATCTACCTAGATTATAAGAGAATGATGTGGTTTCTTATAATTGGAAGGGCACACTGTATTTGTTCCTGTTCGTAGATTGTAAACTTGCATGAAATTGTGTTGCCTCTGTTGGAGATCCAATAAATAAATAAATAAAACATATTTATCAAGAAAAAATAATGGTCTTGCTCTTCTTTTTCTTAGCGTGTCGATCAATGGCAGTCTAGATTCAGTCGGTCTAGAGTAATTTAGCTATTGTTGCTCTTGTTTAAGTTCTATGTTTGTTTGGAATAAACTCATCTTTAGATATCAATTCCAGGTTTCTTCGCAATGTTTTGTCCATTACCCTGTAATACAATGTTAAAAATGAATTTTTGAACATTTGAAATTGACGAACAAGCCGGTTTTGTGTACTACTTAGGTGAGACCTATGTTTGGCAGTGGATTATCATAATAATAATCATAATGCCATTTATTTCAGGCGACAGTGGCCCATAGAAAAATATCTTAATCTAAACATACATATTTTAATATAAACAAAAATTTGTTGCACTTTACTTTGCACTAGCTTGACTTTGTGCTGTCCTGTGGAACTTGTCCGCGGAAGCGACAGAACACCACATCCTGCGGCCAAAAGTCTTCTTCCATGACGACGGGCAGATAACAGTTCGGTACTCGCACGACGAACGCCTTGAAGTTGACGTTCCGGTGCGATTCTAATAGTAATAGTAATAGTAATATCATTTATTTGCTAAAAACATGGTATAAAAGATGATAAGATGGTAGGATTCTAGTAACTGCACCCTCGGCATGTACCTCGTCTTTTGGCGCACGTACTCCACGATGTCCTCCGCCTTAGTGGTGCAGGCGGGGGATGTACACTGAGTTATTAGAAAAGGTAACATACAGTTTCAATAAAAGTAATTGACGTCAAACAAAAAAAAATTCAGACCGGAACCACCCGAAATTCCATAAAAAGGCAAATGAGAACTCATATACATGACACACTATAATATCAGGACAACTTTGCAGCTTATGTTCCGCGCTCATCTCATATTGCCTTAATTAGTTACCTAACTGACGTGAGAAGGTGAGCAAAACTAGGTTAATGAGTTTGTGGAACTTTTAGATGCATCTGTTAGTCTTTTATGGAATTAGTCTACTGTGAAATTATGCCGCAGCTTTCACACTGGGAGAGTGTAAAAGTTGAGAGCTTCATCTGCTGAAACCTTTAAGACCAGCATTCAAGATGACGAATTAGATTGTTTTTTTTTGTTTTGTTTTGTAAATTGTCAAATAACTTCTCCCGCTCTGGGCGGAGCGGGAGGGCGTGTCAGACTCTTACTGACTAAAACCCACCCGTGTGCCTTCAGTTGCCTGTACGTTGGTAGGGGCTGTGGTATCCCTTTCTGACTTTCTCGCGACCCCGGCAGTGATCATGTTATACTGTGGGAAAATTCTCTTAAAAATAATTGACTAGATTATCTTTTACATAACATAGAACAGCATGCCTGTTTATTATGAAGGTAGATTATATTGTTTTGCTTATGTCAATAACCGGGTACAAAGTCACGTTCCTGGAAGTTACTATGGTTTTGACTTAGATCAAACTCCATAACATTTTCTCCAATCCAGGAATTAAATGCAGGACAAGCAGCACAGGGCAACAGTTGGAATTGCAACCATTAGACCAACGAGGTAGTCTTAAGATTATGTGACTTAAAAGCCAGACTATTAAAAGTTTCATCTGTATTAAACATTCAAGAGCTACCTACAACCTCTCCTCTTACGACAAAATTTCAAGTTGAATAATTAAACATGTTGCTTGCGTCATCAGGAAACTTAAGCTGGGGCAGTTAGGGTGTGACACTCACACGACAGATGCCTGCCTTCACCCACGTCGATTGCTTGGTGAGAATGATCGATGAATGTGGTTTGTAAAACACGTTGAACGGTAAACGATTTTCGTTCGATCGATTAATAAAAAAATATACACTTTTATTTTTTATCTGTCGTTTATACTTGACGGGACACTGAACGCCCCCAAACGTAATAAAAATAAAAATTATATTTTCCCTCAATCAGTGTCCTTCAACCGATAAAGCATAGTCGAATGCTCATGATAATTGATCGATCCACGTTGAAAGCATTTAAAACGACATTGTTCAATGCCATTGATCGATAAGTCAACAATTGATGTTCGATAACTCGTTAGGATGCATCAGTGACATATCCGCTTGGTTAACACCACATTACAGATGAACACTGTACAAATTATAATCGACGTTTATTAATTGTACCAATGAATGTCGATCGTATAGGTGTAATCACACCTTTATAGTTAAATAAAATTCTAAGATTCTTAAGTTTGTCTAGAAATAAGAGATAATAATACAAAGCACTGAGACTTTTATTCGTTTTTTATTAGCAGAACGTCTTGATAAAGAGACTAAGAAAAAAATCCTTCAGACTCTTCGCAATGATCTTATTTTTAACTTGTAAATTGCAGTCGTTTTATTTTATCATGTTTTTTTTTTTCATCTTCTTTTTACTGCGTTATATTTTTGGAATCTACTCCTCCAGCCCTTTATTTTGATACCCCAATGTCACCCAATTAAATAAATTACTGTAACTATGCTCAGACTAACCTTCTTAGTCTAGCTTTAAAATCCTAAGTTTCCTAATTAGTCGACTAACAGTGTTACTGTGGAATAAACTTAAATAATGAGTTTCAAAGTTCTAGTCATCAGTTATTTTGATAGTAGACGTACATTTTAATTGCTGTGTATAGTCAAGAAAAGTGATACGTTGACACCCCCAAAATATAAATTTATCTTTTATTTTGTGCATTTCAACTGTTAACATACTCAAATGACCAACGAGTAGCCAGAATGTCACAGCACTAGTATTTCAATGGTGGTCACAGCTTTCACGGCGCAACCAATCACAAACTGGTTACACATTATTAAGTCGCGCTACTCATTGGTCAAAGTCAAAGTCAAAGTTAAATAATTTATTTCAATTACGCACAAAAAAGGCACTTTTGAAAGACAAAATTTACAAAAAAAAAAATTGCTTCTAGTCGCCCCTTCCAAAAGGTAGTTTTCGTATGGAGAAGAATGGGCAAGAAACTCCACCGTTACTCTTTTAAAATGTTTTCACAATATCTTGTATACATCAATTATATAATTATATGTGGTGTATTGGTGATTTGAGTTTTTAACGCATTACTTTTGAGTAGCGTCGTGGACGATGGGACTTAGAAGAGTGATGTCGAAAACATGACTACTCAGCACACTCACAGCAATGCCTAAAAGAAGTTACAGCAAGCAGCCTGTTAACTTTTCTCTTTGTTTATTTGTACCAGCAAAAAGTTTGGGTCGCCTACCTTTTAGTATATTAGTTTATTCTATTTCGTTAGTTAAACAGTCTACTTAGTAATATTTATAAGGCGGCCACATAGTGATGATTCAAAACTTATTAGATTAGTGTATTTTCTTACTGCCTCGTTGGTCTAGTGGTCGGAAGTCACTCCTGGGTTTTATTCTCAAGTCGGGAAAGTGTAATTGGGTTTTTTCAACAGGAATTGCTCAGTAGCAGTTCAGACTCTGGTTTTGTGCCCGGTTGATGGTAATAGGCTCGCCCCCTATTACATCTGGTAATAGAGAGCGAGCCCATTGGCATCAACCGGCGAAATGTGGGTGTACTATAGGTGCAGCTCTGCCTAACCGTTCGGGGATTATAGGCGTGATATTATTGACGGCACGGTTGGCGCAGTGGTTAAGAGATTGACTGCTGCGCTGCGTGTCGCGGGTTCGATTCCCGCACGGAACAAAATTTGTATGGCTAATAATTTGTTGTTTCGGGTCTGGCTGTTTGTGTATGTGAGTTTAAATGTTTGTAAACGCACCCACGATACAGGAGAAATACCAAATGTGAGACAACGTTTAAAAAAAATATATATCTTCCTATTATTATACTTACGCTAAAATTAAGCTATAATACTTCTACTTAACAGTCTTCTCCAAACACAATATTAGTCTCAAGTAACCTAATTAGTGGACTAACAATCTTTACATCACTGGACTAAACTAGGGTAATGAGTTTGAAAGTTCTCAGGTGCATCGGCAGAGTGCTGTGAAACCTGATAGGGTAAAGGCACGTGTGAGCTAATATGCCCATATTTATACTGTGTAATTAGTGGCGAATTTTAATAGTTTGTGTCGTTTGAGTACTAAATGAAAACCTAGTTTTTAATAGACTTATTGGAAATTGAAATACATTTATATCAATAGATTATAGATGTTTTTACTGAACATGCCTATGTTGCAAAGTTACCAAGTTTGCAGCTTCGGAAGACCTGTGCAACTGCGTGATGCCCGAAAAACCTCGAAATATCTGGGACTTTTTTCCGTTTTTGGCTTATCACTTCTAAAAGGTGCATCCTACGGAATTTTCCGACCACCACGCAGTTAGCAGAGGTCTTTTGAAGCTGCAAACTTGGTTTTACACTATTGGTATCTATCCTAACAGTATCCCAAAAAATCAGTACAGTGCTATTTTTGCGACGTAACTCGATTTTGGTGTCTACGGTGGCTATGGCCTTCCAATCCAATAAAGAAAAACACTTAAGAAAAGTCCTCACTCACTCACTCATTGACTGACTCATCAACGCCTAGCCCAAACCCTTAGACCTATAAAGCTGAAATACACAAAGATTCCCTGTCTGATGTAGACAAAGAATAAGGCAGAATTCGAAATTCCAACGAAGGAATATAGGATGATAGAGCGGACCAAGTCACAAAAAAGTACTAAGTAGTTTTAACGTCAAACGGCCTTACTGGCGCTATATGTTTGAGCCGTTTGGGGTTGAAATAAGAGGGCCGGGTCCGAGTATTTCAGGACATCGCCAAGCGGCTGGTCGACTCTTCACGTGACCAGAGGGCTGGCTTAGGCCAAAGAATCATTATTGCCATTCAACGTGGCAACGCTACCAGCCTTTTGGGTACTTTTCCCGCTGACAGCGATGCGGATGAATTTTTTGATGCCCAATGAGCCGTTCTTCCGTTTATTTTTATTTTTTCCTTTCCATACTTGTACATAATACCTTTTAGATAGTATTAGATTGTGTATTGTATATAAGATTTATACGTAAATAAAATGTTCAGTAGTTTTACAATAAATATAGATCTAAACATAAGAAACAATTAAAATTCAGAACTGTTTAAAAGCCAAAACGTTTAAAACAAACTTTGTACCGAAGTCGGTAAACAGATGTGTCTAGTCGGAGGTAAAATGTGCCAAGTTACAAGTTTTAATAAACCGCCCGATTTAGTCGCTACAATAAAGATATTTATTTTTTGCTAGCAAACTAGAACTTGTGTCTCTTTTCGTAAAGTGTTTTTCGGTTAAAGTTCACGTTGATAGAAAGGCTGTGTAAGTTTTAAAAGGTTGCGTTAAATGGATGAGTGGGTTTTGTAAAATGTCGGTACCTAGAGTTATTTTTGGAGCGAATGCTACAATGTTTTTTACAAACTGTCGATTGTCATCCAATTCATTTCACTATTTGAAACACGAATAGTCACTCTGAGATAAAAATATATTCATTTTATATTACATTAGGACATCTATATAATGACATTCCTATCTGCCTAAAAGACATTGAATGGGATAATTAAATGATACTCAGTAAAATCTCCTAAGGTTTTTATTAAAATTCGAATAGCAGAATCTAACATTATTTTCTAATGAGATTATAAATATTATTTCTAATATCATTAGAAAATAATGTTAGATTAATAATAATAATATTTAATATCTCCTATTAATAACTTTTGATAAAAAATACCATAATTTTTGTTGTTCAATACTCATTTATGTTTTCAAATCCCCTTCTCGTTTCGAATAACATCAAAGTTTAGACGTAAAAGTTTAAAAGGTAAAAGATAAATATTTTCTCAAGACTTGGGTTTAATGGAGGTCTATCAGAAGGTTTTACAAAATATGATATGAATTAATTAAATGTAAATATTGAAATATATTGGATTTTCTGTTCAAGAACAGAAAACCTACGTCCAATATTTGTATAATCACCATGCTAGGAGCATGATGATGCAAAGATCCCTATGATAATAAAGCTTTAATTGAAAACTTTAACAAGCATAGCATAATCAGCCTATAATATTTCCACTGATGAGACAGGCCTCCGCTCCGAGATATCCCAGGAGCAGGCCGTAATCCACCAAGTGGACCCAATGGTGGATGTCACATGTCTTCAAATTTTCGGTTCCAGGACATACCGGTTTCCTCACGATGTTTTCCTCCACCATATTGAAAACAGTGTTGATAAAATAAATTACACAAAGTAAAGCGTCTGCTTAGGTTCGAACCCACGACCTAAACTCTTAAATTGGGGCCGATGCCACTGGGCCACCAATCAATCTGCCTAGCCTTTTCCCAACTATATTGGGGTCGGCTTCCAGTCTAACCGGATTCAGCTGATTAGCAGTATTTTACATGGAGCGACTGCCTATCTGACCTCCACAACCCAGTAACTGGGTAAAACGATACCCCTTGGTAAGACTGGCTGTCAGACTTTCGGGCTTATGATGACCCGTAACGACTGTCAAAGATCCACGAATGACAGCTGGGACCAACCGCTTAACGTGCACTCCGAGGAGGAGTCTCGGTATGTAAAGATGGTCACCTATCCACAGACCAACCCCGGCAAGCGTAGCTTAACAAAAGCGCAACTTAACTGCATTGCTTAGTGCAGTTAAGCATAGCTTTATATCTTAATTATATTTCATGGTATGCTGCACCGGTCGACGTCATTACGTCAACGCCGGCTGTCGCTGAAAACCAGTGCTGGGGCTCTGTCTTGCATAGGGTCGCAGCATTATGCTGAGCGATGGCCGTTTTGCGTGGATGTGATGCATATTTTCCCTAAACTTGTTTCATTTTTAATTTTGTGTACTTTTTTTTGCGTCATGTTTACCGCAAATAGACGTATTTTCTTTCTTTCTTTTTCTTTCTTTCTAACCTGACGGATCTACCCGTGCGGCAGTTATTACTTAGCCACGAGCTCCTCACACCCCTACTGCGTCACCACTGCTCTCAAAAGTCTTAACAAGATTGTTTATAACCTAAGAAAGTCCAAAGTATCTACTTCAGGCAACCAGTCTCGCTGTCAACCTTACTGACTGGGTATTCTAATGACCACATTAAAAACTTATTTTGCCACGGCTGAAAATCATAAAATTCGACCTAATAATAGACATATAGATCCCCTCAAAATAAACGCCAGGTCTCAGTTTCTCCCGGTTGTTAAAGGCCCACAAACTATTCTTAGTAAGTTCGTTAATTAGTGAAGTTAGATCAACAGCCGCAGTTTCAGTTGCATGCGGCTTCCTGTAAATGTTGCTGACATAAGTATCTGAGGGTTAATGAAATGAGTTTTTGATAGTCAACTAACTTTATGATTATACTAGCTTTTTCTCAAGTTAAGATGGCTTTTACATGGCATAGGACAAATATGATTACGAAAAAGAAAGTGAGTTCACACTTAGCTATCATATGTCATCGGACGACATCGGTTGAAGTAGTGTACGCACTGACTGACTACTGATAAATGTATGTTTGGTCGGCCAGGTTCGGCCAACAGCATACGAGCATAGTTCAGCCGATGACGGATTAGGTGTATCCGTAAGACTATCCTGGGTGGCTGAATCTGTGGACTGTGCAGGCGCCGCTGTTGCGGCTGCTAAATGAAATGAAATGAAATGAAATGAAATTGTTTATTCTGTAAATAGGATATTGCAATCACTTTTACACGTCATATTAAAATAAGAAGAAAATGCTAGATGAGTTCGGCGTTTCCTATCTGACTACTCTGAGAAGAAAGACCGAAACAAACTCAGAGGTCACAGTCTCTTTTAAAGTCCAGACATAATCTTGGTCAGGCCATATGAGGACCATGTAGATTAGTGTCTGAAATGGTCTTTTGAGGAAAGAACCACACAGATTTGAGTGGACCTGTCCAGTCAGTGCAAGCATTTGTCAGTAATTGTAGAGCTCAACTCAGAACTTAAGGAGCTCAACTCGACGAACAATACCAAAGAAAGGACATTTGGGTAGGTCGCATAAAGTACTCAAACTGCCAGACCATCATTTAAACTAACTGAGAAAGAAAAAATTAAATGCTGAGACCCTCAAGCGGCTCAAATACTTACCAACGGCGCCTTATGGGTAATTAGAGTTTTGAGCCGTTTGGGGTCAGTGGGCGAAGCCACGGACAAAGTCGACTAATATATGTACACAAATAAACACATACGAATATTTTGAACACACCATGGTGTAAATCCAGAAAACAAAATAAATCAAAAATAATCTGAAAACTAGCAAACGTACTAAAACCCTACAAACTATTAGTCGCAGATGTGGCGGTAGGCGGGACATCACATGGTGTTCCCTAATTAAGGAAGTTTGATTCAAATATCGGGCATGTGCTGCAACTTGTTACCATGCAAACTAATGCCTTTTATCTAACGTATTAGTTTGGTTCAGGATTTATTATAAAGTGTTGGATTTGGGAAGAGTTATATTGTGGTTTTTGTTTGTAAATAAGGCAGCTCACCTGATAACTCTTGCTATAAATTCTTCTTCCATTATAAACGAGAAGAGCCTTTGCTACTGTAAATACAAGCCTTAATAAATTTTGACAGCGGGGCTAGCTGCCCAGAGTTATATTATTAGAACTGGAGATTTATTTATGCACCCTAGTTTCGATGCAAATAGACACTTACCTAGCACACGTCGCTCCACCACTTCCATCTCTTCTCTATGAAGATTAGACTTTATTATCTCTTTCTATACAAAGTGACCTTTCTTTCTTCATTTTTGTCATCCCTGCGTAGATTTTTTTCTATTCTGCCATTTTATCTTTCGTTTCTTCCGTTTCTACGTCATGATGTCTATGCGAGTTGAAACTGTATTTAATTGATAGATATTTTAACAAGTGCTTATATCCATACATATAAATTTATCGGTATGATCAGGAACGAGCCTTACTGAGTTTATTCTAATTTATAAAATAAGACTGTAAACAACAGTACAGTCGATCTCGTCTTTGTTTTCCCACTAAATCAAAACATCACTAAAGTTGAAACTATCTAACTGCCACAATAGGTTGGGTACTTTTTATGAGGTGTATCATAATTTTATATTTTGACTCAATAAAAAATAAAAAACTTAAATTTACTGACAGACAACGCACTCCGCTGGGATCTAGAAGCATGATACTTTGCACAATAGTTCTTTACGTACCGAAAGGCACAAGGCTTTTATTAAGAGCACTAAGGAAGGGTTTTTGAAAATTCATCACTTAAAGGGGTTAAATAGGCGATGAAAGTTTGTATGAAAGTTCGTTATTTTTGCCGATGGAAAATCCTATCAGGAACGGCTTGTTCTTTAACAAAATGTTGAGTGAGTTGAGACTGGTGTTGTATTGAATACTGCATTCGGTATTATTTCTTCTATTATTGTTAGTATACGTTGTGGACATTGTGAACATCAGATTCCTTGGCGAATTCGTTGGAACCATTATCTAAACAACAATAAAACTGTTTTTGGTTTTTCGTCATTGTTACTCGACCCTCTAATATTATGACCTTTTTGTATACAATACACCTTAGTGTAGTATTTAGGTAATTTATTTGGCAGATAATTCAATACAACTTCTGTATAATTTTTAGGTGTTTTGATAGATAATACCTTCTCGGACACATTGAAAAATGGCCCCTTAATTCATTGTTTTGTTATGTTAAACTCGCAACTTTCTTATAGTGAACTCATAAGAAATAAATTTCTACAGTATTGTTTGAACTTTAAACTCATTATAACATAACAATTAGATATGAGAACTGTTATACCTCCACGTAGCGTTCTAGAATGTGATGTTGCTACTACAGAGTCTTAAGGGATGCATTCGGTGTTGTTTTCTGCTATCTCGAGTAAAGTTCTTATTTTATTATCCTGTAAAAATTTCAATTAGTTAGAGAGAATGAAAATAATAAAAATATATGTTCTTAAATTAAATTGGACTATATTGCCAAGAGTAAATGGATGATGACAGTATTTTGGCTAGTATTATTATAGTGACTAAAATGTTGTCCGTGACTCCATCAGCCTGTCCATACAACGTACCTATCTGCTGGCCCCAATTTTATTTTAATTAAACATAAATTTTAGTTGACTTTACAGTTCACTGAACCGATTTTCCAAAAACAATTTTCACCAAAAATACTCACTGGAAATATTCTATTAAATTCAATCACAAATTGATGGTTTTATGAAGAGTTCGTTAAAAAAATCCACCACAAAAAAAAAGTCATCGCGGTGAAAGAGGGAAAAATGTCAGTGGTTTGGTTCATTTTCAGATTAATAACGGATGTTTATACAATATGCAGAATCCTATGGGAACTGTGTGCGTATTAATTTTCCTGAGTAGTATGTTGAAATGTTTTGCAGTCATTGGATTTATATGTCATTTATACTCAAGGGTGATGAAGACTTTTTAACTAATGTTTTCCTGTTGTGAAGATGAAGTTTCCATCTTTTTTATCTTTTCTAGTACATAGTCATAAACATCATCCTCTTGCTCTTATATCAATTATGTTGTAGATCACCGCTATACCTCTTTTTCTATCGATGTACATCTCTATCGGCCGTCATCTTAGTATGGATTATCTTTCGACGTCAGACGTTACACGTTCTTAGTCAGTTGTTTTGACGTATGTCACCATATAGCTTCAACGTTGATGGAGGTACTCTAAAGAAATCTAAAACTTGAAGAACATAATTTTGGTAAAATCAAGGAATTTTAATGAATAAAATCATTTATTTATTTTATTTTATTATTTATGTACACACAGAAAAATAGATACAGATAAGACATAATCATAATTATGAGTACAAAGGTACTGCTTATTTCTTAAGAAATTTCTTCCAGCAGACCTGCGATAGGAGAAATGAGAAAGAAATGTAGACAATAGTGTGTGAGAACAAGAAGAGAAAAATATAAATATGCGAAGTCTTAAACTAAAATATTGAAATAAACCTACACGTATAACGTAATAAATTAATATATACTTATATAAATACATAGAGCTTAAATATATAAACATACATACTATAGGTATATAAATACTCACAGTTGAGAGGAAAGGTAATGCTCTTTTACTCGATATTTGAATTGTGAAACAGTTTTTTAATCACGAATGCTAGGCGGAAGTGAGTTCCACAACCTTACTGCATGGACAGAGAAGGAATAGGAATAGTAGCTTGTTTTATGAGGATGAGATTTAAGAAGGGATCTAAGGTGTGATCCACACGGTGCGTCGCTAGGGCGAGCGTAAGAAAAACGCTCACGCAGGTAGGAATGATAAGACGGGTTGTGTAAGACGTTGAAGAGGAGACATAAGATCCGAGTGTTCCTGCGAAGGCGGATTGGGAGCCACTTGAGTTCCTTGCGAAGATGAGAAACATGTTCATACTTTCTAAGTCCGAAAACAAAGCGAATGCACAAGTTTTAATTATTTGTGCTACAACCCAATGTCTTCAAACACATGATAATAGCATTAATTATTTAGTTGACATTGTTATTATGAAGCCAATACCATTACTCCCGCATTTTCATCACCATTTTTAACACATTCAAATCCAACGAACCATCTACCATCGCTTCACCAAAACCCTTCGTCCTAGATTAACCGAGAAACAAGCCCTCTTATGGGTGTGGCGCCATCTATCGCTAATCGCTAGCCGTTGACAACGTTATTGATGAGCGAGCAATTAATCATGATCACTTGTCCAAAGGGGTTCAGTTTCACTTAGCGGCTGTTTGCTTTTTGCGATTTACTTTGAGGAAGCCTTTTTTGAGTGTAATGCGAAGCTAACTTTGGTTTTAGATTATAGTTGAACGATACTCAATATTTTATCTCTACTAAAATACGGATCAGCATTATTTGGTTCTGGTTTTGCCAGCATACAGATAAACCTTAAATGGTTTCGTTCTGTGGGTAAAACAAAATTATAAAATGGGCTAAGTGTTTTAGAGTTAAATTAATAATAATATTATAATAATTTGCATGGTTACTGGTCTAAAAGCGATCGCCGTAAGCAATAAGACCGTCAATTCTCGATTTTTGTTGTTTTGAATTGTAACATAATTAAGATGACACGCTATTCAAAGTTGATTTAAAAAAAAATAAGACATATGGGTTAAAAACAGGATTTTAGATAATATTATAATGAATGTATTTGATAACAAAGAAGTCAAAATCAATAATTGGCAAAAACTTTTGTTTAAGAACATATAAGAATAAAAACAGTATACCTATTTAATATCATTATAGTATTTTGCAAGCAATGGTAATTTACAAAAGACGCAAGTCTAGATGAAGGAAAAATAATAAACATATATTACAAAAATATGGCCTACATATCTCATGTTAATTCAGCCCGCTCGTCAAACTTGCGCGCCGTATAAAGAGCAAAATTCATAGCCAACATGAAAGTATAATATAAGTATGACATCGTAAAATCAACCCAACTTGACCCGCCTTATATCGTCTAGTTTTATATGTTTTATGATATCTTATAGTTTTATGTTAGGGAGCTGGTTTAAAGGAAAGGCGGCGTCGGGATTGTCACTTAGTTTCAAATGTTTCTTGGAGTCGAGTTTTGCGTTATAGGGAATTTTATTGAGAGATATAAGCATATTTCTTCTGATTACATTGTGAATATCATCACTTCCGTTGGTAAAATTATTCCTTAACCAATCACATAGTAGATGGACCTATTTTTTTCAAGATTTATCATAATTGTGAAAGGATATTGTGTTACCCAGTTACTGGGTTGTAAAGGTTAGTTAGGCAGTTGCTTCATGTAAATTCAGAGGCATCCAGTTAGAATAGAAACCGTCCCATACTTGGAAAAAGCTTAATAACAGATGATATTTTCAAGACTTCTAGGCATTGAGTGCATAATTACTTATTTCTGGTAATGTTTCAGTAAGCTAAATATCATGCTCTTGATTTCTTTGCCATTGGTTGCCACCATAATTAATGTCGTCCATTTAATTCTAGTTTTTGTTTTCATACATAATTAAATACGATTAAAGAGATACAATATTTTTGGTATTTTCGCAGCTTCCAAAATCAAGCGGCCATCTCAGATTGAATTTCGGAAACATTGCACCAACATTAACAGCACAATGGATATAAAGATGCAAGTCAAACCTGTAATTACGAAACTGAATATTGTAACAATGCAACTGTGTAACAGCTTGGAAATATATCAAAACGTTCTGATATTTTATCAGTTTTCTTTTGTGATTTAGACCAACAGTTAACACCCGTCTTCTTTTCAAATAATGGAGCTAAATAAATATATGAGCGATAATAACCCAAATTACTTGTTCGGTCATTTGCATTGTTATGTTTATTGCGTGTTATTTATATTTCTTTAATAATAACGTAGAACTCACACTTTAGCAGTAATAAAGCACGGAAAATATATTTTTACCCGAATAATGCATGAGGTATTCAAATAATCATATAAAACCACGCGAATAAATTTAGAGAAACATACGATGCTAACAATAATAATTATTGGGTTTTAACCGTCCGTTATAAATATCTTAGTTGGATTAATTTTATAAATTATAAGAAGCACCGTAGCGTTAATACACCGAGATTGAAAAATAATAATAAATAATAATAAAAATAAAAATAGTTTATTGTCACAAAGAAATATACATTAGTATACACTGTTTAACATGAAGCTAATTAACGCTGCAGTAGTTTGTATACAGATATTGTGAGCCCTTCCTCTCAAACTAGGATAACCTGTATTTTAAGAGACAGTGTTCAGCTGTGAGGTTAAATAAAAATAGGGATCAAAACAACTGCGGACTGTGCCAACTTATAGTAGGTACGTGTTAACAACTTAACAATCATTACTTTTGACTGATACATATTATATTAAGGAAAAAGGAAAAATAATGAAAGAAATAACAATTTAAAACTTATGTATGTGAGTGGGTGAATGTGTGTGAGTATGTCTGTATGATTTATGTATCTATGTGTGGTGAGTTTTGTATGGGAGTAGTGAGTGTGAGGTGTTATATGTGAGGGAGTAAAAACTCTGAACTTTGTAAATGTTCTATACGCTTTCCCGTAAAACAACAAAGTAATAACAGTAAAACTTTGAAATAAGACCAGCCCCAAACATGAACTTCGCGACATTCTTCATAAAATTTCCAAAAACTATTCATATTTTTGCAAATTTATTCAACTTTGTAATATATATTCGGATGGAACCCTAAAAAGTTAGACGGGCGGGCCACCACTAAAATGCTATACCACACCATCCATCATAAGTTGATCTATCAAACGCGTTAGATGTAATAGTGAATGTTAAGACAGAGATGGAATGGAGGGGTCACGGGGTGACTGGTCACATCTGCTCTTGAAACTTATATCTAGACGTAATGTTTTATTTGACGCAACAGCGGGGAGGGACATAAAGTAAGGAATTGGGTTGCTTGCTGCGAGCGTAAAAGTACCAAAGTTAGGACCATGTATGACGTAATCTTTGTGAAAAATTGTTCAATAAAATATTTTTCGCTACAAAATCTGATAGCTGAAATTGCCTGTTATTATTTGCACAATATGATAGTTCCAATAGTCTAAACATCCGTTAGGTTGTTTAGAACTCACTTTCGAATTTACAATATTATTGTAAATTCGAAAGTGAGTTTGTGTTTTTATTTGTTTGTTTGGTTGTTACGCTTTCACGCTAAAACGGTTAAACAGATTTGGATGAAATTTGGCACATGGGTAGACCATGACCTGGAGAAGGACATAAGCTACTTTTTATTCTGGTCCGCAGACGAAGTCTCAGGCAACAACTAGTTTACTATTATACTAATTAGAAGATAGATTAAAGAGGTTTTAATAACAAGTGACTTATGTAAGTACATTAATTAATTGTCTAATTGATAATTGCTTGTCACTCAATTTCAACGGTGCGTCGTCTGATAACGAAAAATAAACTTGTAGAAATATCTAATGACAATTATTCACACTTCTATCAAAAACTTTTTGGGGATTACATGTTTTTGCCTTCATCCCATAATTATCAGAACTGGCTCAAATATATTTTTCTTTGTGCCAAAGAACTTCGCAGAATCCTCTTCATGTCGTAAATTCTTAGCCAAGAAAATATTCCTAGAGCTTTTTCCATCAGAGTAAAAAGTCCTGTTGCCATCAACTCAAGTTACATCAAGTGTTGAACCAACTTACCGTGATGTCTTGCGAAAGCGACCCTTAAGTGCGTGTTAAGTATTACTTTAGAAGCTTAGACGGGCTCAAACTTTTTCAAGAACAAGATTTTTTACTGTTACATTTGTTTACTTTGATATCCAACGCTATATTGGAAAAGTTAATCTTTACGGATTTTCATATGAATGTAACAAAGAAAGTTTTACGTTTCAATAATTCCAGAAAAATGGAATTGCAAGGTATCGACTTGTAAATCTACGGATTTTCAGTCATTTGAAGGAATTCAAGGACTTAAATATTTGCTGAGGGTCCATTGTACGATAAAGCCTCCGTTAGCAGATCTTGGAGACTTAGTAGCAGAATCGTCATATTGATAGAACTTCATATTTTACTTGTTGTTTAATGTCGTCGTTGAAAAGTGACAATCAGAAATAATTACAATTGCCTCTCGAAAAAGGGCATTTGATTAATCGATAACAGTGAATAAAGCTCTCTTTTAGTCACTGAGTGAATAAAAACATTTTGAATTTGGAACAATCATATTTAATCCTTTGTTCTCTTATTACCGATTATTTAATAAAAATGTGATAAATATAAACACTATAATACTGAAAAAAAAAATATCTCGGTCCTTGTATCCCTCGCTCCGCTCAGGATTCTATTCTAGAATCCCACGCTACGCTCGGGATTTTACTCTAGAATCCTTCGCTGCGCTCGGGATCCAACTTAGTCCCTCGAATTAAATTCCCATTTTTTACTTGTTGTATAATCTACTATTTAGTAAATTTTAGTCTCAGGAGTTTTATAGCTGATAAAGTTTTAGCGTGAATTTATAATTGTTTTAACAATCATGTTTTTAACAGTTATTTTTTGCAACTATGCAATTGCAAAACTATCTTCGGTCAATTCATTTTAATTTGTTGTTAAAGCTACTTCCTACTCTCTTATCCATTCACGTTATGATTGATATAAACCAACAAAACTCAAACTGAAGTAAAAGTTACAAAACTTTGTTACGTAACGTTTGTACTTAAACAAGCAACAAGAACCTCAAAAGTTATTTTTAATGCAAAAACAACACGAAACGTTTCTGTGAGTTATGTATAAAATAATTTCTATCCATCTGGGGAGGAATAAAAACACAGAATAATGTTACTTACCACTTTTATTATTATGAGCAAGTTAAGAATTGGAACGTACTTTTGCATTATGTTTCTTGTATTTGGTCTTATAAGACTTGTAATCCTAGGGTAAGGTCTATATCCGCAAGTGAACGTATTTTATTATGACTGTTTTTGCGATTTTTTGACCCACTTACTAATCGTTATCATTTCATTTTTCCCCCAAAAACGTCACAAAATCCAATTTATATACACATCAAAAAAAGTTTGCGATTAGTTTGAAAAATTGTTTTTTTTTCTTCTTCTGTTTAGATTATTTACTTAAAAATATAGAACTAGAATATGAAACAAAAAAAAAAACAATTGTTTTTCCACATAAAAATAAATTCAATCCAAGCTTACGCTCATTTTGTCGGATTTATAATATTTTTTCGAGGAAAGTTATTATTTATAAAATGTCAAGAGGATTATCAGAAGTTTTATGAGCAAGAATTGTGACTTTGAGGGAAGAAGGATATTCCACGAGAGAAATAGCACGCAGAGTTGCTGTATCCCAATCCTGTGTCGTGGTCACGTTGCAGAGGTACCACGGCATGGATAATTTAGCTGACCGACCCCGCAGTGGTCACCCAACTGTTCTGACTGCTGCTCAGAACCACTATATCAGATTGCTTGCAGCCCGTGACGCAACAATCACCGCCACTACAATAAAAGCAGAAGTGCGGGCCGCCTCTGGTCTTGAAGTTAGCACTCAGGCCATTCGAAATTGCTTACACCTGGCTAGACTACAAGCACGAAAGTCTTGGCGAGCATCTCTGAATTCACGGCAACGTCAGCGACGGAGATAGCAGGGCTAGGCTCCGGCAAAATGAAGAAGAGTAGAAGGAAAACATTTGGCGAAACTGTCTCTTCGTTGACGAATCGCGAATCAGTACTCATCCAGATAACCGACATGTCCCTGTCTGGAGAAGACCTGTAGATTCTGAAAGGCAAAGAATTGCCACTGGAACCTTTCAGCAAGGCTGAAAGGCAATCGGTGTACTTTTGGGGTGGAATTATGGTTGGAGTTAGAACGCCTTTGATCCCGAATCGAGACTCCATGACGGCAGATAGGTACAAAACAGTCGCTATTGATGGAACTGTCAGACCGAGTAAACCATGGGCACCAATTCGTACTGGTCGATGATAATGCGCCCGCACATCAAGCTCAACGAGTCAATGCTGCTCTCCGAGAATACGACATCACTGGGCAGACTGGCCTGCCGGCTCGCCTGACTTAAACCCAATGCTCTTAAGCGAGTTTTTTGGAACCGTCAGTCACCTCCCCAGACAGTGCCAAAGATCAGGGAAGCCGCAATTCAAGAATGGGACATGTTACCGCAAGAAATGCTGAATAACTTGGTCCTCAGCATGCCCAGGAGGATCTCCGCATGTGTGCGAACCAGGGGAGGAGATTGTATTAAATAAAAACCTTCTATTAATAAATTGTTGTATAAGTTTGGTTAAACGATCTTTTTATTTCTATCTAATTTCTGTTACAATTACATTAGGATTGAATTACTAAATTTTTGTTATTAAAAAATAAAAACTAGTTTATTTTTTTAATTTCAAACCGTTTATTTCTATTTTTTTTTTAATAACGTAAACACTTTTTCTTGATAAAGTTAAATTTAAAAAATATATCAGCTTTTGCTAGTGATCACAATTTTTTTTTTATGTGTGTGGGCCACCCGCATCCTCGGCATCCTGTAAGCTTCACCAGGATCCTCGCTCTACTTCTGAGTACACAGTCTTACCTATCATTCATCATCTGAAAATCTTCAGCACCATCAACCATTTTCCTATGAAAGAGCCAATCCTTTTCTTGTGTCAGCACGATGAGAATACTCATACCGTGGTAAAAGTAACATTTAAGTATCGCCACACGTGGAGCCCATTTGAATACTGATAGTAAGACCTACTACATCATTATCACTATTTCCATCTCTCAACAGAACATCCGTACAATAATAACTGTTCAGGTTTCAACTTCTCATTGTTTCATTTCCAGCTACCTGAATATTAACGTGTTAGCAGCCATAAAACGTTTATTGTTATTTGGTATGGTTTGTGCGATGGACCGAATTCGGCAATGGTTTATTGGTGGACGAGGTAGGTAGGCATATTTTGATTGTCGGTTGTTGAATAAATAGGCCTTTTGAATTGTAGGGTGAATGGTTAAAACCAGTATAAAGGTACCAATCCGTACCCGACCGCAAGAGGCAACTGCAGGTGACGTGTCGCCGCGACAAGACTGGCTTACATGAATTTCTATGAAATACCTGTCGTCAATCGTCTATTATTTATATAGGATTACAAAGTTACTTATGCAGTTCGTATATCTAGAACACGGGACTGAAATTGCAGTATATTTTAATTTGTATCTAGTGTTCCTATCTCATAGAATATAAAGGTAGGCACAATCAGTCTCTTCGAAGGTTACTTGCAAAATGGTCAACAAATATTTGAATTAGTTGTCATTAATCTGCATTGAAATTGAATGAAGAAGCAATAATAATAATAATTAGGTATAACAACCTTTGGGATCTACCTACGATGCCACAAATAGACACACAAATCCACACGTTTTATTAAATTGATGTAGGTTCAGTATCAGTATCGGGGTTGGCTACCTACAAAAAGAAATGAGATCCCATCAAAAACGTAACATGTAAAAAATTCAAGTCTCGCAACGCAGTTCTTCTACTCCAAAAAGTTGTGAGATCTAATGTAAAACCAAGTCTGTTAATTTATTCAGAAGACCAGACGGGATGACCATAATGCCTTGGAACGTGGGTAGGCCTTTGGTGTGGGATGCAACGTGTGTCGACACCCTTGCGCCATCCCATCTTCCTAGCACGGCGGGCTGTGCTGGGGCTACTGCTGCAGGTGTGGAAAACCTTAAACGGCGCAAATACTTCAATCTTATTGGGACTTATATGTTTGAGCCGTTTGGGGTTGAAACACTAGGGCCATGGGGTCCGAGAGCCCACTTAGTTTTTCAAGACATCGCCAAGCGGCTGGTCGACTCTTTACGTGACCAGAGGGCTGGCCTATTCTTTGGCCAAAGAATCGGCATTGCCATTCAACGTTGCAATTTTTTTTAAATATTTATTTTGTTTTTGATGGGATTTTAGTTTTCCGCGACTACCATTTACTACCTATTTTGTGGGTGTCTTATGCGGTAACCAAACAGCGAAGACATATATGTACCACATATATGTACCACATGTTTATTAAAGCATAAATTAGTTGAAGTATTTTGTCATGCAGAATTAACGATCTCTTAAAAGCGAAAAAGAAAATAATAGTTACGTACGTCTTCTGTTGTCAATAAGAGGAGATCATTAGTTTTAGGTCTGAATTGTAAAAGATAATTATGGTCATTTAAAACGTGACTACCGAGATGACGTCTAATAGTGAAGTATAGAAGAAATAGATATGTTGCACCGACCGCAAATAAATGATGATTCAAAAGCAAATAAATTTCTTAATTTTTAGAAGATAACCGAGATATTTCCGACTATAACGATTTTTTCATTTTTGTTTCAGAATCTTCCACCATGATCGGGAAGGTGTTAATTTTCTTCGCATCAGTATCAGCCCTGAATATTGGTAAGTCACATACAAGTTTAATAATTTAATTTATGAATACATATGTACAGTCGAACAAGCTATTAGGTATACAGGCAGCTAACTAGCTAACAAACAACTTTTACTTTTAAAAGATGTTGTGAATGTGCTGAGTAGGCAATCCTTTTATATCATTTCGCTGAAAATTTTAATACACACAACAATAAAAATTGGCACTTTATTTTTGCTTGTAGGTATACCTAATAGCTTTGTTTTTCTGTACATAAAAGCCAATAGTGGAGCCAAATATAAATCCAAGTATATATGTATAAATACAAGTATATATATTTTATTTATAAAGCTAATAGTAGAGTGGCGGCATCTACATCGCCAGATGAGAACTATGTATCACACTGACATCACGCAAAATCCTGCATCGCGCAAGCAGAGATTATCACGCTACTGGTATATATACAACGTCCCGACATCAATCGTCGGGCAGTAGCCCGCCAGACACAACACCCGTCTGGACGGAGGATCTTCCCTTTTCTATAGAGGATGAGTGATCTTTACACCCTGTTCCTCATATCTGTATAGTACGCGAAGACGGGGGGTTAGTGCAATATTTACTATGCTATGGTTTACTAGGTACTGATATTATTATAAATGAGAAAATTACTCTGTATGCCTGTTACCTTTTCACTCCTTTAAGGCTGAAAAGGGGGACCTGGGTACGTAGGTACTGGGGACGTCGGATGCTGTTTATCTCGGTAGAAGGTCCCCGTGAGATAAATTTCTACCTTTACTCGAGCGAAGACGCGCGCAAAAGCTAGTCACCTTAAATTAAATTGGAACAATGGTAATGGTTCGTTATTCTTTCCAAACATTTTTTTTTTTTATCTGCCACATCAGGTAATTCCTTACCCCCAGAACAATGAGCAGGTAAATATACCTATATTTATTCACAAAATAATTTCCATAACAGCCCAGTTCTGGAATGACAGCGTTTCAATTTTGCAGCCAGTTCAAAGTTTTAATTATGCCACGAGATTAATTTTGGATCAAGTTTGGCGCTCCCATTTGTGTTTGGTGCTTTTCACAAAGCTTCATTTTAAATGATTTTTCGTACATATTAACGTCATGTGCAAATACACGTACAATTGGTTAATTTTTTTGAATAAGCATTTACCAAAAGTTATTCTGTACTTTAGCTGTTTTACCTGCTTCGTTAAACCTATTTTAACAGGTTGTATAGCAAAAACAAAGGTTTGCAGAATTGGTCCTTAGAGACTAATTCTTTTTGGCCGTACCTACTGCGAGAGATTTATTTAGCGTAGCCTAAAATGGATCTTTAAACGCTGAATTTTTATTGTACTAAGTTGTTCAAAGAAAAAAAAATGGTTTAAAAATTTGTAAAACTAGGAGATAATACCAAGAGGATTAGTAGTTATTATTGTCTACTGTCAAGTAATGTGGTATTAATGTTGATTGTTGCAATATATATAATAGGGACATGCATTGTCTGTATTATGATGAAAATGACAAAAATAAAGATACATTTGCCCTCAACAATAATTTATATCATCTAAGCAAATAATAAAAATAACTTACAACAAACAGAAGTTGCATTTCAAAACAGTAGGACCATCACCACGAAACCGACAAACTTTCTCGCAATCATAACGAACTCAATTAGGCGAAGTAAGAAAGACAAACAGTTTTCACTTCCCTTAGCAAGCGAGAGACAAAACGGAAAACATGGCGGCTTTGGCTTAAGAATACAAAGGCTTAACCGCTTGTCATCTCTTGCAAATTGTAACGGTTAACCGGAAGAGGCTTTTATGCTTTCTGAGTGATGAGTTAGGAGTCGCAGTTACAGAAGATTGTTATGGAATCAAAGCTTAATTTTGTTTAAACGTTTAGTTTAGTTGTAATGCTCAAAATCTCTTATGTATACTTAAAAGTAGTTGATGGTCTGTGTATTTGTGTAGTAATTCTAAAATGCTTGATACAGTTTGATGTGAATTTTTTCCCATCGTTAGGAGATTCGACAGCATTCTTTAGGATGGTGTTTGCATAGAATACATATTGCCTTTTGTATTTCATACGCGTCGCTAGTTTTCATAATCATTATTGAGATTCAAAAATAAAAAAAATCTTATTTCATATACGGTGGTTTTAAACTTCTTTTGGTCACCTTATAATTCCTAGAAAAAGCAATTCAAAAATCAAGCAATTTCTAATTGCAGTATTTTATCCTTCACTATAAGACAAGGTTGTTAAGTATATTGTACTCTTACCTCAATAGTCACCTTTCACAATACCTAAGAGGAAAACCAATAACTATGATACTAATACTATAAAGGATTCAAAGCTTCCATCCACTCCGATGCAATTGTATTAACCTAATTAATTTAAATTGCATTGAAATTGAGAAGGTATTAATGATAGTATGAATGCCCATTTCAGAATTCAATTTCGAATTATACTATCACATTTGATTCAATGTGATGAATTCCGATATTAACTACAAACCTCCTAAGGTTTGTGGTTACATTAAACTAGCACTTTGCCAGCGACTTTTTACACCTAATATTCCCTATTCCTTAGGCTTATTTCTTGTCTTCATCTAAAAGGAATCATCTGTGCACAATTTCAGCTTTCTAGGTCCAAAGGTGTGGGCATGAAGAGGCAGTCAGTGAGTAATGCGGGACTTTTCATTCTTTAAGATTTGAATCGTATTCATTGTTATGAAGTACAGTGTAGTCTCTTTTTAACCGACTTCCCAAAAAGGAAGTTGTATTTGGACCGGTTGTATTTTTTTTTTATGTACACAACACTACAACACACAACTCCGTCGTTTATGAACCGATTTTGAAAATTCTTTTTTATTTGAATTTTGATAAAAATGGGACCAATCAAGAAGTATATTCTACTTCTTGATTGGTCCCATTTTTATCAAAATTCAGTTCTGATGATGGAATCCATGAGGAATTTAGGGAACTCCTCAAATATTATAGACATACGCAAAGCGATATTGATATTTTCAGCAACAAGTTAAGCATTTGCATACAGAAAGTATCAATTGGTGAAGTGGAATTGATGAAGAAGACCACAGATGGCCACTGGAACTACTCAATGATAAGTATTTCACGGGTGGCAATAAGATATCTCGATTAAGATAGTTAAGCGACTATGAAGCACATTTAAATAAATAGTTCTGATGACAATCAAACTGATCTGAAGATGAAGCCGGAAGGACGACACCGGAACTCCGTCATAAAACAATGTATCCTAGTCGTGTTTGGGCTTATTGGAATTGCCATGAGATGTACTCTGACTATAAATGATTTTAATGGTTATATCCCGACATCAAATTGCGCTACTTGAGTCGTATGTTATGTGTGGCCTTGATTTTCAGAAGACAGATTTCGTAGCCTCGTTATTTCCGTCAATGATGTGTCGCCGTGTGGTCGCTTTAATAATTTGTTGGCGTCTAAATCTGATAAAACTGTGCCTTCCAAACTTCTGAAACAACTAAGCGCGACGTATATTTGCCCTTTTGCAAAGTTTCTTTTTTGCCAAGGTCGACCGCAGCTCTTTCGAGGGTGGTACCTTGTAATTTATGGACTGTGACCGCCCAGCTTAATATAAGGGCATACGACGCTTCACATCTCCGTAACCCCATGCCGCCTGGAACCTAGTGCTTATTGGTGGTATGGGCATCACTTTGAAAACTTTAAATTCAAATTCAAATTCAAAATATTTTATTTCACATAAACCTATAAGGGCACTTATGAAACGTCAGAAGCTAGATGCACGGTTCCAATTGGTCGTTTCCTATGGAGAAGAGCCGGCAAGAAACTCCATGGTTACTCTTTTAAAAATAAATGGTATTTACAATGCTTTCAAATTACAGAGTTAATAGGTATGAGAGGACAGTGTAGGCCTATCAACAAGTACCAGGTACTTAGCAAGATAGAAAATGGTCGATAGATCTACAGTCTGTTAAGCCTACAACGTTCTCACATTCACAAATTCTAAAAGAAAAGAATCTATATAAAAGCAAAATCAAATAATAAAAATAAAAAGCTATTTAAACCAAATGACATAATTGCCACTACAGCTGTATGTAACAATACTTATTTGTTATAAATATATATATATATATATATATATAATATTTTAGGTATGTAATGTCAAATAACGAAGAGATTATGTCAAGGTAGTATGTAAAAGAAAAAAGGTAAAATAAAATAAAATAATCATCGTAATTTGGGAGCCGTTAATAGATATTTACATAGTTATGCCGTTAATGAGGTACCAGGGAAGCCACATGTGCAGAAGGAATTATTGCCAAACTTCCTTGTCTTCAACGTAGTCTTTAATCTTATAATATGCTTTTTTGATAAGGACACGTTTGATGTGGGTTTTGAACTTTCCATCGCTAAGTTCTGTAATCGTCTTTGGCAACTTGTTATAAAATCGAATACTGTTTATTACAAATGACTTACTAGTTTTAGTTAATCTAAATTTGGGTATCACAATTTCATGTTTACTACGTGTATTTATATTATGGAAATCGCTTCTTATTTTGAAAAGTCCCAAGTTTTTGCGAACATACAAAATACTTTCTAAGATATAAAGAGAAGGCTGCGTTAGTATATCAATTTCTTTGAATTTATTTCTAAGGGACTCGCGGGGACCCATTTTATAGATAGAATTAATTAGCATATCTACGAAACGATTGCAATGAAACAAAAAGTAAATGTTATATCGTGCTTATATTCTATTTCCAATTTTAATAGGACTGTAATTAAACTTCAAAAATGTATTTTTCTGTTAAATTGTATGTAAAAAAATGTATTCATTAATACCATTTTGGGTCAATAGATGTCACAGAGATACAAAAAAATAATTTACTCCCTTTCTACACTTTCAAGCCAGTTTTGAAAAATGTTTGATTCCATCTTTATTATTACCTACATAAGTTTTTACCACGTTTTCTAAACCAAATGAATAAGATCCTTCATACAAAAAAAAAAATCCAACCTTTGTCACCTACAAAAGGGTTAATTTAAATCATTCCACTTTGCCCCACCAAGTCGCTCCACTGGTGGGGCAAATGCATTCTGCCCCATGGCACAGATTCTTCCCTACTAGGGTTGGCGCCTTAGAATTTGTGTATTTTGTATTTCCAAGCAAATATAAAATACGAGCATACCTACCTACACATTTCTAAGGTGCCAACCCTAGTGGGGCAGAATCCATCAAGATTTTAGACTAGTGGAATTTACTCCACCAAATCGAACTAGTGGGGCAGATTCCACTGAAAAATTTTTGGGCATTTCTCCTTGCCCCACCAGCGGGGCGGCCTGGTGCGGGAAAGTGGAATGATTCGATATTTTTTTTTAAATCTTTTGTTATGTTTATTAGTATATTCGAATGGTATACGAATTTGTGTGGGATAGATACCACAACTGAAAAGAGAAAAATAATAAACAAAACAAAAACCACCGAATTCCACAAAAATACACTTAAAAGTGAAAAATAACTTTATTTCGGAAGTCGGTGGCATGGATGGTCTTTTACGCAAACTAAATAAGAAATTACGTATGTAAGACTTTTTGTTATTTTTATCTTTAAGGTAAATAATATTTTGCGGGAAAGTCCGAAAGGGATCCCGTGGCCCCTGGCAACGTACAGGCAACGGAAGGAACACGGGTGGGTTTTAGTCAGTAAGAGTCTGACACGCCCTCCCGCTCCGCTCAGAGCGGGAGAAGTTATTTAATAATTTCCCACCCAAAAAAAAAAAAAAGGTAAGTAATATTTAAGTAAACTAGGTATACAAATAATGAATTAGGTAATTAAATTTTATCATTATTTCAAGATGTTCTAATGTTAACTATTATTAAGAATTTTAATGTCCTATATTTACCATGTGACCATGTACCAAGTGAGCTCATGCCGCCTGTGATAAAAGATTCAAATTCAAAATATTTTATTTCACATAAACCTACAAGGGCACTTATGAAACGTCAGAAACTAGGTGCACGGTTCCAATTGGTCGTTTCCTATGGAGAAGAGCCGGCAAGAAACTCCACGGTTACTCTTTTAAAAGTAAATAGTATTTACAATGTTTTTAAATTACAGTCTTAATAGGTATGAGCGGACAGTGTAGGCCTATCAACAAGTACCAGGTACTTAGCAAGATAGAAAATGGTCGTCAGATCTATAGTCTGTTAAGCCTACAACGTTCTCACATTCACAAAATCTAAAAGAAAAGAATTTATATAAAAGCAAAATAAAATAATAAAAATTAAAACCTATTTAAACCAAATGACATGATTGCCACTACAGCTGTAACAAATCTAATTTAATTTAGTTTATCCTAGTACTCCATTTAACATAATAATACCTTTGTAAATTATTTTTAAGATTTTTGTAGATGTATTAGATTGTATTAGATGTTAATATTTTACCAATTTTAATACTGAAGAAATCATTATCATTGTCATCGTCTGAGGGATGATATTATGTAACAAAGAAGAATGATAGCGTGACGGTTGACCGAGAAGAATGAAAGAAGAAAACGTGTTGCACTGACCCTACGTAACATGAGACAAGAGCAGGCAGAGAGATGATGATATTCTCATTTTGCATCTTCTTCTATCGCATCGGCAAAAACTAAACCTATATGAAAATAGCTTAAGCCGTAGTGAAAACAAAAGCCAGTTCGCAAGATGGTAGCGGGGCTAACTGCCCAGCCTGTTCCTTTTCCTGTTCTTGTTTTAAAAAAATCAAATTTAACGGACCAATAAACGTACATTTAACGGACGTTTTGATTTTTAACGGACTGTAGGCAAATACGTGAATGCAAATTTTCTACGTATCTGTTAAGCTGGTTTTTCGTGAATATATAAAATGAAAACTGTTTATAAACTCTTTATGTACATATTTTTTGTAGCGTTTATTTCAGAGAAATCAGTGATTATTGTTTTAATCTAACTGCTTTATGCACATATTTTAATCGTGTTTATTCCTGTAAAATCATTTATTTTCTGTTATAAAATCACTGCTAAAATAGGGTAAATAATTTCATGAAACCTATCTATTTAATTATTACCTTGCATTGTAAAACATTTTAAAAGAGTAACGGTGGAGTTTCTTGCCCATTCTTCTCCATACGAAAACTACCTTTTGGAAGGGGCAACTAGAATCAATTTTTTTTTTTTTTTTAATTTTTGACGTTCAAAAGTGCCTTATACGGGCCTACTTGAAATAAATGATTTGACTTTGACTTTGACTTTATCAAACTGAACCTTATACTGAACAAATCTTGCCAAAACTTATAAAAGAGAGCAATCTCTCTTATAAGTTTTTGCAAGTTTTGTTCACCTATTGTTTCAAGTAATTTTATTTGTAGCTAGAGAGTCACTCTTTTTCAAATTATTTTATGAACTTTCAGCGAACTACACAAACATTATTTTGCAAAACAACATTCTTGATCGTAAATTGAATTTGGATTTCAATTTGGGGCCGTCGAGACAACAATTGTTGGTGATTTGTTGCGAGTAAGACAAATTGTGGACAAAGTAATAGAAAATGAAAAATTTTATTGTAGTTTAGCACTTATTACCTCTTTGTTAACTCATGGAGAAGAAAAATAAATGGAAAGCATGTTTTGATGGATCTCAAAGTTCATAGTCAAAATTATACCTACTCATATTTTAATGTGAAAGTAAAACTACTTTAATATTAAACAGGAATACTAATTATAAAGAGAATCTTATGATACCTACTTTAAATACATAATTAAAATCATCCATTTCCATCTTAGTCAAAAGACGACGAAAGACTATTTTGGAAGAAAAAGCGACCGCTGAATCACCGATATATTTATTTACGAATAATTTATATTCATAAAGATCGGGGATTAAAGATAAGATCAGCAAAAACAAAAAAACCAAAATTAAATACAATTTAAAACAAAATACAAATCGACAACCTCAATTATTATCACAACATAATTTGCCGACAAAACAAATTATAACCAGCATAATGACGGATAGAGAGATACGTCAAAATGAGAATGTTTTTTTTTTTTTTATAAACAAAAACCCCGGCTTTGTTTACAACGATACTCATAAACGCATCGGTCTGTAGAAATTTTAATGAGTCCACCACTACACTTTGCGGTATTTTTTCCGTACAATATTATCATTGCAATGGTGAAGTAGAGAATATTGCTATATTTTCGTTCAACCCTTTGATGTGCGCGTTTGTGGGAGGCGCGGGATTAATAAATCCTTTGAAGTTCTTCGGGTTATGAAATTTAGTTCTGTTTACGTTGTGTTTTAATTAATGGTATTTATTCTGCTGAGCATTATATTTGACTAGATTAATACCTTCTGCAATCTTTTATCAACACGTGTAGTGAGATTGAGACGGTGTAAAGCAATCAAACCAGATTTTAGAAGGACTATTGTTTAGAACCCTCAGTTCAATCTAGTTAACGGCACTTATTTATTTTATCTTTCGTATGTTATCGATGTGAAAAGAAACAGTTCTCATTCGTTTTAGGAACAGCAGCATAGCTGTTTTCGATTAAAAAAGAAATATATCTTAATCCCATGAAATGAACAATACAAAATTGATAATTATATTTATTTGTTTACAACTAACATTTTTTTTTTTTTACAGATGGGAACCCGATACAACAATTTAGTCATAATTTCCACACTCAGAGACATCAGCCATTAAATCATATATCACCTCCAACAAACATGAAATGTTTTTAAATAGTCATATTTTAACTGACAGGGTTCAAATTATATGAAACACCAAAACAGAAACAGAATGACTAAAACAAACTAGATATCAAATAATAATGCTTTATACTCAACAAAAATAAATCCTTTAGCACTTTATTAAATTGATTCCTATTGACCTTGTAAAAGCTGTATATATGTATAAACTCTTCTTATTTGAACCATCGCATTATGCCACTTACAACAACACAAAAACCAGCAATCTATATCCAATCAACACCAAAAGCCTCTCCCCTTTTCCTCAACCCAGTCTCATTAGTTATGTATCAAATACACATACACATAATACATAATTATATATTATGTATCATCACATAGTAACTCTTTGTACTTAAACATAATGTCGAAATAATCTTTCCACAAATCCTTTTGAGGTTCAAAAATTGGTTTTGGTAAATTTCGACTTTGTTATGTATTATCATCAACGAGGAGATAATTTTGTGTTATAATGTTATTATTATTATGGAATTATGTGGAGCATCCCACGTTGTTGCTTTCAAGTTGTTGGTACATAATATTAAAGATTTATTCAGATGGCTTTTGAACGAAGATTTACGCGAAAGTAATGTTTTTTTGCTCGCCAATTATTGTTAACTTTTGGCAATGATACCATTGATAAAATTGTGAATATTTTATTAAAATATGTATTATTAAATACGGTGCAGTGGTGTCCATTCAACCTGTCCAGCAGTAGATTACAATGCTGAGTTCATTGATCGATCCAAAATATGGAAGGTGATATAGGTACAGTCAGCCTTAAAAAGATGTTTACTTAGATAAGAATTAATTTCCATAATACGGTATGAATCTGTAGCCACAAAAAATACTACACATTGGGTACTTAATTGTAGCTACACATTTATACAGTATTATGGAACACAGAATTATGGAACACAGTATCATGGAACACGGTATTATGGAACACAGTATTATGGAACACAGTATTATGGAACACAGTATTATGGAACACAGTATTATGGAACACAGTATTATGGGACACAGTATTATGGGACACAGTATTATGAAACACAGTATTATGGAACACAGTATTATGGAACACAGTATTATGGAACTGAAATTATAGACGATCAAATGAATTATTGTTGATTTGGCCAATCATATATTTAAGGGTTACTATATGTACATACCTACTTATCCAATTAGCCTTTGACGCATAAATTCCAATAATCATAGTCTATGTAATTATCTTTGTGTACGTAATGACAATAGTACTATGTAGATTATACTCAATCCGATTGACGCTCAAACACATTCCATTGATTATTCATCTCTACTTACATAGATACTATCTCATAAACGGCTTATTGGTGATTCGCCTGAATTTACTCGCCCAACTATCTGTCCTTCATGTTGTTCAGTGGTTTAAGTTGTGAAAAGATAACAGAAAGACAGACAGAGGACTAGTATATAACTGTGAATCTTATGCATTAATAATCATATAGGTAATTATGCTAGTATAGCCCAAACAAAACACTTGAATATAGTTAGTTTTTTTTTTGGATGGGAAATTATTAAATAATTTCTGCCGCTCTGGGTGGAGCGGGAGGGCGTGTCAGACTCTTACTGACTAAAACCCACCCGTGTTCCTTACGTTGCCTGTACGTTGCCAGGGGCCACGGTATCCCTTTCGGACTTTCCCGCAACCCCGGCAGGGTTAGTATTATTATCACAGGCAAAGAGTTCAGTAAAGCAGAACTGTCAAGTAAAACCACGACGACAATTTTTAATGAAGACTTCTTATAATAATCGGTAGATAACACAACTCTTTCTATAACGGACAGTCATTTAATGGAACCAAGTAAAACATCATACACAGGTGGTTCTAAAAACGCGTTATTATATTTCCCTCTATATGATAAAATGCTAGTCATTTTTCACGTCAATTCCTTCATACGTTTCTTACGGCGAGAGACGCTGATGTATGAAGACGATATATTTCAGTAACATCCTGTATACGGGCCTTAATCGAATACAAATAGACGAAATTTGTTCCGGAATTTCCAATTGGGTGTGTGATTAAAGACATAATGCTTATTCCAATCTTACTTATATTTGATTTTAAATGAAAGTCTTACATAAATGACAAATCTACAAGAATTAAAAAAAAGCTTCTACGACTCACATTACTGAAGTTAGACGCACCCTGGGTCCAAACTCAAACTCAAAGTATTTATTTCAATTAAACCAGGCACCTTTGAATTGTCAAGGGGTCAGTCAATCAGAAATATGAAGCTAGTTGCCCATTCCAAAGCGTAGGTTCCTATGGAGAAGAACGGGCAAGAAATTCCACGGACACTCTTTTATATCATAATATTGTTACAAAAATATAAGTCTGAAACCAATCCTTTTGGTGGGTCAAGCTTTAAACTATAGCACCTTGTATACGATGCTAATTACGCCCGGTGTACCTTGGGCAGTCAGTCACACTGCCAAACTTACTGACTGACTAATCTTTTCATTTCAACATTAGCATATCGCATGGGAAAGTATTACCGAGATTAAAATACCCTATGTGTTAATCCTGGTTATATGTGTGCCGTTTTTGGGTCAATCTGGATGTTCAAAAACGGCATCCAGACAAACAGATATACGGACAAAAATTCTAAGTTACTACTTTATTTTATTTCAACATTAGCTGCTTTTTGTTGCGCACCAGAAAATAGTTATAAACTATATGTGTGCCGTTTTTGGGTCAATCTGGATATGTTCCAGATTGCCCCAAAAACGGCATCCAGACAAACAGATATACGGACAAAAATACTAAGTTACTACTTTATTTTATTTTAACATTAGCTGCTTTCTCTCGCGCACCAGAAAATATTCCATCGTTTTTTTCGAGAGAGTAGCATTTGTTTACCAGGAATCGCGTGGCAGTTTATTGTAAAAATACCCTCCTACTTACCTTGTAAAAATACCTAAAGACCTTGAGCTGATTAGCTGTAGGCTGGCAATTTAGTGGGCTATGTATTGCACAATAGCAGAACAGTTATGAACAGAAACAACTGAGGTTTAAAAGTTGTTACAATCCGAATTGTTGCCATATATCTCTTGTGTTGACAAATAGTTGAGAGAAGTCTTGGTAGACGATGATGGGGTGTTAAAAAACCCCAAATCTATTTAGGCAAAGTCAGTCATCAACAAAATCTAGTTACTAGTTAATACTCGACTGATCATGCACTCAACCGAACTACGTAACAACCATTTCTAAAAATACAAAAAATTCAATATTCAAAAGTCATTTATTCAAACTAAGCTGTGAATCAGCACTTTTCGAACGTCAAAATTACATACGTCCCCCAAAACGCCCACCCTTCACCACTTCCTAGTGCTTTAGCTGGGAAGAAGAAGTGGCGCAACAAACTCCCCAGCAGCTCAGCTGTCTGTTCAGTTAGAAAAAAAATATTCTATATAATAGTATGCAAAATAATTTATATTATAAATTAATAGCCATAATATATGACAGCTAGCACATACCAATATACCAACCAAAACGAGAACGAATAAAAATAACTAAACGAAAACAATATCTAAATAAAAGCCTCCAGGCATAAAGGGCGTGCCCGCTTACATATAGCTGTAACAAGAAGTTATAATTGATAAACTAGGACCATCGAGGTAAAATAAATAATTGTCAACGTCGCTAGCTAACCACATATTGCAATACAACTCATAAAAAAAAACATTGTAATGAGTAGATTATGTTAACGATAAATTAAAATAAATAGACTTGTAAAGTAACATTATAAACAATTATATAAAAGCCAACTAGACACTTTGAAAGTGGCAGAATTAATTATTTAGTCTAATTGGTAGCATACATGCTACTGACAATCCTGCCCATGTTATGTATTGATCTAAATACCTTAAGCTAATTAGCTGTAGGTTGGCAATTTAGTTGGTTAAGTGTTGGGTACCTAAGTATTTAAAAGATAGTAGATATGTCAGATATGTTTTGATAATTCTGAGTTTCTTCTCTCATTTCTAAAACCACCCGTGAGCAAGCGTAGTGATTAATATTCGATTGTTCTCGTTTGTCCTGCGGTAGTGGGACCATTAAAGACTAGTATTTTATATCAGGATAGATACGATTATTACCCTAAAAAAGATTAGGACTATTTCTCAAGAAGATCTGTTAGTACTAAAACCAAATACACATTGAACATCTTTATACCATAAATAAGAACCAAATACTTCACAAAAAGCGCTCAATAATAAAACAGCATTTTCAATGAGTCTCACCTTCAAGTAGCCGAAAAAACATTACGCCCAAAAAAACACATTGAC
Source organism: Xanthia icteritia (assembly GCA_949128155.2). Classification (NCBI taxonomy): domain Eukaryota; kingdom Metazoa; phylum Arthropoda; class Insecta; order Lepidoptera; family Noctuidae; genus Xanthia; species Xanthia icteritia. Next base: position 14,465,182 of record OX421953.2, read on the forward strand.
ACACTCATACGCAATTCATTAAAACATTCAAATCCATTCCGTTTTATGTAAGATAGCATACGGAAACCATTTGAGCTAAAAAGCGCTGTTCGTTTGTGCAGCAACTTGTTTTTATTACACATCGTAAAAGAATCTCTCTTAGCCAGTGATAAAAGCGCAGTAGGCAAAGATTGGAAGACCCAGAGGCGATGTTCTTTTGTTTTCGAGTGGGTGCCGCGTCATCGTCATTTGCCTAGCCTTTTCCCAACTATGTTGGCGTCCAGTCTAACAAGATGTAGCTGAATACCAGTATTTTTCATGTAGCGACTGCCTATATGGCCTTCACAACCCAGTGTGTGCTGCTTGAGCGAGTGTGAAATTATGTGCATCATGTGAAACGAATATTGAAATTCGTTGAGCAACAGTAATTTAATATTTTTTTCTTTATTTACGCAACCAACAGCGTGTACATATAGCATGTTACAGAGTACGTGTGTATATCAAGGATAAGTATAAAACATGCGAACGGACTACTTAGAAATATATAAATTAAAAGGTGCAATGTTAATGTAATATAATAATTGCTTAATTTTATTCTATTAATGAACAGTTAGTTTTTGTTCTTTTTGTTATAGTGCCTCTCTAACTAGCGAAGGTTGGCAGACAGCTTGGCATGTTTGCTTTGTTTTAGCTAGTTTGCTGGGTATATCTATAGAGGGCGTCACCGTAACCCGAAGTTCACTTGTCCCAAGAAAGTTTACCCGAATGATCGTTTGACCGATGAACGTTTGGTCGAAAGAACGATTCCCCGATGAACTTTTGACTGAAAAATAGGCTTGCTTTACAAGAAAGTTCGGAACTTTTTAGGATAAAATATTCACAATGTCATGTGCCTATGATAATTATGGTATACTAAATAACAAAGGAATATCAGGTTTATTAGGTAGGTAATTCACTTCAATACCAATAATTAAGAATGCATGCAACCAGCTCCTCACCTAAAAACACGATCTCCCTACCTCCACAATTTACACGCCTCACCGAGGCATGTTCCACATAGGCACAATACACCACAACCACTACTCTATGCCCCGAATGACGTCACTTCATGCATTTTAATGAACACAGAGCATCGTCCGTATGCAAACAGACTGAATACGTTGCCCTACTGTTTTGTGTAGTGGGAAACTTTTTTACTCTGTAAGTTTTTTTTCGGTAGCGAGTACGAATTTGAATAGGAGAGATTCAGACCCTTATTGACGTGTCAGTGCACAACGCACTGAGGGTTCTTATTTATAGTGTACTAGTTTTATTTTAATGGTCTGAGGAAGCCGTAGTTTGTTTTCGCATCGGTGTCGTAATTATGTAAATAAGGCTGTAAGTTTTTTTTTCTATTCAGGTGTTGATTTCCTACTTATTGTAAAGGTATGCTTGGGCTAAGAGGCTATTAATGTTACAAGAAATGTGCTTTAAATAAACTCTACCTCTACTCTCATTAATTACAATCTCATCAAGTGTTTTTGTATATATACGTACGATTACAAAAGACAGCCACTGACTGACATGCTCATCCTTCATCTTTGACTTTCTCTGAACAAATTGGCAGAAACACTTCTTTTGTCATGTTAATTTGGATCTCTTCAAGTTACAGTTCTGGGTACTTTTGGAAAATGTGTATGTCTGTTATTCTTAGAGACAGACCGAATTTCATTTTTAATTTTAAGCAAAAATATTTTTTTTGGGCATTTTCGTAAAAAAGAGGGTTTTCAGTGGTGACAAAATTTGTCGTTAAAACAATAACTGAGAGAATGTAAAACTTACCTATTTTCGTATTTATTATGTGACCATTAATTATTACTTATGCCTTTGAGAAAGTATTTATAGAACTTTAATATTTTCTTAATAGCCTGAGGCTTATCTTTAAGTGTAAGAATGACATTCGCGCCTTTTTTTTTTTGGTTGGGTAATTATCAAATAAATTCTCCCACTCTGGGCGGAGCGGGAGAGCGTGTCAGACTCTTACTGACTAAAACCCACCCGCGTTCCTTCAGTTGCCTGTACGTTGCCAGGGGCCACGGTATCCCTTTCAGACTTTCCCGCAATCCCGGAAGGCATCGGTCCTATCGGACCCCTTCAGTTGTGCTGACATCTCTTTGAGGCGCGCGTATAATTTCAACATGAATGATGTAACCAATTTTTTTGTATCAATTTTTTTATTTCAAAGAGTGTCCGTGGAGTTTCTTGCCCGTTCTCCATAGGTACCTACTATGCTTTGGAATGGGCAACTCGCTTCATATTTCTGACTGACCGACTCTTTGAAAATTCAAAAGTGCCTGTAAATGGTTTAATTGGAATAAATTCTTTGAGTTTGAGTTGAGTGTTGAACTTCTATGTTTACGTAAGTTTTATTTATTTATTTATTTATTAATAGGAGAACCAACAGCTAAAACAAATGAATAACAGTTGATTAAGAAACATAAAGCCAATTACAGGTTCTCACGGGTAAAAACAGAAAAAATAGCAGAAAGCTTATGATCACTAACAAGCACGATTAAAAAGATTATTTCGTACTTTTTAGTTCATTAAAAGCTTGTTCTTTAAAAGATTTCTACCAATATTTTATGTTGTACTTTTTAGCATTAAAATTTGTTTATATATCTGTTCCATCACCTTCACTTGTAATTCCTGCTCCATCATCAGACCCTGAGCACCATCTTGGAAGATAGTTCGTATCAAGAAAAAACCATCGAGTTCTAATTCAACGACGCTATCTTAATAAGTTGAGGAGTTCCTATCGCTCCATCATCAGATCAGCTCCATGGTATTATATTTTTGCGTTGTCACCGTAGTTACATAAGTATGCCAAATTTCAGTTTAATCGAATGCCAAAAAGTGCTTGAAAAATGGATGACAATGGGAGTAACTGGAAACACTATACTCACGAAGCAAGCTAATATAAAGTTTTTTTTTTTTGGATGGAAAGAAGAAAGAAAGAAAGAAAAAGAAAGAAAATACGTTTATTCTGCACAAACAAAACGCACATTTAAATAAAATAAAAACACAAAATACACAAATACAAAAGTAGCCAAAAGCCTCGTATTCAGCCAAGAAACAAACTTGGATGGGAAATTGTCAAATAACTTCTCCCGCTCTGGGTGGAGCAGGAAGGCGTGTCAGACTATTTCTGACTAAAACCCACCCGTGTTCCTTCCGTTGCCTGTACGTTGCCAGGGGCCACGGTATCCCTTTCGGACTTTCCCGCAGCAAATATAAAGCTTGTTATTACTTTAGATCATAAATCATTTGTTTTACGTGCGTCAATCCTTGTGAATGTCCTCGGTCCTGTGGTTGCTTATTGACTAAAACTACAAGGGGTTCCCCTATATATTTGCCAAGTTACTTAAACAATTTTACCTTCAAAGCGTTTGTCCACCGCGATCGTCACGTTCAAATAATCTCGTTTCTCTTCTTAATCACCGAGAAACGAGATTATTCTAACCGAACAAAAGTTTTGGTAAAGACGATCGCTTGTCCACCGCGACCGAACTCGGCAGTCAGAGGTCCTAGTGTGCCCTTCATTGACCGGCCTTCACTGGTGAAGGGCCAATCGGGGCGCCGAACGCGGTCGATACGTAAAGTTGAGATGGTAAAAATAAACTCACACTAAGGGCCTCTGTATGTTATGATAGACAAAACAAAAGCCGGGCGAACGTCCGGTGCGACGGCAATGTGTGGACAAGATAAAACGTGTTTTGTATTGCTGGCATATCGGGCCGTCACAGTTTCGGGTTGAGTTGAGACGTGCGTTGGATACGCAGCCATAGTAAATGTGTCTACTCGTATCACTCCTTCGGCGCCGTCATCTCGTTCTCGGTGACGGCTGCGATTGACAAGCGTAGTTAGGCCGTTTGTCCACCACCACCGCAGACAGCTAGAATATAACTCGGCCCAAGATTGTGACGAGCCGTTCAAACATTTATTTTATTGGATGTAAAATGTTCTATGTAAAATCCTCAAAACCAAATCATGCAAACTTAGAGACACCTCACGAAAATAGCATCCAAACTTTCACTAAACAACATTGACTTAAGTAACTTAACAAAGATCCCTTTAATTCGGATTATAACAACTTTGCGTGTTACATACGACAATAAAGATTTTCTTTGGGTATTTTGAGAGTTCAGAAGAAAAAAGTTTGGAGACCTTTTAGCTACTTAGAAAAACCTGTTTCTTTAAATTATAAGTTTCGAGATCATTATGATGTTTATGAAAGTTTAAATTTTTTTTCATGTATTTATTTCGGGTTTTTGCAAATATGATCATTGTATGTCAAATCAGTAACAAAACCAAAAAAAACTTGGAAAATGTTGCATGGATTTTGTAGAACTAGGCGTCAATGCGCAATTACGTTTGACGACTAAGTGCTGATTTTACCAAAGTCATAGTGATTTTACCTATAATAAAATTGACGTCTCGACAATTTACGGGCAGATTTTTCAACAGTCAGTTGGTCAATAAATATCGCTATAAAATTTGATATTTGTCAAATTGTAATATTTATTCCTCAGATGAAAAATCAGCCCTTAAGGAAAAACTGTCGAAAATTCATTTATTCGTAGGATAATACTTGCTTATACTAGGTATAAAAATTTGGTGGAATTCACCCTTAACATAAAAAAAAAACTAATTTACCTTCTGGAATCTTTTACAACAATTTATAAAAGAACTGACTAGAGCTCTTTAACTAAATAAATTATAAAATTAACGTCATATTCTATGATAGCAGCAAACTTCAAACATCGCCCGACAGAGACAGGTCCTATGTTTCAAGTTACTTTGGCTACATAATGTATACGTACACGGTAACAACGATCGTCAGTTTTCCAAAGCAACAATAAAAAAACACACAGCATAAAAAGATACATGCACAAAATTCTCAACTTATCCAGTATAACAACCAGGAGATAAAACCTGTATACACTCTGTTTTTTTTGTTCAGCCAAGCTCAGCATGCAAGACTAAGGTAAATCCCACTATCTATATATAATAGTATTTTGTTTGTTTGCAGATGCGTTGCTTGTCCCCAACACACATGACTTGGCCAATGTTGACGGAGTGGGTACGAAATATCGTCTTAACACGTAAGTTTGATTTTGGACCTTATTTTTAGTGCATAAAATACTATTTTGAGGAGGAAAATGCAAGAGCCCTCGGCTTCCTATTTTCTTTGCAACAAACTCTCAGTCGAATTTCAACTTTATTCATCAACGTTAAAGGTTTTATTTCATATGAGTGACAGTATCGTAACCTGTTCGTTTCTACAGAGTCAACTAAATGCCAAAATTTAAAGTTACGATCATTATTTTAAAGTTCCTTTTTGTATGACGAATAATGGAGTAGTTTTAATATTAAAATGAGAATATGAAGTGAAATAAAAAGTAATTGGGTTTCATTTGAACGATTTTGTATGAATTTAAAACGCAAGCGATATTTTTTCCGGATGAAAGGCAATTATTTCGTCACAGAGAGAATTTAATTATAGGTTTGGGATTTAATGCATAATGCATTTTAACGGTTAAAGCTTCGTACAGACTAGCGCGACGCGACAGCGCGACGCGACACCGGTTATTGTTATAACGTGAAGTTTTTTTGGAAATTGTATTGTTCGAGTCGCGTCGCGACGTCGCGTCGCGCTGGTCTGTACGAGCCTTGTGCTTGGTTAATGGCTCGTCCCCTATTACGGGGGACTTAAACATAAGTGAAATGTGGGTGTATTAGGTAGGTACACATCTGCTTATGTGTATATCACGCTATGTGTCAAAAAGTTAAATGCAACTTTTAACATATTGAAATTTGACTGGTTATAGCTTGATACTGAAAATAAAGAAACAAAGTAGAGATGGCAACCGAAAAGTCACAAAAAAAACAGCTTAACTTTGCTGAGCTAAGGCAAGTTATCTTCAAATTCCACTGTTTGCTATAGAGTTGCCCAGTTGATTGATAATCTGTCATCTCGTGTCTCGCAATTACTTTTATGGTCTGCCCTAATGTCTATTTTCTTAATTAAATCAATATATAAAAAATTCACAAGAGTAAACTTGGAATAAATAAAAATAACAGGGCTTTTCTTTTAACCCTCAAACTTTAACTTAAATTCTAGACAAAGACAAATAAAAAACTTAACACAAAGAAAACCCTTTGTTACCAGAACTTTTTGAGGATTTCCAACACTTGAAATATAAAGGAGAATGATTGTCTTGAAGTAGACTAAGTTGTTTGTCAGATAAAAACGTAATTAGTCACTTTATTTATTTAAATACTAACTTAATAATACCAAACCACTATTTATCAGCTTAAATACAAACAATCTCTCCAAATATAGATATTTTACACTACAGAAAGCAGCTATATTAAACACATGTCGCATAGTACGGAAATTCTTACAATTAGAATTAGACAATAATTTCAATGCAGTACAAAACCCCTAATCTATCTACTTAAACTTAAAATCTCACCTTGGTTTACACCCGTGAGATTTTAATAAAATACCAGGTTCTAGGAACCTGAGAAAATTAATTTATAAAACAAAATAATAATTATTTTTAATTTTATATATTTTCAGACCATTGTGTCCATTTTGTTAGTAACAATGTTCTGATAGACTAGTGTTTGTAATACTTTAAACTACCCACAACGAAACGCCCGTGGCTCTGTTCATGTGGACTTATGGTATATACTGAAACCTAGGCAGAGAACATCCATAAAGTAAGAAATAAAACGTATTGAATTATTAAGCATACAGACAGATTTACCAAGTAGCTTGTGGGTTGTGGAAGTCAAATAGGCAGTCACTCCGTGTAAAATACTGATATTCAGCGGCATCCAGCTAGACTGGAAGCCGACCATGGGCGGGAGAAAGCTGAGCAGATTATGATGAAACAGGCAGAGATTAAATCTAAGTTAATACATCGCTTTTTGCAACGTACTAATATCCGCTTTGCTAATAAACATTCGATTTTGTTGGTATTTAGTCGATTTAAATGTGCAAGAATTAGTCGATTCTTACTTTTAATAATGGCAACAATATTATACGAATCCTTAAGTGACAGCACTTAAGGATTCGTATAAAACCAACAACTCCTGTCTGTTCGTCCCTCTTTTTATATTCGCTGTGCTAGGAGACAGAAATAAAACCTTCCCTGTGTAACGTCAAGTAAAATATAAAGAACATTATTTAAATTCAAAGTTTTTGTTTTTAATTCACGTCCGTAACCTGATTTCCTATAGATTTTAAAAGTAATAAAGAAGACAAAGAAAGTAACAATAGCAGTCCGGCACTCGCCTGTGTGCTGGACGCTCAACTAGCGAGCGATCAGTGTGGGGGAACGTACTCGTATTGTTGTGAAAGAAAGCGGTAGAAATAATAATAATAATTATTATTATTTATAATTATAATAATAATAACGTGGAACGTGTGCTCGGCTATCATTGTGCCGATTGTCGTAACGGCCAATGGCCTGATGGCCGAAAGCCTCGACCAACATCTCACGAGGCTCTCATTAGGCGGTTGGATCAAGGGCCTGATTCAGTAGGCAGTACTCCTCGATACGGCTCGTATTGTGAGGAGGTTCCTGTCTCTGCAGCCCTAGCCACCGGTAGCTTGGACCCTGCTCCCGACACCGGCGGAACACTATTTTTTATATTTTTAAATGTTTTTAATTTTTTATTCTAATATTTAAAAATATAATTTATATGTAATAGTTAAATAAAGGAGATAATAATAATTATTATTATTTATTGTTCTCTCATAATTACAAACACAGTACAAAGTCAAGGTAACGCTTAATAGAGACTGGTGTCTGTTGTAGGTAAAACCTGTATTACAGATCACCAGGCTTACCCTCCATCGGACAACTCACTTATGACCATGAGAAGAAAATGTACTTCGCAGAAAATCAAGCTGGATGATCATGCTTCTTTCTCCTGAAACTTTTTTTATGATAAACTTAACCTCACAAATAGAACATCAATGTATGTAGGTACTTATGTAGGGTTTAATTTATTGAGGCGCCGATACATAATGATATTTTCACATTTACATGATCCTTCTCACGTTTCTAAGAAAAGAAAATTAACTCCTTTATACTCGGAAGGCAAAGGGAACTTCATATCATGACAGATTAGCCAGTTGACAACTTCGATAGTAAAGCTGGCTCCAAAGATATTGGTTGGGTGTCAAGTAAACCTTTAATGCATTTCGAGAACATAAAAAAGCTTTAATTCCTCACAAAATCCGCAACTAAAAAAAACACATTTCCAATAATACGCTGAAAACTATCCAGACAAACATTTAAAGCGTGCAATGGACTATAAAACAGAGCACTGAATAAAATCCTTTACGCTCGAACGCTAACACTTTTCTACAGAACGGTGCCAGCCTGTAAGCCGATTGGAAAAAGTTGCAAACTCGACTTTGCGTGGTAATAGGATTCACCCAGGTTCTAGATCAAATATTGTGATTCCTTACTCTTTGTTAAGACTTTGGATTTATTGATAGGAACTAATACAGTTTTAGAAAGACTGGGTATTTACTTCTGTTAATACAGAACCACGCCTATGTTCCTCAAATGGGTAGAGGCATACATTACTCGACTTCGGTATACATTATAGGTAGTATACCCATATTTTGCTAGTTATGATATAAGTTCCATCAAACAGGGTGCGAGCTTGCTACCATGAACTGGACACAAATTCAGACTCTGGGCTGGTACTGAAAATTGCATTATAAAAACAGAATCCCTTCAGAAACAAAACATGGAAAAAAATGCAAGTGTCGCAACGCAGTTCTTCTACCGCAAAAAGACGTGAGATCTAATGTAAAACCAAGTCTGTTAATTTAATCAGTACCAGTACTTTAATAAATATAATGACTTGGCCATCGCACGGCAACATATTCACATAAGAATTATTTACTATTTTAAAAGCGCAGCGCTAATATTAGGTAGATTTTGCTGTATGTAGACTGTAGATTCTATTGACGAATAAATATTTTAAATAGATAGGTACTGATTAAATACTACTATACCCCGATACTGATACTGATACTGAACCTACATCAGTTTAATAAAACCTGTGGATTTGTATGTTTATCTGCACCATCGTAGTAATAATATTTAGGTATAACAACCTGTGGGATCTCCACAGGTTGTTATACCTAAATATTATTACGTCTTCATTCAGTTTCAATGCAGTTTAATTGACAACTGATTTCATTTCTTACCCTTTTCACAAGTAACCTTTGAAGAGACTGATTGTGGGGTAAGTAATATATGATATAATTACAAAATCTCTAATATTTACAAGATATAACAACCGAATCTATAATTTTATTTGACATAATGATCAGTTAATATAATAAACGATTGATATAATTTTTAAATAACAGTTTTTTATTGAATATAAAATCGTTTCATATACTACTCAAAAGACATAAAACCTATTTAGTCTAATATGATAAAAACGCCTAGTTCGCTCGCTCGCCTTCGCGCGTTAATTGTCACTGTTCTAACCTAACCCAAATGATTCACCAACAATATAGGGTATCTGGCGCTCGGCGGCCACTGCCGCGGCACGCTCACTTCATTCGCTCGCCTTTCTAACCTAATCTAATCCAAATGATTCACCAACAATAGAGGGGATCTGGCGATCGGTGGCCGGTCCCGCCTTAGCCCTTCTAACCTAACCTATCCGAGGCGAATTGGGGTGTTAACCTTAATGATGGTATCAACATAATATATATTTTAAACAATAGACCTAATGATTTTAGATTAAATAAACGTTATATCCAATAACTTTATACAGAGAGGTATAAGTTTTAGAGTATATAAATGTTATATGTAAAGAAATTATATCAACAGTTGGTATATCTCACGTTGATTATATCTTATGAACGATAATAAAGTGGAATTAGACCAAATGAGTTTATACGTTATGAGACGCACCCCTGATTGTGCCTACCTTTATATTCTATTAGATACACTAGGCACCATCACCACTATGTAAAAAGGGTAGCGTAGATGATAAATAATTTTACAAACTGTTTATGTATGAAATTCAATTTTACCTACCTACCTATCTATCTATTTAGGTAGTGAAGTGACGAAAAATTGCATGAAATGTAAATAAAAAGTAAGCAAGTGCAAATTTAAATATACCGCAATTTCAGTCTTGTTTTTTAGATACATGAACTGCATAAGTAACTTTGTAATCCTATATAAATAATAGGCGATTACAAAGTTACTTATGCAGTTCATATATCTAGAAACTGAAATTGCGGTATATTTTAATTTTTCCTTACTTTATAGGCTAAACACTAATTGTGGTCAAAATTTGAAGCTCGTGTATCTGCTACAAGTATCTTAGAATGTTGTACTAATACTCGTACTCGAGTGAGTACGAGTATGTCCGTGAGAAAATTAAGGAACTTTGACCTGCAATAGTTCTTAAACTACAGGTTTAAATTGAATGTTATTCAGGAATATACCTAGTTATACTAAGCCCTCTCGGTCACTGAAAAAACAGGCTTCTAGCTTTATCCACAACGAAGTTACTGGGGGCCAAAAATGTTCTGAATGGCTTCGAGAAAAGATGGTACGGCTGTGTCTTTGTGTTTGTTTTGTTGGACTTAGCTGGGCTGAGCCGTTCCGGGAACACAAGTGGGATGTGCGATGATATGAAAAACATTTTTTTAAATTTAATTCAGTAAAAATTGGCGAGCAAAACAGTTTATTTAGGTCTTTAAAAAGCGTTGTTCATTTTCTAACATAAAATTTTCTGTTTCCAGATTTAAAAGCCGAAGAGTAGATCACAACGGTAAGTCTTTATTAAAATTAAAATGGAATTAGTAGCTTCAAAGCTTTATCATTTAAATATGCTCTAATAGAAAATGACATCTATCCATCTGTATAGGTATTTATAACAATATTATTCAATACCGTTTCTTTGGGAAATCGACTCTCAGGCCGAGATCCATAAACGTTACTTATCATGTGCCATGTCTTAGACATGTTCCCGTCTCTATCTAGCGCTTGTAGTTTGACAGTTGGGCTAAAAAACAGGAATTATAACGCTCAGAAAGCACGTGTTAAGTATCGTTTATAGATCTCGTCAAAACATGGACAAGAACAAAAATAAAAACTTTTTTACAAAAAAAAACAACCGACTTCCAAAAAAAAACACTTAAAAGAGAAAAATAACTTGAATTTCGGAAGTCGGTGGCAAAAACGAAAATACAGATCCATATAGTTATATTTTAAGATGGTTCGCAGTTCGCATAGTTGAAGCCGTGATATAGTTATATCCCTAGGGAAATAGTTATGAATTGCTTTCATATATATTACGGTAGGTATATTTTACTATATATGTATCTAATAAAATACTATTGTTTTTGCCACCGACTTCCGAAATTCAAGTTATTTTTCTCTTTTAAGTGTTTTTTTTGGAAGTCGGTTGTTTTTTTTTGTAAAAAAGTTTTTATTTTTCACTTTTTAGTTGTGTTTATACCTACCCCGCACAAATTCGTATACCAGTCGAATAATGGAAACATAACAAAAGATTTCTCAAAAATTAACGAAACATTCCGAGCGCCCCGCTGGTGGGGCAAATAGGAATGCCAAAAAATTTTCAGTGGAATATGCCCCACTAGTTCGACTTGGTGGGGCAGATTCCACTAGTCTAAAATCTTTATGGATTCTGCCCCACTAGGGTTGGCACCTTAGAAATGTGTAGGTAGGTATGCTCGTATTTTATATTTGTTTGGAAAAGAAAGAAATGTATAGTTAAGTAAAATATATATTTTTTGGTAATTTTATATGTTATGATGGCCCAGAGGTTAAGGCCTCGCCTCTCATGCATGAGGTTGTGGGTTCTAATGTGACTTTTTCAATTCATATGAACTTTCTGAGTTTATCTTGGACATTATTGACATCAGTGAAGGAAAACATCGTGAGGAAACATGGACTTATAGTTAATATTAGTCTGAAATCACCAACCCGTTTTGAGCAAGCGTGTTGATCAGTGCTCGTTCCTTCTCTGTATTAGACGAGGCCTTTGCCCTGCAGTGGGACAGTAATAGGCTGGTATTATTATTTTATTATTAATTTTTATTTACTAGTTGTTTCTGGAAGGAATCGGGTTGTAAATCATACGTTAATTACACGATTTGTTACAAATAAAATAAAATCTAAATGAATACAAGTCCTAGTTACATTTTACTTACATATAAATTTCTTTCTTTTCCAATCAAATATTAAATACGAGCATACCTACTTACACAAATTCTAAGGTGCCAACCCTTGTGGGGAAGAATCCATGCCATGGGGCAGAATGCATTTGCCCCACCAGTGGCGACTTGATGGGGCAAAGTGGAATGATTGAAATTTCGAAGACTATAATTAGTTCACCACGGATGGATAGATAGAACCAGCAATTATTTTTGATCTTTAGTACAATATCCAAATCACATTACGTGTACTGTTTGTTTTTGAGGAGTTCCTTCGTTTATCTCCCAAAGTATACATCAAATCTTCACAAAATTAATATGGGACCACCTCAGGAGTATACCCTTACGAATAAAAAAAGAATTTTCAAAATCGGTTGACAATTGGCGGAGAAATCGGTGAACATACATAAAAAAAAAAAAAAAAAATACATACAGTCGAACATATAACCTCCTTTTTTTGAAGTCGGTTAAAAAAACACTTTGATTTTAGTCTATTATTTATTTTTGTCTCATAAAAAGGAAAAACAGATTTTGGACCTAGCACTATCCGAGTCACGAGTAAGTAATTCCGTACAAAGGCAAAAGAAAAAACTTTGAAGTACTCATAAAAAAAACCCTTTGTCAAAAGTTTTGAAGATCTCTTTCACGTGAAGTATATAAAAGAGGATTGTGGAAATATCCTTGAATTACTGTGAAACATTGTTTTCTAGAAGAACTTTACTTGAAATTTGATAGCTGGAACAAAATATCCAATTAATTTTGTGGAAACGAAAGTTTTTTGTTAATGGCAAAACTTTCATGACACGTCACAATATTGTTAACAGTAATGGTGTTTCGAAACTTAAATTGTCGTGTATCAGTCAGTCAAGCAGTCAGCTTCACTAACATCTAACTGGGTAATTTATATTTTTGCATGAACAAAGTACTTTTTCACTCTCATCGAGAGGAGGGCCTGTGTTCCAGCAGTGGTAACATTAAATCCCGATTATGAAGTACTTTTAAAACATAATTCGTGCTGTTACTAAAAATAAGAACTGTTTTTGGTTTAATTGATAAGTCAAAGTCAAAATCATTTATTTCAATTAGGCCCGTATAAGGCACTTTTGAACGTCAAAAATTTACAAAAAAAATTAATTGATTCTAGTCGCCCCTTCCAAAAGGTAGTTTTCGCATGGAGAAGAATGGGCAAGAAACTCCACCGTTACTCTTTTAAAATGTTTTACAATATTTTGTATAAGTACATTAGTTATATAATTATATGTGAGGACGATGCACCTAGAATAAAATTATTATACCACAATAGGTAAAAAGAATTAAGAATTAAAAATGAAGCAACAACAGATAAACTAATTATGTGATAGATACATGGTGCTCACATATTTACAAACATTGTAAATATGATATGGTTTCGAGTGTTTGACGCACAAAATAAGTATCGACATATAAAGAAGTTTTTACAAAATTACATTATACTAAGAGTAAATCGAAGTTTAACGATAAATAAAATTATGTACTTCAGAACAATATTAGTTTAGCTCAACAACAACGTAACCCACCATGCTGCACATCACATATTTCACCATACAAAATTCGCCTTACGCTTTTGGGCACGAAAAAAGACTCAAAGTATTCTTTTTTTATCTACAATGAAAACCAATTTTGACAGCAGTACGAATTCATTCCATAAAAATTCCATTCTCTCCTGAACTACAAAAGTTTAGCAATTTAGGATAGAAATAAATAAATCCTTGTTAGAACAGAATTTGGTCTAGGTCGAAACTATAAAGAGAGTAATATCATATTCTGTAATAAAGTTTTTATCGTTACGTCGGTACCAATAAATAACCTTTGTTAAGTGCTGGTCTTATGAGTATCTACATATTATAGCCATATTTTTTATACCTTTGAGTACTGAAAGCCAAATTAACAAAACAGAATAATAAATTCTTTAATAGGGATTCTTTTATAAAAAATTAATAGGGAGAAATAGTAATGATTGATCAAAACTGTGAACCGCATTTTGTCGTAGGCACATGTTACATAGGAATCAAATACGTAGTAATAGATACCGGTCAAAATTCAAAATATTTTATTTCACATAAACGTACAAGGGCACTAACGAAACGTCAGAAGCTAGGTGCACGGTTCCAATTGGTCGATTCCTATGGAGAAGAGCCGGCAAGAAACTCCACGGTTACTATTTTAAAAGTAAATGGTATTTACAATGTTTTCAAATTACAATTTAATTTGATTACTGGTCAGCCTTCAGACAGATCCTGCTTTTTATTAGAATTATTCATACATGCCTTTTTTTTTTTGTTTTGGTTGGCAAATTATCAAATAACTTCACCCGCTCCGGGCGGAGCGGGAGGGCATGTCAGACTCTTACTGACTAAAACCCACCCGTGTTCCTTCAGTTGCCTGTACGTTGCCAGGGGCCACGGTATCCCTTTCGGACTTTCCCGCAATCCCGGCAAGCATCGGTCCTATCAGACCCCTTCAGTTCTACTGACATCTCTTTGAGGCGTGCGTGGAACACAACTCGCCGTCGACCCGGGCCTGGTCTTTATCGGACAGCGAGCTACCCATTGCTTACCGTCCGCAAGGCAGCGCCCACGGTTGCCGGGAATCGGCCTGCGATTCCCGACGCCCAGGGCGTCTCCTGCGGCGGGTAGGGGCGTTTACATGCCTTAGGCCTAATTGGACCACAACTCGCTAAATGACGATAAACGTATTTAAAACATTATTCTGTCTCTGTCATCTCCAAACGATTGATATGAAACAGAAAGGTGTTTGAAAATGTGTTTAGTGCTAAACGTATTTAATTATTTGTGTAATGTGTTCTTTAGGTAATCAATTTTATTTTCACTAATAATTGACCCACAGCAGAATTGATGAAAATCATGTAAATAAGTTTGTGTAAATATTACAGCAGAATTGATTCTGCAGATGGCGGAACGACCCCTACGTTCATTTTGAAAAGTCACATTTGAACGTGTCATGTTTTGAACCTGCAACTGTGTTTCTAATTGGCTTTGTAAAACTCAGGCCTATATATAAACCACTATATTTATCTCTAGCTTTAAAAAATCAAGATAAAAAAAAAACCTTAACAAAAACCTAAAAAAGATGAGCATTAAGGAGATCAACATAATACTTCAACAATTCCGTCGTTGATCTACCTTTAAATCCGCATTTGCATTTCCTCCATCTCAAGTCTGAAGCCAGTTTGAACTGCATAAATCTGGTTAGATCCAACGCGTGCCGGAATTTGGCGGTCGTTACCGAATCAACGTACGAATGAGGAACTTTATGGCGTCTTGAAAGGAGTTGATTTTCAATTAATTTTTGGTTTTATGGAACGTAAATGAAATGCTTGTGGTTTGTTTGAAGGTAAGGAAAATTAAAAGTTTGCGTGGGAAACAATTAAAAGGAAATGATAAATGACCGCTTGCAATTCATTGAATTACACTCTTTGGAACAGAGTTAGAATCCTTGACTTAAAAATAAATACTCAATGAATTTTACTGATAGAAAAGCTAAAATAATATTCTACCTCGAAGAAAAAGAAAGAGAAAATCTGAAAGTTTCAAAAGCATCGACGCGAGAGCTCATCCTTGTGACATAAAAGTCGCCATAAGAGCGTTTATTCTGAAAGTGGGCAACGTTGCAAATAGATGTCAAATATTTCACTGTTTTGATTAATTTGGCAATAATACTATATGGAAATATGAAATTAGGCTAACTAGCGAACTAGAATATTAATAATGAATTGCAATTATAGCACTGAATGCGATATTTTAACCGTTTTAGTTGTAAAAAAGGCATTTGAAAAGTTTCCAAATACTTTTTTACATCTAAAACTAAATATTCGGTGTTACGATATTAATTATTGCATTTCATGATCAATATTTAACAAATTAATCAAAACAGGTAAATATTTGACAGCTATTTGCGACGTTGCCAACATTTAGGATAAGCCCTCTTAACGCTATCCACGACAAAAAACTGACACATTTTTTGCAGAAAATAAAAAGAGTTTAATAGTATACCTTTCCTAGAAATCCATAAAAAACTCACCTTTTATATTTCGTTGTAATTATCAAAGTTTCTGCAAAAAATATGATACTTAATAAAAGTCAAAGGTTTCTGAAAACTGCTTTAACAAAATACCATTCATAAAAAGCACTCGAGCTTAAAAAAGCGTTCGCGAAATATTCAACGTAGCAAAACAATCGATACATACGAAATTACAAACACAGCTAAGTCTCGAATTTATGTAGAACTGCATATATCTGGATTAAACCGCTCTGGACCGGATTTCGGCGCTCGCTACCGGCAAACGGCCAATCAGAGAACGCTAATCTCAGTTAGTTAGGATAAGCCTTATGTTATTGTCGGAAACACTTATCATTTAATCAAACAATGGTAAGTGTGTGGGATTACAATTAATTTAGATTAGTTTTAATTACTTTTTTCAGCAATTTAGCTTAAGTGAGTACTTGAAATGGTACGAAATAAAATTATTTTCCGGCTTAGGAGTAATTAATTTTTTTATTTTTTATTTATTACGCTTTAGGCTGGGTGCCTTATTTTCCTGAAACAGCTTTGAGAGTAAATTTAAAGCAGCTTAATGTTCATGTAATTTTTCTTAATTGATAATTTTAAGTATATTTAGGCTACATTTTTTTATTAAGATCCTCAATTTACGTTGTTGTTTCTTTGGAAAAACATAACTCGCCTTCTGGTGTAGTCGGGTTAAAACATGGCGTCCAAAATTACCAAAACCATTTTAAGTCCGTCATTCTAAAACACACGCTGACATGGAACGTCTAGCTTAAATAAGTATCACGAATTTGTTCAGTAAACGTCACTGTGTTCTAAATTTATGCGTGGACACAATTACTACACAAACGAAATTAGACAGCGGACTGTCGTAGTGGCGTGTGTTCGTACTAGCGTAGTGGCGTGATAACGTAGTAAGGGTCCGGCGCTCACAAAACATTTGAATGTGCATTTAATAAATCATTTGAAATTGTAATTCCAGTGATGCCAACGAAACCTCGTTTATTGAAATCAAATGTCATTTTGTATGTAATTTTTATGTAATACTGGTATTGATTTTATGATTTTAGCACAAGGCTTAGCAGAGCGAGCAGCTCAATCCCAAGCTTTTTTATCATCTAAATAATCTAAAATTTTATAGTACCCTTTTTTACAAAGTTTGGTTTTAATACAGCTTTTAAATCGTTTAATGGGTAAGTTTCGAATGTCGATGGGAAGTTTGTTGTAAGTATCCACAAACGCTTAATGAAGTCATAAATACACATGTACACATTTTGCACTGCGGACTATCGTATATTCTGTAATTCTGTGTCCAGCTATCGTCAGCACCATTCACGCAGTTGCTAAGCTTATCGTGTGTGCGACGAACCTAATATTGCACGATTGATGACGTTTAGATCCAAAAGTGAAATAATATCTATTTGGATGTAGTTTCTGCTACACTTTGCTTCGTGCGTTCAAATTGTTTATAGTTCTGTGGTTTTTAAGTGACGATTTGAATGCAATACATTAGGTGAAAGGTTGACCACAGCCTAGACATTTTCAAAGTGTGATAGGCACAAAGAAAATTGATGGATTGGTCGTTTAATTAGATCGACCATTTTTGGGAAGTCCTATGTGTGTACTGTAGGCGGCAGTCAATATTTTTCTGCTGAACTCGCAACCTATAACCTAGCAGTTATTCTTTTTCTCTCAATCATTACACATTTCCATTTAAGAATAAATAGCCCATCAACACCATCACTATAATCAGCCCGAGGCCTCTCCAACCGCTCGCCATTTATGTCTTGATATTAGCTAGCCAGCGGACCCTTTTTTTTTGTATGGGAAATTATCAAATAACTTCTCCCGCTCTGGGCGGAGCGGGAGGGCGTGTCAGACTCCTATTGACTAAAACCCACCCGTGTTCCTTCAGTTGCCTGTACGTTTCCAGGGGCCACGGCATCCGTTTTGGACTTTCCCGCAACCCCGGCAGGCATCGGTCCTACCGGACCCCTTCTGTTGCTGATATCTCTTGGAGGCGCACGTGGAACACAACGCGCCGTCGACCCGGGCCTGGTCCTTATCGGACGGCGAGCTACCCAATGATCACCGTCCGCAAGCCCGCCCATACGGTGGCCGGGAATCATCCTCCTTTGGGCAGGGTCAAGACGAGCGCTTTTAAAGCGTATCAAATTTCTACAACGACTTTCAACACGATTGACATAAGTTTTCGGTAGCTTATGTCAATCCAATACATTTTCGACTTTTCCATCATCGTAATCGCAGATAAAATGTCAGTATCGCCACTTATAGTTGAAGATTTAAACGCACATCAAGCGTTTCTTAAACTCCAAAGACCCGCTTCTTTAATCCCCTGGCTAAGACCTCAAAATCCTTACTTTCCAAATTGGCAATTTGCCACCTGGCTTACAGGGTCTATCTCTCCAAATTGTTCATTGTTATGGTCTGTGGAACGCTATTCAGCTGTCGACGTTGGTGGTATGTTATGCAATGTTTGCATGCGTTACACAAGGTATGTTCCTAGAAATAGGGATGGTGACAAAAAAAATATATTGTCCGTTCGATAGATTATTAAAAAATATTGGACACATATTATTTAATTTTTTTCGTTAACAAAAGATTACGGAGATACATAGAGTTAAAATGTACCATGACGTCACGAGTATTTTATACTTAAGAGTAGATTTTATACTTATTATTATTTATTTATTTTCAATCATCTTGGATCATAGGTACAATTAAACAGAATTAACAACTACAAAATCATAAACAAAATAAAAATAAAATTTTTAACAAAATTAAATCAAATTAAGAAACAAATCAAATTAAAATCAACATCACAAATAAAATTAAAATTATTATAAAATTAAATCAAATTAAAACAATATCTTAACATTAGTCAGTACGTGAGCCATGCTGCAGTGGGTCACGTACTGACAGTCGAAACGTTCAGCAAAAGCCTCCAGGATACTGTTGCGGCTGGCCCGCAACAGTATCCTGGTTGTGGCTGGACTTATGACGTAGCGACCCCCACTCCCCAACTTTAATGCGTTTTATCTAAGTATTTTTTTATTAATATGATCTTTTTATTATCGGACTAAATAGTTTTTTTTTTTTTACCCAGGCTTTACCCTTATTGTTGGAAGTCAGCATTACTGTGAAGTTACGCATAGACATTGGACTAGTCATGTTCAATATCATAAACCGAAGACTGGTTATCAAACGTTTGGACAGGCCCTTACGGGTACGTAACAACTGTTAAATATATGTAAATGGCAGCTCGGACCAACGGCTCAACGTACTTTCCGAGACACAAAAATCATGGTTACCTTATATCATAAAATATATTGTTGTTTATATTTAAGAGATAAATTTCATTAAAAAAATCGAAGTAATGCTGCAATTCTAATTGGCCTATAAAAACCTGTATCTTATGTGCAGTCAACTCATTGTGACTGCTGGACGCAAGGCTTTGCTAAATAGTAAAAAAAAATCTTACCACAAATTACAGAGAAAGTAATTAAATAGTCTACAGATACAATTTTATAATTAATTTGCGGAAAACTGGTGCATAAACTAAGTTTTTTTACAAAACCTGTAGGTCAGGTCACCAGGCCCCCTAAACAAACTTTTACATTGTTATGTTGTACTGGAGACGATCTGATTCGTATATAATATTCCAATAAAAATCTCATACATTATAATTATAATATTACAATATTGCTCAATCGCACCATGACACCCAATTCTCCGCTTTCCGCATTTATTCTGATAATTTTGTTTTCACTCTGCGCTTTTTTTCGAGTTTTCATCTACTTTTAACATGTCACTGCCAGGCCTCCGGTTACCACAACCGCTTCATTTCATTCGACCAAATTAAACAATGGGTAGGTAAATAATAGTTGTCTTTATTTAACAGACAAACCCAAAACGACCCGTCTCCTTGTTCTTTAAATACCTTTATCGAAAACATTTTTTTTTACACAGCAGGACAACGTTTCGCAAAATTCAGCGATGTCACTGGCCACTAGTGCGGAAAAACTTCAGGCACTTTCTTAAGAATATCTTTAGGTGATGATCAACATTTTCAATACATTTTCAAAACGCTTTTACGTGTGTCGACGATAATCTTTTTGCTTTCGCGTAAAACTATTTTCAACACACCCAATGCCATGTATTGTGGTCGCCATTACAATATTGTACTCGGTGTAATGGCTCGTATGTAGACAGGTACCCGTGTCGATTTCCGCTTCACTTACTATGAGATTGATGCTAGTATTTCGCTGACTCGGTAGCTATTCCATTGAAATGTATAGGGTTGAGTGATTGTGTGTTTCTTTGTAAATGCTTAAGGGATTTCAGTGTACAATGAGGCCTGTATTGTGATTGGAAATACAAGTTTTAACATGCTTAGTTTGTCTATCAGCAGCTTAATTATAATCTCTGGTCACACACCTGATATTATGTCTATTCTCATAACGTCTGATAATAACGATAATTAATAAAACATTATTTCAGTAGCGTTAATCTGAATATTGTAATTTGTAATCAATATATTTTGACTATAGAGTGATATTTTATCATTTCATTGATTTATTAAAAGTGCTAGTTTTTTTTACAGTCAAGTGTGTCTCCCCCCCCCCTTCCAGCTAAATGGGTGTACATGGATTTGTGAAAAAATTCACAGAAAATCTATCACAGCTAAGTAGGTTTTTCAGGTTAATTAAAACAGCGAAATATTTGACAGCTATATGCGACTTTGCCAACTATCAGATTGCACCCTCTTAAGTAGATTTTATAAACCGATAACACGTATAACACTATTGTATAAATTATGGC
Source organism: Xanthia icteritia (assembly GCA_949128155.2). Lineage (NCBI taxonomy): Eukaryota > Metazoa > Arthropoda > Insecta > Lepidoptera > Noctuidae > Xanthia > Xanthia icteritia. The sequence continues at coordinate 14,486,348 of OX421953.2, forward strand.
GCGGAGTGCATCGCTGACGCAGCTCCGATTTAATGGAGCATTTCATAACGTGACTGCTTGTGTGCTGACGACATTATAAATTAACATAATATGTATACTGAGTTAATGGGAAGAGAAACGTGACTGTGTCAGTTTATTAATGTGGGAGCTGTCTGAGATTGGGTGGAAATGTAGTTCAATTACCAATACTACTTTTTAAAGTTACTACTTGAAGACCAAACCATTCTGCCGGGGTTGCGGGAAAGTTCGAAAGGGATACCGTGACCCCTGGCAATGTACAGGCAACTGAAGGAACACGGGTGGGTTTTAGTCAGTAAGAATCTGACACGCCCTCCCGCTCCGCCCAGAGCATTTGCCCAACCAAAAAAAAAAAATGACCAAACCATTGCTCGATAACATTTTTTTTTATCTTTTTTAAAACCAATCTCTTCAGTATTTGACCTCAAATACTCCCGAATTAATTCAAAATACAATACCGTACAACACTACAATGAAAACTGTGCATTTGTACGATGCAAGGCCATTCGGTGGAACTGAGGGATTATGCTAAATCTGGCTTGCAAGGCACTAAGCTTTGAATTTATAGTTGGGAGCGCGAACGCCGCAAAACCTTTCTTACATGTTTCGATTTTAGAAGTACTGTTTTCGTTATTTAAATTGTTTTCGGAGAACTGTTTATGGAGGTTATTATTTGTAACAATTCGGAAAAAGACAGTGGCGCGCTAATAAAAATACCATTACATATGAACAGAATTAACATTGTATTGTTTTTCCATACGGTTTAAAAATATATAATAGCAACCGCGGATATACAAGGTCCCATTAAAATAGAAGAACAAATTTTAACACAGCGTTCAGTACGTCTAACCAAAGATATCCAAGCAAAAAAAACACTGAATAAAGTGATTTTATTTTGACCTAAAATAATAAATGGCATTGGGTAACCAACATTTTTAGTGTATTTTGCTTGTAAGTATCTAATGCGTTTTTCTTATTATTTTTTACCATTTTCCTTATTTTGGCGGTCTGAATGATTTCTAAAAGTTTGTCCATCTATTTTAATGGGACCTTAATTAATGTCTTAGTAGGCTTAAACTAGGTTTTCAAACCGGTATCAGGTGAAAGCAGCTATGTAAACTGATAACGTATCAATCATTTAGCTCAATTTTGAATTGTGATATAATCTATGTTCCAGTAGTTTCGGTACCATTGATTTGTGATTGTATGGGAAACACAGGCCGTATGGTTTTAAATCGCTTACACGCAGTAAGTAAGCATGATTATCCATCATACATACTTTTTCGGCGGCAAAATGTATAGCTTTATATTTTGTTCTAATAAGAATAAAATACTGCATAGGAAAGATAAAATACAGTAGAAATAACGACACTGTTTTCTTACAAACATAACTTATGCAAGAGGGTGAGCAAGCCTTATTTTTCCTAGAGCATTATGACGACACATGAACTTGATAAATATTCTAAGAGGGACGGCGCCACTGAGTTGGAAGATAACAGAATGACTGTTGTGTTAAAATGTTTACTACGATTACACTGTAGTATTATTCTGTAAAGTTCTCTTCGAATCTCAGTCAATTGAACGCAAATAATTCTAAAACGATCTCATTTGTTTTAAAAACAAATTGTCATGGACTCGTTCGAATTTCAAAGCGACATTAAGACAGTAATACGACTGGTATTACGTTGTCCGAACACAGAATATCTTTCCATTTTGACACTAGTCTTCATCCTTTTGCCCTTTCAGTTTGTTTGTGATCGGTGCAGTGGAGTAATGTTTTCATCCATACAATGTTTCAGCCTTTTCATCCTCTATCAGACTTTTACACAACCCATCCATCGTTTCTTTGATCTACAAAATGAGCCTTCTGAATCATATTTGTGTCATATTCATTGCGGAAGTTCATATGACCTACAAACGGACGTCATAAACTTGTTTTCTAGCGTTTTTTCTTGACCATTCGTCAAGCGGAAAAAACTCCTCGTATGTTATTCAGGGATGTGGACATAAGCTCGTATGGTATACTTTTTTCACTGCATAAGCTGCAAATATAAGACCAGGGCCACAGATTAATACAGATGGGACACTCCGCAGTTTAGGTATGAAGCTACAAGTACGCGGCAGGCCCGTCTTGCTGGGAAATTCTGTGAGTGTAAAGTATTCAGAAGATCTAAGAGTTACGCGATAGAAAGAGAGGCAACTTCTAGGTGAATATAACTGTGGTGATTAGCGCTGTGCTACCTTAATTGCACTTTATTGTATTGTAGCAAGAGTCGCTTTTTATTTAAATGATTTTGCGGAGTGTCTCATCTGTATTATCAATCTGTGCAAGGGCCACGATATAGGGCGGTACGTTTTGAGGTGCGTCTTGTGGCGCAGGGTGGCACCCGAACGCTCCCGCGCCGCTCTCCTCTCCGTAAGTCGCACCGCTGCGACTCATGGCATGCTCTAATAACTTCTAACATTTGTTCTCGCCGCGGTCACAGACGTAAGACGCAGGTCGAGTGGTGATGTCGTGGCCAAGCAGTTAGGGTGCATACTATCCCTGATCATGACACTCGGAAAGGATGAAGCTTTTCAATCAGCTTTAGAACTTGTTGAACTTCAGCGGGATTTAAAATAAACTATCATCTGCCAGAATTAATTTTTTTTTTCTTTTTTTTTTCTTTATTAATTAACTAAGGGATAATAAACAACTACAACATAAATATAATACATAAGGTTAACAAAACTAAAAGTAGCAATGTTGCGGTCCACTGCATTATCCGCAGAAAAGACATATTTAAGGATCAGTGATTGCCACTAGACGAGCATTACCAAAATTAACAAATATTTTGAAATAAATGAATAAGTTACTAAAAGCTAGCTATAGCTACAAAACCAAATCAGATCACAAACAATTTCATTTACATAAATTTTGCAATAAATAAATAATAATAATAATACGATTATAACTAAGATAACATTTAAGATAATAACAACCCTTGCCATGTGAACTGATGATAACAGTTTAAAGATGATGCTGCTCCTCTTACTTATTGGAAAACCTTTTTTCGCCTTTTACAACACTACATATTATGGAAGAGGTGGTCTGTTCTTTGAGAACAATGCGGAAAAAACTGCCCGAAATATTAATGGTATACTCCTAAATTGTCTTAATCCGGTATTTTCCCAAGTTATTACCCTTAAAACCGGGTTGTTTTGTAGACATAGCGGCGGGTATTAGCGCGAAGCGTAGGAATTATAGGATGAAAGAAATAAAAACATTTTACAATTATGTATCTTTAAAGCATGTTACAATATTGTAAGCATTTAACTAAGGCTTTGAGTTACTTAACAACATTCTCTTGCCGATTCCCATTTTTTTGGGATCGGTGCAACCTGTCTTTTTCTTAAAAACTTCTCTATCGTCGTCTTAATAGTCACCCCCTTTTTAGCCATATTATCTTTCACACAGTCCATCCATCATTTCTTTGGTCTTCCCTGCTCTTATAACAATCTACATTTATACTCAAAACTTTTCATACGACATAATCCGCATTCTTCCGCGTCTCATGCCGATGATCATACCGACTTGCACACATTTCGGACGTTCAGACTTCCTTCTGTGGAAATATATTCTCTACTTACTACTTCTCTACTATCTAGCTTCTCGAGAACAACTGGTGATGAACAAGAGAATTTTCGTAGTCAGCTTGCATAGTCAGGCATTATCATTGAGATCATCACAAAATTTCAAATCTATCGACAGTAATTCTCTAATTTCCAGGCCCCAGTTTCAGTCAATTTAATATTATAATACATAAGTACCTGTATACATACATATGTATATAGATATACTTGCATATGGAAAGGGAATTAGGCATATACAATCGGATTTAGCCAGCCAAATCTGTTCACTGCAGCTGTGCACCTGGCAATGTAGTTATACATAGGTATAGGTAGGTATATTGGTTTAACGTTTATACTGTATACAGGATGGATCGTTAAGATGGGTCAGTAGGCAGATGTCTTAACTTAAGTTATCTTTATGAAAAAGTCGTTTCGTTTGACGTAACTATCAATACCTGCATTATTTGAAGGTTTAGGCAAAAGTGTGTATCACTATTTATAAACTTACAGTTCTTGTGAGAACAGCCGCACGGGTCAATCTATCAAGGGTAAGCTACGCTAGGTGAGGTCGGTCCTTGGATGGGTGACCATGCATTTCATACTCCTACCTCAGAATGCACGTATAGCCGTCATCAGCCCCAACTGTCAGTCATAGATCTTTGACAATCGTTACGAATAGTCAGAAGTCAGAAATTTGACAGCCCGTCTTACTAGGGGGTTTCGTACTACCCAGTAGCTGGGTTGTGGATGTCAGATAGGCAGTCGTTTTTCAGGCAGGCAGTTGTTTAGACTGGAACCAGACCGCACCTAACATACACCTAAAGTTCACCAGTTATGCTTAAGGGGAGCCTATTGCCATCAAACTGGCACAAAGTCAGACTTCGGGTTGCTACTGAGAAATACGATATAGACGTAGCATAGCAGTAGCGCTCGCGACGACTACACCAATGAGGCAGTCACTTGTTTATACAGATACAGTTCGAGACCTGAGATACTGTTATACTATCCTTCACAGATGTATTTACAAACACAGGAATATGGTATAAAATATTAAAGCTGCTTTTCCCTCAAACACACACCTACCAACAAGTTGCAGTATTATACATAAATTCATAAGGCGTCTGCCTCACAGTAAACTTTACAAGAACTTATCTTTTGTTCAACAAGACAATGTCTTATCACGAGCTGTTCACACCAAGTTTGTTATTATCAAAACTTGGTAACTTGACATTCTTAGCGCTGTGTTTTGTTTGTCCCGTCCTATTGTGAAAATGTTTAGATGTCCTGGGCATGTGCAAGAAAATGTATAGAAAATAATATATTCGAAACACAAACTTTTATGCTAAAAGAAATAATCGCGTACTATCAAAGATTTAAATCGATAAACTCTACACCTCGTTTTGACGCCACTGAAACACATAATTGACTGCAATAGAAACGTCATTATAGGGATGTGAGAGCTCACTCTTCAAAGTCAAAGTCAAATAATTTATTTCAAATAGGCATATAAAAGGCACTTTAGAACGTCAAAATTTACAAAAACTAGAATTGGTTCTGGTCGCCCCTTCCAAAAGTTAGTTTTCGTATGGAGAATAATGGGCAAGAAACTCCACCTCTTATAAAATGTTTTCACAATATCTTGTATACATAAATAATTATATGTGAAGACGATGCACCTAGAATAAGATACTACGATAGGTAAAAAGAATTAAAAATGAAACAATGACAGATAAATTAATTAAGTGATAGATACGTGGTGCTCACATATTTACAAACATTGTAAAATTAAACGATATTCAAATTCAAAATATTTTATTTCACATCAACCTATATGGGCACTTATGAAGCGTCAGAAGCTACGTGCACGGTTCCAATTGGTTGTTTCCTATGGAGAAGAGCCGGCAAGTAACTCCACGGTTACTCTTGTAAAAATAATTGGCTTTTACAATATTTTCAAATAACAGTGTTATTAGGTATGGAAGGACAGTGGAGGTCTTTCAACAAGTACCAGGTACTTAACAGAATAATGATGGTCAGCAAATCTACAGTCCACTAAGCCTACAGCATTCTCACATTCACAAAATAGAAAAGAATCTATATGAAGATAAAAAAATTAATAAAAATAAAAACGTATTTTAAACGAAATGACGTGATTGCAGCTGTAACAAATCTGAATAATTATCATGTCAACAAAAGCCACTAATATTGCAAACATTTTAACATATTAACACATGTGACGTAATCACAGAATGTAAAATCAATTTTATAAAAAATAATATTTTACAATTAAATTAGCAACCAGTTTGATTTTGTATAAGGTCTAAATTGTCCTATGGAGCAGGACCAGCATGTTTCTAAGCATTTTTATCTTGGATATAATCCGCTAATTTATAATATGCTTGTTTACAAAGTGCAGTTTTAATATGAGTTTTAAATTTTCTTTTGTAATAAATCACATTCACATGGCATATTCTGTTGTAACATTTAGCAAAAAATGCGTGTCAATACTGAAAAGAACATACATTTTTATGGGGTACTACTGTGTTAAATGTTACAATAAAATACCATGTGATATATTACAATTATATGTAAGAAAATTTAAAACTCATTATTAAAAGTACATTTTGTATACAAATATATTACAAATTAGAGGATTATATCCAAGATAAGAATGCGCTTGATAGTTTTTACGTGATTCTCAGTTTATATCTTATCCGCGTTAGACATAACTTTAAAAATCAATTTTTTCTATAAACATTATCTAAAATATTCACAGATTAAGTTATTAAAAAAAATGCTCTAATTTAACATATATTTTCCAAATCATTAACTCTTCATTTAGACGTGATCTTCAGTACAAAATAATTAAAAGTCGATTATTGTCGACTTGCTCAATTGGTGGACTGAAGTACAATAATTTGATAATATTTTATTAAACCTACCAGATATTTTCCTGAATTAATATTTGAACATCCTATAATTAGTTTGCATTCGAGAACAAACCCACTTTAAAATGTGTATGTACAATGAAAAACAAAATAAACACAAGAGTACGACTCAAACAACCCAATTTAATTTTAAGGTAATTATTTTAATTCTGGTAAACGAAACTTTATTTATTTATGAAACAATTATTTTTCCATTTTGTAATTATGTACAAGCTGCAGACGTAAAGTACGTATTTTTGTTTTAAAAATAAGTTTTATTTATTTAAGATAACGATGATGAAATTGTCTGTAATCAGTGGTATAGTCGACCTCGTAATTTTTTTATCACCCTAAGACTGAATGTCACTTGTACGACATAAAACAACAAGGTATTTTTGTCTATGTGACAGTTACATAGTTTCAACCTTAGTGAAGTTTCAATTTAATGGGATATGTCATTACGAGGTCGACTATACTAATTACAAAATACCTAGGTACAGTTACGAGAGTCAAGATTTTTATTTATTTAATAAAAAACAAAGAATTGCAGTACACGTTACAAAAAAAAACAGTTTTACAAAATAATTACCTACTATATCTACAAACGTGTGGGTGAGCACTGCTCTCCTAGCTAGGTTATGAAAACCTGTGTTAAGGAGAAGCAGTCCGGTCCCCTAAGGTATAATGACGTAAAGGTCTGATGTTGCTGTTACGTCTATGATACGGTTTTTTTAAACGTGAAAATGTGATAATTTTTATTTTAAGGCTATTCAATGTGTGTGTGTGGGTGTGTGTGTGATTTCGCGCATGGGTGTGTGTGTGTGTGTCATGTTGTTTATGATAAGATTTTTTATGTTTCGTCATATGACTTATTTTGGAGGTACGACTGCAATTTTTTTATTATTTTTTATTTTTTATTAACCATTAACAGTTTACATACATGTTTAACATTTAATTAAACATACCACACAAACCATCGCGGGTTTAACAGTGATATGGCCAGACACGGCAACTCGGTGCCACTACATAAATTATTAATTAATGAACCATTGGGTACACAGATATATATACCCTATTTATTTTTTCCTAGATCGCACTGCAATCTAGAAAGAAAATCCTGATTAAAATCTTTTTGCATTTGTAATACGAAAAAAGTTATCAAAGATATTTTTTCCTAAAGTATGTATTCATAGATATTGTATGTTGTTACGAACATAGTGTTATCGAAACCATACTATTATGACATAGGTCATTGCTCAGTGTTGCAATTTTTATTTTACGAGAAAAACACCATTGAGTACTGATTTACTTCAAAAAAAAAATATCCACTTGTAGATTATAAAAAGAAATACGTAGACGTATTTTTTATTTTTTTAAGTTATCAAAAGATTACGGTGATACATTAAGTTAAAATGTGCCATGACGTCACGAGTATGTAAGTTTTATACTTACTTGTGACGTATCAACCCCCACTTTAATGCGTTTTTATCTAAGTCATTTTTTATGAATGTGATAAAGAAAAAATACGGGTCTAATATTATTTTATTATCTAACTGACGGACAAAATAGAATTTCTTTTTTTTTGACACAGGCATCATCCCTATTAATTTCAAAAGCTTTCAATACAAAGAAGCTACACCACACAAAACATTCTAATACATTATCCAACACACACCTTACACGAAATAATTCCAACAAATTGCACTGAATACGTCATGAACACAAGTTTGATATCACAATTATTCTGCTGCACTAACATTCATTAGTAGATTGGAGGATTACATATAAATATTTAGCAATGGTTCTAATACATTAGGCGGTAGACGTTCTCCTGAATTATGTATTAGTAGGTGTGTGGGAAGCGGCCTGCTACCATTCGCAATTGTTTTAGTGAGGTTTGAAGGCAAAGGAGACTTTGTTGTTTCATGTATGGACCATTGTCAGAGGTTTATTAGCTCTGTATTAACCTACAGTTTATGTGACAAAATTTATCATGTTTAAATACCTAGTGTTATATTTTATATTGTAAAACTGGAAATAAAGATTTTTATTATTATTATTATTATTTATTTATAAAATAAAAACGTTGGTTGTACGATGTTTTTGTTTCACTTTTTCTCAGTGATAAAAAAGTGACACCGTCTTATGGTAGCTTCCCACTTCAAGATGTCCCATGCAAATGTCGCTGGATTATTGCAAATACTGTCAGTTTATAATAAATCTTGCAAGATTGTAAACTCGAGAAAAATTGGGTAAACTATCCTTTACAATAAAACGCTTAAGATAGTTTATAATTTAACCGTATCATGCATGCCGTCAGATCGTAAACGAACATGCAGTAGAGACCAACGAATGCATCATCGTCATCATCATTTCAGCCGAAAGACTTCCACAGCTGGACATAGGCCTCCCCCAAGCACGGCCACTGCGACAAATTCTGTGCCTCCCACATCCAGCGGTTTCCTGCGGCCTTCACAAGGTCATTGGCAACGCTACGTCTTTCGGTACGCGGTCGCCACTCCAGAACCTTTCGGCCCCATCGGTCATCTGTTCTGCGAGCAATGTGTCCTGCTCATTGCCACTTAAGTAATGAATGCATAGGTTTATAGATTTTTAACCGGCTTCCCAAAGAAGGAGGTAATCAATTCGGATTTTTATATATTTTTTTTTTTTCCTGTGATAGAGAAATCTCGATGTTTTGACGTTTCATTACATCAGTAGATTGCAGCCGTGATAAGAAGGAATTATACCGGGTAGATTTTTGCGATAGGGCAGTAAGGGCAGCTTAACCGCTATAGCTTCTAAAGATACTGTCCTTAGAGTAATTCCTAACTGCATTCATAGATTTTGGAAAAATCGTACAGTCGGGTGAAAAAACATCAATTCTCACGTTTTGTTTTTTTTGGTACCAATCGATGCAGTTACATATGAAGATTAAAATGGTTTTCTAGACCAACCCAGGTTAGTGTAATAGAAAAGGATTTTATCTCAAAAATCCAGCCTGTTATCTAGTTAAGTCTAAATTAAATAACCATCTGAGCTGCGTGCCATATTTTAAACAATATAAATTATTAACCCTACCATGTTTGTACATTTTGGAAATGGCAGTGTTCGTAAAATTAAACCTGGATCGCTTCGCACGAATGGCTGACGTATTTCCACGGAATAGGCGTGATAATAGTTGTCTGTGTATCCCTAGTGCTAGAACTACTCTGATGCGCAAGAGTGTCTGCTGCCTGGCACCGGTGATATATAACAAAATACCAAGTTGTTGGAAGGACTATAATTTGACATTATTCAAAAAAAGGCTTAGAATTTTTTTAGTAGACAAAGTTTATTATAGGGTTGAAGATTTTTCATTGGAGAAAGAAGTTGTTTGACTATTTTAAGTATTGTATTTAAATAACTATTAGAAATTGTGACATTAATTTTATTATTGACTGGTTATTTTTATTAATGAATTATTAATTAGAATATTATGTATATTAGGAACTATGTATTTTAATTTTACCTAAATTCTATACTTTTGCATGCCTTGTAAATTGGCAAAATATGGCTGTTCTGTATTTATATTATGTAACACCTTGACTTGTACCCGTATTTGCAAAATAAATTATCTTATCTTATCTTATCTTATCTTATCTTACGTTTGTAACTTACACCACACTTCAGTGACTGACTTTTACATATGGTGAATAACATATTCTACGTTTATTTCCCAGTAAATAAAACAAGCAGGATGATTGTGATTGAGAGAGGATTTACAAGGGATCCCTTGTGTGTTATAGTTACAAATACCTACATGTAGGAGCATCTTAATATTCTTAAGTAGTTCTTTGTTTGATCCCTCTTTGTGTTTGACAGGAACTCGGGATGGGTTTAGTAAGTGGGATTTTTATTTTCTTTTGCGTTAGTGATTTTTTATGTTTGAAAATGGAATGGAATGTGAAGAGATGTCTACCTATTATGCGAAATTTTGTTTCCGAATTTTTTATAGACATATAAAGTAATGACCACAATTTATAGGTACTAGTTGCTTGTTTTGAGTTAAATAATTCTATGTTTAAATAGTATTTAAATTTTCGTACTTTTACGTCTTTAAATTCAATGTCATTGTTTTAAAAGACATTATAATTAAAGTTTTATTTTAATGAAATTAAAGTCGTTATAGTAGTAGATAATTACATTACCCTGCAGTAGACAACACAGTATAATAAATAAATTATTTCATGTAGATATATAAAGTAATGACCACAATTTATAGGTGCAAGTTGCTTTGAATTAAATACTTGTATTATTTTCCGGAGTTTTACGAGTTTAAATTCAATGTCATTGTGTCTAAAAGACATTATAATTAAAGTTTTATTTTAATTAAATTAAAGTTAGTTAGATAACACAGTATAATAAATCAATTATTTCATGATTCTAATCAAAGAAAATGCCAAAAGTCTTTAAAACTAGAAAAGTGTTTCATTACTAAAATAGTATGATCTACATTTTTCACTTCAAAAAAATTATCTACATTATAATTTCATCTCATTATTTGCCATCATCTTAATAATAGCAAGCTGTAAACTAAAATTTTATTTTGTACGTATATTTTTATTAAAAACTTTCATTTTACTCTAGAATAAAATTAAACATTTTCTTTAAAATAGTCTTTTATACAACACCCGTTTGCATTCTAAAACTTTATATATAGCGTCTACGAACCGTCTACGTAAGTGCTACGCTGCTACGACATCTACGAAGGTCCACGAAAGTTTACGAGTTTTACGACCCAAAATAATGTTATTACATTTTATGATAAATTTAAATACAAAATGAATTTGATGTCTAAATGATTGATCGCTGTTTGTAAAAGAGTGTGAAGAATGGATTTCATCAATCATTTGCGGGGTTAGAAATCACCAAAAACCACCTTCCCCAGTTATTTGATATTCACTATTTACATAGTAAAAATGCGGAAAACTATTTAGGCAGCATTTAAAGTTTTATACCACCAAATTGAAAATCAATATAGGGTAGCCAACCACCCTGCATTTATTATTTTGGCAAAAATATAAAATTATAATTGTTTCTCCTTACACCTTGTTAGCACGTGGAAATTTAAATAGATAACAAATAAATCTGTCCAATTAATTTACGCAGATATTTTGACAGCCATCCTGACAGAATATCACCATGTACCCTCATCAGGGTAAGTAGACATCGGTATGTCGGTAGAGACGTGATCCAAGCTTAACTGTTAAGGTGGGTTTAGACCAAACGAACATAGAACTAGAGCTACAACAAAAGCACGTTCGTTGTTTGGTGCTTTTTTGGTGTAAACGATAATTCGTTTTCAACATTTACACCAAGCGAGCAAGAATGACAACGTACAAGAATTAGAATTCTCTATAGATGTTTAGATCAGGTGAACGAGTGCTCTTTGCTCATTCGTATAGTGTCTATGGCCGGTTGTAATTGCAAGTTCTGCATTTATGGAAGTTTAAAATTTATATTTCCAAACGCGTTACGTGCTACATTTTTTCGTTTTGTTAATTTTAACTTAATTTAATTCAAGTGTTAATTTTGAATGAAATTTAAATTTTAGTTTTTATCTTTTTTTTTATTTGTAAACATATTTGCCTATTCTATTATGAATCAATGACTTGAATTTATCATTCTGTTCCAATTGCTTAAAAAGAAAAGAATGAAGAGACGAATTAAACTAAAAGAAGGACTGGATAATGGCTTGATTGTGTTTTTATAATTTTCATATGTAGAATCCCACAGACAACATATATTATGGTAGACTTCTATCATAAGTAGAAATGTTTCTCAAGACCAATCCACAATTAAATAAGATATTTATCGGTCAAGTCGCTAGAACACAAGAACGCTTTGAAAAGATCGCTTCGAGGAGCGAGCAAATCCGAATACATAAGAATGCTTTATGCAACTGTTTGCCATTTACATCAAGTATTCTAGCGAGCATTCTAAGAGCATTCTTAGAAAATTCCATAGAATCTCCGCAAACAAGATAGAAAAATGAAAAAATACTCTGTCTCTGTTTACAATTAAAGAATTTGATAGAATGAGCATTCGCTAGTTCGGTATATATCCACCTTTACATGGAAAATATTGGGCGGGACAAGTAGCTTGATTGTGTCAGCTAGATATGTATTTTGTTTTCAAAGAATCAAACTAAAACGTTGAAAATTATAAGAAGACTAACTTTTGATCAGACTTTATTTACCACAAGTAAAATAGCTATTAAAAAATCCTCATGTTTTTTTGCAGCACCCACCCGCGCCCGCAAATATATATTCATGCAGAAGATTCGGTTATTCTGTATTCAAGCCTGGATCTACATATTAAGGAATTAACATTTTACTGTCATGGATTTCTTAAACAAGATTTTTTTTTATTTGTATTATCATTGTCTTCAGATATTATTTAATAACCAAGCTCAAACAAACACAATATAAATACATACTTACGAAAACAAAAAATAATGTCAACACATCCTTCAATCGCGAACAAATCAACAGAAAAATAAAACATAAACCACAATCGACAAAAATATAGAAAACTAACTCAATTCCGAGCAACCAACCAATCGTTGTGCCGTACCTACACGAAAAAGAATTTTCCCGGAGCAAAATTCCCGGAGGCATTAATCAGGCGTACTTAGTTCGAATCCCGGGATAGCAATAAAACATATCGGCGTCGAGTATTGACAATATAATCCATGTGATTCCGTAGCGGTCCGATATATCAGTTTAGTTTGACAGCCGGCTTACCCCGCGTCAGTTCGGAATGTAGGTTTACTGACATGTGTCACTTAAGCAAGAACTGTGACGAAAATTATTAAGGCTTATTATTATTATTGATGAATGGTTTTCTTGATTGACAGCTTGGCAAATGATACGACAGACTACCTGTTGTAAAGTAGGTACACTGCTACAAGGACCTCTTGGTGCTCGAATGACGATGACAGGGCGCTGTTGGTAAAATTTGTGCAATTGTTATGTGAAATGTATTGATAAAATAAGATGGCGGCGTTGGTTCCGATTTCGGCCACGCGCCAAAAGATCCTAGTAAAGCTTTATGTACTCTGAAAAAGACTACACTGACGTTCATTAGCTAAAAAAAAAGCTTGTAGGTATACTTAACGATGGAAACCAAAATAACTTTAAAGTTTGATGTTAAAATATGACATTTAGCCTACCGCATTTGGCTACGCTGCATAGGTTGGTAAGGTGGTAGTATAGTATGTACTCTCTCACTTTTAGTAAATACCTAAGTTATTATAATTACTCGAGCACGAAATTCAAAGATCATCTACCAAACGTATCTGGGGTCAACCTCCATTCTATCCAGACCGGCTAAATATTTTACACAGATCGTTTGCCATCTAACCTCCCCCCAATTTACTACCTACCTTCTAAGGGTTAATGCAGTGCTATTCTGTAAAGTTCACTTCGATCTCCACTCAAGTGACCATACACAATTCTAATACGAACTCATTAGTTTTACTGTAAAACGTTCATTCAAAAAAGGTTTTTCTATCGCTCATGTTACTCGAATAACAGAGGTCGTAGTCTGAACTCGTATAACTCTAGGCTGAGCCATTATAAAATGAATTCTTTAACCGCACGTAGTAAATTTTAAGAATTCATGTTTTTGTTTAAACGAATAAATGGTATAATAGATTCTCCTGAGCTTTTATAAAGAGTGAAATTTAGTATTCCACGTAGTAGTATCCCACGTAGTAGTATCCCACGTAGTAGTATCCCACGTAGTAGTATCCCACGTAGAAGTATCCCACGTAGTAGCTCATAGTCGAAGTAATATAGGTAAATTTTCATATAGGTAATTTTTCACCCATTTGCCGCATGCTTTCTCTTACCAACACCATTCGTGGTGAAATAGATGTCTTTGCTGGTTCTGTAGCCTCAGTTAGGACTAAACTTAGAGTCTTACTTGTATATATATTTTTTTTTTTTCCCAAAACTTTTTATTATTTATCAATTTGTAAGTTTTGTTTAACTTTTGTTTAAAATAGTAAGTGTTTTACATAGAATATGCATCACATCATATGATTGACGTCAATTAGAAATATTGTGTAACTTTTTAATGCATTTGTGACTGTACCTACATACATTTTGAGAGCTATTAAAAAAAAACGTCATGGATTCATTCATTCTCGATACCATTCCAAATTTGAAATGAAGATAAAAATGAGTAAATAAAAGCATGACCATAATTAAGACTTACTCGTTTTACGCGCGAACAGATCTCGTCTTCAGAATTGCACGCAGACGGGAGGTTTCGGCCACATGCCTATCAGTACGCTCGCAATTCTCTTGAGGTCAGGTTGACGCATCTTGTTGCGTCCAGTATTGCGCATGATAAGCGCATAAATCGTCAGTAAGTTGTCTGATTTTCGGGCTTCTACTACTCGTTACAGCTGCCATATATAATCTTATGACACGTGAAACCGACGGCTGTCTGTGAAGCTCAATACTATCACTTTACCTATTGAATAGTTTATCAAAAGGGCACAGTCGCAAATGCGTCTTCGCTGATAATTGTGGTGAATACATTTGTACATACCTACATTATAGTTGTACTGAAAGGTTAAGCGGATTTGCTTGATGCTTCAAACTTAATCCCTCCTGCTTTGAATATTAGGTGTAAATAGATTCTGGCATAGTAACCCCCCTTTGATCATTACGGGTAGGCAGAGGCCCGAATTTCTGACAACCAGTCTTACCAAATGGCATCGTGTTATCTAAAATATTCTATATTTTATAATAAATTAGATTTGTTACAGCTGTAGTGGCAATCATGTCATTTGGTTTAAATAGGTTTTTATCTTTATTATTTTATTTTGTTTTTATATAAATTATTTTCTTTTAGATTTTGTGAATGTGAGAACGTTGTAGGCTTAACAGACTATAGATCTGTCGACCATTTTCTATCTTGCTAAGTACCTGGTACTTGTTGATAGGCCTACACTGTCCTCTCATGCCTATTAACACTGTAATTTGAAAACATTGTAAATGCGATTTACTTTTAAGAGAGTAACCGTGGAGTTTTTGCCGGCCTTCTCTATAGGAAACGACCAATTGGAACCGTGCACCTAGCTTCTGACGTTTCATAAGTGCCCTTGTAAGTTTATGTGAAATATTTTTTTTTTTGCCCCATTGGGCTGTGCAGAGTGCGCAGGTTAAATAGGCAGTCGTTCCATGTAAAGTACTGGTTTGGCAGTAAGACAGGAAGCCGATGGCATGACATCATCATGGCTGTAGCTACTAGAAAAGTAAATGATTAACGCAATAACTTTATTCGCCGAAAGATGAACAAAGAGGATCAATATGTGTTAAAATAAGTTCAATGTTGCAGAAAACTGTAAATTAATAATCCACTCCGCAGGTAGAGTGAATTTTTCATAATTGAAAATAATCCCGATTTCCTAGAAATGCAATGAAAATTTAATGAAAACAAAAAGTTGCACTGTCTAGTGGATTTAAAATTGCTTTCAAACAGAATAAAAAGAACGTGGTTTATTATTTCTTTCAATGAATGAAAATAGAGTCTGGCACACGAAAGTTGATCCTGGGGTTTAATCGTAAGTTTTTATATGGCAACTTTCTAAAAACGTCAGATGATTGTCATTCGACTTATATATTGTCAGACTATTCATAGGACTTCATTGTATTTATACTCGAATTTTAACGTTTAAAATGAACAAAACAATAAAAAGTGACGTGCGGAAGTTATTGTTTACTATGATGAATTCATTTGAAGAAAAACAACAAAAGAAACGAGATGATTACAACGAAAAACAGCAATGTTTACTTGCGATAACAGACTTTATAGGTTAGTTTATACATATAATTTTGATACTTCTAAATAGTATTATAATATTTGCTTCAAAATCATGTTTACCTTATTCGCATAGTTATGTAATGAATGTTTTGTTTACAGACAATTTGAATATTGAAGGTACCGAAGTTGCATCGGTTAAAGGAACTATTGCAAAACTAAGTGCTTTGGGAGAGAATGAGCTAATTAAATCCCAGAACCAGTTTTTGGAAGAAATTTCGTCAATCACTGGTATGTAACTGTGTATGCAGTGTTTTTACTGTGTAATGTACTGCTAGAATTCATATCATTATGGTATTATAAATGTATGGGATGTAATTTATGTTTTATTGTTTTCTTTTTCAGGAGTTAGCGTCGCAACTTTAAAAATAATTAAAAAGGAAGGACGATTGAATGATGGAATTTTTAGTACACCAGGGAAAAAACGACCCCATAAGCCCACAGTATCTAATTTGGACAGCTTCGATATAAATGCTATTAGAAATAAAATTAATGAATTTTACTTAGTACAAAAACGAGTACCTACTTTGCGAAGCTTATTGACTGAACTGAGGGAATCTATCGAGTTTACTGGCTCCCGTGAAACTTTGCGTCGCATATTACATAATAATGGTTATGAGTTTAAAAAAACAAAAATGAACGGTCCTTACTTATTGAAAGATTTGATCTTGTAGCTTGGAGACACAAATTTTTACGAACTATTTCTTCCAAACGTGCAGAAGGGAAACCAATAATTTATTTAGATGAGACATATGTTCACCAAAATTATAGACCCAAGAAGTCATGGCAGGGGCCTTCAACAAGTGGTGTTATAGACAAGATAGCAGCAGGCAAAAGGTACATAATTGTTCACGCTGGTTCAGAAAGAGGCTTCGTGCCAAATGCACTTTTATTGTTTAGCACTAAATCAAAAATGGCAGACTATCACCATGACATGAATTCACAAAATTTTAACAAATGGTTAGTGGAAAAACTTATACCCAATTTGTACGAGCCAAGTGTCATTGTCATGGATAATGCAAGTTATCACACAGTGCAAGTGAATAAACCACCTACAACACAGACTGTAAAAAACAAAATTCAACAGTGGCTTAGAGAAAATAACAATATAATATACGAAAGCTGAATTGCTCTGTCTGGTTCAGAAACATAAACCAGATCCAATTTATGAAGCTGATCAATTATTAGAACAGCATGGTCATGAAGTACTGCGTTTACCTCCTTACCACTGCGACTTAAATGCCATAGAGCTAACTTGGAGCCTGGTAAAACATAAAATCGCAAGTAAAAATATAAATTTACCATCTATTGAAGTGGAAAGAATTATAAGGGAATCCTTTGAGTGTGTAACCCCAGAAGAATGGAAAAAAAATACTGATCATGTTATCCATATAGAAAATACATACAAAGAAAGAGACAGAATAACCGATGAAGAAATGGATCGGTTCATCATAAATGTTGGTGACGATAGTAGCAGTGATTCGGATGCATCACTAGAAATGGAATTTTTAGATTTCGATTTTGATTATGATTCATAAAATAAAGTATTTAAATAATTAACCGTTTATTTTTTTTTCTATCAACATACATAGTCTAAATAGCTTGATGTCTATGAACCTCATTAATTACGATCATTGCATACGATAATTAATAAAATAACTAAAGTTTACAGAAACTAATATTATAAAGCTGAAGAGTTTGTTTGTTTGTTTGAACGCGCTAATCTCAGGAACTACTGGTCCGATTTAAAAAATTCTTTCAGTAACCAAAATGCGGATGAAACTGCGGCGGACAGCTAGTTCGATATAAAACTGGTGAAATCTATTTAAATTAATCAGAACTCATTTACGTAATTCACTGGTCGAATTTTTCAATTGTCAAATAACTTTTACTAATATAATATAGTATATGATTTGGTAGCTTTGTATAAAAAATATGTCAATCCACCGTATTCATTCGTCAGAATACTATACTACCACGAAAAATCGGTTTCAACCTTGTTTGAACATAATATTTTTTTTTACAAATATCAAAACTAGTTATTCCTATTGCACTCCGGGTTACCACACTTGGATTTTTTAAATTTGCCGCTGTTTTTCAGGATCAACTTTCGTGTGCCAGACTTTAGTATCTATTCAAAATTCAAAATTCAAAAGTCATTTATTCAAACTAGGCTGAGAATCAGCACTTTTCGAACGTCAAAATTACATAAGACAGTCCCCCAAAACGCCCACCCTTCACCACTTCCTAGTGCTTTAGCTGGGAAGAAGAAGTGGCGCAACAAACTCCCCAGCAGCACAGCTGTCTGTTCAGTAAAAAAGATTCTATATAATAGTATGCAAAATGATATTTACATTACGCAACACAAAACATAATTTAAATTATAAAATTAATAGCCATATGACAGCTAGCACACGCCAATATACCAACCAAAAACATCGAGAACTATACTCAAGCAGAAATAAAAATAACTTAACGAAAACAATATCTAAATAAAAGCCTCCAGACATAAAGGGCGTGCCCGCTTACATATAGCTGTAACTAGAAGTTATAATTGATAAACTAGGACCATTGAGGTAAAGTAAAAAATTATCGAGGTCGCTAGCTAACCACATATAGCAATACAACTCATAAAAAAAAACATTGTAATGAGTAGATTATGTCAACAATAAATAAAGTAAAATTAGTAAAATTATAAACAATTATATAAACTCAAATAACCTGTCAGTAAGTAAGCTAATTCTGGAGAAAGAACATTTAAACATTGTCTTGAGTTAATCACAGCGACCAACTATTCTTATGATTTAAGTAGTCGTTGATAGAATAGTATGCCTTTGAAGAGAGGTTGGATTTTACTTTAGTTTTGAACGCATTAAAAGGCAAATCTAGCAAAGAAGAAGGTAGCTTGTTATAAAAGGTTATACCAAGCCCAACAAATGAGTTATGAACCTTATGAAGCCGGTGAAAGGGAGTACGTAGTTTGTTCTTATTTCTAGTGTTAACATTGTGAATATCACTGTTTTTAGTATATAAGTGTATATTTTGCCTAATATATAATATGTTGGCGAAAATGAATTGTGATGCCACTGTGAGGATACCGATATCTTTGAAAAAATCTCTCAGAGAAACTCTGGCACCGAGCTGGTAAATTGCTCGAACAGCTCGTTTTTGAAGGACAAATATATTTTGAATATCAGCAGCTTTGCCCCACAGCAGAATACCGTAGGACATAACGCTATGAAAATAACTAAAATAGACTAACCGAGCTGATTCAACGTCAGTGTATTGTCTTACTTTCCTGACGGCGTAGGCGGCCGAACTGAGCCTTCCCGCTAGGCTTGATATATGTTGGTTGTATTCAACAAAAGGTTTTAAAAACCGGCAAGGTGCGAGTTGAGTTGAGGCAAATTTCGCGCCCTCACGCCCCTAGCCGCCGCAGAAGACGCTCTGGGCGTTGGGAATCGCAGGCCGATTCCCGGCCACCGTAGGCGCGGGCTTGCGGACGGTGAGCAATGGGTAGCTCGCCGTCCGATAAGGACCAGGCCCGGGTCGTCGGCGCGTTGTGTTCCACGCGCGCCTCAAAGCGATGTCAGAAAGTGAAAGGGTCCGATAGGACCGATGCCTGCCGGGGTTGCGGGAAAGTCCGAAAGGGATACCGTGGCCCCTGGCAACGTACGGGCAACTGAAGGAACACGGGTGGGTTTTAGTCAGTAAGAGTCTGACACGCCCTCCTGCTCCACCCAGAGCGGGAGAAGTTATTTAATAATTTCTCAACCAAAAAAAAAAGGTGCGAGTTGATCTAACGCGGTCTATCTTTGCGCACAGGGCTATTATATTTTCTTTAGTATTCAATATTTAGTAAAGTATTCGTTCGATAAAGATGATAGAAAAGTAAAAAAAATATGAACTGGCCTAAGTCGTGATACAAAACTCTTAATATACGAGTCTGACTTTTAGAGTAATTAATAATTACTTCTTCTACGTATATACTGTAAAACCTAACTACTAAAATTCAAAAACAATTTTAAAAGGTTATTTTCCACGTTAAGTTCCAAAAGAACAATTTTGAGCTTATTACTTACATTTGAAGTATTATAAACATAGTAGTATTTACTCAAACACATTTTGTGTTTGAGTAAATACTACTATGTTAGAGAATGTTGGGAGTTCGTTTGATCTTGGGGGCGATAATAAAACCTCTTTTTTGTCATGTGTCAACGAATTATTGGGTTTATTTCTCCTCTGTTTTAATGTAAGGAAACAATAGATAATATATTAATTGTATTACTGTACAATAACAAACAAATCTCATGGGTTTTATGGGAAAATAGTACTCTCGAAGAGTCATGGTTTTTCTGATTATGCGGTCTGACGGATAGTTAAGAAGTATTCGATAAACAGAATTGCAATGCAATGATAATTGATTAATGATTCTGACCTGCTTTATTTGTAAATAACTGTAGCAACCATAAATAATATTATATTCTAAAAAATACAGGGTGTATTAATTGTTTAGCGCTAAATGTTTGCTCAAAGAAATCCGAAAAATATCTATTTAGAAATAATGATTGTAATCTTGAAACCTTTATAATAAGGAATTTTATTGTTTCAGGTACATCTGTAACACACTATGAAGATGTTGGGAGATTTGCGACGCAACATTTAGAAAAGTAAGTTGAGGAAACCTCGCTTTTTCTTATGAGTATGCTACCTCCGTATTCCTTCACACTTTTAATGTAACGTGACTGTTTCCGTTACGTTTCTAAATAGTATCTAGTAAGTATATTGAAGAGTAAAAGATTTATAGATAGACGATTAATTCAATCGTTGAAAATTACAAACTAAGAAAAACTCATTTTCAAAACAGTCTTGATATCAGTCGCAATAAAGGCCATTCAATTTGAGAGTTTAAAGAAAAGTGATATTTAGTGACGAATTCCGGGAAAATTTCAAATAAATACAAAAAAATGGGTTTTCCCGAATCCCATAAATTTTTGCCTAAGGTCCCATAAACCTTAGGCAAAAATTTGTGCTTGATTGTTGCAAATGGGTCACAGTATCACGTCCTAGAAGGAATACGTCAAATTACAAGTAACCCTGTATAATGTGATGCCCTCAATTTATATCATTCGATCCTCATGCACAGTTTCATTCGATATATTGTTCTCCAGAATATATCACTTTCCATCAATAGAGGAGAGTGCTTCACAGGTTCGGCTACGAACTTGCGCCAGAATTGTCAATATGCATTTACGGAATATCTGAGGGGACCTAAGTGCTGAAGTCGCTAGGTGACTGACGAGAACTAGGCTATATTTCATACGATGGTATTTGAAAAATATTTGGCCTATTTTTTTTAGGTGAGTAGAAGATTTACATATTTTTTGTTCATATAGGATCTGTTTATTCGTTATCATCACATAGATACTTTTAAAATACTTCGGTTCGGGCACCTAACCATGTTGTTAAGACATAATTGTCCCCATCGCAATAATCCTACCTAACTGTTTTACTTTTATTTTTTAAATTTTTTTGACCTTACCTTGATCCTCTATGATTAATGCCTGCTTTACTTTGCATGTTTTGACGTTTAAACATAATTATCTTATCACCATTTTTATGCTAGGGGGGAAACAGGCATGATGACTGGGTCAAAAAAAAGCAATTCTGTTCAGTACGTCAGTCAGATAATAAAAAACTATTAGAAACGTATTTTTTTCTTTATCATTTTATTAATAAAAGATGACTTAGATAAAACACATTTAAGTGGGGGTTACATACTCGTGACGTCATGGCACATTTTAACGCTATGTATCGCCGTAATATTTGATACAGTAAAAAAAGAAAAAAATCGGGTCCAATGTTTTTTAATAATACAACTGACGGACAAAAAAAAAATTTTTCTAGTCATCATCCCTATTATAACTGTTTAATTTACTCATCAAAAGATATAATTTTTAAAAGTATATTTTCTAAAATGTGACAGAAACTTAAGAAAACAACCAGAAACCTGGACCGAATGCTTTAAAATTGTCGAACAAAAGTGAGAAAACTTGATAAACAAAGCTAGCTAGTACTTTCCATCTATAAAAAAAACTTTTTTCCTTTGACATAATAAAGGCTCTGATGCACAGCGGCCCATAGTTAAGCTTTACTCGTGAACTTCACTTTGCTTTTTATGAAAATATAACCGGGATCGTCCACTGTGACCCACGGCTACACTGCGCACGAATGCGTGGCTGGCAAACAAATGACGAACAACAACATAGCGAACCTCTCTGTGCACATCCTACGTAACAGTGGACTGTCAAACTCAACTCAAACTCAAAGCATTTATTTCAATTAAACCATTTACAGGCACTTTTGAATTGTCAAGGGGTCAGTCAGTCAGAAATATGAAGCTAGTTGCCCATTCCAAAGCGTAGGTTCCTATGAAGAAGAACGGGCA
Organism: Xanthia icteritia; assembly: GCA_949128155.2. Lineage (NCBI taxonomy): Eukaryota > Metazoa > Arthropoda > Insecta > Lepidoptera > Noctuidae > Xanthia > Xanthia icteritia. Next base: position 14,509,232 of record OX421953.2, read on the forward strand.
AGAAACTCCACGGACACTCTTTTAAATCATAATATTGTTACAAAATATTGGTTACATCATTCATGTTGAAATTATACATGTGAGAACAATGTAGAAAGACGTGCACGTAAAAAGCGTCCGTAATAAAAAGATAAAAACAATTCAAAAATTAAAATAAGCCGTGGCAGATAAGATATGACCAGTTCCTACTGACTGCGCCCGTTCACGAACATGACGCATGGATCAGCACCGTTTAGCTCAACCATTTTGAAGGGAACTTAACGTGTGTGTTGGACACGCCACCACCAGCGAGACATTTGAGTGAGAATGACATACTCTCAGCTGCCAGGGCACATTAAAGTCAATGAAAGACGTACCCAGTAAATGGTAGCTTTATAGAAGGTACATGGTCACAGTGCTCACACATGTGTTATACAATTATACAATACTACGAGATTGAAGTTATACAATTCAAAGATATCTTCAGCAGCTCCAACAATATTTTCGTCGACATTATACAGGCTGATCAATATACTCCCTACTATCCCTATCTACACCTATTCAAAACATCATCCCAATCACCCTATAAACACAAAACTATTCACTATTCACTGTACACTAAAACCCTAATCAACACCTAATGTGTGTTATCTAGATTAACTAAATACTCCCGACGACTATTGAAACTATTTTGAAAGACACCCTTTCAATAAGGGCAAAGGGCTGGTAAATTGATGGAGGGACACTTTGGATAGTGATAGCTTCCCTTATACAGGGTGACTGGGTAAACGAGGAACATACATCATTTTGGACATGATAATTTTTATGCTTACATGTTATGTAAGTCGACCAAAACGAGGATAACTGGCGTGGCTTAAAAGGCTGCCCAACTTAAATGGGACTGGGCAGGACATGTCTGCCGCATACTGGACAAACTGTGGGCCCAAATACCACAGAACTGGTGCCCTGAGACATTGAGGCGGAGGTCAATCACGTAGGAGATGGTGGGACGAGCTAGATAGGTTCCATCAAAACTGGAAGGAGGACGCGCGGGATCGCGAAAGATGGAAGGAGTTGATGGAGGCTTTTGCCCAGGAGTGGGACAGTGCAGGCTAATTTAAAACATTATATAAATTACGTAGAAGATATTGTTCTAGGGGTCACAAGAACAGAACATATAAAATTGAGAAAAGGGTCCTAGGTTAGATCCTTAGGTTGGGTGTGTTATTAGCTTTTTTCATTAGGTATCCTAATAAAATCTTTATTACATTTTCTCATAAAAATTCTTAAAGGGTTAGCACACTTGCTTAGGTGTCATCACCGGGCTAGACTTTGTGATGAGGTAGGACGGCATGGTATCCCTTCATCCTTCAAACTGGGCTTAGGATAGTGTCCACAGTTTTGAATTATCCTCATCATCATTTGAGCCGAAAGCACCGCCACGTCGACCGGTTCTTGTCTTGTCAATTATAGTTCCTATTACTTGGAATGAAAATCGAATGGTTACTGAATATCTTCAATATGTCCCTCGTTTAGCTGGCCATACTGATGTAGTCGGGGTATAATTAATTGTATAGCGCACCTATTGTTGGAAGAAATGGGAGCTGGGTACAGGGGATGATTTTTTGCTGTATCAGTGAGAATGTGAAACTTAACACACAGAGGAATGCGTTTTGGTAGTATCTGGTTGCTCTTTATAAATACTGTGAACTTTTCTAAAGATTTGCATTGAAAGGGCTGATTCTTTGACCAAAAAATAGGCGAGCCATTGTCCAAAATGTCTCGAAAAACCAAGTGGGCACTCGGACCCCTTGGGCCTAGTGTTTCAACCCCAAACGGCTCGAACATAATATAACTCCCAATAAGATTGCAATATTATCTGCAGCAGCTGCTCCAGCACAGCCCATACAACGTGGCAATGCTGCCAGCGTTTTAGGCACTTTTTCTGTTGACAACAATGCGGAAGAATTTTTTGATGGCCTTTTCCCACTTTTTTATATACATGTAGGTACACACTATTATTATTTTAAGTCTGTTAGTTTATAAATATTAAGTAAATATTGTTTGAAAGTAAATAATATTGAAAGGGTGTATTATAAATAGTGCATGTTTGCTTAGAAATCGGAACCTAAACATGCGTTACTAGAATACTCGGCTTTTGGAAAATAGATTCCGTCTTAAGCAGTTTTCTACGCACAATGAAAGTTTTTCCGAATGGAATATCATCCTCATAGTTAAATGACCCGTTCATGAAGCATGGTGATTATGAAATATGGCTATACATTTACTAAACCGATCTATTACCCCATATTCACCAAAACTCAATAACAGGTTACCGTATTCCTAAAACGATTACAGGGATCGATTTTAAACTTATATTCGATGGAATCGAGCGGTATCCAACACGGGAGGACATGTTTACTGTCCCGATATGTTTACGATTCGCTTCAGCTCGAGCCAAGTTATAAGATCGGTATAAGAGCTGTTTACACCGTCGTGTAACATTGTTTTATGTGGTTCTGTGGCAGTGTATTAAAAGAACTTTCGTGACTGACAAACCGTGCTGACTGATTCATCTTTTCTCTACGTCTTGAGATATTCTCGAAGTAGGTAAGCAGTAAGTAGTTAAGTATTTAACTTCGTATAGATAGGATGCCACGCGAGAAAATATACATATTTCTTGAATGTCAGCTGCTACACTTAATAATGGTTGATGATGGCAGTAAAGTAATCTTCATTCTTCAAAATCTTATAACATTTTTATGTCTTGCATATGAATAACTATTGCTCAGGAAAAGCAACAGTTGGCCATTTTGTTTTTAGTGAGAAGCACTTAATTTTTTTTAAACGAGCTACCACAGGATATTTTCAAGATTTACGTTACAGTATTTGATTGTCAAACAGCATCATTTCAACCCAGCTTATCTGAAAACAGCCGGTCTATTCTGTAATAATCTCACGGTGAAAACTTAGGTGAAGTGAACTTGAAGTGAGCTGTCATTCCACCTGCTGCTAGGGACAGACAGCTCACTCCGAGCTCACTTCACCTAAGTTCTCACGGTGATATGGTTACAGAATAGACTGCTGTTTCGCTACGGTGTCACACGTGGCCGCTGAGGTTCATACTTTTAAAGAAGGCACATAAATTGTGTTCAGAGAGAACGTAAAAGACAGTGTTTGTTTCCAATTTTAATATCTATATTTTACATCGCTTTTCAGTGTTTGTATCTATCTCGGCTTCTGTAAATGTCGTTGTTTACTGTGGAAATAGTCGAGACAAAAGTGTATTGTGGATATATGAAATCTTGGATGAAAAGTTTATATCCTTCTAGTTTTTTTTTTTTTGTGATGTGTGTTGTTTAGTCAAATAAACAGTGTCATCGTATTTACCCACTAGGAACGATACAGTGTTTCGAATTTACTACCTTTCCCTAACCAACCCGTAGTTTAACTATTGAACTATTTTCTGAACTGAAAATTGTATTTTCAGATCGGAATGAGAGAGATTTATTGTCTTTACTGCCGTTTCTAGAAACACAAGAATATAGAAATGGACTCCATATTTTTCTCATCAACATAAGTTGTGAAAATTTAGCATACTATACACCTTTGTCTACCCCTTGAGAGTGTTCAGGCGTGATGCTATACTATACATATTTTCTCTTTTATCAAAATAAAAATCTCTCCAATTTTTATTACTATTCCATAGAACTCATAGGTTTCCAATATATCGTAATGCAATTCAATTTCGGTTGGATACAGTTTTGAAACCGCCACATAAATCGTTACAGGTTTCCTATGTACGTTGCTAACGATATTTGGGACATTTTAATTCAATTAAATTGACGGATTTTACGCATTTCTGGCTAATCCGGGTTGTTATGCCTACATGAAAATAGTTTTGAGTAATATTAGTCGTGTAATTGGACTTGTAAAAGTTTTCACGTCGACAGTAGTTTTGAGAAAAGTATAATAATATGTACCATCTAGCCGGTTCCAATACCTAATGATAATTATGCATCATAGTATCTTAATAATCTTAGGTCATTAAAGGAGTTTGCCGTGTCCGCAAGGGCACGGTGGGACTTTACCGTCATTTGCGCCAAATTAAATAAAAATGTAGATTGTTGAATATTGTTTTAACCTACATAAATTAAAATGAAAGAAAAAATCTACTTCAAAGATAAGAGAGTTAAATAATGTTTCGAAAACCGGTTGGAAAACACTAGTAATTAAAAATATACTAAATCAAATAAGTTTTCGAGTTCTTAGACTAGGATGTAAGATTTTAGAGCTTATTTATATTCGACAGCAGTTTTACCTAATGATTAAATGAACTTGACGAGATTTTGATACCCCATTACAGAAAACGATTTTTCCATAGAATCAGCCAAACAGCCAGTATTATTAATCTAGAAACCAAGAGAAACCTTCAAGCCTAATTTATCGGACGCTACAGACTAAACCTCGAAGCTCACTGGTCATAATCTAGATTTATTAGGCTACCTGCACAAATAGTGTTTCACTGAGTAAATGTTATTTTGCGGAGCACATTCACACTACATGAAACTCTACTTAGCTGTATTTTACAAGAAAAATATTTGCGCACAAGGGTGAGGGGGGAGGGGAGGGAGGAGTCGTGTTTTGTTTTTGGTGTTAGTTTATTTTTATAGTGTTTTATCCGATTAAAAAATAAGGAGGTTATGCTATTCATTTTTGAGGCGTCTTCAATAAACTCAAACTCCAACTCAAAGCATTTATTTAAATTAAACCATTTACAGGCACTTTTGAATTGTCAAGAAGTTGGTCAGTCAGAAATATGAAGCTAGTTGCCCATTCCAAAGCGTAGTAGGTACCTATGGAGAAGAACGGGTAAGAAACTCCACGGACACTCTTTTAAATCAAAAATTTGATACAAAATATTGGTTACATCTTTATGTTGAAACTATGCATGTGAGAACAATGTAGAAAGACGTGCACGTTTGTAAAAGCGTCCGTAATAAAAAGAAATAACCATTCAAAAATATTAAATAAGCCATGGCAGCTAAGAGATGACCAGTCCCAACTGACGGGGCCCGTTCACGAACATGACGCATGGATCAGCACCATTCAGCTCAACCATTTTGAAGGGAGCTAAATGATCCAACACACGCGCCACCATCAGCGAGACATCTGAGTGGGCATGACATATTCACAGTCGCCAGGGCACATACAAGTCAATGAAAGACATATTACCCGGTAAATGGTAGCTCTTCACTACATAGGAGATTGAGTTTATACAATACAAAGATGCTCTTACAATCTTCAGCAGCTCCAACAGATTTTTTTTAAATTTTATTCAATTATCAGTGATAAATAGCTATTTGATACTACCTTTTGCCCGCATGGAGGTCAAAAATTATCCTACGGGAACGTACTACCGGGATGAAAGCATCTATGTCATGTCATGGTTTTTCCGTTAGCCTAATTTCATCCAAATAGGTCCAGCCGTTAAGGCGTGAAAGGTAACAAACAGATAGACAGTCAGACAAAGCGCCTAACGGAGTTTCTTCAGAGTTACAGCTCACTTCTTCTTACAAAGGGGATGCCTGTGTCCCAGCATTGGTAAAATTGTGCATTAAAATTGGCAGATTGTGCTATATTTTCTTTACCCCTATCTTTATACTAACGGACATCCACATACAGTTTATGAATCATTAACCAACATGTCCCAAACTAGCCACTCGAGGCTTTGTTCGCTCGTCACTGATGTGATTAAAATATAACAAGAGTTACTTTTATCAAGTCGAGACTGAGTAATTTAATTGGTAGCATGTGTAGACTTTTTTGGGTGAAAAATTAACGAATGGTTTTGACGCCAACAGACAAAAAGGAACGATCAGAAAAAAACGTACAAAGGTGATGCTGATTTCTAAAGTAATATTGTTCAGCATACCTGCGATAGGAGAAAAGATAGAAAGAGATGAAAGGACACCGTGTGTAACAGTAGAAGAGAAAATAAAATATATGAAACCAAAAAAACTATTATCTTATTTAAATAAACTATACCTACTCGTACAACATACCTGCAATATACTTCCATTCATACATACTTCTAAATAAAATAAATCACTAAAATATTAAATAGTAATAAATATATTAAATAATATATTAATAATTCAAAAAGTAGACATACTCTTTCTTAAAAATATTATGTAAAAAATAATTGAATCGGCTCAGTTTTTGAGGAGAAAAAAGGGGAATACGAAACGTCGATCTCGTTATTTTTTTTGTGATATAATCGGTCTGATCTGCAGCTGTCCCTACCGCACTTTACAGGGGCAGACTTAAGGTAACACGATCGCAATAGTTTCTTCAAATTCCTCTCAGCCCTTGTTCCCTCTTAACAGACGTTAAGCAGACGACATGGTGCTATTGAGTCCGTCAATTAGCGCACTCAGGAAGTTGTTGGCGGTCTGCGAGACTTACATAGAAGCGCATGGACTTGTATATAGCGTACAGTAAAACAAACTACTTGTGTTTAGGGTAAAGCGTAAAAAACCAGCACATATCCCCCAGTTATGTGAAAAAATGTGGCTCTTGAAAGGGTGCTAGATTTTAAGTACTTAGGGCACATAGTTACTGAGGACTTGAAAGGTGATGGTGTCATCGAAAGAGAACGGAGGGCGTTGGCTGTCCGATGCAATATGTTGGCCTGCAGGTTTGATCAGAAATAAAAGTAACTCTTTTTAAGGCTTTTTGCCAATCGTTGTACACGTGCGATCTGTGGGTTCGATTTACGCAAAGGGCAAACAACGCCCTCAGAGTTCAATATAAAATTTCTTCATAATGTTGTTGGGGTTTCCACGTTACTGCAGAGCATCAGGAGTGTTTGCCGAAGCACATACTGATGGCTTCAATACCATCCTAAGAAAAAGGATTGCAGCCATGATGCGCAGAGTGCATTCTGAAGGTTAATAGTGATAAGCCGTGTTGCGCCATTATGGCGCATTGGGTACATGTTCATGTATCCGGTGCGTCTGTCGAGTGCAACAGATTTATGAATTCAAGTTTTGCATTACATTTGTAACTAACATAGCTTAAAAGTAGTGTGTATTATACCAACATCCTACGGACGGAAAGGTCTGAAATAAAGGTTATTATTTTTTTTATTTCCTTCATTTCATATAATTATATACAATTCATTTACATTTTTAAATATTTTTATAATAATAAAAAATACATTTAAACATATTAAATTACTTTATATAATTAAATTATTATAATTTTACTATCGGGAGTGTTTTTTCTCAGCTCTTAGGCTGGTTTTAGCTACATTTACGGGCCAAAGCCAAGTAAATGCAGCATGTGGTGTGTATTTAAGATGAGGGTGTGCTTTTCCCGGGTCGGGCAAAGTGTTATTAGGTTTTTCTATCTGGAATTTCTCAGTAGCCGCCCGGAGTCTGCATTTGTGCCCGGTTGATGGCATTAGGCTCGCCCCCTATTACCCATGTAATACTTAAATATAACTGGCGAAATGTACCTACTACAGGTACACCTCTGCCCAACCCTTCGTGGAAACAAGGCGTGATGTTATGTGTTATGATATTATTTATTTTAAACTCAAAAAACACTAATTCAATTTGAAGACTAATTCACTAATTCACTCTTCAATTGAAGATTTTTGTGATATATTTTTTGTCTAAGCGAAAAGAGCCGTTGGCACATCTAGTTTTCAATAAAACGACCGGTAGAAATTGGACGTTCAAGACCTATTTGACCGGCAAACAGGACGTGGTCTTGAACGTTCACAGGACCATAAGTTTTTATCTTACCCTCTTGTAAAAGAAAATAAAAAATAAAACCTCTTTTCATCTTTGCAGATTCGAGTCGAGAGATCTAAAGGACATAGCTTTAGGTAAGTGCATTGAATAAGAAAAACATAATAGAAGTGACTTTCATGTTAAATCTGGGAAATTAATTGATTACCAAATTGACTACCAACTTGAATTGTCATATGAAATAGCTATAACACGGAAAATGGATGTAGTGTTCAATTTGATAAACAATTAATTTCTCCGACTGTACCAGTTGTTAAACGGCCGGTAAATAATGCCACATCGACTATTGAAACAGTTTGGTTTTATAGAGCGTCATCTCTGTCACTTCTACAAATATGTGAAAATTTCGATGTGTATTTTAAGCACCATGCTGTACTTTTCTTTATGTGTGCGCTGTTGTCACCAAAATAATCACATGGGTGTACCTACGCATGTCCAAGCCAAAATAGTATTGTTTTGTGTGTTTTTTTCATAAATATAGCATAGAGCACGTTAGGCGTGCTACACACTTATTGGATCGGCATTAATTGGCATTAAATCTACCTTATAATTGTCGTAAACTTTGTTGTTTGATGTTTCTTTAAAAGAAAACTGTTAAAACTGTAGATGGCAAGTAGGCATTTGCAATGCATTCGGGAGTTTCACTTCTATTCATTCATAGTCTATGGTAAGATAAAATATTCAAGCCAAGCAGCTTCCTTTCATAATGTATTGATACTCAATACTCAAATCTTTATTGCATTCCATATCTCGTACATAGATGATATAACAAAGTAAAAGATCAATATGGACCCTGTCGAGCATAGCGAAATTAGATTGAATTGCAACTTCTAGCCCTCTTCCAGAGAGGAAGTCTTCCTCTCTGGAAGAGGGCTAGAAGTTGCAATTCAAGCAATTCAATATTATTATAAATTAATAGATGTGTTTAATCGGGTGTATAATTATGTATATATTTATATATATAAATATATTATTAGGTTTGTGTATAGTATATTAGTTTAAATAATATCAGTATTATTTAAACTATAATACTATCAGATTTCTTACAAAATAAGAAAGCAAAGAGGATTTTGGAAACGGTTTCTCAATATTGTTTTTCTTGGTGTACTTAAAACAATTTTCTTGGAAGGCACAATACTTAGAAATTATACTATACATGTTCGGCTATCACTCGGTTTCTGAATTAAGAATTTGAAGTTGAAAACTTGTCAAACGCTATTTTAGCATTACTTAAGATGATAAGTCCGCGAAATTGCAAATATCTTAAGTTTTTTGCAAATAAATTTGGAATTTCGCGTCCGCGTTTTCACGTGCTTTGCACCTCAAGTAATGCTAAAGTAGAATATGACAAGTGGTCAATTCAGAAACCAGGTTTCATGCATTGTATCGGGCGCAATCAGAGCTTTGCTTGCCTGATAAAAATACGCTCGAATAAAAATGAGACGAGCATTGCCCTTCATTAAGAATTATTCCACATTTTTAGTCTTCTAAATTGCTCACAATTACTGAATTTAAATATCCGCTCAACTGTTTTTAGAAGGCGATAACAATAAAAATGATATAGTGTAATTGCTTTCAGCAAGTTAGCCCCCTAAAATGTAATCCAATTAGTAAGACGAAAGGTCACGATGCGTACGTCTTTGTCACATATCTGTAGACGGATTCAGTAATTTATCCAGTGCAGTGTGTACAGAAGTTTCCTTATTATCCTATCTCTTCCTAGAAAGCTAAATTCAGAAGACTGGAATAAGTTTTCAAAAAAATGCATTATGATCAAGGTACCTATTAATCTCGTAAAAATCATTTGAGGAAATCAGTCGTCTACAACTCATTTTATTTTTAATAAAATAAAATAATGTTCCATTTACAACCACTGATCCTTTTCTCAAAACCGACCAACCCTCTTCTCACAAACTGAATTAAGTCTCAAGATCCTTGTAACCCAAAACCCTGTTGTTCTTCAATTCCGAACTAACTCTTCACAGACATCTTGACGCGGTCCGAAGGCGCTAGCAAAAAGTAATTGTTTCCGAGATAAAGCAAACATCTTGGAGTGTTCTAGACTCAAGCAGTTTCGGAAACACTTCGGGACGGTTCCGTCCGTTTAGTTTTGCTAAATGCACTTTGGGTTTCGAAGTTTCGTTTCGTGTTGTGTTCGGGCTTTGTCGATTTTTATTTGAGTTTGAAAGAAGATGTTTCTGTTTGCGATGGTTTTGTAAAATACATTTTTCGCGGATAATTTTTGTGGCTGAAATCTGAATAGATACACGGTTTCTTTGGGAATCCCAATGCAGAAGAAACTGTGGGACGCAACTAGTCTGATTCTAGGGAGCCTATAGTATTGGTGTGGTTTTATACCTACAGAGAAAGTTTCGTATAACCAAGTGAGTGTAAATGAACATTACTTTTTATAACTACTCATTAGTAGTCAATATGTAACAGAACCAGCTTACGTAGTAATATATTAAGCTCGAAATTACCACAAAGGAACATAGCCAAACTATTAAGAACTTTGGATGGAGAACTCTTCAAGACCTAATAATAATAATACTAGCGTAATTATTGTCCCACTGCGGAGCAAAAGCAATTGCTAAAACCTTGTAAAACGGTACCTAATCCCTTTATTGGGTGTTGGAAAAATTGGTCCGAGTGAAATACAGATTTTCATCCACAACTGGATAAACTTCAAATTGAACCCAACAAAGTAACCAAAAGTAAATAAAGTTCATATGTACGAATCGTTAAATAAAATCCCAGACACTTCGTAATTAGAATAAAACTTTGGAAAAATTAAGTCTTACAACGATATAACCACACATACAACAAAACTAATATCAAATTGAATTCTATAGAGTAAAATAAAATTATCATCGATCCTACAAAAAAACTTGTTACGAACACATTTTGTCACAAACACAACAACAGCGAACGCTAACATTCCCCGAATTAAGGGAATTTGATCCCCTAACTTTTCTCGCAGTATCCAAGCAAATTAAAATTTGAGAAGGGCCCAAAAAGTTTTCGGGGCCCATTGTCACCTTTGATACTACCTTGATACCGGAATGAAATCCGAAGGCAAGATCAAAAGAGTTTAAGGATAAATTCTCCAAATACTTGCTTCCGAAATGCCTTTGACGTAAATCAGAAACACCTGTAAAAATTGTCCTTTTATAGGACGTTATCGCTTCAAAAATCTTGGGAATGTAAGAGACAGGAAAGTTTAGGAAATTTTCTGAACGACCAAAAATGTTTGTAGATACAACATACATTTTTTTCGACGAATCTCTATTTCAAGAATTTTTCGACTTTGAAACTTTGTATTTTACCTCAGCAATTTGAAGGAACTTAATCCTTAAATAATTTCGTAATTTTCGGGTCTGAACGTTATTTTTCGCATTTGGAATCTTTATTTTTCTAAACAACTATTAGTTTTGGGATTAAATATACATGCAATATTTTTCTAAGCAAATATTACTTATAGTAGTAGGTAAACTTAACTTCGCTAATACGCAGTATGAATCTGTCCAAAACAAAAGTCCTTTTAAATGCTCCAACTGCTATTTTTTTTCTTTTATATACGTTCAAGGTTTTCAAAGATATTATAATACTTAAAGAGTGTCCTTGGCAGCACTAAGGTCTGCATAAGAAAACCAAATTGTTAGTACCTACCGAAATTCAATAACATTTTATGCTGGACAAAAACAAGCTGATCAAGAAACAAATGTCAGCGGGTTATAATAAATACAACATTATCTCAGCTCAGCAAAAATCTAGCCAAAGACAGAATATTATACTTCGATAACATTTACATAAATAAGAAAGAATGTATTTTGGGATCTTAACATAAAACCTCGACATGAAGCGAAATAAATTAGCGTGATCGGATATAAAATAAAATTCCTTTATGCAGGCGCATAAAGGAATTTTATTCTTCCTTCCTTCTCTGTATAAGAAGCAGCGTTTTTTACCCTAGCAGTGACATGAAAAGACTTCACGCATGTTTTCTCCGACGGATTAGGCAGAGGTGTACAAAATTCAAAATTCAAAAGTCATTTATTCAAACTAGGCTAAGAATCAGCACTTTTCGAACGTCAAAATTACATAAAACAGTCCCCCAAAACGCCCACCCTTCACCACTTTCTAGTGCTATAGCTGGGAAGAAGAAGTGGCGGAACAAGCTCCCCAGCAGAACCTATAGTACACCCAACATTTCGCCAGTTATATTTAAGTCCCATGTAATAGGGGGTGACCCTATTGCCATCAACCGGACACAAATTCAGACTCCGGGCTATTACTGAGAAAATCCTGATGGAAAAACCGAAACCAACCAAAATTGTTAGCTACTACGTAAGCAACCGTTGAAGAGTAAGTACCTACGTTCCTATGTAGATACGTACCTACGTAGTAGCTAACTACTTTTTCATTTTAATCATTTTTTCAAACCTTGTAAAACCTACAATATAAGCCTATTATTTACCTAGTCTTCACTCTCAAATACAATTTAAGGTCCTAAAAAAAATATAAACTGCTCAATATCCATTTATATGCAACACCTCCCCAAAATTGAGAAGAACAACAAAAAACGTCTAACTTTTGGGCCTCCTACCCTAAACTCATAACGTGTCACTAGAGGTCTGTATTTGGTTTGAGCTTCACCTATTGTCCCACCTGAGTTTCGAAAAGCGATACTATGCTATATGAATCGACAGCAGTGACTTTTGACAGTAAATGCCAATTTTAGATAATGAAACAAGACTGCCTCGTTCATCGCAAGTGCGACTGCTTACTGAGGTCCTAGGAAAATTCCCTTCTACTTCTTAGCGTGTCGATCACAATCTAAATAGTCAGCCCAGAATTTGGCTACGAGTTTGACACCTTCTGAAGCGTCCATCAGTTTCTGTCCGTAAATCCGGCAAATTTATATTATGCTCCTCTATTGGAAAATTCTCAGTAGCAACTGAATGTCAGGATTTGTGCTCGATAGATGGCAATAGGCCCAAAAAGCTCAGGCCAAGATCTATAAGCGTTGCTCATCACGTACTCTGGCTAATCGTTATTCCTGTTTCTGTCGCACAACTGTCAAACAACGTGTGCATGATAATTCAAAGCACGTGTTGTGCAGATCTCAGCCTTAGTCAATGGGTAAGGTAAGCCTACAGGGTAAATCCAATGAATTAAATCTGGCAAAATGTGGGTGTACTATTTATAGTATCTATACTTATTTTATTATATTCAGCTGCATTCGGTTAGGCTGGGAGCCGACCCCCACAAAGTTGGGAAAATCTTAGGCATATCATGATATTTATTAGCGTGTAGTGTGTTGTATACATGCGTACTCCTTCAGAGAATATAGTCATGAATATAGTCGTTCTGCGCACCCTGGACAGTCAGCCGTGCAACAAATCTGCTAACTGGTTTATGTTTTGCCACGGCATCAGCTAAAATTCTCACTCACATAGCTAACGTTTGAAAGGAAGAACATTAATAGCTTCCTTTTTCCTCATTCCATCGCCTCGCATATCAACACTCACTCACCTAGGACATCAAATAAAAGGATCGTCCAAAGTATACCTTTTGTTATTCGTACGCCACTTCGAAGTCAATTTGGTAGTTCAAACTTCGCTTATTTCCTATGGGAAATTCTCGTAGACGCGTAGATACAGGTAAATTGATTCTGTAGTAAGACGAGACGGGCTCTGTGTAAAGTCTGATGTTGATTTTCTTCCTTTTTTATATATTTGGAAGTTGCTGTGTCTCACTATCGCCTGAAGCAATAACGCTTCAGTCGATAGTGAGTCTTTAAATTTCATAGAGTGTCTGTGCATGTTTTTGTTAAATTGATGATTTTAAAATAGACTGCGTTTCTTTTTAACGGCAAGTTTGGCAACAGCATACATATAAAGTATTTTTTCAGACAAATAGAAACGAAAGGCCTTTACACAGCAGTGGGATAACACAGGTTTAAAATAAAAAGAAAATTATAGGGCCACAATAATTTTAACTTCGGCGATCGGCAACCGAATGCAGTCACCAAAACGCGATGTATTGTTGATGCAGTCGGTAAATCAAAATCAACTTTAACAATACTTTATTTCACATAAACTTACATGGAGACTTATGAAACGTCAGAAGCTATGTATACGGTTCCAGTTAGTCGTTTCCTATGTATAGCATATGGCAGTAAACTCCACGGTTACTATCACATCGATTACTATAAGTATCGTTATTTCCCTTAAGAACGTAGATAGGTACGTAATAAACCATAAACAGAATTAATTTTCTTCCTCCTCTTTGCTCCTATATTTGCCATTACTCCGACCTCTAGCCAATTAATTTATCGAAAACTCTCTAAACCCATGTACACCGAGCCGCACAAGTTTCTGAACGTATTGTACGTATGTAACGTTAATTAACAGACACTGAGTGGTGTTGGGTACTCTTAATTAGTAAAGTTTTGGGCAGCGGTCACCTAATCTCGCGAAGGGTCAGACTACGAGTAGGTAGGTATGTAGGTACTTGTGTTGTAAGCATTCATAAGTAAGGTCTTTGCTGGGTTTGTGTCGGTGGGGTTTTAAGGTTTTCAGTTATTTTGTTAGTAGAAGGCTTTTACCTTCTTTGTCTGAAATGTTTAAAATGTACATATGAGAGATGGAGGGAAGGTACCTACTTTTGGATACTACGGTACTTTTTGGATAAATGATAAATTGAGCAGAAAATTCGACCGTAAAGGTGCAGGTGGTAAAGGTGTGTCTTTCTGACTTAAAGTCGAATCTTGTGATCAACTTTCCACTCATTTTCCGTCATTCGATCGAGTTTTTCGAATGATAATTATTGATTTTGTTTAGATTTTAACCTGTACCAGCCTTTTTTTTAAAATAACCTCCTGCTCCAGGCGGAGTGGGAGGGCGTGTCAGACTCTTACTGACTAAAACCCACCCGTGTTCCTTCAGTTGCCTATACGTGGCCAGAGGCCCATGGTATCCCTTTCGGACTTTCCCGCAACCCCGGCAGGCATCGGTCCTATCGGACCCCTTCCTTTGTGCTGACATCGCTTCGAGGCGCGCGTGGATCACAACACGCCGTTGACCCGGGCCTGGTCCTTATCGGATGGCGAGCTACCCATTGCTCACCGTCCGCAAGCCCGCGCCTACGGTGGCCGGGAATCAGCCTGCGATTCCCGACACAACTTGTCTCAGCTTTAGTTAACTAATTGGTTATTTTTAAACTGTTGGCTAATAAAAAAGTGTTCCATGAAAAGTTTTCTTTTTAATATTTTTTATATGGCATATTTTAATCAAGGTATTCATTTTATTCCGTGGAAATTTTTATAGAACAACATTTCTTTAAACAAATACTCCACATACTGCACTATTAATTTCAGAATAAAAATCAGCAGTACCAGGAAAATAAAACCGTGGGTCCACTGCGCTGTTATTGCACAGTAACATATTACTTTCACCATTGTTAGGATTTCGCAACAAACTCAATGACATCGTATAGTTTTTTAAAAACCCTCATAATCCCCTATAATATCATTCCACAAATAAACATAACATCCCAGTTACTTGAAAACCTTAAGTGGTTTACTTTGATTAATTCTAATCTAATAGGATCCAAGTTTATAAGTACTGTTGACTCTCAAGTTCTAGTTTCTGAACGATACTGTTGAACATCAAATACGTACTCTCAAGGGGTCGGACCGTAAATCCGTGAAGGTTCTATTAGGGTAGGACTTTACTGGAGATTATGATATGTGGAGGTACTTGTGGATTAAACCAGTAATGGATGAGTTAACTTACAAAGAAAAGTTACTTAGGGCCATGGCAGATACGATGCGTTCAGCATCGGTGATTTTGCAACTGCGTATCAATGCTGCATCGCGTTCACACCAAACGTTTAGTCGGTCGTGAAAGTAACTCTGTTTCTATTTCTGTAACCTTTTCACGCCTTACCGTTTGAGCAGATTTCGATGAAACACACTCAGGTTGATCAAAGTCAAAGTCAAATAATTTATTTCAATTAGGCACAAAAAGGCACTTTTGAACGTCAACATTTACAGAAAAATAATAATTGATTCTAGTCGCCCCTTCCAAAAGGTAGTTTTCGTATGGAGAAGAATAGGCAAGAAACTCCACCGTTACTCTTTTCAAATGTTTTCACAATATCTTGTATACATCAATTATGTAATTATATGTGAAGATGATGCACCTAGAATAAGATTACTATTCCACGTTGGGTAAAAATAATGAAAGATTAAGGAATGACGGATAAATTAATCATGTGATAGATGCATGGTGCTCACATATTTACAAACATTGTAAAATTATACGATATTTCTAACATTTTTACAAGTAATAGGTACTAATTAAAAGATCGTGGCCTGGGTTAGGACACGTTTTATCCTGGTAGTACAATCACGTGGGATAATTTCCATCCACCTCGCGGGAGAAGACCGGGGCAAAAGTGTATGATACGCTTTTACCCGGGGTATAAGAAAATCCAATAACATTCTGCTCCGCCAACAGTTAAGCCTCAAATACAGCCAAAAAGGTATTTAAAATAAATGAACGTAAAAGAATACATTCAGATGTTCGTAAAACATACAACTCACTTTCATATTAACACAGTAGGCAGAGTTTATAGACAAAACTTTTTAAATATGAGCACCGAACAATGTGCTGGAAAGAAAACCGCGATGAAACAGGAGTTCTCTGTGAATACAATGTGCTGTGAAAAAATCTGGAATGAATAGAATTTTCAGTGTGTTCGAATATAAAATGGCTGAATATGGTCCTCTGTATGACTTTAGAAACTTAGAACTATTACGTGTACTAGCGACCCGCGCCTGCTCCACACGGGTACAATCTTCTGATGTGGTGACATCGAGATTACTGTACTATATCTAAAGTTAAGTATCAATGTATTATACACATAAAACTTCCGTATTATTGATGGTAAAAACCGCATTAAAAATCATTGTGTATTTTGTATTATTGGTACTAACAATAGGTACCAATAATACAAAATATTCACAATTAATATTTTAGTGCACTATTGAGCGATATTTCCATACAGTAATAATAATAAAAAACAGTTTTTTTGACAGCTATTTGTGATGTTGTTCAATTTAAGAATGCAGAATTCCATACTCAATAGT
Organism: Xanthia icteritia; assembly: GCA_949128155.2. Classification (NCBI taxonomy): domain Eukaryota; kingdom Metazoa; phylum Arthropoda; class Insecta; order Lepidoptera; family Noctuidae; genus Xanthia; species Xanthia icteritia. The sequence continues at coordinate 14,526,188 of OX421953.2, forward strand.
ATAAGTACTAGAAGAACTATGCAATAAGCTAATAAACAAATAATTATTAAAGTGTTGGTTTATGCAGCGCAATATTTCCAAAGTTAGTAATCTATTTTATTATTTCAAATGCTTTGTTACTTTGCATATTCCATCTGCATTCTGAGAATAATAATAAACTGTTTAAACAAAATTCTCGGGAGCTTGTTAGTAAATAATAATAGTCAAATGCATGTTGTGAATATTTGTGTTTATTACAATTATTATTTCTCGGTAGCTGTACAATAAGCTGTGTATACCTTGTTGGTCTATAGTGACTGCTGAGTGTGGGATCTTGGTTTCAAGTCCCAAGTAGGCTATAGTTTTACAGCGATTTTTGGTTAGGACCAGCCGTCTGGCTTTGTGACGACTAAAGACTAAAGACTCCAGAATACTACTGTTTTTTAGTCACATTAAATGCAAATAAACGTATTTTCTTTATTTCTATGGGAGAAACTTTATTACACTTTGCCGGACCTAGAGATCGGAACCAGGATGTGATGCTCGCCACTCATAATATGTCCAGTGCAACACTAGTAAGGCATCCATAACTATAATGAGCAGAATATACTTAAAAAACAAAACTTCAACAATTAACGACAAACCTAAAGGCGCTCCCTCACCAGAGCATTCGCCTGTGTGTAACAATCCAAGATTCGATAAGATTCGCATTCATGTTACAAATTGTATCTCGGGTGCATGCGTGAGTGGGATTACAAACGAATGGTCCCGGTGAATGTAATGTTATAAATTGTATCATTACAGGTAGCGCACTGTAATACTCGGTTCTTCTCACTCACTGAGGCAAATGCTCCCGGTGAGGAGTGGGAGTGCCTTAGCAACGAAATTGAAGAAACTTCTTTTGTTTTATCGTCATTAGACCTCGATACCAATCATATCTGTTGAATTTTGCTAGCTAATTTAATTTGATCCGTTTATATAGATCAATTCCATTGGAATTGTGTGTTGTTACATGAGCGAGAGTCAATTGAAAGTAAATTTACATTTTGCGACCTTGCCCGCTAAGCCGATAGTCCCGGCTGTCATTCGAACATCTTTGACAGTCGCTACGGGTAGTGTACGGGCAGTTTGTCCGTACAGGGAGATGTAATATGCAGACTGTTAATGGATACGAATCACACGGGATGTATACAGGAAATAAAATCACTGTTCTGTGTCCGTTACTGATTGATCGATTTATTAGGTAAAATGTTAAATTATGTATACGTAAAGTAGGTTACTTGTGGTGGGCGCGATAGCTTATTCAGCGAATGTAAGCAAGTAATCGGTGAATAAGCAAATGCTGGTTAAGGTAAAAACTAACACAATACATTTCATGTGGCGATGCTCGTACAGGTAGTCAGAAACCTAAAAGTCTGACAACCAGTCTTACCAAGGGGTATCGTGGGGGTACCAGTCTTACCAAGGGATAACCCAGTAACTGGGTTGTAGAGGTCAGATAGGCGTGGATCCATGTGAAATTCAGCTGCATTCGGTTAGACTGGAGGCCGACCCAAACATAGCTGGGAAAAGGCTAGGCAAATTGATTGATTTTGATGTCAAACCTAGCCACACGCATTACGCAACTCCTATTTACTTAACCCCTTCAATCCTTACTTAACATAAACTCGTGTAAACTCAAACTATGCCAGTAAACGCCCCAACCCTAGCTTAGACACTAAACTTTAGCAATTATTAAGTCACCAGAGTACTTCAAGTTGTATAACTAAGCTCCCTACAGATTTATTGGTTGACGTAGATTACGGAATATAATTTGTTTTAATTACTTTATAATTGCTATAATGAATATAGTATTTGAAGGCTGCACCTGTTTCTTCAATGTTATTGGTAGGTTTGGCGTTTATTGTTGAAGTTTAGTTTTCTAAGTATATTCTGTACCTACCTATACCTACCTAATTTTCTCTAGCTCTTGGTTTCATAGGTTGTGCACTTCATATTCATTCATATTCATATTTATTTATTTGCTCACAATGTAGGTAATTACAATAGGGTGGTTACAATATTGAAGGATCCTTGTACATTCTACCATTTTGGCATGCAAACATTGATGCAGTACATCATCAAACATTGAAATATTGATACACTGGATACAACTAAAATTTATCGGCTAAAAAATCCGTTACAGAGTAGTAACATTTATTTAATAGAAGGACAGTTAGTTTATTTTTGAAAATTGTTACTGGTTCCTCTTTTATGGAATTAGGAATGTGGTTAAAAATAGCCGGTGCCATACCAAAAACACTTTTCCTCAACAAAGCAGTCCTGTATCTAACTGTGCGTAATAAGTTTTGGTATTGAGATCGTAAAGCACTTAAAAGCGAGTACATTTCTACATGATAAAAAATGTACCGAAAGCTTGAACTGAAAATTGTGGAGTCATCGTTAGTGTTTCCTGCGGCACTTTTTGTGTCGCAATAGGAATGACGACTAAAATATTTTTTTATCCGTCAGGACTATTAAAAAATATTGGACACGTATTTTTTCTTTTTTTACATAATCAAAAGATTACGGCGATACATTGTGTCATGATATCACGCCTATGTGGATTTTATACTTACCTATTTGTGTCGTAGCGAGCCCTCAACCCTTGGGGGGTTGAGGGCTTTAATGCGTTCTATGTAAGTATTTTAATTATTAATAATATGATAAAGCAAAAAATATGTAACTAATATTTTTATATTATCTGACTGACGGAGTGAATAGAATTTCTTTTTTTTTTACCCAGGTATCATTCCTATTGTAGCGTAGTGCCACGCGAACTATTATATTATATCATTTAGGAAGTATTGTATTTATTTTATTTTTATTTTTGATTTTGTTATTTCACTATAATTATGCTGCACCAGTTGACGTCATCACGTCAACGCCGGCTGTCGCTAAAAACCAGCACTGGGGCTCTGTCTCGCATAGGGTCGCAGCATTATGCTGAGCGATGGCCGTTTTGCGTGGATGTGACGCATATTTTCCCCCAATTTGTTATTCTCGTGTTTTTTTTTCTTTGCGTCATATTTACCGCAAATAGACGTATTTTCTTTCTTTCTTTTCTTTCGAACTAAATAATTGGAGACTGTTTGCAACACTTTCGAGTCGCTGTCAAATGGTGTTTTTTTGGAAGTGCTGAATCAGATATAAGTTATGATTAATTTACGTTAGAACTATAATCAGGCATGTTGAAAATGCCGCATCGATGGTACGGTTAGCAACAAAATTTGGCAAAATATTTCAGTAAAATCGGAACAGAAGTATTTTTTTAAGAATATTTACTCTTAGCTATTTCATAAATTGCTGAAAAGTAGTTTATCGAATCATTTTGTGTCAATTGGCAGTTTTAATATAATGTTGTTGCTGACCTTACCTTCTTTTATTGTGCAAAGTTTAATTGTGTCTTGATTTTTACGACGATACATTCCACGCCACAGTTGATGATGAACACATCATCACTAGGACCTTGATAAAGTTGTACTCTTAATATTTTGACAATGAATTTGACATTATACCCGCTATTAATTTGACATTGTTGACATATTTTTAATTAATTGACTCTTGAACTAAACATTTCACTTCAATTTTGATTAGGCTTTAAAATGTTTTGTTTCTGCATGTGATAATTTTATTTAATATGTAATGTTCAACACAATGTTATTTGTTAATGAATAAATAAATTAAATATAATAACAATATTCAAACTACTTCAATCAACTACAGAACACGATATTCGCCTTTGAACTTAAAAATAGCCACGTAGATAGAGGATCTATACAAAATCACCAGACCACCATAGAAATCACAAAAACCCGTTCCAATTTCAATAGAGTCTGAGCCCAACACGCATGCTCATTATAAACGACAATACATAGACATTTATTGTTCACTAATGATCATACGTCGTTCTCATTGTTCCTAGCCTTACCTTAACGAGGACCACATTTTAGACTTTTATCATCCAAAGGATACCGTATGTGTTGAATCAGCGAGTCTTTTGAAGTTCCTTGGTGGGAAGAGTTAAAGGAAGGGTAGATTAAAGGTGGTTTGATGTTGTTATGCGGGTTTGGTTTCTAGCGTGTGAGTTTATAAATCCATGGACTTGGAATATATAGTATGGAATCGGATACTATCGTATCTTCTTTTCTTTTTCTTTTTTTTAAAAAAACGTTGCCCCACACTAGGAATTTCTCCTGTATCGTGGGTGCGTTTACAAACATTTATAGTCACATACACAAACAGCCAGACCCGGGACAACTACTTGTAGGTCATACAAATATTTGTTCCGTGCGGGAATCGAACCCGCGACACGCAGCGCAGCAGTCAATCGCTTAACCACTGCGCCAACCGTGCCGCCATCTCGATCACATAATTATGTAATGTTTGCGACATAAGAACAATAAAAGTTCGCATTACATAGGCACGTTCAAATTGGCTATCGAATCAAATCCATTGTACAGAGAACACCACCGCAAACCACTAACATTATTTACATCGATAGCAAAAATCATATTTCCATGCAAATATCTTTTATAGGGGAACTTAGCATGTCATTACACGGCTGTCATATTCACATTGAGCGTTTCTCAATTTCCGCACCATTTCCTTTTAGTTGTTCTAGTTAACCGAGTTTTATACGTATAGTAAGTAAAATAAGCTTTTGTTGTAATCATTGTACCTTTTTATGCTTTATTACGTTCAACACTACGTGGAGTTATTACACTTTATGAACGTCAATTATTATTTTTTTATTTTTTTGTGGGAAATTATCAAATAACTTCTCCCGCTCTGAGCGGAGCGGGAGAGCGTGTCAGACTCTTACTGACTAAAACCCACCCGTGTTCCTTCAGTTGCCTGTACGTTGCCAGGGGCCACGGTATCCCTTTCGGAGTTTCCCGCCACTTTATGAACGTCTGGTGTACTCTGGTCAGCCCTGCTATCATTTTGCTGACTGGCTATTTTTTTAACACGGCATGAGCTATTAATTGAATGTTGTGCTTGGTCCGTGATCATGCGCATAAGTACACATAAGTAGAAAAAAAATGTTCTTTAATTGTACATAACATCACGCCTGTAATCCTCGACGGGTTAGGCAGAGGTGTACCTATAGTACACCCACATTTCGCCAGTTATGTTTAAGTCTCATGTAATAGGGGGTGACCCTATGGCCATCAACTGGGCACAAATCTAAACTCCAGGCGGCTACTTAGAAGTTCCTGATGAAAAAACCCTATAACACTGCCTGACCTGGGAATCGAACCCAGGTCGCTCAGCAATAGCGCTTGCGACCACTAGACCAGCGAGTCTTTCAATAAAAATATATATCGTTCGTGCTGCTACGAAAGAAGATTCAGTATTCGCCGCTTTATGGATGATCATCAACAAATCAACAACTTTAACTCGCAAAACAGTCACGGAAAACATTACTCTTTTTCCCATCCGTATGAAAACATCTTTATCCGAGGTACCTCTTTACTTTTGAGACTTTTACTCCTCTCAGAGCTGTCCCCTAATCAGTAAAGTCTTCTAATAATAGCGTATAGGGTTCTTACAAAGGCAAGTTAAATTGACTTCGCTAAGAAAAACGGAAGCCCTTGTGTTTGCAGGGCTCTCCTCAACATGTAACAAGCCCATTACACTGTGTGCCTCATTTTACAGGACAGTGTTTTTATTTCGGTTTTTCAATTTAGATGGAATAAAAATAGGAGAGGAATAATGTGTTGTTACTGACTCACCTTAGGATATATGGGTAAAGAAATAATGATTAAAAACAAAACAATATAATATTCATTCCGATCGTTAAGATCTATATTCAAGACAATCAAGGATAACAACAACAGAATAGAAAGCAATAGTATAACATGGCTGCAATCACGGTCATAATTTCTGGGTAGGTATTCCCTCGAGATCGTTGATTGTCGCGGTCGGTTTAATGATGCTTGTTGAGCATTGAAGATTACACTAGCTACTGGCATACATAATAACCACGAAGAAGGACAGATTGGTTACAGGAACTTTAAATTTCTTTAAGATATAATCAAGTGTAAGTGATAGAAAGATATATACTTTGCAAAACCCATTGGTGAAATCAATGAATTTTGTCGTAGTTACGTGTACGATGTATGAGGATTTAAAACATACGAGTATATCATAAGTGAGAACTACAGTGTAAATAATAAGAACAATAATTTTCTACAATAATTAACTACAAAACATTAAAAAAATCTGCTTTCCTTATTATACTCATACACACCTTAATGGCCCCACGAGCACACAAGCACAATAGAGCATGCAAAATTGATCCACATCCTTTGCAAAATGTTTACCTTTAACATCGCAAAACGGCAAAACAAATAAACGACTACTTTCTATGCACGCCATTGTACCAGCTTGTTAAGGTACAGTTGTAAAGTTGACAATTTGCGAGAAGTGGCGAATGGGAGGCCGTTTGGGACAAAGAGAGGTAGTGACTATGCCAAGTAATATTGCTTTTTATTTTAGAAGTAAAGCGGCTTAATGATGTTGTTGTGTTAAGCTGTTTGGTAGACGTCATTGTTTCGTTTGATGGTAGTTTATGAAATAAACTTTCTGTCTTGATGTTTCTGGTTCGGACAATTCAATGTTTGCGATGGAAGATCAAGAAAGTTAATTTTCAACAATTCTGAGAAATTTGTTTGAAGTAGCAGTTTGTACTGCTGTTAGTATTTCTAGACTTTAAGACTTTTAGGATAGCTGCCCGACTCATTTAATATTAGGCTAAGAATCAACCCAACAAACATTAAAAATCATATTATACGGGCAACTAAATCGGTAGCACCTTAATTATTTTACTTATTATAGGTATTCTTGCAAAGGAATGGAACTCTGCTGAAGTCTTCGGTTGCCAATTAGCAAGCATTTTCTTCTTATCGACCGCATCATCAAAATTCAAAATTCAAAAGTCATTTATTCAAACTAGGCTGAGAATCAGCACTTTTCGAACGTCAAAGTTACATAAACCAGTCCCCCAAAACGTCCACCCTTCACCACTTTCTAGTGCTTTAGCTGGGAAGAAGAAGTGGCGCAACAAACTCCCCAGCAGCACAGTTGTCTGTTGAGTTATAAAAAAATGATTCTATATATTAGTATGAAAAATAATGAACATTACGCAAACAAAACATAATTGAAATTATAAATTAATAGCCATATTATGTCAGCTAGCACACGCCAATATACCAACCAAAAATATCGAGAACTTCCGGTCTATTCTGTAATAATCTCACGGTGAAAATTTAGGTGAAGTGAACGTGAAGTGAGCTGTCATTTCACCTGCTGCTAGGGACTGACAGCTCACTCCGAGCTCACTTCACCTACCTTCTCACGGTGAGATGGTTACAGAATAGCACTGCTGTACTCAGGCAGAAATAAAAAAATAAAGACTAAACGTAAACAATATCTAAATAAAAGTCTCCAGGCATAAAGGGCGTGCCCGCTTACATATGCTATATATAGCTGTAACTGGAAGTTATAAATGATAAACTAGGACCATCGTAACATAAATAAACAGTTAATTACTAATAACAATAAAAAAACCATGGTCAGCAAGACGACCAGTCACCACAAGCAGCACCCGTTCACGAGCATAACGCAAAGATCAGCCGCTTCATCAGTGTTCACTAAGATCAAGTGTCGCTTATCAAATTATTCTATTTCGGCGTGTTTAACGGCACAGTCAGCACAGTCTACATTAATGATTAGTTTTTGCCCTAAGAGTCGGCGGGTGCAATTCAACAAAACAACATTTCTGTGGCCTACAGATAATTGTTTCAGATGTTGGTGTTTATTTGTGTCTAAGAAATTTAAAGGCTCCTTCAAATCATACAAATTTATACTAGTAAACTTACAGCTTAAAGTCAAAGTCAAAGTCAAATTATTTATTTCAATTAGGCACAAAAAAGGCACTTGAACGTCAACATTTACAAAAAAAAAAAATGATTCTAGTCGCCCCTTCCAAAAGGTAGTTTTCGTATGGAGAAGAATGGGCAAGAAACTCCATCGTTTACTCTTTTAAAATGTTTTCACAATATCTTGTATACATCAATTATATGATTATATGTGAAGACGACGCACCTAGAATAAGGTTACTATACCACGATAGGTAAAAATAATGAAAGATTAAGGAATGACAGATACATTAATTATATGATAGATGCACGATGCTCACATATTTATAAAAATTGTAAAATTATACGATATTCCTAACATTTTAACAAGTAATAGGTACTAATAAGCCAATGTGTGAGTTCAAGTAATCATAGAATGTAAAAAAAAAAATACAATTAAATTAGCAACCAGTTAGATTTTGTCTAGATTCTAAATTGTCCTATGGAGCAGGACCAGCATGTTTCCAAGCATTTTTATCTTTAATATAATCCTCTAATTTGTAATAGGCTTGTTTACAAAGTGTACTTTTTATATGAGTTTTAAATTTTCTTTCATTTAATTCTAATATATCACAAGGTATTCTTTTCTAACATTTAACACAGTACCCCATAAAAGATGTATGTACTTTAGATAGTCTGAAAAATGGTTGATCTATTTTATCTTTATTTCTAGTATTAAAATTATGTCTATTACTTATTAAATTAAAAAGATGTAGATTTTTTCTCACTCATAATATTCAGTACTGTAAACTGATAAATCTGTTCAACTTCAAAACATTCCTTTCCACGACATTCTGCACCATTAAAACGTAGCAAATATGTTTAACTTTGCTATTAAAAGTTTTGCTTGACTCAAATATACATAAGTTAGCGGTTCAGTAGTTAAAGTTGATCGTAGGTACTCAAGTTTATTCATATAAAACAGGCTGTACGAGTGACGGTACTAACTGTACATCTGGAGCATTTAACAGTTAGGTCAGCTACCAACCTTGCTGAGTGACTAATCTTCTTACCACACTATAAACTGCTGCACCATGCTTAAAAAAGTTCTGGAAAAGAACATGGGTGTAATAATAGGCACATCAAACAGCATGATGCAGATAGATTTCTACGGCGCCATGTCAAAAATAAACAAAAGAAATGTTACTTTGTATAGAAAGGCTGTCTATTCTCCATAGAGTAGAGATAGAACTGTGTTCATGGATCGCGTGTTGCGTTGTCTCTGTTATCGTAGATGCCTATAGACGGGGCTTATTGGTAACTCGCATGAATTTACTCGCCCGAAACGAGCGACTCGACACTTTTAAAGAATATTATTTTTTCTTGAGGCGATTCGCACTAATCTAATTTATTTGTAGGCTTTTCGATTTCTGGAGCTGTCGATTCGCCCACAAATAAATTAACTTTTTTTGAAAGTGTAGACTTGTTGTCAGATTTCTAAAATTCTAGCAGATCTCAACGTCTGCCACTAGGAACAAATGTACCTATTTATATTATGACAATTGGGTCTAACAGCAAATCATGGTTACCTATCTACACCTCCAAAAACAACAGTAGAAAATTGGTATAATATATCTACGCAAGTTTATTTATTGAGCTGCAGCGCCATCAACGACATTACACACATACGTTGCCAAGTTATATACTGTAACAATATAATTAACACAATAAAAGCTGCTGGTTCAATCGACCCTCCCTTTATAAATTTACGATATTAAATTTTACCTCAAACGGTTTCTGACTGTCACACCGTAGTGTAAAATTATGCGTTGTTGATTTATTTTTAGACCTTTTTGTAAGACTATGGAAGTTTCGAAAGATGTGTAATAGTATGTCCTCCTTTTATAGGCGCTTCCATGTTCTCACTTTTTGCAAAATACACTAGCAATCTTTAAAATAGTGTAATAAAATAATGTGTACTGCGAGACTGAATTGGCAAAATTCTAAAAAAACTTAGAACAAAAGTGAAAAATTCTTTAGACGCTTTGAGCACGTTTTGGGTGACCAAAAATCATGGAACTCGCGTCATCGTCACCGAACGCTTTCCATCAGCTATATGTATACTGTGTATATACGTGTACTTTTTGGGTGAACAAAAAGCGTCAAACTCGCGTCATCGTCACCGCACGCTTCCCATGAGCTATATATATACTGTTTTCACTTCTATCGGCAATCCCCAAAGGCTGCCCCGCATGTTTTTTTATAAAATAAGAGCCGCATACTGCTTAAACCACAGAGATAAATTCTAGCATACAGTAACAAGCATGGCTTCAAACGCGAGAAGGGGGGAGGGGGGGGGGGTAAGTTTAGCGACGTGCGAAAAACAAAAACTATCTGTCTAAATAAACAACAGATTTTTAACTAAAACAAAACGGTGTAACAGGCAGACTCATTCAAAGCAATTTGTTTATCTCGACCTGTTAAAATTTCTCCATAGTCTGTGACAAGGGTCTTTAAATTTTATCGACGTGACAAGGCGTTACAGCTATCTACAATAAATGTTGGAACTTGGGACTCAGTAAGACTGTTATTATTTGAAGATGATGGCTGCAAACAATTGAATATAATAAAGTAAGATTTGTGCCTGACGGAGCGCATTGGCGTGGACGAAAGCGCATTCGGGAAAAGGAGTTGACGATGTCTATGACAGTACCATTGTATACAGTAGTATTTTGTTAGTTTTTAAATGCTCCTTTTTTATTTTATTTATATGTATTTTTTTAAATTATTATTACTGTTTGTATATCCTGTGCGTGTCCCAAATAAAATATTTATTTATCTTTCTTTCTTTTTTTATTTTTTTCTTTCTTTCTTTATTTCTATCTTTCTTTCTTTACCTGGGCGTTGAGTTCGATTTTGTGTGACAGTGTCGTAACAGTTTCAGTGTACAGTGAGTAGATCAGAACTATCATTGATGTGGAACCATTGGACCCTAATACTCTTATAGAAGTATTAGGAACAGCGTTTAAAGTTCACTTATCCTCCATAGAAAAATGAGGATTCTCCAACTAGACTGGTGTTATGTCTAGTAGGCTATACTACCCGACGATTGATGTCGGGACGTTGTATAATGTTAGAGTCATCTGGTTAAATAAGCCAGTATATATAAATATATATACTGGCTTATTTAACCAGATGATAGATTTACCTGATTTACTGAAAAACCGACCACAAATGGTGTTATTTGCTGATGACACATCACTCATTTTTAAGGTAAAAAGACATGCACAGGAGCTTGACGACGTAAATAACGCTATGCTAAAGGTTCATAATTGGTTTACTGTAAATAATTTGGTATTAAATGAGAAGAAAACTAAATTGCATTTAAATGCATAAAATTCGCGTTACCGAATGTTAGAAGTAGTGAATGTCACGTTCTATTGAATAAGGAGACACAAGAATTCGTCGAAAAAAAAGTTTCCCTGAGGATCACGCTTGACTCAAAACTACAGTGGGGTCCTCACTTAACATCACTTGCAGGGCGGCAAAGTTCAGCCGCTTACGCTGTTTGGAAAATCCGCCAACTAACAGACGTGGATACCGCGAGACTGGTCTATTTTAGTTACTTTCATAGAATCATGTCTTACGGTATTTTGCTGTGGGACGGACCGCAGAAATTAAGTCTAACTTTATTCTGCAAAAGAGGGCTGTCAGAGCCATCTACAACCTCCGCAGACGTGAATCTCAAAGGGAACTGTTTAAGAAAATTAACATCATGACGGTAACTTGTCAGTTTATATATGAAAACATTATGTATGTTCGAAAAAATCTATTTTAACACAGGAAATGGGAACAAATTAGATCAACCACGTTTCAGATTGTCTAAAGTACATACACACTTCTTTTATGGGGTACTGTGTAAAATGTTATAATAAAATACCACTCGATATTTTTCAACAAAATTAGAAGAAATTTAAAACTTGCATTAAGCGACACTATGTAGACAAGCATACTATAAGTTTTCCTGTCTGGTTTTAGGCCTTTATTTCATCGTTCAATCAGTTCCCTACAAAATGGTTGAGCTGGATGGTGCTGATCCACGCGTCATATTCGTGAACGGGCGCCGTCAATTGATACTGGTCGTCTCTTATCTGCCAGGGCTTATTTTTAATCTTATATTTTAATCGTTTTTGATAATTTTTTTGTACTTATATAAGCATATATATACTTATAGAAGCAACAAGAGTAATGTACCCAGGATTTTGTAATATCTATGTTTAAAAGAGTGTCCTTGGTGTTTCTTGCGCGTTCTTCTCCATAGAGATCTACGTTTTGGAAGGGGCAACTAGCTTCAACTTTCTGACTAACTGACCGACTCTTTGAAAATTCAAAAGTGCCTGTCAATGGTTTAATTGAAATAAATGCTTTGAGTTTGAGTTTGCATTCACAGATTTTAACAATAATTTACAGTCAGCAAGAAAACAGGCAGTTTCACAAAAACTTTTATCGATGCCAATCGATCCTGTTTCTTATAAGGATCAAAAACTCTATCGGACCAACTGAGGTTCGAGTACTACAAAATTCAGAAATCGCAAAAAACCCTTTCTCTTATATTTTGGGGGAAATGAGCTTCCATACTACTTTTCGTTCCTTATGCTTGTGACATGTTGCCTCCTTATCGCTACGTCACTATGTGTTAGCGACCGTTTTCGGGGGCCCGTTATTGAGTGTGCAAGTCACCTCCTGTCATGTTATCCGTGTATTAAATAATATTGATCAGGCAGGGGACATAGTTCTTCCATAGTTCTAAGTAACCAATCCACTATAGCCACCCAAACCTATAGCCCGATATGTTTTTTTTTGGATGGGAAATTATCAAATAACTTCGTGCGTGACGCTTACTGACTAAAACCCACCCATGTTACTTCAGTTGCCTGTACGTTGCCAGGGGCCACGGTATCCCTTTCAGACTTTCCCGCAACCCCGGCAGGCATCGGTCCTATCAGACCCCTTAATTTGCTGACATCTCTTTGAGGCGCGCGTGGAACACAACTCGCCGTCGACCCGGGCCTGGTCCTTATCGGATGGCGAGTTACCCATTGTTCACTGTTCGCAAGCCCGTCCCTACGGTGGCCGGGAATCGGCTCTTGATTCCCGACGCCCAGGGGCGTGAGGGCGCGAAATTTGCCTCTCCCTCACGCGTTCCGCCTCCTTCTTCGCGAGCATTACTGCTTCGCAGATGGAGGAGACGGCCTCCCATGCCCGTTCGCTCCGTACCATGACCTGGACCAGGACCGGACGCGAGAGATCCCCGCCACCGATCGCCTCCACGAGGACACGGCGATGCTCTGCCCAAGCCGGGCAGACCTCCACCGTATGCTTCACCGTGTCCTCCGGGCGATCCACGCAGTGATGACACCCGGGCGTTTCCTCCCGTCTCATCGAAACAGGAACCTCCCGAAACAACCATGTCCGGTGAGGACCTGCGTCAGGTAGAAAGTGAGGACACCGTGACGCCTCTTTAGCCACTCCTTACAGAGGGGACTTATCGCCGCAATACTGGCGTGCCCAGCACTGGGTTGAGACAATCGCACTCTCCATGACGCCATGAGATCCCTCCGGAGCTCCATCCACTGTGCTACGATTTCTCGCGGCAGCGGAGTTAAGCAACCGGGGGTTGTCCTTAGGTGCACTTGTATAGTGCATGCAGGGATAATCGTCGGTTGGTGCCTCAACACTTAAAAATGTCTAAGGGGCCTCTGCGAGTTGGCTTCGGCCCCTCGTACGCCTTCCAAAGGTCTGGGACCCCAGGGTCCCGAGATATGTCAGACATTTAAATAATAATAATATACTACTAATTAATTACTGTTATTTTTGTCTGTTGTCTTTTATGGTTATTATTTTTTTGTTATTATTATTAATTTGTTTTGTATTTCATTTCGTTTCCTTTCTATGATTTTCGTGTTGCATGTTTTGATTTACTTTATTATTTTGGATATGTCAAACTTACTGTATCTACCTAGATTATAAGCGGACTATAATAGGTCTCCTATAATTGGAAGCGTACACTAGTGTTTGTCACTGTTCTTGTAAACTTGCGTAAAACTGTGTTGTTGGAGATTCAATCAATAAAAAAATAAATAATATATTATAATATAATATTATAAAGAGATAAAATTTATTTGTTTGTTTGTATGTAGGGATAATCTCCAGAACTTCCAGTCGGATTTGAAAAATTATTTTTGCGTTGGATAGCCCCATTCTTGAGGAAGGTTATAGGCTCGCGGATGAAGTCACGGGCAGAAGCTAGTTTCCCATAAAATTACACGCACATGGGATATTTAAACTACATCTATAAAGTTGACAGTACATAGCTTATCCCACGGTCTTGATTAGGTTCAAACTCAAACTCAAAGCATTTATTTCAATTAAACCATTTACAGGCACTTTTGAATTGTCAAGAAGTCGGTCAGTCAGAAATATGAAGCTAGTTGCCCATTCCAAAGCGTAGTAGGTACCTATGGAGAAGAACGGGCAAGAAACTCCACGGACACTCTTTTAAATCAAAAAATTTGATACAAAATATTGGTTACATCATTCATGTTGAAATTATGCATGTGAGAACAATGTAGAAAGACGTGCACGTTTGTAAAAGCGTCCGTATTAAAAAGAAATAACCATTCAAAAATTTAAAATAAATTAAAATAAGCCATGGCAGCTAAGAGGTGACCAGTCCCAACTAACAGGGCCCGTTCACGAACATGACGCATGGATCAGCACCATTCAGCTCAACCATTTTGAAGGGAGCTAAATGATCCAACACACCACCATCAGCGAGACATCTCAGTGAGATGACATACTCACAGCCGCCAGGGCACATTCAAGTCAACGAAAGACATAATTATTACCCGGTAAATGGTAGCTCTTTAGTACATAGTACTCACACCTGTGCTATGCAATTATATAATACAATACAAAGTCAGCATATAGTTCGTCAGCTTGTTTGTCCCTATCTTATGAAGAAATAATCTGGAACTCCCATTGATTGAAGCCTATAATAAAATCATGATAACACAAAAATCTCAACTTCAATTTAAAATATAAAACGATATAAAAAAAGTCGGCCATGACAGTGTCTCTGAAAAAGCCAATATTGTTGGATCGGAACTCCAAAAATGTCGGGCAAAAATCACTTTTAATTACGAACCGCAACTGTCAAACGTCAGGCACGAGCCGAACCCGCGGAAGTTGGCGGGAAATTGCAATATTCACTGTTATGTCAACGCGACGTTAAGACTTTCACTGGATGAGTTTGGTAATATACTTTTGAATTCAATTATGGAACATGTCGCTTCGTGTTACTCTGTTCTTGTTGGTACTGCCAGCTTTGTTCCTATTTTGTGGATGGCCAGTTTTTAGGCAATTCCCATTTTCCATGTTTTCACGAAAAACACTCTCTTTCACTGATAAATATTCTTTAAGTAACTTCCCAAACATAAACTCTCAAACTTAAGTAATAAATAGGTACAAAAGAAACAATAAAAAACACATAAAAATCTTTACGATCATTCTCACCCCTTCTAGTAACTCCAAATCCTTGGCGCACTTCAAAAGTGACTTCTACTAAAAAGCCTTTAAAGCCTCGTGACATTAATTTTATGAATTAAACATTTTTCTAATTTATTTCCATCTTTTTCATTGAAAACCCTCGGTAGTCGGCTTACAAAGGGGCCTGTATAAGTTTTGGGTCCGATTTCTTAAGAAAATTTCCTTCAATTTTGAAGAAGTTTTGCCATTTGCGGTTCATAAAATTAAGGGCTAAAAGGTTGGATTGGAGGACTTGGAATCTATTCAAATGTAATGGATGGTCTATCGGAGATTTGAAATGTTCATTGATGTTTGCGGAAATTGTAATTATAGAGTGGTATCCACTCTCAAATCCGACTTTGTTAAGATAGGCCGCTGACATAATAATTATTATGCCTGTCGGAAAAACCAGTACACCTCTAGTGCAAGTTTTGCGTTTTAACAGACTGTTTTCAATCCTATTATATATATATAATCCTACTAATATTACAAATGTGAAATTTTGTATGTTTGTGTGTTTGGATGTTTATTACTCAATCACGCAAAAATGGCGGAACGGATTTGGATTAAATTTGGCGCACAGATAGTTTATAGCCTGGATTAGCATATAGGATACTTTTTATCCTGGTAGTATGATCCTATGGGAACATTTCCGAACTCCGCGCGGGCGAAAGCTAGTACGTAAATAAAGCTAAATAAATAAATATTAAGTATTTAATTATTTTGCTGTTTATGTATAAATACTTGTAAGGAATATATTAAACGATACTGTTACAAGATTCTTTTACAAAAAAGACAAAAAAAGCAATTAATGAAACAATATAGGAACATAATTGTTAATTCATTAAAATGCCAACAGCGATCTCATATTATGTCCCAATTCCAAAAAAAATTAGGCATTTATCGGAATCGAGACGTGTATAAAAATAACGAATATCCCGTACAAGGACGAAATTACAATTATTTTCTCAATAGCAGTAATTTCTACTGAGATCATGTTTTAATGATATAGGTACAATTACTGTTTTCTGTCATGACCTATTGGCAGAAGGCAGTAATTGCTATAATTTGTTTCGCTGCGGGTGAGATGAGACGGTAATTTATTTGCGGGAAGGTTTGATTTTGAAGTTTCTTTAGGTACATATTTTTAAAGTTGGAAATACATTCATCACACACTGAGCCCGTGTGGTGGATAATGGCCTACTATCTGTCACAGAAAGAAGGCTTGTGTCTCAGTATTAGTAACGTATAGGCTGATGTTGCTATACCATGCTGTGCCACATGTACGGCCTCAGATTATCGTATTATAAACTTTCGTCAACGATTATTTTTTGCCTGCCTTCTGTAATGTAATATTTATATTTGTAATGGACGCCGAGTGTGCTTGTATATAATACATAAAGACTGAGTATATACCAGTGAAGTGATTATAAACCAGAAAAAGTGTTAGTACAAAACAATAGTGGAGACCCTATCTGTGCACAGGGGCACAAGTAGCGGCGGGACCGCGACGGACTTTTATTAATTCGTATAAGTTTTTTGTAGTTTCTAATTAGAATTATATAATAGTGTATGTTCTTATTAGCTTCTAATAATTGAATTTTTACTAGTTTTCATGTTTAAAACCAATAAGATTAAGTAGTACAATAATCACCAAAGAATTAAAATGTATAACAAAATTTCTCGAAATTACGTAACTTAGAAATGAGGTTTTTTGTTTATGGGAATATTGTAACGAAATTAGTGTCAAATGAAAGGTATACATGTAAAACCATTTCTCCCGTTCGAATCATGCGAATCGGTCCACGGGTTTCCAAGATATCAACAAGAATGTATAGTGAAAATATAACATAGGCGATTCTTGAAGGGTCCATGTTCTAGAAAGTTTTTGTACATAAAGATATGTTATGTAACTGTTTGTAATATGATTAAGGGCTACATGAGCCATATACTGGGAAAAAACTGTAACGATCCGACTTGAGGAACCATTAAAAACAGGGCTCAACAGATCGAACCCGTAGTGAAAATGCGAGCAAAAAGGGTCTCAAAAATCAGTGGTCTCGCTACGGTAAGCAGATCGAGTATAAAAGACGGGCCATTGGGCCGGAACGTTACAGTCGGATCTCAGCTCTCAACAAGGAAACATCTACGAAATAAATAGAAGAAAATCAAGAAGTCTTTTATTGAAGAAAAAACCATACAGTCCACTTCAGTCTGGTCCATCGAGCGGCGGATATCAAGAACGAAGAAACCCGCCACAAGATCCCGGTCCACGAAGCTGCGAGGAAGAATCGTCGTGAAGAAGAACGAGGAACCCGCAGCAAGAGCGAAAAACGAGTCCGACAGTCTTAAATCGTCAAAAACGTGTGTGGTCAAAAACGTGCGTGATCAAAAACGTGTGTGAACCTGCCCGGCTGTAACGCAGGTTTAAACCCGACGTGCCGACCGACGTGCCGACCGACGTACCGACTCGACGTACCGAACGATCGCCGAGCCGAAGAATCGTCACCGTCCCGTCGTGACGACGTCACTGAACAGACGTCACCGAACAGACGTCACCAAAAACGTGTTTGAACCTGCCCGGCTGTAACGCAGGTTTAAACCCGTCGTGCCAAGAAGAGGTACGACTCAAAACCGAAGAATTGCCGAACCAGTCAAGTCAAGGGGACTTTGAAGATGGTGGTCACAAGAAGCCAAGGGGACGCAGCGGAGGTGGAAGATCAGCGGCGCAGCCAGCTGCAACAGGAAGCCCGAACCAGGGAAATGGAGCTGATCGAACGGGAGCGCCGAAGAAGATTATCACTGGACCCGCCGGCGTCACCGTTCTCCAGGCCAGCAGCGGACACCAGTACGGCAGGACCTTCGGGAATCCAAGGAACCACAGCAACGGTTCAAAGAAGAATGGGATCGCCGACCAGATCAATTAGGTCGCAACGATCAACAGCAAGTGTAACCACGCGGCTACGGATGGTGGAGCTAGAAGCAGCAGAGAAGCTAGCAGCCATAAGAAAAAGGGAGTTGGAGCTGGAAGCGGACCTGGTCAAGAAGCGACTAGCCGTAGAAGTATCGGTGATCAACGATGATGAAAGCGTGCACGAAGAAGGACCCGCCCCTCCCCGTGAGGAACCACATCAGAAGGTGGACGAATGGCTGAGGACAAACCCCCTCAGCACACGGGGGGAGGAAGCACGGGGCGAAGAAGGAACTCGCGAAGAACAGAAGCAGCTGCGATTCGAAGTTCAACGAACAAGATCACCGACTCCAACGAGGAACAGGAACAGCATCGAGCACCTGGCAGCCACATTGGAAAAGATGGCCAGGCCCAGGCCTCGTCACACGGACCTGCCGACCTTTTCCGGAGCGGCCAACGAGTGGTTGCCATTCAAGGCAGCAGTACGAGACACGACCAGCATGTACCAGATATCGGCAGCAGAGAACATCCAGCGACTGAGGAGCTGCCTCAAGGGAGATGCAAGAGACGCCGTGGCCGCCCTTCTGCATACGGCCACCAGCCCGGACATCGTAATGAAGACCCTCGAGCAGTGCTTCGGAAGACCTGAAGTAATCATCGACAAAGCGCTGGAAGACCTGAAGAAGTTGCCGAAACCGGGTACATCAGCAGCCGAACTCAACAGTTTTGCCGTCAAGCTGCAGAACATCGTCTGCGTGCTGAAAACGATCGACCGAAGAGGATACTTATTCAACCCCCTGATGACAAGAGAAGTGTTGGACAAGCTGAGCCCGCATCTACGATCTCGATGGTGCGACTACGCCTACGATCACGAAGGAACAACGGACCCGGAAATCGTCATCATGTCTCGCTTCCTGACCAGCGAAGCGGACAGAGCGTTGCGGTACACATATGCTCCG
Organism: Xanthia icteritia; assembly: GCA_949128155.2. Lineage (NCBI taxonomy): Eukaryota > Metazoa > Arthropoda > Insecta > Lepidoptera > Noctuidae > Xanthia > Xanthia icteritia. Next base: position 14,545,528 of record OX421953.2, read on the forward strand.
GCCACGTGCGCCGCAAGCATGAAAAGGGAAACCCGGCCAACCGTAACACTAAAGAAAAAGGTGAACGTGTTCAACACTACTGCAGGAGCGGACGAAGAAAAGGAAAAGTGTCCCAAATGTGAACAAGATCACATCCTGACGCAGTGCCCCAAGTACAAGGCACTAACCATAGACGAAAGATGGAAGCTCCTAAAGGAAAAGGGAATATGCTTCAAGTGCGCCCAGAAGAAACATAGACGCATGAGCTGCCAAGCAAAGTCATGCGGGGTGGACCAATGCAGCCGACCACATCACGTGACCCTCCATCAAACGCGGGAAGCGAAAAGGGAGGACCCGAAGACAGCGGAACCGTCAAAGCAAGAAACGGTCATGTCAGTAGCGCCGCGTCCAGCTGCCGGATCAAGAGCAGTCCTGCTGAAGATGTGCCCTATCGTCGTGTCCGGACCACGGGGGGAGGCGAAAACATACGCCCTCCTGGATGAAGGAGCCACCATCACCCTCGTCGACAAGGACCTGGCGGAGAGCATCGGAGCGGAAGGACCATCACAACCGCTTCACCTGAACGGGGTCAACATGTCACAGAAGGAGATGGAGAGTCAACTGGTGAACATCCAGGTCAGGGGACTGAAGAATGAAGACAACTACAAGGTCAGAGCGAGGACCATGAAGAATCTTCGACTGCACCAACAGTCCATCCCGGATACGCTGCTGGACTACGAGCACCTGAGGGACTTGACACCGGAGGAGGTGTGCTACGAGAAGGCGCGCCCCGGACTCCTAGTCGGAACAGACCACTGGGAGTGCATAGTATCCCGCGAGCTCCGAGTCGGCGGCCCGAATCAACCAGCTGCATCGAAGACACAGCTGGGATGGGTGGTGCACGGAACCGCGCCACGCAACGCCATATATCAAGAAGGAAATGTGCTGCACGTCTACGAGCCCGACCGAACGACGGGAACAAGCAGCCAAGAACTCCACGAATTAGTCGAACGCCATTTCAAGATCGACGCGCTCGGCATACAAAGCAAGCCGAGAATCAAGGATGCAGATCTACGGGCCATGGACATAGTTGGGAGGACTACCAAGAAGATTGACACCGGCTACGAGGTCGGACTGCCGTGGCGAAGGGACGACGTCACCATGCCATCGAGCTATGGGCAAGCATTCCGACGGCTGAAGAAAATCGAGCAGAAGATGGACGCAGACCCGGACTTCGCAACGGAGTACTCCAAACAAATCACGAACCTGTTGGAGAAAGGATACGCGACGCCGTGCGACGGATCCGAAGAAAAGAGCGCCGTCTGTTGGTACCTGCCACACTTCGCCGTGCAGAACCCAAACAAGCCCGGCAAGCACAGGCTGGTGTTCGACGCAGCAGCAAAGAGCAACAACGTGTGTCTGAACGACGAACTGCTGGAGGGACCCGACCTGCTGTTGTCACTGCCAGGAATCCTCTTCCGATTTCGTGAAAGGGCGGTGGCGATCACAGCGGACGTGCAGGAGATGTTCCTGAGAATCAAGATAAGGCCGGAAGACCAACCAGCGCAGCAGTTCCTGTGGAGAGGCGACAAGAGAGAAGAGCCTCCGAAGAAATACAAGATGACCAGCATGATCTTCGGCGCCGCGAGCTCCCCGTACATGGCCCACTACATCCGCAATTTCAATGCGGACATATACGGGCAGGAGTGTCCACGCGCCTTGGAGGCCATCAAGAAGAGCCACTACATGGACGACCTAGTGGCCAGCTATGAAAACACCGAAGAAGCATGGAAGGCGGTCAAGGAAACAAGGACGGTACACGCGCACGCTGGATTCACGCTTCGAGGATGGAGCTCCAGTAACAAGACGGTGCTACGCGACGTGCCTCTGGAGCTACATGCCACCTCTCCCACACAACTGGGGGGAGAGCAACCCGAGAGCAAGATCCTGGGGCTACACTGGAACGCGGAACGAGATGAGCTGGGATTCAACACATCAATGAATCGAGTTCCAGCCGAAGTACGGGCAAGAGCCCGCGCGCCGACCAAACGAGAAGCCCTCAGCGCCGTGATGTCCATCTACGACCCGTTGGGATTGCTGAGCCACTACACGATAAGGTCGAAGATAATATTACAGAGTTTATGGCGATTACAGATAACATGGGACGAGCAGGTGCCGGACGAAGAAAACGAGTTGTTCGCGTCCTGGCTCGCCCGCCTGAACGAACTCACCCAGCTGCGACTGCCGAGATGCTACCTGAAGCAGAGATACGAGCGCATCGACCTGCACATCCTGTGCGACGCCAGCGAACAAGCCTACGCAACCGTGGCTTACTGGAGAGTGAAGAACGTCGACGGGAGTGTGAACGTCGTGTTGGTGGCAGCCAAAGCCAAAGTGGCGCCTCGTCGAGTCCAGACAATACCGCGTCTGGAGCTGCAAGCTGCGGTCATCGGAGCAAGACTGGCCGACACCATCAGGAAGGAGCATCGCATCGACATCGGCCAAACAACCTATTGGACCGACTCTACGACCGTGGTGCACTGGATTCACCATGACATGCGACGATACACGCCGTTCGTCGCGCACCGACTGGGAGAGATCGCCGAGCTGACCAAGAAAGAAGAATGGCGCTGGCTGCCCACAGCCAGCAACGTTGCCGACGACGCCACCCGGCTTGTCGACACGCCCATCAGCGGAGAGGATCGATGGTTCCAGGGGCCGGACTTCCTATTCCTGCCGGAAGACCAGTGGCCCACAGCAGCGGGGGATGATCAAGAGGATGAAGAAGTCCTTCACACCACCGAAACCAAGGAACAAGACAGCTGGCTGCCGAACCCAGCCCGCTTCTCCAAATACGAAGTCCTGGTGAGGGCCACAGCCCGAGCAATCGCCTTCACCGACATCTGCAGGAAGAAAGCCACGACAATGGAGCACCGTCACGTTCAACGCGCCGAGGCCGAGCTAATAAGGCAGGCTCAAGAAGACAGCTTCGGGGATGAACTGAAGAGAATCCGGTCAACTCGTCCACTGATGAAGACGAGCCGACTGTATCGACTGGATCCAGTGTTAGAAGATGGTGTCCTGAAAGTGCGGGGCCGGATCGAGGCCTCTTCCGCACCAACTGAAATGAAGCGACCGATCATACTAGACGGCCGTCATCAGCTGACCAAGCTCCTTGTTCTACGGGAGCACTGTGCTGCGGGTCACGCCAACAGGGAGCGCGTGACAAACGACCTGCGGCAGCGGTACTGGGTTATTCACTTACGACCCACGGTACGCGCCGTAGAGAAGAACTGCGCCTTCTGCAGAAGACGCCGAGCGACGCCGCAGCCACCAGCTACAGGGGACCTGCCACACGCCCGCCTTGACCCTTTCCATCGCCCGTTCACCAATTGCGGGGTGGACTACTTCGGGCCAATGATGGTCAAGGTAGGGCGCCGCCGAGAAAAGAGGTGGGGCGCACTATTCACGTGCCTCACTTCCCGCGCCGTGCACATCGAGCTCGTCGCATCACTCTCCACCGACTCAGCAATCATGGCGCTGAGACGTATGGCTGCGCGCAGAGGCTGGCCAAGATTGATGTACTCCGACAACGCGACCAACTTCCGCGGGGCTGATCAAGAGCTCCGCAACGCCTACACCGAGTGGATGCCCGCTCTACAAGACGAGGGGCTACTGCACCGCATGGAGTGGCGCTTCATACCTCCTGGCGCGCCCAACCAAGGCGGCGCGTGGGAACGGATGGTGCGCTCTGTGAAGACGGCCCTCAGTGTCACTCTGCGGGAAAAGGCGCCGACCGAGGAAGTTTTGAGAACTCTGCTGACAGAGGCCGAGTTCTCTATCAATGCAAGACCGTTGACCCACGTCAGCGTGAACCCCAACGACCCCGAGGCACTGACCCCAAACCACTTTCTTTTGGGGTCATCGGATGGACTACCAGCTACGGGACCCTGCGACGAGGCCGACAGAAGAACCTGGCGAGCAAGTCAGGCGCTCGCCGACCACTTCTGGCGACGCTGGCTACGCGAGTACCTCCCTACATTGGTACCTCGCGGCGAGCCGCAGAACGACGCACGACCAATACAAGCTGGCGACGTGGTCCTCGTGGTCGACAGCACGCTGCCCCGGAACACCTGGCCGATGGGAATCGTCGAGCGCTCACATCGCGGACCGGACGGGAACATACGGGTCGTCGAGGTGCGCACCAGGACCGGCACCTTCCGACGCCCCGTGAGCAAACTCGTCGTCGTGATGAAAATAGAAGAGGCTACGCGAGCTGCGCCGGGGGGAGAACTGTAATGGACGCCGAGTGTGCTTGTATATAATACATAAAGACTGAGTATATACCAGTGAAGTGATTATAAACCAGAAAAAGTGTTAGTACAAAACAATAGTGGAGACCCTATCTGTGCACAGGGGCACAAGTAGCGGCGGGACCGCGACGGACTTTTATTAATTCGTATAAGTTTTTTGTAGTTTCTAATTAGAATTATATAATAGTGTATGTTCTTATTAGCTTCTAATAATTGAATTTTTACTAGTTTTCATGTTTAAAACCAATAAGATTAAGTAGTACAATAATCACCAAAGAATTAAAATGTATAACAAAATTTCTCGAAATTACGTAACTTAGAAATGAGGTTTTTTGTTTATGGGAATATTGTAACGAAATTAGTGTCAAATGAAAGGTATACATGTAAAACCATTTCTCCCGTTCGAATCATGCGAATCGGTCCACGGGTTTCCAAGATATCAACAAGAATGTATAGTGAAAATATAACATAGGCGATTCTTGAAGGGTCCATGTTCTAGAAAGTTTTTGTACATAAAGATATGTTATGTAACTGTTTGTAATATGATTAAGGGCTACATGAGCCATATACTGGGAAAAAACTGTAACGATCCGACTTGAGGAACCATTAAAAACAGGGCTCAACAGATCGAACCCGTAGTGAAAATGCGAGCAAAAAGGGTCTCAAAAATCAGTGGTCTCGCTACGGTAAGCAGATCGAGTATAAAAGACGGGCCATTGGGCCGGAACGTTACAGTCGGATCTCAGCTCTCAACAAGGAAACATCTACGAAATAAATAGAAGAAAATCAAGAAGTCTTTTATTGAAGAAAAAACCATACAGTCCACTTCAATATTGAACTACCGTTAGTAAGCTCTCCTTCTTCTTCTTTCGTATGGACACAAACTATTATTATGGAAATTCACGACACGGTTGGCGCAGTGGTTAAGCGATCGACTGCTGCACTACGTGTCGCGGGTTCGATATATAGTGGGGTGTAGGTCATACAAATATTTGTTTGACCTACAAGTAGTTGTTCCGGGTCTGGTTGTTTGTGTATGTGATTTTAAATGTTTGTAAACGCACCCACAATACAGGAGAATTTCCTAGTACGGGGCAACGTTTAAAAAAAAAATCGATGATGCCGTTGTGAAGACAGCCAGTCACCAAGGTAGTAGACGGGCCAACTGCTCAGGATCTGCTACGCGTTCGTTTCATACATGTGCAGTCACGAGCTTATATACTTTATCTTTAAGCAAGATTCAACAGCGACTCTTCTAGAGGATTGATAGAAATTTGATGGTGTTACGAACATAGTACCTACCTATTTACGAAACCATTTATTATGAAATAGGTGTTTTCCCAAAGTTGCAATCCTAATTTGACGAAGTTGCAATCCTAATTAGACGAGAAAATCGTTGTTGAATGTTGCGAAAGTGTCAGGATATAGGCTCGTCACTGTACTCATAAAGGCTATTTTAATGATAATCACGAAAACTATTTTCCTAAGTAGACTTTTGCAAACATAGTCAGTAGTAAGAAAAGGTACATTTATCACCACTTTTGCTCACTATAATTAAAATTATTTAAATGGGAAAGAGGTGTTTGCTTCTCAGTAAAACAAATACAAGCTAATATTATTAATACAAGAGCTAAGTACCTAATTGCAACTCGACGCGCGACTCGCGTATAATATTACGCACGAGAACAAGAGACAAACTGGCGATATAACACACGTGTATGAAAATTGGTAACAACGCCATCTAGTGAGTGTTACAGGTGTACGACGATATTTGCCGGTGTCGCGGTATGTCATACATTTACATCACTCACAACGATGTCGGTAGGGTGGTTAGGATTTGTGTTGGATAAGATTTTCATGAATATTTAAAGGATAAATTACTGCAGGCTTTCTGATTCGAATCCGTCTTCTTTCTTCTTTTTGTGTGGGTAGTGACTAACTGATTCGAATCAGTAGACAGTTATTTGTAGAAAGTTCGATTTTTTATGGAATTTGAAGATAACGAGAGTAAGTTGTAGTAGCCAAATTTATAATCAAATAAATTTATAAGCCCTAAACTTCATTCGCCAACACAATGACATAGTAAAACTACAGAATACTTACATTTTTACCACAAACCAGCTTACTTATATTTTATGAACTCAATAAAATGTTATGTATCAACTAAAAACTCTATCGGCATGAGTCTTTTACACCAAAGCTCAGGTTTTTTTTTATATTTTGATTCACCAACGAACGATTAAACGAAAAAATTATATACGATTTGGAACTTGAAGGAAATTTTGCAAATTCCAACACTATCCGAAAACGTATGCACTCTACAGCGACGCACAAAAAGCACTTTGTCAGATTGCAAGTTTGACATCTTCGATATGTCACTGAAAGCATATTGTAGTTTACAATGTATCCAGCGCACGACGCATTTTAAAGCCCGTCAGACACCTGCCGTTGTACTATTATGTGATAGCAATAGTAATAATAAATAAATAAATTTATTTCACTCTCAAAGTACAACAAAAACTTAATCTGTGAAACACAATTTTTAAGGTGTTTGATGGTTGTATGGCAGCACATAATTAATGATATACCAACTCCCAAACTAATTCAAGCTTGTATTTTGGGAGTTAGTCGTTCTTCAGATGCAGGACTTACATGGACACAACCTTATAGTCTAGGAATTGACTTCCAACCCTTAAAAGTAAATAAATTAAGCGAAAATTTAAATATCGAAACATACATTGAGAAATAAATTATAAATTAAATTACAGTAACTACACTATCCAAATCTAAAAACAAAAAAAAAAAACACATTGACAACCGAATTGAAAGCGCTTATTTCAAGAATCTAGGAGGCTATGGTTAAGTTATGATTAACGTCTGCTTTACTATACTTTTCGTGAAGTTTATACGTCTCTTAACAATTCACTTATAAATAAACCCTCTCGTGTTTTAAAACTGTAATATCTTACAAATGAAACTGGCAGGTGTTAAAGGTTTTTAACGATCTTTAGATTTTGAAAGAAAAAATTGTATGACAAAATAGCTTAGTCGTTTGAATGTCGATTTCGTATGTTTAAGTTACTGTTGTTCAAGCACCAGATTAGTTGTTTACTAACTAACTGGTATTATTAACTATGAAATTTTTAATGGCATTAAATTACTTTTTTTCTTACTTTTTAAGAAATCACTGACTCACGGAAAAGAAAAAATTGTAAAGAGCTGGACTTCCGCAAACGTGGTTACAAATATTCAATTATCTTTGCCGGCACGGTTGGCGCAGTGGTTAAGCGATTGACTGCTACACTGCGTGTCGCGGGTTCGATTCTCGCACGGAACAAATATTTGTATGACCCACAAGAAGTGGTTCCGGGTCTGGTTGTTTGTGCATGTGAGTTTAATTAAATGTTTGTAAACGCACCCACAATACAGGAGAAATTCCTAGAGTGGTGGAACGATAAAAAAAAAAATGCCCTAGGTATAGGCGACCTCGTAATTGCTTTACACTTTTGACAGCATTTTCCAGTGCTAGTGTGATTCAACCTTAGGGTGATAAAGTAATTACTAGGTCTGCTATACAACATGACAGTTACAGGCAGAAATTATCAAATTACAACCAAACCAGCGTATGTAGTCCGCCATATTGAATTTAGCCTGGCGTCATATACCCACTCAGTATAATCTCCGGAGTATACAAAATGTAATGTCACCTCATTTGCCTTAAGGCACGTGCAGACTGGCGCGACTTGTCACGCGACGCGACACCGGTAATTGTTCTACCGTAAATTTTTCTAAGATTTTTTTTTATTAGAGTCTTGTCGCGCTTTCGCATCGCGCCTGTTTATAGGAGCCTTTAATCGGTTGGAGTATTTAAGCTGTGGGTGACCTACATTGAGACTAACTTTGCCGCTTTTTGGCTTTGTTGTGATGGAAAAAAAATGTAAATTTGTATTAATTGCCCACCAAAAACATTTTCATGTAAAATGTTGCCAAGACAAGACCTTATGGTGTCAAAAAGTTATCATATCTCATGTAGAGCCAAGCTTCTAACTCTACAAGCCCTAACTCTAAAAGCCCTAAATTCACAAATTCTACACCTTAGTCAAAATATGTATGTGGCTTGGCCGTTTCCGGCCAGATTGCCGTCGATTTATAAGTGAGGCGTGTACAGTTAGAAGCATGGTTCTAAATGAGAAATAATTAACTAAATTAATGAATAATTAACTATCGTATAACAGAAAAGTATTGAACAGTGAATAAATTTTTCACCTTACGCCCATGTGACGGTAGCGAAACATATCATATCAATTTTCAGACAAATTTGCGGAAGTCTCATAGAAACTGCCATCCCCTAGTTTAAGGGGTTGAGCGGTAAAAGTTCCAAGTTTTAGTTTATTTTTGTTGTTTGTGTACTAATACTATCTTACATACCATAGCTTTCTAGGGCTTCAAGAAGTACCCTAAGAATTTTGATGATCATCAGTGTCAAAAAAAAGTCAAAAAAGTCAAATCATTTATTTCAAATAGGCCCGTATAAGGCACTTTTGAACGTCAAAAGTCAAAAGAAGTGAGTGAGTCAGTGACGAAATCGGGTTTTTTTTTTTATATCAATAACATTTAAAGTATATAAGCTATGCAATTGAAACTTTATATGTTTAATAATTCTACTATTGACATCATATCTCGAGAATTTTGTTTATCTGGTATAATCCTAACCCAAGTTATGTGGGTTCAAAAAAACGACGAAGCGCTTCGAGAAAAGGTGGGTAGTGCCCTTGCGCTTCGCTTGGCTCGTCTTGGCGGGAGCACTACTGTGCTGCCAGATAATTATTACAGCTATTGTGTAAAGAAGGGTACGTAGAGGTGTATGCAAGACTTACGGTGGACTATATCGATCTTATCACGATTGATGAATCAATTATATCACTACCACTTTTAATTATCTATTTATCGAAAGTACTAACGAACAATTCACAAACTGTCTTTTTCTGATGGTAAAATGTTTCAACTGCCTTCTTTTTTCAGGCAGCACCCTTATTTATTTAAAATCACTTGAAACTTCGTTGTTTATCGTGGCTTATTCCCATTGATTGTAAAAGGAAAAAAAAACATTAATATGCAAGAAAATACACTTTTTGTCTACTAAACTACTTTCCCAACTGTGAAAGAGTCACAATGCAAATGCGAGAATATAAACAGAAAAAAAAACAATCAGCTAATTATTTCCAACACAAAGAAACTCGCATTCCTTACACCACTTAAAATGAACAACGCTGGTTCCCAAGTTCTACCAACACAATATGGTCACACTACGACAACGCAGGGAGAGCACTTTGCTTGATTGTAACTCTGGCCTTACATCTTGAAGCTGGAAGTTCTAATTTTTATAATAAACACTTTGTTACCCTTGGGATTTTTGCTGACTGGCTGGATTATATTTTTAGCTAACCTTCTAGGTTCTATGTTTGTAGTCTTACATTCTACTTGGTAATTTGGGCAATGCAATATTTATGTCCCTTGCATCGTGCATAATAAATAATTATATTAGGAGTACCTGTGTTTTCTTAATATATTGACTAGCTTTTGACCGCAGTTTCGTACGCGTGGAGGTCGGAAATTATCCTACAAGAATGTACTGCCGGGATAAAAAGTATCCTTTATTCTGACCCAGGTCATATTCTACCCGTGTACCAATTTTCATCAAATTCGTTCCGTCGTTAAGGCGTGAAAAGTAACAGACACAGAGTTTATCTTGCGTGGTTTCAGAAATATTTCATGATAAGCTAGTGGCTTTTTTATATTGCTCGTCAGTGTATTATATAAATAATGAAATACGGATTACATAAATACGGATAAACCGCATTGGATTATGTCATTGTATTCATTGCTGGTCCAACAACGTGCCCATAATACTCATGTTACGCTACATGCTACAATACAACCAATGCGCCATGATATAATTATTATGTAACCAGTACTAAGTCAAAACATTGAAACAAATAGTTTTGACAGCTGCGCGCACAGATTACATCTGCGGCGCTTGAGTCGCCGACGGAAATAAATGTTGCCATTTTAAATATTATATCATTTAGGAAGTATTGTATTTATTTTATTTTTATTTTTTATTTTGTTATTTCACTATATGCTGCACCGGTTGACGTCATCACGTCAACGCCGGCTGTCACTGAAAACCAGCGCTGGGGCTCTGTCTCGCATAGGGTCGCAGCATTATGCTGAGCGATGGCCTATTTGCGTGGATGTGACGCATATTTTCCCCCAATTTGTTATTCTCGTGTTTATTTTTTCTTTGCGTCATATTTACCGCAAATAAACGTATTTTCTTTCTTTCTTTCTTTTCTTTCTAACCCAGATTTATATCTTTCACATTCAGCCTGCTTCAACTAATTTTGCCATAACTGTTGGCAGCCGTGATTATCGTTAGCAAAACAAATCCTTCTCAGAACAAAATATAGGAATAAATCAGGCAAGATATAAATCAGGGACTTCAATAGTTAAATAGTAGTAATTAATATGTATTTACTTTTTCAATGAGATTATCGTGCCTATGGGAAAATGGTTCGTAAGACGGACTAACACAAGGTAATGTTATAATGGTAGTCTACTTCTAATAAAGCTATTAAAATTCAGTCGCAAAGGTGTCTGATTATGGTGATGCTGAAATAACACGACCTAATTCTTAATTTATAACAGTTCAGGCGAGTGAAAAAACACGAAGCAGCTTCAAACAGTAAAAAACTATATTATGTCACTTTGAATGGCACCAAAAAAGCTAAGAAAATCCGCGGATTTCAAAGCGCTTCCAGCGCTTTTCTCTCGATCCAAGATCCGAGTTTACGACAGCTGTTTCTGGGTTCTGAGTACTCACTGAAATATTCAAGACGCTAAGTATTCTCTGAAATTTTAAACCGCCAACCCAATTTTTCTTTAGTAATATTAGGTGGAACCATATTTTTTTCCTAAGAAAAGGTGTTGCTTAGCTTAGAATTTTGCGTTTTTGTAAATTTTGCGCCGTGTTAATAATCTGTGAAAAGGTTTTGAAATATGGTGATGGAATTATTATGGATGGTTTAGTATGCTTCATAAAATAAAATGCCCCATCTTTGCACCTGTGGGTTTCTAAAAATTATAATAAAGTGATTGTGACAAGAATATCAGTATTATGTCAAGAACATACCATGTTATTGACTTATGACATGTTCAGACGTGACTACCCAGCTGTATTTCTGTTTGTCAACGGGAACATAACTATGTACCATTCTGTCTGCCAATAATGGTGATTATCATTATCGCCTATGTTCTTACTTAGTACAGTGGTTATTGATAAATATCTCGTCAATTTGTGGTTGAAGAAAGATGGTGAAATATTACACAACAGCCAAAAATATCAGCTTGAATAAAATTCTAATCAATCTCTTTTGTAATTGGCAGTTCTGAAAAATGAACTCTGTGAAACTGGATAAAGTTGAGCAGCTAGGAAATTTATGGTATGATATCCTAATATTACCTTTTCTATCTTAACCTTAACTTAAACACGAATATCATACCTACGTATAGAAAAGGTGGCTCAACTTTTATATACGGGACCCGCAGTATACTCTTCAAACTATATACTTGAATATTTACTTACCAGAGATTATGCACAAACAGATCATCATCATCAGAGATCTACTTGTTGTCTGCAAATAGAATCGCTAAGATGCAATTTTACTTTGATTTACTTAATTTTAATTTAGTTTATACTATATACTCATAGTTAATTTATTACGTAAAGTTTTTTTTTTTTTTCAGAATCAGAACTTTATTTGCTAAGAGTGTAGGTACAGGTATAAAATGATAAACATAAATTAATGAGATCGGCTACAGTCTACCTTACGGTGTGCAAATTATTACATAGACTAAAAATATTAACGCAAACCAATCAATGTCAACAAATAAGACAGAAATTATAGCTAATTATTGCAAATCATTACCTAAATTAAAATATGTATATAAACTAAACAATGTCAACAAAACAAAAAACAGAAAATTAAAGTAATGTCAATTAATAATAGTATTATAATGAGGTACAATAAGTCTTACATGGTCAATGCAATTAATCATAAACAGGATATAGTCGTATCATTAAAAAAAAGTATTTATGCACTTCCTAGCCTGAAGCACAGGTTCAACCTAGTTCAAGTAAATAAGCAACTGCGATCTATTTGTATTATTAAGTTACTTATTGTAAACGTGCCCCTTTTTATAAATAAACGATTTATTATTATTATTATTATTACTTATTATCTTTAACAATCTCACGAAGTTTCATGTCTAGGAAATAAACACTTACTGAAATAAAAAATATCAATCTTTGATAAGATAACCTTAACTTTTGTACTATTTTGCTGCTTTTGAAGTTATTTCGACAGAAGGTGTTGCTACTTTAGGGAGGTATGCATTTTGATTTTGCAAATAATCGGTTGACTCGCACTTTATTTTTTTTGTTGAAAATTCATATTATTTTTGTTATATTATTTGGTTATCGATTTGAGCATTTGATGGGTGAACTACGAAAATTTTAATTTTGTGGCAATCTACAAGCGATATTTTTATTTTGTTGGTATCTGCTAAAGGTGAAACGAAACGCAAACGCATTCAGTCAGCCATTTTGCCCTACACCCCCCCTTCAAATATACACATATATATATTATGTACCCTTATATAAAAGTTCTTCCGACGATTTCAGACATAACAAAGCGTAACTGAAGGCAACACAATCAGAAAATTCTAGGAAAAACTCAGGGAAAAAAGTGTTTTCCGAGAACCGTTCTTTATCACTTATCTCTGAAGATATGTTATTTACCAATAAATTACGTTTATTGGACGTTACCCAAATGTGAAAATGTCTTCAGGGAAATTAAGATGTTTTGAACTAGTTGCATCTTTATACATTATTTTTGTAGGAGATATAAAATGCTGGGGAAATTGCTAAGCTCAAGAAAATTTGCGGTTTATTATTGAGCTAAACAGGAGGTGCCTTTCGAAAATTATTTCGTTTCTAGAATACGGTATTAATACAGTGGGCCGCACGTCAGTGGTAACTTCAGCTGGCTTAGCTTGCGTAGTCATCATTTCAGCCGAAAGACGTCCACTGACGTCCCCCAAGCACCGTCACTTCGATAGGTCCTGCGGCATTCACAAGGTCATCGGTCCACCGTGTGGGAGGCCTACCAACGCTACGTCATCCGGTACGCCCTCGCCACTCCAGAACCTTTCGGCCCCATCGGCCATCTGTTCTGCGAGCAATGTGCCCTGCACATTGCCACTTAAATTTGGCAATCTTTCGGGCTATGTTGGTAACCTTGGTTCTCCAAGCATAGCCCTCTCCATTGCCCTTTGGGTGACTTTTACAAAGTTACTAAGGCGTGGCCTTCTAATAAGACCCATTGTGAGCGACCACGTTTCAGTGCCATAGGTCATCACTGGCAAAGCACTGGTCAAAGACTTTCGTCTTGAAACGCTGCGGTATGTGGAACGAGAACATATTGCGTAGGTTCCCGAACGCTGCCCGCGTTCGGGAACCAGCCGGTTTTGACGTTCGTAATACGGAGTTTCAATAGAATAAGGGGCCAGCTCATACTTGTTTTTCGACCACTGACGTGTGGCCTACTGTACGTCCGGCTCACCCTGAGCAGCTTCCACCTTGTTAAATACCTAATTTACGACGGCATACCTATTTTTACTTAGTTCGTAATTTCGTATCTACGACATGAGCTTTTCTTGTTTAGTGATAGTTCGTGCCAATAAAAGTGAAGAAACTTACTCCAATAAAGAAGCTGATGAAATATTTCATAAGCTTTATCACTCAGTCACTACATTATTATAGCACATCACAAGAAGTTCAACACTCAACGCCATATTATTTCCAAAATGGCGGCCATCTTGCAAAAAATCGTTTCAATATGAATTGACAGCAACCCTTCCTTTTTCCCTCATTTGAAAGTACAGAGTCTAAGTCCCTGCCTACCCATCAAAAGGAGACGGGACGATTTCTCATTGAATTAAATTAACGCCAACCTTACACTCCTGATGGTATATTTGAAAGTTTATATTCAAGGTAACGTTGTTCTTTGTAGGGCTGTCAAAACGCTGTCTTTTGTTATTTGACTTTTCTTGTAAGAAATTTTGGATATGTAAAGTCGGTTTTTATTGGCTCACGCTAAGACGAATTTTGATGTTAGTAAGTGGACGTCTATTACGGAATTATAAGTTTAGTGTTAGAATCACAATAAGCAACCAGAGTGTGAACACGTTCCTTGAAATAAAAGCTCCACAAACAGATTAATTTATCTGTCATTAATTTATCTGTCTTTCATTATTTTTACCTATTGTGGTATAGTAATCTTATTCTAGATGCATCAACTTCACATATAATTATATAATTGATGTATACAAGATATTGTGAAAACATTTTAAAAGAGTAACGGTGGAGTTTCTTGCCCATTCTTCTCCATACGAAAACTACCTTTTGGAAGGGGCGACTAGAATCAATTATTATTTTTCTGTAAATGTTGACGTTCAAAAGTGCCTTTTTTGTGCCTAATTGAAATAAGTTATTTGACTTTGACTTTGACTGACACATTAATTAAATGGTCATGAGCAATGGTCAGACACTCTCTAACATCACATAAGTAGTCATAGAGTTTTGACGTGAAAAGTAATACTGTGCTGAAAATATCACTATAATTTGAACAGCAGTGTTGAAAGTTGTGAAAGTATAGTCAAAAAAGCATCGAAAACTTGCGTGTATCAAGTGCCCAGAGGTGCCATGCACTTTTCAGACAACGCCGTCGGCCATTTCGTCACGAAAAAATACGTTTCCAACAATTCGAAACGACAAAATTGAACTCACACGTTTCACCGTCATAGTGAACGTTATTGCCCTCCACACCCCTATAATTGCCTGTTTCCCTGTTGAAAACTACTGGCCACTTTCCTCACAAAAATAAAATACAAAATGTTCACCAACCCTGCACACGCTACCGTATATTTGGGTAACAAACAACAGAGCTGTCTTCTCATATTCAGCCAGCAATATTTCTCCTACCCTTTGTGTACGGAACGAAATCTCGAAACAAAATCCCCGTCAGATGTAGTGAAACGTCTTCTTGTAAAATACACAGTAATTTAATCTTTGTTTCCCACGAAATAAAGAAAATTTTTGCTTGTCACAACCCGTTTTATAAAAATGAGTGTTAATGAAATTGGACTTTATGTATAGGAGTTAAATGTGGTTTTGGGTTTAACAGGTATTGTATGTACTTAATGCAGTTTGAATAAAGCAAATTGCAGTGGCTATTTGAAAGTTATAGCAAATCTGTCTAGAATTTGTCAGTGTTAATACTCTTTGCTTTATTTTCATTGAAATTTGCTAAGTTTTATAAGTTTGAATCCTGGAACAAAAGTAAAACGAAATACCTGTTCTGATTTCCCAAAATGAGGTTATGCAAAACAGGAAAATTCGGCAAAAGAATGCGTCGTTTGTTTTGATATTTATATTTGCAATAAACTACGTAGGTACCTTCTTAACATTTTCAAAATATAAACATTCCAGTGTAGGAAAGGGCCTTGTCCTAAATAAAGTGGTCCGAAGCAAAGTGTCACAGGAAAACAGGAGGATTAGACCCTCACAAAGGCTTCAGTAACAATATTCTTCTTATTTTCTATACGATTGCTGGAAATTGGCGAACAGCTAGACAAAACACATAATGATAGTTACCAAGAATTTCACAGAAATTCAATTATTTATGGACTTAGCAGGTGTTTTTTTGTGAAAAACCAAACCATTACAAGATCTACTTTATATATTCGTATTCCACAGAAAACAGAACGGCAAGGTTATTAATTAAACAAATAGATACATCAGTGAGTACCTATAAACATAATAAACTTGCTGTTTTTTTATGAGAATTGAAAATTCCACGTATAACATCTTCAATCTACTCTTTAACCGGGAAAATTATACAAAAAAACATGATAAAAACCTGTAGGTATCCGCCATCGCTATTAACAAACTCAATCTCCGAAATCGCATCAATCTAATCCCAAATTAAACTCCGCAAAAAACAACAAATTTAAGAAGATACTCAAATAAAGAGTATCCTTCCAAAACCCATATCGGAATCTAAATATTTATCAACCCATACTTTACGATATCATACACAAATAATGTTGCTTATTTATGTCGAATCCTGTCATTTGAGTAGATAAATAAATAGCATTACGCGCGCCAGTGGAGCCGAAAATTGCTGTGTATACAACGTCCCCAGTGGTTTCATTTGCAAAATAATATTTTTGCTGGCCGGTACTTGGTATACAGTATACCTATGTTTGGTTGATGTCTGTTTATATCTAAGAAAACAGATTTTTTTTTGATAAAGAAGGGTTTATGAGCTCCTTAAGTTCTGGGTTGAGCTCCACGATTACTGACAAATGCTTGCACTGACAGGACAGGTCCACTCAAATCTGTGTGGTTCTTTTCTCAAAAGACCATTTCAGACACTAATCTACATGGTCCTCATATGGCCTGACCAAGATTATGTCTGGACTTTAAAAGAGACTATGACCTCTGAGTTTGTTTCGGCCTTTCTTCTCAGAGTAGTCAGATAGGAAACGCCGAACTAATCTAGCTAATTTTTAATTACTTATTTTTTTAAGATGACGTGTAAAAGTGATTCCAATATCCTATTTACAGAATAAACAATTTCATTTCATTTCATTTCATTTCATTTTGAGTTTTCATGTGTGGGCGAGCATATTGTCATCAACCGGACACAAATCCAGTCTCCGGGCTGAGGAATTGCTGGCGGTAGAACCCAATATCACTTTGTCCGACCTGGAATCGAACCTAGGACCTCATGCTCAGTAGTAGCGTTTGCGACCACTAGACCAATGAGGCCGTCACCATTAGACGAACGCCGAAACTGACAATCACTAGACCGATGAGAAAGAAAGAAAGAAAATACAATTATTTAGCACAGATTAAATAAAACATATTATAGATAAAGAAATCAAAATCAAATAAAAAGTAACTTCATACTTCTTTGGATTCACACATCATCTTTCACTAAATAACTATCAAATAACAGACTATCAACCAACCTAAAGGTAATAAAAATTAGATCAAATTTGAATAAGAGATTGATTTTATTTGAACCTTACCTTCATATTTTTACTTAGTCCGTAAAACAATGAAGCCTAAACCTCAGTTGCTAACGAACCTTAACAAAATACTGCGGCAACGAAAGCTGAAACGATCATTTACATCGATGATACAGCAATAGCAACCACAATACAGATGAGTGCAAAAGCACCAATCTACACAATGAAATGTCAAAAGCTTGGGAAATATGAGATTAACGAAACAAATAATGAAAATCTATAGACAGATAACCAGCACCTAACTAACGTTCCAACAGTAGAAGTCAATTAACTTTATAATGATGATGATTTGTGATTGTAATTCCTGAGTAGACCTTATTTTGTTCAACAATAAACGGCGAAGATTTAGCACATAAAAATACGGATTTATAATTAATTTGCTGCGCCCCGTGGTTTTACCCGCATAAGTCTCGATCCCGTGGGAATATCAGGATAAAAAGTATCGTATGTTCTAATCCAGGTTATCGTCTACCCATGTGCCATTTCATCCAAATCTGTTCAGACGTTTTAGTGTGAAAGCATGGCAAACAAATAAACAAACTTACTTTCGCATTTATAATATTGGTTAGGAAGTTACGATTCAATTTTCGACTTCAGCGACCTGATAATCTTTTTGTTTTGTAATTCTCTTGTTATGGGGTTATTATAAAAGTTGTATATGTCGTAGGATGATTTGATAATTCGAATGTTCGCGAAAACCCTAGGGATATTGCGAAAACATGGATAATTGGACAATGGTGAAAACATTTCTACGAGCAACTTTGAAGTAGCGCTCGCTGACCGCTGCCGCGGCACGGCTCGCTCGCTATTGGTCACAGTTCTAACGTAACCAAACCTATTTCACCCAGTTCAATATGACGAATCATACAATCTGCCTGCGACATGATAATTAGACGATGGTGAAAACATTTCTACGGTCGCTCGTAGAAATGTTTTCACCACTGTCTAATTATCCGTTTTTTCGAAATATCCATAGGGTTTTCGCGAAAATTCGAATTATCAAATCATCCTACGACATATATATCTATTCACTCATGTACCTATTAGTTGCTTATCTCAAGTTCCAAGTGAACCTTTTGTTTCAATATTATCTTGTGGCAATAACAACAACCGATGATTTATGAAGCATCTTTGTTTCCAGCTAACGCTGCTTGTCATTCATTATTATTAACGAATTTATTGAAGGAAAAATTTATGAACGGTGATGAAACTAAATATTTGTTAGAGGACGCTCGTTTGGTCGTTTTCTTTGTTACCATATTGATTTGAAATTGATTGATGAACAAGGTCCCGTTAAAGTAGATGGACAAATTTCAACACAGGGTTCATTACGACTATCCAAAGATATCCAAGCAAAAAAAAACACTGAATATAGTGATTTTATTTTGACGTAAAATAATAAATGTCAATGGGTAACCAACATTTTTTGTGTATTTTCGTTAGCAGATTTATTTTTCTTGTAAGTATCTAATGCGTTTTTCTTATTATTTTTTTACCATTGTCCTTATTTTGGTGGTCTGAATGATTTCTAAAAGTTTGTCCATCTATTTTAATGGGACCTTATTTATGAACTTATGTTTTCAACATGGGGATAGGAAGAAACTTACATTCTCCGATCCTTATATTGTACTCAAATCGCTACGTGCAAGTCATACGTTTGATACTCAATACTCAATATATGTATTTATTGCTTCCACATGTGAACTTAGGTGGTAGGTTTTGCAAAAATATGATCATTGTGGACCCTGTCGGGCACAACAAAGTAGGAGAGAGAAAGAGGGCTTTTTATTTTGACTATTTAGTTGTTATTCTATATATTGTTGTTGTTGTTGTTCTGTGTATTGTATTTGTTGTAGTTATTGTATTATGTTTTGTGATCATACATACATGCGCCAGTAGCAGGTATGAATGATTCAATTGTAATATTCTATATAAGGTTGGAAAAAATACTTTTGATATAGTAATTTTGAAGTAGTTAATCGAACTGAGGAAGTAGACTGTAAATAGTTGTGTTTAACGAAACATGACTGCTTATAGTTCTTCTCACGTGCAAGATTTGGAACCTAACTAGGCTAGGGCTTTAAATGAGGTCATTTATAAGCAAGCTCGCGAGTCTACCAGTCAGATTAGACAGTTTTCAAACCAAGAGACGAAAATAGCTCTACCTACTTTGTTTAAACGTGCCTAGACTAGGGTCTGTATTACAGAATCTCACGCAAAACTCAAGCATTAGGTACTTAAAAGGGAACAGGGGCTGCGAGGATTTTGAAAAATAGGTATTTGAAGAAACTATTGCCGTCGTCTTACCTCAAGTCTGCCCTCGTAGAGTGCGATAGGGACAGCTGCAGCTCAGACCGATTATGTCACAAAAATTTTTGACGCCATCGACGATTCGTATACCCCTTTTTTCTCCTCGAAAACAGAGCCGATTCAATAATTTTTTAGATCAAAATTTAAAAAAAGAGTATGTTTAGGTTCCTATCATTTTCTTTTATGTTAAAAACTTATCGAATTTGTCTGGTAGTCCTCTAATCACGGCGGTAAAAAGGGGCATTTTTTGTAGTTTTTGGAGGGTCATATTTTCTTTACCAATAAGTTGTTGAAAAAAAGAAAATAACAGGGACGTGTCTACAGCAGACCTTGATTTTAGGAAAAAAAATGAATGCTCTAGAGAACATTCTAGAAGAATATTCAGGAAGAAAAAAGGGGAATACATTTGTATGGAGATTAGCAGGCCCTGTTCGCTCTTAAAACTCGTTTAAAGCCTTTTGGTTGGTTGAAACTAGTTTTAAGTAATGTTTGAGTCTTGAGTGAGGTTCTGTAGTACGGGCCTTAGCCTCGGGCTCCCTGAACATACAACAACATTGCGATGTTGCGCAATGAATGAATCAGCCCTTTTGCTCAAACCATAAATAACTTGTCATGCAATAACATTGACGGTCCATAAGCTTCAATGTTTTCGCGTGAACAAGATCACCACCCCAATTGTGTAACACAGTTTCAATAACAATACGATGGAATTTGAAGGATATGCCTAATATAATCCATTGCTTCATATAATTAAAAATTTCGTCTGCTTAACAACGTTAATAACGCAATAAATGTTGTTGAACTGTCAAAATGAAAGGTATTGGTAAGTGTGTTACGAGATTACCCCGCAGTATTGTAAAGTACAACAAAATATTTCGTAATACTCGTACTAATACTCTACACGATGCAGTGATTGTGCAATTAAATTAGAACTCACTCAAACTTTTGTTCAATCTTTGTGCAATCTTAAGAGGGAACAGGGCCTACGAATCTCCATACAAATGTATTCCCCTTTTTTCATCCTGATTATTGCCTCCACAGCAATTTCTTTTTTCTTCCTAAAATCAAGGTCTACTGTAGACACGTCCCTATTATTTCCTTTTTTTCAGCCACTTATTGGTAAAGAAAATATGACCCTCCAAAAATGACAAAAATGCCCCATTTTTACCGCCGTGATTAGAGGACTACCAGAAAAATTCCAAAAGTTTTTAACATAAAATAAAATTATAGGAAATTAGAAATATTCTTTCTTAAAACTTTTATGTAAAAAATAATTGAATCGGCTCAGTTTTCGAGGAGAAAAAAGGGGAATACGGAACGTCGATCTCGTCAATTTTTTTTGTGAAATAATCGGTCTGAGCTGCAGTTGTCCTTATCGCACGCTATGGATGCAGATTTGAGGTAACACGACGGCAAAAGTTTCTTCAAATACCTATTCTTCAAATTCCTCGCAGGCCCTGTTCCCTTTTAATACTAGCCGCAAACGGTCAAAAACGTCGCACATTTTGTGATATTGCGCAATAATATTATAGGTTTAGGGGCCGCTTGAGACAATTACGAATTGCTTTGTTATGTAACTACGACCAAAATCTGAATTTTCTATGTCAGGAAATACAACTATAACTTTATTATGTTCACAAAGCGAATTTTCCGTTTCAACTGATCCTAGTTGTTTCAATAAATAGCTTAAACCACCAAAGCCGATCAAACATCATCACTATTCATTACTAAATCTGCCAATCACTTACAACTACACCTACATAAATACATGCAATAGCTATATACATACAGCCACAGTTACAGCTAGTACGCTGCATATTTTATAAGTCCATCCATCTGCTCAAACGGAATGCTAAATGTAGGTAATGAAACTGACAAAGTGATACTTGAAAGCCATTCCGGATAACACGTGTTTGAATTTGAAAATTTTAATGTTAATGTGTGTAGGAAGGTTTTATTGGAATAGATTATTAGTGTTGTAATTACTAGATTAGGTTGTTAATGTAGGCTGATTAACAGAAGTGCAAAAAACATTTGAGGAGGTTTTTTAATTTATGATACGGGCTTGTTCATTCTTAACACAACATCTCACCATTTCTTGACATCAATTTTTTTTTTATCTTTACCAAAGGCCATTAATTATCTGAGTCATTTAATATTTCCATTAATTGCGTCTTAAGTACTGTAAATAATTATTTATGAGGCTGCATGCCTGTTTCTTTTCAGAAACGAATAAATTCGACATGAATCATTGTTTTGTAACAAAATTTTGATTTAAAGGAGTGTCCATAGAGTTTGTTCTCCGTTCTTATCCATGAGAACCTATTTCGCTTTTGAATGTGCAACTAGTTTCATCACTTTGACTGACGGACAATTCAATAATGCCTGTACATAATTTAATTGAAATAAACGCATTGAGTTTATGATAAACTCTTCGTGTGTTTTCTCTTCAATGGTTCGGTTCAATATTAACCGTTTAAACTTCGCTTGTAGTTCATGTTTGACTAGCGAAACCTCTTAGAGCTTAAGTTTGTAATTGCGGTA
Organism: Xanthia icteritia; assembly: GCA_949128155.2. NCBI lineage: Eukaryota > Metazoa > Arthropoda > Insecta > Lepidoptera > Noctuidae > Xanthia > Xanthia icteritia. The sequence continues at coordinate 14,567,892 of OX421953.2, forward strand.
TCCTGTTCATATTGCTTATGCCCTTTTGGATGATTTCATGGATTAATTAAAGCTGGAGAGGTTACCATGCACGGAATAATAATATAACTATCGGAAAGTACGTGAAGCCGTTAGTCGCGGCTGTCATTCATAGATCTTTGACAGTGGTAACGGGTAGTCATAAGTCCAAAAGTCTGGCAACCAGTCTTACCAAGGGGTGTCGTGTTACCCAGTTAATGGGTTGTGGAGGTCAGATAGGCAGTCGCTTCATGTAAAATACTGGTATTCAGTTGCATCCGATTAGACTGGAAGCTGTAGACAACATAGTTGGGAAAAGCCAAGGCAGATAGTTAAAAATTCACTATTTCACAAAATGTTAAGTGTTATGAAAAGTGTCAAGCAATTTTGAACCATAAGGGAGCTGTTGCTGCCCTTAACTTAGGCCTGGAAGTGACCATGATAATGTAGTGGCCAAGTAATGACTAAAGTCGTTTGTTTCAACAACATCATTTTATGCACGGGAGTCTAGGATAGCAAACGAGTAATATCCAAGCTTAGTATTCTGGCATGGCACATGCAAAAATTAGGATTGTTCTATATATAGGTACATGAAGTCAGAGTGACTGGCTTGCTAGATTACTAGTAAAGAAAAGAAATAAAGAAAGAAAAATAGGTTGATTTGTCACAGAAACACGTCCATACAAAAAAATATAAACAACAGAAATATTCGGCAGCTGCACGTCATGACTGTGACAAGAAGGCTTCCACTCAGCATAATTCTGTGCTATGAGGGACCCACAGCACAACGCTGATTTTCGTTTTTTTTTTGTACTATTTTGATATCCTAGCTTGAAAACTAGCGTCGTGTATACCGGGCATTAGACACACTACAGTCACTATCGTTCCCAAAATACTAATTAACATTATTCTAAAATTACGTTCACCATCATTTACCTTCACAATAAAGAAAAACCTAGCTACACTGTTACTCTTCATAAAACACAAAACACATTGTACTCCCAAAAACACGAGTAAAACTCCATTCTAAGCAAAATAAAACAACTTTTTATATTCAGAAAACACTTTAACTTCTAAAGCACTGTTCCCGAACTTGGCTGTCAAAATAGATGTTTCATATAATGAGGCTCGGACCACGGTTCGTGCATTAAAACTTTTCTTGTTATACCTGCATTGTGTGAACAGTTCGGTGTAGGTGGAAGTTTAAGAACCTGGACGGTGAGGTCAACGGCATGAGTATGTATTGTGTGAGCACCAGGATTCCATGTTTTGATTTTTGTGTAAGTGGTTAAACAAAATTCAATGAAAAGTATGAATTTCTGAAGGTGTTAATGAGTTATGAGGAACAAGGTGGAAAGTTCCTCGTCCTCCATTAAAATGCCTTACCCTCCTTTAAAAAGGTAGGATACTTCGAATAGATGGGTGTGGTGTCTAGTGGGCTACTGCCCGGCTGTTGTCGGGTTTCTGTATAATTGTGTTAATCGCGCGGTTAACTATGCTTGCGTGACATCAGATATAATGCGTAGTTCGTATGTGCCGAGATGTGTCTCCACAGTGACTTTTTACAAAGTGACTTTTTCAAGGCCATGTGCCAATGTGGTTGTGTAGGTAAACCTGAGAATTCTGATAGCACACAAATTCACAAATGCGTCTACTTTTTTAGCAAGCGTGCACTACTTCCGAACAGCACCAGTAACCTTAGTACGAGATCTGCACTTCAACTTTATTCAATGTGTTGATTGCTACATCTAAGAATATTGTAAATCATAGGTATTTCCACTTACCGATCAAAGGCATTTTCAGTTTAATCCACAATACCGTTTTCCATACTAAACAGTTCTTAACCTCATAAAATAATTTTTAAAATACGTTGAATTTCCAATAAATTAAAATCCCATATCATCAAATGAAACAATTTGCGTACCCTCTCCATTTTAATTTTCAACTCTCCTTGTGCAAAAAGTGCCTTTACGTTTGTATCTCCAATAAAATATAGGTCACTAAAAGTTAAAGGTATATTTTTGTTAAAACATTTTGTTCAGTGACTGAAAACGTCGTAGCTATTCTTCTGCACGTCTTATCCTGAACCACAGAATAGTAGGTACAGTAGGTTGACTCCAGACACCAAGCGAAAACAGGCGCACGCATACACTTACGTACGTACGGCGATGTCAGTTTAACATAATCAGCCTGTAATGTTCTCACGGCTGGCACACAGGCTTCCAAGCCTGTGAGAGATGAGAGGGAGTGGGCTTTAATCCACCACGCGGGCCCAGTTGGTGGAAGTCACATGTCTTCGAATTGTCAGTTCTAGGACATGCCAGTTTCCTCACGATGTTTTCCTTCAACGTTTTGAGAGCCGTGGTTTGAAATAAATTACACAAAGTATAGTGCCTGCTTGGGTTCGAACCCTCGACCGTAAAGGTTATTACCACACCGCTCCAGCGCAGTAAAGGCCCGGCGCCGCCTTGAAAAAATTCCGCCCGCTTGTCGCCAACGCGCCGTCATCAAAACGGCCGCTCGCTGCTGCACGACACTGATGAGGTGACAGCTCGTAGTTCACGCGCCGCTTATTAGTTGGTTAGCACACCGTCCACGCGCCAACGACTAGTTTTTAGCTTAAAAACCGGTTGGCGAACATTAATGATTGATCTCGCTTGGGAAGCACGCGTTTCTTCACGGGGGAGTGGGCTACTCGCTTGAAGCGCATTGTCAATGTCGGCGCGACGTGTGACGGGCCGCGCACTTCCATGGCTTTTGTTTGCCGTGTCGTAGCAGTGCTGTTATAATGAGTGATGTCCTTTACTTGTCAGTCAGGGCCGTCACCAATGGGCCAACATTGCTTTTTATCTCTTTTATCACTAGTAGGTACAGTCATTTGGTGCTCAAAAAAGGGGTTATCTGGAAAGTTTTCCAGGAGTTTGGAAAATTTGTTGTTTTCGACGTGATCATTTTTAATGTTCAATTTGCCACCTCGTATTTTTGCCACTTACGCAGCAGCGTGGAAGCGTGTCCATGTGTGAATGCGTTTTCACTCGTTATATGGAGCCAACCTTCTGCATTATTCTGTGCCTGAACGCATTTGGTAGGAAAAACACGGTAGAGATAATGTGGAAACAATTTTCAACAACAGCTACAGGTTTTTACCTGACTGCACTGATGGAGATGGTTTTAAAAGTATATCTGCATGTGTTGGTATATTTAAATAATGTGTGAGCCAGCAAAGCTCTTAAGAGCGCTTATTCTAAAGATGTTTTTTTTTATTAATGGTTAGCACATTATACTTGTTTCCATTCATATGTCTATTTACTTTAAGAACGTGCATTCTAAAAGTTGACAACGTCACAAATAGCTGGCAAATGTTTACCTGTTTTGAATAATTTGGCAATATTACTGTATGGAAATATGAAATATCGCTAACTAGTGAACTAAAATATTGATTATGAAATGCAATAATTAATAAACAGGTAAATATTTGACAGCTATTTGCGACGTTGCCAACTTTTAGAATGCACGTTCTTAAATCAAAAAGACATATGAATGTAAACAAGTATAATCTACTAACCATTAATTTAAAAAAAAAAACATACATGATTTTTGTATCTAAAAATAAAAAAATACCGAGTGACATTAAACTAACTATAGATAATGAACGCTTACTACTTATATTTTTAATTTGTTGATTTTTGTAAGCGTTCAATATCTATGAACGCTTACAAAAATCAACAAATTACAAATATTTAGGCCTAACCCTGGATCCAAGACAAGCCTGGTCGAAATACATATAAAAAATACGAACTAAAATTTCTTCACTTACGGGGCTACCTAGACTTTCTGGTTGTATTCCACTCAAGATTAGAAACATGATTTATAACGCGCTCGTGAAACCACACCTAGCTAGAATACTTGGTTGAAGTATGAGGCTGTGCTAGTAAAACCTACATAAACCAGATACAAGTAATACAAAACAAATTAATTAAAACTCTAATGACTACCTAACATCAACTAAACAAATATATAACGACACCAAACTATACAACAACTAATGGTTATTGGTAATATGTCGACAATCCAATATGTCATTTCCAACCGAATTACCCCTTATGACTACATACATACAAATGTCAACCATTTTCGAGTAATTTGACATTTTATATTTTAAAATCAGGAAATCAGGAAACCCACTCTCAAACGACTTTCAAAAAAGAAATCACGGATACACTAGAAATCGCAATAAACTTGAACTCAAACAACCCCGAACCAATTACGGGAAGAAAAACATTTTATACGAAGGAGCATTACTGTACAATAAGTTGCCAGATAAGATAGTAAAATCAATCGCCGTATGTTTCTGGATCATTTGTTCCTGTACAAAATAATGAACACTCATATCGATTGTCCGCGGTTGCTGAGTCAAATAAATTTGAATGTGCCTTACAAACTTGCTCGTGGGTGTAGATATCAGTTGCTCCGCGCCAAGGGCTTTAAAACCAATCTGGGTCATTTTTCCACCATTAACAGAATGCAGATTCAACTTTGTCGCCTGTCACACTCACCCAGCCTTGATGTTGATATGTTTTACTCTTTACATAAAGTCAGGGCTGTATTGCTTAGGGCATTATCATAAAAACTAAATATTCTTATTGTTGAATTCTATCGTCTTTTTCATTTACTTACTATCTAAATTAGTAAAATATGTTTTGTTTTGTAACTGTTTCTTCTTTTTTGTAACTGTTTTGTAACTGCATTCCTACTGATATGTTAATGCATGCCGTGGCAGCCTTTAATTAAGGCTACACTATAATATGTAAAAATAATATGTGTATTTTAACATGAATTTTTGGTGTATGCTTTGTTGGTTGTCCTTAAATAAATAAATAAAATAAAAAATGAAAAAAAAATAAAGGTTATGTTCAGAAATACACTAAACACATGGCTGGAAAATGCCTGCTTATATGATAAATAACTAAAATAACCTTTGGATTTAATTCAGCATCATTAGAAGCCTAGTTTTAAATATTTGTGTTTTGCTTTTATCGACTCACGAATTTATAATGTTACCTTATAACTGCATGATTTATTTTTATATCTTAAATATTAAGTGAACTGTTTTGTGTTTTTTCTGAGAATTAATTCTTTTAACCGACTGTGGGGACTGAGAGAAAGTAATCCGGTCACAATATAAATGCAAATGAATAAAAGAACATGGATCTGCTGTACCTCCCTGTTTTTATCTACGGGGAATTGTACCTTGTAGAATCAGATTTCTTCTGATAAACCCATCAATTATAAGCATAATAAAATTATTAAGTTTTTATCAAGGGCCCGTATTCCAACAGCTTAATTATTATGTTTATATAATATTTAAGCTTCTGATTCTATTCGGTCTGTGCCGAATCATGCCGAACCGCGCATGTGTGTAGCACCTCTAATTCACATGAATAACGAAATAGCACATCAGCCTATAATGTTTTCATTGCTGGAACTCTGGTTTCCTCTTTGATAGAGGGAGTGGGTTGAAGTCCACTAAGTGGGTCCTGTGCGGATGGGTGGACAGTAGACACTCTTAGTTGAAAATTATTGCGTTATATCTCAACCCATGGATTGGGATCGAACTCAAGAATTCTCCCTCGCCACGCCCACGCGATAGCCTTTGGGCTAATGCCACTCTCATCTGTTACAGTCATAAATAGGTAAATTAAAGTCACCTGTGTAGGCGTTGTGACCTACGCAACAGATTTTAATGGTGTATTCACCAAAATTTTGAGAATTTATTCCGGGAGGTTTAAGTGTTTAATACATTATAATTATTAAACTTACATATAAAAAGAAATCTTAATGTTTTGTCAAGGCGTAACAGTCGTGCGAAACAGGGGCAGATCACTAGTAGGTAATAAAATGGACGAGTTTTTTTTTTTTGTTTACCTAAAAAGTGATTTGTGTAAAATGTATTTATTTATTTATATCACAGATATAACATCTTTACAGACAATTATAACAACCATAACAAAATTTTATGAGCAGTTGTTTAATGCTTTTGTACAACTGCGGTCAGCAACATTTGTCTCCTGAGTTAGTTGATTACGAAATACGACGGTAGTTTAGAAGCTCATAATTTCTGCGTGGTTTATAGTGTAGGGGTTGATATGAACCGTATATATAACTTTCTCTATTGAGTAATGTATCCTGACAGTTCTATAACTTGAGTAAAAAGTTGCTTCTGACTATCGTCACATCATTGCTTACAACAGGTGAGATAACACTGGTCAAACACGAACCTATTAAACCAAATCAAATATAGAACAGTGCTTTATGAACAAAAACCTTTTTGCTAACCATGCACCTGAATGAGAGAGCTGAGTTTAATGTCCGAAAAACATGTCAACTCGTCTACATCAACAAACTTTCAACCAAAAGCTAAAATGTTTGATCAAACCATAATGTGGAAAACGCAGCTCGCTTTTCCATTTAAAATTAACATCTAAACCCGTACAGGCATCAGATTCGCGTGCATAACTCCGAACAACTTGTTACGTTGCAAAAATACGCTGCTCCTGATTATTTTGAGCTACATTCCACGATTTCGCTTGCTTGAGTTTAAAATTGCGTCCATCACTTTTTATTTGTTAGCTTTTGTTGGATTTAGGGAACAAAGTTACGTATAATGCTTTCCTCTTGTTATTTAAATAGTAAATTATATTTTTGAGTATGTTGTTTGCTCATAGCATTTTTAAGCTGACTAAGGTAAATTAAAATATGGGTTGGTCTTTTTTTTCTGGGTGTGAAATTATAAAATAACTTCTCCCGCTCTGAGCGGAACGGGAGGGCGTGTCAGACTCTTACTGACTAAAACCCACACGTGTTCCTTCAGTTGCCTGTACGTTGCCTGGGGCCACGGTATCCCTTTCGGACTTTCCCGCAACCCCAGCAGGTCTGTTATCTTTCACGTTTTATTAGCTCAACGGATTTCTATAATAAATCTTAGCACTCACGTAGTCCATGACCTGGGTTAAGATATAGGATACGCTTTATCCCGCTATTAGGTGATCGTGAGATAATTTTCGGCCACCACGCGGGAGAAGCCAGAGACAAAGGCTAGTTAAAAATATTTCGATCAGGCTACACGCGGAGTGACTGTTATTATTATTACATACTTTTTTATGCTTATACGCAATATCAATTTAACTTAATTTATACTTATTTACCCCAAATTTTGCGTTCATAAGGTAAGGGGTCTTTTTCATAAATAGCAATGTGCATTTACTTTATCTTTGATTCATATTGATAGCAGGAACGTCGTCTTTATCATTCCTCTTATTTTCTCCGTTTTTAACTTTTCAATCAATTCAAATCTCCTCATAAATCATACCTAAATCATTTTCCACTTTCTGACTGCAACAATAATAGACTTCAACTTCGATATGTCGATGCTCACGTTACGGGGCGAAGCGGAGGCCAGATAGTGATATCCAATTTACAAGCCTGTTGGTTGGTGTTGAACGTGCAGACGGACAAAGCAGATATAGAGTCAGTGATGTGGAAAATAACATAGAAGGGGTAGTAATAACTATTTCATATTGTTACCTTTTGAAGGTTTATTTTAAGGATTATGTTGGATAAAATATGATAAATGTTATATGATTTTGAATTGAATTGGATTCAATTGTTACATTTAGAACATTATCTATTTAATGGGATGTAAAGCATTTACCCGCAATTTGATGATTACAGTGTCCAAATGACGATATTTAATATCGTCATTCAGAATAATTAGAATTATGTAATCTCCCCCAACTCTTATTAGATTAGTTGTGGGCTCAAAGAAAGGTGATAAAGATAATAATTTAGATTTAGGCAATAATGATTTTAATTGAATTATTTTATATTCAAGAGGAAAAGATTGTTTCTGTGCAAATCGACAAATGAAAATAAAGGAATTATTTAATTCACATTGTGTGTTTGGAACTTTGTCTGACCAACTTACGTTGGGCAGTTAGCCTAGTTACCAACCTCTCTGATCTTCTTTTAAACAAGTATCTTAAAGCTGTTTCCGACACGAGATAAGAAGTATCACACATTGAAATGATTCATAAAACGGAGAGAAACCAGAACCAACCAACAGTCGAACAAACGATCAAAAGGTATAAAAATTGCAAAGTTTCAGGAAAAGAAATCACATACTTAAGTACTCCACAAAATAGCACCATTTTTGCATATTACTAAAGGGTTATTTCCAGTAAATCGTTAACACAAATTAACTCTAAATCTACATAATCCTCTTCTCACATCTGTTTCCATCGTACATTCCGCGCCAGTGGCTCGCAGGCACGCACTTGTTACTCTGTCCACTTCCGAGTTAATTCATGCTTTTAGAGATTTTATAACAATGTCAGATTATTTATTATTAGAAAACAACCGTGGAATAAAGTATTTTTTTTTAGTTGAACTGAATTTACAAAGCCTTTTATTCCGACATATTATTATTATTTTTATTATAGCATTTATTTCGGGCTATGCCCATAGTGTTAGTAACAATGGTCTTAAATACTAGTGTTAGTAGACATAGGTACATGTTTTACTCTGTGTGGAGTTTCATCCAATGTCGCAGCATTGGAGACTCCCATCTATCTGCGAATAAACTCAAAATACTGTTGGTACTGCCACGAAGACGAGCGATCAGGGAAGCGCTTCTCTTTCGCATGATGGCCGTAAAACCATCTATATGCCTATCTGAAAACATTTTCGATGCACTACATCGCCATGGCAGCCCCAACAGAATCCTGAGTGCGTTATTGTACTGGACCCGTTGATCGCTATATGCACGCAAACTGTAACTAGTCCACAGGCTGCACGTGTAAAATGATCAGCAAAAAGCTTTGAACATAAGAAACTCAGTACGGATAGACACATAATCAAAATCAGTCCATATTATGGTATCCCTTGGAATCACAGAGGTATGCAGCTTGTAAACATGCTGGTCCTGCTCCATAGAAAAATCTAGAATCTAGACAAAATCAAACTGGGTGCTAATTCAATGGTATAATTGAAATATATATTTTTAAATATATATTACATTGGTTTTACATTTTGTGATTAGTTCCTCACACACTGACTTATTAACTGTAAAATTTTAGGAAAATCGTCTACTTTTACAATGTTTGTAATTATGTGAGCAATAAGTCACATAATTAATTTATCTGTTGTTACTTCCTTTTTGATTTTTAATTATTTTTACCTATTATGGTATAGTAATTTATTTTATTCTAGGCATCGTCCTCACATATAATTATATAACTAATGTACTTATACAAAATATTGTAAAACATTTTAACAGAGCAACGGTGGAGTTTCTTGCCCATTCTTCTCCATGCGAAAACTACCTTTTGGAAGGGGCGACTAGAATCAATTATTTTTTTTTGTAAATTTTGACTTTCAAAAGTGCCTATTTGAAATAAATGATTTGACTTTGGACTTTGTATATTCACAATTATATTGCACAATATTAATTTGTAAAATACTGAACTAAAATACTGTATATATTACGGGTAAAATTTTATTGGGTTTTTCCATCTGGAATTTCTTAGTACCAGTCCGTAATTTGCTGTTTGTGTATGTGAGTATAAATGTTTGTAAACGCACCCACGATACAGGAGAAATTCCTAGTGTGGGGCAACGTTTTTTGTTTAAAAAAAAATAAAAAAATTGTATTTGTGCCCAGTTGATGGTAGTTACATGCCTGTTACATAACACTTAAACATAACTGGCGAAATGTGGTTGTATTATAGGACAACTCTGCCTAACTCTTCGGGGAAAATAGGCGTTATGTTCATGTTTACCGTTTCGTAGTTTACAAGAACAACGCAGCCGCACGATTTTGCATAGATTTATTATTTGAGTGTAGGAAATACACAGATTCAACGCACACACACATGTACGTCACCACATTTTATTTGATTTTGTTTTATTTTATTTTATATTACCTTTTATTTATTTATTATAACGGACAGACAATTCCCTATGTTTTTTTATTCTAGTGTATGGCACTCGTGGGTTGCAGCTGAAAATCAGCGTCAGGTGGTACACCTTGTGTTGTCATCTGACATTATGCTGAGCTGAGGCTCTTTTGGCATTATAATAATTTGTTTTCTGTTTTTATAGTTTTAAGGTGTATTTTTTGTAATGCCAATAAACGCATTTTTCTTTCTTTCTTTCGTTTATATTTATTCTGAACGTATAACTTATCGAAACTGATTACTTACTTACAAACGTTCTAGAACGATAGGTACGACCCCCAATGCAATTTCACAGCCACGGAAACAGCCAACCGTGTTCATTTTCCGCAAACCACACGCCATCTTAACCGCAGGAGCCATGTTTCTGAACAACACAACTGTGGTAACACGTGCTTCGGAAACAAGCCACTGAAGCGATATGACGTAAGTTGTGTTGTCATGGCTTAGTACCTACAGATGTTGCTGGGTCTCTACAGATTATTGTAAACTTAATCTTCACGTAAATTAATGTTATCACGAATAGGTACTAGGTTATATAGGTACACAAAGTATTATAGGTTAGTCTCGCTTTTGATCACTATTTATAGAAATGGGGCGCAATTCTAGGCTACTTCAAAATGAAGTGACGTACTTCAAAAAGTATGACGTATTCAAAATCTAGTTTCGATAGCACATAGCATCACGCATGTATTCCCCGTATACTGTGAGGCACATATAGCGCTACAAGGTTATTTTAGCGCGTGGCCCAATTTGGAACTAACGCCGCCATCTTTTTTTTTTAACACATTTCAAGTGACATTTCACAAAACAATTGCACAAACGTTTACCAACAGCGCACTCCTGTCAAAGTCATTCGAGCGCCAAAAATATATTTATAACAGTGTATAACTATATGGTATATGCAAACGCTAGCCTGTCTGAAAATCACCTCATAAAAACCCCAATTACAAACCAAAAACTTGCTTATACAAAAAACAGTTTTTTTTTTAACCCAAAACAATACATTAATCTTAGAACCGTACAAAATATACCATAAACATAACGTAACCATACATGGAAACATTCGAATACTATCCTATTTCCTATTGAGGCAGCCACGCGTTGAAAAATCACGTACATAAAAAAGTTTGATAAATATGGAAAAAAAATGGGCCGATACGCCGTGGAGTTCCGCTTCATTGAACTAGAAGCCCTCAGTTCATATCCGCCGATACTAACCGGAAAATGCATAACCCAGAATTTAATAAAAGCCTTTTGGAAAAGTAAATTAGAAGAAAAGATTTTTGTATTTAGGTCAATTAGAATGCGTAACCACATTTCGTTTTGCTAGTTTGTTTTATTTGTGTTTTGCAGTATGACATTTTTAAACAAGTAAATATGTCCTCTTCTAATTATTACTATAGTTACTCTATCTACAACATCACCCAAAATATAATAAAAACCTATTGGATTTCCACTTTTTATTTTAATGAAAGACACATTTGTACATCGAATTTTGTAAAAAACAAATGACTAGTTATGTCAGTTTTTTTGTTGCTTATCTCCTTTATTGATCGAAGCTTATCTCGGGTAGAATATACAGGGTTTCGCATTTCATTGTTAACGATTGCGTAATAGTGACAGTATCAGATTCTAAAATGAGGATGCATAATCCAGAATTTAATAAAAACCTATTGGATTGATCAACGAATTTTTTGTAACAGAAATACTCGCGATATTTTTTTTTGTCATTTCGGATGGGTATAGAATTTCGTTGCCAACGAGTTTGAAATAGCTTTTGAAGGATCACATTTTAAAATTAATATTGAAATAACTTTAATAAAACGCTAAGGTGGCATCGGAAACGAAGTTCTGTAAAAGAGTCAATAACAATTTTCAATTTATGCCATTCATCTCTAACTAATAAACATTATACTTATCTCATATCAACATTCATAAAAATAAATACAGTAGCTATTAGTAGATACCTTTTTTCTGGAAAAAAATATTTTTTTCCAAGCACTAAAGCTACAACTTTTCTTGAATATTCAAATTCTACAGGCCACATAAATAAATGTTAAAATATTCGTCTGCATAACATAAAATATTAATATTACACTTACTCCTCTATATACTAAAGGCTGTGTTGCACTTATAACTTGCATAAAGCCGAAGATGCACTGAATTATGAATTATTCAAGCCAACGGCTCTGTGGCGCCCTCATGCGGCGGCTGGTCGTATTTCCCATAATTTCGTCCTTTCAAGTCTATCGTCCCCTTCGTGAAACGGGTGCTTATTTCGAAATTATGCGACAGTATTTTGTGGAAGCAACGTTATATTTATTTATAAAGAATTGTGTTTGCTGTATTTGATACTTTTTTGTTCAATAGTTATCCGTTATAAGTTTATCGGCTTGTAAATTTAATATTTAGGAGACGGCATCGCAACTTTTCATATTGAGAAGAAACGAGCATTGTTCAACATAATATCTCACTACTTACACTAATAAACATTGCCACCAAAAAAAAAAAACTGTTTAAAAAATAATTGCTTTATGAAAAGCTTTGTTTATTTCAAAAGTGCAGATTAATCTTCAATTATTTGAGTCATTAACCTGCATTTGGAACCAATCAGATCTAAATAAGAATGAACAAAAATAAAATGTATATCACTTATATGTTTACGGAGCATTTCGGACAATCTCGTCAGTATTCGGGTAACGTTCGTTGTTCACATACAATTTATCTAAAGATTTTATGTTTCGAGTTCGTACATAACCGATTATGTGTGAATTGACTTTTAATACTTCACGGAGAACAATTCTTCTTCTTCATGAAAACAGTCTATCTACAAATATGCATTAAATAATAACCTCATCTTTTTTTAAGGTGGTTATAATTGGTGCTTACTGCCTATTTGATTCAGTATTTTTTTCGAGACTGCTGAACGTAGCAATGAGAAATTCTCAGTAGCGGCCAGGGGTCTTATTATAAAGTATTAATGCCATCATTATTCCACTGCGAAAAAAAGGATGGTGCTAGCGGCCTTGTATAGCTCCGTCTCTCACTCACACTGGAATAATGGTGGCAATAATACGTCATAATACGGCCCCTGGAGTTCAGTTTTCTATTACCTACATAAGACTTGTAACTCTGGCGAAATGTGGATATTTCATGCTGCCTGCCTACCTCTTTAAATAACATAGGCATATTGTTTTTGATATTTTAATCTTGCCTCTCCCTTTATTGACTTGAAAATGACAAGGACAAAGTTTTATTTATAGAGAGTGTTCATAAATATTATAAAATTGTGTTTTGAGGTTCAATTCGCTCTTGTGACAAAAATATATTTATTTCCTTGGCATAAGTAGATAGTTGAAATAAGCCTAGACAAAATAAAAAATTTTCTATTAAAGAAATAATTTTGTTTATAAAAATGGATAAGTGCAAAACATCCTGTTATAGCAGACTTTTGTGATTTTCCTAGCCAATTTATCTTGACCCCTCGACGAACAGAGGTTGAATTTTATGAGAGTTCTTCTATAATTGAACTTCCACAATCCTCGTTTTCAATATTTTGACAATTCACTGGTTTGAAATAATGGATATTGAGTTCCCTGATAAGCACTGCAAAATAATAAAAATAGGTTACACCTCTGTTTTGTTTTTAAATAAAGAATTGGATAATAATTTGAGTGGCGTAATTACAAGTTTGTTTGAATTAAATAAAGTTTAGGATACTGTAATACTGTTAACTTATTTAAACAGAAAAATATATTTTAGAATGAAAAAAAAACCTAGTTCAATTCGAAAATGTTACTGATAAAATTTGCTGCCATTCAAATGATGCTGAATAGGTGTCATAATTAAACATTAAATATCAGTTATTGAAGAAACTCCGCAGAAAAGGTCGTTATTTACCTGAGCATTCAGTTATAAATGTCGTCCACCTTCGATCAGTAGTGGCAATTAGCATTGACATTTGGATCACAACCGGGACCGCCTTGGCCACCAATCCATAGGCTGACCCCACCAACCCACCAAGCGCTAATCCTCTCAGCTCAAAGACTTCTCCCAGCAAAGAGTTTACCAAACACACACACACAACATATCAATATGATTTCATATCACAGTATAATTTCATCCTGTGTAGCTTGCAAACACAATATCCTTGTATTTATATGTCGAAATGTACGAGCGTGTGCAAACGGTTTCGAAGTTATGAGCTTTGACATTTGGCTTTGGCCAATGACAAATATCTAGCAGAAATATCAGATAAAATGAATTAAATGAGAATACGATTGAAAATTATGAAATGCATCATGATAAAGCGGCGGAGCTTCGTAGCGCGTAGCGGCGTAGCGTGTAGTACCATAGCGCGTAGCCTTGTAGTATGTAGCGTTCGCCATTTTGAATGACTGTTAAATCAGATGTAGGATAGGAGATAAGACCCTATCGACTGGGACAATCAGAAACTAGTTTTGGTTTGCAGGCCGTAGAAGGAGGGACGAACTTGACTCCTACCGAAAGGACTGGCCCGCAACGGCAAAGGATAGACGTGTATGAAAAAGATAAAGGGACGCCTTTGCCCAGCAATGCGATATTATGGGCTAAATAGATAAATAGACTTTCAAAAGCAGTTACCACCATCTCTAGACACATGCATGACTGACAGGCACTGCAAAATTATACATTTCCAACCTTATAGACAAAAACAAACATAGCCTACCTTATTCATCCTTTCAAATGGTAAGCTGTTTGTACAAAACTAACCTTTTCATATCTACCTCCTTTGTGAACCAACAGTTCCTTTATAAAACGTTACAAGAAAAACACGTTCTGTTTTGATCCTAATATTAAATTTCTGACATATTCGTGTATCTACATGATGAATAGGCAATGTAAGGAATCAATGGATAAGAAAAGAAAATTGGATATTCATCAATCTGGATAACGGATGTATTTTATTTATTTTCTAGCTGTTGCTCACGATTTCGTTTGCAATTCAGGATGAAAACTAGCCTATGTCCTTTTCCAGGTCATGGTCTACCCATGTGCCAAATTTCATCCAAATCCGTTCAGCTGTTTTAGCGTGGAAGCGTAACAAACAAACAAACTCACTTTCGCATTTACAAGTATAATATTAGTTAGAATTAGAAAGAAAGAAAGAAAGAAAGAAAGAAAGAAAGAAAGAAAGAAAGAAAGAAAGAAAGAAAGAAAGAAAGAAAGAAAGAAAGAAAGAAAGAAAGAAAGAAAGAAAGAAAGAAAGAAATAATAATATTTATTTCGACACAGTTCGTGAAACACATAATACAAAAATAGAAAATGAAAATAACCATAAAGCGATAATAGTGTGTGCCTCACGGCTGCGCCAAAAAGGTTCATTTCAGAATGAATGCCCGACAAATGATGTCTGACGCTGGTTTTCTAATGAACCCTTATGGACAAGTGACGGGGAGTACCAACAGTTTCAACATACCTAATACATAATTAGGATAAGGATGGGTGATCTGGATAATTATTCAAGTGGAAAATGTTACTTGAATGGTGTCTTTCTCTTGTACAATATGACGCTTAAATTTTGTTAAAGCCTTAGCAAAACGGGATGGCAAAGTGCAAAATAATAAGCGTACTCGCTTATTTATTTTCAGTTGAATACTGGGTTTTGGCATAAGTTTCGTATGTAATGTTTTATTTGTTTTTCTTTCTTTTCACATGCCTAAATTCATGCATTTTAATTCTGTCACTCATATTGCATACTATGCTTACCTTATAGGATAATATTAAGCGAAATTTTTATTTAGTTTACTAGCCAGTTCGGGTTTGAACCCTGGAACGGGCAGTGTTGGTGGATTTGTTATTAGGTTTAATCATTTTAACTGTAGAAGCTCACAGACGAAAACTCTCGACCCGGTTGATGGGAATAAGCAGAAGACCTAAAACATCTGTAATAATGTGGTTATTCTTGACGCCACTGCCTACTTCAACGGGAATACAGGCATATTATATTACAAGTACTTCCAATCCAAAACGATGGGATCAAAACACATCAAGGGATGAACAATGGTATCCTCTTCTTAACCAACCAAAACGGAGTGAATTACACAACTCAGAGAGGCGTCGGAGCGTATGCCATGAACCATTACCGCTGTACGTAAAACAAAACAAACGACCATCTACCGACCAACAACAAAAGGCGTTCCAATAAACAGGGGCGTCTGTTACACCGAAGTGAGCGAGCGAAGTAAGATAGGAAGAAAAAACAAAAGAATGTTGTGTTTGTATTCGTTCGTGTGTGATAAACACGATTCTTAGCAACTCGACACAAGACTTTTGTTTAGCCATATTTCCAATGTCATTATGCATATGTCAATCAATTTATTCCGATTAGGCACAAAAAAAGGCACTTATGAACGTCAAACTAAAAAAAAAACAGTCGCCTCCTTTTTTTTTTGGGTGGGAAATTATAAAATAACTTCTCCCGCTCTGGGCGGAGCAGGAGGGCGTGTCAGACTCTTACTGACTAAAACCCACCCATGTTCCTTCCGTTGCCTGTACGTTGCCAGGGGCCACGGTATCCCTTTCGGACTTTCCCGCAACCCCGGCAGGCATTGGTCCTATCGGACCCCTTCACTTGCTGACTTGCGGGCAAGAAACTCCACCGTTACTCTTTTAAAATGTTTTCACAATATCTTGTATACATTAATTATATAATTATATGTGAAGACGATGCACCTAGAATAAGATTACTATAACACGATAAGTAAAAAGAATGAAAAATGAAGGAATGACAGATAAATTAATTATGTGATAGATGCACGGTGCTCACATATATACAAACATTGTAAAATTATACGAAATTCCTAACATTTTAACAAGTAATAGGTACTAATAAGTCAGTATGTGAGTTCAAGTAATCACAGAATGTAAAATCAATGTTATAAAAAATAATATTATACAAATAAATTAGCAACCAGTTAGATTTTGTCTAGATTCTAAATTGTTCTATGGAGCAGAACCAGCATGTTTCCAATGCGAAAGTAACTCCATATGTCTATTACCTTTTCACGCCTAAACTACAGAACCGATCGTTCTGAAATTTGACAGATAGGTAGCCTGTAATCTGGAGTAGGACATAGGCTACTTTTCATCCTGGATATTTGTATAAACAAATACACGCAGACAGAGAAACGGGTAACAGCTAGTGATACATATTTTAAACAAAGCTTAAGAAATGTTTTGTCAATCACAGTATGATTCCATTAAATACCACACCGAAGGTGTAATGAAATGTAATTGTTTATTCTGTAAATAGGATATTGCAAACCTTTTTACAAGTCATATTAAAAAAAAAAAAAAATTGTTGGATGGGTTCGGCGTTTTCTATCTGACTACACTGAGAAGAAAGACCGCAACAAACTCAGAGGTCACAGTCTCTTTTAAAGTCCAGACATAATCATGGTCAAGCCATGGGGCCATGTAGATTAGTGTCTGAAATGGTCTTTTGAGGAAAGAACCACACAGATTTGAGTGGACCTGTCAAGTCTGTGCAAGCATTTGTAAGTAATCGTGGAGCTCAACTCAGAACTTAAGGAGCTCAACTCGTCGGTGCTAACTGTTCTTAAGCATAATAATTCTTGATTTATTTTGGAAGGTATGGGAGAGTACCTAAGGTAAGTAAGGATTCAAAGAAGTAGCAACTTCACTGTAAAGCAGTAAAGTCTTCTATGTTACTACATTATAATGTAACTCCCGAAAAGGTTGTCCAAAGGCCATTGTTAAGCGATAATAACCATTTTCCTTTCAGACAGACCATCGTTAGGCTTCTATGCTACCCATAACAAAACATTCAATTCGCTGAATTTCCCGGCAAGAAAAGCGCCACATTTTTCGAAAAAAATGAGCACAAACAAAATATTTTAATGTTTCGCCCACCGTGTAACAAGCATCCACTCACAATCGGTGACGCGAAGTTAAGCCCACTCCACACGGCCGGTGTCACGACCAGATTATTTATTGCCATTATTTATCCCCGGGAGCGACTCAAATGTCTGAACTGAGTACCTACGACCGTGTGTAGCCCGTCTAACTCTCGTATAGTTGGTTTGTATGTAGAACGAGTTTGGTCCAGAAAAGTTTTTTCTCTTTTTTTGTTATATTTGTGTGAGAGTATAAAATGTCGTACGTGTATTTTATTTGGACTATTTTCAACCGTATTTTAACAGTGATTAAATAATAATATTTTATGTTATTGGATTGTAGGCAACTTGCTGAACAAGCCATTACCTTACCATTGGGGAAAGTCATTGATGACGATTTATTATTATTATTATTATTTATTTTTTTTGTTTCCTATTAATTCGCATTTTAATCATGTTATTCCTAAAATACTATTGGCAAAACTGGTGAGTTATGAAGTTGAAACCTTCTAAATACAGATGAATGTGTTACTAATTCCCTTTAGTGAGTGATTGCGTAATAATTAAACCTGAACAAGGTTTGTTTACACTTTCATCAGATACTTTTGGAACAGACTGTAAGTGATCAAATTCGAGGCTCTTTTAATAACAATTATTTTGAGATTTTTATAATGTGCTAACAATTCTTAAAAAATCTGCTAAGTGCGAGTCGGACTCTTGTCTGGGGAACTAATTATTATTAATGACGGACGACCAGCGCATGCTTAGTAATAGGGTTACATTTGGCAGTACTTTACTATTATTAGTAAATAGAACGATTCCTTTTCTTTATAGGAACTGCGATTAACGTTGTCAAAATACGGGAGAGCTATACTCATTGCAGCACGGACGATATATTCCTGCCTATTCGGCAGACATATTAGCATTTAGCAAGAGCGAAGTCACACCGTTACCGACAGGTAGGCAATCGTTTACGATAATTGAAGTTTGCGGTCCAGCGGCTAAACGGACGGCGTAGACTCAAATGTGGCTAGATGTGTCGGAAGTGTCGTGCTCTGTCGGGAATTTGGCTGTCAATGTTTTAGGGGTAGGTGGGTGAATGTATAAATACGGTTGTGCTAAAAATGCGATTAGTCGCATGTATCACTTAAACAGCTGCCTTGTATGTTAACAGGTGTCTTGTATGTTAATTTTCGTAAATCAAACCTATTAAGGTTTGTTCCATTTTTTTTAAACGGAACTTGAAAATTTTGTATGTACAGTAGACCGCACGTTGGTAGGCCTTAAACTGGCCTAGCGTAGTATGGAGTATCATTAGAATGCGAGGCCAATTTATACTGGTTTTGTTATCGTAGGAGAAAATAATATACAACGCATTAACATGACCAATATCTACTTATTTAAGTCTATGGCTTCCAGTATGAACACTTTTTTTTTCCGTTCGTGCCGATACCAAAGAAGGACATGACGAAATTGGTACAGATTTGACTATTATTACTATCTTTTGTTTTGTTTTGCATATTCAACCATTCTAGACCAATAGTTGAGTATGCAAAACACATTAAACTCGTAAAATATATTTAAATGTCTTTGCGCGTAGTTATTAGCGATTGAAATCTTACAGTATTTTCTCAATCAGAAATATTGAATTTACTCTATTACTATAAAACGTCCTCAAAATAAGCAGTTTCTCTACTCACCATGATTTTATCTTTACCAATTAAACGCCATCAGTTTCCATTCCGAGTGCCCACGTCTAAGGCTCCAGGCGTCCGAAATTGCAATACGCATGTTATAGGCACAAAATAGAAAGATACAGAAGGTCAGATCTATACAATGTAATTATTTATGGTCTGTTCCAAAATGATCTAATGAAAGTGTAAACAAACTCTGTTCAGGATAAATTCTTCCTCACTAATGGGCACAAGTAAGTAAACACATTAATCAGAATTTGCATTTCGTTTTAACTTTATATCTCACCACTTTTTCCAACAATTATTGTTTAAATAGCATTATTAAATTGAAAATGAAAAATCATTGACAACAATTGTGGTTACAGAATGCACCTCAATTTTCAAATGAAACACAACTTTAACGTGATTTAAAGGCAGAGTTACGTTTTTAAGTATTAATTTGTTTACATTTTCATCAGTCACTTTTGGAACAGACTAAGGACACGATCTACGTACAGCGAGTACAAGCGAACTCCAGGCCACTGGCATTTGTTTGAGATCGCTGTACGTACGCGTATATACATAACTTGTGCGTGTGCCTGTTCTCACTCGTTGCATGGAGCCGACCTTCTGTACCTATCTATTATGTGATATGCACTTCAGTTTCCAATACTCGGATAGATTGCTTGAGAATTGTACAGTAAGGCAGTTATGTGTGTGTTAATTGATTGGACAAAGTGTGGAGACATGGATCTGCATAGACTAGGACGTCTTTGTTTTAACCATTTTCTCGTCAGAATCATTACTTGTTACCGTAGAGACAGTGTGGCGGCATTAACATAGCCACATGCGAACTACGCATTAAAAAGAACTGAAGTCACACAACACTCTGACGTCACACAAATCCTGCAACGTGCAATTAGAGTTTACCACGCGATCGACATATATACAAGCTCCCGACTTCAACCATTAGGCAGTTGCCCGCCAGACACGACACCCGTCTGGTCGGAGGATTCTCCCTTTTCTAAAGAGGATGAGTGAACTTTACACCCTGTTCCTCATACCTCTAAATTGGTGACCCCGAGTATGAACGTCCACACAGCCTTCGTGCAACTACTTCAGCGTGACGTCATCAACATCATCACTCCCGCAAGCTTTCGTGAAGCGAGTCACATAGCCAGCCAGCGCCCATGGCTTCAACGGGTATCCTGACTATCAGCATGCAGCGAATTCCTGGTCATCACCCTCAGCCTCATCAGCAACCTTGGCACAGAACCTGAACTTTCGGCCATTCTCACAAGCAGAGCCAATTTTACCCTCTTCTGGTCGACGCCAGCAGTCAGCCACAACCCGGCGCTGTACCACATCCAACTCACTGGATCATGACGCAGCGCCACCCCGACTCACTGGGGAATCACCGCAATCACCGCAGACAGTTCCGACTCACCTTGAACTGTGCGGCACCCGGTTTCGACTCACTGGAACCTTAGCTGGCACTGTGAAGCATCGCAAGATACAAGACTCAGCCCACTGTCGACCTCTGGTCTACGGAGGGGAGTGATGTGGCGGCATAAACATCGCCACATACGAACTACGCATCAAAAATAATCACGCAATTAGAGTTTACCCGCGATCGACATATATACATGCTTCAACCATTGGGCAGTTGCCCGCCAGACACGACACCCGTCTGGTCGGAGGCTCCTCCCTTTTCTAAAGAGGATGAGTGGACTTTACACCCTGTTCCTTATACCTCTAAAAGAGTCTTCTTATTAATATTAATATCTTAGGTACTACAATCATCGATTCAAAGTACATAAATCTATATATTTTTGAATTATGTAAATTAGTCAAGAAACACCCAGATTTTTACACCACTTGCGAAGAAACATAAACAAGATACACCTTTCGACACAACAAAAACAAAATAAACATACCGCAATCCCGACCCAAAATGCACTTAACCAGCCCTTTAGTTATGTCCATAAAAATGTATAATAAATTGCCAAATGATATTAGAGAAGTAAGTAAAACAAATACATTTATACATAAATTGAAACAACTTCTGGAATCCAAGTCATACTACTCAGTAAAGGAGTTTTTAGAAGACATATCGATTCCAAAATAAAATTAAAAAATCTCTCTCTAATACATCAAACATTAAGAAACATATATAATATAATATAGAATATCAAATATAATTATGAAAATATTAATACATAAATAATAACATAATTTAATAATAATAAAAAAACTTCTAAGAATTTCATAATAATTACTTACATTTATTTATTTATTTTATTATTTATGTACACACAGAAAAATAGATACAGATAAGACATAATCATAATTATGAGTACAAAGGTACTGCTTATTTCTTAAGAAATTTCTTCCAGCAGACCTGCGATAGGAGAAATGAGAAAGAAATGTAGACAATAGTATGACATTATTCGTATTCAATACATAATTTCAAAATTACACCGATATACGCAAACCTAATAATATATAATAAGAATGTATAATTGTGTATATATAAATAATTATACACCCAATTAAACACATGTAATACTTAATTTATAATAATATTAATTGTTTGAATTGTTACTTATCCCTCTTTCTCTCTCCTAATTTTGCTGTCCCCGACAGGGTCCATATTGATCTGTTACTTATTTATACCATCTATGTAATATTATGGAATGCAATAAAGAATTGAGTATTGAGTATTGAGTAAATACTCTGTTATAGTCACCACGGTCGCGAACGAATCCTCATCACTCCATTACACCACTCACTTATAACCATTTATAGTTTAGTATTAATGTATGGTAAATATTCGAGACCTGCCAATTTATTCCAAGTTAACTTAGAATAAATTTAAAGAGTCGATAAAGCGAAATTAATAAAGTAAGTAGTTCTGTTTCTGTTGAGCAATAACTTTAATTAACGAAGCTAGAAAATATAGCAATTTTGAGAACATGATCTTCTTTAAAATTTAATTCAAATTCAGTCACGATTTATATTCATAAATCATCATAACAAGTTTGTACAGTCATCAATGTAATTTGATACCTAGTAGGTATGAAGGAGGATCTTTGAGTTTATAAACAGCTAGCCTCAACTACTCCACTCTGCATCCACTGGCAGGATTTCCGGTGTAGCGACTACTCTTACAACAAACTGCACAGTGTTGCTGGTATGCTATTTATATTTTAATTTTGTGATCGTTTCATTTTCATTTTTATCTTTCTCTAATAAAATAAGAACTTGAGAACCTCATCCTTTTTTTCGTCGGTAAAAAAAATCTTGTTGGTTTGCCATTCTTTTACGTAGCAACGGATCGACGACGTCATTCATTGCGTATAGTTTTTCTACACACCATGCATCTATCACATGATTAATTTATCTGTCATTCCTTAATTTTTCATTATTTTTACCTAACGTGGTATAGTAATCTAATTCTAGGTGCATCGTCTTCACATATAATTATATAATTGATGTATACAAGATATTGTGAAAACATTTTAAAAGAGTAACGGTGGAGTTTCTTGCCCATTCTTCTCCATACTCTAAACTACCTTTTGGAAGGGGCAACTAGAATCAATTATTATTTAAATGTTGACGTTCAAAAGTGCCTTTTTTGTGCCTAATTGAAATAAATTATTTGACAGGCCGCAGGAAATATAGGCTACACACGGCTTCTGTGATAGACCTAAGGAGTGGAACTGTGAAGCTGGTCTGATATAATATCACGCCTAAATTCCTCTAAGGAATTGGCAGAAGTGAATTAAAAAGTTTGGGTCATTATTCATCGCTTATTTCATAAACGTTATTGTACCAAATATTGTCCACCCACTCTTTCCTTTTGATGTTGGTTGCCTTCCTTTTAGAACGAATCGTTCCCTTCCAAATCTCGTCAGAAATACCATTTTGATAAATATAAAGATCATTTATTTATCCAAAACATGAGTATGGCATGCAAGGTGTTACAATTCAATTATATCACAGTCATGTTTTGCCTTAACGGCGTCCAAATTTAAGTAGATAGGGAATTACATATAATCAAAGAATTATTAATTTATTCATTATTCAAATAATTAACCGTCCAAATTAGAATTTAAAAATTAAAAAGTACTAAAGAATTAGTCAATTTAATGTCAAAGTAATTAAGAATACACAATAATTATAAGAATTAGATTAATTTATCATTCAGAATTTCGTCAGTGGTGTAGTAGGCTTTCTCTATAAGAAGGTTTTTTAACCTACTTCTTAATTTTTCCGTTGTATATTCCCTCCAATATTTTGAAAAAGAATTGGCGCCATACAGAATAATATATACTTTTACGCAGTAGAGCTGTCCTGGATCTAGGAATGCAAAATTTGCTATTGTCGCGTCTGTTTCGAATGAATTCGAATTCGAACTTTCCTATATCTTAGATAGGTGTGCTACACCAAACTGATTTGATACTTGCCGATCGCTGTCGGCAACGTTCGCTTCCGCGAGTGATTAGTAGAAGACATATTTGATGCCAATTAATGTTCGGGGAACTATATTTGGATACAGTTTAGTGCAAGTTATTTGGGCGCCATATTTATTAATGAGGAGAGGGTAAAGTGAATTTTGGTAATGTTTTTATGAAATCTATTTTCAAAAATTTAATACTGGTGTGCTGATCAAAATCAACTAACAATGATTATGTGTAAATTTGTTTCATTTAGGGCTGATTTTTCAATCCTCAGATAATCCTCAAACAGATCGGGTTTATACGATAGATAGCAAAAAAATCTGTTGTTCAATGGTCAGATAGGATTTATTCGTCGAATAATTCACTTATCTAAGTAATAAAGTTAACTATCCCTTCAAGCCTCAGTTAATGCCTTATTCTAGGGAATAAATAATGTTTTGACGATTGTTTTGAATGGAGTTTTAATGTGCTTTGCCTCTGCCTGTTTTCGTGTTAAAAACATGAATGTTTTTGATTCAATTGACTATAGTTTTTGAAATGTCTCCAAATATATAATTTTTCTTACGTTTTCGGGACAACATTATTTAACAATAACAATAAAACCATTAGGCTTAACTTTTAGTACCAAGTCGAAAACACAGTTATCACACAGAATATATATTTTTAACTGATCCTTTAGTAAAAAAAAAGGTCACCACAATTGCTGACCATCTGTGGATCTAAATAAAAGATAAGAAATCTCGTCAAAATGTCAAACATAGGTTTTGTTTCTATTCTTGTCTAACACGTTGAATACTGTATCTGTGCATCTCGCTTGCACATGATAGTGTGAAGTTGGTTAAAAAGGACCACAGATAACTATTCTTCAGTTAATATACGATTGAAAAATTCAAAAAATTAACTATTCAACGATTTAACTGAGGATTGAAAAATCGGACCTTAGTGTCATAAACTATCCGCAACAACATAACTAACCATTTCAAGGGACTTTAACATAACTGGCAAAATGTGGGTGTACTAGGTACACCTCTGCTTAACCCTTCGGGAATTAGGTACAAGCGTAATGTTATGTTATGTTTTATGTAAATTCTTTGCTAAATAAAAACAGGATAGTATTTTTGTGATCTTGGCTAATTAAGGCGATGACCAACAACACCAAGCGCATTAGAGAACTTGGTATGCGGATTGAATAAAATTATGTCCATAAGTATAATACACCGTAGCCAAAGGAAACTATTTCTATTTCTATATCATTGCGTCGAGTAACTTCTTGGTTGCTCAACGCACCGAAAATGCCTGGAAGAGCTATTGGTTGATGATACTGATAATGAAGGGACCATTCATCCATCCGTGTATTCTTCCTACCCTCAACAATGGAGCGCAGACATGTTCACTAACCAAGAGTCAAAAATCCACACTCGGGGTCTGTCAGCGAGCAATGGAATGCACGCAGCACCTTAGGAGTTAAACTCACTGATCGTATAAGGATCTCGATATTGCGTTCCAAAACAATTGCTGATGTGGTTCACACGGCTACCAAGCTTAAATGGAACTGGGTTGGTCACATCTGTCGCATGCCAGACGAACTACGGGCTAAAATAACAACACAGTGAGTCCTAAACAGGAGCAAACGGCAACGCTGCAGGCCAGAAAGAGACGGCAGGATGAGCTCCACTTATTTGATAAGGATTGGCAACAAACAGCAGTAGATAGGGATAACTGGAAGGAGGCCTTTGCCCTGCAGTGGGACACAAATAGCCAATAATAATAATAGGCTATATAGTCAAGACGAGAGCTTTTTGGTATGCCTTTTCGCAGCCACAGCTCTAAAATTCCGAGCTAATTTATTTTATTCATCTTTTATAAAACATTATTTTTTACCAATATCTCAGAAAAACACTTTGATATGCTGCACCAAGTTTTTTGTCCTACAGTGTACACCCCACTTACTAGAGCGAGAGCTTCTAATCAACTTTCTACGGCATCCTGTATTTCAGTGCCATATTGATGACGCAACCGTTGCCTAGCAACCCCTAAACTAGACACCAATTTATGTAAATTAGGTAGTTCGTGACGTCACTAAATGGCTATTAAAACGCCCTTTGGGTTTCCAATTAAGTGGGAACATAATTGGTGTTTTCACCCTGATGGGAATTTTGGAGAAATCTATCTGTTTAAAATAAGGAAATAGAATATCAGCAGGTTTTTTGGATTATTCCACGAATCCCCGTCAATGGGGATGATCAGTTCTGATTCTCTTCGTGATTCTTATTTATAATATATGTTTTTTATCTTTTTTTTGTTTTTTTTTTGTTTTTTTTTTTTTTTTTATAACTTTCTTGTCCACATATCCCCATCAATGGTGATTAGTGGACAAGAGTTCACAAATTTGTGAACTTTATTTGTGTCTTCTGTCTTTCTCTCTTGTTCTGTCTTTTCTTTGTGATTCGGGAATAACCCGGTAAACTTAAATCTTATTTTACTCAAAGTCAAAGTCAAATCATTTATTTCAAATAGGCCCTTATAAGGCACTTTTGAACGTCAAAAATTTACAAAAAAATTAAAATGATTCTAGTCGCCCCTTCCAAAAGGTAGTTTTCGCATGGAGAAGAATGGGCAAGAAACTCCACCGTTACTCTTTTAAAATGTTTTACAATATTTTGTATAAGTACATTAGTTATATAATTATATGTGAGGACGATGCACCTAGAATAAAATTATTATACCACAATAGGTAAAAAGAATTAAGAATTAAAAATGAAGCAACAACAGATAGACTAATTATGTGATACATACATGGTGCTCACATATTTACAAACATTGTAAAAGTAGACGATTTTCCTAAAATTTTACAATTAATAAGTCAGTGTGCGAGGAATTGGTCACAGAATGTAAAATCAGTGTCATATAATAATAATAAAAAAAAAATATACAATTAAATTTGCAACTAGTTTGATTTTGTCTTGATTCTAAATTATCCTATGGAGCAGGACCAGGATGTTTCCAAGCATTCTTATCTTGGATATAATCCTCTAATTTGTAATATGCTTGTTTACAAAGTGTACTTTTAATATGAGTTTTAAATTTTCTTTAATTTAATTGCAATATATCACAAGGTATTTTGTTGTAACATTTAACACAGTACCCCATAAAAGATGTATGTACTTTAGAGACTACAATTTTTTGTGACTCAAAGAACCTACAATTTTTTGTTTGATGATTTCAATCTCATGAAATTTTCTGTCTCTTTTAGCTATTGACAGAAGAAAAAGGCTAGCAGATATGCGGCTGGTTATCACACAACACTTCACAGAAAGAACAGTCACTCCGGGCGGCGATGTGAGTATTCAAATAAACAACTTTATTCATAGAAAATGGCTAAATGGCCAAGAAATAAATCTTGTGTGTCATCGTAAATTAAAACCAAACAATTTATTTGAATATACTACTAATTCATCATTCTGTTTCGATTCATTTTTTATCCAATTAGTTTGGATAAAATACAAGATTGATTGTTCCGAAGGTGGTTAATTGACTTCCAATATGGCTGCCACAGAAAGAGCAAAATCATGTTTAGTTTAGTTTTAATTATGCTGGAAAGACCTTCTTTTTCCTTCCACAGTATTTTACTGTATATCGGGGCATTATATCTGCGTTCAGTAGGAGCTCGTGGCTAAATAATAACAGCCGCATGGTTCGTGGGTCGATTGAAGGTTAAACTACGGTTGCCGCGGTCGGTTCGTGGATGGGTGACCACCCATTACAAATGGCATGTTAAACCGTTGCGCGTTGGTCCCGGCTGTCATTCGTAAAACTTTACCAGTAGTTAGGGGGTAATCAGAAGCCCAAAAGTCTGACAACCAGTCTTACCAAGGGGTATCGTGTTACTCAGTAACTGGTTGGTGGAGGTCAGATAGGTAGTTGCTCCATGTAAAATACTTGTATTCAGCTGCATCCGGTTAGACTGGAAGCTGACCCCACCCAACATAGTTGGGAAAAGGCTAGGCAGATTGATTGTCTGCGTTTATTCGAAGCAAAAGAAAATTATTTCTTATTTTTAATCTCTTCAGATCAGCATGCAATGTGCAGCGAGCGGCGACCGACCTCCACAGTTCGTGTGGGAAAGAGACGGTATTATTGTGTCGAGTAACACTGATCCAAGGTAATTTTCACCATGATTTTCAAGGGAAAAGTGAGGTTAAATAGACTTACAAGAGTTGATTGTATCATGTCCACCAAAAAAACCATGATTAATGGTTTTGAAAAAATCCAGGTTCCCTTAAATAAATACACGAAAGACCTCGTAGTGTGGAATAATTCTGTCTGTTATCTTTTTACGTCTAAACCACTGAACCGATAGTTATGAGAGGTAGCCTTGGACCAGCCGGTCTATTCTGTAATAATCTCACGGTGAAAACTTAGGTGAAGTGAGCATGAAGCGAGCTGTCATTCGATCTGCTGCTAGGGACTGACAGCTCACTCCGAGCTCACTTCTCCTAAGTTTTCACGGTGGGATGGTTACAGAATAGCACTGCTGGAGAAGGAACTACTTTTCACCACGGCTATTTTTATTTAAAATAAATGAAAACAAACACACGCTGACGAAGTCGCGGGCAATAGCTAGTCTTTTTATAAACATTAATTTTTATTTGTTAATAAATATCTATCTCTAGAATCTCAATTGAATATTACTTTAAAAATAAGAATTAGTCTTGTACCTACTATAATTATTGCCTTTGATTAAGAGAAACAGCATCAATAAATCTAGATATCGTTCGTTTTCAGATACGCCCTCGGCCAACTGATGACATCAGACAACTCAGTGGCCTCACAGCTGAACATCACTCGGGTGAGGGTCGAAGATGGAGGGCTGTACTCCTGCACGGCAAGGGAAGGTGACCATGTGGCTTCTCATGAGAACAGACTGGATGTGTACGGTAAGTCTATCGTAATGCAACTTACTTGATATCCATCCTGATATGTGGAACTCAGTGCTTCTCTTAAACATTTATTATTTCAACAGTCATAATGTAGCACTCTCAGCTGCGTACACTCACACAGGCAACTGAATTGCGCAATACTTGGCAATTTTGGTTAACTATGACGTCTCGGCAGGACCAAAAAAATTACTGTATTATGAAGATCGTTTTGATATTGCGCAATTTTAGTGCACCATTAGAGTTAGGTACATGTTAGCGCACCATAAAAGTAAATAGGCAGCTTCTGAGTGAGGTTGTATGACCTTAACCAACGCTTTCCATCATTGTGCATTCCATACGGAATTCAAAATGGTGATTTGGCAAAAATTTGATTGCGAATAACTATTGGTTACGTTGCAACAAAAATACGCAGTTACTATATTTCTGTGATAAATACTTTGTCTTATTCCTATTTTCAGGACCACCATACATCAGATCTCTCCCACCAGTGAAGGTACAAAGTGGGGAGTCAGTTAACTTGAGATGTCCGTTTTATGGATATCCAATAAGGTAAGTTTTGTATTTATGCTTACAAGTAGTGAAAGATAATACTACAAAATAATACCCTTTGCAACGCCATAAAACTTGATAGAATACTATTCCGGGATTTTAAAGGCGACCTCGATTGTTAAAAATTAACTCTCCACTATTTTGCCAGTATTGAAGCGTAGTCTGCAAAGCTAAGCATAAAATATTCTTCAAATCAAATCAAATCAAATCAAATCATTTATTTTTGCAAACATGGGTAATTGGTACATAGATGTTTTCTTAAAAAAGTAGTCCTCCATATTCTACCGTCTCATGGGCATGCAAATAATATTGAATTCAAAAATTAAACAGATTCTAATTATTGATACTGAATGAATATAAATGTCAAATCATTAGAATTACAAAAAAAATTACAAAAAACAGACTAATAACAGTAGTGACATTTTTACAGTAATGTCAAAAGAATAATATAGTATGTCAAAGTGTCAATAAGAATAAAATTTGTCAGAACAGGAATATAGATGTCGATCATAATATCAATACTACTTTAATATAATAGTACTTTATCAATCAGTGCAGAGATTTATCATTAAGGAAGTCATCAATTTTGTAGTAGCTTTTCTCAATTAATATTTGGTTTAGTGCCCTTTTAAATTTTATTACAGTCATATTTTTTATCACATCAGGTACTTTATTATAAATACGTGGGGCAATACCAAAAAAACTTTTCTGCATAAGTGCGGTTTTACATTTCATTTGACATAGTTCGTGAACGTATTGAGTTCGTATCGGATTTTTTCGAACTGCTGACAGTTTTTCAAATAATTGTGGATTGTTTTTTACAAATAGAGCTGTTTCAAAAATGTATAAAGAATGAAAAGTTAAAATTTTTAAAGACTGAAAATAGGAAAGACAGCTATCTGTTGTTTTAAGGCCACACATTGACCTTATACATCGCTTTTGCATTCTAAATACCCGTTCCTTATCGGTAGACTGCCCCCAGAAAATAATGCCATACCGCAAAACCGAGGCAACCAGTCCATGGTACGCCGATAAAAGAGCCTGACGGTTGACTTTTTTAGAAAGTTGATGGAGAGCATACGCGGATTTGCTAAGTTTTTTGCACACAACTTCAACATGAGGTTTCCAAGTGAGTTTGCTGTCAATAACTATACCTAAAAACTTCGCCTGACTCTCTTCCTCAATATTACAGCCTTGGTAAGCAATACTAACATCTGGGTTTTCGGTGCGTTGATGAAATTGCATTATTTTCGTCTTACTTAGGTTTATTACTAAATTATTATTACTTAACCAGTTAATTATGTCATGCAAACAAGTATTTATGTCCTGCTCGTAATTATTATAATTTGTACACTTAATTACAGCTGTACTGTCATCCGCAAAGAGAACCATTTTGTTCGATGTTACTTTCGGGAGATCATTAATGTATATTAAAAAAAGTGGGGGCCCCAATACGCTACCCTGCGGAACACCATACTTTACTTGCCTTGGTTTAGATGTATATATGGTTTCTATTTTACTTTTCGGACAAATTCTAGAAATTTCTGTGTATTGCAGTCTATTACTTAAGTACGATTCTAGTAACTGAAGGATGTTCCCTCTTATACCGTAACTATGTAGCTTGTGTAGCAGAATTTTATGGTCCACATAGTCGAAGGCCTTGGTCATGTCAGTATAAATAGCACAGACTGGATTTCTCTTATCTACAGATGACATGATGTTTGATAGTAGGTCGAAGAGTGCCATATTAACTGTAGTATTCTTACGGAATCCTCTTTGTTCGTGACAAAACAATTGAAATTTTTCGAAATAAGTGTACAGAGAGTTGTAGATAACTTTCTCAAAAATTTTGGAAAAAATGGGTATTTTCGCTATAGGTCTATAGTTTTTTAACTCTGTTTTGTCATCTTTTTTGTGTAATGGTTTTATTATAACTATTTTGAGCCTGTTTGGGAATGTGCCATTAGCAATACACAAGTTAATTATATGCGCTAATGGAGGTGCTATCACTTCTTTAGTGAATTTTATGACTTTTGTAGAAACGGCATCGTATCCTACAGTGTTTGTGTTTTTTAGGCTAGAAATTATTTTTATAATGTCATCAGTTGTAACAGGTTCCATGAACAGGGAATTCAATGTCTGATTTTTTAAATTAATATTATTTAATGTGATGTCAGTTTTTGTATTATTTTCAATTTCGTCAATAAAATAATTGTTAAATTCGTTTGCAATGTCTGTGGGGTGTGTAAACGACATATTACCTCTATTTACGCACACGATTGACTCCTGTGGCAAACACAGTTTGGTTTTATTTATTATTTGCCAGGTAGCCTTTGATTTGTTTTCAGCGGTGTTTATAAAATGATTATTTTGTGCTCTTTGTGTTAGCTTGATAATTTTTCTATAAAGTTTTGTATAGTTTTTAAGAACTTTTTTATTCAGTGAGTCTGAATTTAACCTATATGCCCAAAGCAACTGCCTTTGCTTTTTGCTACATATTTTTATTCCTCGAGATATTCTTATAATTTGATCCGTTTATTGGTAAAATTTTCTTCATATTTTCAGGGACCACATATTTATTTCTTCAGATGTTGTTTTTTTATACACCAACTTGTTACGTGTCGAGAGCGGTATTCATGTGTCCCTGAACACTTTCTATTACAAATTCACATTTCAGCAAAATCGACTGGGAATTCAAAGGCAAGTTACTAACATCTAACGCGATATTCCAATCCCGCTACAAGAGGTCACACCAAAAACGTAAAACTAGACGAAACGCTCCAAGCGTCAACATGAATGGAATTCTTTCCATACCTGAAATATCGAAAGAATCCAACGGTGCAGTATACACATGCATAGTATCCAGTCCATCAGGAGAAATGGCTAGAAGAGCTTTCGAGATTCAAGTTATAGAAGCTCCAGTATTAGATGATCTGTTGCTGGGAACGAACCTGCAAGAAGGTCAAATTGTGAATATTTATTGTAATGTAAGAACTGGAGATCTGCCGATACATTTTGAGTGGCTGAAGGATGGAAAGAGGATTCCTAGTGGTTTAAAGGTGAAATGTTTTTTCTTTTACAATATATTAGCTGAGCAACTATGGTCTAGTGTTTGAAAGTCTCTGAGCGTAATATTTTGTAGGGTAACATAAAAGGTGGGGGCAGAAAGTTGCATTATAGTTCCTTAAATTTATGTTAACCAGCTTTTTGATAACTTGATGGCCTAGACAAGGTGACAATCGCTTTCAAAGCGTTTCGTACTGTACTTTTTAACGGGATTAATTGAGGCCATGAGGTTTTCGGTTGTTTATCTCAGTCCCAATATCTACATTTCTGAGTTTGGCATCATCGTCATCACTGGTAGAATGTCACTTTGTCTCAGCCTTCTGTAATCTGTTACGAGCACCTAACATCAGATAGGACATAATAGTCCAGTCATTGAAGATATATAAAAGGGGGTTTCCCTACAAAAGGTCAAGAAGAGTTCAAATTTGGCAGAGTTTGGTACCATTTTTCCAATATGGCGGCGCGAGCAGCGGTCGCTCAAAGTCGCAAATTCGGAATATTAATGAGGACACCAACTTGTAAAACTCTGCCAAATTTGAACTTTCCTTGACCTTTTGTAAAAACAAAATAGACTAGAAACTGATAAGTCATCACCAATAGCAAAATAATGACGAGTTTGATTACTTTACAGGTAGTGGAAAGAAACTCAGAGCTCTTCAGTGCCCTAGTTATCAAGAAAGTGTCGTTGCAACATTGTGGTACTTACACATGCGTCGCTTCAAACCACGTGGCGAAAGTTAATAGATCTACTGAGCTGTATATAAAAGGTATTTTTTTTACTTCTGGAATGATTAATGTCAAACAAATATAAACTTTATGGATGTGGAATTTAGGTTCAAAGTTCATAGGAACACAAAAAGTTAAACAGGCAGATGGCCTGCCTATTTTGAATAACTTTTATTGTTTGTTGGTATTGATTGGCTACCAGCCCTTTTTTTTTTTGGTGGGAAATTATCAAATAACTTCGCCCGCTCTGGGCGGAGCTGGAAGGCGTGTCAAGCTCTTATTGACTAAAACCCACCCGTGTTCCTTCAGTTGCCTGTATGTTGATAGAGGTCACGGTATCCCTTTCGGACTTTCCCGCGACCCCGGCAGGCATCGGCCCTAGCGGACCCCGTTAGTTGTGCTGACATCTCTTTGACGCGCGCGCGTGGAACACAGCGCGATCGGATCCTTAACGGATGGCGAGCTACCCATTGCTCACCGTTCGCTGGCCCGAGCCTACGGAGGCCCGGAATCGGCCTTGGATTCCTGACGCCCAGGGTGTCTCCTGCGGCGGCTAGGGGCGTGAAGGCGCGAAATTTGCCTTCCCAAGCCCTCTCTCTCCGTACCATGGCCTGGACCAGGACTGGACGCGAGAGATCACCACCACCGATCGCCTCCACTAGGACACGGTGGTGTCCCGCCCAAGCCGGGCAGACCTCCACCGTTGGCTACCAGTCTTAAAGGCAGAGTAGAAAAATCATATGTGGGTAAATCTGTTATTACATTAGTTCACACCTTTTAGACCAAAACATAGGCCGCAACATGGACAGGTTCATTTGTGACTACTGACCGGGGAAAGCCACCACCATACCTTTTTCTGCCACAAACTGCAAAAACCTCCCCCTTTCCACAAAGATATATCAAAATTTTACATTACAGTGGCACCAAAATGGCTGGAGGAACCAAACAACTCTTCGTTGCTCCTCGGCAGAAGAGGTACAGTGTCGTGCAGTGCTAGCGGTTACCCGCAGCCGCAAGTGCACTGGATGAAGAAAGATGGTACGCTTATAATTTGAACGCTAAAAATATTATAAAGAAAAAAAAACATTTATTTCGGGTTCTCCCATATAAAAATATAAAAAATAAATACAATGTCATCAAATTATAAATACAATGTCAAATAAAAATAAGCAAATCAATGTCAAATAAAAATTAAATCTAAAATTTATCGTCAATTAATAACATAAAATACAAATAAAAATAAAAGTTTAGCCAAATTTTGGATAAAAATAATAATATAAATTAATAAAACACAGCAAATATATTGACTTGGGCTTAAATCATACGTTAAGGTAAGACGCCCAAGTATTCATTGGTAGTTCCTAATTGTACAAACTATTGTAATTATGAGACTATTTGGACGGAACACATTTTATTTACACTACAATTAACGTTATATACAACGACGTTTTCTCCTTGATGAATCAGTTTGTAGTGACAGATTCTAAAGAGTAATTCATCTATGGTTTTACTCAAATCTTAAAACACGGTCATTTGTTGAAAACTGCATCTGAAATATCCGAAACACTATTGAAATATTTATTTATAATATATTGATTTATGTACGCAGAGTAAAATATAAACAGATACGTCATTTATAAGTATTGAGTATTTATCTTAAAATTGAAGGTAATAAATTAATTTAATTACGCCAAAAAATAAACCATAGGGTCATGGCAGTAGTAGATGTACATTATAACATTAAAACAAATTTGGACCAGTATCGTTAACCAGGGAGAAAACGAAGGAATACGTTAGTATCCAGGAATAAACGCGTGACGTGTCCTCTTAAAAACATTGATCTACAATATACAAAAGAAAATAATCAACAGATTCGCACTAGTAAATACGATTGACACTTCGTGTTATCTCAAAATAAATCCCTCCTTGAAAACTTATTCTTATTTACAGCTCTTCTGGGCACTTGGCAACCAGTCCTAGAGCTGGCTGGTGGTGGGATCCTCAGTCTACCTAACGGGACCCTTATTATAGAGGAAGTGTCTCTGGCTGATGAGGGGTTGTACTCCTGCAATGTGGAAAATGGAGTGGGGCAACCTTTGAGCAAGAATGTGTGGATGAGTGTTAATAGTGAGTATTATTATCATTAATCAGTTGCAACTGCCTGGTACGACAACAATTCGAACGTGGAGAAGAAAACGGTAAAGATAGGACAGCATTAGTGCGTGGCGTTCTTATGAGCATACTGAATACCATGGAAACTGGCATAATTTTTGCTTTTTGCATATTTAACACTTCTGAGCCAAAGATTGGACAAGAAGCTTAAACCAATTACGATGTAGTATGACTTGGAATGAATTCCGTTTCATCAGATTTGTTTTAATTTGCACTAAAAGTGCAAATTAAAAGAACCTTTTATTGTCCAGCTCATGGTGACATAACAAAAGCAGAGGACCTTTACCTAGAGATCCGATATATTTCATGACTACCATCTTGAAAGTTTAATCCTAAGAAAAAGAAGTTAATTTATTGATGAAATTGATTGATCAATAATTATTTTTTTTAATAAACGTTGCCCCACACTAGGAATTTCTCCTGTGTCGTGGGTGCGTTTACAAACATTTAAACTCACATACACAAACAGCCAGACCCGGAACAACTAATTTTAGGTCATACAAATATTTGTTCGTACGTAATTAACTACGTAATCGTCTCATTCCAGAGCCTGTCCATTTCGAATCTTCTTCAACTAACGTGACGTCAAGGCTTGGTCACCCAGTGACGTTAGAATGTCGACCACTAGGAGATGAGCCTATTAGAGTCATCTGGACACATGGTGGAAATGCATTGGACTTTATAAGTCAGAGGTTTGTATTATTTTGGTAATAGTAAAGCTGCTCATAAAAGGGCGCTTCTCGAAGAAATTCAACCAAGAATTCTTTAACCGTGCGTGTTCACATTTCAAAGGTATATATAGAATATTTAATTTGCTACTAAGAGTGACAATGAATTGGCATTGCTGTTATAATCTTCAATAGGCAGGCGGTCACAACAGTCCGTAAAAAAAAGGTCGTTGGGCTATTTTGAGACCTATAACATAAAAAGTATGACATCATCTCATTCAGGAATCCGTATTGCATTATAAAGTCCCATTTGATTGAACCATGTATTTCATGGACATAATGATTGGCTGTAATCACGTTCTCGAAAACGGCTTTAACGATTTCGATGAAAGTTGCAATATGGGGTTTACTGGGCCGAAAAATCGATCTACCGAGGGAAAATTCGTTTTCTCCATATTTTCACGCGAACAGAGCTCGGTCGCTCAAAGTTTAGAACAAGATGGCTACCACTTAGAATAATGACATGGCAGCATGGAATTAGTAAGTACCTACTATAAGGCAGCATGGAATTAGTATGTACAGACGCCAGCACATCAACTTACTACAATCTGTCAAATTTCTTTAATAGATTTTCAGCTTTATTACTAAAGGTTCAAAGTTGATTGGGAAAGTTTGACAGTTTCGGGTAGGTTGACCTGTAAGTTGGCGTCTGTACTATACATGAAATTAGTATGAGCTATTCTATACTTTTAAAAATGAGCATTCTCTATTTTCACCCGACAAAGCCTAAAGGAGTTAGATAAGGGATGAAGTTTGTATGGAAGTGCGTAATTTTTACCGATGAGAAATCGCACCGAGCGCATGGCTGGTCATGTCATTAATTGAAATTGCTTTTGGTAGTCTATAGCATTCCTTTGTCGGACATAATAAAGGCCTTGATTCTCTTTCCAGAGCAAAAATATCAGAATCGAAGACAACACTCGGCGTGGTGAGCACCATCAGCCTGCAGTACTCAGAGACAGCTGACGCGGGACTGTATCAGTGCAGAGCCACCAACCCTTATGGAACTGCTAGCTTTAGTGTGCATCTTACTATACTAGGTGAGCATTGATTGTTACTCCCAGAATATCATAATTATTATACAAGAAATAGGCAAAATTTCTTATGATTAACTTTTCAATAAAGCTATCAACATCATGTACATTCTTAGTCTATATTGAGTCCCACAGCTTGACTTATGTTTTAAAATATCTCTGTTCTTGGAGATTTTAGACCTGTATTTCCATGTTATCTTCACATTTTTCATAGTAAGCTCAGCCACGAGCGATTCTAATGACGTTATTCTGGACCTGAAATTTAATGACACTACATTTTGCTTAGTCTTCGTCATATTTCCGTCGAGAACATTAAGAACATTAAACAATATTATGGTCTTTGAAAGTACCTCATTGACTACGTCGAAAAAGCTTGGCTGCCGTAGCAATTGTGAAATCAATTTACCATTACATACAACTGTCGCAAAATTACAGTTATGATTTGAATATACAGACAATGTAAGTTGGAAATCAATCTGCTAAACATTTAAATTCCCTGACTTTACTATTTAAAGATTCTTGTCTCTATTAATTACAATGTCTGTTACTCTTCCCAGAGCCCCCCACTCCGCCCTCAGACGTCCGCATCTCGTCAGTCCGCTCGCGCACCTCCACAGTATCGTGGCGCGACACGCTCCGCGCACACGCACGATACTACACGCTACAGTATAGTACTATGCACTACAGTGACGCAGTGTGGGAACATGCTACTACCATGAATGTTACCAGGTACGGAATTTATAAAATAGTCGGTGTCATTTTACAACATCTCAGCGTCAGCTCAGTTAAGGTTCGTCAAAACTACTTTGAACCGTAGTAGTTTTGAAGAAGCCAAGGAGTCCAGGGCTTCAATTCATCCAAAGGTTTAGGTTATTTTCATAAGAAATTATTTGGATTATCAGCTACGAGTATATTATTATTACCCAAAAACAGCTTTCTTGCTATAATTTGCATCCATATTCCTGTCTCATAACTTTTATTATTAATTTTGCAACAATTATGTGTTAATTCCTTTCACCGACTTTGCTTTATTGAACTTCCTTTCACCAGCTACATAATTATATTTTGTTCTTTGCTTATTCAACCAGGTACCAGCCCGTGATCTTCTATATTCCGATCTACGTGAATACTGAAAATCTACCCTTTTCTTCTTTCACTATTTCTATTGTTCACCCTCGTTCTTATTTTAGACGTACCTATTACACTTTTGAGTTTTGACCCCACACAACATAATGTTTCTATTACCTCGTTCAATTTAATTTATCTAATTTTAGAAAAGAGCAGGAGCTTCGTCAAACAGTAGAGCTACAGAAGCTCAGACCGGCCACGCCGTACGCCGTGCGCATCGCTACGGGCAACCAAGTCGGTGTCTCCATGTATACAGCGCCTGTACATTTTACTACAAATGAAGAAGGTAAAGTGGCTTTTACAGTAACAAACAGAACTAATTTTGGACTTGGCCGGGCAGAGAGATCTCAAATCATTTGTTAGGATCCAATTTGCTTTATAAATTATTTAACTCTACATTTTGGATATTGCTACCTATTAAACCATGGCTTTTTAGTTAAAAGTAGTATTGATTTTAAATTTTTATTTATGTATGGCAGAGACAAATCTGTTTTACTTAAAAGCCCTCCACTCAAAATTCAAAATTAAAAAGTCATTTATTCAAACTAGGCTGAGAATCAGCACTTTTTGATCGTCAAAGTTACATAAGACAGTTTCCCAAACCGCCCACCCTTCACCACTTCCTACTGCTTTAGCTGGGAAGAAGAAGTGGCGCAACAAACTCCCCAGCAGCACAGCTGTCTGTTCCGTTAGAATAAAAATTATTAAAAATTGATTCTATATAATAGTATCCAAAATAATTGACATTACGCAATACAAAACATAATTTAAATTATAAATTAATAGCCATATGTCAGCTAGCCAATATACCAATTAAAAATATCAAGAACTGTAAGCAGGCAAAAAAAAAAGACTAAACGTAAACAATATCTAAATAAAAGCCTCCAGTCATAAAGGGCGTGCCCGCTTACATATAGCTATATATAGCTGTAACTGGAAGTTAAAAATGAAGTTCATACTAGGACCATTGAGGTAAAATAAATAAACAGTTAATTACTAAAAACAATAAGAAAACCATGATCAGCAAGACGACCAGTCACCACAAGCAGCACCCATTCACGAGCATAACGCAAAGATCAGCCATTACCCCCCTCGCCATATTTGAGGGAAGGAGGCAACCCGACCCCCGACGCTACCGCAAGCAGTGACACCTAAGGGAGCATGATGAACTTGCTGCCGGTTGTTCAGGCAAAAAATAATATGATGAATTCTCGAGGTCACTAGCTAACCACATATTGCAATACAACTCATAAAAAACATTGTAATGAGTAGATTATGTCAAAAATAAATTAAAATAATTTGACTTATAAAGTCAAATAAAATAAACAATTATATAAACTCATATACTACAGTGTTTATTTACTACGTGTTGATGATTTCAGACTTTAAGGCTGCCTGCGCATGTCCATTCTGTTCTGATCTTCTTCGTTCTAATGCACAAGCAACCTAAGTCAGCGCGATATTTTCCACCACTAAAAACAAACTCCCAAGGTTATCTTAAAAAGGAACATCGATACTTTCTTGATTTACGAACCCTTAGAAATTACCCTTCAATGCAAATCAGGACTTTTCAGAATCCTTGAGATGTTTTTTTACCATTCCAGCTCCATCATCAGCTCCAGTGAACGTGCAAGTGGCGCAGACAGCCAGTCCCGGCGAGCTGCACGTATCGTGGTCAGCGCCGTTGCAGGAGACACACAACGGACTCATCGTGGGATACCATGTGAAGGCTGTTGCGCAGAGTGTTGGTTCAGGTGGGTTCATAGAATGAATTAAAAATATCCTAGCGCCTTCATCAGCTCCATTGAATGTGCAAGTAGACCAGACAGATACCATGTAAAGGCTGTAGCGCAGAGTGTTGGTTCAGGTGGCTTAGTAGAATGAATTTAAAATATCTTAGCACCATCATCAGCTCCATTGAACGTGCAAGTAGACCAGACAGAGACGCACAATGGAGTTATCATGGGCTACCATGTGAAGGCCGTGCGCAGAGTGTTGGGACAGGTTACACAACACGAAGGAATTTAAAAATGACAGTGTATCTATGTGCATTCTACATCATGTAAGATGACTGCGGTCTGTTCGTCAATTCTCAGTTAGTAACGAATCTGATTTTATTTAGGCAGTAATCTCAAAAGGACAAAAATACGAAACAAATAAAAGTCAGCGAATAGTGAGATTGGATAGCTCAAATATCATAGTAGTCGTCTAACAATCACCAAATGGAATATTATACTATTTCTGATATATTTCTGCTTTGTTAATTTTCACTCGAATAATATAAGTCTTTTTTACGCGTAGTGAAACCACAGGCATTGATATCAACTGCTTTTTTTTATAACTCAAACGCTTTTAATAAACTTTAGTCAATAGACTCTACGGTACTCCTTCACTTAAAACTTACTGTTCATTGTCATTGAAGCTTATTTGCTTCTGTCATTCAGTTTCAGATGAAGCCGACACGCGAACGATCAAAGTGTCGCAACTGTTGGGCAAGCAAGAAACTTTGCTGAGTGGCTTGCTGAAGAACACAAGGTATTATATAGAGGATAATCTTCATCTAGCCTGGCCTTATATTATGAAGTTCTATTTGTATCTAACTTGAGCCAATATTTCTAGGTATGCAGTCTCCATATCAGCCTTCACTAATGCGGGTTTGGGTCCATTCTCACTGCCAGTGTTCCAAGATACAAGAGAAGGAGGTAAGCATTTTCTAAAATACATTGCAATCATATTTACTTTTTACTAACACCACTATCGTCGAACCTTATATTCTCTATAACGTTATATATAATCAAACCATTTCTGTCTCCAGCTCCTGAGGAAGCCCCATCATCGGTAGAATGTACTGCAGTGTCGTCAACATCTCTTCGTATCGGCTGGCAGCCCATCGCTCTACCTGGACAAGGCAGCTCGCTTGTAGGATACACTGTGCTGTTTGCTACTGATGGTAAGTTGTCATTGACATTTGATAAAAATAACTGCCTCATTGGTCTATTAGTCGCGGTATTTGGTCGAGCAAAGTGTTATTGGGATTTTCCATGAGGAATTGCGAAATACCCGCGGGAAGAAAAAACAAAAATTCAGTACACATAAACATGTGAGGTATCGTTAGATCCCATACTTTAAAAGAAGAAAGAATTTAAGTTTTTGAGGTATATACCTATATTTTCGGTTACAGCCACAGAAATAACTATTCTTGTCATAGTTTTATCGAGAAGTCATTATTTACGAGATTTATTTATGAAAAATAGGAGCATTCTATAGCTTGTAAAGTAATTAACAATCAGTTTGTCTTATTAATAATTAACATAAACAATAGGGACTATCTAAACTATACAACTAAGTATTATACATACTAAAATATAGTGTCGAAAAATTCATCCGCATCACTGTCGACTTGTGTGAACCCA
The DNA here is from genome assembly GCA_949128155.2 of Xanthia icteritia. NCBI lineage: Eukaryota > Metazoa > Arthropoda > Insecta > Lepidoptera > Noctuidae > Xanthia > Xanthia icteritia. The sequence goes on from OX421953.2 coordinate 14,609,692, forward strand.
AGAGACTGACCGCATTGCCACATTGTATGGCAATGCTTAGCCTTTGACCAAGGTAAAAGCCAGCCCTTGGGTCACGGGAAGTGTCAACCAGTCGTTTGGAGATTTCATTGAACAAACCATGAGCACTCGGTCCCCATGGCCCTAGGGTTTTAACCCCAAACGGCTCGAAAATATAGTTACCTATAAATTTATTATACTTCCGCCGCTTGAGGTTTTCTGCAGCCGCAGTGGCAGCGCCAGCACAGCACGCCGAGCCAGGAAGATGGGATGGCGCAAGAGTATCGACACACGTTGCGTCCCACACTAAAGGCCTACCCCTTCCATGGAAATAAAGACATGCAGTCCGGTCTCTTGCCATCATAGATAAGATCGAGAAGTACTACGAAATACAAAAATTATTTTTGCGGTCGATAAAATCAATACTGTGTTTTTTATTGAAAACTCTTTAAACAGATGTTAATCGAAATGAAAGTGTGTTTCAAACATTTGGGTACCTATCATCTCCATTTGAAATAAGATTAGACATTTAAATAAAGCTTTTTACAGTCCGTTCAACCGATTTTGACTTTTATTGCGTTGGTAGCACGAAAATAGCGGCTGCAGTAAACAGTTGGTATTGTAACCACTATTTTGCTTATAATGCCATCCTTATGTCTACGGTATAGAAGTCAAAATAAGTCGAACGGACTGTAAAAAGGTTTATTTAATTTAAACAAACCTTTTTTATAGTCCGTTATTCTGCGTTCATCTTATTTCAAATTGAGTATGTGACTGCCACTTACCGTTAGGTACTGTTATTTAAATTTTGTTATTGATAAATGTATTTATTTTCTTATTATTGTGCACCTCTGAAGAGGCCAAAGATTTTTGTTTTTATTTTTGACCAGCTTTTCTATATTCCAGAAGCAGCCTGGCAGAACCAGACGTCGTTACACTCAGAGCTTTACTTGCAAGGTCTACTGAAGTACACCAACTACACGGTGAAGGTCGCTGGTTTCTCAAACTTTGGTGCTGGACCTTATTCCTACCCGATTGTGTGTGCTACGTTGCAAGACGGTAAGTAAGCATGTGCGGTGACTCACAGGCAAGTAATTCTTGTCTATACAAGAAACACTTCCCTGAACAGTAGACGAGATAGCTTGGTACCATTACCAAGCTACCTCAGCTATCATTGAAAGCAGTTTTAAAGTTTACCTTTAAGAAGATAATAATTCACAATCGGAGAGGTAAACATCAGAATCAAAGTAGGTCGATTGAAAGGTCGACAGAATAGAAAATTGTTATGGCAAAACCGGCAATCCCTTATTTGACAAAACGATATGAGTGAGAGAGAAGAGGTTCAATAGAGGTCCTTGAATGCAGTGAAAAACTCAAAATTAGTACTCATAAAGGCTACTATTACATCCTTTGTTTGACGGCTCTTTTGTGAGGTAAGCCGGGCGCACTGCGGCTAGTCCGGTGGCAAGGCCTGTGTGATTGTGTACTGTAGGACCCATTATCGCGGACATACAACATACTCAGTAAATCCATTTTCTTAAGATATTTTTGTCATGTCATGTTTATCTATCCTGTATCCTAATTTCCACTATTTTCTTCCCCCAGTGCCCGGTCCACCAGCAGATATCAAAGTCCTGGTATTATCATCGTCATCACTCCTCGTCAGTTGGAAGAAACCTCTCCACCCTAACGGAGAACTGCTGTACTACACTGTCTATGTGAAACCTACGTCCAGGTCAGTTTGCATTCTGAATTATAAAAATCATTCTTCTGATTCAATAAATGAGAGTTCAAAACCTATTTCGAAGCACCGCCTTCTTATTTTTGATTCAACACTAAGTTCCCTTTTCTAAAGGCATGTTTAACCACCGAATTCTTAAGTTAAAAGATTAGCCCAGAATCTTCGCTAAACATTTAGTTCAATATCTTCAGCTTCTTCTTCACCTTTCCCGCAGCAACGCCCCGCCACAGACACTCCGCATCGCCTCGCTCGGGCGCTCCGCGGCGGAGGTCAAGGAGCTGGTCTCCGGCAGGACGTATGAGGCCTGGCTCACTGCCAGCACGCCGGCTGGAGAGGGCGCCGCCACCAGGAGGGTGGCGCATACGCCGACGCATAGAGGTACCTAACCAGAATGATTGTTTTTTTTTTGTAATAATCGTCGTCGCGAACGCCGTGGTGTTTATTTGAAAACCGATGGTGATCTTTATAACGTCTCACATTTCCAAAGAAAGGCAAAAAAAAGAAACGAATTTGCAATGCTCCTAACTCAATAAAAATATGTTCGAATTTGATATCAAAATGTGTAAACTCTTTACTAATTGTCTATGGTTTTATGTCTATGAGTTTTATGGTACTAAAGATGTACGTTCGTTTTCGGATAGTCATGCATGCGTTTTATTATAAAATAATTACTTAGGTAAAAATAATTATTATCAATGTGTTCTGGCGAGTAGTAACTTAGTGCATTTATTCAAACAGTTATTTGAGTCAATTTGCAATGAATTGAATCGAATACGACGGCGCATCTAAAGGATTTGTGACGCTAAACTTAGAGTTGATGTTAGAACGAATTTGACAGCTGTCAACTTGACGTAAACACATATGGGGCGCGGCGGCACAGAACATTTATAAACTCTAGCGCGGCAGGCGGCCCAAAGATGGAATGGAAAACAAATGAAAAGCCGGCATTGATTTATTGTGACTACCCTTGTAGTTGCAGTTGATTGATATGCGCTCGAGCCACACGTACTCGGTGGAACGTCGTTAACATTATTGTTCATTTCCTAATGTGATCAAAGACTTGTGATGATTGTGATTGCCTTTCATTTACCTGTACTTACATCTTCTCGCCCCACGCAGCCCGCATAGCTACGGTTAAGAGATAATAAAGGTATGATTCCGAATAACGCTGCACGCGACAGTGCTGCCACCTCACTACTTCTCCCTATATATTTTCTGAAAGTACCTACGTATAAATGAGATTACATTCCGCGCATGGCATTAATGCTGCGCGATATTGCTGCAACGGCACTGCTGCGCGGCAGTGTCGCCCTGACGCCACGGCAGCCCAGTAGTGCGGCGTTCATCACAGCGATAACACGTGAATGTTGACAACTTGAGAAGTAGATAAACCACGAACAGCGGTGCTCGGAATCACGCGGCAGGCAGCACGGCCGCGGGCTACATTGTTCGGAATCATACCATAAGACGTCTTCTGATAAAGAAGACCTTTACATAGATTATGTAGTGTTGTACATATGTTCGTATCTTATATATGTGTACAACTTCCTATTAATTTATAAAAAATTGTTTTATTTCCTTTTAATTTGAATTGTAAATAAGTTAATATAGCTTTATAAAAGACAGCACTGTCGCATTAGGTACACAAATCTGATATGAAAATGATAGTTGTAAGGTTAGTGTCTTTTATTTTTCAATAAATAAAAGAAACTAACAGTTACACAGGACGATGATGTATGTGTATATTTTCAAAAATTCTAATGTAACACTTTTCAATACTATGTCGCTGTGACTGTCATTAACATTCTCTAATTTATAACAATCAATCAATCAATCAATCAATAGTCTTTATTTGTAAACATAGGTTCCAACAGTGTGCAAGATGTTACAATTGTTATAATTATAGTTTCTCTGTGTTTTGCCATTTGGCGTACAAATATACATTTATGGGAGGCTTTTGCCAATTAATTATCTTAATTTATAATAATTCAGTAGTATCAATGTCAATTTATATATATTTTTTAAATAATATATTAAAAAATATGTTTAATGTAATTAATAAAAATGCAATAGATAGTATTTGGTAATGTCAATATTTAATGAAATGCGATGATGTCAATGATGAATAATTATAATGTTAATAAGTAACTGGTAACAAAAATATTATATTTGTTTAAAATCGGCACAAGGTTTGGGTCACTCAGAAACACATTAAATCTCAATTTTATGGTCTGACAGCTCAACACGTTACCCTAATAAATAACAAAAGATCCTATTTCTTTAAAATTGTAAAACAATCCGACGAACTTGTTAGAATCCCATTCCAGTTATACTTTATGGGGAACATGCTGGCCCTGCAAATTCTAAGGACTTAAGCCATAGCCGAGATCGTCAACATGCGGCTCTCAAATTCGCGTGCTCTTACATGAATATAATGAAAATAAGGTAACTAACAAATAGAAATCTAGAGTCATGCTTCAAACTTAAAACAACAATTACTTATGAGCCACTCAAAAGGCATGCAAAGCCAATGCTCTCATTGATGTAACTATCTATTATCCTATAACTGTAGTTACATATACTATTCGATTGATTATTTTATTATTCTAGCAGATAGCTAAAATACTTTGATAGGTTAAAAACATAAAATATGTTTTTATAATAAAATATACATAAATTGTAACTTTTGAATCTTCCGTTTCAAAAGGTTGATATTCCCTGGACCCAAGGGATCATACATTATTGCAGCCACATCTGGTTGTCATAAATATTCCTCGATACCTGACTTACTCAGGCAATAATTAAGAGATGAAAAAAAGCGTTTTAAGTCTTTGTTACAAAAACACGGAAAGGGACTGAGAATATTTTAGGGATTGAGTAGACGAAGATTGTAAGACAAGAAGGGGACTTGGTATGAGACCACGGTAGGGTGCGGACGTAATATCCTAGGCTAGTTATATTAGCAGACTTGGTGAATACCAAGAAGGCCATGTCCACTGGTTGGCGTAAGATAGCTAGTATTATTTATTGAGTTAAATATAGTTGAGTTGAAGCCCGGATTAGACTGATGTAGTATTTAACGTAGTATGTGTGTGTGTTTGTTTGTGCGACTGGGTGAGTCTTTAATTATAATAATAATATCCTAGAACAATAATTCGGTGAGACTGACATGAACACATGTCTTGCAGATATGCTTGTTGTGCGAAGGGTGAACTTCTAGGGGTTTGAATGACCACATCTATCTTATATTCAGTCCACTTGAACTGATAGGGACCATGTCTCCTAAAGAGCATGATGCCGACGCAATGCCGCTGGAACTAGCCGCTCCGTTGCTTGTCCGAGGACTGTCGCACGGTTGCCGCAGGGAAAGCCGCTTCGTCACGTTTATCAGTTCAAAAGAACTGCTAGGGACCATGTCTCCAAAAGAGCGTGATACCGACGCAATGCCGCTGAGAAGCCGCTTGCGTCACTTAATGGAAGTGTTGCTCTGAGTACTCTGAGTGCAGATGTGAGTTATCGTGTGAGTAATAACTGACCAAATACCTGTTAGGCCTCTGCCTCGAATTTTGCGGGCAGCGGGGCGGCAGCGGCGGCGGCGCGGGAGCGGCAGGATCTTATGCGTAAAATCAAATGGACCGGTTCTCGAAAACAGCGGCGTGGCAGCGGCGCGGGGGCGGGCAACGAGCGGTGCACTTCAGTCAAGCGGTGACCGCCCGCATTGCGCGTTTGCATTGTAGTTTAGTGTTGTACATTTAATAAATCGAGCGTTAGGAATAAATTTGAATCAAAAAGATGTTGTCGCCGTTTTTCAGACATTTCGTTCGCGAATAAAAACAAATATCTCGACAACACAACCACGAACACAACACTACACCGCTATAGTGCCGCGCGATTTGCCCGCTGGTTTGGAGAACAGGTATGCGTTGCCCGCTCCGCTCCCACCGCCGCCGCCACTTCCGCCCCGCTGCCCGCAAAATTCGAGGCAGAGGCCTTACGCTAACGTAAGAGTTACTTACAGGTTTATATCATAATATAATTTACATCCCTCTATTATTTATTAACTTTCTAAAACCAGATCCAATGTATTTTCATAACTATGAATTCCTGTCTTATTTACAATGTCACCTTATTAAGACGCTGACAACAGCTAAACCGCGGTCACTGTCGGACTGCATAGAAAAGAAAGAGAAACGCGATGACACAACGCCTGTAATTTATTGCAAAATATGAAGCAATTATCGTTTTTTTCAAAAATGAGTTGAGTAATCGGTAATAAAAAACAACCAAGTTCTGCATTAAAATAAGACGTTCTTGTTATTAATTATAATACCAACGTACGTTGCTATTTAATACAGAATTTTTGGATTAGAGCTCAAGGAAAAGGGTTAGTTTAACGTTAATTTGTATCGAGATTATTTTTTCAAAACGTGTTTTGGTAACAATCAAGTTCTCAGAAATATGTTCGAGATCCACATATATTTTTTCCGCTATTACAAACTATATAGATTTGGCAATTTTTTTGTTTAAGTCTAGACTACTTTTAGCGTTTGCCTGTTGTCTGCGCCTTAATGGGACAAGGTATCGGACTTCTTATTTGGGAATTCATTTCTTATATCGGTGGGCGAGTGTCCTGTCCAGAGACGAGCTCTACAGGGCCGTACGGAGTGGAACCGACCTAAAAACTAATATTAACATAATTAAAAAAAAACGAAAATTTTCTTAGCCTAGGGTAATTTAGATACAGTCACTTCATTTATCATATAACCTTTCTTCTTCCAGTTGTGGCTGGCGTAGCATCTCTAGGAGGCACAGTATCAGTAGGAGTGGGCAGTTCCCTCCTCCTAGTGTGTCAGTGTGTGGGAGTGCCGCCACCTCGCACCGTGTGGTATCACAAACATAACATCATCACCCACCATCCTAGGTTCACGAGGAACCATGATGACAGTCTTTTGATTAACAGTAAGTACTGACACCGATTTTTAAACAATAGAAAATGTATGATATTGTGATTGGCCTAGAGGGAAATGGCAGATAAAAATTGAAAATAGAAAGAAGCCTTGAATAAGCAGAGGTAGGCCAATTATAAAAAAAGGCTATAAAAATACCAGCGTATTTTCTTTTCAATTTATGTTATCGTTGACTTGGTTATGGTTGATTGGGGCAAACGTGCAACCACTACGATAATTACTAGGTAATCCTTTGGCAACCATGCAATGTTTATATACTTCATTTTTATTATTGTATATATTTATATAGTTAAGTATATGCTTTATGTATCTTTGTATTTATTGATTATGTAAATGGTACACCACTGACTACCTGCAGTATTGTCTCTCCATCTCCCTTTAATCCATGTAAAGATTGTCTTTACAAGATCGCTTTTAGCGATAAAACCGCCCTTTGTGTCTCCCTATGCAAAATTTCTACATCTAAATCTGTAATTTTGATAATGTACATATTAAAGAATATGGTATCTTTATTGTATCAATGTTTATCTACTAATCAATCTTACTAACTAATAATATCTAATTTCGAGGATTCACAATTTCACATTTATTATTTACTGCGTTTTTATATCCATGAGGCTTAGTCGTGGAACCTATTTGTCCAGCTATAATGCCTTTATACAACAGATGAAGAAAAAACTAAATTTTCTGTCCGTCCCTCAACTATTCATTCTTTATGCCAGTACCACTATTTTCCATCAAGCGTTCAGTTATTTCTAAGTTGTTAATTTTAAACTTCACTATTCACAGATATAGACCAGTCCCTAAGCGGCAACTACACCTGCTTAGCCAAGAACCTGTACGGTTCGGACCAGGTAGAGTACTCAGTCGTCGTCCTACCACTCCCTGAAGCGCCGATACTTCGAGCAACGCCGTACAAAGACTCGATACTGGTGGAGTGGGAGCAGCCTTATTATACTGTTAGCAACAGAAGTGCTACTCAGAAGATTAGTAAGTTTGATAAAAATTTTTGTTTGTTAAATAATTAAAAGGCAGTCTGAATATTTAAGGATACCTCCCTGCAACCAATCTGCAGAAGAATAACAGTCTACATTATATGTTTAAACGAATGCTTTACCATTAAAAAATATAAAAAAATTTGGAGCCTGCAGTCTAATTAAATCCTTAAAAGTCTTAAACTTGTCTACTTCATGTTAACACTTAGCACAAACAATCTTACAAACGGATTTAAGACGAAAATACAGGAAGTAATGAAATAAAAATAAGTCTTAATTTACAAATTAATCTTCTAGCAAATTATATTTGTACCGATGGACTAAAACATAGAACAATCAAATCTGAGTAAATAAAAAATAAAAATTTAACATAATAGGTAATATGGGCTGGTGTTTGCATCTCCACGTCAAAGTGCGTATTTTGCATACGGTAGGTAAATCAATTATCAGTGCCCTTCGCGGGCGCTGGGCGTGAGGACTCATATTGCACTCACGAACACACAACACTCTCCAAAGACACACATAGCCTTCCTCTCAGTGAGATTATGTCATGCTCACTCTAATGTCTCGCTGGCGGTGGCGCGTGTGTTGGATCATTTAGCTCCCTTCAAAATGGTTGAGCTGAATGGTGCTAATCCATGCGTCATGTTCGTGAACGGGCGCCGTCAGTAGAGACTGGTCATCTCTTAGCTGCCATGGCTTATTTTAATTTTTGAATTGTTCTTTGTTTTTTATATTTTTATTACAGACGCTTTTAATGTGCACGTCTTTCTACATTGTTCTCACATGTATAATTTCAACGTTAATGATGTAACCAATATTTTGTAACAATTTTTTGATTTAAAAGAGTGTCCGTGGAGTTTCTTGCCCGTTCTTCTCCATAAGTACCTACTACGCTTTGGAATGGGCAACTAGCTTCATATTTCTGACTGACCGACTTCTTGACAATTCAAAAGTGCCTGTAAATGGTTTAATTGAAATAAATGCTTTGAGTTTGAGTTTGATTACTTGGAGCTTTTATAATGTTGTAGTACGTAAGTGCAATTAAATACTGTAATTTTAAGGGTGTGAGCCTGGATATCTGCCATACAGGTCCCGAACCCGGTATAGACTCCAGCTCTCACAAAAGATAAACCTTAAAATGTAACTTGATGCTATGAATCAACCACCAGGTGGTTTAGAAGCACATGAGCTGCTGTCTCGTCGTCCTCCATGTAGGCCCCGCACAGTGGACTGTTTGTGACTTCTAAGATAAAGAGGTGTTTATTAAATGACAGGTCACCAATTAAGGCTGTTGTAACTGTACGTAGACCGCAGTTGTTTATTTAGTTGGAGTGCTTCATTCGTGAGGTGGCCATCAATTATAGGGAGTGCTTCCTTAGCCAGCCTGCACTCACCTTGGTCCAACAATATTTTGTGATAATGATCCCTGGTGCGTTTCCTTACCAGAGTGTGTAAGTACCCCAGGTGGAGTCGCGCGATGGGTTCAGGTCCCACTGGTGCCATGTTCGACCCCCTCCTGGCGAGTTCGTCGGCTGCATCGTTGCCTAGCAAACTGCTAGGCAACTAATTATATGCGTCATTGTACTAATCAAGGTAATTTGCAGGTTACAGTCTAACCTGGAAAGAAGCCAACAGTCCCTGGAGAGAAGCATGGCCAGCCAACAAGTTGCCCAACTTATCGGGCGTCCAGAAACATGCCTTGACTGGTCTGAAGTGTGGCACCAAGTACTCTTTGAGGATCACTGCCACTAACAAAGTTGGGACCTCACAGCCTGCTTATTTGGATGTCAGTACTTTAGGTGGAGGTTAGTACCTGATGTTTTTTTGTAAGAATAATTAATATACTTATAAAATAGGCCAGTTTCAGCTCCGTTTAGATACATGCATTCTAATCAAAGTATCTTGTTAACAGCTATACAAATTCCGTGATAGTAAATCACGGAATTTTTACATGGGCGTGCCAAATTGGGTTTCTTCTTAGGTCTTACAATACTGAACGTTTACCGTATCTTTCTTTGCGTTCTTTAATTAAGTGTCTTCTAACTTTTATTTATGATCAATTTTAATAATTTCTCAGTTTCACTGCCAAAAAACTTAATCAGGACAACTTAATCAAATCAACATATTGCCGCACATAAAGTGCAAAATCATCCGATTACTCATGTCAAATAAAATGTCTTGGTTTCTATTCTTAATTTTAGTGAGTTACCATTGAACAATTTAGTTTTTTTACTTTTTTATCGTGATGTTAATGTTGATGATAATGTGTGTTATGTTGTTAAGTTTTAAATGTGTTACTTGTATAATGGATGTTATTACATAGAATTATTTCAAACACAATGTAAATTGTTTATGAATAAATTGAATTAGTCAAATCAATTGTCTAGATTGCCCTCCTATGTGTCTCCGCAGACAAGATTTTGTTAAAACAAACTACAACCCTCTGCCTCAAGCTCCAGTAATCTAGACTCGGCTAAAGCGTCGTGCAGACCGGCGCGACGCGACAGCGCGACGTGACTCTAACAAAACAATTTAAAAAAATACTTTACTGTAGAACAATTACCGGTGTCGCGCTAGTCTGCACAAGCCTTAACTTTTATTTCTATTTATTTTCAGTACCAATACCACCGAGCACAAACGAGTGGCTGTGGAGCAACGCGTCACACATGTACGTACAACTAGCCGGCTGGGACCACGCCGGGTGTGCACTCACTGTGCTGGAGGTGGAGTATAAGAAGCTCGGTGCCAGGGCGTGGATCAGAGCTCATAATAATATGGTAACGATAAGTATTTTTGCTTTTATCGTTGAGATAATTATCCCCGTAATCTCAAACCGCACTTTGAAACTTTAACATGTTCCTCAAATTCAAATATTTTTATTTATAGAACATAGGTAGGTAAACAAAAAGTGCAGATGACAATATTGATAAAATGAACGCTATTTCTTCCGATCGTGATCGTGATCGTGTGGTGTCCGGACATAAAGAATAGCACCACCCCATCTCTTCCCATGGGTGTCGTAAAAGGCGACTAAGGGATCGTGAGGGTGGTTGATAATGACCATCCTACAACCATCAGCTTAGGGACGTTCCTACCTCTCGCCGATTGTGGCGGTCCCCCGTTCCATTGGATACAGAGAGATAGGGATAAGAGTGCACCTGTGTATGCGCGCACACTGTCGTTTTAACGTTTCGTGCACTTAAATATCTCCTGCGCAATTGACTTGGCTCTGACAATGGACTCCGATTCGAACGAAAGTCCTGCAGCGACGGACAGAGGTAGAGAGGTCTGGTTGTGATGCCAACTAGGCTTTGTCTGATGTCTGCATGCAGGCGGCTCAGGGAAGATGGTCGCTTTGCACTGCATTGGGTTAACAGTGCAATTCGGCAGCTCCCTGGGTGAAGAAGCAGCTCTATTTAGAGAGGCCCTGCTTCCCCCGGTCCGGGGAGGGGACTAGAAAAGGTGTCCTAAAAAAGGCTTAACCCATCATACTCGGAGGTAGTAACCACGGCTGTCTCTGCATCAATCACACGTGGTCGAAAGATACAAAAAAGAAGTAATAGGTTTAAGATCTTTAACACCCACAATATGACATTTGCAGCGTGGAATGTACGCACCCTCCTTGATCGCGAGAGTAACTTAGGTCCTCTTCGAAAAACCGCCCTCGTGTCCCGTGAACTCCGACGTTATGGTGTGGATATTGCTGCGCTCAGTGAGACGCACCTGGCCGACGAGGGGGAGAGAGTGGAGCGCCTGGGCGGCTATACTTTCTTTTGGAAAGGTACTCCGTCTTCAGAGCCTAGGAGATCCGGTGTTGGTTTCGCAATCAGAAATGATATAGCGAGTAAATTGGAGGAGTATCCTGTTCACATCTCGGACCGCGTTACTACCCTGCGTCTTCACTTGGCTAATGAAAACCACCTTATAGAATAGAATAGAATAGAATAGGTCTTTATTTGCTTGGAATGTAGGTACATAAAAATAAGTTGTTAAATTACATAATAGGATCCATGTACATTCTGCCTTAATATAGCATGCAAATGTATTACAATAAAAATATGTATTACAAAAAAATATCATTTAAGAAATCCTGCACAGAGTAATAACATTTATCTACAAGTAATTCTGTAAAACGTTTTTTAAATTTTTGCAACGGTAAGTTTTTAATTTCGTCAGGTATTTTATTAAAGATTACAGGAGCCATACATATCACATTTCTTTTCAGTAAGCTAGTTTTAAATACGCCTGGGCATAATAGATTCTGGTATTGTGATCTCATAGGTGTACTTCGTTTTCTAGTTTCTATTAAAGTTGCAAATAGACATCGGTTTGTTATTACAAATATCGCCAATTCAAGGATATAAAGGCATGGGAAGGTTAATAATTTATGAGACTTAAATATAGGTACGCAACTGTCTGTTACTTTAAGAGCAAACATAGCTCTAAGGCAGCGCTTTTGAGCTTTGAAAATACTTTCTCGTTCACTACAGTTACCCCAAAAAATTATTCCAAATCTTAAGATGGAAATTACTAGACCATGGTAAGCCACTAATATTGTTGGTATCTTAATGTCATCAGTGTTTATGCGCCAACAATGGACAAGGATGATGACATCAAGGGCAAGTTTTATGAAGAAGTTACGCAAACCCTATCAAAAATTCCTCTCAGGGAGCAAATACTCTTGATGGGCGACTTTAACGCGAGAGTCGGGCGTGACTTTGAAGCTTGGCCTAAGGTTTTGGGAAGACATGGTGTTGGCAACATGAATAGTAATGGACAACTCTTGCTGTCCCTTTGTGCCGAATTTGAGCTGACCATCACCAACACTGTGTTTCGACTCCCGGCAAAATATAAAACCACGTGGATGCATCCGAGGTCGAAACATTGGCACCTGATCGACTATGTCATTGTTCGACAAAGAGATATTTACCAAGTGCATATCACACGCGTTATGCGTGATGCTAATGCGGTATGCTCCACGGACCACCGTCTTGTCGTTTCCAAAATGAAGCTCCGACTGTATCCTCCTTGCAGATCACAAAGTGTGAAGCCTAAAAGACTAGACATACAAAAATTGGAAAGTCTAGAGGTGCGGAAGAACTATGCGCAGGCAGTTGGTGAAGCGGTCCGAAATGTAGGCATTCCGAATGGTGATTCTGTGGCTAATTGGCATAAACTCTCATCCAATTTAGTTGTGGCTGCCTCGCAGACACTTGGTATAAAACCTAGCAGACACGAGGACTGGTTTGATGACAACGATGAAATTTTGTCAAAAGCTATTCGGAGTCACCGATCTCTTTTACGCCAGCATCGGGACGACCACCAAGCGGAGCAAGTCAAGCAAAGTAGTGCAGCGCTGCGGAGATATGTACGAGAAGTCAAAGACCAGTGGTGGCGACATAAAGCCGAGCGCATGCAGTGGCTCGCTGACACTCAACAGCTGGGTGCTTTTTATGATGAGGTCCGCAAAATTGTTGGTGTAGCGATTCGTACTAAAGTACCCCTGAGATCCCTCGATGGTACACAATTGCTTACCAACAAACAGGATGTACTCAAAAGATGGGCGGAGCATTTTAACATCTTGCTCAATGTTGACCGAGCCGCGGATATTTCTTATATCAACTCGATGGCATCGCTTCCCATAGTCAACAAGCTGGACGACCCACTGACTTTGCGCGAGGTTGTTGTTGCCGTTCAACGACAGCAGAACAAAAAAGCGGTCGGCATTGACAATCTGCCTGGAGAAAGAAAGAAAGAAAGAAAGAAAATACGTTTATTTGCGGTAAATATGACGCAAAGAGAAAAAAAACAAAAAAAAACACGAGAATAACAAATTGGGGGAAAATATGCGTCACATCCACGCAAAACGGCCATCGCTCAGCATAATGCTGCGACCCTATGCGAGACAGAGCCCCAGCGCTGGTTTTCAGCGACAGCCGGCGTTGACGTGATGACGTCAACTGGTGCAGCATATAGTGAAATAACAAAATCAGAAATAAAAATAAAATAAATAAAATAAAACAAATACAATAGAATACTTCCTAAATTATATAATATTTAAAATGGCAACATTTTGTTCCGTCAGCGACTCAAGCGCCGCAGATGCAATCTGTGCGCGCAGCTGTCAAAGCTGTGTACACTAACTATTAAAGTATGGGGGTGTGGAATTGCACGAAACTATCTGGAAGCTCTTTGTTCAGATGTGGGATGAGGAGCGAGTACCTGATGACTTTCAAGTCTCTCGTGTTTGCTCTCTTTACAAGAACAAAGGTGACAAATCCGATTGTAATTCTTATAGGGGAATCTCCCTCCTGTCTTCTCCAGGAAAAGTTTTTGCGCGAATTTTGCTCAACCGCTTGATGCCCTTGTCTGAAGACATCCTGCCTGAAACCCAATTTGGCTTCCGGCCGAATCGAGGCACTTGTGAGGCCATCTTCTCTGTACGCCAACTCCTAGAGAAGAGTCGAGAGCAGGGTCAACCTTTGTACCTTTGTTTTGTTGACTTGGAAAAAGCTTTTGACTGTGTGCCTCGAGAAGCCTTATGGGTGGTATTGAGAAAACTTGGATGCACGGACAAGTTTGTAAGAATGATCCGACTCCTGCATGATGACATGCGTTGTTGTGTCAATGTGCAGGGCGAAGATTCAGAGTTCTTTTCTGTGAGCTGCGGCGTAAAGCAAGGCTGCGTACTCGCTCCAACTCTGTTCGCCCTGTACTTTGCAGTTGTAGTTCGGGATGCCTTGCAGACTTTATCAGAGGGTATTCGTATCCGTTTTCGTATCGATGGCGGCGGTGTCTTCAACTTAACTAGACTTAAAGCTCACACCAAAGTGTCTCACGTGACTATCACTGAGATGATGTATGCAGATGACTTGTGCTTTGCGACGGAATCCCCAGAAGGTTTACAGAGACTTATGTCGAGTCTTGATGAGTCATGTCGCAGATTTGGCCTTAAGATCAGTGTGAAGAAGACCGAAGTCATGGCTCTTGATACATTGAACGGTGGCCCAGTCGACATTAAACTCGGTGACGTCTCCCTTAATCAGGTAGACAAATTCAAATATCTGGGCAGCACTATAACATCTAAGTGTCTCCTTGATAACGAAGTCAACAGCAGAATTGGAGCAGCTGCTGCGGCCTTTGGCAGGCTTCGTGCCAAGGTGTTCCGCTCGCATGACATAAAGTGCTCTACAAAAATAGCTGTGTACATGGCAATAGTTCTGCCAAATCTCTTGTATGCCTCCGAAACATGGTGCCTATACCGCAAGCATATTCGGACATTAGATAAATTCCATATGAAATGCCTACGTGACATTATGAACATCCATTGGTCGAACCGTGTTCGTAACACGGAAGTATTACGGCGAGCTAATGTCGGTGGAATAGAGGCCTATATAATGCGGCGGCAGCTGCGGTGGGCTGGCCATGTCTCCCGAATGTCTGACGGCAGAGTGGCGAAGCGCATCTTCTGCTCAGAACTGGAGGATGGCAAGCGGAAACAGGGCGGCCAATTCCTTCGGTACAAAGATGTGCTTAAGCGTCACATGAAGCGATGTGAGCTAGAGACGTCACAATGGGAGACAATGGCCGCAGACCGGTCACTGTGGAGGCATACCGTGAGCACTCAGGTTTTTGCGTTTGAAAGACAACGTAAAGAAGAGCTCTATGCTAAGCGAGACGAGCTTAAGGCCCGACCACCCGCGGCCATCCAATATAATTATATCGAAGGGGTGCTGACTTGCAGTGAATGTGGACGCACCTTCACTGCAAAAATTGGCTATATCAGTCACCTGAGAGCACACCAGCGTTGTTCTCAATAGGAAGATCCAAGTCGCTGTGGCCGAAATCGGTCAGGATCATATATATATATATTTCTTCCGTCAACGACGTACAAAATATTCTAATTCCTAAAAGTCCTTCTGTCGCAACAGATACAGTGTCACAGAAACAGTAACTTTAGGCTGTGCATTCTGAAAGTTGGTGCACTGTAGAGCGATATTTCATAGACTTAATTTGGTCTAAGAGTATAATAAATATTACAGAAACTTGAATTTTATCTAGGTAACTTTTGTACAACTTTGCTTTTTCTGTGAACTTAGGTATATACAATAAAACAATTTTGACTTAAGTTCAAGTCGTACCACAGATGAATTAGTTGGTAACAGGAAACTATGTTTTTCGAAAAGTGTAAACATAATTATCAAAACGTAATAATAATTGTTGGTCTTTTGTCTCCCACAGCCCTACTCAGACCTCTCATCCTGGAGCCTTCCATCCCTCTACCAGACGAAGATCCCGACGTATGCGATCTCCGACCTCTCCCCCGGCACGTGGTACCAGCTGCGAGTGACAGCTACTAATGAGGCTGGTAGTGTCACTACGACCTACAGCTATGCTACCAAGAGTGAGGATGGCAGTAAGTTTATGGAGTAAAAACTTGTCTTTTGTTCTTTATTAAGGTTATTATAGACTAGAGCATTTACTTGTAACAGAACATCGTGCATTTGCCGTTTTTAAATTTTATCGAACCGAACTTCGAACACGACGCTCGATGTTTTGTTACAACCTCATTTTAAAAACCCACGAGCGTGTTGGTGTAACATTTTATGGACCAAAGGCTCGAGCGCGGGTGACATGGAGTGAGGTGCGTGGGCCGAGGGCAGGTCGTTACAATGAACGCATGGTAGAAAGAAATGTTACAGGTAAATGCTCACTCGCTGTGAGCATTACATTGAACGCAGCGTCGAGCATTCTCAGGAACGTTACATAACTTGGAAATGCTTTTCTAAATTGAGCTTTTTCTTGTATTGTACCATTCGTAAGATTGTTACTTAACATGGAAATACTGTACAAAATGCTCTAGTGTATACTCTAGTGTGTAGTGTAATGCTCTAGTGTGTCGTTATGTCGAAAATTTCATCTGTCAACTGTCAACACGCGTAGTTGTATGAGCCCACGATACCAAATGGTGATTTACTCGAGCGTCGTGGGGACCTATTGGAATTTGATGGCTTCACCGGTGGGTGGGGGGTGCGTCTACAGGCTTTCATAAATGTAAAAAAAAACAGTCACATGGAAATACTTGAGCGCGTCAGTTAATGATAATACTTTTGCACCAAGTGTCTCTGATGAGGTATGTTATCATTATAATCTGCCGGTTTGCATTGTGTGGGTGTATGGTATAGTATCTACATACTACAGACACTACATCATATACTTACACTATGCATTCATTAATATTATGTATTATACTCGTTTATTGATTTTGCATTATTATTTTGCGAATCGTTCTAAAATGATTAGTTTTCTTTAATTTTCATATTTTTCAATCTTATGGCACTTACGTCAGGCTGTCAAGCTGTCATTATTTTTTTCTTCTAATTTTCTCTCTCTAGTTTTCTTACTGGCTTAGTCCATGAAGGTTACTTTTGATTTATATAATTTAAATTATCTTTATCAATATGTTTAGCTCAAATATGGTATTTTATAGGCAATTATAATTGTTTACTGTAAAATATTTGTATCCTAACTTACATTTTATAATAATAATTGAAACGCTCTCAGAATTCATCAAAGAGGTTTTTTTTGGTACGAATATGTCTGGCCCTTTTCGATCTCTGAATTTGAAATTAGAACAAGAAAAAGATTTGAAAAATAAACGTCGGAGGGACTACGGACCCATTCGTCAGAGCTGATCTGGAAGCGCTCAAGGAAACATCTCCTCAAGAAAAGTCTTGCAAATTGGTCTATATACATTTCACCCTGAAATCATACTCTGTCTTCACGGGACTACGTTTCTTGCCAGGAGGACCTTCCACTACTAAGTCCTGACTGGTCTGTCTGAGAGACTGGGAAGCGGATCTTCAGGCCTCAGAGCTAACGAGGCCTGACGTCTTCTACATTGCCTGTGAATTTATCAAGATTTATCTGGGAAACGAATCTGGATGTTTCAGAACTGACGGACGACTCGAATCTGAAAGCCGTAACATACTTCCTCTGTAAATATTTTCTTTTCTGAGAGCGCTAGGTAGGTTAGGTTATTTTTTTAATTATTTTTCTGTGTTTTACCTCAAATTATATATTTTTAACTTGTCTACTTTCCCTTTTATTTTAATAACTAGTAGATACGTTACAGTTTGGCGCCCTAACGTAAAATCAAAGCTAGCTCTATCCAATCCCTTTTTCAAAATTCTAAAACAAACTATCACTAGTACTATTTCCTTTTGGACTCTTATTTGGCTTAGTCTCTTTTTTATAACTTGTATTTGGTTTCAGATACGTCTAATACTAACTTACTTTTCCTCTTCAGCTTTCCTCTTTCTTTACTCAACACATCCACATACTCAACAAACTTATTCTGCACCCCACACACTTGCACACCACTACGTTTACCCACTGGTAATCGTATCCATTCTTCGCCTGTGAGTGTTCTTAAAACCATTCGTGGTCACTTACAAGTTGGGGTTTGGATTACTCTACGACGTATTATAGGAGAATATCCTATAATCGTTACCACCCACACATAACTCTTTACTTATACCTCACTACCCTGCACCCCACACACTTGCACACCACAACGTTTACCCACTGGTAAACGTATCCATTCTTCGCTTGTGAGTGTTTTTAAAACCATTCGTGGTCACTTACAAGTTGGGGTTTGGCTTACTCTACGACGTATTATAGGAGAATATCCTATAATCGTTTATACAAACCTAAACATCTTTATAACACCTATTTCAAATACTTCACTACCCTACACATTTTTTTTTATAGTTGCATGATTTAATCTGATCATATTGAGTCCTCTTTAACACTCACTCTCTCGAGTTTTCATTAACCCTCATTTACCTCATTTTCCTCCTTTCACACATTTTTATCATCTTTGAATTAATTTTAAATAATGGATAGAATTATTTTCTTTGAGCTTTTAAACAAAGCTGAGCTAGAATATGAAATCAAAATAAGATTAGAGGAACCAAAAGATACAGTAATACAGCTTAAAAAACAAATTCTTCAACTCGCACCTCAAACTCCCTCTGAAGATATTTTAGACTCGATATTGGATGTTAAAACTGATTTGGACGAACTTACCAATTCACTAAATTATATCGAATCAAAAATACTATCGTTAGAACAGGGTAACCATAGATTCAACAAAAAAATTAAAACTTTTATTAATCATCTATTTCATCGACTAGAGAGGATCGATACTGATTCAGATCCCTCAGAGGTAAATCGTTTAACTCAAACTAAAGAGAGATTTTTCACCTTAGAATCAAAATTTATTTCTTTAACAACTGTTTCCAACGACATCAATCCTCAACCTATAGCAGTCAACCGTCCCTCTTCTACTCCTAATAGTCCCAATGAGACGATGTTTCATACTATACTCCCCGACATTCAGTCTCAACCTCTAAACTCTATTCCCAATAATTCCCTTAACGAATTAAAACGAATAAAATACGACGGAAACTCTTGTCCTCGTTCATTTATCCAGAAAATACAGGAATTTAGTATTTCTAGGAGTATTTCTTCAAACAAATTATTTGATCATGCGTTCGAATTACTTACCGATAACGCTTTACACTGGTACCGTTTTAAACGTGACTCTTTGTTATCATGGGACGAACTTTGCGAAGCTTTGATTACAGACTTTGGCGGTTTTGACTATGATCATAAATTATTAGAAGCCATTAATAGTCGAACTCAAGGAAAAGATGAATCTATTGTTATTTTTATTTCCATACTGTCTGGCATGTTTTCCAGACTTTCAGTAAAACTATCGGATACTAAAAAACTCCAAATCATTATTCGTAACATCCGTCCTTGTTACTCACCTTATATCGCAAATAATAATATTAACTCTATTTTTGCGCTTATTTCATGTTGTCAAAAATATGAAGAATTCCTAGACAAAGAGAAACGTTTCAGCGAACCTCAAACTACAAATAATCCTTTAACTGTTGAATTTAATTATAAACCTTCTAATCTAACGTCAAAACCCTCAACCTCTAACGCGTTTTCCTCTAGAACAAATTTTAATCGTTTTAACAATAAACCTCAAGTTAATACAATTAACAAAACTAATAATAATGCTTTTTGTGTACGCTGCCGCATTAATGGTCATACACTAACTAATTGCTCGCAACCTCGTACATTAATTGTTTGTTTCAAATGTGGTTTAAAAGATGTTAAATCTACTGATTGCCCTAATTGTAATAAAACTAAGAACTCAAAAAACTAAACAATGACTTGGGTAATAAAAACTTTAATCAATCAGACTGGCATGATTGGTTACAAACCATAAAAAATTTCTTTCATTGTTATAAAATAACTTCAATTTATG
Organism: Xanthia icteritia; assembly: GCA_949128155.2. Lineage (NCBI taxonomy): Eukaryota > Metazoa > Arthropoda > Insecta > Lepidoptera > Noctuidae > Xanthia > Xanthia icteritia. Next base: position 14,629,741 of record OX421953.2, read on the forward strand.
ATAATGAAAAAGATTTTAATCGTCCTTTTATTGATATTTCTATCAATAACAAAATATTTTCCGGCTTACTAGATAGCGGTAGTTCTATTACAATACTTGGTAATAACTCCCATCTAGATATTTTAAAATTAGGCTTCACGTTATCCAAGTCATCTTCAATGACGATTACTACTGCCAGTAATCATAAAAGTGAATCCGTTGGTTTAATTGACATTCCGATTAGATACAATAATCAAACTCATCTAATCCAAGCCTTCGTGTTTCCAAATATATCTCCTTCAATTATTTTAGGCGTCGACTTTTGGAAAAAGTTTAATCTTATTCCACATATTCTTTCTTCGGCTTTTAAAGCAATTAATAAATGTTCAGTGGTTACTGAAACTACTAAACAAGTACTCCCATATAATCATCTCTCTTTAGAGCAAAAAACTATCGCTGATGACTTGATTAAACGATTTAAAGCTATATCCTTCGAAAGTAGAGGAGTACTGGGCCGCACTCATCTTATTAGTCACCATATCGATACTGGTGATACACCTCCTATTAAACAACGTTGTTACCGTCTTTCTCCTGAAAAACAAAAAGCTCTCATTATAGAAGTTGATAAAATGTTAAAATTGGGTGTTATTGAAAAATGCGAAAGTCCTTGGCTTTCTCCGGTTATCATTACTCCTAAAAAGAATGGCGAATGGCGTTTCTGCGTTGATAGTCGTAAATTAAATTCAGTTACTCGTAGAGACGCTTACAGTCTTCCATTTGTTAATGAAATTTTAGATAATCTAAAAAACGCTAAATTTCTTTCTAGCATTGATATTGCCAAAGCATTTTGGGAGATTCCTTTGAAAGAACAAGCAGATAAAGATAAAACAGCTTTTTATGTTCCTGGTCGAGGCATGTATCGCTTTGTTATCATGCCCTTTGGTTTAACTAATGCTCCGGCTACTCAACAAAGACTTATGGACATGCTCTTTACTCCTGAGTTTGACAATAAAGTCTTTTGTTATTTAGATGATATAATAATCATTTCTGAATCATTTGAAGAGCATATCTCTTATCTAGTTAAAGTTCTTGAGAAATTAACGTTTGCTAAATTGACTATTAACTTCGATAAAAGTCAATTCTTTAAAAATGAACTAAAATACTTAGGATACATTGTGGATGAAAACGGTTTACGCTCAGATACGGCTAAAATTAAAGCAATACTCGAATTTCCTACTCCTACTACTCGTAAAGAAGTGAGAAAATTTATTGGGACTTGTAGCTGGTTTCGTCGTTTTATTCCTAACTTCAGCACAATTTTATTGCAAATCCACTTAATAAATTAACTTCTTCCGGTAAAAACGCCCCTAAATTCATTTGGGATAAAGATGCTACTCTAGCTTTTAATAAACTAAAAGAAGCTCTTGTTACTACTCCTATACTAGCTTGTCCTGACTATGATCTCCCTTTCTCTGTACATTGCGATGCTTCTAACTTTGGCATCGGTGGTATGTTAACACAACTAAAGGACGATAAAGAAGTAGTTATTGCTTATATGAGCAAATCTCTTAATAAAAACGAGCGTAATTACTCAACAACAGAGAGAGAAACTCTTGCGGTAATTTCAGCTTTAGAACATTGGCGTTGTTATATCGATAATGGGAAACAATTCACTGTTTATACAGATCACGCATCACTTAAATGGTTTCTAAATTTGTCCAATCCATCCGGTAGGCTCGCGCGGTGGGCTCTTAGGTTATCGTCTTTTAATTTTATTCTTAAACACAAAAGAGGTAAAGACAATTTAGTTCCTGATTTACTCTCTCGTAATTCTACATTTCCACTTGGCGTTAATCCTATCTCACTTAATCCTCAACCCGTATCTCCAGCTTTGGAACACTATAACAAACTAGTTTTAGAATGTCGTAACAATCCTGATCAATTTCCCAATTATACTATTCGCGATAATAAATTATTCCGCTATACTCAATCTCCCTACGCGTTAACTGAAGATTTCTCGTGGAAAGAAGTTCCTCATCCTAATCTACGGGAAACCCTTATCAAAGATAACCATGGATCCCCAGATCAGCCTCATTTAGGAATTTTTAAAACTTATAAAAAATTATCACTTCTATATTACTGGCCAGCTATGTTTAAGGATATTGCTAAAATGATTTCTATCTGTGATAATTGCTTAACTTACAAACACGCAAATCACTCTCCTTTTGGCCTTATGGGTAAACCAAAAATTTGTTCTAGGCCCTTTCAAACAATTTCTTTGGATCTAATGGGTCCTCTACCTATGACTAGACGTAGAAATCAATTTATCTTAGTAGTTAACTGTTGTTTCACTAAATATTCCCTGATCTTTCCACTAAAACGAGCTACTAGTGCTAACATCATCTCTAACTTAGAAAATTTTGTTTTTCTAGTTCATGGAGTACCTCAGACTATTATTATGGATAATGGTTCGCAATTCCAATTACATGAATTTCGTAACTTTCTGGGCAGATATAACATACCATTCATATGTTTCTCTCCTAACTATTGCCCTCAAGTTAATCCCACTGAAAGATACAATCGTACTATAATCACAGCTTTGTCATCTTTGGTTGGTGAAGACCACAGATCTTGGGATATCCACCTTCCTAAAATCCAATACGCTATGAATAGTACAACTAATACTACAACTGGTTTCTCTCCTAACTTTTTGCTCTTTGGCCGTGAAACAGTTAATTCTGGCTCACTTTATACGCCAACTAATAATCTTGATGAAATCGTGTTTTTACCTAGGGACATCTATGCTACTAACATTGGTTTATTGTCTGCAATTTTCGATAAAGTCCAAATAGCCCTCCATATGGCTCATGCTCGTAACTCTTCTCGTTACAACGAAAGTCATTCCTTTAAAGAATATAACATAGGAGATACAGTCTGGCGAAAAAATTATGTAAATAGTCAGGCTGGGACTTATTTCAGCGCAAAATTAGCGCCAAAATATGTGAAGTCCACTGTGTTGCAGAAACTATCTCCATTAGTTTATATACTAGAGGATATTAATGGCAACCAAGCTAAATGGCATATTAAAGATTTTAAAATATAATGTATATAATTATGAAAATAATTTCATTCATCACATTACTCATGATTCATCTCCATCTTCTTTTCGTCTTCTAACTTTTGAGTTCTTTTTTTTCTTCCTCTTATTAGACTCATCGGTTGTTAAACCATTAAGAAGATTATTTTAATCTCTCTTACTTTTTAGATATTTTATGTGCTTTTAGGAATGGGTTACCTAACCTTTCTTATTGGTCACCATCAACTTCTGCAGTTGATTGGATCAATTCTTAAAGTTGATTTGGAGCGGCTAACAACTCCTTATAAATAAGCCCTTGTTAAATCTAAAGTTGATTCGGAGCGGCTAACAACTCCTTATAAATAAGCCCTTGTTAAATATCAACTAAAGTTTATTTGGAGCGGCTAACAACTCCATAAAAATAAGCCCTTGTTAAACTAAAAAATCTTTTTATTTTTCATCTTATTAGTGGTTTTAGACGTGAGCGGATTACAACTCCAAAAAAAAGCCTACTGTTATTGATTTATCAGGTCGTGTAGTGATCATTGAATGTGAATCCTACCTGACCTAACTACGTAAGATGTCGGTGTGATTGAATGAAGTATGTACGTCTTGTGAATGCTGTAATACTTTAACCTTTACAAAATTTTTGTTCTAGACCAAAAATTTTCTCGGGGTCATTGGGGAAATATAGTATCTACATACTACAGACACTACATCATATACTTACACTATGCATTCATTAATATTATGTATTATACTCGTTTATTGATTTTGCATTATTATTTTGCGAATCGTTCTAAAACGATTAGTTTTCTTTAATTTTCATATTTTTCAATCTTATGGCACTTACGTCAGGCTGTCAAGCTGTCATTATTTTTTTCTTCTAATTTTCTCTCTCTAGTTTTCTTACTGGCTTAGTCCATGAAGGTTACTTTTGATTTATATAATTTAAATTATCTTTATCAATATGTTTAGCTCAAATATGGTATTTTATAGGCAATTATAATTGTTTACTGTAAAATATTTGTATCCTAACTTACATTTTATAATAATAATTGAAACGCTCTCAGAATTCATCAAAGAGGTTTTTTTTGGTACGAATATGTCTGGCCCTTTTCGATCTCTGAATTTGAAATTAGAACAAGAAAAAGATTTGAAAAATAAACGTCGGAGGGACTACGGACCCATTCGTCAGAGCTGATCTGGAAGCGCTCAAGGAAACATCTCCTCAAGAAAAGTCTTGCAAATTGGTCTATATACATTTCACCCTGAAATCATACTCTGTCTTCACGGGACTACGTTTCTTGCCAGGAGGACCTTCCACTACTAAGTCCTGACTGGTCTGTCTGAGAGACTGGGAAGCGGATCTTCAGGCCTCAGAGCTAACGAGGCCTGACGTCTTCTACATTGCCTGTGAATTTATCAAGATTTATCTGGGAAACGAATCTGGATGTTTCAGAACTGACGGACGACTCGAATCTGAAAGCCGTAACATACTTCCTCTGTAAATATTTTCTTTTCTGAGAGCGCTAGGTAGGTTAGGTTATTTTTTTAATTATTTTTCTGTGTTTTACCTCAAATTATATATTTTTAACTTGTCTACTTTCCCTTTTATTTTAATAACTAGTAGATACGTTACAATGGAAGGTTAAAAAATGAATTAAAATGATTTTGAATGATGATGAAATGATGAATTTTTTTCGAGCGCCTCTTTATAAGGCCTTCATGAAAGTCATTCACAACAATATCGACACAATATTAGACTTATACCAACCACCAGAACAGGCTGGATTTCGCCCAAGATTTTCCACCACTGACCACCTTCAAACCCTTAATCAACGAATAGAAAAGCTAAAATATAGCATCGAAAAATTCATCCGCATTGCTGTCGACTGGTAATGTACCCAAGAGAGTGGCCGCATTGCCACGTTGTATGGCAATGCTTAGCCTCTGCCCAAGGTAAAAACTAGCCCTTGGGTCACGGGAAGTGTCAAATAACCGTTTTCATATTTCATTGAAGAGGCCGTGAGCACTCGGACCACACGGCCCGAGGGTTTCAACCCCAAACGGCTCGAAAATATAATTACCTGTAAGGTTTGTTATACTTATTTCAGCGATGCGGATGAATTTTTCGGTGCTATATTTTAGTTTTTCAATAGTTTTAGTTAAGTTTGTGTATAATTTTGCTATTTTTATAGAAAAGTACCTTTATATCTGGATTTAGTGGATTACGCAATGGCTTTTGATAGCATCAAGTACAGCGCAATATTCTCAGCCTTACGAAGCCAAGATATAGAGTTAACCTATATAGAAATGCTTAAAGTAGTTTACAACAATAGCACAGCCTATATTAAACTGGACTCTTTAGGAACCACATTCAAAATTACCAAAGTAGTAGTTATAAAACAGGGTGATCCGCTTTCTCCTAAAATTCTCACTGCTAAGCTGGAGATATTTAAACAACTTACAAAGTCGTGGGCACTAAAAGGCGTCATGGTTGGCAGCAAAATGCTATCAAACCTCCTTTTCGCAGACGATATCTTACTTTTTGCTTCTTCTGCAGATCAACTACAACAATGGTAAAAGGCATATGGGCAGGTAAGATTATGTCGATGAATATATCTACCTGGGCTAGCTAGTTTCCTTCCAAAACAGGCAGGCCAGTGGCTAGTCCATGAAGGCACTAATGAAGGGTGACTTTCCGATATCACTAAAGCGCAAGCACGTCGACATGTGTATCCTGCCTATCCTAACATATGGCGCTCAGACTTGGTCTTTGACCGAGGCTCAGAAGTCACAACTTAAGGTTGGTTAAAGAGCGATGGAGCGTAGCATTTAGAACATAAAATCGATATAGTGGCGTGCATTACCTAATACGAGATCCATCCATACTTTCACCGATGCTTGAAGATGTTCCACTTTGGCCAACATGATAACAACAATATCTGTTTTGGAGGTTCTGATAGTAACAGTGGAATCATCTTTTAGCTGACATGCAAGAAATACTACTTTTGTATCCGCCTCTTTATGATCAGGATATGACAGTTCAAGATCGATGGTTTACGTTACTTTATTATCGGTAACTGAATATAGGTACGTTACACACATCGATAATCGCAGAGTTTCTCTGAACTTGATGTTTTTCAAATCATTCTCAAAATCTGCTGTTGTCGTTTGTTGAGGGCCGGAGATGTTGAAATCCTTGTCACCCTGACTACTTCGGAGAGTGTGCTTATAATTTTATTGAAGGTGTGAAATAGCAATCAAATACAATGACTACTTGACTTGCTGAGTTATTGACAAGACATTGCAATATCTTCTTTGACACATCTCCAAAACTGCGCGGCATTTCTTTGAAAGTATTAAAAAAAAGAAGCCATCGACAATTACCAAATTTAAATGGGATGGCGGTTGCTCCATGTCTTCAATTTGTTTTTCCAACTCTAAACAGTCTTACAGTAGCACTTAACAGTCTTGTTAAGAGAACCATATATTATATATGGCACAGTCATAGCGGAACTGGAGTTATTGGAAAACAGTACTTTTTCAAGATCTATCTTCATGTCAAGCGATAGAGCCAATAACCGTCCGAACAAATCCCGCTGCAATTTAACATCATGTACTTACTGGGCAATTTTCACTATCTTTTCTACTTCAAACTTGCAAAAGTCAGCACTGAATTTATTTTCAATGGTTGTACAGAATGTTACCACAATTACTCCATAGATCTATCCAACAATTTGGCTTTCGGCAAAAACACGCTACAACAGAGCAAGTACAAAAGATCTACGACAAAATAAGAAAGACTTTGGAAGATAAATAATATTACACAGCTGCATTTTTGTATATAAAACAGGCCTTCGATAGGGTGTGGCACCGCGAGTTACTCTGTAATATCGAAAAATTCTTACAGCACACATACTACAAACTGCTTGAATCTTACATCTCCGACAGAACATCTCCTTTTTCCACAAAATAACTCCAGGAGTACCCCAGGGCTCTGTACTGGGACCGGTAATTGTACACTGCACTGGATATGCAGTAGATCTGCCACAGTCTCCGGATATTACGTCAGGAACTTACGCAGATGACACAGCTGTTTTGGCCAAATACTTCAGAGTAGTCTAGACGACGTAAACAAATGGCTTAAGAGGTGGCGAATATGGCGAAATGTGAGTGTGGTATAGGTACACCTCTGTCTTACCCTTCGGGAATACAGGTGCGACGTTTTATAAGACTGGTTTTTGGTCCTCAGATGTTTACTCTGCTAACATATTAGAAGGTAATATTGGGTATCTTAATAAATCGTTCTAATTGTTCCAGGTGAAGTAGGACCGCCCTCTGAGCTCTTCGACCTGAACATGCTAGTGATAATTTGCAGCTCAATACTACTCACGATCTGCCTGCTTAGCTGTATCTACATACTTGTGAAGAGGCAAAGGTATGTCGTGCAAGTAAATGAATGATTAAATTCAAAATCCTTGTACTGTGGCATAGCATTATGCTAAGCTGCTTGACCTCTTTAATCTTTACACCAAAAGTATTTCGGTTGCATGTTATTATTTTGGAGTATCGAGTACTATTTTTAAATTTTTTTGATCCACTCTCACATGTATGGCACTCGGTAATACACTATTACCGAGTGCCATACATGTGAGAGCTTTCTTACAGTGAAAGAGTTTTTGTGATTGGTTAAATACTTCCAAAGATTACCTGTTACAAACAATTTTCCGTTTTGACGTGACAACGTCTTATAAATTGGTTTGCCGGGTGACACTTCAAGAAACTGCGTTACGCTCCGCTCACGTTATGCGCTCACAATGAGAGCGAGTGAGAGGCACGCGTCCCTTCCACTCGGGCATGGTTAGCCCGCCTAAGAGCGAGAGAGACAGACATAAAAAGTGAAAGGCACGCAAAGTCGTTGTCACGTAAAACTTTCGCCCGTATACCGACTTTACAGGCAACCAATTTTTTTACAATATTATTTTAGATTACTCAATCCAGCAGTGTTTACAATAACCTCTACCTTCTTTAATTCTTCATCATTTTCTATGTTTCCAGAACCGGCAACCTAACAGAATACCGCGATTCAATAACGGTGGACAACAAATCGGAGAGCGGCAACCTGACGGCAAACACCTCGCACACCAACTTAGCCAATGTTAAAGAGAATGCCATGAACGCGCAGAACAGGATATACAGCGCTCCTATACATATGAGGAATAACAGTAAACATGGTAAGATAGCAACCGTCAATTAGACAGAGACCGAATGATAAATTAGAACGAACGATAGTAGATTACAAGTTCATCGTGATCGCAAAGCCAAGCCGTGCTCTCTTTGAACGTATTCTTTAGGATAGTCGTAAAAATTAAATGTTATCTAGATAGATAATATACAGGCATGAGGAACAGGATGTACAGTTCACTCATCCTCTATAAAAAAGGGAGGATTCTCCGACCAGACGGGTGTCGTATCCGGTGGGCTACTGCCCGACGATTGATGTCAGGACGTTGTATGTATCTCTGCTTGCTCGATGCAGGATTTGTGTGACATCAGGTGTCTGATGCGTTGTTCGCATGTGACGTTGTAGATGCCGCCACAATTAAATAAAATTTTAAAATAATTGGTCATATGTCTATCTATCTATTTAGCCCACGATGTCCCACTACTGGGCAAAGTCCTGCCTCCCCTGCAGCAAATGTTATAACAGAATAATAATTTAAAACTTGTGGGGTCCCCACGTAGTGACGCTGTCGGTACCTATATTATTATGTGTAATGAAGCTAATTATTTATTTTCAGAGCTGTACGAGATAAGTCCTTACGCCCAGTTCGCAGTGGGCTTCAGAACTTTCGGTCATGTGGAGAACCAGGACATGCCTGGTCGACACGCAAAACATAGATACGACACAGGTAACACATAACAACTGGATTCATAGTCCTTAGGAGTTTAACAGAACGACTAAAACCATCCTTACTGCTACGAAATAAAGGCGCTGTCAGAGGCACACTGTTACCACGGACGAGGAAATTTGTTATGGTTGGATGAATGTCGTTTTTAGCTATTCCTACTGCGTCATGGTGACAGCAAATAACGTGGGATAAGGTCAGGAGAATGAAGAATCGTACTCTAAAATTGTCTGTCATCACGATGCAGTGGAAGCAGCCTATTATACTCCGCAGTGGGTGGAACAAGGCTGCCAATGATGATGATGATGATGGGGATGACGCAGTAGCTTCCTACTGCGTCCGTGGTACTGCTTCCTACTGCGTCTGTGGTACTCACGTACCACTATTAAGAAATGTGTCACTAAAGTACGATTGTGTGACAATAATAGTGACTCTTATCTTATAACAATTTACTCATGTTTCAAAGAATCGTTTGCTTACGGTAACATATTTATTTGATGTAGAGCTCATCTAATAACTGATACTTTTACAAAATCTAAAAGATTATCTCAAGACCAAGTCATGAAATCATATTTTCTTCTTTCAGAAACGAGTTTCCAAGTGTGTTCGGAGTCTGAAGATAGTGACAGCATATCAAAATCTACGCTCAAAAGTGTTCCAAGAAGTAAATATCAATCTAATAACTCTCGAAACTACTATTTAGGTAGGTAGGGTAGGTTGCGCGGAAGCCCCAACAGCATCCTAAGAACATTGTTCGGCAAGGTGGACAGCCCCTTTATTAGGCACTGGATGCGAAGGCACGTGCCAACATGTGTTCAGCCACGTAGATATATTAGTTAATGTTAGGTTAGTTTGTATGTTTTACTAACATCGTTTTTAAGTCTTTGTTACTAATACCATATGGATTGTATGTACTTACTCTTTATGTATGATCCGAAATAAATGAAATATATATTAACTCTAAATTACGACTCAACTAAAATCATTTTAAGACCCGCTTGCACCACAAAACACAAAAATAAATGCGTTTAGCTACTGTGCTAAGTTTCAAACATGATTCTATCTCTGTCATCTTCAAACGATTGAAAGAAACAGAATTAGGTTTCAAATTCGTTTAACGCTAAACGTTTATTGATTTGTGGTGCAAGTAAGTGGGCTTAAGTATTTTTAAATCATTTATTTTTGACGCCTCATGACGAGGCATGGATACATATTATGCGAAATTTGCCGTGGAAATTGTTACGAATGAATGTTATTTAAATAAAGTATATTATTTTTCTCTTTTCAGAAGTCTGCAGAACCCCACACCATAGATAACTATACCAGGAAGATCTATCATTTTAAAACGATTTTGTCTCGCTGGACCAGCTTCTGTCAAGAATATTTATGAATCTATACTTAACTTGAAACTAAACAAACTTGACACTGCTTACTTAGTTCTTCCTAGTTTGAAAGAGCGCGTTTACAACGACAGACTGCCCAGAGAACTTCCATTATCTATCAAAAGAGGTTTAGTTCATGATTTGCCCCCTCTACCTCTTCCTAAACCAGGACCTTCAGGAAGAAGATTATGCAGTGTATGCCCAGCAGACTGTAAAAGCAGTCAAAAGTCGCCTGTGCTTGTAAAACAGCTATTTGCCTGTAGTGTTCCGCTCTAATTTGCGAAAACTGAAAATTTTAACCTAGAAAATTAAGGTAAACTTTAAGACTGATTTGTGCCTAAACTTGTCATACGATGTTGTTGTTTTTTTAAAATTAATGTTTCTTAACACTTTGAAGGACACTATACGCTCATAGGCGTCATAACAATAAAACTTCTATTGTGTCTCGTACAGTGTCCTTGAATGCGTTAATATTATGTTCAAAATATGAATGTATGTAAAATGTATAAAAAAAATGTTTTGTAAAAAGATTTTTTTAAATAATTAGTGAGGTTAGTTACCAAATGTATAAGAATTTGATCTTAATAAAACTGATTCAAAACTTATATCATATAGTTTTTTTTTTTGATAATATATGAACCATTTAAAGAAATAAAAAATGAATATACAATGTGGCGGCATCTATAATGCCACATGCGAACTTCGCATCATAGACTTAACGTCCCACAAATCATGCACCGCGCGACAAGTATATACACCGTGGCATTTTAATCGTCTTACAAAAGCAGCCCACTTGTATCCAATGACTGCTAAACATTCATTTAAAAAAATACATATACATATATGAAGGCTCAGTGTCTGGTCCACTCCACTATCTGGCATACGTTAATGACCTAGAAAATATTATAACGCACTGTTCCCTTTATCAATACGCTGATGACACCTGTATACTCTCTGCTAACAAAAACCTTGGTTTGGCCGCAGAACGTTTGCAGAAGGATTTTACTTCTATGACTAAGTGGGCTCATGATATGGGACTTGTTCTGAATCCACAAAAAACTAAAGTTATACACGTACATTCAAGTCACATAAGGACCTCCTATCCCTTTCAAATCATAGCGCATAGTCATGATTGTCTACATAAAAACGAACCAGTCTGCCACTGCTTGCCTATAGAGCAAGTCCCATATCATACCTATCTGGGACTAATAATTGATAACAGATTCAACTGGAGTTACCAGGTGGAATCTGTTTGCGGCAAGTTACGTGCGATACTCACCAAGTTTTCCATTACAGAACTCTTCTTCAAATGTACACAGCTCTTGCTGAGTCGATAATCTCCTATGGACTCACCAGTTATGGACGCACATTTAAAACTTATTTAGATAAAATACATAATTTGCAAACACGTTTGCTGAAACTTGTAGTACCAAACTATGTAAAACACAAATACCAAGACAATTACACAGGGTTATTTAAACATTGCAAAGTATTACCTGTTATAGCGCGCGCTGAGTATCTGTTCCTCATAGAACATTTTGAGAACAGTGATATTCAAATTCCAATTAAATATGATGTGAATACACGACAAGCCAAATCAAAATCATTTCAAGTGCCACGCAAAAATAACTTTTATGGCAGGCGTACCGCTTCTTTCATAATACCCAATTTACTAAACCAAATACCTGTAGACATTAGAGACTCAATGAATAGTAAAAACATAAAGCGTAAGCTGAAAGAAAATTACATCAACTCGATTATAACGCGTTGATCAAATCTCAGGCCATGGCATGCTAAGACAGACCCCAGAGGTCTAATTGTGTGCTTCGTTTATGTGTAAGGAATTTATATGTAAAAATAAATAAATAAAAAAATAAAAAATAAATTAGAATATCCAAAAAAAAAAAAAAAACTATTATGACGCATGACGTAGTTTGAAACACCCGGTTGCGAGCAAGAGAGGATTCGAGGAATAATGGAGCGTCGTCATCTTTAACAGAGTTCATTCACCCGGGGCGGGGCTTGGTTTGCGCCGCACTACTCAAAGGATACCGTTAGAGCATCTTATTGGAGGAGTTCACGTGGACTAGGTGTGCTAGAATGGCTTACGATATTTTGTCTCATAGAAAATGGAGATGGCAATCATTCCATCTGCATTTTCTATCACGTCATTTTCGATCACTATTCGACGTGCGCTGGTTAGGTAGGTTCTACCGTTTGATACGTAAACATTATTACCTGTTAATTTTTGTTACCTGTTTCATAATTCATTATTATGCATTATTTATTTTTCTTTTTACCTATTTTCTTAATGAAAGGTAACAATTTTTTTTATCGTTCCTAGAGATATTTTATGTCGGGTACATTGAGTGGACCCTTTTTGTAAGACGACTACAATGTCACGGTGTATACTTCCCGAGATCAATAGTCGGGAAATTGTCACGAGACACAACACCCGTTTGGTCAGAGGATCCTTTCTTTTCTAAAGCGACAACTTTACACCCTTTTCCTCATAACTCTAAAACATAATAATTAAACTTGAAAATCTAAAAAAATTACACCATTTTAAAAGACGTCTGATAGACTCCACCTCCGCCGAATGTTCAAAATAAAGTCACCTCAGCTGCAGTGGGATTATTTATAATAAACTGAGGTTATGTCTGTGGGGTCCTGGGTTCGATTCCCGGGTCGGGCAAAGTAATATTGGGTTTTTCCATTAGGAATTTCTTAGTAACAGCCTGGAGTTTGGAAGTTGGCGGTTTCCGTGCCTCGGAAAGCATGTTAAGCCGTTGGTCCTCCGCCTGATCTCTCTCCGGTTATGTCGGATTGCCGTCCCATCGGACTGTGAGAGTGAGGGAAGAGAGAGTGCACCTGTGTCTGCGCACACACTTGTGCACTATAATATCTCCCACGCCGAAGGCTAGTCTGCGTTGAGATTGGCCGCCGTGGCCGAAATACAATCTGGAGGAATATATAATAATACGATACCCCATGGTAAGACTGGTTGTCAGACTTTCGGGTTTAAGACCCGTAACGACTGCCAAAGATCTACGAATGACAGCCGGGTCCACCTCGGCACGGCGCTTTCAGAGGCACGGGGGGGTATCGGTACGTAAAGATGGTTACCCATCAACGGACCAACCTTGCAAGCGAAGCTTAATCTGATCGATCGACGCGTGCGGCTGTTATTACTTAGTGAGCCACGAGCCCTTCCAAAACCAAAGTAAAGGTTATATTTTTTATTTCAAATCATCATCTGCCTAGCCTTTTCTCATTATGGTTGGTTTCCAGTCTAACCAGATGCAGCTGAATACCAGTATTTTACATGGAGCGACTACCTATCTGACCTTCACAACCCTGTTACTGGGAAATACGATACCCCTTGGTAAGACTGGTTGTCAGACTTCTGGGCTTCTCACGACCCGTTAGATCTGTCAAAGATCCATGAATGACAGCCGGGACCAACAGCTTAACGTGCTTTTCGGAGCATAAAAATAATAATTTAATTTATTTATTTCAATTAGGTACATAACTAAAAGGCATTTTTGAATGATGATTGATGTGTAATGTGTTTGTATAAGCCTACTTACAGAAAAAAAAAACATTTATCATTGCTCTGTGAAGTCATGTTTATAATACTTACACAAATGATACCTGCTAAACAAAACCCAAAAACCACTGACCTCTATGTTTTCTTTCACGATACAAAATAACCAAAACAAAAAGGCATCAGCCTATTTTCAACGAAGAAAGTGAACCCAATAAAGCATAAAATACCCAAAAGAAAGTGAATTAAAGTTATTGGAAATAATACTGAAGCAGCAAACTAAAGTCTATTAAACTAACAAAACGTTAGCAACTTTCAACGCAAAAGTTTTCGTATAAAATCGGTTCAAAGAACGATTTACTTTGAGTGTGCAGTGAACCGAAAAATTGGTGCGGAACTCTCTAAGAAAGGATATACAAGTTTTTGTATTACGTAGGTGTTTGGACTAGACTAGCTGTGTGTGAGTATAGTAGGCCGCACATTATTGGTAACAAAACCAGTGCCTATAAACTGGCCTCTTTTTCTTTTAAAACTCTATACGCGACGACTGTACAAACCATCATAGTAACACCTTTGTTTATTTTTAAAACCTAAACCGCGCAGCGCGGTTTTTTCTAAAATGCATAATAAATAAAATTACTCTAGCATAACTTTTATTGACAACAGTAGGTAGCTGCTCTCCCTTGCCCCCTGGGTTCGCCCGTGTAGATTGTACAAGGATCACCCATATTTTAACTGTGACATCTTATTTACTGTACCTGCAATCTATGCAAATAAATGTTTAAATACTTTACTTTACTTTACAAAAGTCGATCTTGTGTCAAATCAAAAGAAAAAAGTATGATTTTCCAAAACAAGTTTCTATAATTATTTTGTTTATTTATTCATTCATTATGTGGTATAATTATTTATGTTCCGAAGCTTTGATCTGCAGCTATATTTGCTGGATCTATCTCCAAAACTACATTTTTTACGGGATTTAAGCTGCCTTTTTCTTTACACTTAATTAATTATTATGCATAATTTATTAGCTAACACGCCTTAAAATATTAGGCAATAAAACATCAGTGAAGGAATCATATTTTCTTTGTTTTTCGTCTGTGTTTTTTTTTCAATTATCCAAACATACTTGCATAGCTTCTGTATAGAAACAGATTTAAGCATTTTCTTTCCAGTTGGTTACATATAGATAAGGCTTTAAAAACTTCCAAACTTGATTGATACACACTCCATGTGCAGTAAACAAAAAACCGTATGTTTTCTCCGTTGAAACATAAGTCAAGGTAAATTAGGTCATCGATTTAAACAGGCGGGGCTATCCAATTTTACAGTTCGTGTGTTCCGACCTCGCGGAAGACTTAAGTTCAGTTCGAATTTGTCTCAATGAAAGTTTCTTCGTGGTTGTTATCATGGGTGTTTTGGGATGATATTTTGGTTTAGGATGGTTGAAAACCATCGTAATTAGAAGAGAGAGAATCTGTTGAAAGTAAAGTCAATGCAAACAAGGGTTTAATCATAATTATCAACTACTTTTTACCTAATTAACAAACCAGACAGCAGAAAGTTGGACGCGAGGATGTTGAGGACCTAAGGCCCTAGACAAAGCGACATTCTAACAGCGATTATCGATGATGGAAAAGTCTAAAATGTATGGGAGAGTGACATAAGCTACCAAAAATCTTGTGTCAATCCTGTTGAATGTCATAGTAGAAATATGAAATGCTTTTAAAGCGATTACCACCTTGTCTAGGCCCTGTGCTAAAGGTAAAAATGCATAGTAGAAATCCATGATTGCATTACTTGGTCCAGCATTCGACGCCTCGCGGTTGGAGAATATGTGTGACGATCATATCAAGTCCATTATATGTAAGTACTCATACTCAATCGTTTATTGCATTCTACAATGTTTAAGTGGTAAGTAAACGACGAAGTAATTGACGGCACGGTTGGCGCAGTGGGTAAGCGATTGACTGCTGCGCTGCGTGTCGCGGATTCGATTTCCGCACGGAACAAATATTTTCATGACCTACGAGTAGTTGTTCCGGGTCTGGCTGTTTGTGTATGTGAGTTTAAATGTTTGTAAGCGCACCCACGATACAGGAGAAATTCCTAGTGTGGGGCAAGGTATTTCTAAAAAAAAAAATACATTTGCTGTAACAATCGTGGACCCTGTCGGGCACAGCAAAAGAAGAATTTAAACAAAGAGGACTTATTTTAAATAAGTTACCTAAATTAGGTATACATGCAACTTACTTCTTCTAAGTATAATCTAAGGTAACATTTTATTAATTATTAATTTAATCTAAAAATTTATTATTAATTTATATTATCATGTCAGTTCTATAGATTTGTCAATTAAATATTAATTTATGCTATAATAACATTTATTTAGTAATAACATTATTAATTTATTTGTAAAAACAGCAATCTTTTCTCTCTTTAGTAGTTGAACATTGACAGGAATTGACAGGATTCTTCTCCATGCGAAAACTACCTTTTGGAAGGGGAGACTAGAATCAATTAAATTTTTTTGTAATTTTTTTACGTTCAAAAGTGCCTTATAAGGGCCTATTTGAAATAAATGATTTGACTTTGACTTGACAGGTTTTACCGATAGATCTTCACTAACATGACTATTATTAACCTTTTTAATTATGATTTCCACGACTGGAGCTTTCGTGATCACCACGCGTTTCAAGATTATTAGTAGGATAAACTATAACAATCCCACTGACGTGCTCTTATGGATGAAATTTGGAACCTTACAAATGGAATTTCCATTGCATATTCCAAAAACAAAACAGAAACAAAAACAAAACAACAAAGTAGAAGAAAATTATAGCTTAAGGCTGCGTTTCCACCAGAGATGAGCGAAGATGTGTAGCGAGGAATGTCCGTAAAACTAACCAATAACAACGCAAGCTTAGCTCAGGCTATGACAGTGAAGCGATGTTGTTGCTTAGTTTGACACACATCCCTCGCTACGCATCCTCGCTCATCTCTGGTGGAAACGCAGCCTAATGAGCCAAACATAAACTCTCATCAATATTTAGGTACCGATAACCAACAGTATAATTCCCCACTAAATGATTGTGCAAACAAACTGATTGTTGTGCACATAACTACCAAACACTTTCGTCGGACCGCGACAACTTGCAAACTTCAGTAATATAAAGTTGGTGCTTGAAATTGTTCGAGCCCGTACCTTTGGTTTCCATAACTCGAAGTTACTGGATGAGATTTTACGTTTACATACTTTCGATATTTGTACAATTGATTAAAAGCCCAAAGTTCTGGAATTCAATCTATTTCGTTTTCATTTTACGAGTGACGATACGTCTCACGCAACTTAATTTTATTTTTTTCGGGTTGGGAAATTATCAAATAACTTCTCCCGCTCTAGGAGGAGCGGGAGGGCATGTCAGACTCTTACTGACTAAAACCCACCCGTGTTCCTTCAGTTGCCTGTACGATGCCAGAGGCCACGGTATCTCTTTCGGACTTTCCCGCAACCCCGGCAGACGTCTCAGTCGTACATATTACCACAGATAATAAAAATGATACTACCAAGCCTGAACTTCATTCAATATCATCTATATTAGCATCTACACACCTATCTCATGTGCAATTTATCAAACACTTATGCTGCAATGAGTTTTAACGTCGGAATTAGTGGTAGGTAGTCTTTTTCCGTGTGAACTCGATTCATTTATAAGGAGATTTACTTCTTAAAGAATACTTAGGAGAACAATCATTATTGTCTTCATCATTTTCTCATTCTTTTTTCAAATATTTTTTTAAACGTCCCCATTTTCTATCGTCTTACTGGACACATCCTTTTCAACCTGTATATCTTTAACACCACCCACTATCCTCTATTTACATTCGATTAAAACTCGAACCTACCAACTCCCGTTGCCAAAAGTCTCGGCCCTCACCGAGGTACACCGCAACAATCCAGCACAGTTTGTCGGCCAAACAAATAATTAATCTATTGTGGCTAGAGTTTAATTACTTGTTCGAGTTTGTCTTGTTCGACGTGAACTCACACTAGTACAGGAAGATTTATGTTTTAGTTGGTGGTTGTAAATGCGTTGGTAAATTTGTCATTAGGGGTTGGTTTTCGAGTTTTTTATTTTGATTATGTCTTGTAGCCACTTAAAATCTGCTTCAGTTCATCAGAAAAATAGTCATCATTAGAATACGAGTACACTTTCAGATAGGTAGGTACTTCCTTCCCTAATAGTCCAATGTAACTTGATTTTACACAAAACAAAAACATGCGGGGCAGTCTTTGGGGACTGCCGATAGAAGTGAAAACAGTATACATATAGGTAGCTCATGGGAAGCGTGCGGCGACGATGACGCGAGTTTCACGCTTTTTGTTCACCCAAAAAGTACACAGTTTTTGTTGCAAGTTTGTTTCTTATTTTTGGTTTCGTCGCATAATTTTTGCTGAATAGCCACTTCGGAAGAGGGTTGCAAATTATCGTACTTTTGCGTAAGATAATACAAATTGTATCATACATCGTACCGGTGTCGAAATTATCGTACATGTACGATAATCATCGTACGTCTGGCATCCCTGCGCCTCGACGCGGCGGCGCTTCACCGCGGCGGGCGGGTCATTCATAGAACATGGAGTAAAGGTTTTATGCCAAATGTCTCAAGCAGTTTTAAAATTATAATAATTACGTAAAATATTTTTTTTTTTTTTTTATCTCTTAAAATTGTTAGCTTGTTTCAAATTCATGTTTTAATTTCAAATGATTATTGCGCATTTTCTAGATACATTTGCCTTATTCATTGAAAATAAGTTGAGAATTCTACTAAAAGTTATCGATTATCACGGAAGTTTGTATTTATTTATTTAAATGTATTATTTTAATACCGAAGTTTATTATCTTCTGTGGCAACTTTGTCAAAAACAAATTATTGTTATTTTAACAAACTTTTAAATGTATTTTCATAATGGTAACTAAATGTGTTATTTTTACTTTGGCAACACTTAGAAATAACGGTTATGACGTTATCGTTATTTCTGGGTGGGGCAAGAGTCGTTTTTTAAACTATATACGGCTGTGCAAAGCCAGTGATCATCGAACTACGAAGCCAGACGGTTGACATTGTAATCACGATTCCGTGCGTTTAATAAAGATTTTTATACAAAGAACAAGTGTTTGATTGCTGAAAAATTAAAGTATTAACAATTCAGAAGCAGGGATAATACCGGGAGATTCTGGTGTAGCACCATCCTGGTGTGATCATACGTCCACAGTAAGATCATTGGACAGTGTACACTGTACAATTGAGTGAAGATGTCCAGTGACCGGTCAGAGAAGTCGACTGGGAGTCATCACAGCATTGTGCTGGGAGCGCCCTCGAGACGCAGCAGATCTCGGATACGTGCTGGAGACTTGAGGCAAAGTCGTCGCTCGTCAGCAGCGCCCAGGAGATGTCTTCGCTCACCAGCATCGCCTCGCACCGATAAGCGTAGCTCCGAGCGGCGCAGGTCCAGAAGATCACCTCCAAGAGTTGAGCAGTCAAGAAGTAGAAGCAGGTCAGTCGTAATATCTCCTTTGCGACGTAGCACATCGCGTGCGCCATCAAGGAACACGCAGACATATGAACCGATAAATAGATTTATAGATCGTAGTCGTAGTAGGCAGAGGCGTCACAGATTGCAGACTCCTTGTAGAGGAAGCGTTAATAGATCACGAAGTCCAGTCCGCTCTGGTATAAATGAAAGATTTACATCTGTTACGCCGCAGCCTCCATCCATCGATGTTAACAATGAATTACTAAAATGTATCAAAGAGTCCTTACAATCTATTTTAGCCACAAATCCACAGAGTAAAGAAAGATTTGCTAATAATAATGTAGTTCCAGAATTCGATCCTAAATTGAAAAACCAAACAATTGATACTTGGTTAAATAAAGTCAAAGAATGCTCTGAGATCTATGGCTGGGACAGTCAACAGACCGCTCACTATGCTCTTCCAAAGTTAGTTGGTACTGCAAAAAAGTGGTACGAAGGACAGTCATCAGTATTGCTTTCATGGGATGAATGGGTCGAAAAACTTAAATCTGCTTTTCCGTCTCATGAAAATTATGGTAATTTGCTTACGGAAATGTTAGCTATAAGAGCAAAGTTTGGAGATGATTTAGAAGGGTACTATTATGAAAAGTTAATAGCCTTAAATCGATGTAATATAGTGGGTAAAAATGCTGTTGACTGCATTGTTTACGGAATAGATGATAGATCGGTTCGATTCGGAGCAGAGGCAGTAGGTTTTAGGGATGCTGATAAACTACTAGGCTACCTGAGGGGTGTCAAACATGAGCGATTAGATAGGTTCAATAAAAAACCAGTACGTTCTGTGAACGAAACGCGTAAAGCTGTAAAACCTAATTTGAATAGAGTCTTGACATGTTATAACTGTCATGAAACGGGCCATTACGTATCGGGATGTAAAAAACCTATTGTTAAGTGCCAAAAGTGTAAACGCATTGGTCATGACGATCCTAAATGCAGTAGGAGCGTTTGGGTAGATAGAGCCGAAGTTAAAACATTATGACTAGATAATAGTATTGACTTAGGAGTGGACAAAACATTTATTAAGGGTGTTAATGTTAATAATGTGCATTTGACAGGATACGTAGATTTTGGTAGTCAGTGTACTTTGATAAAAAAATCCATCATGGAAGTAATTGTACCACGTGAACAATGGCAAGTGAATAATTTGCCATCTCTAAAAGGTTTTGGTAATACATACGTATGTGCTTTAGGCAAAACTAAGATTTCATTAATGATTGACAATGCTGAAATGTATGTTGAGGCAGTTGTCGTTCCTGATGGTTATTTAAACTATGATCTACTTATTGGACAAACTGCTACAGAGCAACCCCACATATGGGTATTTAAATCTGATAAAGAATTGATGATTACTGATAAACGAAATAAAAGTGGTACTCGACTAACTTTAAAATCTGTTAAAACTGTTAGGGCTGAAGGTTGTATATCTGTAAAGGTGTTTACCGATATAAATTTTAGTGGAATTGTTTTCGTCGAAAATGGTTATCGTTTAAACTATCGTGTAGAAATTGGAACTTATAATATCAAAAATGGTAGTGGTCATTTAACTATTTTAAATTATGACAATAGATTAATCCAATTTAAAGAGGGCCAAGTATTGGCTCGTGCTATTCATTTTAATAATAACATTAAAGTCATTAATAGGATACAAAAGGTTCAAAGCCCCGGCGGTAAACCTCCATTTACATTGGATGACCTCAATATTGACGACAGTTTGAACAACAATCAGAAATTTCAATTATTCAATACTTTGAACCAGTACCGCGATTGTTTTGCCAAAGACTTGTCGGAACTAGGTCAGACCACGGTTGCGGAAATGGATATTATGTTAGGAGATACAGAGCCAGTCGTTTATCGACCATATAAGTTGAGTCATTCAGAACGGGAAGAAGTTAGAGTTATGACTGAAGAACTCTTAAAATATGACATTATAAGAGAGTCCCAATCTCCATACGCGAGTCCTGTTTTGTTAGTGAAAAAGAAAACTGGTGATAAACGGCTCTGTGTAGACTATCGCGCCCTGAATAGGAAAACGATTAAGCAACATTACCCGTTGCCTCGTATTGAGGACCAGATTGATCGTTTGGCAGGGAATAGGTATTTTTGTGCGTTAGACTTAGCTTCTGGCTATTATCAGATTCCACTGACTGAAGAGAGTAGGAGTAAAAGCTCGTTTGTGACACCCGACGGACAATTTGAGTTTAATAGAATGCCCTTCGGGCTAGCTAATGCACCGGCTGTTTTCCAGCGAACTATCAATTTGGTCTTAGGCAATTTACGCTATAATATTGCATTAGCTTACATGGATGATGTCTTAGTACCCAGTAGTTCATTTGAAGAAGGTATTAAAAGGTTGGAAATCGTACTTCAAAGGTTTAGAGAGGCGGGATTAACTTTAAAACCACAAAAATGTTACTTCTTTCAAAATCGCGTTGACTATCTAGGTTTTGAAATTTCTAGCGAAGGTGTAAGACCGGGTATTAAGAAAATTGATTGTGTCGAAAACTTTCCTAAGCCTAAAGATGTTCACAATGTCCGACAGTTTATTGGCCTAGCTAGTTTTTTCCGACGTTTTATCAGAGGTTTCGGTGAAATAGCTCGTCCCCTTACGAAACTATTAAAGAAAAATACTGTTTGGGTTTGGTCACAAAGTCAAGAAGAGGCGTTTGATAAATTGAAAAGTGCACTTGTTTCAAGACCCGTACTAGCGTTATATAACCCCAAACTTGAAACACAAATACATACGGATGCAAGCAAACATGGTATAGGGAGCGTTTTACTACAAAAACAAATCGATGGAGTTTTCAAACCGGTAGCTTATTACAGTAGACAGACTTCCCCTGAGGAGTCTCATTTTTCATCGTATGAGTTAGAGACTCTTGCAGTCATTGCATCGCTGGTGAAGTTCAGAACGTACGTACTTGGGTTAAGCTTCACTATTGTAACAGACTGTAACTCGCTTAGGGCAACGTTTTTGAAACGAGACATGATACCAAGAGTTGCGCGATGGTGGAGTTTGATTCAGGAGTATGACTGTAACGTAATTTATAAATCGGGCAAAGGCATGATTCACGTTGACGCATTGAGTAGGAATCCAACGACGAAAAATGCAGGAATAATTCAGGCTATTGACACTTTCGATATTATGACAATAACCGATGACTGGTTAACAACAGTACAGTTAGAGGACTCTAAAATACAACGTATTAAGAAAATCCTTTCTGATAAAGAATTTGATGACCTAGTAGAAATACGCAAAAATTTTGTCCTCAAGCGCGAGAGAGTATATAAAGTAACTGACGACGGATTAAGATGGGTGGTGCCAAAGGGCTGTAGGTGGCAAATACTCCAGAAAAACCACGATGAAATAGGGCACTTTGCGTTTGATAAGACATTGGATAAAATAAAACAACATTATTGGTTTCCTCGTATGCGTAAGTTTATCAAAAAGTATGTGAATGCCTGTTTAGAATGTGCTCATAATAAATTGCCGGCGGGAAAAAAGCAGGGTTTCTTGCATCCTATACCTAAGGAAATTGCGCCATTTCACACCATTCATCTTGATCATGTTGGTCCATTTGTGAAGTCAAAAAGGAAAAATTGTTACATTTTGGTGATTGTAGAGTCGTTCACAAAATTTATTGTTTTGAAAGCGGTTAAAAATACGAAGACCACAACCACCATCCTGGTTCTTAGGGACTATTTTGGGACATTTGGGTTGCCAAAACGATTAATTAGCGATAGAGGCACGTCATTTACGAGTTCGAAATTTAAAAGTTTTCTTACTGAAGTAGGAGTCCATCGCATAAAGAATGCAGTTGCTTCACCTAGAGCAAATGGCCAGGTGGAGCGATATAATAGAACAATTTTAGACTCTTTAGCTTCGCAAAATCATGGTAAAGACGAAAGACTTTGGGATGACCGATTATTACAAGTACAATGGGGATTAAATAATACTGTTAACAAAGGCACTGGTAAAACCCCCGCTGAGGTTTTGTTTGGGTTAAGACTTACTGGGATCAATGAAGGTAGTCTAGTTTCGGAAATAGATGATGATAAAGTAGAAAACATACCTAACGAAAATGAAATTAGTACCGGTTATGAAAGATTACGTAAGATTAGGGATGAAGTAGATGAACATACGAAAAAGTCACAAGAAAAACAGAAGAATAGATTTGATAAAAAAAGAAAAAATCCATTAGAGTTCAAAGTAGGGGACTTGGTTAGAGTGGAAAGAGCAGCACATACTGTAGGTAAAAGTAGAAAATTATTATCGAAATGTTCAGGGCCATACAAAGTCACAAAAGTTTTAGATCACGATAGGTATGAGGTAGAAGATACTCCTATTACAAAGAAAAAAGGGGCGTCAAAGTATAAGGGTATATTCGCTGTCGATAAAATACATCCTTGGCTTTGTTTTAACAATAATGGTAATGAATCATCCACTAGCGAGAGTACAGATGGTTGATAAAATATTATGTATGTTGATATTTAGGTGAGCCTATTTATCTGTGAGTATGTATTGTGTAGTTAATAGTGTAATGATTAAGTTCCTTGTTAGGAAGTATAGAACTGACTTTTTAAGTAAAAATGTAATGATGTACGAGAAATGATATGAGTTTACTAGATATATTTTGAACGATGATTAAGTTTATATACTTTTCCTAAATTAAAAGTGCGAAGTACGCACGTTGTACTTTTACTCTGCTATGTGCGTGAGTATATTTGAGTGTGAATATTTGTGTGTAGTAATGAGTGAATTGTTTAATAATGAAGTTTCTTGATAAGAAGCATGGAAAATACTATCGAAGTAAAAATTTAATGAAACAATGTACCTATGAGAAATGATTTGAGTTTACTAAATATAATTATATTTTTGTTTAGAACAATGATCGAGTTTCTTTACCTAAATTAAAAGTGCGAAGTACGCACATTGTACACCTACACTGCTATGTGCGTGAGTGAGGATGAGTAACTACATGAAGTGCTATGTGCACGTAGTTATGTTAATCTGTACACTGCTATGTGCGTAAGTGTAGAGACAGAACTACTTGAAGTGCTATGTGCACGTAGTCATGTTAATGTATACACTGCTATGTGCGTGAGTGTAGAGACAGAACTACTTGAAGTGCTATGTGCACGTAGTCATGTTAATGTATACACTGCTATGTGCGTGAGTGTAGAGACAGAACTACTTGAAGTGCTATGTGCACGTAGTCATGTTAATGTAAACACTGCTATGTGCGTGAGTGTAGAGCGAACTCCTTTGAAGTGCAATTGTTCAATAGCTCAAATAGGATTAATATATAAATCTAGAAAAGTAAATAATTATTATCTATGAAATGCGTGTGTATTAAATGTTTGTGTAATTCATATATGTTAACTTTTTGCAAAATTGTGTCGTTCGCGGGGACGCGAAACTTATCAGGATGGACGAATTGTTAGCTTGTTTCAAATTCATGTTTTAATTTCAAATGATTATTGCGCATTTTCTAGATACATTTGCCTTATTCATTGAAAATAAGTTGAGAATTCTACTAAAAGTTATCGATTATTACGGAAGTTTGTATTTATTTATTTAAATGTATTATTTTAATACCGAAGTTTATTATCTTCTGTGGCAACTTTGTCAAAAACAAATTATTGTTATTTTAACAAACTTTTAAATGTATTTTCATAATGGTAACTAAATGTGTTATTTTTACTTTGGCAACACTTAGAAATAACGGTTATGACGTTATCGTTATTTCTGGGTGGGGCAAGAGTCGTTTTTTAAACTATATACGGCTGTGCAAAGCCAGTGATCATCGAACTACGAAGCCAGACGGTTGACATTGTAATCACGATTCCGTGCGTTTAATAAAGATTTTTATACAAAGAACAAGTGTTTGATTGCTGAAAAATTAAAGTATTAACAAAATATTTCGTGAACGAAATATTTTCATTTCCATGAGCTATATGTATACTGTGTATACAGAATACATATAGCTATTATACTGTGTATACAGAATACATATAGCTCATGGAAATCGTTCGGTGACTATGATGCGAATTCCATGATTTTTGTTCACCCAAAAAGTGCTCAACGCGCCTAAAGAAATTTCACTTCATAAACCGCTCTTCTGGTGTTAACATATGGGATAATATTGCTGAATGTTGTCCCTTTACAGGGCTGATATGGTTCCGTAGTTAGGTGCAGCTCTTGTTTAATTGAAGGGCTTACGCATGCTTTTAACATAAACTTTCAGCTAGTCAGCTTAAACATTTCATTCTTACCGGATGTGAAGTGAAGTGGAACTGAGCGAAATTCAACACTGATTCAAGATGGCTTAGATATTTGGCAATTCATTTTCCTAACCTAAATTAATTTGATTTTGATATAAAACACAAAACTTTGATGTACAGAATAATCAAATTATGCGTGGTTATTTGTGTTACATCTATGTACAATATTATTTAGGTATAATACACAAAACTGCTTCCTCAATAAGCCCATCGTGGTAATTATGGCAATAGCTAATGCGCCAAGATTTGTCTACGTGGTACCCTACCTACTTGGAAACAGCGGATCAATACACAACAGACGTCTTTTTGTTGTGAAATATAAAACATGCTCCCATGATTTGGATCTTAAGAGGGAACAGGGGCTACGAAGAATTTGAAAAATAGGTATTTGAAGAAACTGTTGCCGTCGTCTTACCTCAAGTCTGCCTCCATAGAGTGCGATAGGGACAGCTGCAGCTCAGACCGATTAAATCACAAAAAAAATTACGAGATCGACGTTTCGTATTCCCCTTTTTCTCCTCGAAAACAGAGCCGACTCAATTATTTTTGACATAAAAAAAACAAGAAAGAGTATGTCTAGGTTCCTATAATTTTATTTTATGTTAAAAACTTTTCGAATTTGTTTGGTAGTCCTCTAATCACAGCGGTAAAAATTGGGCATTTTTTGTAATTTTTGTAGGGTCATATTTTCATTATCAATAGGTTGCTGAAAAAAAGGAAATAACAGGGGAACAATAACAATCCAGACTCTGGCTGCTACTGAGAAATTCTACATGAAAAAACCCAATAACCGGACAATGATCAACCTGGGAACTGAATCCAGGACCTCATACTCAGCAGTAGCGCTTGCAACCACTAGAGCAAAGGCATTTAAAGTGTAAATAAGCGAAATAAATCAATTTCAACCAGGTTCGAAATGCTCATGCGAAAAGAAATGCCGTTCCTGGTCCCTATTCAAATCAAGAATGTGGTCATCTGCGAGGATCACTCGACTGGGTAGGTGTCGCTGTAGACGGCCCAGCTGATTGTAGATCAGGAGAAAACATGAGAATGTTAGTATTAGTGTCTTTTTTTTATTTTTGGTTGGAAAAATTATCAAATAACTTCTGACTAAAACTCACCCATGTTCCTTCAGTTGCCTGTACGTTGCCAGGGGCCACGGTATCCCTTTCGGACTTTTCCGCGACCCTGGCAGGCATCGGTCCTATCGGACCCTGTCAGTTGTGCTGACATCTCTTTGAGGCGCGCGTGGAACACAACGCGCCGTCGACCCGGGCCTGGTCCTTATCGGACGGCGAGCTACCTATTGCTCACCGTCCGCAAGCCCGCGCCTACGATGGCCGGGAATCGGCCTGCGATTCCCAGTATTGGTAGCTTTTTTTTTTGTATTGGTGTCTTTGATAAAATTATAACTCACCTTTTACCCGCGGCTGAGCTACCGTGCATAGGTACGTTGATCCGTTGCTGCGTAAAATAAGGACAAACCAACAAACATATAGTTTCGCTTTAATAATACGTAATTATAATTATAAGATATTTATTGTTCTCTGAATATGAGATGGCTTCATGTTTTGCCATTTATGGTGTACAAAATTATTTGCACTAGACAAACAACAAAAAAAAAGATACGAGTACAATGTCAAAATTTGAATTAAATTGAAATAACAATGCCATAAGGTACTGAAATACTGTAGAACGCTCCTCCGACCAACGTATCCATTTGATTTGATGGAGATCTTGACGTCAAAATGGAGGGACCAAGGATTTTGTTAAATAATAATACATTGAGGTACCTAAAATTAGTGCATAGGTAGATTTACAGTAATAAACTTTAATGTAGACCGATTTGAAATCCAAGACTTGGTCCCGCCATCTTGATGGGCACCAAAATTTAGAGGCAAAAGGAGTAGGTATGTAAGGATCGTAGCTGCAGGTGGCGTTCTGTAGTTTCTGTCTTTGACTGCGTCGAAGGTACAGTGATTGCCAAAGCCCGACTCAGCAGTCGCGGGCGCAGGTTTCGATCCTTGACCCGTGAAAGTGTAATACTGTATTTTTCATTTTCAATCTCTGTCTGGAGTCTGGATTTGGCAATAGGCTCGCTTACTGTAAAATAGGACAAACAAAATTTCTGGTAAAATATGTGAGTGCTATTAAAATTACGTTAGATATCGCAATAAGAAGTCAAGTATTCTTTTAAAAAATCTCATTTATTTACGGCAATGTCCATGATTATACGGCACACAGATGAAACGAAACGTCGTCAACTAAGAACAAGTCCCCGCGCATCGAGAATCTTTGTCGGTTTACTATTGACGCTTTCTTTACTTGAATATACATAATATATATACTTAAGTCTTACTTAGTTATCATTATTTTTATTTATTTTGTAGGTAAGGAGGTGTGGTTCTGTAGGTTTTGTAGGTTGTCCATAAGGGTTCATTAGAAACCAGCGTCAGACAGCATTTGTCGGGCTTTAATGCTGAAATGAACCTTTTTGGCGCAGCCGCGAGGCACACACTATTATCGCTTTATGATTATTTTCACTTTTTATTTTTGTATTATGTGTTTCACAAACTGTGTCCAAATAAATATTATTCTTTCTTTCTTTCTTTCTTTCTAGGTAACTATCTACTCATGCCTTCTTTATATAAGAAGAGGCCTCCTTTGCCCTGCAGTGATTATTTAGTATCTAATTGTTGCTAACGGTTTTACTAGCATCCTCCTCCTGTACGGAGCTGTTTGCTTACCTCATACAGTTTCCTTTTTATTACGGAATTCAATTTTCTGTTATAACTGTTACAAGTAGGTAAGTATAAGTTTAATTGTTCGTTCAAATTGTTTTAATGTATTCTGCCATACAGGTACCGAACCCAGTATAGACTCCAGCTCTAACAAAGGATAATCTTTAAAATGTAGCTTGATGCTATGAATGAAATTGTACCTCTTTGAGAGAAATAAATCTATCACTATTTGCTATTGGATGATTTATTGAATTTTTGAAGCACTCTTGTTCCCTGTTCAAGATTTAGTATTTTTTTTAATATCTATTTATTTCATTAAAAATATTTCGTCTGGACCGCAATGGCAGAAGATAGACGTGTAAAAGGAGAGGCAGGCCTTTGCCTCGTAATGTACGTATTTATTATTTAATTTTGGTAGTTAGAACTATAAATAACGTAGCCAACACGTCATAAGATTATGATAGATGACAGGCACGAAATACCTACCTATCAATAAAAAAAACATATTTTGTCACATATAATCACACACTTTACCAAGAACTTCAAAGTAATTTATGGAAGTTCCTCTCGGTATTAAACTTAGCGCCAATGTTTACTCATCAATATTTTACTCATTTGCAATTAAGGGCTCCGAAGAGTTATCAAAACTCACGTAGGGAGAGAGCGAGATAGAGAATGTACGGGGCGTTCTACATTGAAGGTTTTGAAAAAAAGGATACCTTGAAATTGTGCTCTATTGGTGGGTACTGACCCAAGTTGTGACCATTCGCAGTATATCGCACAATTTACTTAGCACCCAGTATCAGTTACTGATTTCAGACAAGTGTTAGTGTGTCTCTGCCGCACTTTAGTTTGCAGCTGGATTCAGTAACGATTCAAAACTTTGTGACAATATTTTGATTTAAAAGACTGTCCATGGAGTTTCTTTCCCGTTCTCTTCCATAGGAACCACCAACTACTATCTTCTTCAATATCTCTTATATCTTTTATACCTTTCTTCTAAACTAATAATAACCCGTATCTCAACCGCGCCTCGTCCGTGGCACGGCTTGTCCAGTCATGGTCACGATCAGTTTTATAAAGTACCTATCTGATGAAAATGTATACCTGTGGATACCAATAAGTAGTGACTAGTGCTACTTACAAATTGAGAGCTTTGATTTGATTATTTAAACAATTAGGTACCCGAAATTCTAATTTTAATAGTAGGTATACATTACGATACTAGTTTGTAATGAATAATGATCAATGCACACTAATTTCATATGACGTTTTTCAACAAACTTGCGAGGAAAAAAAAACTCAAAGTTTTATAACTAAATTGTAAATGGCACGCGGATTCCTTTTCTTCGCCAGTTGAATGAGAGGCAAAGGCACGAAGCCTTCGAACAGTCTAATAGGTATTAAAAGTATAAAAACGAAATTATTTTTGTATGGTTTTGCATGTAGAACACGAAATAATTTTATTTTTTTGATAAAAATAAATAACTTGATGAACAAATAAATGAACATTATTATGTTAATTTATCATATTTTGTTTATTGACACAGTGAGCATAAAAAGGCATAAAGTCTCTTTGATGAGATTTCTAAAAGCGCACGTCATCTCCGACTACAAAATAGTTACCTGTGGCGCACATTACCGTACTGGTGCGGACATATAAAGTAAAAAGCACGCATGTTTAATACACTGCATTAAGAACCTAAAAGCGGTCCAATAAGCGCCACTTTACGAGCAGTTCTGTTGAAAATCACCTTCAAGATGTTTTTCATTTGACAATTGAGGTTAATTTTAAAACCCAAATTTATGTCGCTGATTTTTCAAATACAATTTAATAATGTTATTTAAATAATAATTTGTTGGAAAAACTGGTGTTGAATTTTTAGAAAAACAGATAAATGTGTTACTAATTCCTTTTAGTGAGTGATTGCGTAAGAATTTAACCTGAACAGGTTTGTTTTCACTTTCTTTAGATACTTTTACTTACTTGATTTTGGAGTCAGCAACAGCATCCCATAATTTACTTATGACAACGAACTTTGATCGCCAAATTCAACTACCAAGCATAATGACTATTTCATAATCATTATTTATTCCACATAATAACAAAATAATTCTACATCATTACAAAAGCCCGGATCGTGTCAAACACTTTTAAAAGGACATTGACCAATTGACTGCGCCTTTACAAGCCATTAGCGTCGGTACTTACTGATCCAAATATCTTCCGCGGTAATTACCGATGACTTCCGAACTAGCTAGCGATAATATTACTTGTTGTATTATTATGGGAGCCTGGTACTTTTGGTGTGGTGGCACACGCATTCGTGGCATTTATTTTTTTATTTATGACTGCGCATAACTTTTTACAGAGTAGTCCGGATTTCGACGATACTTTTTTTATTGGAAAGGGTATACCTACCTCAAAGTTGGTCCCTAATTATCCTCTTTCTTAGTTATAGGAGTAACAACGAAAAAAAGAATCGGGAAATATCATTCATTCTTCTTTCTTCGTTCAGTCTATCTCTCTATGGAACGCGTTCCCCCAGGAAATCAGGATGGCAACCAACCGATTATCCTTTAAAGTTCGCGAGCACATTCGTAAGAAGCTGGCAGTATCATCACAACGTTAATGTTTTCCCATTGTTTGTCTTATTTGTTCTAGTATATTCGTGAATTTATTTATATGATACCAAGATTATGTCTGGACTTTAAAAGAGATTGTGACCTCTGAGTTTGTTTCGGTCTTTCTTCTCAGAGTAGTCAGATAGGAAACGCCGAACTCATCTAGCTAATTATTAATTATTTTTTTAAGATGACGTGTAAAAGTGATTCCAATATCCTATTTACAGAATAAACAATTTAATTTAATTTCATTTCGTGGATACAAAAATCCTTAACATTACAAAAACGTTTCTAACATACCTAATGTTTCACATTATCATTATTGAGGCATCTTCTCACCAACCTACGTCTTATAATGTTTTGTGCAACACGCCCGTACCTATTACCAGAAGGTCGGAGAGTAACATTTTACACAGTTCATGTAGAAAACCTAATTAAATTTGTAATTTTTGTTATTACATGGGAGCACGTAGTTCCTACCTAGTTCTGAATCGATTTTTTTTTGTTGAGAATTTAAACATTTTAGACAAAATAAATATATCCCGGTCTGTTTTTATTTGTGAAACCTTGTTGATTAAAAAAAAAGTATTTGTGATAAATGTAATGCATCAACTTTACGTTGTGATACATTCTGCGATGCATTCTATTTTCGAGTTTGCAAAAATAACAAAGGAAAATAAAATACAACAAAAACACACAAACAAAACAACGAAACAATAATTTTATAATTATTATCTCTAAATTAATAACGGGCATTAAACTTTTTAATTAAGAAGTTTAAGTTTATCACATGCCTTCAGATTTTCTCGACAGTAAATGCAATATTTCTCCACGATGCACACTGGCTTGAAATTTGACGTGGTATTCATAAAGTCTTATAACTATAATAAAACTTGCGCCCCGTAGAGCAATAAACTGTAAGGAATAGTAGGTAGTTACATTAATAATTTGCATGAAGAAATAATGAAGGTATTTTACACGTCATTTTACCTTGCTAAATTATTTCTCGTCTGTTTTATTTGAGAGAGCAAAGTCAGGAGGTTTATGTCGTGTTTACTGTAGACGTTTTATGCAGTTGGTAGAACTCATTGTAAAAGAGTTTCCCACGGGATTTCCATCTTATATCCCGTCAGTTATAAAATTATTTATGTTTCAAGTGACGGCAGATACTTTTTTTGTGTGGTAAATTATCAAATAACTTCTGCCGCTGTAGGCAGAGCGGGAGAGCGTCTCAGACTATTACTGACTAAAACCCACCCGTGTTCCTTCAGTGCCTATACGTTGCCAGAGGCCACGGTATCCCTTTCGGACTTTCCCGCAACCCCGGCAGGCATCAGGCCTGGTCCTTATTAAACGACGAGCTACCCATTGCTCACCGTCCGCAAGCCCGCGCCTACGGTGGCCGGGAATCGGCCTGCCCAGGGCGTCTCCTGCGGCGGCTGGGGGCGTGAGGGCGCGGAGTTTGCCTCTCCCTCACGCGTTCTGCCTCCTCCTTCGCGAGCATTACTGCTTCGCAGAAGGAGGTGACGGCCTCCCATGCCCTCTCACTCCGTACCATGGCCTGAACTAGGGCCGGACGCGAGAGATCCCCGCCGCCGATCGCCTCCACGAGGACACGGCGATGCTCTGCCCAAGCCGGACAGACCTCCACCGTATGCTCAACCTTGTCCTCCGGGCGATCCACGCAGTGATGACACCCGGGCGTTTCCTCCCGCCTGATACGGAACAGGAACCTCCCGAAACAACCGTGTTCGGTGAGGACCTGCGTTAGGCGGAAGGTGAGGACGCCGTGGCGCCTCTCTAGCCACTCCTCAAAGAGGGGACTTATCGCCGCAATAGTGGCGTACCCAGCATTGGGTTGCGACAATCGCACTCTCCATGACGCCGTGAGATCCCGCCGGAGCTCTGTCCGCTGTGCCGCGATTTCTCGCGGCAGCGGACTTACGCCGCGGCGTTTCGCCTCCTCGCGCCACTCCCAAATGTGCGCGAGGACTTTTGCCTCCAGATCCCTTGGCGGTAATCCGGCATCAAATCATAACCTCATGGTAAACATTTACAACAATCAAAATCATTGCTGATTATATTATAAAATAACATTGGAAACTAACGTAAACACTGGTATTACATTATAATAACTTCATATTGAAAACAACATCATATTGAATTATTGCTATTAATCAAACAACCGCAGGAGACGCCCTGGGCGTCGGGAATCGCAGGCTGATTCCCGGCCACCGTAGGCGTGGGCTTGCGGACGGTGAGCAATGGGTAGCTCGCCGTCCGATAAGGACCAGGCCCGGGTCGACGGCGCGTTCTGTTCCACGCGCGCCTCAAAGAGATGTCAGCAAGTGAAGGGGTCCGATAGGACCGATGCCTGCCGGGGTTGCGGGAAAGTCCGAAAGGGATACCGTGGCCCCTGGCAACGTACAGGCAACGGAAGGAACACGGGTGGGTTTTAGTCAGTAAGAGTCTGACACGCCCTCCCGCTCCACCCAGAGCGGGAGAAGTTATTTGATAATTTAGCACCCAAAAAAAAAAAAAGAGTTATGATTTGATGTTTTTTAGAGTTAAGCATTTGGGGTAAAATGATCCCTGGGATCATTTTACCTTGTTCATTATAACATTATACCATAGTACATTGTTACATCTTATATTTATGGTTGTGTTAGGTTTCAATTTATAATACATAATTGTTGGATATTGTACTAGCAGCACCAAAAGATTCAATATGTCAAAATGGCGCAACAACGGCCTTCCGGGTCGGGCTCTCGTGACGGAAAGACGTTTCAATGAACGTGTCGGTTAAAAGAGAGATTGGCATGTAATGGTTGGAGATCTACTGTAAATTAAGGTAACCAATTAGTTTTGTTATAAATATTCGAATATTAAATAAATGGTGATATTATGTGTGGAATAGGAGATGTGATGGTATGGTGTAGAGTATTGAATTTGATCTTGGCAAAGAAATATAAATTAATGACAATATATCTTGGTGTTTCATATTATTTTCTTTATCCCTGAAATATTGTAATTATGTAGTTTTATTAGACAGTTTTAGATTATGATATTGGGGTAAACGTCTTTAAGTTCCATTTGGGGATAAGTATCTATTGAGGTTAAATAATTACTACGGTATTAAATTAGTTGTTTTACAGCAAGGATAAAATTCAAAATTCAAAATATTTTATTTCACATAAACCTATAAGGGCACTTATGAAACGTCAGAAGCTAGATGCACGGTTCCAATTGGTCGTTTCCTATGGAGAAGAGCCGGCAAGAAACTCCATGGTTACTCTTTTTTAAAAATAAATGGTATTTACAATGCTTTCAAATTACAGAGTTAATAGGTATGAGAGGACAGTGTAGGCCTATCAACAAGTACCAGGTACTTAGCAAGATAGAAAATGGTCGATAGATCTACAGTCTGTTAAGCCTAGATAGATCTTATAAGACAAAGACTCTCTAAGATAGTTCTTATTATAGTTGTAGTTTAAAATGCATTGTCTTTATAATTCGTTTTATAAACTGGTTAACAATAATTTCGTTAATTTTAATTTATAACTATCAATCATGGATGTTGTGTTATGAATTATATAATTATCTTTTATTTCAGGAACATTGTCGCAGAATAATTATGTAAGAAAAACTACGCGCCAAAATTGGAGCGACCGACATCCCCATCGTCAATGCTTTAGATGCTGTGAATCATGGCCTGCCGTATAAAACTGTCAGTAAGCAATTCTCCGTGCCGATTATGGCCTTAAAAAGACGAGCTAAAGGAAACAACATACACACCATTGGAGGTGCCAAAGTCTTGGGGACCTAAATGAATATTATTTTATTATTAAAAAGATTTAATTATTACTAACATAGTTTGTTTTTTAGCCGTATTTGTTACTTGTAAGGTTAAAATTGTTGGTAAAATAAACCACATTTACTTGAAATATTAATTTTTAATTTTACATAACTTTAACAGCAGGGTTAAATGATCCCAGGGATCATATTCCCCCATTCTCAGAGATAATTTTAGATATCCTGGTGTACAAAATTATAATTTGCTGTACCTTGACAAAAATGTATAGTTTAGCTTTACAAAAAATTTATCAACTTCACAAAATTCATTGTCTAGGTATTTTTTATATCTGTTTTCCCCTACTCTTCCCTACCATTTTTTCATAATTGGCGCATACCAGATTGTCTATTAGACGAAAATCTCAATAACTAGATAGCTAGTAGCCTGGAGTCTGGAAGTAAACTATGTGACTTACCTATAACATAACTAGCACGTGCGAACTAAGGCACGTGCGCTTCTCTTCACTGCTGTAGGAAATCACAGGCTTATGAGACTGGTAATGTAATTATGAGTTAGTAACATCAATAAAGTCATTTAACAAGTTTTACTGCATAAACGTAAGTCTATAAGACTGGTCAAATAACTACATAGAGATGTAAATTCCTATGTTTAGTTATTTGACCGGCTTTAGTTGCTCAAAACTCAGAGAAAGTTTCCAATATCATTACTGACTCATAAAAGTCTTGAGCATAATACGCATGTCTGTATCTTGCCCATGTACTTTTGTCCAAGTTGCAGGCATAGGACTTGCTTCTACTCACTTGAACGCAACTTCATCCACGTGAATTTTCTTGCTCCTTCGCATCGTCTTGTGCTGTTACTTCGTCTAATTTCGCTTAGCGTTCTTACTTACTTTTTTACTTTTGCTCGGCTCCTAAGGGTCATAGCGAGATGATAATCAACCTTGATTATGAAACTATTTAGTTGGATATGGATTAATATCATGATACGAATATCATCCTTGTACATGTTTTTTTTGGGTGGGATATTATCAAATAAGTTCTCCCGCTCTGGGCGGAGCGGGAGGGCGTGTCAAACTTACTGACTAAAACGCACCCGTGTTCCTTCAGTTGTCTGTATGTTGCCCGGGGCCACGGTATCCCTTTTAGACTTTCCCGCGACCCTGGCAGGTTGTAGCAGTACCTTTGTACTCAAATTGTAATAATGTCGTATCTCTATGTATTTCAATGTGTGTAAATAAATAATAAAATAAATAAATAAATCATCATCTTTCGATTCTGCCCGTTTTGATTGACTAGTTTGAACACATAAGGGTTATTGTGGCTTAACTATAATAATTAGACATATAACATCTCGGACTTTTTTATGGATAATGATGATTGCTATAAACATGTAGTACAT
Source organism: Xanthia icteritia (assembly GCA_949128155.2). Classification (NCBI taxonomy): domain Eukaryota; kingdom Metazoa; phylum Arthropoda; class Insecta; order Lepidoptera; family Noctuidae; genus Xanthia; species Xanthia icteritia. Next base: position 14,666,102 of record OX421953.2, read on the forward strand.
TACGTAATGCATCATCAATAGTTTTCGCAGCGCACGCCAAATAATGACTTTTATAGGCAAATTTTTGATACCTTTGGTTACATTATTGCAATTTTCGCAGTGATCTCTAATTTTTTTGAAAAATAAAATATGCCTATGCTACTATGATAATGTAGCTTTCTATGGGTATTTTTTTTTGAGTTTATCCATTACAAACAACACACAAAAAATAAAATTTTACTCTTTAAAATATTAGTTTAGATGATAAGTAATAGCTTATTTGACTTGTTTTTATTTTGGTCAAGCAGTTGCCATCTTTTTAGGTAGGTACTGCAGATATAACACCATGTTTTATCACTCACGTACAAACATATTTCCCATGCACGCTTCTGTCAAAATTCAAAAGTCATTTATTCAAACTAGGCTGAGAATCAGCACTTTGAAAAACGAAAATAAAAACTAAAAACGTAAACAGAACTCAATACCCGAATAAAAGCCTTCAGGCATATAGGGCGTGCCCGCTTCCATATAAATAAGTAGAGCTGTAATTCGAAGTCACAAATGATAAAATAGGATCATCGAAGTAAAAATAATTAAACAGTTAATTACAAATAACAATAACAAAATCATGGTCAGCAAGACGACTAGACACCACAAGCAGCACCCGTTCACAAGCATAACGCAAAGATAAGCCATAATATTTGAGGGAAGGAGGCAACCCGACCCCGGAAGCTACCGCAAGCAGTGACATCTAAGGGAGCATGACGATCGATGATTAATTGTCGAGGTCGTTAGCTAACCACATATTGCAATACAACTCATAAAAAAACACTGTAATGAGTAGATAATTTCAATTACGGTTTCCAATTAACTACGTAATCCTAAAAGATCAAAGTAAGAAGAACATTACCAATATGACGCATTATAAAGTTGGATAATAATGCTATTTGTGGTCGAAATAAACGGGATACCTTCTTTTCGCATAATGTTCTTTGTCCTAATATGCTTAGGCATAACGATTTTGGCACAATTTGTTTTAGCATAATAATACTTCGGCATAATTTTTTTAGGCATACATTTTATGTTGGCATAATTATCTTAAAGACTAATTTGTTTTGGCATAAATTTGATTCGCATAACGTTAGTAGGCCTAAGAACCGAATTGCTGCAAAACCGACTCCACGTAGTCTTGTTTGTCCTACCCCTAGAGTGTAATTTAAAATCGCGTAGGCGCGTAGGAGCGAGGCGGCCCGCGGGCTGAGGAGCAGGCGGCTGCGAGCGAGCCACCGCGGCTGAGGCTGGCCGGCGAAGCCGGCCAACAAGCCGAAGCTGCGGTGGTGAGCGAATGCCGTCTGGACGATTAGCACGCGTGGGGCCGCCGGAGGCCCGCAGCGCCGGAGCCGTGACAGAAACCCTGCCTGCTGCATGTTGCATGCTCGCTTGAATGCTGCATGCTGCATGCTGCATGCCTGCTTGCATGCTGCATGCTTGCTTGCATGCTGCATGCTTGCTTGCATGCTGCATGCTTGCTTGCATGCTTTAACTTTATGCTTAATAAATTTATGCTTTAACTTTATGCTTAATAAATGTATGCTTTAGAATATTATGCTTAATCATTATTATGGTTAGAGAAATTATGCTTAAAAAATTATGCGTAAGCTGTTATGCGTAATTATATTATGCGAAAATATAATTATGCCAAACAACATTATGCTAAGTTATATTAGGTCTTAAAATTTTATGCAAATGGATAGGGAACCGAAATAAACACGTTGCGAGATTGCATTAGTGAATTAAATTTAATATATGGTGAAACAAAGTATGATTCGCTGAATACAACAGTTATTTAAAATGTGGTTTTATGCCTTTTTTTCGAGTTTTGTGCTTATAATATTATATTATATGACCAGGACTCTAATGCAGGTCAAATTGTCATAGGTTGGGATTTTGTTTAACAAAATTATTATGCTGTCTGATCTCCGTGACCTAGATGCGGAGTAATACCATAGAAAAAAAATACTGCACACAGAAACCGGTTTGGGATTAGGTAATGATAAGACTAGATTAATTTTCACTGTCGAAGATTTTTTTTAAATAGTACCAATATTATTTCGGTATTTTGCCGATTTACCTAAACCGATTGTCATTGGGTCATATTTTATTCACAATTGATTAACATCTAACAATCAATTGGATCGTTGCCTTATGTTGATCTAGGTACCTACTTATAACAAAGAAATGGCCAGTAATTTAAAAAGTTTCTCAGTCATTTAATTTTTCCAGGTATATTACAACGAAAAAGTTTCCCACTATTAAACCTACACAATTCCACCACATTGTTTTTCCTCTCACTTAAACTAAAATCAGGAACAAGCTCAACACTATTTCAAGCATTGCTATATAAGAAGGCTCAAAGTGAATGAAACTGCCACAACACGCCTCACAAATTTTACAAAAAGACACTTTATGTCCTAGTAAATAGAATATACTGTGACTGCTATGATAACTTTGCCACTTATCTTAAAATATTTCTGAATGCAAATAAGCCGCAATCTAGATGCATTCAAGAAAAAGTCACGCAGAATTTTGTGTCAAAGATAGTTTTTAGTTTAAAGTAGGCAAAGGAAGAATTTTAGCTTCGGCTTGTTGGCCGGCTTCGCCGGCCAGCCTCAGCCGCGGTGGTGAGCGAATGCCGTCTGCGACGATTAGCACGCGTGGGGCCGCCGGAGGCCCGCAGCGCCGGAGCCGTGACAGAAACCCTGCCTGCTGCATGTTGCATGCTCGCTTGAATGCTGCATGCTGCATGCTGCATGCCTGCTTGCATGCTGCATGCTTGCTTGCATGCTGCATGCTTGCTTGCATGCTGCATGCTTGCTTGCATGCTGCATGCTTGCTTGCATGCTTTAACTTTATGCTTAATAAATTTATGCTTTAACTTTATGCTTAATAAATGTATGCTTTAGAATATTATGCTTAATCATTATTATGGTTAGAGAAATTATGCTTAAAAAATTATGCGTAAGCTGTTATGCGTAATTATATTATGCGAAAATATAATTATGCCAAACAACATTATGCTAAGTTATATTAGGTCTTAAAATTTTATGCAAATGGATAGGGAACCGAAATAAACACGTTGCGAGATTGCATTAGTGAATTAAATTTAATATATGGTGAAACAAAGTATGATTCGCTGAATACAACAGTTATTTAAAATGTGGTTTTATGCCTTTTTTTCGAGTTTTGTGCTTATAATATTATATTATATGACCAGGACTCTAATGCAGGTCAAATTGTCATTAGGTTGGGATTTTGTTTAACAAAATTATTATGCTGTCTGATCTCCGTGACCTAGATGCGGAGTAATACCATAGAAAAAAAATACTGCACACAGAAACCGGTTTGGGATTAGGTAATGATAAGACTAGATTAATTTTCACTGTCGAAGATTTTTTTTAAATAGTACCAATATTATTTCGGTATTTTGCCGATTTACCTAAACCGATTGTCATTGGGTCATATTTTATTCACAATTGATTAACATCTAACAATCAATTGGATCGTTGCCTTATGTTGATCTAGGTACCTACTTATAACAAAGAAATGGCCAGTAATTTAAAAAGTTTCTCAGTCATTTAATTTTTCCAGGTATATTACAACGAAAAAGTTTCCCACTATTAAACCTACACAATTCCACCACATTGTTTTTCCTCTCACTTAAACTAAAATCAGGAACAAGCTCAACACTATTTCAAGCATTGCTATATAAGAAGGCTCAAAGTGAATGAAACTGCCACAACACGCCTCACGAATTTTACAAAAAGACACTTTATGTCCTAGTAAATAGAATATACTGTGACTGCTATGATAACTTTGCCACTTATCTTAAAATATTTCTGAATGCAAATAAGCCGCAATCTAGATGCATTCAAGAAAAAGTCGCGCAGAATTTTGTGTCAAAGATAGTTTTTAGTTTAAAGTAGGCAAAGGAAGAATTTTAGGTAGTCACTATTTTTGCTTACAAATTGCTTTCCTAATCTTCTGTATGCAAGCGCTTTCCCTACATTGCATTCGACGCAAAGATGCTGTGTGTGTATTGTAAGTTTAAGAAAGGTTTTGGAAGTAGTAGAGCTCGTTGAAAAAGTGTTTGTTTGGGGAAGGTTCTAGCTGTTCATAATTATGTCAAAAAACAGCATTGCTGTGTATATGTATGTTGCGGCTAAAGACGGATGTGGAAATAAATTTCATATTAGCCGGCTAAACTTGAGTTTATTTTTGTGGACAGGCTAATGTTAATTTCTTTTATCTTTAGCTGGCTAAATTTAAGTGTAGCCGTAACCCCTTCGGCTAAAAACGAAGCAGGATATGAAAAAAAAGAAGTATTTATACACCTTCAGTTGTACATAAACACTTAACTAAAAACTATGCAGCGTTACAACTAAGGGAAAGAGTGTTTTCGATGAACTCTTGCACCCAGAGTAAGACTTAACTTGTTTAAAAGGCTGAAAGGTACGTTTGGTTAGGTTAGTACTGTGACCACACAACGCACGAGCACGACCGAGCGAGCGAAGGGGTAACGCTTATGGCTACACTTAAGTTTAGACGGCTAAAGCTGAAATAATTTATCGAAAATGCACATTATTTCGAACATTGAGCCATATGAGCCTCTCCTCAGAAATAAACTCAAGTTTAGCCGGCTAATGTTAAGTTTATTTCCACACCTTTCTTTAGCCGTAACATAGGTATATATTTCGAGGGGATGGTGTTTGGTAAAATACGACGTACGGAATACGGGGGTATTCAAATTTGTGTCTGGTAAACAAAATTGAAGACTTATAGCGAAACAACGTTACATTCTTTTAGTGTGAAGGATAATTAGGTTATTGTTAGATTTCAACGTAGTTTCTGGGCAAAAAAAGAACATCACACGTACATAGGTAAGTACCTAAGCTATAGGCAAAATAGAGGATATACATTGGTATCAAAACCAAAAGGTTTTAGAAGTAGAAAAACGAGGAAATTCAGTTAAATCTAAATACTACTTCGGTACTATTTTCTTGCTCTAAAAAAAGCCCCAAATTAACTGCAACAAAAATAATTGAATTTCCGAAACACCCTTACAAATTTAGTAATCATATAAAAGGGGAAATACCACTTAGTGTTTATACCTTAAAAATATAAGCAACATCAATGTGGTGTAAGGAAACAGACTGTCGTTATGTGGCTTCCGCACACCTTTTCAATGTAGATTGAAATAAGTCGACGGAATTTTAGGCAAAATAAAAGGGTTATCGTAAGTTATGGCTGAAATACTAATAGGTAATTGATCCCTTTTTATATGTATTGGAAACCTAGTTTGGGGATTGATGTTAGTGATAATTAGTAAGTACGTTTGTAGTTTTGAGGAATTACTCAAGCTTTGAACATAAGTACTTAACTCAAATGATTAAATAAATTAAATAAAATTTCTTTATTTCAGACCATAAATAGTCCATAAATTGTTAGTGTGTTAATGTACGATTTTATTCTTACGTGCTATGTTAGTATGATTAGTTCTTTATAATTATTTACTTATAGCTACCTATAGCTACCTCCACCCAATGCCTTTGGAGGGGGCAGTCTGGTCTGCCAACAATCACTTTCAGGCTGCCGCTACGAGTATTACGCAAGTGGTGTAGTAGGGAAGCCGCTTTCTTTCGCATGATGGCGTGAAAGCCATCCGTGTGAGCTTCAGTGAACATACCCGATGCACTACAACGCCGCGGTAGCCGCAACAGCATCCTGAAAGCGTCATTGTATTGTACGCGCAGAGCGTTGTAGGCTCGGCGCGTATATGATACCCAAAGGCCGCCTGAGTAGAAGGACTGACAGAACGCTTTAAATAAAGTCACTTTGATTACTAAAGGATTTGTCCCATCTTTCGCTATGCCTTTTCCTAAATAGGCTGGAGTCGGTAAAATCTAGTCTCAATAGGGCTGAATATCAACACTACTGCCAAGACAAGTGACAATCACTTTCAAACCCTTTCCTATTCTACAACAACGACTTTCGCCAGGATTGAGCGTTTCGGTAGCTTATGTCAATCCAATACATTTATGACTTTTCCATCATCATTATCGCTGATAGCACGTCACTTTGTCGAGGCTCTCTGGCCTTCGCAACCCAATTAGGGGTTAATTCTATTTTTATTTTATTTGATCCTATATAACGGGTTAACTAATAATGGTTAACAGTCCAAGAGTAGGCAGAGGCTAGCCTTAATCACGACTATCAGCAAACAATTCTTTGATCACAGTATATTGCTATTGACATACCTAAAGGATACTGTGGTCTAACTAATGAAATCGTGAGATAATTAAGTAAGTGAAACTGATTACAAAAACCGGTCAAGTGCGTGTCAGACCACGCACAATGACGGGATCCGTATTTGGAATGAATTTATCCCAAATACAAACTTAACATTGTAGTTGAAAAGCATGATCTCCCATGCATACCAACTGCAATACAACAATAAAACAATATTGAGAGATTTACCATGTTATTTTAAGACCATAGACTTCTTATAGGTTTTCCTGTTAACTATGAGTAAAGAACCATGTTTTGTATTTTTTTCATAATTTTAGGCTCAGTAACTTTGTTTCGGTTTTCTTAAATATCATTAAATGTATTTATTTAAAAAATATTTTTTTTTAATATTTGAGGTTCTAGCAATAAGCCCTTTCATTTGATATGACACACGGTACAGTTTGCAATATATTTTTTTAAATTTTATTATTTGCCCCTAAAAGTGACCCCTATATTCAAAATTCATTTATTTACGTTACGCGGTCGTGTTTGGGTCACAGAAATACATATTTGCACCAAATTTCAACTTAATCGGTCCATTAGATTGGCTGTGACAGATAGACTGACAGACATACGAGTGATCTTATAATCTACATAAAGCTGTACTTGTTAGCTTAATTTCTTACGCACATAAAATACTGAGAGGTTTGGCGCTGCATGTCGAGATACAGGTTTCACCTAGTTCGGCTGCAGATGTTCCTATTTTGTATTGTATTTATAATAGCTTACTAGTTTTTAAGTTGTTTTTGTACAATCTTTTTTGTAAAATAAAATTATTTTTTTTATAATAAAAGGGTTGTGTTTTTTTGCTCTTGAGGTACCGAACCCTAAAAATACTAAAATAATAATACTTGTCCCTGGTTGTCTCATACAGAGAAGGCACGAGCTTTATTCACCACGCTTGCCCAAGGATTGACGATTTCAGACCTAGGTATATTTATTATAAAAACTATAAGTGTATTTTTAGTTTTTATAAAATTTAATTTAAGCTAAGAAAACTCCTTTTTGAAGTCGGTTTTCCTCTAAAAGAATTGCATTTTCATGCGAACTGTTTTTTTAAGATTATGGCGCCAGTAACATTGCAAACTGTTACCTACTAAAAGAATATGAGTATCCTGCAGTAGGTACTTACCATTTAAAATAAAAAAGGAGTAAAAAAGAATATAGTTTTAGTATTTTGAAAGCAAATACGTTCCAACTTTTATTTACATACATATTTTGCCATGCACAATTGCACATCCCATGGGTATAGTACTGTCATCGCTCGGCGGAGCGCTGACGGTACTAGGATAAATAAAACACTTGTTTGGGATATACTTAACTCGAATCATAATTTCAGCCGAAAGACGTCCACTGCTGTACATAGGCCTCCCACAATCATCGCCACAACGACCAGTTCTGTGCTTCTCGCATCCAGCGGATTCCTACAGCCTTCACCAGGTCATAGCAACACATAACACAACAATAACTCGAATACTTATTTACAATCTTTTGGCTCTTACATTATTATATTTTCATTACAACTAGAAAAGGTTGTATATTAACTAAATAAGTTAAGATCTCTACAGTTCTTACCACAATCCTTTAATAAGTATTTAAAAAAACGTGTGCGGTCAGGCACGAAGTCCCTTCTCACGTATGATTTAAATCAAAAACAAAATTTTTGCCGCCATCTTGGATTTACATTTTGACTTCACTATCGACTTAAGCACCCTCGAAAACTATGAAAACGAAAACAATAACGAACAATTTGAAAATTTCCGCAGCCGCCATCTTGGATTTACGATTGAACGTCACTATTGGCTTTAACGTCTCAAAAAACATGAAAACGACACCCATGATGAAAAGTTTGAACATTTTCCCAGCCACCATCTCGGATTTTAATTTTGACCAAATTTACACTTTCTCTCTCTGTCTTGTTCTTTCTTTGTCTTATATATGAAAAAGATATTGTTTTGTCTGCCTGTCTTGACTGCCTTGTTGTCGAGACAGAGGAAGTCGCATGGACTCTCCATGCGACTTCCTCTGTCTAACGCTTTTTCGTTACGTGTCGATTTCTACCAGTTTACCTACACCTAGCGCAAGCCGCGTTAAAGAACTTTGTTCCAGAATACACGTTTCTGCCTGTCTGTCTTTATTATCATAATACCCATGGGGATTATGTATGATAACTTGACAACAAATAATTGAGTTTTAATTTAAAGATAAGGGGCGAAGTTGACAGCCGTTGGAAGTTCGTGGAGCATTTCCGACGTTTGGCTCCCAGACTGGAGCTGGCCGGGGCTGCTTTGAAGCGGCTCCTGCCCAATCTAGGGGGTCCAAACGCCCCCTGCCGGAGGCTAAACGCGGGGGTCGTGCGGTCCATGGCCCTTTACGGCACTGGTGTGGGCGCGTTCATTAAGGCGGCGGCCAACCCGCCGGTTGAACGCGTCCCAGAGGGTCATGGCCACCCGGCTGGTCCGGGGATACCGCACGGTCTCCGGTGAGGCGGCGATCCTCCTTGCCGGATTACCGCCATGGGATCTGGAGGCAAAAGTCCTCGCGCATATTTGGGAGTGGCGCGAGGAGGCGAAACGCCAGGGTGTAACTCCGCGAAAAAATCGCGGCACAGCGGACAGAGCTCCAGCGTGATCTCATGGCGTCATGGAGAGTGCGATTGTCACAACCCAGTGCTGGGCACGCCACTATTGCGGTGATAAGTCCCCTCTATGAGGAGTGGCTAGAGAGGCGCCACGGCGTCCTCACCTTCCGCCTGACGCAGGTCCTCACCGGACACGGTTGTTTCGGGAGGTTCCTCTTTTGTATCAGGCGGGAGGAAACGCCCGGGTGTCATCGTTGAGCATACGGTGGAGGTCTGTCCGGCTTGGGCAGAGCATCGCCGTGTCCTCGTGGAGGTGATCGGCGGCGGGGATCTCTCGCGTCCGGCCCTGGTCCAGGCCATGGTACGGACCGAGAGGGCATGGGACGCCTTCACCTCCTTCTGCGAAGCAGTAATGCTCACGAAGGAGGAGGCAGAACGCGTGAGGGAGAGGCAAATTTCGCGCCCTCACGCCCCTAGCCGCTGCAGGAGACGCCCTGGGCGTCGGAAATCGCAGGCTGATCGGCCACCGTAGGCGCGGGCTTGCGAACGGTGAGCAATGGGTAGCTCGCCGTCCGATAAGGACCAGGCCCGGGTCGACGGCGCGTTGTGTTCCACGCGCGCCTCAAAGAGATGTCAGCAAGTGAAGGGGTCCGATAGGACCGATGCCTGCCGGGGTTGCGGGAAAGTCCGAAAGGGATACCGTGGCCTCTGGCAACGTACAGGCAACGGAAGGAACACGGGTGGGTTTTAGTCAAGAGTCTGACACTTTGTGGTTTCTTAGATACTTAATACTTATGTATAAGCACTTGAGTGTGATACCTTAGATACAGGTTTATTCTTAGTTCAGATAGAATCCAATAGTTATATACCTACCCGAAGTAAAAATATTTTACCCAAAACCAAAATCACCTCTATAAGTATGAAAATACCAAGAACACGAAGTAACATCCAAAAAGACCAATAGAGCTTCCATTTTTTAAATAGGCTAACACCACCATGCACCTCTAAGCCGCTTCTTGCCTCCCTACATTTGGAACTTGAAACTAATGCCTCTTAGAATAGCAGACCATTTCTTACATCCTCCATCACCGTGTAAAACTGTTTGCTACCTCCTAGCTAATTTGTTACTTGAATTAGGTATACCTACTAATGACGTAAGCGAGTTTCAAAACAAGGAAAATTGGGTCTTTTGTGTTGTTTAGGGATGGTGCTTAAGATAAGCGGCATAACCTAATTGAGGGGCAGAACTGGTTAAAGAAACAAGTGACGACTAGTGCGATGGTCATCTAACCTCATGAAAACTATAACTAAAGCATAAGTAGAAGACTTATGAAATCTGCGAGATAGAGGTCCAAGACAGAAGACCTAGCGGTATTGACAGGATCTCGCTAGGGAGTATTTCACGCTATATAAGTTTGCCTATATACTGCCTCCACTAAAGGACTTGTCTGTAGTCATGGCTACTTCAGTTCGCTTATTCTTGCAAGTTTTATAAGTAACTTCAATTCTTTACCGGATAAATCCATGTTATTTCCGTGTATAATTAATTAACCATAGAACAAAAGCTTTGTAGTTAGTTCCGCTTAGTCATAATCCTGAAGCTTGCGATTTGAGCGTGTAACAATCCCAGCACAGTCAGAATAAGTAATCTCTATACCTACTATGTTTCATTTAGTATTCCCTTTGGCTCTAATACCCGTACAACTCGTGTTTCTCGAGTGATTAACTGCGAATTTTCTTTAAGAGGGAACGGGGCCTGCGATTCTCCATACAAACGTATTCCGCTATTTTCTTCCTGATTATTGCCTCTAGACCAACCATTTTTTTTATAAAATCTAGTTCTGCTGTAGACATGGCCCTGTTATTTCTTTTTTTTCAGCAACTCATTGGTAAAGAAAATATGACCCTCCAAAAATATCAAAAAAGCCCCATTTTTACCACCGTGATTTGACTACCAGACAAATTCCAAAAGTTTTTAGCATAAAAGAAAATGATATAAACCTAGACATATTCTTTCTTAAAATGTTAATGAAAAAAATAATTGAATCAGCTCAGTTTTTGAGGAGGAAAAAAGGGGAATACGAAACATCGATCTCGTCATTTTCTTTTGTGATATAATCGGTCTGAGCTTACAGCTGTCCCTATCGCACTCTACGGAAGCAGATTTGAGGTAAGACGACGGCAATAGTTCTATGTTCTATGTTCTATGTTAGGGGGTTTGGTTTCCGCACTTAGTCCGTCAGGTGGACCATTGTGCGTGGGCCATAGCGGCCGTTTGGTGGTTATTCCAACCAGCCCACCTCCCTCCAGAAGCTGATTAGGTCTCCTGGTCTGTTTAGAACGTCTGTGTATGATCTGGGTGACCCGAGGGTTTCTGTTCTAATCTGGGTGACGCCCGTACATTCGAAGAGCACGTGCGCAACGGTCTCCTCAGCCTCCATGCACGCCCTGCACAGAGGACTGTCCGTTATGCCTATTGTGTGGAAGTGCTTGTTTAGCGAACAGTGTCCCGTGATGGTCCCCGTCACCAGGCGCAGGCTGTTCCTGTCCAGGCGTAGCAAACGCCTGGTCAGTCTGCTGTCCAAAGATGGCATAGCCTCCTTTGACTGCCTGCAACCTGGTGTCGAGGTCCACCAGCGTTCCGCTTGTGTGTGGGTGAACTTCTGCAGCCACCTGCGTATTTGGTTGAAGGGGATGGGTACGATAGGCTCGGGTCCGCAGACTGCCGTGCTGGATCCACGTCTAGCAAGTTCGTCAGCCGCGTCGTTACCTAGCGATCCGCTGTGTCCTTTTATCCATTGCAGTGTCACCGTGTTGCGGCTAGATACCGTTATTTGTTCTAGTGCATCGTGACATTCTAGTGTTAGCTTCGAGGTAGTATATTTCTTCCGTAAGGATTGGAGAACTGAGGCGCTGACGGAGAGTATGCGTATGTGGGTGTCCGTAACCCTCCTGGCTTCTAGGGCGTGGACCGCTTGTATGATGCCCACACACTCCGCCTGATAGACGGTGTTGAACATTCCCAGCGATCTGGATATATTTATGTTGAGGTCATGTGAGAAAACTCCGACTCCGGTACCTGAGTCGGTCTTTGATCCGTCGGTGTAAACTCTCATCTCTTTTGGGCCTGAGTAGTCACACTGTTCTTCTGTAAGTGTTATATTGTAGTGCCTTTGAAAGTGGTGTGTTTTCGGGGCTTTGTCGCAGGGTGATGCCATCATTGACGGCAATAGTTTCGCCAAATACTTATTTTTCAAATTCCTCGTAGGCCCTGTTCCCTCTTAAGAAGGTAGTTGTTAGTGAGATGGGGATGGCTTCTTTGAAGTTTTGGTATTGGGAGGATAAAAGTCAGAATAATGAAGCTACTCAAGATATTGCAAGACTATTGTTAGTATTTAGTCTTAATATATTCGTAAAATTTGTTATATTATTAGTAGTAATTGTGGGTATGCAAAAGAAATTGGATTAAGTATTATAAGCACACTCCATATTATTTAGGGAATTTGTGAATCGGAAAATAGTATTTCGTAAACATGAAACCCAACCCTTCTCTATAAAGGCATGAAATACACGAGTCAAAACTTTATCTAATAACGCCAAAAATAAATATTTATCCATTTTGATAAGATACCAAATCAAGGCCACGTTTTAAAGTTATTTACATATTAATAACAAAACTTTCAAACTGTATCATCAAATATTTGTCAAAATCCACTTTCTGTACATACATAGACACATAGTTATATGAATCTGTTCAAAGTCAGAATCAAACTGTGCCGGGATCGCAGGTAGAATAAATTAAAACAGAGACACCGTGAACATGTGTTGTATATTGGAGTAGGTAACTTGGAAGTGTTATTATAGTTTAATTTCATTTTGGAGCAAAAGTGGAAGTTTGTTTTTGAATGGCTGGAAGGTCTGTTAAGGAAATATTGTTTGTTTTAAAGCAAAGTTTTTCTGAGAGGTTGATCAATAAAAAGGTGAAGTCTGTCGCTCAATTTATGTTTTTTTTATTTGCCGTTCAGGTTTAGAACAGAATTCTTGAAGCTATCTAAAACTGTATTACTATTCCACTATCGTATCCTGGATTTATCATTAATAAAAATCTGAAATCGCGAATCTACCTTGAGCATGCGTGGTGACTAGGCAATGCTCGTGCTTTTTCTGTATGAGACAAGGACTATGCCCAGCAGCGGGACAATAATTTGGCTGCTATTATATGTAAGCATTCCACTATCATTCTGCACTAGTTACCTATGACATAATTAATTCACGTTAAAACTTGTAAGGATTCTAACACGCAGCCTTTTTGTGCAAACCTGTCTTCAATACCTTCACGTCTTCTACATGTACTTACTTTTCAAATTACTCGCACCATCTAACACAAAATTACCTCCTCTTATTTTCCGACATCCATTACATTACATGCCATCCCAGCCTTCATATTGTGGGCTTAATCTGCATGTCATTACGAGCCGTGTCTCAACTCATCCATAATTCACATAATGAGGACAAGCAGAATACTGTAGAGACGAAAATTTTGTTATTTGAGGAGCTAGTTATTTAGATTTTGGTGGTCATGATGTCCGTAATTTAGAGAAGAACGAATGGGTTTTGAGAAAGAAGGTTATAATTGTTTTGGTAGTGGGGTTTTTTTTCCCATTTTCCATTTTGAAAAGGAAGAGAAGGTAGAAGAGATATGAAGATATGAAGAGAGATGAAGGAAAGTCTAATTTGAGAAGAGCTGCAAGGAAGGATGAAGAAATAGATGAACTGTTGGAGATGAGAGACCAAATAAAAACTTATGAAGAAAGAAATAATAACATTTATTTGTCATTTTAAAGAATGAACGGCAAAAAAACTAGACCTTGTCTTTACAAGGTTTAGATTTTTTGTTTTTTTTTATCTTTAGGACTAATTTAAAAGAAGACCTGTGGTTTTATAAAAAAAATATCCAACAATAATCAACTGGGTTGGGAAAGTGTGATCTTTCTGAAGACAATATAAAAATTATATCACCTCTTTCAGAATATGTAAAGCAGTCTTGTTGTTTTCAACTGATAGAATATTATAAACCTTAAAATCGTCATTACCAAACTGGGGGTATAGAAGGATATCTCTCAACCCAACCCCAACGGTATAAGCACAGATACCTTATCGAATTTATCATAAAATTTCAGATCCCGCAATATAAACATCCGAGTCAGGGGTGCTAATGCGCCTAAATTATTGATTCTTAATGCATTTTAAGCCTTAATTTTGTAAAATTGTTTACAATCTCTGATTTTACAAGCTAACTAGATTTAAAAATGACGTCATCAGAAATTCGAATTAAGAATTAAGTTAAGACCACTCACACGGTTCCTCTATTCCTTTCGAAACAGGAGGAGACAAATCAAAGGCGTTTGTATTGCGGCGGTGCTGCATACATTATTAAGCAGAGCCCTGATAAACCGACAAATTCGTAAAACACCACCAACTAAGCTTTGCTGTTCGAAAATTGACTGTAGAGCATTTGCCACCTTATCTAAACTGAATAAGATTTAACTTTTCTTTAATAGATGCAAATGTATGTCGTATGTCGACTAGTATGTCGACTTCAATTTTGTTCACAATTATTTAGCTGTTAGTAAACTATTTCATTCGTTCTTATTACCAAGGCGTAAGGTTGTAGTTCCTTTGTCCGTTCGATCTTCTAATGGTCTTATCGGGAAGCCACCACGAGAATTCATCAAGTTTGCTTTTAAAATATTGATATTTCAAATTCGAAATCTATAATGGAGCGAATGACCTATTGCAAGGATTGTTGGCACAAGGTGCCTTATTAACCCTTAATTTATCTGTTAGTTCCCAGAAACTCCGCCCGAAGTTTAATTTTGGTCTAAAAACTTTATTATCGCGTTTTTGTTTTTGCGCATCTCAGTACCTTCCTGCAGTAGCGGCCCGTACGCGGGGTGAAGAGGACGTGCGCACAGGTGAGTAATTGTGTAATGGGTATGTGTGACAAAAATATTATTTCGCTTGATTGTTATGTTATCATTTATTCAGTGTTATTTTTGTGTTTTAGGCTAACAAATGGTTTCAAACAGTCAGTCAGTCAATTTACTTCAACCAAAAGCTGAGTCAGTAGTACTAGACTGGCTCAGATGTAATGATGAGGAGTGGATGCCACAGATGAACAAAATGCACAAGATGAAAAGTTGCCCCAGAGACCAAAGAAAATAATGTCATAATTATGTCCCAGCCGCCTGAAAAGAAAGTTAGTATACTTTTCTATAGCTGTGTGAGGAAACAGATTTTCTTTGTAAGTACATGCCAAACATACCGGTTTGGCATGTACAAAGAAATCTGTGTTCGGTGTGCAGCTCTAAAGATAAGGAGTAAAAAGCGCTGCACGTTTTTTGTATAAACTTGTGCCAATTTTCATTTAGTTTTTAAAAGTTGATTATGTTTAAGATGTATTATTGAAGGAAATAGTTTAAAATAATAATTTATTGTATTAAGTTTTGAGCCAAGAGTTGGTTGGGATTTTTGTTTTCTTATTTTTTAGTCTATTAGATTTTTCAATTGTCAACCAGACTGTTACAAACTTTTATTGAAATATGATATTAAACATATAAGTTAAATATAATGTTGCTTAGTATAATAAACCATTTTTGAGTACACAATAAACCTTTTTTTGATTTTATTTTACCACTGTGTCGGCGTGATTAATATGTATATCCAAGCCAAATTACAGCTTTCTAGTACTAACAGTCCCTGAGTTAAGCCGCAGACAGACAGACAGACAGACGGACACGGCGAAACTATAAGGGTTCCTTGTTTACTACAGAACCCTAAAAAAACAACCTAATTCCAACAAAAAAACACTACAAACTGAAAAATAACTTCCGAAGTCGGTGTCTTTCGGTGTCAAAAGAGTAACGTTGGAGTTTCTTGCTCATTCTTCTCCATGCGAAAACTACCTTTTGGAAGGGACTAGAATCAATTCAATTTTTTTGTAAATTTTTGACGTTCAGAAGTGCCTTATAAGTGGGCCTATTTGAAATAAATGATTTGACTTTGACTTTGTCGGTTTTGATTTTTTTTTTTGCCACAGACTTCCAAAATTAAAATAATTTTTCACTTTGTAGTGTTTTTTTTGGTGTAAAAAGTTTTTATTTTCACTTTTTAGTCGTAAGGTAGGCCACACAAATACGAATACCACTACGTTCTATGTAAATAACAGGGACAGGAACATAGTATTAACATCGACTCCGTATCATAGTTGCGAGAAACGAATACGCGACAAACGTGAGGGCGACAGTACGAAATATCGACCACCAGTAGTGCGACAGTACATCAGCTCGACGTACGTTCGTGCGAATGATTGTTTTCTCGACAAACGACAGGACTTCAGAACTTTTGATCGACGAACCCTCCTTCCTTTTTCCTTTTTTTCCGGTGTCAGAGTTTTAAAGCCGTCCATGGGCCTATGACGGGGTTTCACATGCCGTCAAGATATATCTCAGGCATCTCGGTATTCTTACGATGTTTTGTCGAAAGCGCGACACAACTTTCGCGCGACAAACTAAAGCGCGGCAAGCGTTTCTATATTTTGTTGCTACTTTGCGGAGCCTGTGCTGACAGGCCACCACGTCTGCCACATGCTACCAAGGACCGTATGCTTTGAGTTTGGGTGTGCTATCAATTTAACCGCCCGTGTCCATTAGCCTTCACTTTGCAGCTTTGATTACTAAGCTAACTCAATGCGTGTTGGCTTATTTCAAAGCTGGTTTCCATCATAACATAACAAGAAACAAGATAAAATGTCATTTACTCATACATAGAAAGAACTAGCCTTTATCATCACATCACTCTCGAGATCGTGTTACAATATACCTATAGATGCAAAGAAATGAAATGTAACATTTTTTTAAATTTTGCATATAGAATATTGCAATAACTTTTACGCAACATAATCTTTTTTTTAAATAGCTAGGTGAGTTCGGCATTTCCTATCTGACTACTCTGAGAAGAAAGACCGAAACAAACTCAGAGGTCACAGTCTCTTTTAAAGTCCAGATATAATCTTGGTCAGGCCATATGAGGACCGTGTAGATTAGTGTCTGAAATGGTCTTTTGAGGAAAGAACCACACAGATTTGAGTGGACCTGTCCAGTCAGTGCAAGCATTTGTCAGAAATCGTGGAGCTCAACTCAGAACTTAAGGAGCTCAGATAACCGCTATATAACTTCCCATTAAAATAGATGGATAAACTTTTAGAAATCATTCAGACCACCAAAATAAGGACAATGGTAAAAAAATTAAAGAAAAACGCATTAGATACTTACAAGATAAATAAATCAGCTAACGAAAATACACTAAAAATGTTGGTCACCCAATGCCATTTATTATTTTAGGTCAAAATAAAATCACTTCAATCGGTGTTTTTTTTGCTTGGATATATCTTTGGTTAGACGTACTGAACGCTATGTTAAAATTTGTCCATCTATTTTAATGGGACCTTGTATACCTACCACAATCTGTCCACCGAACACTCTGCCTATCCCGTGAAAGAACATAGTAAGTACCTACCCAATTCCCAACCACAAACAGCCTATACACCGTATTCATCACTTCCCTATGCAAATACGCACTCGAATACCGAAGCTAATGGACAGTTTAAATTCCATTGCGCCCTTTGATAGGAAAAGCAATAAAATTGGCTCTCAAACGTCAAACGATATGGTAATGTATAAGGAGTACTGCTTTTATATTCGGAGCACGATGCCGATATTTCACGGATAGATCTGTTCGGATTTAGATAAAAGGGATGGGATGTGTGGAAATGGATCCTGCCTTTTTGTTTCTTTGATTTTATTAAAGGTCTTCTGAATAGTTTTCTTAGGGAAAATACACTGTTTTTCGCTAAGCAGCTGTACTGTTTGATTCTCAGTATTCGGGATGTTAGTTTAGTAATTTTTACAATTTATATGTCAAATACTACCATGAACTTGACTAACTAACCATACACAACTATACATATTATAAAACAAAGTCGCTTTTCGCGTTTGTCTGTATGCAGCCCTGGATCTAGGGGGGGACAAACCGGGGCCCATGCACCGGGCGCCAACGTTAGAGGGCGACAAATTCAAGCCTAGCAGACAAGTGCTCCACCCAGTACAGCGCAACTTTGCAATAAACGGACGCGCAGCACTTATAATCATTCTCTGCGGGGGATGCACTGAGGAAATCACTGATTAGCGTAGGTGCAGATCGTCAAATGGTGTGAGCGAGTGCAGTTGAATTCTACCAGGAACTCAATGAGCGCCTTTGTGGTCTATTTTTTAAAGTTGTACTTTGCGTAGCGGGAGTGCCGTGCGTCCCGCACTTGCCCACGCCTGTATGTGCAAAGCCGACACGATTTCCTTTAATTTTACAACAGTTTTGGCGCCCCTGTTGGAATGACGCATTTTCGATCAATAGCATTTGATTAATTGCCAAAATTTTCGAGCTCGCTCTGATCGCTCTTGCAGCCCAGTAACTCCTAAATCTTAAAACTTTTCTAATTCTTAAATCAACCCTATCCTGTCCAAGCCTAATTAAAATAAATGTCCGACACGTTCTACCATATTTAAAAAAAAAACGGCTTCTTAACACGTTCAGTGCTGGGAGCCCTCCTGGAGGGTTCACCTAATCGCATATGGGATGCGCGGAGCCCTCGTGGAGGGCTCATTTTAAATGTGAGTTTTTCTTAGTGAATATAGCATTATAAACCGTGAAAATAAAATCTGATGTATATTTTAACAAGATTTATTAGTAGGTATATGCGTTAGTTTTAAAATCCAAGCATTTTTATTTTTTTATAAATTTATTGTTCACGGTTACAAATATTCACAAAAAAAATTAAAGGTTGGAAACTACGTATCGCGACAAGACCCCTTAAAAACACTATTTGACATCGTTCTACAGTGTTTTATAACACATTTTAGTTTTCACAGTTTAGTCCGCGATGGTTAACTTTAGCGCAAACGTAATTCCAGTAACCCTCCCGGAGGGTTCACTTCCAATATGTATGGCAGCATGGCGTATGTGTTCTATGAAAAGTAGTTGGACTCGAAAGTGTTAAAGAAACAAAATGGAGCGGCAAGCGGCAGGTTTTACCCCGCCTCGAAAAAAAACTATTTTAGAAGAACAACGTACAGCAACATACAGACAGCCCCGGAGCCCCGGTCTGTATGTTGCTGTACGTTGTTCTTCTAAAATACGCAACGGATTTTGATGGGGTTTTCAACATAATTTAGATAATATATTCTGAAAGGTTTGTAATACATTAATATTAAACTTATAAATCCCGATGTTTTGTCAAGTCGTAAAAACCTTGCGAAGCAAGGGCGGGTTCTAGAAAACCGCCCTTGCGTCGCAAAGTTTATTAAATATATTATAAAAACATATGCGGTTGGGGGACCCCCGTCAGGAACGAAGTTTCGCACCCACACACACACTCGTATATAATAGAAAGAGAGAAAGAATCTCGTATGTATGGAGGAGGCCTAACGCTTTTTTCTTACGTGACGGACGATCTATACCAGTCATCTTCTACCGCAAGCCACGTTAAGGAACTTCGTTCCAATAAATACAATAAATTATTATCCTTACACTAAACCTAACGAAAAGCTAAAATTAATAAAGGTTGAGATTTAATGCCGGTGAAATTATAGCCACATTTATACTTTTGACTTTGCCTCAGGCGTGGTCCATTCAAACGAAACATACACATACAAATTATTATTATATTCTAGATTTTTGAACGCCACAGAAAAGCTAAAAAGTTGAGAAAATAATTTCTAAAGCTAAAATTAACCATTAAGTAACATACGGTTTTTTTTTTTTTTTGAAAAATGTTTTCGATTTTATCATTAAAAAAATGCTAACTTAAATAATTCTCAAAAACCTATTTATTGTTTTAATTCTATCCAAGCACAAATGTTTTCCTCATAATACAAAACTTAAACGAAAATTATGAACATTAAACAAAAAGTAAGCGTTTTAGTTTAATTTTCATAATTTTCGTTTAAGTTTTAACACAAAAGCCGCGTCTTTAAAAATAACCATTTCAAGCACCTGGGCAGATTGCGGGCTTACACTTTACCAAAAAGATTTAGTCTCAGTCGAGCTTAGTACCAAACTAAACCTAATTTCTATAGCGCTAAGATCCTTAATGCTATAAATTGAAATCTGTTATAAATTGCAGAGATTATGATATTTAAACATATCAAAATAGAGGTGAAAATTGCGTGTGGATTTTGGTCTTTTGGTATTGAAATGTTAGGGGTTATTGAAAATTATGATTTGATGACAAGATTTTCAGGGAAAAAGTGAAATCATTAAAAAAAATATTACGAGGTACTTATGCATACGAAATTGAATGTTTTATGGGTTTTAATGGAGGTTCTGTTTTTTATCGTACACATTCAAATAAATGTGATGGCCTGGATGGTTCAGTAGTCGAAAAGGTAAGTGATCGTGGAGTCCCGGGTTCCATCCTCGGGTCGGACAAAATGTTATTCGGTTTTTACAATAGAGTAGCAGCCGGTTCATAGAAAGAGGCTTGCTTATTACATTAGACATAATAACCAGCAAAAAAAACCTTTTCTGTAGTACCTGTGCTGCTTATGTATTACCGTCTATTTGCCAATGTAACTGTTGACCTGGACCTGATTACCAACCTGATCATTTAAAAGGGTGTTTTCTGCTCTTTCTATTGGTACACCTAGGTATTGGATCTACATACCATTGACGTATATTGAAATGAAATGACTTCGCAGTCTCAAGTTGGAACGTTTTCAAAGCTAGTTGATGAACTTCTAACTACTTTGATAGATAGTACTTTGCAGTCTCAGTATCTCGCTTCTTTCAAACAGATACACGATACACGAGTGATCCTTGAAGGTGTTGTCCTAATTGGCTACGATCATACGAACACACAATGCAATTACGTCGCACAACGAGGTTAAACACACACTTCTTTAGAGTGTCCTAATTGAAGCTTGCAAGTCATCGCGCGAGCACAGGAAATGCTTAATAACGACCGTACGATGGGTTTAATCGTGCGATCGTGCCATCAAAGCTACAAATCTCTTTTTATCACATCAATTCAAAAAGAGCTAGTTTATTCTTCGGAAACAGGGACTAAAATAGCTCTTTATTCCCTTCGGACTAAAATTGATTGAATTTGGAATGTGGACTTTGTTATTGAAAGTTCAAAACACCAATGAGATTAATCACGAACATTATATGAACAAGTAACAGGATGTGTAATAAAAAAGTTTGAGAAAAAATAAAAGACGCGCGAAATGCATTCCGCCTTCGATCGTAATTGTTGTTCGTTGTTTACTCAAATTCAGATTTGACTTAGTTTTATACAAAATGAGTGTCTCCTTCAAGTAGTGAGAATAAAAGTATTAGATAAGATAAGATAAGATAAGATAAGTCTTTATTTGCCTTAAACATGGTATAAAGTTGTTACAGTCAGACATTAATCTAAAGTCCGCATGTTTAGCTATACAGGATATGTATCAATTGCATGCAAAATAATAATTATTAGTAAATTTAAAGTTCAATGTCGCAGATACAGAGTCAATTACAATAATAATAGTTTTCTCTCAGCATTATATGCAATTACGAAAGTCCAGGAAGTTATAATTTATTGTTGAAAAATATTTAATGTCATAAAACATGTGTCCTTTCAACCATTTCAGTAATTTGTTTTTAAATGAGTTACTATTAGATAACAATTTTATTTCTTTGGGAATTTTGTTATAAATGCGTATACACATGACTAGAAAACTTTTCGCATACTTGGCTGATTTAGGAGTCTCCTGCAATGCAAGTCTGCATGGATCTCTATTTCGAGAGTTCAATTGGTAGGCTTTCTTGAACAATCCCTTATTATTATAAACATAATTACAAATTTCAAAGAAGTACAGTGACGGGAGTGGTAATATACCTAGCTTTTTAAAGAAAGGTTTACATGACTCGTCAGGACGGATACCACAAATGGCTCTGATGCATTTCTTTTGCGCAATAAATGCTCTGTGTTTATCTGTACTGTTACCCCAAAGAATAAGCCCGTATCTTAAGATGGATTCTATATAGGCATGATATGCTGTAATTGCTGTTTCTTTGTTGGTTATGTTCTTTATTTGTCTAAGAGCATAAACAAACTTATTAATCCTACTGCACAAACTATCCACATGTACTTTCCAATTCAGATCTTGATCTATGAGTAGGTACTCCTAAGAATTTAGTTTGTGAAACTTCTTTTAACCTGTCAATATGAAGTTTGAAATTGTATTTAGTATGTATTGATTTATTAAACTGTATATAATTTGATTTATCTAAATTAATTTTCAATGTATTTGCCTGTAACCATTTTATAATTTCGTCAATAGTGTTATTAAGGTCAATCTCATGATCAGATTTAGTTTTACATTTTTTGTCAGATGTCACAATAATTGAAATGTCGTCTGCAAATAATACACATTTATGATTAGTCACTAGCGGTAAGTCGTTTATGTATAATAGAAACAATAAGGGTCCTAATACACTCCCTTGGGGGACGCCGCAATTTTTAACTCTATAGTCAGATGAATACGAGGTTAATACATTTTCATTAACTTTATTAATAACAACGTATTGCTTTCGGTTGCTTAGATAAGACGCTATCCACTGCAGTGCTAAACCTCTTATTCCACTTTTTTCTAAGTTTTTCAACAAGATGTCATGCGCCACAAAGTCGAAGGCTTGTGACAGGTCGAAAAATAGTCCTGTCGTTAAATAATTTTTATTTAAGGAATTATGAATATGCCCCAAAAGATCAGCAATCGCTAGTGTTGTTGACTTGTGCTTTTGAAATCCATACTGTTCTTTCGTTATGATATTGTATTTGCTACAGAAGTCGGAAAGTCTCTTTTGCATACATTTTTCAAATAATTTAGACACTATGGGTATAAGGGTTATCGGACGATAGTTTTTAACATCATTTTTATCGTTTTTTTTGTACAGAGGCTTAACGACTGATAATTTTAGCGCATCAGGAAAAGTTCCAGATGAAAATGAAAAATTAATTAAATAAGTTAAAATAGGAATTAATTCTATACTGCAAGTTTTAATTAGTTTTGTACTAATTCCATCGTAACCTTCTGAGTTAGTGTTATTTAAAGTTATTATTTCTTTCTTAATCTCGTCTTCAGTCATAGGGCTAAGAAACATAGAATTAGGTATTGTCATGGTTTTTTTGGGCTCGTCATTATCATGTAAATTATTAAATGTCACAGTGTTAGTCGAATCAATAAAATAATCATTAAAAGCATTTGCTATGTCCGAGGGATTAGTCAGTATTCTCTTATCTAATTCTAGTTGAGAAATATCATTGTCACATTTTGTATTTCCAATTTCGCGGTTGATGACTGACCACGTTGCTCTGCATTTGTTTTGACTGTTATTTATATACTTAATGTTTGAATTTTTTTTGGATTTAAAGATACATTTTTTCAGTATTGATGAATATTTTTTATATCTATGTTTGTATGCTATGGTTTTATTTTTATAGTATAGATACCGTAAACATCGTTTAGTTTTACAACTGTTTCTGAGACCCTTGCTTATCCATGTTTGTTTACTTGCATCAGAATTGTTTATTTTAATCTTAATCTTTGGGAAGCATAAATTATACAATAAACATAAAAACTCGTGAAATTTATTAAATGCATTATTTATATCCGTTTCGAGATGTACCTCTGACCACGTTAAACTTGCAAGGCATTTTTTGAATTTGCTAATATTTTCACTACAATAGTCTTTTTTATACATAAAATATGATTTGGACTTTAAACTTTGCTCTTTTACTGGGAAATCTAAGAGTTGCGCTGTGTCGTGATCAGATAAGTATAGGGATAGAACCTCAGTAGAAGTTTTTTTTATGTTACTTAGTATGTGGTCTATACACGAGTCTTTACGTGTGGCAACTGTAACGTGAATTTGCAAGTTATAGTTATTGCATAAATCCTTTAAGTAGTTGGTGACTTTCCCTTGTTTAAAAGTATTTATATTGAAATCACCGGCAATAACTATTTTTGTACTTGATCCATATCTTTTTACCGTTTCGCACATAAATTGATCAAGTTTGTCCAAAAATATGTTAGGATCAGACTTAGGCGTTCTATAAAGACACACTATTAGTAATTTGTGCAATGGAATTTCAACGCCACAGGCTTCAAATGATCTTTGGGTTGAGTACTTTTTAATGTGGGAAAGCTCTTTATAAACAATACCCTGTTTAGCGAGTATACAGGTTCCCCCTCTCTGTGTGTCTCTACTAAATGCAGCTGCTACAGTGTAGTTATTTAATTTTATATATTGCTCATTTCCGGCACGCATAAAGGTTTCAGACAAACATAATATGTCAGGTTCTTTCTTTATGTCTCGTAACTCCAGCAATGTTAGTTCCAAAATTTCCTTTTTTGAAAGAATACTAGCGATGTTTTGGTGCAATATTTTAAAAGTTTTAGGTTTATTTGCTACGATGTTGTTATTCACGAAAAAGCTGTTTATGATCTATTACTTTAAAATAGTATGGAATGGTACCTTTTTTTGAATGAGTAGAGTTTTCAATATCAGGACCATTTGTCGCAGGGCATTTCGTTTGATGACGTGCAAAATAATAAGGGATTGTACCTTTCGAAGCTATTACATGTTTGCTATCAGGTTTTTTATAGTTAGCTTGATTACGCAGTATTATTTTCTTCAATTCTTTAACATTTAAATACTTTTTTTCGTAATCGTAACAGTCAATAGCATAGTTTACAGATTTACATGCATTGTACAATTTGAATTCAGAATCAATATATTTACAACATTTGTATTCACTGCAAATATTACGTATAGTTTGTTTCAAATCATTTATATTTAAATACATATTCTTAAGTGGGCTCAAAACAATCACAAAATTATTACTGAATACGTCGAGGAGTTGGCGTAATTGCGCAGATAAGATTTTTGTATCATAGTCATTTTCACCCACACAAATAATAAGTTTGTCGCCACTTGAAGTAGAAATATTTTGACAATTCTTAATGATGTCACTAGTAAGCGCGTGTGGTTTTGTTTCCGCCGTCACAGTATATTTTATATACGGAGTAGCCGCTCTCGACTTCATCAATGCGGAAGAAAGTCCAACACATTGTTGTGTGCCAAAGATAAATATCTTGTTATTACGTTCTTCATTTAATCCAACAGTTCCTTTAATCCTTCATTTTATCCAGAAGTTTTCTTATCGTTACATATTTTACTGCTCTCTTTTAAATCTAATAGCTTCTGTAGTTTTAGAACTTGATCTTTGAGATGTACTATATCGTTTCCAGCCTGTTTCAACTGATCCTCCAAGTCGGTGATGTTTTTTTGTAGGCTTAGGATAGTCCCGCTTAGATGATTCTTTGTATGTGTATCTGTTGCGTTATTTGTAGTTCTAGACAAATTTCTAGGCGGTGTAAAGAATGCTTGCATATCTGAATGTAATAAAGAGTACGACGCATTTGCTATTTTTGTGCCTTTATTGCTGTACAATACTTTTTGTGGGGACTGGCCTAAGAACCCTTTTAAAGTTATATTATCTTTAAGGAGTTTTTCATTTTGTTTACGGAGCTCATTATTGTTTAGTATGACATTTTCAAGTTCGTTCTGTGAGCTTCTAAGTTCCATCTGGAGGTGTTCAATTGATTCTTTGAGCTCAAGGTTCTGCATAGGATCAATTGTTGTATAGTCCATACTTCTTGACAGTGTTTTATCGGATATAGCAGTTGAATCATCGTACATATGTTCCATTGTTAGTATATGTGAGTCATAAGATTCAGAAGTTGTGCTCTTTGGGGTGGACCAAGGTGTGTTCTCTTCTGGTACGTTAGGTGTGAGACATCTACTTGATTCTGCTTTAGGTGATGAGTTTTTTTTCCTCAATGTCACATTGGATTCTCCAGGGGTGGGTTTATTATGCTCTTTTGCTTTTTGAGAGCATGATTTGCACACCCACCTAAATGTTTTTCTCTCATCTAAACTCTTCAATCGATACACTTTCTCCGGATAACCAGCACAATCAAATTCGAAATGGTTTTTACAAGAAGTGCAAATTAGCGTATTTCTGTGTTCCGCTAGTTTCTTGCATTTATAACAAGTGACTAGTGGCTGCTCTTTTCTGCCGCTGTTGGTGCACTTAGTTCTCGGGTATTAGGTATACTAACTCCAGAGAACATTGTATCGGACGTTAATTAAAAAAATGTGATACAAAGTCTTTTACCTACAAAATCCAGTGAACCATAAAATATGAAGGCACATGACAATTTCATCCTTTCAAAAAATGCAAGAAGAGCGAAGTGTTTTTCGGAAATCTGTTATGGCCTATTTTCAAGATTTAGCCAAATCTAAACAATCTACAACTCTTTGGAGTAATTCAATGCTAAAATCTACAGTTAGCAACAATAACGACATTAGAGTCAAAACATACTCAAAATTACGTATTAGCTTATCTGAAACGATAATCCGATCCGAAGGGCATAAACCGAAGAAATCCAAAATGTCTCCTGCCAAAATGTGGAAGCTTTTTTAAATGACGCTCCCGATGAAATCTATCTCCTGATAAAAGTAAGTTTTAGTTGAAAAGCATGTTCTCCTATACATCGATATAGGTACGTCACGGTCAATTTTCCCAACTGCAAATGTAAGTTTAAGATCGCAATAAAAAAATATTAAAGATAAAACTAAACATTTTGGATATTCGGAGTTTTTCCAATACTTGTGCAATGAGACCTTGCTTCGTGCCAAATTGCGAGTGGTGCGTGCTGCGTCGCTTAAGGGTGCACTAGTCGACGGCTCGAACTCGTTGGTAGGCGTCACTGCTATGTATGCAAATTACTATTGGTCCAATTATTTATGAATTTAGTTAGTTTTATTTATTTAGTGATATAGACTTTGATTTATAAACAATTTCATTTCATCTCATTTATAACGAAAACGAGTGCGTAAAATTTCATGAACAGACTTTTGGGCGTATAGATATTATGAAACAATTTATTTGAATTTTTGAATACATTATCTATCCCTGTACGGTTTCTATTTTGCCATTTTTTTAATACATAAGCTATTTATTTTTACGCCCGAAGACGAGTTAAAATTAGTGTTGACATATGGAAGTTTCGACGCTCATATTTTCCAAACCAATATGTTTTTTCTGATTCTGCTTGCATACAGAACTAGATAGATGACAAGACAAATTTATATAATTTTAAGTCTAGAACGTATAACATCAAACAGACGAGTAATCACCATCCTACGTTTGTATGGAAGAATGACCGACTAGCGTACCCTTTTTTTTTTTTTGGGTTGGAAATTATCAAATAACTTTTCCCGTTATGGGCGGAGTGGGAGGGCGTGTCAGACTCTTACTGACTAAAACCCACCCGTGTTCCTTCAGTTGCCTATACGTTGCCAGGCACGGTATCCGTTTCGGACTTTTCCGCAACCCCGACAGGCATCGGTCCTATCGGACCCCTTCCGTTGTGCTGACATCTCTTTATCGGACGGCAAGCTACCGTAGGCGCGGGCTTGCGAACGGTGAGCTATTGCTCACCGTCCGCAAGCCCGCGCCTACGGTGGCCAGAAAGCGGCCTGCGATTCCCGACGCCCAGGGCGTCTCCTGCGGCGTGAGGGTGCGAAATTTGCCTCTCCCTCACGCGTTCTGCCTCCTCCTTCGCGAGCATTACTGCTTCGCAGAAGGAGGTGACGGCCTCCCATGCCCTCTCGCTCCGTGCCTGGACCAGGGCCGGACGCGAGAGATCCCCGCCACCGATCGCCTCCACGAGAACACGGCGATGCTCTGCCCAAGCCAGGCAGACCTCCACCGTATACTCCACCGTGTCCTCCGGGCGATCCACGCAGTGATGACACCCGAGCGTTTCCTCCCGCCTGATATGAAACAGGAACCTCCCGAAACAACCATGTCTGGTGAGGACCTGCGTCAGGCAGAAGGTGAGGACGCCGTGGCGCCTCTCTAGCCACTGCTCAAAGAGGGGACTTATCGCCGCAATAGTGGCGTGCCCAGCACTGGGTTGCGACAATCGCACTCTCCATGACGCCATGAGATCCCACCGGAGCTCTGTCCGCTGTGCCGCGATTTCTCGCGGCAGCGGAGTTAAGCCCCGGCGTTTCGCCTCCTCGCGCCACTCCCAAATGTGCGCGAAGACTTTTCCCCCCAGATCTCCACTGAAATAATATTTTTAGACATAGTAAATAATAGTAAAATTTTGAGATAACTGATGTCACAGTTCAAGTACTTACGTAGATTATTTTTGAAAATGGTTAATAAACTTCTTCCTTTATTTTATAACTGTTTGATGTTTTAGAAAATTTGGTTACATCAAAAAGTTTATTAAAGTATTAGGTACCCAATGGAATTGCAATGAAGGCCATTTGAGAGTTCAGAGGAAAGTGATGTCAAGTGACAAAAAATGGGAAATTTTCAAAAATACTGAAACATTTGTTTTTCTCGAATCCCATCAATTTTTGCCTAGGGTATATGGGATGCTTAATTGTTGCAAATGGGTCACACTATAACGTCCGAGAAGGAATACGTAAAATTACAAGTCACTCTGTATGTATATAGTAGGATAATGTTAGTACGAGTACATAATTATATTTTATTTGTTGATGGCAACTCAAATAAAACCTCCCATACACTTTGACAATGTCTTAATTGAGAGATGATTAAATATTCACCTGTCAAATATGACATAAATTGGCAAACGGTACTTAATTTACTGTCAATCAATTGACAGTAATGACAGTCCATATGTCAATTTTGTCAATTTTCCTATTTGTTAGGATGTGTTAACTTTATTAACCTAGTTAATTAGAAAAGTTTGTTCGTTTTAGGAGTAAATTCACACTAAAATAAAAACCGGGCAAGTGCGTGTCAGACCACGCACAATGAAGGATTCCGTTGTTGGGATGAATTTATCCCAAGAACAAACTTAACATATAATTATATACCTATTAATAATTATGGCAACTCTAATCCGCCCGTGATATTTAATCACGTTCGATATAGTTTTTTTTATCAGACCGAATGATTTTCTAATGAATGATAATATTGAAGTGGGATATGGATTAATTATGATGGTTGCTATAGAATGCACGCTGTTGAGGCTCTGAGCAATAGGTCAAAATGGTCCGGATCTTGCAATGCTCATAGTTGAGCATTTATTTGTACGGGTAGAACCGAAAACTGCCCTGTCTTAGTAGGTACCTACTGTGTCAGAAGTATGGGAAAACATGCATTTTGCTGTAGGACCGATGCCTGCTGGGGACGCAGGAAGATCCGAAAGGGATACCGTGGCCCCTGGCAACGTACAGGCAACTGAAAGAACACGGGTGGGTTTTAGTCAGTAAGAGTCTGACACGCCATCTCTTTGATAATTTCACACCGAAAAAAATAAAAAGGAGGTCAAGAAAACGACCACCTCATTGCCAAGTCCAGTAAAAAAATGTCGGAAGATATTTTTTTAAATCAAATAATTTCCAATTTAATTTTGTGTGTATTCCCTGAAGAAAAACAACCAAATAAACACTAAAAGAACAACAGTAAAACAGCACATTTCTTCAGTGATGAATGCTGCCAGTTAATCGGTGTACAGCATTTAGAATTCATTGAAGCCAGCTCGGTTCCTCCGCGGGGAGCGATGTAATCAGTGCGCTGATTAGGTAGGTACATATAGTTTTCTAACGTGGTTTTTGTGGGTGTGAAGTAGAGTGATATGTATGGGATGGTTGATTGAAGTGAATTTTAGTGAGTACCTAATCTGTGGAAGATCCTAAATGACAATTGAAATGAAATGAAATTGTTTATTCTGTAAATAGGATATTGGAATCAGTTTTACACCTCATCTTAAAAAAAAAAATTAAAGTTTGCTATATGAGTACGACGTTTCCTATCTGACTACTCTGAGAAGAAAGGCCGAAACAAACTCAGAGGTCACAGTCTCTTTTAAAGTCTTGACATAATCTTGGTCAGGCCATATGAGGACCATGGAGATTAGTGTCTGAAATGGTCTTTTGAGAAAAGTACCACACAGATTTGAGTGGACCTGTCCTGTCAGTGCAAGCATTTGTCAGTAATCGTGGAGCTCAACTCAGAACTTAAGCGAGCTCAATTATTGACGAAATGCAGTTGCGGCGGCGCGGCGGTTTTGTTTGTTGTCAATTAACATGGCACATCGAGTGTTAGAAAGAGACTGTTACACATACCTCGTTCTGTGACAAAGACGACGTTCTACAAAGCTGACATCTTTTAACACCCGATGTGTATCACGACAATATTTCCCGAGGTTCTCGGCTGTGGTATATACTTATAAAGGTATGAGGAACTAGGTGGAAAGTTAAAGTTCCTCATTCTCAATTGAAAAGAGAGGATCCTCCGCCCAGACGAGTGGTGTATTTGTTGTGATAAATAGTTTATCTCGGGATGTTGTACCTAAATGCTAATCGCGCGGATAACTTTGCTTGCGCGATGCAAGATTTGCGTGACGTCACTGTGATGCGTAGGCAGTTCGCAAATGCCGCCACGAAGTCACAAACACGCTATTAATTTATTTCAGTAGTCCAGATTCAGCTGCATTATGTACCCCAACGTTGCGTTAACAGCTGATAGACAAGACAACACATTTGTAATATTATCCATCGTTCTTCCGAAAAGCCTATCATCGCGATAAATCAACAGCAGCAAATAAACAGCTTGGTTGGCGAATTGACAATCACAATGAGAAGTAAACGCTATTGCCTTTCCGACTGAATTCATTTGATGTAAAGCTCATAAGTGACTGCTATGAAACCAGAGATAAGATAGTCTGTATTAACAATAAGTATTTTCAGAGAATAAGAAATATTACTTCGTGTTTCTACATAATAACTCGAAGTATTATTTCTCATTTTCCGAAACTTCGGACGTGTTCAAAACGGGGTTTCTACAGTGATGGGTGTAGGACCTGGCGCTTATTTAATCAAACCACAGGTGACAAGCGACAATCTGGCAATCCGACAATTTTGTAAACATCTTTCATAGTTTTCTGATTTAGTAGGTAAGCAGCACCTGTCGTGACAACTTTGTTGACGACGTATTGTCGTCTGTCATGTCATTGTGTAGGTTTTATTAAAAAGGGGAGTTGCTCCTATGTGAAGCTTAATAATTTTTTTATAATAATTAATTTCTTGCTTATAAAATTCTCGAGATCAACGCAATGGATACTACTTTTGCACTCCGTACACGAACTTATCAATCTAGCCTACCAGTATATTGACAAATGCATGGACATTTGTCAAGATACCGGTATAGTGTCAAATACCCTC
This sequence comes from Xanthia icteritia, assembly GCA_949128155.2. Lineage (NCBI taxonomy): Eukaryota > Metazoa > Arthropoda > Insecta > Lepidoptera > Noctuidae > Xanthia > Xanthia icteritia. The sequence goes on from OX421953.2 coordinate 14,697,441, forward strand.
GCAGGAAGCTGTTACAATTCCTTTACAAAATTGGATAAAGATTCAATATCGGCGACTATTTATTTATAAATACTTCAGGAAGCGTTTTGCTGGTCGATTTTTATACTTACCCTATTAAAAAAAAAAAAAGAAAAGAAAATACGTTTATTCTGCACAAACAAAACGCACATTTAAATAAAATAAAAACACAAAATACACAAATACAAAAGTAGCCAAAAGCCTCGTATTCAGCCAAGAAACAAACGCTATTTATAAAATTGATTCATTCATCGGTTGATGTCAAGGCCACAGACAAAGACAATATTACGTAATTACTGTAACACTAACAAGTAACAACATTACATACTCTGTGGTTGCGACATTGGCAAATGACAACAAAAACATAACAAAAACAAAATGCCAAAATGCCATGTGGTTGCTATTTTCAACATCTAACGAGGATTGAAGGAACTATACTGATGTACATAACCACCTCCTACTGTAAATACTAACCGGTTACAATGTATACGGTCTCCATAAGATAGTGTCTGTCTGCATTCTAACTTGTCCATGAATCTACTATCAACGTACCATCGAAGAAGTTCATATCTAAACACCATAAGGACTATTTCTGCTTGCAGTGCTCGGCCGCTATAGAACCGGGGCGGTAACAGATGTGGTCTTCGTGTTCACGGGATTTGGTTTTCAAACTGCTTAGATATGAAGTTCTTCGATAGTACACGTAAACGGATTTATACACAACACGGGAGACGGTATAGAAATTGTGTAAAAAAACGTCTCAAAAATATTTTTACACCGCCTATGGCTTGACTTGCCTCGTAGGGAAACTTTTTCATTTACCATAATTAAAATTATACTTTATATAAATTAAGACCATAGTCTATCTGTTCGTAAAACTTTATCCGAATCCGTTTAGCCGTTTTTGAGTAGTTAAGTAATAAACATGTTCACAAACTCACGTATATTTTTAGTAAAGATTTTTTTTTTCTTTTTACGAGATGAAACGAAATTTTCGCACATGAGTGTGTAAAACACTGAGTGGGGTATTTTAAAATGCAATGATGTTACATTATGTCGGCTTTCATCCGGACATTTTTGGAGTACGATATTAATATTTATATTTTCATACATTACGGTCATTGGCCTAATGGCAGCGATGCAAGGGTGTTGTGAGAGGTCCTTAATTCGATCCTAACGACTGGTTTGTTTGGGTTTTGCTAAAGACCTAAATTTAAAAGGATTCAATTATAATTTATTTTTAAGAGCTGTGCTCAGTTTTGATTCAGAATGAGAAGTCAGTCACACACAAGGTAGACCATCGATCTGGTGAAGTTCACCGGTATCCGCTGGATGCGGGAAACTGCAGGTCCAGCGTTATGGCCTATATCCAGTCTTAATGGAAGTCTGTAGTCTGGTGAAATAATGTTGATGAATTTGCAAGAGATCAGCAGGGCAGCTTATGAAACTTTTTAGAAATATGAAAAAAAATCTATGAAAATAATTTAAAAATCATTTGTTTACGAAGAAAATTCTGACTGTACTTATACTACTTATACTGTGTCCGATGTAATTAATTACAGACCCATATCACTTGCCACTGTACTAGCTAAAGTATTGGACAGTCTGTTAGATAAAACTCTCAACAAATGGTTGAAATGAAACGACGCACAGTTAGGGTTCAGGCCTGGACTTTTCACTGAAAGCGCAATATTGAGTCTTAAATATACTGACAGAAGCACGCCTGTGTATGCTTGTTTCTTCGACCTCTCTAAAGCTTTTGACCTCGTATTCTATGACATAATATTATGGAAAAAGCTCGGGGAAACATGCGTACCAGCTGAAATTATACGTGTTTTTCAGTACTGGTATGGTAATCTAGTGAATTATGTGAAGTGGAATAATTCACTCTCTGCTGCGTATAGGTTGGATTGTGGGGTGAGGCAGGGGGGCTGACCTCACCCAAGCTTTTTCACCTTTACGTCAATGATCGCTGGACTCAGCAGTAAACGGATCGGATGTTGGATTGACAACATTTGCGTCAATAACCTCAGCTACGCGAATGATATGGCGCTGCTGGGTCAAACGGCCGGCTCCATAAGAGAGCTTTTAAAATCCTGTGAAAGTACGCTGCTAGCCACGGTCTAGTTTATAATTTTAAGAAGAGCTATTTCATGATCTTTAAGGCCCCCGGTAGGAAGCAGTCATACGAGTCAATTATCACCCTTAATAAACCAGATATCCAGCAATATGCTGGTTCGCAGGTTTGCTTGTTGCAGTAAGGAGGTTAAGATAACATTGTTCAAGGCTTACTGCCAGACCTTCTACACGAGCAGCCTGTGGGTCAGCTACACGCGGAAAATAACAGCTTCAGAATGCTATTGGGGCTGCCGCGCTTTTGTAGTGCTCCTGGCATGTTCGCGCAGGCGCATGTTCATGACATCCAGGTAATGGTGAGGAGAAAGATGGCGTCGCTATTGGAGAGAACGCGGTCAAGCCCTAATAGCATTCTGAAGATGTTAGTGGACAAATTTGAGTCACCGATAATGAATCACTTAATGCAAGTGTTAGTTAGGCAGAAGTGATGCATTACAACCGGTGAAATGACATCCAACCATTCACATTTATGTACTTATGTAAATATTGTTTCTTCCATGAGCTTAGTATGTACTTATAACACACTAACATAGCTAATAAGTTTTTTGTAACTAATTAACTAACATAAACGAATCACTGTTGTCTCAGAAAATAAATATTTTAATTTAATTTAATTTATAATCCTATAACTAATATTATAAATACAAAAGTGAGTTTGTTTGTTTGTTAAGCTTTCACGATAAAACGGCTAAACGGATTTGGTAGCACAGGTGTGTACTATGCACTAAAGAGCTACCATTTACCGGGTAATATGTCTTACATTGACTTGAATGTGCCCTGTTCACTCAGATGTCTCGCTGATAGTGGCACGTGTGATGGATCATTTAGCTCCCTTCAAAATGGTTGAGCTGAATGGTGCTGATCCATGAATTATGTTCGTGAACGAGCACCGTCAGCTGGGACTGGTCATCTCTTAGCTTACTTTATTTTTATTTTTGAATGGTTCTTTGTTTTTTTTTTATGGACGCTTTTAACGTGCATGTCTTTTTACATTGATCTTACATGTATAATTTCAACATGAATGATGTAACCAATATTTTAAATTTAAAATAGTGTCCGTGGAGTATCTTGCCCGTTCTCCATAGGTACCTACTACGCTTTGGAATGGGCAACTAGCTTAATGTTTCTGACTGACCGACTCCTTGACAATTCAAAAGTGCCTGTAAATGGTTTAATTGAAATAAATGCTTTGCAGTTTGATGAATTTTGGCACATGAGTAGATCATGACCTGGGTTAAGACATAGGATACATTTTATCCCGATATTACCACGGGATCAAGGCTTATGCGGGTGAAACCGCGGGCGCAGCGCTGCGTGTTTCAAATGAAATATTGAGAATGACCAACCTTAATGACCCACAAGTGCTTCAATTCCCCTAATTACTAAGATAACAAAATGGCTGAAGCTAGCAGTTTTCCCTACTATTCGCTATCACATGAAATTCTTGCAACCCTCAGCGTTTCGCGTTATTGGCCGCAAGCCAAATGGGCATTGGTTTTTAAATTTTTAACTCATCCGAGGTGAAACTTGGTGAATTGATGGCAACATTAATATTTCATTCGTGTGTTCGTTGGGAAATGTGTTGCCATTTTTTCTGCCTCCCGATTTTTGGGGAGAATTCAATTTGTTCCATTTGAATTTTGAAGCAAGCTCAAATATTTTGGTTTTGATGACATTGCTGCGTGGGAGATTGGATAGTCTACAAAATGTTGCGTTCTTGTTTATATTTTAAATTAAAATACTAAATTGGTTGTGTTTTTCCTGCCAGAGCATAATAATATCACATATCATGTTTTTATTTCAACACACATATTGATCTAGAAATGATGTGAAAAGGTAGGCCCATTTTTATTTAGGAACTCTACCCACGTGAGGTAAAAAATTAGGACCTTACGTATTTTATTACCAAAGAATTAATTGTTAGAAGAAAACCGAATAGAAATTTCACTATGAGAAACACCTCACTTATATTTTTAGTTTCACTTAGTAGGTAGGTACCTAAGTATTATTTTCAGTAACACGTCAACTATAAAATATTAAGTTGCCATGTTTTCTGAAACACTTTTGAGAAAAAACTTCTCGTTCGAAAATGTTTCATCATTCTCTCGATAAGTAGAGGTAGAGTAAGGTACCTACTCTCGATTTTTTGTTTTTTGTTTTTATGGCTTATTTAATTACAACTCGAACTTGGTTTTTTGACAGAAACAGTTTTGATTTAGGGGTTCCATTCTTTTAAAACTAAGAAATTAAATCGATTATAGAAATGCGGACTTAAATTCTGAAAGTAACTTTCAGAATTTAAGTCCGCATTTCTAAAAATTGGATAGGGTGTTTTCTTCTAGTTATAAATGGAACTAAAACATTATTGGGATGAGTATTCTCGTTTGAAGACGGAGATAAATAAATCTGCATATCCCTTTGGAGAAAATAGGTGTGATGTTATGTTTATTTTAACCATAATATCCTATCTATAGGGATTCACAATTTGTCAACACAACTAATTACAAAGAAAAAACCCGGAAAATATTCACGAAACGAGTTTACAATCTAATAACCAAAGTTAAGCTCAAACTTCGCCATAATAACATAAACTTTACAAAGCCTTGCAAAAATATTGGGACGCAAAAATATTCCGAGTAAAGAAATTAACAAAAAAACGCACTCAGTAGTTTGTAGGCGACCGAATCTAGTATTCAGTACAATATAAAAGAGTCTTGTGCGCCGAAAAAGTGGGTCATCCTATCCATCTCAGTCCTTTATTACCTACATTGCCGTGCATGGAAATGCGGGTCTTATTTGAATATTTTTGACTGAGATTAGTTTCCTATTTGAAAGCATGCTTGTGTGGTAATAAAACATTAAATTCAAGTACCTACGCAGTAAGTAAAACAGAATTTATAATTTTGTTCGGGCATTTTCTTGTGGATTCTTCTTCTTACTCATGTTGGCTTGCAGTAAAAAGTAAGTAAGTATACATGGGTATACTCGTGGGGTGAAGAGATCTGTCAGTTAATAGTACAGCTGCGTAGTCTGGAGAAATCTCGTTTAATATTTGAAGTATTTTTGGGTATGTTTTTTTTTTTTTTGCAAAGTATTTTGTTTTATACAATGAGCAATCACCTTAAAACAAAGAGATGAAAAAAAAGGGAAAAAAATAGAAAAGTGATAAAAAGGAGTTCCTAATGACAATAAACTCCTTTTTCTTCCTTTCTTTCGATCTTAATTACTGACTTTGTTCCTGACTAAATAAAGCCTTCTAAAACTTTATTGTATATCGTTCTTTAGCTATGTATTGTTCATCCAGAGACTAGGGGCCTATTTAATAAAACCAACAGACGACAATCTGATAATTTTGTAAGTTTTTTTCATAGATTTCTGCTTTATTACACAGGACCTGTCTTCAAAAAGGTGAGTATATAAAATAGGGCCCAAATATTATTATCTCTCTCTTTAATAGGGTATAAGAGAGCTCTAAGAAATCTTATTATTCTTCAAAACGTGGGATGAATTCCACTACCCGAAAAAGTAATAGTACCAGAACATATTAAACGCGAGGCTACTATTTCTGTCCTACACTGTATGTCAAGCGTGTTGACCATCCGCTTGGTGTTGCACAGTTTCCAATTAGTGGCACGGCTTTGTGTCCTACGCGATTGTCACCTTACTAAATTCGTGAATGGTATGACCCTGTTCTGTTCCGTGTGCATGCAGGCGTTTGAATGGAGTTGGTGGAAAATAATTGCGTGGGCAAAGGGCGGAAAGTTTAAAGGCTTTAAGTTTCACGGACAGTGATATTTTCTGAAATATGTAGAGGAACTGTACCTACCTATGTACGGACTGCGTCCCCACCCAGGTTTCATAAATGTCAAATAAACAGTGTGGTAGTCCGTAGTTTCACTTCTCTTCGTAAGATAACGAACGGTGACGATGAGTCAGCAATATAAATCGGTTGAAAAAATGGCTTCTTTTGGAGTTTTGTTAACTTTCGACCACAACATTTTTAACCACATTTTTAAAAATATTTTTAACCACATTCCTAATTCCATAAAAGAGGAACCAGTAACAATTTTCAAAAATAAACTAACTGTCCTTCTATTAAATAAAGATTTTTTAGCCGATAAATTTTAGTTGTATCCAGTGTATCAATATTTCAATGTTTGATGATGTACTGCATCAATGTTTGCATGCCAAAATGGTAGAATGTACAAGGATCCTTCAATATTGTAACCACCCTATTGTAAATACCTACATTCTGAGCAAATAAATGAATATGAATACGAGTATATGACTGGAAAACCTATAAAGGTCGATTTAATTACGCAGTGACTCATCGCAAATGAGATTGATGCCAAAGAAAATGAAAGTGATGCAGCAGGAATCAAGAGGCGAGTGTTTATACTTAACACCTACAAATAAACTGTCAGCGGACTTGACGCTGCCATAAGACGTACAGGAGATGCCATAATTATGAAGGACTAGTAAAGTTTGTTACTAGTGACTAGTGAAGTTTGTTACTTAAAGGACTAGTGAATTGAATAACCGCTTTTCTCCTAATGGTGCTGGTTCAGTGACCGTCACAAGTTCTACGCATCATCGCAGCAGCCGGGCGAGTCACATACGCAATGGGCTGCAAGATTACGAGGACTCACAGCACATTGTGAGTTAAGCAACGTGGAAGAAGCATTGCGTGATCGAATCATGATGGGTATGCTAGCGGATCCTGAACGACCTTGGCGAAGGCGGTGACGGTCATAGAGAGTGTACAGTACGCAGGCACTGCTGCTACGCCTGCTACCCCAGCGGAGCAGGCTACAATTGTGAAAGGATAAAATAGGACTACACCCATCAGTGCTGGCCGGGAAAGATAAGTGTTCGGTGTGCGGGCGTGGCAATCACAAGTCATCAGATTGTCGATTCGCGAAGTAGGTACAGAAGCAAAAAGTGTAACGTTGTAGGACATTTGCGTAGGATGTGCAATAAAATTAATTACTAATTAGGGGATGAAAAATATTCGTGCTTACATAACTATTTTTCCGACTTCGGGCTTTTTCATGGACTCTAAAATATCTAGGTATTAGTATCTACCTATAGTCTATAAATTTCATAATTCTCTTACCCTTATCCAATTTATTCGGGGTCAGCGCTACTTGTAATTTTCTACCATACCTACTACCTCTATTACCTCGTCGTCATCTCGGTAGTTGAGATTCTCTAGATCAGTGGTTCCCAAAGTTGACTTGATCGTGACCCACCTAACAGAAGCTTTCAAATTCGGGACTCACCTCTTGACTGTCATGGAGAAACGAAGGGGTCAACCTAAAATTTCATAACTATAAGAAAATCAACCTTTCAAAGCCCACCCAATATTCACTCGCGACCCATAGTTTAGGAATCACTGCTCTAGATAAAAATATTTAGTAGATATGGTTGAGGGTCTCAAAAACTTTGCAACAAGCATCTTTTACGCCAGTACTCGAATTTCGAATAGCGGAACATGACGCGATTCAGTTGAATTGAACTACTGCGGTTTCGCTGCTATGGTTTCGCGGCGGAGATGTGCTACCGGCATTAACCTAATTTTAAGGACTATTGTTACTATTTACTGCCTCGTTAGTCTAGTAGTCGCAAGGGCTACTGCTGACCATGAGTGTGAGGCCCTGGGTTCTATTTGTAAGGATGATGCCAGAGTTTCTATGAGATCTGGTCCCACCTTCCAATAGCTATGTGTGTTACATCGTTGGATAGGTATTTTTGAGCTGAATAAAAGTTACTATGGCGCCAAGTTCAAATCTTAGTCCGTTCAGAGTCATTCTTTATTAAACATGGTAGTTTTATCAGTAGCCAAGTAATGCTATTTAAGTAATAATTGCATTTCTTTGCTTTATACACGTAGTGTAGATACTAACCTACGGTTATCAATTGCGTCACTGAGTCGCAAACCTTATGACAAAAAGTTAAACAGATGTCAACATTGACAAATTGTTTTTTTTTATAAATAATACAACGATTGCGGATTTTAAACGTATACATTTATTTAATCATCGTTGTCTACAATGACGTTATTTAAAAATAACTTCCATAGTAACAAACAATAGTCCAATCGAAAAGCACTTCAATAATCCTTATTACAAGCCGAATGTCAATTATAAACAGGTACCAAAAAAGTCCAAGAGATAGCCGGGGTCAAGTAGAAACTGTAGAACGAACGGAAAGACAAGACGTAGTCACACACGTATTGCAAACGAACGACTACCTGCGCTTGCGCGCACCCTCACCGCCTATCCGTGCCGCTAACCAGTTTCATTGTTCTAAGCATACTTAACGAGTGCGAGTGAGACAGACCGATAAAAAGGTTTGCGTTACCGTCTACACTACGTGTATAAAGCACAAATGCAATTATTACGTAAAAATAGCATTACTTGGCTACTGATAAAACTACCATGTTTATTAAAGAATAACTCTGAACGGACTAAGATTTGGAACTTGGCGCCATAGTAACTTTTATTCAGCTCAAAAATACCTATCCAACGATGTAACACACATAGCTATTGGAAGGTGGGACCAGGATTTGCATCCTCCTTTCTCAGTAGCAGCCCGGAGTCTGGATTTGTGCCTGGTTGATGGCAATAGGCTCAACCCTATTACATAGGACTAAAACATAACTGAAAAAATGTGGGTGTACTATAGGTAGAATTCTGCTCAACGCTTTGAAGAATACAGGGGTGATGTTATGAGTTATGTCACTGACACTCTTTATTTAGTCGAGCTATATTTTTAATGCCGACGGAGTCCCCATCTGTCATCTTTTTTGGAGCATAAAAATATCCTCAAAAAGTAGGTAGGTAGGTCACCTTTCTAAGCTGCTAATGTTATTAAACAAAATTGTAATACATTTCGTGGTGGGTCCCACGAAATGTATTACAATTTTGGACATAGGTATATACCGTAGTATTAGTTACTATGTAAAGCCGTAAACCAAGATGGCGCTACTTGCATTGTGATTACAGCAATGCATAGATGATGACGTGTTGGCACTACGCAGGATACCATCGTAATCTACATAATCTACATGACGCTTTGTTTATGGGACAAGATGGAGTAGGGAAATTATAATTACAATGTAAGTAGGTTGGTAGATTCAGGCTTGATTATCATTTATATGTACGATAGAAGCACAAAATAAAGTGGGATAATACGTACTGGTATTTTGACGACGAAAAGGAATTTATCGGGGGACCCAAGTCAGGAGCAAAGTTGTACGTATGATTAAAACAAAAACAAAAACTTTTAACACTTGAAACTTTAGACCTTGTAACTGACTTTTTCGGGCATAACGTTTTTTCGTTATGTGACAATTTCTACCATTCAACTTGTACCACAAACCGCGTTAAGAGGAGGCTCCCTAAATTCTATGTTAATTTGCATTAATATTATGAAAAAGTTACTCATACAATCAAAATGGAACTTTAGTACTTATATTATTTATTGGATCCTAGTTTATCAATTATAACTTCTAGTTACAGCTATTTGTAAGCGGGCACGCCCTTTATGCCTGGAGGCTTTTATTTAGATATTGTTTTCGTTAAGTTATTTTTATTTCTCGATGTTTTTGGTTGCTATATTGGCGTGTGCTAGCTGTCATATGGCTATTAATTTTATAATTTAAATTATGTTTTGTGTTGCGTAATGTTAATATCATTTTGCATACTATTATATAGATTCATTTTTTTCTAACTGAACAGACAGCTGTGCTACTGGGGAGTTTGTTGCGCCACTTCTTCTTCCCAGCTAAAGCACTAGAAAGTGGTGAAGGGTGGACGTTTTGGGGGACTGTCTTATGTAATTTTGACGTTCGAAAAGTGCTGATTCTTAGCCTAGTTTGAATTAATGACTTTTGAATTTTGAATTTTGGATCTTTTTCTTTCCTTATGTTTAAAATAATTATTGACAGTAAGAAAATATAGTTTATTATCCAGATATAAGATTTTTTTTCTCTAGATCAATTACAAATTTAGTTATAAACAAAATAAGAATTGAGACTTACGACATTTAGTTCCGTGCTCGAACACGACCAAAAAGCACACGCGATATTCAACTTTATTACTGACGTGTTAGCGTTTAGCACAAAGTGGAGTGGTGGGATGCATGGGGACGGAGTGTGCGTGGACATTGTCTTTGGAGTGCCTGGTCTTACAGGAAAAAAGTAGCCTAATATTGTAGTAACTAATTAATAGATTTAAAAACGAAGCCTAGCCGAATTACCTAATGCAGAAGAAAAAGTAAATTGTACTGAACAAACGTTTTCTGGACGTTTTGCAACCACTAGTAGGTAGGCGCTGGTTTTCAGCGACAGCCGGCGTTGACGTTATGACGTCGACCGGTGCAGCATACCATGAAATATAATAAAGATATGAAAATAAAATATATATACAATAATTAATTCTACATAAATAAATAAAGCATAATATTCAAAAATGGCAACATTCCGTTAAGTCGGCAATCGACTCGCGCGCCCTCTAATTAGGCAATAATAATTATTACTTATACATTTAAAGGATGACAGGATATTCTATCATCATTATTTCAATCGAAAGACGTCCACTGCTGAACGTAAGCCTCCTCCGAGCATCACCACTTCGACCGAATATCCTATGCTTCACTATAAAGACTAAACATGGTCGAATAAGTCGGTTTAAAATACCTAACCAACATTAGCAGGCCTATACAAAGTGCCATTCTATCAGCGATAACGATGATGGAAAATTTAAAATGTATTGGATTCTCATAAACTATCGAAAAGCTTATCAATCTTGTTGCAAGTCGTTTTAGAAATTCGAAGAGTTATACTGTTCTACACTGTTCTAGGCCAGTGGCAATAGTTTCCGAAGCGTCTCAAAGAGTCGAGATCTTTCTCTTTTCCCTAGGAACTCTCCCAGAGAGAGGAAGACGAGCTCGACTCTTTTCTTCTCAAGAGACAGCAAGTGATGGAGAAGAAGGGAATGAAGGTCGAATAAATAAAAATATAATTTTTATTTAAATATATAAATAAAAATATAATTTTTATTTATTAGAAGTTTTCTTAACCTAACCATGTTACGAAGATTTTCTTTTACAACACATAGGTAATATCAACAACATATATTTTCTCAAAAAACATAATCTACAATTTACCAACACGTTCATAAATTGTGAGCTTGTTTCACAGCAAAAATTCAGCGGAGAGCTACAGCTAAGTTCAAGCTGCTGGTGGGAATTCATTCCGCTGTGAACGCTTGACCGCGCCGGGTAGATAGCATGTTGTTACAGCTGGGTGCTGCGTTTAGATGTAGGCGAGTCCTGAGGCAAGTAAAACCAACATACTTATGGTGTAGACCATTCTACAAAGGTACGTATTGGAAGTTCTATTGGTGAGTGTTCAAGACAAAGGTCATGTCAAATGCCCATGGAACACCCACTCTCATGAAGATCGGAGACGCTACTCTCGAAGTTGTGAATGAGTATGTTTCCCTAGGACAAACTGTCCAGCTAGGTAGGTCCAACTTCGAGAAAGAGGTCAATCGTCGAATCCGACTCGGCTGGGCAGCGTTCTGGAAGCTACGCAATATCTTCTCGTCCGACATACCACAGTGTCTCAAGACGAAAGTCTTTGACAGTGCGTGTTGCCAGTGATGACCTATGGTACTGAAACGTGGTCGCTCACAATGGGCCTTATCAGAAGGCTTAAAGGCACCCAAAGGCCAACGGAGAGGGCTATGCTTGGAGTTTTACCACGTGATTGAATCAAAAATGAAGAGATCCGCAGGAGAACCAAGGTAACCGACATAGCCCGAAGAATTGCCAAACTTAAGTGGCAATAAGCAGGGCACATTGCTCACAGAACAGATGGCCGATGGGACCGAAAGGTTCTGGAGTGGCGACCGTGTACCGGAAGACGTGGCGTTGGAAGGCCTCCTACAAGATGGACCGATGATCTTGCAAAGGCCGCAGGAATCTGCTGGATGCGGGAGGCACAGAATCGGTCAAAGTGGCGGTGCTTGGGGGAGGCCTATGTCCAGAAGTGGACGTCTTTTGGCTGAAATGATGATGTTGATTGGTGAGTGTAAGTGATTTTCGTTATGTTTGAAAAGAAGGTTGAAACAAAATTTCCCTCAAAACAAAAAGGAAAACTTTAAAGTCTGTGACAGTGACAGCATTGATAAGTCGACGGTCTTTGGCAACTGAGCCGAAGTCGATGGTTATCTGAAGGCCAATATTCGTACTAAAACACATTCAAGTCGCGATCTGTCAAACTTGTCAAAAATGTTGGTAAATAAATTGTATTTTTGACAGATTGCAAATGAAATGCGAATGCAAACGTTCTTTAGAATTACGAGAATAGCTCCTCTGTTCAAATACTATTTAAAACGCAAGTAACTTTATAACTGTAAAAGGAGACTAGCGTATCCGCCAGTATCTCGCCAAAACATGATTAAAACTTGAGTTTTGAGTTACATTCGTTACCTATTAAATAATATATACTCAATAAAAGATGAACGTTACCTTATCCAACTCCAATTGTAAACTAAATACCCATTTCAGTATGTCTCAATCTACAAAGAGCTTCCAAACAGGAAGCTTTCTGTAGATAGCACGTTTCAAAAGTTTCGCTCGTAGATCAAAATACTTTTTAAAGTAGTCATGCTACTCTACTGTCCAGTTCAAACGCGCACTGGGCGCAAGCCATATCATTGGGAATATCGGTCGGCCCGCATGGCAGTGCCGTGCGATACCAACCCCAATTCTGTTACCAAAATTACCTACTACGAATTCGTACCTAGGTACATACATTACGTACTGATACGCTTCTATTTTATTGGACTTGCAAAATGACGCAAGGTTTCAGCTTTTGCTGGTTCTATTTATAGCGTCGTGGTGGAGTGGAGTACCTACGTGTGCTATTTTAGATAATCATTGAAAGTTTATGATAGCGAACGATCAAACAAAAGCTAAATAAGGAGTTGGCTTAGACTGACTATGAAATCATGTGTTTATTAGCTTTTCAATAAACTTCATTTGAGTACCTAACAATTTCCAGTTGGTAAGATTTGATATAACTATACCAAATCTTACCAACTGGAAATTGTTTGAACCATTAACTAATGAGCTCCTTTATTTTACAATAAATAAATCAAAGAGCCTTAAACTTACGCCAGATGGCTAGTAGGCGTTATCATTGACCGATTGGACAAACTTAAGGGTGCACTAGTCGACAGCTCGAACTCGTTGGTGGGCGTGACTAATATGCATGCTAATTAGTCTAATTATTAGTTTAATTTATTTAGTGAAATAGATGATGCCTTACGAAACGAAAACGAGCGCGTAAAATTTCATGAACAGACCTTTGGGCGTATAGATATTATGGAAAAACTACTAGATGTATTTACTCAAAATAAAGTTATTTGAACTTTTGAATAAATTATCTATCCCTGTACTGTTGCTATTTTGCCATTTTTTACTTAATAAGTTATTTATTTACGCCCAAATACAAGGTAAGATTTGTGTTAAAATATGTAAGTTTCGACGCTCATAACTTCCAAACCAATTTTTTTTTTCCAATTCAGCTTCCATACAAGGCTAGATATTGACAAGCCAAATTAATATGATTTTTTGTTTTGAACGTACACCGTCAAAAGGCGAGTAATCATCATTCTACGTTTGTATGGAAGAATGACCGACTGGCGTACCCTTAAGTCAGCTATTTTGGAAATGGCAAATTGTTAAAATAAGATCACATTGTAGAGCGATTCTAACTATTGGAAGACGCCAATTACTTAGGTATCCAAACAACAAGAATTTGTGTGAAAAGCATAGATAGGTACCTAAAGTCCTAAATAGTAAACTTTCCTTCCTTCTAAAATAGCCTTTTATTATATATTATTTAAAGTGCTTTCTCAAACTAGCAAAGATGCTCAGCCTTGCATAATATTTATTCACTTGGTCTCACAAGGCGATTGTCTAGCAAGATCTAATTAATGTCTTTTATTCTTTATGCAAATATTTTTTTCTTTCTTGTTTTTTTCGTCGTCGTCATTATTTTTAATGCCTTCGAAAAGAAGGCTCCCTTTTATGATGGTATTTTATTTATTTATTTAAGGAAAAACAAACAGTAGCACAATAATGAACGGACATAATATCTTAAATATTACATTATATAACAATTATGCTACCCACTACGTTCTCCACAGATTACAATTGGAAGTATTTAAAAACTAGCTAGTGACACAGATAAAAAAACCTATATAACCGACAGTATCTTTAAAATCATTAATTCTGAATTTTAAAATATATAAAAGAAAGAATATATATATATATATATATATAAAGCAAGTTTGTGTGCGTACATTGTTAAACATTAAGTCATTATTCAATATAGAAATAGAGGTAGATTGTATATGGTGTACTTACTATATACTTAGCATATTCCATACGAGTTATATCGAGATAGATAAGCATAACAGCATAATCAACCTATCAAGTTCCCAGTGTTGGGATACAAACCACCCTTAAGTGAGAAGGAGGTGGTCGTAATCCAAAAATCGGACCCAGTACGCGTTGGTAGATGTCACATGTCGTCGAATTTTGGTTCCAGTACATGCCTGTTACCTCAAAATCACAATGCTTTCCTCCATCGTTTTGCGTTTTTCAAATAGATTTCTTCAGTCATAAGTACGGCAATAAAATTGTTTTCAATGCCAGATTTTTAAACCTCACACACAAATAAATACATTTCAATCCTTTTACACGTGCCCATAAAACACATACCAATGTAATATGGCGAGTCGTAATACCGGCTCAGATGCGGCAGAACGCAGCTGCCCGCAATTTGCATGTATATAGGATTAGGATTGCGCTATGTATTGGCAGTAAGTGGCGTGTAATTTTAACTGAATTGGACGTACGGTTTCTTTGGAAATGTAGTTTATTGGTTGAGAATTTGTTGGTAGAATTAAACAGGAGTAAGTAAATGTGTGCTTAAATTCATTAATTCATTCAATTCCGACAACGCATTGCGTAAAGCCGAAACCCCTGGGTTTAAGTACATGATTTTGCACCGGCGAGCATCAAGAACGGATTTTGAAAATTCATTCCCTAAATGGGTTAAATAGGGTATAATGTAGGTTTCTATGGAAATTCATCGTTTTTGCCGATAGGAATTCAGCTGTATATACAAAACACGAAACTCAGTACCTTCAGTATTCACATGTAGGACTAAAATGCTCAATGTTGAACGAGGGCCAACCTGACCACAACAACGAAGTATTTAGGATGATACCGCGGTTAACACCACGTTTGGTAGCCAGATTGGTGATCACAATTAAATATTTATGTTTTTGGTGTTGGTACATAAATATTTATGAACAAAATGTAAGTTACGTCTGTCTCACAACATGCCAATAACATACTTACAGTGTTTGGTGCTTAGCAAACCAATAGACCAGCTATCTAATTACGCAACACATTTTCGTAAACGATTACGACAAATTTGTTTCATTTTGACAGTTCAACAACATTCATTGCGTTATTTACGTTGTGGAGCAGATTTTTTTTTCGAACTTATGAGGCAATGGATTAGCAATTTGTTTCAAAACGATTCAAATTCCGATTGTTCGTGTATTACGTAATTATAGGGTACAGAAGAAATATGGTGCTAATTCATGTTTTTAAACTCGATTTCGGTTTGTCAAACATTAAGGAATATAAGTCACTGGACCTACAAACGCCATTGCCTAATAGTGGGTAAGTATTTACTCGATTTTTCTGGGAAATTTTCTGAAGAACAAAAAACAGTAGGCTATTCACACCCTACCCCAAACAGGAGTAGGTAATGTGCATCTGGACTAAGGGCCACTTTTTTTTTCTTGCGAATCAAATTGACTTATAGTAGCTTAAGATCCGAAAGCTCCAATGTATGAACATCCTGCACCCATTCGGTTAGTGGATGAAACGTATTTTATATAAAATTTAGTGTGTTCATTCATGCTTGCGTTTATTAATAATTAACATAAATAATAGGGACTATCTAAACTATGTGTATACAACTAACTAAGCATTATACAAACTAAAATATAGCGTCGAAAAATTCATCCACATCACTTTCGACTGGTAGTGTACCCAAGAGACTGGCCGCATTGCCACGTTGTATGGCAATGTTTAGCCTCTGGCCTAGGTAAAAGCCAGCCCTTGGGTCACGGGAAGTGTCAACCAGTCGTTTGGAGATTTCATTGAACAAACCATGAGCACTCGGACCCCACGGTCCTAGGGTTTCAAACCCAAACGGCTCGAAAATATAGTTACCTATAAGGTTATTATACTTTCGCACAGCACGCCAAGCCAGGAAGATGGGATGGCGCAAGAATATCAACACGTTGCGTCCCACACTAAAGGCCTACCCACCTTCCATGCAAATAAAGACATGCCGTCTAGTCTCTTGCCATCATCGCGTGCCAAGCCATTAGGTTCTAATATAGCTGGAACGCCGACGGTGACAAGAGCTCGTCGGATGATGAAAATGATGAAAAAATAATAATGATTTAGTGTGTTAAAAAATATATCGCGAGTGGGCTGGCTAAGAAATTACTAGCCAGACTATGATTAATTTAAAATTCAAAAATGACTTTTTTCATATATTGTACCCATACGTTCGAATAAATTTAATACCAATCGAAAGTATGAAGCCTATAGAATATAAAAACGTTGGGTTGTCTATTTTTTTCTTGGCATAACTATGGGTTGGCAGGTATAAACAGGTAAGTTGATACTAGTAATTTACACCCATCTATTTAATTAATAAGTCTTATATCAAAATAAGCGCTATTTCATGGCGAACACGAAGATATAGGGTTGTCTGCGAAAAAACTGGTTTGAATGACGGTTGGCGAGCTTTGAAAAGTGAAATTTAAATTAATATAAAAAAAATATTGATGTATAAATCCTAAACCATAAATGTTCTTCTATAAAAAAATACAATAGCGAAATATATTTTGATTATATATTGTTTTTTTTTTTTGGAAAGTAAATAAAAATAAACAAAGCAAACAGTATTTTTTTTTTAAATAAAACCAAAGAAACATACTATAAAACTCCCAGAAGATTCGGATGTGCGTTGATATGACAGTCAGTCAGTCAGTTTCTCCTTTTATAATTATAATATATAGATTTTTAGATTGTATCTGACCAATATTTTTTTTGTAACATTTATATGAGTTTAATTTAAACTCACACGAATGTAGAAAGTCATAAACTATTTACTTGTCAGTAAATAAATGCTTTTTGTTTATGACTTTCTGATTGCGCTTTACAAAACTTATTTTGAATTCTTCTATTATGTACTTAAGACATGCTCCTATACAAAAATTTAAAATGCTTTTTCTCTTAAAGTATGGCATTGAGAACAACGGACGTTAAGTCAAATTTTAACAAAAATATACTAAAAATACTTGGTCTAATTTGTATTAATCTATGACGTTGACCCTAGTCAATAAAGCCGAAAATATTGGGCTGTCAGGTCATACGTTTTAAGAAAATTCGACTTTGATTTACTTTTCAACCAATAACTTTTGAGCCATTATTTCTTTGTAACTAATTCATAGGGACGTTCAACTATAAGATATGAGGCATATTTATGCATTTCTACAGTTAAACTCAAGTTTTGAAGATTCCTTAGTACAGACTGAAGGTCCCAGTTAAACCGCCATAAATCTGTAACGTCATATTCTAGCGAGTTCAAAATTTCTCAAAGGTTTAAGAAAACCTAGAAAGGCTTAAAAAAATATTAACACTACTATATTAGAGATACTACTTTCTGAGATTTATGTTATGCAAGCATCTGAATTGAGACTCCAAGTGATTTGTTAAAAAAAGTTTTATTTCACGTTTAAGAAGTTTATGGACCTTTTCTTTAAGTTTTTACTATTTTTAACTAATTTCCCTGTAAGACGCAATTTATTTCGCAAAAAAAAGATATGGGCCCTCAGTCCAGATGCACATAAAAGCCAAACCCGAAACTAGAGCAACGTTTAAAAAGCCCGACAAAAACAAAGCGAGAGAACGCACACGAAAGGCACATATACTTCACATAGAATATTTAACAGCACTTCTAGAGATAGTTGTCTCTTCCGTGTGCACGACCAAAATTACCTCAAACGTACATTAACAAATTAAACTCAAAACTAAACAACATCACAAAACAGCTCTTCATATATCCGCATACGAATTTAAAGTGGATCTTTTGCAAAAAGCGTAAAAAAGTCTAGCCAAACCCAACACATTAATTCCCGCACGAATCGCCGCTCGTGACAACCAGTGGCAAACAATATGAGCGGTTCAGGCCGCGTATGAATTTCAGTTTAGGTGAAGTATATTGCCTGGCACATGCTGAGCTGGACTCCCATTTGGTACAACGTTGAGACGCACACCGTACTTTTTTATGTTCGTTGATCCATTATTTTAAAGTGTGTCATAGCCAATAGTGTCATCACAATGTCTTGTTTTCTTCCTTTTTTATTTGTTTGTATATTGGCACCTTGCAGATAGTTCCTAATAGCTAATTAGTCATTATTTCATTGGGCTTTTGTATGTTGTGCTGTTTTTTGTGTTCAATAAAAGCGATTTATCTATCTATCTATAAATATAGTAGGTTCGCCTCTTCAGTAATGATTTAAGTTCCATATATAATGTCGAACTCGAAACCTATTGCCATTTACCGGGCACGGTTTCAGACACAGAGCTACTAATGCAAATGCAAATGTAGTATCTTATCCCCAGATCTCTTTAAAGTATATATTAACGACTTTCCCGAAGCAATAGGGAAGGAGTGCATACTATTCGCTGATGACACTACAATAATTATTAAGAGTGATAATTACAAGGATTTAGAAAACGAAATCGTCGAAGCTATGGATAACGCAATCGGCTGGCTAAACAAGA
Source organism: Xanthia icteritia (assembly GCA_949128155.2). Taxonomy (NCBI): domain Eukaryota; kingdom Metazoa; phylum Arthropoda; class Insecta; order Lepidoptera; family Noctuidae; genus Xanthia; species Xanthia icteritia. Next base: position 14,716,560 of record OX421953.2, read on the forward strand.
ATAACTTAAAAATAAATATGACTAAAACAAATATAATACAATTTCAGACATACAATGCAAACATAAATAAACTAAACATTCTTTATAAAGATTCTCACTTAACCACTGTCGAAAATTGTGTATTTTTGGGTATAACAGTCGATAAAAATTGTAATTGGAAACCACACATAAATAAAATTATTGTTAAAATAGATCGATTTATATATGTCTTGAAAAGAATTAGACAAACAATTAACTATGATAGTGCAATGTTAGCGTATCATGGTTACGTATCATCCATACTTAGATACGGTATTATAATATGGGGTAATTCAGTAGAGTTTGACAGAGTTTTCAAAGCTCAGAAAAAATGTGTCAGAGCAATTTGTGGAGCTCATTTTCTAGACAGCTGTAAGCCACTATTTCAAAAACTAAAAATTTTACCTTTGCCATGCTTGTATATCTTTGAGATGTGTATTTTTGTTAAGAGGAACTATAATTTATTTGAAACTACCATTACCAGACCAAATTGCCGATCATCACGCCATAAAGATAGACTTCAGCTACCACCAATAAAACTAACATTATTTAAGAAAAATACATACTGCATGGCCATTATAATATACAACCATTTACCAAATAGTGTGCAAGACCTACCGCTGACAATGTTTAAAAAGTATATTTTCAAACTGCTTCTACTGAAAAGTTATTATACGTTTAAGGACTATTTAGAAGATAATTCAATAGAATCTGTAGTTTATGAGTTAAAATAATTGGCATAAGTATAATATGTATAAATTTGCACGCCATCGTTTTGGCAGGATATGCAGAAACAAAATTATTGTAACACCATTATGTACCATATTCTAGCAAATAAATATTTTTGATTTGATTTGATTTGATTTGAAATGTTCGTAGGTACCGAAAAACCTATTTAATCTTATTGCTCGACTTGAAAATTGAATCCGAGACCCAACAATTTTCACTATTCCAACGACACAGCTATTCACTGCAGGTAAATTATTCTGCCAAGTTGTTAAAATCGACACAAAATCGATTTGTAACGATTCCCAGAAGTGTCGCGTCGCACTCCATTCCAAATCGTATTAATCGTCTTATCGGAGTCGAATCGATTACTTCTGGCGAGTGTAACGCAAATTGAAGAAGTTTGGACAAGTGACTATGATCAGATTCTAGGCATCATTTTGGTGTTTAGGCACTTTAGTTAATGTGATTGGAAAGTTAACTTGAACCAGTGTTGTACTTAATGTTGTTGATCTTAGGCTCCTTATTGACGAGAAATGGATTTGGTACTTATGGTAACGCAATTTTTTTCGTAATTTTATATAAATGATGGTATTTGGCAATACTTAAAATGAAAACACCAGAGTCGAGGTAATGTTCCAGGTAACTAACTACTCATATTTAAGGTACTTTGTCCTCACATGTATAATTTCAACATTAATGATGTAACCAATATTTTGTAACAATTTTTTTATTTAAAAGAGTGTCCGTGGAGTTTCTTGCCCGTTCTTCTCCATAGGTACCTACTAGGCTTTGGAATGGGCAACTAGCTTCATATTTCTGACTGATCGACTTCTTGACAGTTCAAAAGTGCCTGTAAATGGTTTAATTGAAATAAATGCTTTGAGTTTGAGTTTACTGGGTTTCTTTTTATTTATTTTTTCAATTCATTTTAAAAGTCGTTTACATATTGGTAGTTTTACCCACAAAAATAATTATTATCATTCGAGTTCCAAAGAAACAAGCGAACTGACGAAAAGTGTTCATGTATTACACACATTCATCAGTCTCCTGCCATTATCCTAATTTTATTTGTGGTCCGTACAACATATCTTAGAAAGAAAAAAACGTTTATTTGCGGTAAATATATATACGCAAAAAAAAAGAACACAAAATTAAAAAAAGAAACAAGTTTAGGGAAAATATGCGTCACATCCACGCAAAACGGCCATCGCTCAGCATAATGCTGCGACCCTATGCGAGACAGAGCCCCAGCGCTGATTTTCAGCGACAGCCGGCGTTGACGTTATGACGTTGACCGGTGCAGCATACAATGAAATATAAAAATAAAATAAATATATGTCGTGGATTGATGGCGCCATAGTGCAACCGACAGCGCCACCTATTTGTTCGTTATAGAACTAAATAAATGTTTACCGGAAACGCAAGCGCGCCCTACCGCTTGGACACGATCGTCGGTAGAGGGGATGCAGCGAGGACTGGGGAAAGGACTGAGTGTTCAGTCACTTGAACTCCGACAGTCTAGGCAGACGCTCAGTAGTACCAACGCACGTGTTTGTTTCTCGTAAATCGTTAAGTGTTTTAAATAAAGTTATTTTGATTTAAATTCTGTTTCGCTCGAGTACCCACAACAGTGCCCACATCAAAGTAAAACTATGTCGGATCACGAACAAGAACCGATGCTTCGCATCTCGGCCACCCATGATGCGACATCAGAACTGGGATTCACTCGAGCGGAAGAAAACACAGAGAATAGTGCGATGACGTCACGGTGCGACGAGAATTTACTTCGTACGCTGCTGGCTGCTCAAAATCAGAATATGATGTCCCTGATAGAAGCTATCAAGGGTCCGGCAGATGTCCATGAAGCAATGATGGAGGTGCTAGCACAACAGGCCATTCCGGGCCAGTGCCTGCGGCAATGGCGAATAGCGAGCGACGCGTTTAAGATTGCTATGTCAGTAATCCGAGCAGATGAATACTGGGTGAGTCGTACCCATTTTATTATGATTCTGGTGCCGAATGCTCTCTCATCAAAGATTGTGTTGCGTCAAAGTTTAGTGGCAAGCGTGTAAATAACATTGTAAATTTAACCGGGATTGGTCATGGTAGTGTGCAAAGTACCCTACAAATTTTATTAGAGATTATGATTAACAATTAACGTTTAGAGATCTCATTTCATGACATTTTAATTGGGCATAAGATTTTAGATCAGAGATTTAACGTTAAATTGACATCTGATAGCAGTTGTTATGTGTCACCTTATCACGATAAGTTTGTTTATTAGGTTATGTGATGTTTCAAATAAGCTCAGGAACGATTCTAATTATAAAATTGATTTCGATAAAGTTGACACAGATGTTCCGCCAGAATTTCGTTCCCAATTAATTGAGCTTTTGTCAGAATATTCATCTTCGTTTCTAGTGGTGTATCCAGATCCCGTGTTACGACAGGACAGTTGCAAATTAGGCTTGTAGATCCTAGTCCTTATAGGCTTAGTTTAGTGACCGCTGATGATGATTTGACTGTAGTTAATTTAGATGAGATTAGAGAGCACGCGACACAGAACATTGAAAAGAATGCAAGTTATGATAAAAATCTATTTAATCAAAATAAGGCTCAGGTTTCTAAGTTAGCTGTTAATGATTATGTTTTAATTGAAAATGAGGAAAGGAATCAGAAAAAATTAGATCCTAAATTCAAAGGTCTATTTAAAATTATTGATGTGTTAGACGGGGACAGATACTTACTAAAGGCTCTTGACTCTAAGCGAACTTACAAATACCCCCATGATCGTGTGAGGAAGATACCCGATCACCAAGTTCCTCGAGAATTAGATGTCATAGTTGATGACAGTGGTAGTGAGACCAAATCTGACTAAGAACGGCTTGTACACTCATACTCGAAACTCTAGACCGCACCTCATGAGTAACATGTGGCGATGGGTCTACAAGGAATCGTTGGTGCGATTTCTTTCTGTGTTGGTGCACAGAGCGCTTCATGTGTTGTAGCACATTTCGCGTTGGATCTTGTGAATCGTTGGTGCGATTCATGTCTGTGTTGGTGCACAGAGCGCTTCATGTGTTGTAGCACATTTCGCGTTGGATCTTGTGAATCGTTGGTGCGATTCATGTCTGTGTTGGTGCACAGAGCGCTTCATGTGTTGTAGCACGTTTTGCGTTAGATCTTGTGAATCGTTGGTGCGATTCATGTCTGTGTTGGTGTACAGAGCCCCTCATGTGTTGTAGCATATGTGGTGGCAGATATGTAAAGAATCGTTGGTGCGATTCTGGCCTGTGTTGGTGCACAGATTGCAATGAAAGTTTCAGGAGTTGAGTATGCATTGCTTATGAATTATGGTAAAGAGTAACAGAATTGCTAGAATAACTTATGTTAACTTGTTGATCGGACCCTTTTTTTAATGTTTAATGTTGTGCAGGAAGCACTATGTACGTAGCCTTAATAATAGGGCATTGTAAATCATGAAAGTTGATTATTGTACTTAGATTCAGAGGAAATAAAGTACCTGTAAGAATCAACCCTTGTTTCTATTGGCAGGATAGCCGAGCCAGATTACTCTTGTGAGTATTTTGTCCACAGGTACAACACCCGAGGACGGGTGCTAGTCAGGGATGGCCGTGTCGTGGATTGATGGCGCCATAGTGCAACCGACAGCGCCACCTATTTGTTCGTTATAGAACTAAATAAATGTTTACCGGAAACGCAAGCGCGCCCTACCGCTTGGACACGATCGTCGGTAGAGGGGATGCAGCGAGGACTGGGGAAAGGACTGAGTGTTCAGTCACTTGAACTCCGACAGTCTAGGCAGACGCTCAGTAGTACCAACGCACGTGTTTGTTTCTCGTAAATCGTTAAGTGTTTTAAATAAAGTTATTTTGATTTAAATTCTGTTTCGCTCGAGTACCCACAACAGTGCCCACATCAAAGTAAAACTATGTCGGATCACGAACAAGAACCGATGCTTCGCATCTCGGCCACCCATGATGCGACATATACAATAATTAATTCTACATAAATAAATAAAGTATAATATAAAAAAAATGGCAACATTCCGTTAAGTCGGCAATTGACTCGCGCGCCTTCGGCTTAGAGTAATCTGTGGGCGCAGCTGTCAGAAAACTATTTGTATGACGTTTTGACATCTGGATACATAACAATTAGCATGGCGCATTCGTTTATGCAATGAATGTTATGATTATGATGGAATATGGAATTGTTTAATATCAAAGGATGTAGGTATCTTGTTCTTCCATTCTTCTCTATTAGTCGTCATCTCACTTGTCATCCCCTTTCAGGCCATGCCATGCACTGTCACGCATCCTTGTCTTTATATATCCTTACATATTATAAAGCAAAGTCCCCCACCGGGTCTGTCTGTCCGTCTGTCTGAACGCGATAAACTCAAAAACTACCGAACGGATTTTCAAACGGTTTTCACCAATGGACGGAGTTATTCATGGGGAAGGAATTAGGGTTTTGTGTAACGATAAAATGTATGTTCTACAGGAATGTATATCTTAAAAAGTTCAACAAAATAGTCTGCGATGGCATATGGATGACCCACAATAACAATTTTTATCTTTCAGAATTTGATAATTTCATTGTTATTTCCGAAGCTATTTTGACCGGTATTGTATTAATCCCTATCCAATAAAATACCTATATTATTTAAATTGGGCATTCAATTTAGATGACAATATCCTTTGACATCATATCATTTAAATGAATTGTTTAAAAGATTATCATACATTCAAAATTACGCGTAACAAAGTGATTATGATAATTATGGAGTCAATGACCTTTTCCTCGGCTGTTAGGTATGAAATCTCGGTAGTATATACCCGTGGGATATTTTCTGCCATCCACGCGGGCTTTGATCTATATGTTATATACCTATTGTATGTATCTCCAATTTGTCAAAATCCAGACATACCAATAGCGTATTGAAGGAAATTGGTATTTTAGGTCATAGAATGTAGTGCGGATTCCATATTATATTCCCGCTTGAATCTAGCAGCTAGCTCCAGGAAATGGGTCATTATGGAGCTCAGTGATTCAGTAACGACCTGTGGCTTGAGATTATGTTGCTAGTGGCATAGTGTTGAATTATTGGAGTGTGAATATTTGAAATATATTACAATACCTATAACGTCAATGATAGCGAGTTTGTTTTAAAATAACATTGATAACAATAACCGATTGTAAGTGATTATGCGCCATCATCAACGTCTAGTTACCCAGTAAACAGGCTAATTTTTCCAGCTAGTATGAGTAAGTTTTAGACGTCAAAAATGTTGGTAATTTGTTGTTTTTTTTTAAAGATTGCGATTGAGATTGGAATGCGAACGTTCTTAAAAATTACGCGATTTGCCCCTCTGGTCATAAGAGGGGCAAGTGCGAGACGAGAGTAAAGAAGAAGAGTAAGACGCTAAAAGGAACTATAAGCAAAATTTGAAAGAAAAGTATGACATCAAAACTAGAAAAACATCGAAGATAATAAGTGACATAATATTTTTTTGTTGTGACAACTCTAAAAAAGATTTCAGGTATGTTCAGAACATTTTCATTTCTTTTGTCAAAATCTACCCAGACAGGATTGAACGTGGAGATTATATTTTATTTCATTAAATATGGTGATAATATTTAACTCTTTCAAATTGAAAAAAAAAAAAATTGTAAGATTTTTTAGTGAGTAGTGCAGAAATACGTTGCTTACTACTACCTCTTCGCATGGAAAAAGGCCGAGCGTGTTTTAGTTGTAAAATATTGTCAAAATTGACAGATTTTTGAATTTGGTTTTATGGAAGCAGAAATAAAAAATATTCGTGTTTGTTTGAAGTCAGTCGTCAGTCACCTCTCGTAGACATTTGAGTATGAAGTATTTTTTTTCCTGTGAGTTATTTTTCCGTGAACAGGCACGTTCCAGCTTTCGCAGTGTTAGTTAAGGCCCCTTCCCAGGGACCTATCCGGGATATTTTTCCCTCATAAATATTCTCCGTATTAACACGTGAGTATTCCAGTTAGAAAGAAAGTAAATGTATTTATTGGGACAAGCACAGGAGATCTTAATTAAACTAAAAACACACTCATTAAAAATAAAAATAGAAAATACAAACATAGTAAAAATTAAAATAAAGCGGAAAGTCCTGTGCGAGGCCAAAAGGAAAAATCGCATACCATAAAGCACGTTCTATTATTGCCATTCAAGAATCGCATGCAAGTGTTTACACGCGTGCAATTTCCATAACATAGCATACAATAATTGAACGCAAGTTTCGCTTGCACCAAGGCAATTATTGCAAGGCGGTTATTGCATCCAAGATTTGCCTCGTCTAACACAGCGTTGTTCTCATATCTCAGCATGATGCTGCGACATTTAATAATAAAGGTCGCAGCGCTGGTATTCCGATAGGGCCCGCAGTGATGTCACGGCTTGATCGTCTATCACCCAGCCCACCTACATACACCTACGTTTTGTCTTTCTTTCTGGTCTAAATTGGTGTTAATTTCGGATTCAGATAGAAAAGACTGATTTCGGCCGTATCCTTAGGCTACAGCTGGTCCACTGGGCCCTGTGCATCGCCAACCCTACCGCGGGTTGTGCAGATCCGACTTTCGTGCCCCGGCGCCTCGACGGCGACGCGGGCGGTTCTGCGGGTGACCCCGAGGCATCGAGTACAGTGAGCGCTTGCCAGGTCTGCCAGGAGCACGTCGCCTTGCCCTGGTGCAAGCAACTCCCAAGCGGTTCCACTACATACCACCTATTGTTTCTTTAATTTTAACCTTTTGTACTACTACTGTCTAAGTTGTTTTTTTTTTTGTCGTAATTATTAGTCATGAATAGGTTCCGTTTCCATCAAAAAAATACTCAAACGTCGTAGGTTCATCGCGACGAATCTCAATTACGGTGTTAAACACGGAAAAAGAAAGAAAGAAAGAAAAGAAAAAAAAAGAACAGGAAATTGACGGGGGCTTTGCAAAGCGATAGCTATCGAACGTTTGTTCGAGTCGTACAAAAAACCGACATTCAGTATGGCCTAGCGTTCTGCTCCGAGAAAGATTTAAACCACTTAATAATTGATTGAAAAGTTTATTTAAAATATAAAGTTTGACAAAAATGTAGTTGTCGTCAACTACATTTTCTATAATCTTTTCATAATTTATTCTGTTGTGATTAACTACTAAGTCTAGCCAGTCATTTATTTCAGTTAAGTAGTTTAAAAAATCTAAAATCTACTTGTGCGCAGAAAAATAAAATCCTCCTGGATTTATATAGTCGGTTAAAGTATAAACCACACATGAACACTGTTAAAATTTATTACATTTCTTCTAAAAACATAATCCAATACACTTACTAACCAAAAGCGAACGAATTCAAACCTTTTGCACCTAACAGCCCCGCGACCTTCACAAAATCGTTTATGTACTACATATTTTTCCTTTTACCTCGAACCAAAAACAAAATTAAGTACAACACAACACAATACAATAAACCAATAACCTTCTTTCCGGTCGAATAGAGTAGAAATAGGCGCGTCTTATGTGAGGGTTTGGAAGCTGTGCGAAAGCAAACGAAATGTAAGTTTTTTTTTTTAGATTCTGAAAATGGCTGGTAAATTACGTATTTCTGTGTCAAATAACCAAATTCTCTTCTTTATAGTAGTTTCGCTTGAAATATTTTTATATATGAATTGGAATTGATGAGTTGTAAAGGTGAAAGGCTCGTCTAGACTGGCGTGACTTATAGCGCGACGCGACTCCGGTATCTAATTGTTCTACCATGAAGTTTTCTTAGAAATTGTTTTATTAGAGTCGAGTTCAGTTTTTTCTCTCTACAGCTGTTTAGATACTAATCCAGCTGCGCCCCGCGGTTTAACTCAAATAATTCTCGATTCCGTGGGAATATTGGGACAAAAGAGTATTCCTATTATAATATAACCTGTCAGTAAGTAAGCTAATTCTGGAGAAAGAACATTTAAACATTGTCTGAGTTAATCACAGCGACCAACTATTCTTATCATTTAAGTAGTCGTTGATAGATTATGTCCTAATCCAGGTCTACCCATGTGTCAAATTTCATCTAAATCCATTCAGCCGTTATAGCGTGAAATCGTAACAAATATAAAAAGAAACTCACTTTCGCATTTATAATATTAGTTAGGATTATCCAAAATTCTAAGAACTAATATATTAGTTGTTGTTTTTTGTATTTATTGTTGTTGTTTTACATCGCACCGCTCCGCACGATACCGCAGGACACAAGGCTAGAAGGAAATTGCGTGTTTAACAGAGGTTTTGGAGTGGCACCGGAAACTCGCACAAAAAAGCCCGAGTTATAATATAATATGGCATTATTTTCCTTTCATTGGGCGGCCAATACGGATCATAAAGTTTTATCGTGAAAGGCTGATTGCACTATTCGTTAGTTTCGTTTAGGGATAAGCTAGCATGTTCTTACGATTTTACTATTTTATGTTTACAAGATTTTAAAATTATTTTTATGAAATAAATAATTATTCCATTTAATAGAATCGTTGTAGAAAGAAAACCGTTTAAAAAAACCGGCCAAGTGCGAGTCAGACGCGTACACGAAGGGTTCCGTACCAGCGTACAATATTTAACACTACATATTTTTAGGATTCCAAAAATAAAATAAAGTTAAAAAATTAAATCATACAAGAAACTTGGTTTTTCGGCGTTTTTTTGCTAAATATTGTACGCTGGTACGGAACCCTTCGTGTGCGAGTCCGACTCGTATTTGGCCGGTTTTTTAGTTCAGATAAATGAAAATACTAAACGAAGAATATTTTTCATCTTAAATTAAAAAAAATTGCAAAGATAAATTTGTATTTCATAATGATACTATGAATTACAAAGTAATTTTTTGCAGTTGCAGTAAATCACCCGTATTTAAATAAAATACCTAATGAATCGGCGTTTTTAATATTTTTGTTGATTATTAACAGTATATGGTACCTGATATACTGCAGTTTTAAAATCCTAACTTGTTTAGTTGTTGCGATAGAGCTCGTATAAAAATGGTCTATAATCAACAACTTTTACGGCCCCGTATTTCTTCATTTTTGAAGAAAAAAATTACACCGTAATTTACCGTTTTTCTTTTTTTTTCAAAATCAATTTTTTATTGTGACCTGTTACGGGGTGGGTCGAAATAGGCTTTTTAAAAAAAAAACTTTTAATAGAACTAGAAAAACTTTTAATTAATAAAAAAGGTTTTACAAAGAAAGCCTAATGTCCGTGACGACGTTCAATTCCACACTGCTCATAAAATGGTGTAATTTCTAAGTTATTGCAATATGCTGAGTCAATGGAAAAAACGTTGGATACACGTGTTGCAGCGTCAGCTGTTTATTATTATATACTTAATGATGTTATTTAATATATAACAGCCCCCCGGATAAAATGGAGCATCTGGGAGGAAAAGATGCGAAATTAACATTAAAATTTACGAAGTGACTTGAACGTCGTTTCAGACTTACAAACAATAGTAATTATAGCGATAGCACATAGTTAAAAATTGAAAGAATAGTATATTATAATCCTAAAACAATTTAATTACCCCAGATAAACATTAGGTATATTATTAATAATTAAAAGAGAAATAAAGATCATTAAGTTTAAATTCTAATTCACCTTAGATACTAAAAGATTACGATTCAACAGTAGGTTGACGAGTTTCAGTAACTCTTTTGGTGTTACATTGGTTAAATATCTGTATGCAATAATGATCTTTCGATTTTAGACAAAAATATCTTCTAATTTTATAAAGTAGGTATACAAAGAATATGATGAAAAATACATAAGAAAGAGACATGTAATGAATGCCATATTTTTGAAAATGATTAGGACTTTCGAGGCTATCTAAATCCTTTTCGAATGAATCTAAATGTAAACTAGCTTGTAATAGAGAATCCAGATCCAGTGTTTTGTTGATTCTTCTTTTATCACAACAATCATCGTCTACAAGATTAAAGTTAGAAATAATCTGTGAGCTTACATTGAGAACGGCATTTGATTGTGGCACGAATTGTAGAGTTTTATAGAAGGCTTTACAGGTTTTAGGTATAGACAGTATGCCAGTGCCGAACAAGGTTTCATCGAAATTATTTCCATCATTCTCACAGGAAATATGACACTTGCCTGGTTCTGACAGAACGAAAATCCAATTATTATTATTTATTTTATGAAATACTTGTACTGAGCCTTTCAGTAATTTAATTTCACAAGAACTAGGTAACTTATTTATTACTTCCGTAATTAAGATAGTCTCACAAATTGGGTTAACGACACTTGAAAAAACACTTTCTAACTCACACACATGGGATTTACCCGGAATCACTTTGCACTGATTTACACTTCGCAACAATGAATAGAACATATGATCGACTGTTATTGCTAGGTAAGGATGAGCGGGGGCGATAAGTGCAAACGTATCGGGTTGCGATACGTCGTAAGGGACAGGCATTGGAATCACGCGGTACAGGGTATATGTCTGCGGAAGGACGAGCGGGATTTTAATGACGATAATTATCTTGTTATTATGGAAATAAGAAATGATTCTAGAAATATCGATTAGTTCATGAATGTTTTGTAACGACAGGGATACCGGGAGTTCGTAATACCTTGGCATATTATTCCTATTTTGTTCAAGTTCGTTATATATTTGATGTGGACTAAGTATAGTCGGATGCAATACGTTCATCTTGCTGAATAAAATCGCATTATTGATATCTTCTATATCAAACGATAATGAAATAATGATACTTTCAAGAGCACTTAATAGTGAATTAATGTTTGACTTGATTTCTAACTTATCATTGGAGTTGGAAATAAGTTGAAGTCCTCTATCAATGACTTCGAGATTTTTATTTAGACGTTTCTCATTTTCGTTTAATTTAGAGATAGAATTATTAAATGTACTAATAGTTGACTTAATGACATGGATGTTATCTCTCATTAAATGAGCTAATTGTTTTTCATCTGTTTGTACTTGGTCGATCGCATCGGAATATTTGAGAGCATCTTCTGCATCCAGAGTGCCGAAAAAAGTTTTTAATAAAGATCCGCCAGCGTCTATGAGGCCGCGTTTGTATCTTTTATTACTATTAACCAAATACGAGACAGAGGAATACTTTTTAACATTATTATCGTGTTGATTTTGTAATGCTGATAATGCATTTAAACAATCCTGTTGGATTTTAGAAGAACTATAATCTTTGCAATAAGTATTGACTCTAGAAAATAACGATTCTACAATAGTAAAGTGAGAATGTATTCTACTAATATCTAGATAAGTTATGACGTTCCAGTTATCGTTACTGAATTTTAGATTGTTAAGTTTATCGAAATATAGGCCTGGACTCGTAGTTATAGGCGTAACGATCTGATGACACGAAGTTGATGAACCAAAGTGCCTGTAAAGATAAGATCAAGTTATAGCATCATCTGACGCCAACTTTATTTCGTCATAATGATGACGTACATGTCTACGAATTATTAATAAGGTGACGGTGTGATTACCGTTTATTTTGACTATTTTAAAAGGGCCTTTCCATACAGGGGATAAGGCTTTATTTTGCTTGTGGTGACACCTGAGATAGACTGAGTCACCAATGTTATACGTAACGGGCTTAGCATGAGAATCGTAAAGACGTTTAGACCTTTCTTTAGATACTTGAATATTTTGTAGTGCTTTTTGTCTACTATAATATAATCTATGATTTAGTAGTCTGACGTAATCCGTATAAGTGTTATTCTCTAAAGTATCTATAGATTTAGGAATATGTGGCTTGAAGCCGAATAGCAATTCGAATGGCGAATAATTGGTAGTCGAGTGAACATTTGAATTGTAAGAAAACATAGCTGTATTAAGATATAAGTCCCAAGTATGGGCATTTTCGTTCACAAATAGCCTTAAGTATTCTTTAAGGGTGGCATGACTCCTCTCTAGAGCGCCACAAGTTTGAGGATGATAAGGCAAAGCTAGAATGTGTTTTATTCCGAATAATTTTGTAAGTTGTTTAATGACTTCGGAAGTAAAATTAGTGCCTTGGTCAGTGATGATCATTTTAGGAATTCCGAGATGAGATATAAAGTGGACTAATTTTTTAGCGGTTTCATCCGATGAGCAGGCTAACAAGGGATAGGCTTGCGAGTATTTTGTAAGATCATCCCGAATGGTAAGAATAAATTTGTATTTAAATTCGTAGGTCTCCGGAAGAGGACCAACAATGTCAAGGAATATTTTTTCGAGCGGTTTTGTTGCGGTAGAAGTAATAATCATAGGCGCACGATGAATTTGACGTAGGGGTTTGTTAATCTGGCAGGATTTGCAGTTTTTGATGTAATCTTCGATGTCCTGCCGCATATTTTTCCACCAGTACATAGACTTTATCCTTTCAAACATACGTGATACACCAGGGTGACCAGCCGTCGGTAAATCGTGATTGTCACGAAGTATCTTCTTGATTTCCTCAGGTGTGGGAAATAGAATAGAGTTTCTATAAATATTTACTTTAATGCCAGTATCACGGAATACGTAGCCTATAATATTATAGATTTTTGTATAAGAAAGTTTGGTGAATGGGTCGGAGAAATCTGAAATCGCAACTTCCTTCTCCTCTAAATACCAATATTTAACCATATCTCTATATTCGACTAATAGTCTAAAAATATCTTTATATGACATTTCATCGTAGTGATGAACGCGGACGAATAAATGAGTGAACAAATGCTTATCGTTAGAAGTGCTGTATAAGGTATAAAGTTCGCGTTCAATGTCACGAACGCTAGGTTGACTTGTAGATAAGTCTATAATGTCTCCGCAATAAGGAACAGAGTCGTCCAAATCAATTGAGGTAGAATATGCAATTAACTTGCACTTGGCCTTCAGCAACGATTCATTGTATTCTTGAACAGTAGTATCAAAACAAAAGTTAGGCTGTTTAGACTGTTTTAAGTATTATTTACTATTAAGTTTCATAAGTATCTGATGGGCATGGCGAAGGATTATCGAAGGGTGAGCTTGGAGAATGAGAATCCGGAGGATTCGGAATATTTGAGTTCGGTGGCTCATCTTCGATAGCGCATACCGGGCGATTTAAATTATTATTAGGATCTTGTAATGGGAAACGCGACAGAGCGTCCGCGTTGCAATTTAATTTGCCTTGTTTATGGACTATTTCGTAGTTGTACTCCTCTAATTTTAGGTGCCAACGTATTAGTCTAGAACCAGGGTCTTTGACGTTGAATAGCCATACTAAGGGCTTGTGATCGGTGACGATTTTGAACCTATAGCCGAACAGATAGGGACGAAACGTTTTAACACCGAAAAGGATAGCTAATAGCTCTTTTTCGGTTGTTGAGTAGTTGCCCTCAGCTTTGTTTAATGTTCGCGATGCGTATGCGATAGGCTTATCCTTGCCTATTTCGCCTTGAGATAGTATAGCGCCTACGGCATAGTTAGAAGCATCGGTAGTCAGCAGAAACGGCTGAGAGAAATCTGGATATTGTAATAGGGGCGCCGTTGTTAATTTATGTTTCAGAATATTGAAAGCATTTTCTTGCTCTGTTGACCATATAAAAGAAACGTCTTTTTTTAAAAGGGAAGTTAAGGGTTTTGTAATCTTGGAAAAGTTTTCAATGAATCGCCTATAATAGCCGACTAGGCCTAGGAAAGATTTTATATCTTTCGGATTTTTAGGAGTTGGGAATTGAGTGACGGCCTTGATTTTATCTGGATTGGGACAAACACCTTTATCGGTAATTATATGACCTAAGTAGGCAACTTCGCGTCGTAAGAACTCGCATTTCGCGGGTTGTAATTTGAGATTGTACTCACGAAATGGTTCCCTATCCATTTGCATAAAATTTTAAGACCTAATATAACTTAGCATAATGTTGTTAGGCATAATTGTATTTTCGCATAATATAATTACGCATAACAGCTTACGCATAATTTTTTTAAGCATAATTTATCTAACCATAATAATGATTAAGCATAATATTCTAAAGCATACATTTATTAAGCATAAAGTTAAAGCATAAATTTATTAAGCATAAAGTTAAAGCATGCAAGCAAGCATGCAGCATGCAAGCAAGCATGCAGCATTCAAGCAAGCATGCAGCATGCAAGCAAGCATGCAGCATGAAGCATTCAAGCGAGCATGCAACATGCAGCAGGCAGGGTTTCTGTCACGGCTCCGGCGCTGCGGGCCTCCGGCGGCCCCACGCCTGCTAATCGTCGCAGACGGCTTTCGCTCACCGCCGCGGCTGAGGCTGGCCGGCGAAGCCGGCCAACAAGCCGAAGCTGAGATTGTACTCACGAAATGGTTCCCTATCCATTTGCATAAAATTTTAAGACCTAATATAACTTAGCATAATGTTGTTAGGCATAATTGTATTTTCGCATAATATAATTACGCATAACAGCTTACGCATAATTTTTTTAAGCATAATTTATCTAACCATAATAATGATTAAGCATAATATTCTAAAGCATACATTTATTAAGCATAAAGTTAAAGCATAAATTTATTAAGCATTAAGTTAAAGCATGCAAGCAAGCATGCAGCATGCAAGCAAGCATGCAGCATGCAAGCAAGCATGCAGCATTCAAGCAAGCATGCAGCATGCAAGCAAGCATGCAGCATGCAAGCAAGCATGCAGCATGCAAGCAAGCATGCAGCATGCAGCATTCAAGCGAGCATGCAACATGCAGCAGGCAGGGTTTCTGTCACGGCTCCGGCGCTGCGGGCCTCCGGCGGCCCCACGCCTGCTAATCGTCGCAGACGGCTTTCGCTCACCGCCGCGGCTGAGGCTGGCCGGCGAAGCCGGCCAACAAGCCGAAGCTGAGATTGTACTCACGAAATGGTTCCCTATCCATTTGCATAAAATTTTAAGACCTAATATAACTTAGCATAATGTTGTTAGGCATAATTGTATTTTCGCATAATATAATTACGCATAACAGCTTACGCATAATTTTTTTAAGCATAATTTATCTAACCATAATAATGATTAAGCATAATATTCTAAAGCATACATTTATTAAGCATAAAGTTAAAGCATAAATTTATTAAGCATAAAGTTAAAGCATAAATTTATTAAGCATAAAGTTAAAGCATGCAAGCAAGCATGCAGCATGCAAGCAAGCATGCAGCATGCAAGCAAGCATGCAGCATTCAAGCAAGCATGCAGCATGCAAGCAAGCATGCAGCATGCAAGCAAGCATGCAGCATGCAGCATTCAAGCGAGCATGCAATATGCAGCAGGCAGGGTTTCTGTCACGGCTCCGGCGCTGCGGGCCTCCGGCGGCCCCACGCCTGCTAATCGTCGCAGACGGCTTTCGCTCACCACCGCAGCTTCGGCTTGTTGGCCGGCTTCGCCGGCCAGCCTCAGCCGCGGCGGCTCGCTCGCAGCCGCCTGCTCCTCAGCCCGCGGGCCGCCTCGCCCCTACGCGCCTACGCGATTTTAAATTACACTCTAGGGGTAGGACAAACAAGACTACGTGGAGTCGGTTTTGCAGCAATTCGGTTCTTAGGCCTACTAACGTTATGCGAATCAAATTTATGCCAAAACAAATTAGTCTTTAAGATGATTATGCCAACATAAAACGTATGCCTAAAAAAATTATGCCGAAGTATTTTTATGCTAAAACAAATTGTGCCAAAATCGTTATGCCGAAGTATATTAGGGCAAAGAACATTATGCGAAAAGAAGGTATCCCTCACGAAATCTATCGAAGATTAGTTTGAGCTTATCGATATGGGATTGGAGATTTTGGCTATAGGTAATGCAGTCGTCTAAATAGATATAGCAGTGAAGGCCTTGAAGACCAGAGAGCACAGTATTCATAAGTTTTTGGAACGTAGCCGGAGCATTTTTTAATCCGAAGGGCATTCTTGTAAACTCATAATGCCCGGATATTTCGTTACCTACAACGGTGAAGCCGGTTTTGGGTGCGTCCTTGGGATTTAATTTTATTTGATGGAAACCACTTACGAGGTCCAAAGTGCTAAAATATTTTGAGTGGCCCAGCTGGTCTAGGATATCTGTGATCAAAGGTATAGGATAAACTTCGGTGACTGTCACGTCATTTAATTTCCTATAGTCAATGACTAACCTCCATTTCTGTTTACCCGTAGAGTCTACCTTTTTGGGCACTACCCAAATTGGGGCGCTCCAAGGTGACTTGGAAGGACGAATGATATTCTGGTCTAGCATATTTTTGATTTGGGATTCGACTTCAGCTTTGTGGCACTCGGGAAAACGATAAGATTTTACATGAATCGGAGCAGCGTTACCGGTGTTTATCGAATGGTCAATAGCATTAGTATGTGTTAAAGACTCGCCCTCGAGGTAGAAAATATCGGTATAATCTGAACAACACTCTAAGAGTACTTTTGTCTCTTCTGGATTGAGGTGTTCAGTTCGAATGAGATCTAAGACTTGTTGCGATCTATCATTCGAGATATGGAAAATATTATTTATGTCTTGGTAGACGTCATTGTGAGGAAACGCGGATGAAACAACTTCGGGCTCATATGGAAGTACATGAACATAGTAATCTTTAAATACGATTTCTGACTCGGTAGTATTGAGCACCGAAATATTGATACAGTGGTTAGATTTAACTGTAACAATACAGTTTGCTAAGTAGACTCCCTCTGAGTATATATGATCAAGGACTAGAGCATCTTTCATGTGCTTTAGCTCCTCTAAGGAATTTGAGATAGGACATTCAACTATCATCTCAGAGCGAGGTGGAATGACGTAGACTGGACGATCGAAGTTTAGAGGTATAAGATGGCCTTGGATTAGTAAAGAGTTTTGGGAGTATTTTACATCGCAATCGAGTTTCCTCAAGAAATCGTTGCCTAGAATACCATCATAGTTAAGTCTAACTCTATCACTAACGGCGTTAAGTATATAGCTAAAATAAAGCTTAGAATTAGTAGGAAAAGTATACTCAAAATCGATTCGGAATGACCCCAAAGTTTCGTAGTGAGAGTCGTCTTCACTCAGACCCTTGAGTTTGATTTTATCATTAGATAAATGTGGGGTTGTAACAAAGTTTTGTAACTTCACAATACTAACACTGGCTCCAGTGTCAATTAGGAAACAGAGAGGTTTATTCGAATAATTCGTACTTAGAAATACGTAAGGTAGGGCTACATTATAAGTTTTAATTTCATGAATCGGAATGCTTTTATGCTCTTCCGACTGACTCAACGAAGCAGAGATTCCTTGCGGAATATGTTGAGATGGATCTAGTTTGTGTTGGCCTTCGTTTTGGGGCTGATTACCCTGCTGCATGGCAACACGAGTTTGTAATGACCGACCTTCGATTTGGGGCTGATTACCCTGCTGCATGGTCGGATGTAAAAGGGAAGTAGAAAGGTCTCCGTTTTGGGGCTGGTTACCCTGTTGTATGACCGGTGAAAATTGTAATGACCGACCTTCGGTTTGGGGCTGGTTACCCTGTTGCATGATCGGATGTAAATTTGATTTTGTAGATTTAGTAAAAGACTTAGTAGATTTGGTAAAAGAATTTGTAGAGTTAGTAAATAATGATTTTGTATTGCGAAATTGTAATGTGCCATTCTTATGGTCGGGCGTAGTGCGGCACGAAAACGACACCCGACTTTTTAGTTTAAATCGGCATTTTCCGCTCCGTCCCACGATTCAACGGAATCGGGTAACATCGCAACGTTATGCTGAGTTGCAGAGTTATTGGAATCGGATTGTTTTTTTAAGTTGTTATGTTTTCGTTTGAAACATTGTGAAATATCATGCCCCGGGTTCTTGCAATATCTGCATATTATAACGCCCGGTGGCTTACTAACTTGGTGAGGTTCATTTTTAGGAGATTGAGATTGAGGCTGTGAAACGCGCTTTTTATTTAGACATTCACTCTCTAAGTGGCCTGATTTTTTACAAAATTTGCAATGTTTAGTCATTTTCGCAGAAACGTTAAGGGTAAAGTTTCGTATCTTTTCCTCCTCGATGGCTATATTTATAGGCTCGTTAAGATTTTTAGGGTTACGACACCTCACCATGTTGCTAAGCCCCGGATTTAGACCAAAGTTAAAAGTGTAAAGGGCAAGATCCTCTGTCATAGCAATCCTTCCTGATAAATCTTTCTTAGTAGTAACAGAGTTATGTATTTCTGTTTGCATGTCTGTTAAGCATGTTTCTAAACGTAACGCGAATTGCGATACGGATTCGTTGGGCTGCTGTTTACATGACTGCAGCTCAAAGAATAAGTGACTATAATGTTTTCTTTTTCCAAAGTTCTGACGTAGGAAAGATTGCAATGATTCGAAATCTTCAAAGATTTTATTTGAACAAGCTATTTGAGCCTTGTCTCGTAATTTAGACAAAATGTATTTTAAGATTAACTTTTTTTCAAATTTTTCAAATTCAAATTCAAAAATTCAAAATTCAAATTCAAAATATTTTATTTCACATAAACCTATAAGGGCATTTATGAAACGTCAGAAGCTAGATGCACGGTTCCAATTGGTCGTTTCCTATGGAGAAGAGCCGGCAAGAAACTCCATGGTTACTCTTTTAAAAATAAATGGTATTTACAATGCTTTCAAATTACAGAGTTAATAGGTATGAGAGGACAGTGTAGGCCTATCAACAAGTACCAGGTACTTAGCAAGATAGAAAATGGTCGATAGATCTACAGTCTGTTAAGCCTACAACGTTCTCACATTCACAAATTCTAAAAGAAAAGAATCTATATAAAAGCAAAATCAAATAATAAAAATAAAAAGCTATTTAAACCAAATGACATAATTGCCACTACAGCTGTATGTAACAATACTTATTTGTTATAAAAATATATATATATATATTTTGGCTCTCTGAAGCAAGATTTAGCGCATTTTGGCAATTTGTTAAGAATGCCGGTAAAGTTTCACGATCTCCTCGGTATATATCGATAAAGTCACATAAAATTTTAAGAGGATATTGTTCACTGAGAGACACTTCGGTCCTGGACATTTTGAAAGATAGTTAGATTTAGGATTAGGCAGAAATTAAATCACAATACGTAGGATATTGAATTTTAAAAGGATAAGATTTGGTAAGTTTGTTTTACAGATTTGAATTAAGATAAAGATTTTGAAATTGTAGGATTTGGAATTATCTGAAATAGAAATAGGATTAGCAATAACAAGCGATAAGATATTCTACTCACAGCAGCACGGCGAGTAGGAGTGTGCGTACATCGCAGACTTCGTGGAGATGACCAGGTAAGTTGAACACACCAGGCACCGGACCAGGGACGGCAGCAAGACCAGATGGCGGTGAAGATCGTGTGGTGAGTAGCTCCGAGACAGAACACGCCGCAGCACGTCAGCGGGAGCAGAAGAGACGTCAGTGACGCGGTAGGTCAGCAATGATGAGCTGACGAGCCTCAACTTCCAGGTCGGGTAAGTTCAAGACACCAGAGTTCGATGTGAAGGAGTCACGACACTGTTCGAGTCAGAGTTCAGAGGCTTTCGCGTGAGATCACGGCACAGTGATCAGGGACGAACAGAGTTCAGAGACTTCGCGATGTCGATACAATCACTTCACACAAAAAGAGTTTGTAGACACAGAGTTTGAGACACCAGAGTTTGTAGACACAGAGTTCAGACTATCACTCGCGTAACACGTAATGAAATACCAGCACAATCGATACTGATATCCCACTTCTGACACCACTGTTACGGGGTGGGTCGAAATAGGCTTTTTAAAAAAAAACTTTTAATAGAACTAGAAAAACTTTTAATTAATAAAAAAGGTTTTACAAAGAAAGCCTAATGTCCGTGACGACGTTCAATTCCACACTGCTCATAAAATGGTGTAATTTCTAAGTTATTGCAATATGCTGAGTCAATGGAAAAAACGTTGGATACACGTGTTGCAGCGTCAGCTGTTTATTATTATATACTTAATGATGTTATTTAATATATAACAGACCGACGCAGCTCCAATAGGGTTCCGTTTGGCACCTTTCTGGTACAAAACCCTAAAAATTTACAGAAAAGTCAAAAATAAATTTTAAAAAAGAAAAGGTGACCTTGTTAAAGTCGATAGCGGATCGGGGACTTCACAAATAAAACAGTAATAAGTAATAATTATCTGCCTCGTTGGCCTAGTCACATTCATTCAATGACTGCTAAACGTGAGGTCTGGATTTGGGCCTAGTAGGTAATATGCTCGTATGGAATTTAAACATAACGTGCGAAATGTGGGTGTACTATAGGTACACCTGGTACCTGGCCCTTCGGGGAATTCAGGCGTGATGTTTTGTATGCTTGTAAATCATCTGTTTTTGACAATAATGAAGGAGTGACGGAACAAAAATGAAAATTCCAGTTTAAAAAAAACAGTTATGAATGCCATTCGACAGAATATCATAAATTACGTCACACTAGGTTGGTGTGGGTCAAATCATGTTAATTCGTGTAGCCTCTGAAGTTGGGAGTTTGGTTCAGATAATGATATTTCAATGAAAGATAAGAAAAAGATATAATTGAAAACGTGATTTTTTGTACACCGATCTAACACAAAAGAGGTTATTTCCACGTAAAAAGAACTCTTTAATCTTGTCGTACCTACTTTATTTTCTATATAGTTGCGCTGTCTGTTTGACATCTGTCAGATGACTTTTACAGACTCTTCAATGTGAAATTGTCAATACGAACGTAGCGCTAAGTTTGGCATCCAGGCGGTTTTGTTTATGATATGCATGGGTTTTCCAAAGTAGATATTTTTTATTTTCAAGCACGCCTGATCAGACACTTGTCAAAAAAAATATCTTTTTAACTATTTGGTTCATCATGTTATTATTTTCTTGATCTGATCAATAGATATTTCCTTTTTTTTATAAGAAATATACATAATATATTTAAAAAAAAACACATACATGTTACGTGTTTCACATTGCTATTCATTAGCACTCGTTTAAAAAATAAATTACAATGGCCGTTAAAGGATTTTGACCTTTTATGAAAAGTTAGACATTATGGAATTATCATGTTTTGTTCTGTCACTCCTCAATTTTGCTTATTCTTTTCTTTGAAACCTGATAATCTAAAGAGCCTCGTAGTATGATAAGCACTATAACTTGTCACAGTGCTCGCAAAATCGATGGCCGATGGGGCCGAAAGGTTGGGGCCGACTGTATACCGGAAGATGTAGCGTGGGAAAGTCCACCTTGGGGGCACAAGGTCGACCGGTGACATGGTGAAGGCCGCAGGAATCCGCTGGAAGAGAAAAGCGCAGAACCGGTCGAAGTGGCGGTGCCTGGGGGAGAGCTATGTCCAGAAGTAGACGTCTTTCGGCTGAAATGATGATCATGATGATGATGAACTTGTCAACCGTGAAACGACAATTAACCAACCTCAAACTCACCGTTAAACTCGAGTCCGGTGCAACTGACCACTGTATCCCAGTTTGTCCCCTTTCTCGGATTAGCGTGGGAAGCACTTAACATTTTATTTTTCGTCGTCTTTCTTGTGTCGTAAAACTTGTACGTGGCTCCTATATTCTGGAGAAGACGAAGAGTCAAATTGTATATGTATTTTTTTTTTAGAGGAATAACTTTAATTTGATAATTTTGCACGAAGTGAGCTTTAATTTTGAGGTAGCAGAAAGCTAGTGTTATAAAAGGGGTAATTAACACAGCTGAAAACCTTTTAAGGGGTCATTTTCCTTTATCATTATGAACAATTTTTACTACATCAACAAAGAAAACGCGAAAAAAACGATCGTTTTATGCGAACATAAATGTAGCAGCTATGCATAAGCTATTTAAACGAACAAGTTGCCATACTATCATAATCATGATTTATTAAAAGCTGCATCTCATGTACTGATAGCCAAGAGGAACGAAAGAAGAGTCTACGAAAATTAACGTGAAACAGCTTTACACTTTTTCAAAATTAACTTACACCAAAATTCTGGTCTTTCGACCCGAAGAAAACCCAATTTCTGGTACTCCCAGCCACTTAGCTCATTACTTGCATACATTACTAGATAACATCGCATATTGGAAGCATACAGTTTAATACTATACCGAAAAGCAATCATGACAATATAAGCAAAACAATTCTAATATCGAACGACAGTTTATGCTGTAGTTCGATAGCAATTTTCGAACTGATTTAACTTTAGTGAACAATGCACGTGCTTTTGGTATCTAGTGAGTTACCATGGGTTTTACTAAGTTCTATTCTACTAGGATTCTCTCTAGAATTATGTTCTGCCTTGATTTGCATGTAAATATGTAGTCAATAGACTAGAGATATTTGTATTTAACCTCCAACAAATTTCCTTTTTTTTTTTTAAGTAGCGTCACGTGTGGTTCTTTACGCTACTTTAGAACAATAAGGAAATCGGTTTTATCAGTTTAGACTACTGAAACACCGAGGAAGGTAAATCAACGATAGCCAAGTACATTCTTTAATGACATAGTTTAATTATCAATGTGACAGATTTTAAAAGTATTCATATTTTTGTACAGTTTTTAGATTTTGCTTTATTTTCTAAATCAAGATACTTAATATGACATTTTTAAATTTTACCATATTATATTAGGGTTCGTCCGCATAAAAAAAATGTAATCCTTATAGGATCACTCGTGTGTCTGTCCGTCTGTCACAGCCAATTTTCTCCGATACTAATCGATTAATTAAATTGAAATTTGGTATTGGTACACATAATGGTTTGGTACCCAAACACGGACGTGCAACGTAAATAAATGAAGAATATGGGGGTCACTTTTGGGGGGCAAAAAATAAAATAAATGTTTTCCAAACTTAACCGTGTGACATATCAAATGTGAGTCTCAAATATATTTTTATAATAATTTTAAAATAAAAAGGTTTATAGTTTTTTTAAGAAAATAGATTAAAGTCGACCATTCCCCCCGCCCTTACCTCCGAAACTAGTGAGCCTAAAATATTGAAAAAAATACAGAAAAACCTATAAGAAGTCTATGGTTTAAAAAAAAACATGGGAAATCAAATCTGTCAATATTGTGAGTACAAATTTACATTTGCAGTTTGAATGTATGGGAGAACATGTTTTTCAACTACAATGTTAACTTTGTTCTTGGGATAAGTTCATCCCAACTACGGAAACCTACATTGTACGGGGTCCGACACGCACTTGGCCGGTTTTTTAATTGTTAGTGGCATTAGTAGGTGTATCTTATTTTATATGTTAATATTTTGTTAGTTGTAAAAGTCTTTCTGTCTTAGATATGCATGTCTGGCTGTTTGGCTTAACAAGACGTAAAACAAAATAGATTCATTAAGAACCTAATTAAGAATTTTATTTCAATAATATAATACTCATTGAATAAAAGATATTTTGCTGGTAATTAATTTTGACTTACATCTACATCATATTATAAATTAAAGTCGCTTTTCGTGTTTGTCTGTATGTCCGCGTTGTTCTTCAAAACCACGCAAAAGATTTTGATGAGGTTTTCACCATCGTTTAGAGAATTTATTCCGCAAGATTTATGTGTTATATAATGCGTTATCAAAGTTACATAAAATTAAGTCCCAAAAACGGTGCAAAGCAAGAACGGGTCGCTAATGCATAATAAACTACAGTTTACAGTTTATGAAGTACCCCACTTCATAAACTGTACAACAAGTATTACTAAAACGGTGTCAGTAAAGTCAACGCGAGGTCGCCAGCAATTTGTGAACCAATCTGAGCTGACGTGAAACAATGCAATCGATGCTGAAGCGGGAAGGAATCCGGACGAGTTCCAACTCGCACAGCCCGTTAGTGACGAAGCTTGCAACAGTTTTCAAGCAGCTTCGGTACCAGACCAGGTATTTAAGGTAAAATTCATAAAAGCTCACAATTCCCGCGAACGTGGATGATTTGTGTATTCATCTTCAAAATTCTTTTCAGTGTTCTACTCTTTGCAATTCGAATCGAGTACGCCATCCGGGCGATGAAAGCAAACTCACTTGTCTTTGCCATTCACTTGAGTGAGTTCTAAATGAACTTATTGAATAATACTATGGTAGGTAGGTACACATAATGGAACCAAAAAGAAAGAAATCAGTACTAAATAACACTGCTGTTACAAACAAAATAGAAATCTAACCATATCGTTAGAAACGCCGGAAATATTATTATATTTATTATGCAGGAACCCACATTAAAATTATTGTGTCATTTTAACTTCAAGCAATCGAGTTTTTCTAGAATTACCTATTTAATCAATTTCAGAGTACGGATAAAACTATAACCTAACATAATTCACTAGATTGTCTTTAGCTATACACCTCTCAAAATTTCAAGTAACGAAATTATTTGCATTGAAAGTAGCTAGGTTGGCTTACAATGCTCCGGCAAAATTCATGACAAATTAATATACTTGGGCCAATAAACGTCGAACTGGGAACATACCAAGTAATTCCCAGCTAGATAGCTATTCGATTGTACAAATACCTTTAGAAGGATTTGTCAAATGTTTGATCAAATACTTGCTCGTGGAATCTTTGGAGGTTGTTTGTCAAATGTTTGAGCCAAGCTCTTAACTTTGATGTGAGTTGAACGGGGTGTACTATAAAGCAGTGCATCATGCATGGAAGGTATATTGTTTGGAGATACATGACGACTGTTTGTGTCAAAGACATAGGCAGATTCTCGTGTAGTTTGATTGAGGTGTCCAGTTATCTTTTTCTCCTATAAAGTTGTCTAGCTATGTGAGAATAGTTCATGCCATATTCTGGAAGATAAGCTGATCAACAATGTTGACCACTCTCACTTACACCGGATGTTCTTGCAACAATGCCACAGACAGTAAAAGCATAGACAAGTAACTGATGTTACGTCGGGTGCTGAAACGCGGACAACATTATGTTTTATTTTTTAATGTATTTAATACATCTGTTTAATTACTTTTATTTAGTATTTATGTATATGAATCTTTCTGTCCGTAACATCACTGCAGGCCCTATCAGAATACCAGCGCTGCGACATTTATTATTAAATGTCGCATTATCGTGCTGAGATAGGAGCCTTTTGGCCTCGCACAGAACTTTCCACTTTAATTTAATTTTTACTCTATTTATTCTTTCTATTTTTATTTTTTGGTGAGTGTGTGTTTAGTTTAATTAAGATCTCCTGTGCTTGTCCCAATAAATACTTTTTCTTTCTTTCTTTCTTTCACCTTGCATTTAAATTGCGTACCTAACACACTTA
This sequence comes from Xanthia icteritia, assembly GCA_949128155.2. Lineage (NCBI taxonomy): Eukaryota > Metazoa > Arthropoda > Insecta > Lepidoptera > Noctuidae > Xanthia > Xanthia icteritia. The sequence goes on from OX421953.2 coordinate 14,742,582, forward strand.
AAAGATTTACTTTGACATTTAATTAATAATATCCAATGCGTTAAGCCTTTAACCTAGTTTAAATGGCATACAATGAACTTTTATTGTTGCTTTAACTTATGGTATGCCATAGATAGGCAATTAAATCGCATCGTGGCTTTATTATTGCCCTTATTTCTGAGGTCAAGACAAATCCTTTAAAAAATTGAAGCAAAGATTTTGTTGTAGTGTCTATTTAAAAGGGATTTTCATTCATAGTGCCATATTGGCTAAAGGGAGGCTTTTACCGTGCAGTGTGACGACACAGGCTGGCTTTATACTATTACTAGCTTCTACCAAATGCAGTGATAGCCTAGTGATGTGTTCTCCCAAGTTCGAACCCAAGGCACCTCCGACTTTTCGGATTTATGTGCGTATTGTATAATTATCACTTGCTTACAAAAAGGTGAAGGAAAACATCATGAGGAAACCGGCATGCTTGAGAGATATTTCTCGACGGTATGTGAAGCCAAGTCAGAGGCCTATGGGCGGCTTTAAAACTCTGATACCAGGTTAGCCACTAACCACACGAATAGAAGCTTCCGCAAGGGGCTTCGCCTGCGTGATGTCTTTATAAATTAAAGCCTACCAGCTGCGCCCCGCGGAGCTACATTCATACTGTTTAAACTGATGTAGAGCTCGTTTTAGCTGAAATGACGCGCCCCACTACTTCATTATTATACATCCACTACGGTAAATGCGGTAGTGGGGCGTGTCATTCCAGCTAGAACGAGCTCTAATTCAGTTCGTACTGATTGTAATGTATTACCGTTGTATAGACGTTTGTTTTGGCTACAACGATCTACTACGAGTTTGGTCATGGATGAACGTCATGATTTTAGAAGCGATGAATCAGTAAAAGATACGCTCTCAGTTATTGGAAGCGTTTTCAGGTACACTTTCTTTGAGCCTGACATATCATAACATTACGCCTGTCTTCTTCGATGGGGTTAGCACAGGTGTATACTATAGGTTTGTACATTTCTCCTGGTATAATGATTGCATTTTGTAAAGGACGAGTCTATCCGACCCGGAGATAAGAACCTGGAACCCACGCTCAGTACTCGCACTTGCGAACACTGGATTAACGAAGCAATCTGTATTAAAAGCCTTATAAAAAGCAATGAAGTGTTACCAAAATCGACTGGCTTTCCGTTCCGTTTCAGACAAAACAGCAAGAGTAAGGAACAGTTACAAGTGTGTCAAGTATTAGCCTTCCTAACTCATAACAGAAATAAAAAAAAAATCATTTGAAAACTCCGTGTTACAACCGGAAAGCATTCTAAACTCTATCGTGAACACTTACTCCGTCAGTTAATGTGTGAAAATTAGCCATCTTCGCTGAATTATATCTACGACTTAATGTTCTGGGACATTTGAGTATTGATATAGCTATAGAGTAGCACTCTATAGAATAAGTTAATTGGTATTGAGGTGGCCATAATATTGTTTAAATTGGTTACCTCAGCTACTCGTAAAGTGTATTTTTAATCAAAACAAAAGTCATCTCTAATCTTTCTGTGGGTGTAAAAACCTGCTTTGGCGTGGATGGATTTCATTTGCTTTGGAAATCAAAAGAAATAAGCTTCTTCTAGACTGTGTCCCTTTTTTTTCGTATGGGAAATTATCGAATAACTTCTCCCGCTCTGGGCGCAGCTGGAGGACATGTCAGACTCTTACTGACTAAAACCCACCCGTATTCCTTCAGTTGCCTGTACTTGCCAGGAGCCACGGTATCCCTTTCGAACTTTCTCGCGACCCCGGCAGGCTGCTGACATCTCTTTGCGGCGCGCGTGGAATACAACGCGCCGACGACTCGGGCCAGGTCCTTATCGGACAGCGAGCTACCCATTGCTCACCGTTCGCAAGCCCGCGCCTACGGTGGCTGGGAATCGGCCTGCGATTCCCGACGCCCAGGGCGTCTCCTATGGCCCCTAAGTAGTCAATTTCTCATCCTAATAATATATTCATCGCTTCACTTAGCAACACGGCAAGATTACGAAGATGCAATACAGTACCTACAATACTTGCCCAAAGACAACACCTCCAAATTAATAGTTATTTCTTAAAAACGTGACAATTTACTTTACACATTTCTCATCATCTCATTCTAACAAAATTGATGTCGTTCTAGTGAAGATATTTTCTAAAGACAAACAGAAACATAGGCTAGTCCTATACATACTTTAGGTACGAAACTCATTTTGCCAAGTAAACAGAGTCGGCGCAATTTTCGTATATGCAGTCTGAGCTCAAGACCATTTATTTGTTAAGGACGGGGGTCTGTGGGTAAATGTATCGCCTCACCCCGTAATTTAAAGGGGTGGGCAGTGTACTAAGTTGTGTCAAGGGGTTCTTGACGTAATTAAATGGTGTTTGTGGGTTGCCTGAGGGCGATTGTTTGAATTTTATATTATGGTGCATTTTTGTGGGAAGGTATGTTTTGTATGGGTATGGTTGGTTGGTGTGAAGGGCTGGCATTGGTTAAAACGTTACCATGTCACTAGGGAACTACCAATGAATGTATAATTAGAAAACGACTGGAGTACTTTCACACACACTACTACACAGTTTATGTAAGTTTCATTTAATCTTTATTTTAGTGGAAGCTATGGTTCTATGATATTTGATTGGTTTAGATACAGGATTCTTACATTACTTCATATCGATCTGTAAATGATAAAATTCGTCTTTAAGCAAAATATAGGTCGTGATCTTATTGCTATCTACTGATACGTGGACGTCTTGTGATTTATAACCTTGAAGAAAAATAAAAACCACTTGGTGCACGCGAATTTAAAGGCCCGCAAATAGGCGCGACGTGACACCGATAGAACAATTTCCAAGAGCTTTCATACAAATTTTTCCACCAGAGTCGCGTAGCGCTGTCGCGTCGCGCCTGTTTGCGGAGAGCCTTAACGATTTGAAGAACATGAACTATTACGATGTCTTTCATTGCAGCATTGCCGCATTTCTAAGAAACAAGAATTTACTTGAACTCGGTATACATCTGTTCACAATCACCACCTAAAACTAAACCAATGTACTTCATGTTCTATCAATTATTACCCAAAAGAAAAGTATTTGCTCGTTCCACTAAAATGCCCTAGGCCAGTCCCCCCGGGACTATACAGCACCCAATGTTCCAATACGATCCGCTATGCTGGGGATTCTCTATGTACTAATATGTGCTATTCATTTATAGTCCCTTCTAAATAAAAAAGCCACTTACAAAATAACAATATGTAAGCAATATATGCATGCAGTGGATGCAATATACGCAAAAGAGTTAGCAGAACAGTGGCCTGCGGGCTATAATCTAGTACTATTTTATTAGTTTTGTAGTGTGGTACTATTCTGTAAAAGATAAAGTTTGATTGAAATAGATTCTCGAGTCAATATGTTACAGAGCAAGCGTGCATCATTGTTAAATGCATCATCGTATACTCTAAAAAATCTCTTTCTGTTCTGTCTCAATCGATCATAAACGACTTAGTAGCCAAATCATTTGTTTTTAAAATTCAAATATAAAATCGTCGAAGATTCAAAGTCATTTTTTTACTTCTACAACTAAGGCAATATTCGATGGCGCGTTGTGTTCCATGCGCGCCTCAAAGACATGTCAGCAACTGAAGGGGTATTAAAGTACCGATGCCTGCCGGGGTAGCGGGAAAGTCCGAAAGAGATACCGTGGCCCCTGGCAACGTACAGGCCACTGAAGGAACACGGGTGGGTTTTAGTCAGTAGGAGTCTGACACGCTCTCCCGCTCCACCTAGAGCGGGAGAAGTTATTTGATAATTTCCCACACAAAAAAAAAAATTAAAAGAAAGGCAGGGAAATATTATGAAATTAAAATAGCGGTGACTTCTAAAATAGAAGAAATTACCTGTAGCTTGAAAAGCTGTTTACTGCCATGATTAAAAAATATTACGAGTCAGTAGTAGAAGATCATAGTCATTTTATCATCAATTATAATCTTTCAATGAAATCACTCCCAGTTGTATCAGTTTGCTGAGCATAATGTCATGAACATTGGTAAACAAAAACGATCATAGGGATAAGACTTTAAAATTATTAATCTTGTTAAATTATGTTTTCAATATTATTTCGTTATTTTAGCACATAGGTACAAGTATTCTACTGTGCATCCATCTCATCCAACAGGTGAGATAACAATAAATAGTTCTTATTGTTTTCCCGAGAATTACAGTTCAAAAACCATCCCAAAAGTCCACTAAATCAGTCCAATCCATTACTTGCCTGAAATATTTCAAACATTCCTTCAGTACTTTCAGCGAGTTATGCCCTGAAGACGAAGTTCGTCCGAGTGGACCTCAGAGGTCAAACGGCAATAGTAGTAAAATCAGAGTCTCTAAGGATTGCAGGAAACTGAGTAACTCTGTATAGTGGATGTATTAAGAACTAGCAACTGGTACTATAAAGTTGTTAATAAATTATAAAAGTACCCCAGTACGATGCTCACCATGGCAAAACAATAACGTATAAGTTATGGTGTGGTGGTATGATCATGATGATGAAATTTGCAGCTTAATAAAAATAACTGTTTTTTTTGGCAATAAAAGAATACATAAACGAAGCTTTAGGAGTGAGTGAGCTGTTTATCCCTGATTTCAAACTAGAATTGATAACATATTTGAAGACAAAACTGGACTAGTCCATTAAAATGAGTTAACTTATTTAAAAATGATTCCAATGACATAACTTGTAGATACCTATCATAACTTTAGAGATATGAAAGAAAGAAAGAAAGAAAAAAAGGTTTATTTGTCACAGAGACACGTGCATACAAATAACAAAAATATAAAGAACATAAATATTTGGCAGCTGCACGTCATGACTGTGACAAGAAGGCTTCCACTCAGCATAATTCTGTGCTATGAGCGACCCACAGCACAGCGCTGATTTTCAGTGGTCACCCGAAAAATACGTACGGACATCAAGTCAGTAACTAGATATTAACGAAATAAGAAAAATTCCAGTGTGTTGTTACGTTGTATTTTTTGTACCTACCACTGGTTGGTATTTCACAGCTACGACCAAATCATATAAGGAAGCGTTTACCTGAAATTATACGTAGTAGAATATGATGCTTCCAACTAAAATGTTTCATTGTAGTTTGTACAATGGACTTTAACCTGAAATTGATAGAAGGATTCATTCCTTCAACCGTATTCCATCACTAGTCTCTTTGGTAACATTTTCTGACGATAATTCACTTGTATTACAGGTTTACACTATAAAGTAAATAAAATCATTGAATTAAGTTTCCAGTGTTTACATTTCAATTGTCAAATAGTGAACGTCACATTTGACAGCTGGAAGCGACGGTCGCGACACCTGCGGGGAGCCGAATCACAGTTGCAGTTTTAATCGATATTGGTTAATTTTATCTATTGATTGGAAACCATCGAAATAATTTCGTATGGACCAATACTTAATAATTTTCAGCTTTTGGTAAAAAATCATTTAAAACTATTTAGTCCAAAGCGGAAGTAAAATAATTTTTTCAATATGGATAATCTTCTAGAAAGATCGATGTAAACACAATCCATATTTTATCTGTGGCCCGGTGTTGTAAGTGACACATTTAGTAATTGCCGAATTAAAGTTCAAGGTTAATTACCCCGTTATTGATTGCAATCTCCAAATTTCAATATGACCGATTATAAATAACTTGTTATTGTAATAATAGGTTATTGTTTTGACGTTACACTACCGGTTGGAGAGTGGTTAGTGATTTTCAAGAATCGAATGGTTTGGTGTAATGTTTATCATAATAGTGTCTGGTTGTGAATTTTACCTAACATGGTGGAGTTTTTCTTAAGTGGTCGCCTGATCAGGATATTTCCGGTTTCTTTGACCGTGACGTATTGTCGAGGAATGCGAGAGCGTCATTTGCCAACGAACACGCTAAAGTGACACCACAAATCTTTCTTCATGTCTTAAAAGGTAAGGATTGTTGTGAATTAAGTGTTTGGAAGTGGTCTGTGAGTCCATCCCTGGGTGTTAGAAGTATATTGTGGTGATCCATGGATATTTATTACAGGATTCCCAAGCAGCGCATTGCGATAGTTCTACAGCCAGTCGAAGATCCGGCGGTCAAGTACCATCACCCATCATCAACCGTGAGTACCTATTTGATCCACTGACTGTTTAACATAGATATGCCATGAAGAATTCCTCAGTGTTGACCACGATATTAACTTATAATTCAGGGGAATGCAGAGCGCATTGGGTAAGGAGTTGGTAGACGCCACGTGGGTGATCCTCCTTCTTATTGTTCCACCACTCAGGAGTATCCAGACACAAGTCGTAGCTCGTTCGATGTAATTTGCAATAGGCCATGTTATTATTAGGTCTCCGTATTGTCAATTCCAGGAGAGGCACCTCGAGAGATTCGTCTCGCCGCCAGGATTTGGAGTAGCGTCCGAAGCCTGGACGTGAGACCCGTTCCTCGAGCAGCTCGAAGCCTCCTGCGGAGACGACTGTGCGGCTGACAAAGTCCGCCTAGCGATTGCGCTGGCGGGACGGTTTTTTTTTTTTCTTCCTACTTTAATACTTTTTTTTTAACTACGGTTAATATTTAAATAACCGGTTTAATACCTGGCTGGTTTCAAATTCGGAAACCGGTCTTATACCAAATTTAAATTAAGGACTCCGGGTCCGACGCCTACATTCATCGGATAGGATATTGGACCTCTTCGTCGGCTCCGGGATCCGGGACTCTCAAAGTCCCTGGCGCCCATTTATTAGTAATAACATTTAAATTAATTGGAAGGTTATACTTTATAAATCTGATTTATTCTTTAATATTTAATTTAATTACACGACACGGAACAGTACTTGGTTTATCACCAACCCCCTACGACCCTAGCTCTTATTAAAGAGAAGCTAAGCTGGCTGGCATACTTTAGGTTTTATTGTCACCTACCTAATCTAAGTTAGGCTACATATTTGATAAAAATATATTTATTGTTTGATACATTTTGTAGTTTCTTTGTGTACAGATACTAACCCACCCTTGCATCGGAGCTTTTGTTCTTTCATCAAGAGGGACAAAATCTCTAATGTAACAGTGGCGCCCAACGTGGGGCCCGAACCCACGACCCTGAGATTAAGAGTCTCATGCTCTACCGACTGAGCTAGCCGGGCTGGCATACTTTAGGTTTTATTGTCACCTACCTAATCTAAGTTAGGCTACATATTTGATAAAAATATATTTATTGTTTGATACATTTTGTAGTTTCTTTGTGTACAGATACTAACCCACCCTTGCATCGGAGCTTTTGTTCTTTCATCAAGAGGGACAAAATATCTAATGTAACAGTGTAAATACTGATTCAATCAGTGTTCTGTCTCGCTCCCACCCTCACCGTCGCGTCGCCTGCGCGCGCGCTTGCTATTTAAAAAGTACAGCAGTTGCATTTCACTATTGCGTCTATGAGTGTGATGACGTACTGTGCTGTCTGTGAGCCATCGAGCGTTGTCGCGCGCGGCGCCGCCGCCGCCCGGCCGCGATGCAGCGGCGCGTGCGGCTCACGAGACCTGTGAGGTCACGTGGCGCGCCACGCGACTCGTGTTACTACCGCCAAACAACACACTGTCAGTGGCCTTGCGCTTGCGTCTTAATGACCCTTGATCAAACGCGACCAATGTGAGATGCTTAGAGATACTAAGTACTTAGTCAATGCACCATGAGGGAAGATGACGACGCGTCCCACGCATCGCTATCCATGCCGCCTCGAGCCGCTTGGATGTTGATATACCTTGCCCATAGATGATAAACTTTATGTGAGTATTATTTATAAAATATTTGCTGGTCATACTTTTGTTTTTCTAAGAGATTTTTTTTCAGATGTAACTTAAAACTTTGTTTCGTTTTCAGGGATCTTATGGGAGGTGGTAAATCATTCCAGCAGCGAGAAGCGGCATACTTGAAACATCCTCTAAAGGCTGTGGTCCTATGTCGAGGCATCGATATCGGGTTGGACGTGGAACGAGCAGAGTAGCTGTAGTGCTCGTGCCTCCAACTAATTTTTTCAAACAGGTATTCCGGTTTGTGTGTTTTTATGATACCGAACATTAAAACGGCTAAATGTAGTTTCCGTCGTGCAGCCATTTTTAATATATTGTGTTCATTTAAATACGGTGTGATATGATGCCTCCGGGGTATGCCAAAGCAATAACGAGCACATGCATTTTGTACGCGCTGAATTAGACATTCTGTACGGGCAAGGAGACACGGCCCATATACAGCGTCACAATAATTAAGTTTGGATAATACTAGGCTATCCACCAATCTCTTCCTCATTACGGTACTAAGAAAGTCCCTCACCCTGTACAAAACCTTTAATCTATAAAAGCAGTTTTTTACTACATCATTAATGTGCTCCTCAAAACGAAGTTCCGGATCAGTGATTAGACCGAGGTTACGTGCAACTTCTACTCTTTGTATACTTTCTCCCATGATTTTAACGTCCGGTTTCGCTGATACAATTGATTTAATTTGGTTTCTGCTCCCCATAACCATAAACTTAGACTTTTGAGGGTTTAGTACTAGTGAGTTGCCCATAGACCACGAGGCAAATCTATCAAGTTCCTCATTTAGGGTACGTACAGCGGATGCTGTGTTGCTGGCGTTAAAAGAGATATACAACTGAGTATCATCCGCGTATACATGATATTTGCAGTTCTTTATGCATGTGGTTATGTCGGCACTGTACAGTATATAGAGAAGCGGGCCGAGCAGCGATCCCTGAGGAACTCCCCTTGTTATTAATTGTGGGGAGGAAGATACTGTGGAGCCGTCTTTCATGCGTATCTCCACCCGCTGCGTTCTGCTCGTTAGGTAACTCTCAAACCAGTCTGTTGTCCGGCTATCAAAACCGTAGTACGCCAGTTTGGACAACAATAAAGAAATATTAATTGAATCGAAAGCCCGCGAATAGTCGAGCAGTACCAGAATAGATCCCTCACCACGGTCCCGTGCTTCAAGGATATTACCTACTCATAGGGTTCAGTTTGCGCTACGACTTCATATTATTTTTTATGACAGTCAGTCTAAAATCAATTTTATTTACATTTTCATAAAGTTGATGTTTGTTTAGGTGGAAATAACATTGATTCGAAACAATTATTTAAATAGACCTTATATAGTTTATTTATTTATTTAGAGATATAAAAAATATGTATTAGGTATGTTGAAACTGTTGGTACTTCCCGTCACTTGTCCATGAGGGTTCATTAGAAAACCAGCGTCTGACAGCATTTGTCGGGCATTAATGCTTTTTGGCGCAGCCGTGAGGCACACACTATTATTTCTTTATAATTATTTTCACTTTTATCTTTGTATTATGTGTTTCACGAACTGTGTCCAAATAAATATTATTCTTTCTTTCTTTCTTTCTTTCTTTCTTTACCCAAGACGTCTGCCAAGGCAGTTGTGGTTCCACGTCCCTTTCTGAAACCTGACTGCAGTTCGGGCAACATACCATGTGCTTCGAGAAAATCAGAAACCTGCATATACACCACTCTTTCCAACACCTTGGACAAGCACGGCAATATGCTTATGGGACGAAGATCTTTGTAACTTAGTGGGTTATTATTTTTTGGAATTGGCCGCACTTATTGCATTACGCCACAGATCAGGAAATACCTTGGAGGTGATGGATCTATTTACTATCTCCGTTATTGTTGTTAATGATTGCGGGAGTGTAAGACTGAGCATCTCCATCGATATACCGTCAATACCTTGCGCATTTGTTGAAATGGTTTTTAAAATATTTAAAACTGTTTTCGGGTCTGTTGGCGTCATTGTGAAATTTGCGGTCCCGTACCGGTTTGATTCAAAGAAAGTTTTTTGGTAAGTGTTCACATTCGGGTCACCCGGGACATCGAGGAACGCTGAATTTATACTGTCTGGGTCGTTAAATTGCTCTAAGAGCACACCGTCGTCCTTACTCACTGGAAGCACATGCTTTTTTATATTGAGCCATAATGATTTTGAGTCGCAAATATTGTCATTTATATACTTAGTAAAGAATGCTTTTTTTTCATTTAATAAGCTAACTATTGCTTGGTGCTTAAGGTCTAAGTAGTAGTGTTTGTGTGCTTCCAGTTTGGTTTGACGATATCGATAGCGGGCATCGTTTCTCAATTTAAACATAAATTTAATAATGTCTGTTATCCAAGGTGTAGGTTGCGTTCTGAAAACTCTAGTTTTTAACGGTGCGTGGGCATCGAAAAGCCTGACAACATGAGAATTAAAGGAATACACCATGTCATTTACATCCTGTAGGTCACAGATTAAGTCCCACGGGATTGCCTCTAAATCTCTTCGGAAATCATCAGCTGATATGTCTCTAAACGGACGATATGTTACCTTTTTACGTACCGGTTTCTCTTTTTTAAAAACGATTTCGCATGAGACGAACGAGTGATGGCCGAGTTCCGGTATATGGTCCACAACAACGTCCCGATACCGTGTATCAGTACATATCACGTCGATCAGAGTAGCACTGTCTCCTACGAAGTGCGTAGGCGTGAGTACAATCTGATCCATGTTGCAGTATTTAAGAAATTCCGTGAGTTTTCTTGTTTTAGAATTGCCCATGTCGAGCATATTGACATTGAAATCGCCCAATAAAATAATATTATCATACGGAGCCAGTGCAGAGATGCTGTCCGTGATCGCGTCTAGATATATGTCTAAGTCTAACCAGGGGGGCCGGTATGCCGTTCCTATAAGCAATTTCTTTTTTTTTGCGGTTATATTCAGCCACAATTGCTCCACCTGCGGATGATGCGGGTGAGCTCTTATTCGAGCGCTGGTTCCTGTTTTAATATAAAAAGCAACCCCTCCCCCGCGCCCCCCACGGATTGTCTCCGGGCGTGGTCTATGACGCAATTGATATCCTGGTACCACTGGCGCTCGGCCTTCCTCCCCCTCCCGCAGCCACGTCTCATTTATTGCCATGACATCGACGGAATGATGGTTCATAGCAATAATAAACTCATCATGATTTGTTGATAGTGAGCCCGCGTTCAGAAGTCCGAACTTAATATGTTTATTGCGCGGCATTTGTGCATGAAATACGGTTAGGTACAATCCGAACTACGGTTGAGCGAGACAAAACTACAACATGCAGCAATGAAAGATACGGGCAATAATGGTACATAACATTAATAAAGAATAGAGGAAAAAAGGTGTACAGTGACGTAATACAACAGTGAATTGATACTAAAGAAGGCATAAAAAAATATCTAATTATATTGTAGTAGTATCCGTACGCTATACTAACAAAAAATACATAGCCGTTCCTCCCACAGTCAATACACGCAGTGCCAAACATTTTAACTTTTAAAATAATGATGACAAACTGACTTGAAAACATTAATATCAAAATAACAAAACTTAACATAAAAACGAAACTAAACTTAATATTAACTGAACTAGTTTTGAGGGAGTTTATCAGCGTCTGGTCCAAAGACTTCCAGTAGGTCTGTCTCATTGCGTATAAGCTTAGGTTTCTCTCCGGGCTTACGTCGCGCAAGAATACGGCCATGCTTCGTCCACACAAACTGCCAGCCGAGACGTTGGCCCGCCTCTCGTGTACGCCGAAATAACTGACGGTTCGTTTTGGTTAGCCGTTCATTTAGGTAGTACCTACTTGGTGGCCCAGACATCTCAAGATCCGCGGTGTTCGCACCGCGCCTCACTCGCGCGGCGCGCAACAGCTCGTCACGCAGGTCGCGGCGCACGAGACGCACGAGCACAGTACGCGGGCGGGTCTCCACTGGGCCCACAGCGCTCGCAGCATTCACTTGCCTGCCGCCCATGCGGTCCACGATTACCATGTCGCGATCTTCAATTTTTACGCCTAACTTTGTACCTATTAGTTTCACTGTATGTGTGAGATTTTCTGTAATGCTCTCCGGTAAATTCGAGATTTGCAAATCATTGGATAGCAGTTGTTGGTCCCGGTCATTTAATTCACGCTTTAATTGAGCAATTTCTTCGATCGCTCCCGAACCATTAAAGGCAATAATTTTCTGCTCAAGACCATCCATTCTGCTATCCATGCCATCCATTCTCCTCTCATACTGCTCAATTGACCCTTTCATAATGATCTCTGTCCGCTTGGAGCTGAGCCAGATCTGTGCGAAGACTCTGAAATTCGCATTGGAATTGCTTCTGCATCGCCTGTAATTCTGCTCGCAGCTCTTCTTTAAACATTAGGCGCAGTTCAGCCTGCAGCTCCTCTTTAAAACTGCGTAAAATGGTAGATAAACCTGGGGCAATATCTAGGGTATCACCCAGTGTACCACAGCTTAGTCCGCTGGTATCCATACACTCCTCAGTCCCCCGTGCCTCCGCTGGTGCAGCAGCCGACTTGCCCTTCGCCGATGTATTTTTACAACTAGGGCAGACCCATGTGGGATTAATAAAACCCGTCAGTGGTAAGAAAGCGCACGCTCGATGAAAGAGAGCGTTGCAAGTGGAACACCTAGCGGCCTCTAGTGGCGATATAAATTTTGCGCAACCACCACACTTCGCTGCTGGCATGTTGTTGCGTACCACGATTAGGTAGCTGCGCACTTACCAGCGGTCGATCTTGCTGACTTAGTACCTCGGAGCGTCAATAGATGGCACTGTTCCAGCAATTTATGTATCGATTAAAATGTATGGGAAGTCCAATGGTGTGACAACACCATATAAAGCTGCACTGCTTCGAACACAACACACAAACCGGATGCACTCCGACGGCCGGGTTTTTTCGATATTTGCAAATGCTCGTATATAATGTTCAATTTTTGTAGTTAGTAGGTACTTTTATGCACTTTAGTTTTTAAGTTTATTGTTTTGCACTTTTCCTGCTTCCATATACCACTGTTTCACTATATAACAGACGATATTGTTTATGACTGTATATGTAAGACTTTAGACAATAAAAACTTGCAATGTAAGTACTACTTATTTTATTTTAAAATACAAAGATAAACAGACTCAGGTAACACCAGCTTGACGTCCGTACCGTCGTTTTAATCACTCGCGCCGTAAACGCAGTACCGTCACAGTACGCGCGTTACTCAAACTCAAACTCAAAGCATTTATTTCAAATAAACCAATTAGAGGCACTTTTGAATTGTCAAGGGGTCGGTCAGTCAGAAATATGAAGCTAGTCGCCCATTCCAAAGCATAGTAGGTACCTATGGAGAAGAACGGGCAAGAAACTCCACGGACACTCTTTTAAATAAATAAAAATGGTTACATAATATTGGTTACATCATTCAAGTTGAAGTTATACATGTGAGAACGATGCAAAACATTAAAAGCGTCTGTTAGAAATAAACATATAAATTAAATTAAAATCGCCGTGGCAGCTAAGAGATGACCAGCCCCTACTGACGGCGCCCGTTCACGAACATGACGCATGGATTAGCACTATTCAGCTCAACCATTTTGAAGGGAGCTAAATGATCCAACACACGCGCCACCGCCAGTGAGACATTAGAGTGAGCATGACATACTCTCAGCCGCCAGGGCACATTCAAGTCAATGAAAGACATACCCAGTACCTAAATGGTAGCTTTATAGTCGGTACATAGTACTCACACATGTGCTATGCAATTATACAATGCAAAGATAGTTTTTAAAATCTTCAGCAGCTCCAACGGTATTTTCAAATGCTAATCAATTAGTTTATGCTTGTGGAGCAGGACCAGCGTTGAGCCAAGCATTTTTGTCAGCGATGTAATCCCCCAACTTATAATATGCTTGGCTGCATAGTGTGCGTTTAATATAAGATTTAAATTTCGTTTCATTCAGTTGAAGTATGTGGGGAGGTATTTTATTGTAACATTTTAAACAGTACCCCATGAAAGATGAGTCTACTTTAGCCAGCCTGAAACCCGGTTGAACTAATTGGTCCCTATTCCTAGTGATATAATTGTGTTTTGCACCTCTTTTACTAAAAAGATGTAGATTTTTCCTTACGTACATGATGTTTTCATAAATATATTGACAAGGTACCGTCATGATGTTAATATCTTTAAAACCGCGCGCAGCGCTGCCACGGTCGAAGGGTGTATTTATGTGTAAGAAGAATTAATCAATTAAGAATTCCCAACGAAACAGAATAGGATAGGTGGCAATAAACGATAGGCACATTTCAACTAAAAATTTCTCACTTAAGGGTGGAGCCAGTCATTCTTCCAGACTAACGTTGTATGGAGTTTACTCCACTGTTTGATAGTGTGTATTAAAAAATAAATTATATCTACTTCTCTCGTCATTATCTAGCCCTGTACGAAAACAGAATTGACAAAAAATATTAGTTTGAAAGTTATGAGCGTCGATATTTCCATATTTCAACACTGATTTTAACGCATCTTTGGGCGTAAATAAATAACTCCCGGAGTATAAAAAGGCAAATTGTTACCGTACAGGGATAGATAATTTATTCAATTAGTCAAATAACTTTATTTTTAATAAATATATTAGTAGGTTGTGGGTTCAAATCCGGGCAAGTAACAATGTGACTTTTTCAATTCTTATGTACTTTCTGAGTTTATCTTAGACGTTACTGACATCGGTGGAGGAAAACATCGTAAGGAAACCTGGACTTTATAGTTTAATATAAGACTGAAATCATCAAACTATCTTGAGCAAGCGTGGTGATCAATGTCCGTGCCTTCTCTGTATGAGAAGAGGACTTTGTCCTGCAGGGGGACAGTAACAGGCTGGTATTATTATTATTATTATTTATATATATATAGTAGTTTTTTCATAATATCTATACGCCCAAACGGATGATCATGAAATTTTACGCGCTCGTTTTCATTATAAATCATCGCCTATTTCACTAAGTAAATAAATACATAAATACTTAATAAATAAAACAAAATAAATAAATGAAATAGCATGTATAGTAGCCATAGCCAAGCCCACCAACGAGTTCGAGCCGTCGGCTAGTGCAACCTTAAAGGAAAAAGAAGGCAGGAAAAAGAACGGATGCAAAGACATAATGATCTACCAACACTCAGTAAACTACCGCGGTAATCACTGCTCATTAGTTCTAGAGATGTTTACCCTGCAGAAGACAAAATTATTTAACGAAACAGTGCACTTATAATTTCATTAACAATATTTAAAATATGTACATTCAATCATACTTCAGTGCTAACACTTCCTAGCGTAGTTCGGAGTTTCACTAGAATTAGTGGCCGGTTATACTGGTTTTTGTTACCACTGACTTGCTGCCTGCTGGACCTAAAATCCCAATGATTGCTTGCAAACTTTTTGAACATCGTAATTACAAAAGGCTTGCCTCCAAAACTCATCCACCCTACATCGCTTTCTAGTGGTCAACAAAAGAATACCTGACACACCTGAAAGTCTGCCCACTCTATGCCAGGAAACAGGGGTGAAAATATATCAATCCAATCCATTTATTCCACTGAAATATTCCGAGCATTCACTCCCGCTCTGCTGGCCCACTTTCGGCGCGTTATTCCGTAGGGACAAAGCGAAAAATTATATGAGAACAAACTTTTAAAATAAGCCTTTTGAATCGTGAAAGTATCAACAATATCGGTTCATATTTGGAAAAGTAAATGAAGTTGAATTATTACTGATTACGTTTGGATTCTGTGAAAGAGTGAATATTACAGAAAGTGTACTTTTTAAATCCATTTTCAATTCCAGATTGTACTCACTTGTTTTTTTTTTTGCTTTATTTTTGGCCAGAGTTTTGGGAAAAGAGGTTCAAATACTCTTGAAATAAATAAATGATTAAGTAATAGCGGTAAAAGATGTTGCTTACCAATCTTAATTTTTTTTTCACTTTTTATCAATCATGGTAAAAGAGTAGATATAATAAGAGCATTACAAAATATACGAAGTTTTGAACCTGCAGAGAACTAAAATGCAAAGTATGGCCACGTGACCCAAAAGTTCTTTTGATGTTCATGTTTAAAAATCAGGTCACATCGGCAAATGGGAAAAGTCGTTAAAATGCACATAAATGCATTTCATTCTGAGCATTTACATATTATAGGTATTTTTGTACCCGAGTTAAAAACTTGGACGAAGTTTTAAGCAGAGGAGATTTCTGGTAGGTACCTACACATATTCTGTGAAACGAAATGTAAAGCACCTACATAAGTACAACTTCTTTGGCAACGTTAAAATTTTTGACAGTATCACAACATTACAAACAATGCTTCGAACAAACTTCTGAACTCTCACAGTACATTTAACGTGTAGAACACAATACTGCCAACATTAAAATTCCATGCGTTTTCTTCCAGACTCCCATTCGTACACAATTGCTGTATGTCCATTATGAAGCAGCTATCGTTACCGCCAAATTTCATTCCTAAATACTTTTACAGTTGAAAAGTTAACATTCGTTCTAAATCAACCCTTACGCGCTTGAAATAAGAACGCAATCAAATCAAAATTGAGTTGATCACCAGTAAACGCTCTTTTGAGGTAGCTTGACAGGGATGTTTTGGTTCAGAACGCTGTTGGACGCTGCACTGTTCAGTCGCGTGTCGTTTTCTGCGGTCCCCGCGAAATAAAGTTCGGAATTTAAAAAGTTTGGTCGCGATGTCGGACATATTGGATTTTTGGTGAAACTTTCGCGTGTTGATTAATTGCTCTTTTTTTGATTGGTTACTGTGGAAAATGTGATTCAGCCTGTTGTGGATTTTGCAAGTAAGGTCTTTGTATAAGAGGATTTTGGGATTTGCTTGATAAAAGCATGTTCACGTAATAATGTTAAATTTTTATTAGGATTTATTACTAAATATTTATCACCTTGATCGTGTTATTTGTAATCCTGTTGCTTAATAAAAATGGAATAAAAAATGTGTCTTTAATAATCTTCACGTAAGCAAGTGAAGATTATTAAAGACATTAACCATAGGAATTAAGTACAAATTCTAATTCTGAATTTAAATCACAAAGAACAAAAGACGGCATTTTATAATTAGCTCTTTGAGTTCAAACAGTTTCCATATTAGCTAAATTGTTTATTAATTTTGTAACAAAAATAGGTATCGTATTAATAATTTCCAACATTTTCACTTTACTAGGTCCAATGAAATGGGATTTTTTATCACTTGAAAATTACCACCCAACGTTATACTAATAAAAAAATACAAGGCCCTGCTGGGCGCCAATTAAGAACATTTATTCTGAAAGTGGGGAAATAGATGTCAAATATCGGAAATGAAATGAAACGATGGAAATATGAAAAGTGGCTAACTAGCGAACTAGAACATTAATAAAGAATTGCAATTACAACACTGAATTTGATGTTGTAACAGTTTTAGGTGTAAAAAAGGCATTTGGATAGTTTCCAATAAAAAAAAAATCTGAAACTAAATATTCGATGTTACGATATTAATTATTGCATTTCATAATCAATATTTTAGGATAAGCTCTATTAAACCCGAAGGACGCTTGACTATTATTATAATTCATACCTATCAATTATTTCGTACAGTTCGCGGACACACTGACAAATTAAATTGAGGCGTTTTGAAGGAAATAATCACCAAGCCTGGAAAATCGTAATAGTATCCGCTTCTAATAACCCTTCTGTTGCCCTTGAGCAGTTTGAACTGTGCTAAAACTTTATACTTATTACCATACATAATCAATACACTTAGTCCTTTTTAAAAATCCTAGCCTATTTTTATGATAATGATAATATATTTATTTGCTCAAAACATGGTATAACAGGTCTTACAGTTTAAAATAGTACAAACATGTTTTGTCGGGTTTAGACTCAGCATGCAAAATCGAGAATAAAAAGTAAGTACTTAACTAACATTTTGTATCAAAAAACTGTTTCAGACTATAAAAGTTATTTTGGCTTAGCCATGCACTCAATTTCCGCTTAAAACAGTATCTCGTATTTAACCATTTAAAATCACCAGGTAATTTATTATAAATCCGTTTTAGGGTATCATATGTCTGAATTTCGTTCACATAGGCTCGCATTTGAGTACAATCTTGTAAGTTTATTTTCACCTGACGTCAAAATTAGCCAACGTCGCGAATAGCTATCACATAATATTGCGCTTTTTTTTATAAATTTTTCAATATACCTAAATTAAATGATGAAAGATCGCAAGAATTATAAAAAAATAATTTTTATAACTTTATTTATTCTTTTTACATATAATACTAAATTATACGGTCGAACATGATCCTGTCATGCTTAGAAACAACCTATTCACTGGTAACTTGAAAATTCCTCGGCTACTATCGCCAAACGCACTGTTATTACCGTTACCATGGCAACCAATCATTTCTCGTAGTATTTCCCTAAACATAGCTATGTAACAGCGTCCTTTCAAACTAGATGTGGTTGATCCTTTATATAGGAAAATACCTATTGCCAAACGAACGCCGCAAACCAATTAATTGGGATACCCAGTACCTACACTAATAGTTGACCTAGTATTTTTTTTACATTTATTTTCAGTATATCACTGTTCGGTTTTTTCATGTTATTGGCCAAGTTCGCGGCCCACCAAGTAAATGATCATCGGAAAATAAAATATTTTAGTCACTTTTGACCTTCGGGATGTAAAATCCTTAAACACAACAAAACATTGAGTTTAGAAGTAATCGCATGTTTATTCCCTAGGGCATCCACAGAGTAATAAGTATAATTTGTGTCAAAGAAAGTTTCCAAAGTCGGGGAAAAACTTTCACATTTTGACTTATTAGAAGTGTGATGTTTTGGGATTTAAAATAAATTGTCCTTCTTTGTTTTGTGTTCTTGTTCTTCCTGACAAAAGCTTGAGTATATAATATTTTATAAACAAAAGTGTGGTTTCAGAAGTTATTAATGAAAAATAAAATATCTATAAGGGAAATATTTTAGCAGTTAAACTTTTATTCATAATTTTGGTAAAATTAATATGGTTTTGCGTCGAAAATATTTATTTTGATTTATTAAATAATCAAGTTGATTTAATTACTAGATACTGTTTCCATTTTTTACGTGTACCTAACCATGATTTATGAAAGGGTGCCGAGATGGGAATTTTTTGTGGGCATGCAACAATTCTTCTTTATTTATATAAAGAAGAAAGGCAGTTTTGGTGTCGCTTAATTTCAGAAGCGTTCATGAATTAAAGTATGTACATTATATGAAACTGTCACAGGGCTTTTCTTTTTATGTATCAGCTTTTTTTTTATTAAGCTGCACAAAGAAAAAAAAGAATATTTTAAACAAATATTTTATTAAATCTGACTATCAAAACGCAATTATTTGCAATATCTAAACGCAGAATCTGGGACAGATTTCTATAAGTATGCTTATTAGCAGGATTTTGGTGGTAGTGTGGGTTCATCATTTAACTTTAAACAGACTATTAAGACTTTTACTACCTCTTTTTTTTGAAGGTGTATACAAGACTACTGTTAATTATTATTGATAACTCACTTTCTGTTCTATCAAATCTGAGACATTTTGGAGAAGCAGACTCCTGTCCCTTGAAACACAAAAGTATTATTCTAAGCTTTGGAGCCAGTGCCTATTTGTATTTGCAACATGTTTTATAATAATATATATGTATTAGCTAATTGTTGATGACAGTTGAAACTTTTTTGGAAAATTTTTCTTCCATGGCAACATTAATATCTATTGATGTCAGCTTCAAATCAGAAATTCTTATTTTAATGTCACTAGTCCGTTTTTCTTGACGTGTCGTTTTAAATAGTTGTGTGAATTAGTTTGTTTACCTACTAGTTTTATTTGTTCTGTGAAGTATAGAATACGAGGATTGTACGTAATCCAGGTGTGCAAAGATGATCGAGTCTAATGCAATGCCATAGATTACAGTTGATGCTAGTAGGTATGTGTGATTAGCATCGCATGGTGATGCCAACGACAAGCATGACGACTGCGCCGGATTTGTTGTTGTACAGTTTACAGTATTCAAAATAGCACCAATTTACTAATGACAGCAACGAACACAAAACAGTTTTTATTCTAATGCTAAACTCCTTGTCGACCAATCAAATCTCGAGGAATTATTTGCACAAGGAGTTTGTATCGAGTATTTTTTCGCAAGGAGGTTGAGCATTGAGATGGTCGAATATGTCGAATAAGTGTTCTAAATTCAAACACCAAAATAGTGATTAAAGGTGCTTTTTATTCACTGTTTTCAGTGAATTAAAAAGATTTTTAGAGGGGGAATAGTGTACAATTTTTTTTTTTTATTAGGTACGATACAGGGCAAATCCAAGAAGTTAATATCACCAAGGAGTTTCCATCAGCTTTTGTAATGGAACGTTACGGGGGAGAGCAGCACCGCTCTAGCGCATGCGCGGTGATGTGCTAAATGCAGGTGCCATTTATACGTGAAGTTGTACTGAATTTCGTGAGATCTTATTATTTATTTAGTAGGTTTAATCCCAATTTACGAGTGTAGATAAAGTAGTGTATGAAACTACACATAACTAGGTATTAAAACACTCGTGTGATAATATTAAAAACCTCTCTAAAACACACACTCGTATTTTAATACCCCTCATTATGCAACAGTTTCATAAAATACTATTACAGAAATTGCTATACAAATATTTTGCTCTGTGCTGAAATCAAAAACACGACCTTTACCGTCGAAGCCAATCACAATACCATTTCGCCAACCATGCCATTAATTACTTCCTAGCTTCAGGCAGCTACTGAGAATCCTCTACCAGGCAACCAATAAAACTTTCTGATCTAGGAATCAGAATCAGGCCAGGTCGTCTAGGACCTAACCTAGAAAGAAAAAAGAAAATACGTTTATTTTCAATAAAACATGACGCAAAGAAAAAAAACAAACACAACAAGAACCAGATGAGGGAAAATATGCGTCACATCTTCGCTCAGCATAACACAGACCTAATGATGAGTTGCTCCTGTTACAACTAGTATGCTGAGAGTGAGGTCCTGAGTTCAATTCCCAGGTCGTGCAAAGTGTTTTGCGTTTTCGATAACAAATTTCTCAGTAGTAGCCTGTAGTCTGGATTTGTGGTCATTTAATTTCAATAGAAACTTAAGCACCCTTTCACAGAATACAGGCGTGGTGATGTGTTTGGCGAATATTTTACGGTACTGCATTATAGAACGTTTTAAACTGTTAAGAAAATGCTCAGTGGAATTTATAATCTTTCAAATCAATTACACGATCCTGTAGTAGATAGATCAAAGGGAAAGTTTTTGATTGAGGTTTAACATAATTAGAGACTCATTTTATGTGGTGTCCTATTTGCGTTTTAGTATTTACTTTATAAGGCACTGCTAGAGTGGTAGCGATTTATTCGCTGCTCCGTTCGTACATCGTATTTTAAGGCGTTCCAGATTGCCCCTCCAGTGGGGGGGGGCTAGGTGGGGTTAGTTCGTATTTTATACTGTCAAACTAAAATTATGTGTAATTGTGTATACACTTTATGCACATAGTTTCTATCTTGATTTAATTACCTATGACAAAAGCAATCGATTCTCTTTTTTTTTCTGAACTAGTGCTAAAAAGCCGCTCACAATAAAGGTTGCTGTTATAGGCAACGTATTACTCGGACCGGCCACCAATGACCGCGTTTTAACTACACGAGGTTGCCATTAGTTGCAGAGCCCTACAACTTAGTTACAGCTTGAACCGTGATAAACTTACACTATTCTACATCCTTACAACCACCTTCTGCTTATCGCTCTCCGCTTTCTAAGTAGCGTGTCTTAAATTATTTCAAATCAAAACAACTGTGTATTTAAGATGTTTACTCAGTATCTCGTTCAGGATTTCAATCTCTTTAGGGATTGAAAGGTTGACTTAAACTTGAACAGATGTACATTATGTTATTAACGTTTTAACTGTGTAATATTCTGAAATTACTACATCAAACATAAACACGAATTACTTGTATACAGGATCATTAATGATTATCCCACATTATTATCGAAGTATTTAATTTTTATTTTTTTTGTATTTTTTTGGTTCTTTTTAATTTATTTAATTTGACAATTTAATGGTGATTGTACCGACTTTTGATTTTCTAAAATGTTTTTGTATTTAAAAAAACCTTTGATATTTTGTATGCCTTTTAGCGGGACACAGCTTGGATCTTATGTCACCTGTCTGTACCCTGTGTTCACGAAATAAATGAATTTGAAAAACAAAACCAAGAAAGATATCGGTGGTTTTGCAAAGTTCTAGATGGCAATTATTTTTTATGCAATAATATTAGATTTAACAGCTCATTCAAACAGGACCCGTAATTGACGATTCGTCAAAAAAAAATGATACGTCATATATTATGCACGTTCACATTGCATACGGAAACGAGTTTTTTCGCGATTCGTCAAAATATCCGAATAGATGCCTTGGACGAGCGCTTCAGCGGGTCCGTCACAAAAACATCACGATTCATGTTTTTTGACGAACGTGATTTTTAAAAGACGATACGTGAATAAAGACATGTTCGTAATTTTTCACGATTCGTGATCCGTGTGAACAAGGGCATTTAAAAAGCATGGCTGCCGTCAAGAAAAAAACAAATTGTGAAAAAAGACGATTCGTCAAAAAACACGAATCGTGGACGAGCCCTTACCGTAGGTATTAATTAGTTTAGAATTTTGTGTAGAAGAAAAAACTACTTACATAGTATTGTTGCATTTACTGAGGAAATCGAAATAGTCTGTGTCGTACAAACTTAAGGATTTATTTGTTAATCAAAGAATACTTTGCAGTTATTGGTTGATGTCAATTTCTATTGTATGTACTATCCACAAGACGTAATATATAATAAAACACAAAAGAGGTAAAAAATGTTCATGAATTGTAACAACCTTACATGACCTTTACCACCCACAATATTAGTTGATACAAAACAGCAAGAATGAACTAAAAACAAAATAACCAAATATGTTCCGAGAAATGTCGCTCTTATTATTTTATAGGTTTTTATTTCACAGTAGGTTTTCAATGTACGTATTGGAAAACATATCATTCACAATAGAATAAAATGAAAGACTATCAAAAGGGTTTTCCGGAGGCAGGTCATCGATAATTTCCTATTCACGCTTGTATAAAAGTTTATAAAAGGTCTCTTTCGAATGTAAGGTTCTCCTATTTACCTTTGCTACTTATACCTAAGTGTTTGGAGATCTGTACGTAGAAGTAAGTGAGTCCTACTGTAATGGCTAGGGCTTTGCAGGTAGTCTGCGCAGGCCGTTAACTGATAGGTAGGTATTTAGGTTTTAAAATAGAAACTGTTTGAAAAGTTAGTACATATATTTAAGTAACACGACTAGGTCGCAGGTAAGGTCCTAAACACTGAGTCACTGTTCTGAGCACTATCACGAGTAAATAATAGAGTACCGTCCCTGGCAACACGTGGCGGACGTGAGGGCCTGTCAGCACAGGCTCGTGGCAGCAGGCCACTGGTTTTTCAGGCCTTAGATAGCCCTCGCTAGCATGCGTAGGTAGCGTGCGGCACTGCTGCGCATCAGCAGTAGGTAGCGTGCAGGATTGAGTAAGGGGTCCTGCCCTCAGCCTGTAACAAAGAGCCCCAAGGTCGGGGCACACAGAATTCTGAGGATCAGGGAATAGATTTCACCAGCTCTTCAAGCGGAAACAAAATGCCCGAGCGTCTCCGGAAAGAAAGTTAATGTTGAACCCCGATCCTAGGGATATGATTAGGAACTTGCTAATTGTGATATTTCAGCATCACTCGACAGATTACAGTTGTGAGTCCTCACAACGCTACAATACAATACTCAATGTTTATACATGTAAGAACCGGGTCCTATGTATACTGTGGGCGTAGCACGAAACGCACGGTATGGACGTAACTTAAATTCAAACGATTTTAAAATCTAAAATACTCGTTTTGCACATAGTATTTAAGACTATATTCAAATCTATGGGTGACATAATTGTGCTCGTCGTCGTTGTAATATTTCGATAAAAAAATCGTTCGAATTCACGTTACGTTTACGTCACGCGTTCGTGCCAGGGCCCTGGACCGGCTCAAGCGCCATGTTTGTCGGAATCTACACGTTCAATTAATCACCTTTCAATCAAAATTATTTTACTGTATATTTTTATCATTTACTGTCATCACGAACCACTGAGACTTTGTAATAAAATTCGTCACTACACTCAGGGAACCTCCTCTAATGTGCGACTTCAGGAAAAAGGATTTTCAAAGGCTCATATAATTTCAATAGGCTGGATTGATTAATTGACCTATATTTTCACACAAATGAAACCACACAACGTCAAAACCGGAAAGTAATGTTAATTCCACATTCAACCCCATCGTAAAACCAGAATTACCATCAATGATAATAAAATTTAATTCAAATTAAAATATGAAGTCGTAAAATTTTATGAGAGTATAAAACAGCTATAACTTTGATTGGGGCTAGTAAAATGGGGTTATTATTTAGTTTTATTGTACCCCAAGTGTTTATTTGGGGAAAAAGTTAAATCTCAAGTACATGCATAAATAATACGGTTGATTAAATTAGATATTCCCCAGAAATCATCGCAAAGTTCCTTTTTAGGGTTCCGAATCAAAGGGTGATGTAATGATGTGATGTAACCAATATTTTGTAACAATATTATGATTTAAAAGAGTGTCCGTGGAGTTTCTTGCCCGTTCTTCTCCATAGGAACCTACGCTTTGGAATGGGCAACTGGCTTCATATTTCTGACTGACTGACCCCTTGACAATTCAAAAGTGCCTGTAAATGGTTTAATTGAAATAAATGCTTTGAGTTTGAGTTTGAGGGTGAAACGGGACCCTATTACTAAGACTCCGCTGTCCGTCTGTCTGTCCGTCTGTCACCAGGCTGTATCTCATGAACCGTGATAGTTAGACAGTTGAATTTTTCTCAGATGATGTATTTCTGTTGCCGCTATAACAAAAAATACTAAAAACAGAATAAATTAAATATTTAAGTGGGGTTCCCATACAACAGACATGATTTTTTTGCCGTTTTTTTAGATAATGGTACGGAACCCTTCGTGCGCGAGTCCGACTCGCACTTAGCCGGTTTTTTAATTCTTCGGTTTGCAGGGGCGTCCTTTTTATAGTTTACCTAGTCTAGTCCTTACTATATCCTATTTTTGGGAAAAATGTGAGTTCGATGGTGTAAACCCACATCTCCTAAAATGGTATCAATTCTCTGAACGATAAATCTGCTGTCCTAATCCCAAGTTGGATGTTGTGATTGATCCTAAACAGAAATAACAGCCAGTAAAGTCACGTTTTTAAGAAATCTTCTTTTGTTTAATACTAAAAATCCTTTAAATCAACTGCAGCCTCCATGCATAAGAGCATGGAAAAAAAATGTATATATCTATATAGGAATATTTCTTTATTATAAATATTATATTATATATTTCTTAAGTTAGCTCGTTAACAATAACAGAATTAAGTGCCAAATGAAATATTGGCAATAATCAAATGTGAGGCAGGAGTGTGGTTTTAGCCGGTAAGAGTCCGGCACTGCCCAGACTGGCTCATCTGTGAGTATGTCTGGGCGTCCATGACGATTTCCCACTACTGCCAATAAAATAAAAAAACGAAACTGTCAAGAATAGCTTCAGAAACCTTCAAATACACTTTTAAGTCACACTGACGCGAATACAGCGTGGGATGCTATTGTTGTAATGATTAGGCATTCACATGATTATTCGCGCCGCTTTGAACACCTCCATACAAGTTTATTGACACAATCGGCAGAATGAATTTCGTCGCGCGTCCTGCGTGGGATTCGCTATAGTTTGGACAGAACTTAAGCCAAAAAGAATTCTAAGAAAACCTATCTAATACAATCGCCCACATTCACTACCTATTCACGTTCCAATAGTGATTGAATTCACATCGCATTACATTGAGCGTTTAAACCGTACGTGCCAAACAGACACGTATACAGCAAGTGATGGACGATCTGCGCGCGATCGTATCGAGATAGCGTTGTAGTATTAGAGCATAGTCAAATCCTACTTTCCAATTGATATTATTTCCACTTAACGGAATAAACTATAAAATACTAGCTGCCCGCCCCGGCTTCGCACGGGTAGCACGAAGTACTTATTTATGGCGCACCTACCCTACGTACCCTACCTACCCTACCTGCCCTACCTACCCTACCTACCTACCTACCTACCTACCTACCCTACCTACCTACCTACCCTACCTACCTACCCTACCTACCCTACCTACACTACCTACCCTACCTACCCTACCTACCCTACCTGCCCTACCTACCCTACCTACCCTACCTACCATACCTACCCTACCTACCCTACCTACCCTGCCTACCCTACCTACCCTGCCTACCCTACCTACCCTACCAACCTTTACGCTTTCGTTAACCTATAGAATAAATCTTAGAAATTGTTTTCGGAAATAGAAACTTTAATTTACACAAAATAAATTTATGAACGCACGCGTAAATGTTAATCATTTGTCATTATTTCTGAACGCACGCATAAATGTCAATCATTACTTATACAGTATTTGACAGACAACAAATGTTTGACAGGTACGAAACAAAGGAACATTTATTTAAAATGATTCATCTTTCATAATTATGTATTCGTCGAGTTTTCATTGTTTTTAAGATGTATTCTGCTATTCGGGGTGGAGACAAATCCAACGAATCAAAAACCACGAAACTAACACCAAAAATTAAAAAAGTAGATATAATTGAATTTTTTCGGTATTTCGTTTACTACAAAATAAAATTTAATTTATACTTTAGCCTCAATAACACGTGGTAATCATGCTATTGAATTGTAGCTTATATGACACGTTTGTCGGTTTACCATAGCAGTGCCATCTATTGATTACTTACTCAATCCAGTCGAAAAGTCACACGACATCTGTTAGAATCTTTTGGAGTTAACAGATAATTGTGACTGTCAATTAATTATTTAGACAAATAATTTGCAATAAAATAAAATTGCGACTATAATTAAAGATCTAAGCTATCCTATATCTCAAGTTGGACCAGACTGCTCACGGTGTGCCAATTTAATTTAAAATCGGTTTTGTAGTTTAGGAATCCATCGCGGACAAACATCGTGACAGGAGATTTATATATATTAAGATTAGAAGCTGAACTTTTTGAATATATTAAAGTTGTTTTTCCAAAAACAGACATTTTTTTTAAATGTTTGAAAACTAAATCGCGAACACAGTTTACAATGAATTTTTTAATGTAGAACAGTTCGGGAAATCGGAGATTTCGCAAAGCTTTGACTTTGAATTTCGGGGTAGACGATTTGTGTTGACCTTTGATTAAAGTGGTTCTTGAATGCCATTTTGATGGAAGTGTGTAGGTGGAGTATATACCTTAGTAGGTACCGTGTTACATATTCACACGAGATTCCGCAAAGGTCAATAATAGGGGACAACCTCTAGTACCTGTATGGACCAGACACATTTCAATATAATTTCATTGGATGGGATGAACCCAACCGTACGGTTGGACGCCCTCAGGCTAGGTAGAGTGACGATCTTCGCAAGGTGATGGTAGCAGCTAGCTGATAGTTGCCGAGAATCAAGTTCAATGGCGTGCAATTGTAGAGGCCTAAGGCCAGCAGTGGGCTGCTGTAGGCTGATGGTGATAAGGATGATCAACCCCATTATTTTGTATGTCCCGCTTCCTCCTTCCTTTTCTAAAATTAAACCTTATTTTAAGTTCGACTATCCCCATATAGGTCATAGAATTAGATCGAAACCACTACCCCATTAGCACGATGTGAATGGCGAGATCTGTCCCCGCTTAAACACATTAAAAGATTTAAAGCCTTGTATCTTGAATGTGGAGGATTTCTACTCTGTATTCCTTAAGCGCTTTGAAGCACTGAAAAATATTATTATGTTATTTACATAGGCATGTTTATTTGAAATACTTTGATAATGATATTGTAGGGCGGTTAAGATGTTAAAATATTACATATTATATACAATATTACATTAAGAATATTGTCTTTCCTACTAAGTAGAAGGCTTAGGTTAGGGATCCATTTAAAAAATATCTAGTTTCAGAATCAAAAATTGAAAATGATATGTAAGTATGCTGTTGTGAGAAATCAATTTCTATAACCTATAAACTGTGTTAATTTGTACTTTTCTGCTGATAAAATAAAAATACTGACAGTCATATTATTAAGATATAATAAATTGAAGAACAGAAAGTCAGAGGGTAAGCCAAATATTATCATTTTCACTACAAACTGATTACGCCACCATTGCTGTATAACCTGTCAATTCATTTCAGTCGATAAACGGAACAAAGCTTTCAATGTAACCTGATTATCTTAATATTGTAGCTGAAAACCATGATTTTATACTGTTAACTCGTTCTTCCGCAATAAAAGGAAAATAAGATTCTCTTATCGGGACATCCTCCAATGAGAAAAGGGTAAGAAGGCGTACAGACTGATTTATAAATAAAATATGAACTACGTTTTCAAAAATAGTTTTTTTGCAGCGGCGAGAATCATAGTACTTGTGTATTCTGTAAAGGTCATTGAAACCTTACGCAAGTGATCGCACACAATTTGAAATCGAACTCATTTGTTTTTAGAGCATCATCGCGGATACACATTTTGACACAACCGTTCGAATTTTTGTTGATTGTCAGTTGTTTGAAGTAAAGATTTCACAAGACGATATCCTCTCCCATCCCTCTATGGATCTCTACATGACATAATGTAAGTAGAAAAGAACAATTTTGTACTTAAATTACTCAAAATACTGTCTCATTATAAAGCTCAAAATCCCACGAGCAATCACGCCAAAACACATTGCTTCCCCACCCAAAATCTGAAACCGTGCATGCAATTTTGACCCAAATTCCACGCTCCATGTTCCTAAGTTGATAAGGGAATGAACAATTGAGACCCATTTGCATAGATGAAGTCCTTAATTAGCAGAATAAGGGGCTCAAGACGACATCCAACTTCGGTTTCAGATTAAAGCCTGTAAAATCTACAATTCAAATCCCGCAGTGGAATTCAAATGAAGAAGCTTTAGAATAACTTCGCGTTGGTATAAGTACTTAGTAGGCAAAAGTCTGAGGAATGTTCAGCGTATTGCTGTACAGCAAGTGGTCCGCGAGAAACTTATTTCATGTGGTGTGGAATTGGACTTTCTAAAAGGCTTTCCGTCTTATTACAAAACGATTTCTAACTTTGGTCCGATCTTAAACCTTTCAGCTAGTTTTAGAACTTCGAACCTTATGAAGGACATAAACTTCTAAATACGCAAAATTGACAATTTACTCGGGTTTTAACTTGGCCTAACCCAATTGAGTCAAACAAGCATGATGTTATTTTACGACGGAGGCGACCGCCGCTGCTGTGGGTGCCGCTCGCTCGCACACACCTGCTGCAGCACGCGCCGCTGACGCGCGCCCTGCATACACTCAATATGGTGTCACAACAGATTGACGGCTTCAATTGTACTCTGAGTGAATTCACGCGGGCCGCATTTTGTAAAGTTACTCTTAGTTGTTTATAATAATATAATTGTAACTCTAATCTTTGTATTATAACTATAACTACACTATTATATTAGGTAAGCCTGTGATGATAGTTGTATGTGTTTTTAAATAAATAAATTTGTATATGCTAAAAAGATACATTTTCACTAGACTTTTAACCCAAAAATCACTAACATGCCTTTACTAAACCCAAAGGTAGGTCACAACCGCCAAGCTTTCACAAAATCCCTTAGAAGAAACCGATACAAAATAAAATCTCCCCAACCAGACTAAAACCTCATTCGATAAGGGAACCATCTACCTAGATGGAGCTCTTAATTAGCACGATAACTGCTACCGTTTGGAACATCCAGCGTCGGTTTTAGATTAAGGCCTGTAGAATCTCCAATTCAAATGCTGCCATGGAATTCAAATGAACGGAGCCCTTACTAATTGTCGTATGATTTTGGGGACGAGAATTTTGCATCAGATCGTTTTGTTTAAATGAAGATTGTACTTAAGTTTTCTTGAAAGTTTGCATAGAAACTAGAAAGCCTGAAAATGTTTTTAAGGTAAGGCTGCTATTGTCCACTAAGACAAAGTTTTTTTTTTTCATATCATCGGTTCTAGATTCTGTAACATTATTTGATATTCACCGTAAATTGATAGGATGTCTTACCATACTTGATTACCCACACGTTAGCAGTGAACTACGAAAACCGCTTGCGGCTAGAAAATAAAGCGCTTGCGGCGATATCAACATCTTGAGACTAGACGTTAGACTGTTCATAATTATTTTGACATTACAAAGATCACATTGGCAAAGAAAGAAAATACGTTTATTTGCGGTAAACATGACGCAAAAAAAAAGAACACAAAATAAAAAAAGAACCAAGCTTAGGGAAAATATGCGTCACATCCACGCAAAATGGCCATCGTTCAGCATAATGCTGCGACACTATGCAAGACAGAGCCCCAGCGCTGGTTTTCAGCGACAGCCGGCGTTGACGTTATGACGTCGACCGGTGCAGCATACAATGAAATATAATTATGATATAAAAATAAAATAAATATACAATAATTAATTCTTATAGCCGGGGAACGGATGTAGTAAAACACTGGTGCGTGATACCAAATACACTATATTGTCACAGATCACAGAATACTTGAGAATACAAAAAATGAAACCCGTTTGGTCTCGAGCGCACACACATTTGTAGGTAGTCTGACTTCCGCGCTCTCATAGACTAACTCAACAACCATAGAGCCACAGACTCTCTAAAACCTGCACGGGCGCCCTCTGATAGGCGTCCGGGTAACTCTCTGGGTTGCCACTTTATACACACGCTATACACTCCCCCTCGAGTTCAAGAGAACGTCCCCGCTCATGAACTCGCACAATGGAAACTGAACAGACTGGACAAACATGTTTTCGTGGACGTCCTCTCTGACGTTTCGGAACTACCGGACGAGGAGGCGTGCTGTCCCGGTTATGAAACCGAGTGAGATCTGACACATGATACTTTCCTAACACATTTTCAGGGCTATCTATATTTGCTATTAAATATGCCGTGGGACTCACTCTCTTTGCAATGACATACGGTCCGTCTTTCTTAGGAATGAACTTAGCTGTTATGTTCTTTGCTGCATTGCTAAGAACGTGTGACTTCAACAGAACTTGATCTCCGACCTCAAACACTTCGGCAGGAACAAAGGACTTGTCAGCACATTCCTTACGTCGGTCCTGTTGTGCTTCAACTCTTTCCCTAACAGCAATGAACGTGTTAACAAAGTTTTTCAAATAAGGTGTGATTTGCGGAACAAAATTATCTTTGTTTAGTATTGACCGAATGTCGTGTTGTACGTCGAGGGGTGAGCGTAGCTCTCTAGCGAACGTTAAATATGCTGGAGACACACCTGTAGTCTGACAAACTGCGGAATTCATGGCGAACCTTATCGCAGGTAGGTGCTGCGGCCATGAAGAATGGTTTGTTTCAACTAAACGTGACAACTGGAATTTCAAATCTCTATTTTTACGCTCAGCTGGATTGGCTGAGGGATGATACAAAGGTAACAACTCTTGACTTATACCTAAAACAAACATACACTGCTGCATGACAGCAGATACAAATTGAACGCCATTGTCTGACACAACGCGTCGAGGAAATCCGTAACGCAGAAAGAACTCTTCAATCAGCACACGAGCACACGCCTCTGAAGTTGCTTCCTTCAAAGCGTACAACTCAGTCCACCGAGAAGCAGTATCTTCTACTAACAATATCCAACGTTTTCCATTATCTCCCACTGGAAGCGGACCGAATAGGTCAATGGCTAACACTTCTCCTCTTTGATTTAAAACAGGTGTCTGTAACAGACCTGATGGCTTTTTGTTTGAAGACTTATACCGTTGACAGGTGGCGCAAGTCTTAATATATTCCGTTATGGCCCTACGCATGCCTGGGAAATAAAAGCCTTGAGAAATTCTATTGTATGTTCTGTCTACACCATGATGACCCGCTAGATCAGAGTCATGACACTCTTTCATAATTTCAACGCGTAAAGAAGTCGGAACGACCAGTTGTGGTTCTTCACTATCAACGTCGGGACTGTACCTATACAAAACGCCCTGCTGCAGGAAGTAACCTCTTTCAGACCAACGCTTAACGCCTATAGACTCCGGATCAGTTGTATCCTCTAGATTACTAACGATTTTCTTAAGTTCCGGGTCATCTAGCTGCGCGCGTCGAAGGTCGGTAGCACTCCTAGCAGGTAAGTCAACGACAACGGAGCAAACTCCACACTGATCCTTGGTTTCTTCTTTGCAGGTTGGTCGACTAAGCGTATCAGCAATAACATTGGCCTTTCCAGGCGTATATTATATATATTATTATATATTCAGTTTCAGTAAAACTGAATGTTAAAGCATTGAAGCTTTAAAGCCCATCGAACAAGTCTACCTGAAGGCGACTTTAACGTAAGAAGCCACTTTAACGGCTGATGATCGCTACCTATGATGACCTCGTGTCCTTCGATGTAGCCTCTGAATCGATCGACAGCCCAAACAACAGCAAGAGCCTCACGCTCTGTAGTGCTGTAATTCCTTTCTGCTGGAATAAGGAGACGGCTAGCGTACTCTATGGGGCGTTCTTCCTTACCCTCGCCTTGTAGCAATACAGCTCCAATGGCGTAGTTGCTAGCGTCCGTCCTTAACACAAAAGGCTTGCTATAGTCCGCTTGGATGAGAATCGGTGCCGACGATAGGCGCTTTTTAAGCTCCTCGAACGCACCATGCTGGCTTGCATCCCAAGACCAGGGCTGATTTTTTTTGAGCAGACGTGTCAAAGGCTCAGCTACCGCGGAAAAGTTTGGGATAAATTTTCTAAACCATGAACACGTCTGTAGAAAGGTTCTTAAATGGCGTAGCGACGACGGTGCCTTCATATCTAAAACTGCACGGACCTTATCATCATCCGGTGATACACCATCTTGGGTAATGACATGACCTAAGTACTTAACCTTTTCTCGTGCGAACACACATTTGTCTCTGTTCGCGCGTAGCTTAAATAGACGTAATCTTTCGAATACCTTACGCAAATCAGAAATATGCTTTTCAAAACTGCCTTCCGATATATATATTAACAAGTCGTCTTGGTACGCGAGAAGAGTCACATCCTTTAACGAAGCGCCCGTACGAAGCCTATCTATCAAACGCTGGAAAGTTGAAGGAGCGTTCTTCAAGCCAAACGGCATACGCTTGAAGCGAAAAGAACCAAAAGGCGTCAGGAACGCTGTTTTATCTCTGTCCTGCTCGCGTACACTAACTTGCCAAAATCCACTACGCATATCGATAGTACTCATGAACGATTGTTTTTTTGTTGACTGTACAAGCTCGTCTATCAATGGCATCGGATAGACGTCGGTCTTAGTTACCGCATTGAGCTTCCTATAGTCGACACAAAAACGCACCTCGCCATTTTTCTTAGGGATGAGAAGCGCCGGAGAACCCCAAGCTGATTCGCACTCCTCAATAATGTCGTCTGCCAACATCTTATCCAACTCTGCCCACATGACCTCTTTCTTGGCAGGCGTTAACCTATACGGTGGAACCGCAATGGGGAGGTGATCGCCAGTATCAATAATATGTTCGGCGAACGGAGTCGGGTCTCCCCCTGGCTTAAAGATGTCTTGATGCTCTACAATGAGCTGCGCAAGTACCTCACGTTGACTAGTATTAAGTGAACTCGCCTCGTCATTCCGCAGCACAGATACAGCAGAACACGCAGACACAGGTGACTGTAACATCCCCTCAAATTGGGTATCAAACTTTTGATCACTTTTTTCAGCAAAGTGCCAGCTGTTCTCACCGAAATTGAAAACAAGATTGAATATCGTAAGAAAGTCTATGCCTAACAAGCTTTCATTACTGTTCGCTTCGGGAAAAATTAAAAACTTGATACTTTTAGTCTTGTGTTTAAGTGTCACCTGTACCTCCGTTGTAAGTACATTAATTTCCCTACTAACACCATCCGCCAACCTAACAACTTGCGTTGACGGCACAAACTGATGTCCTACTCTGAGTAAGAGAGCGTAGAGCGTGTGACCGGCAATGCAGCTTTTTGCTGCAGAATCTACTAAAGCAGTACCACAAAAGCTTAAGATACTTATATCTAACACAGGACGACGAAAAGGAGCAATATAGTCACAACTGTTACAAGTATTACAATCATAACAACTAGACAGAGACACAGACTTATTACTTTTTACATTATCAACATTATTATAACTAAAACATTCATCGTTACAAAAAGGCGCGAAAGTGTTATCATTACGAACATGATCGTCTAGGAACTCGACTAAACTACTATTTACATTTGAGTCCTCCGAACAATTATTTACACGTACGTTATCAACACAATAATTATCAAAAACAAAAATGATACTGGGACCCCCTACGACACGGGTAGGGTTACCTTGAGACGACACTTGCTTTGGCGGGCTTCCCGACGGCGGCGAGGCGGCGGGGGCGGGAACGGCAGCGGGGGCGGCGGCGGGACCGGCAGCGGGGGCCGACTCGGCCGGGCTGCGCTGACGCCTGCGCGAACGCGCGAACCCCACCGCGCTCGAATTTCGCAGCGATGCGGCCTTGTTGTTATTATTTATGCGTCCATCATGTTTTGTGAAGTTGATGGAATAAAACGTAGACGACTGACCACCCGTCGAACAGTTTTTACACTTAGATTTGATAACGTTCGCGGCACCACAACCGTAACACTTTATTTCACTTTCCGACTTTATGTTACTGTCATTGTTATTACACTTATTGGACTTATCACTATTACGCTTTAGCTTCTCGCACATTTCCTTGCGGTGGCCCGGTCGCTTGCAGTACGCGCAGAACGGCTTCTTTTCCTTAGCTGCGGCGCCGGCGGCTGACTCAGCGAGCTCGACGTTTGCAGCGCGGCCGGTACTCGACGCATCGGTAACTACTGTAGGTACATCCCGTTGTGACGACGATGCAGGTCGCTTGCTCGATTGCGCGTGAGACTTCGATAAAGATGGCGGCCCTTTTTTTGTTTCCAATAAGGAATCTTCTACAAGGCGACACTTATGAAGTAGCTCGTCGAAACTATTTACGCATTCTCTCGTCACGCGTTTTCTTATGCGCGGGCTAAGCAAACTGTATGCCATGTCTAACTGGACTTTTTCCGAGTGGTCGTTTTCCGGGAATTTTGCTAACAGAGCACGTACCTTAGCGATAAACAAGTCCGTGTGCTCGTCTTCCTGATTTAAGCTGAATAATTTCCTGTAGAGTCGGTGTGGTGGGTCATGCTAGCCAAAAGCCCCTTTTATTTTAGTAAGGGCCTCCGACCACGTGCTAGTCGACCTTTTAACACCTTGCCACCAGACTGCAGCAGGCCCCTCCAACAACATTGAGAATCCACGGAGAGCATTTTCATCGGAAACATTTACGCAATCTTTGTAGGTAATAATCGCGTCTATAAAATTTTCCAATGACTCGTCGGCACGGCCGCCATAACGTGTCGAGCATTTTGCGAAGTTACCGTTCGCGCCAAATGCAAAGCCCGATCATTGCTGGGCCTCAGACACGTTAATTAGTGGTGTTGACGACCGCATTTCTCGTATAAGTTGTTGGCAAAACTCATTTTGGGTTTGTTGTATTGAAGTGATAAAACTCGCGAGAGTTTCTTGCGACATTGTAATGGCGGCACCGGCATCTTCTCCGACATCTTCCGAACGCAGCCTCGGCATTGTTTTTTTGATTTACACGTTGGGCAGCCACTTATAGCCGGGGAACGGATGTAGTAAAACACTGGTGCGTGATACCAAATACACTATATTGTCACAGATCACAGAATACTTGAGAATACAAAAAATGAAACCCGTTTGGTCTCGAGCGCACACACATTTGTAGGTAGTCTGACTTCCGCGCTCTCATAGACTAACTCAACAACCATAGAGCCACAGACTCTCTAAAACCTGCACGGGCGCCCTCTGATAGGCGTCCGGGTAACTCTCTGGGTTGCCACTTTATACACACGCTATATTCTACATTTATAAATAAAATTTAATATTAAAAAATGGCAACATTCTGTTAAGTCGGCAATCGACTTAATGGTACATAATATGGCCGTGTATTTGCCTAAAAAGTAAAAGAAATAGGTGCGGAAACATCTAACGTAATACGAAAAGCGATCCGGAATTTGGAGATTGAACTCTACGCAAAATCAATTTCAAATATCTCTGTAATAATGTCAAGGTCACTTAACACTCCCGTCCGGAATCGAATTTCATAAAAGCTTTGAAACTGAACAATTTGGAACTGATATGGGAGTATTGGCCCAAGATTAGCATATTTCGGCGCTCTGTTGGCACTTTGCCAAGGTCCGCACGGCTTAGCTCAATCTTAGGTGTCCAGTTTGTTGGAAACCTAACTATCATGGTGAAGGCTTTAAAGGCCACTCTGTTTTATTGCTTAGATTTTGTAAGTGCAAGCATTAGTATTCTCTACATAGGGAGTACCTATATTCATCATATTACATGGGGTACACTAAAATAGCCTCAACGAGTAGCAATATTGAAATATGTCCTGGATAGTTAGCATCACTATCACCTTATTATCTTCTTTTTTTTACCCGGTGTAATGGGTTCATCTTTGTCTCTGATATGGCAACGCGACTGCGATGACTTGTATTGCAGGCGTCCATTAGTGGGTATATCTACGAATCCTAAGTTAAGCCGCTTACTTTTTGCCACCCAATAACACAAATTAAAACATTTTGGAGTTGAACAATCTAGTTGAAAGTCAAAGTATCCAGTAGGTAATTATTGAGTCTCTAAAGCAGAATCTTGTTCTATGACGGGAACTTAGAATTTCTCGAAATTTTCCGTTCGTCTTTGACTAAACAGTTCGAAAATAAGGGAAATAAAATCCTTTTTTATGTCGTCATTCTGACTCGAATCACGTTTCCTATAAGATGTTTTAACGACAATTCGTAAAAGCGTTTATTGAAAAGGTCATTGATTGAAAAAATACAAAGAAGCTTTTAAATTACATGACATAAACATGTTTATGGGTGCGTTAAAAGAGCCTCCAGGAGCGATGTAATTTGTGACAGTCCAACCTTCCTGACTGACCAATTTTTTACCACAACATCGATCAACCCTTTACAGTCTATCATGTGGCACTGCTCTATCCATGTATGTCAAAACAACATAAATGGTAACTTATACTTACTTAGGCACACAGTGCTATTCTAAGTTATTTTTTATTTTTTTTGTTTTTGTGTAAATATTGTGTTTCTTGACCTGATCAAATAAATTTATTTTCTTTCTTTCTTTCTTATATAAAAGTACCGATAGTCTAATTGAAACTGAAGTTCGAATTAGTCCCATTTTTAGTTTTTCACCGTCTTCAAAAAGAAGGTGATCTATGTTCTATGTTCTATGTTAGGGGGTTTGGTTTCCGCACTTAGTCCGTCAAGTGGACCATTGTGCGTGGGCCATAGCGGCCGTTTGGTAGTTATTCCAACCAGCCCACCTCCCTCCAGAAGCTGATTAGGTCTCCTGGTCTGTTTAGAACGTCTGTGTATGATCTGGGTGACCCGAGGGTTTCTGTTCTAATCTGGGTGACGCCCGTACATTCGAAGAGCACGTGCGCAACGGTCTCCTCAGCCTCCATGCACGCCCTGCACAGAGGACTGTCCGTTATGCCTATTGTGTGGAAGTGCTTGTTTAGCGAACAGTGTCCCGTGATGGTCCCCGTCACCAGGCGCAGGCCGTTCCTGTCCAGGCGTAGCAAACGCCTGGTCAGCCTGCTGTCCAAAGATGGCATAGCCTCCTTTGACTGCCTGCAACCTGGTGTCGAGGTCCACCAGCGTTCCGCTTGTGTGTGGGTGAACTTCTGCAGCCACCTGCGTATTTGGTTGAAGGGGATGGGTACGATAGGCTCGGGTCCGCAGACTGCCGTGCTGGATCCACGTCTAGCAAGTTCGTCAGCCGCGTCGTTACCTAGCGATCCGCTGTGTCCTTTTATCCATTGCAGTGTCACCGTGTTGCGGCTAGATACCGTTATATGTTCTAGTGCATCGTGACATTCTAGTGTTAGCTTCGAGGTAGTATATTTCTTCCGTAAGGATTGGAGAACTGAGGCGCTGTCGGAGAGTATGCGTATGTGGGTGTCCGTAACCCTCCTGGCTTCTAGGGCGTGGACCGCTTGTATGATGCCCACACACTCCGCCTGATAGACGGTGTTGAACATTCCCAGCGGTCTGGATATATTTATGTTGAGGTCATGTGAGAAAACTCCGACTCCGGTACCTGAGTCGGTCTTTGATCCGTCGGTGTAAACTCTCATCTCTTTTGGGCCTGAGTAGTCACACTGTTCTTCTGTAAGTGTTATATTGTAGTGCCTTTGAAAGTGGTGTGTTTTCGGGGCTTTGTCGCAGGGTGATGCCATCATTGGCTCACGTTTGATCGCATCCTCCTTAATGCGTATGTGCTTAACTCTGGAGTCGTTGCATAGGGTTCCTGTTAAATGGAGCCTAAAGGTGGCCAGGGCCGCCTCCTCCCGCACGATGAGGTGCAGAGGTGGCAGTCCCAGCATTGCCTGTAGGGCGGCGGTGGGTGCAGTTCTCATACTACCAGTGATTGCGACGCAAGCAAACCGCTGTAGTTTTTCGAGATCTTTTTGGGCTGTGCACCGGTCTGTCCTGGGCCACCAGACCAGTGAGCCGTATGTGATAATCGGTCGGATGACTGTGGTGTATAACCAGTGGGTGACCTTGGGGCTGATTCCCCAATTCCGGCCAAGCAGTCGTTTGCACTGCCACAGGGATATGCTGGCTTTTGTAGTAATATAGTTCGTGTGTTTTGCCCAGTTCAGCTGTTTGTCCAGATAGATGCCCAGGTATTTGGTTTCAGTTGAGAGGCTTAGGGTTGTTCCGAAGAATCGTGGCAGTTGTAGTGTTGTCAGTTTCCTCTTCTTCGTAAAGAGAACCAGTTCGGTTTTTGTAGGGTTCACTGAGAGTTGGTGCTTGTTGCACCATTCCTCTACTATTTTCAGGGCATGACGCATGAGGTTGCATAGAGTGTTTTCATGGGTCCCGTTGATTATTATGGTTATGTCGTCAGCGTAGCCTACGGTGAAATAACCTTTGTCGTTGAGTGTTTTGATGAGGCTGTCTACTACCAGGTTCCATAGGAGAGGCGAGAGGACTCCCCCTTGCGGGCATCCCTTCGCAACGATGGCTCTCGTAGTGTCATTTACTGTGACTTGTACAGCCCTTAGTTTGAGCATGTTGGTGATCCAGCCACTCAGTGTCGAGTCTATGCTGTGTCTGTCGAGGGCCGTGTTTATGCTGTTGAATGTGGTTTTGTCAAAGGCGCCCTCGATGTCAATGAAGGCAGCCAGTGCCGAGCACTTGTGATCCACTGCACATTCAATTTTGGAAACCACGCTGTGGAGCGCTGATTCCGTTGATTTGCCTGTGGAGTACGCATGCTGTTGTTTGTGTAGTGGTTTTACCCGGAGAGGTCCGTCTCGGATGTGCCTGTCACAGAGTCTCTCAAGGGTTTTCAGTAGGAAGGATGTGAGGCTTATGGGCCTATAAGCCTTGGGTTGCGTGTAGTCGGTTTTGCCAGGTTTGGGTATAAAAATGACCTTCACCTCGCGCCATGCGACAGGTACGAGCCTGAGTGCTATGCAGGCTCGAAATATCTCCACCAGCCATGGTGTAAGATGGTCCACCCCCCACTGCAGCAGGGCTGGGAAGATGCCATCCAGTCCTGCCGACTTGTATGGCTGAAAGGTGTCAATAGCCCACTTTACTCGGTCATCTGTTATCATGTTGCGGGCTCGTGACCAGTCTTGATCCGTTGGGGTCCATTCTGGCTCAGCCTCCCACGTCCTGTCCTCCAGGACTGCACAGTCTGGGAAGTGGGTTTCGAGAAGGACCTTACTGGTTTCACGGTCAGTCAGTGTGTATGAGTTGTCGGGTTTTTTAAGCGCGCCGAGGGTTCGGTCCTGATCGGTTGACAGGATCTTCCTTACCCTTGCGGCTTCATTGTTTGTCTCGATGGATTCGCAGAACTTACGCCATGCTGTCCTTCTGGCGGTTCTAATCTGCTTTTTGTATACATATTGGGTTTCTTTGTATATCTCCCAGTCGTCCGGAAGTCTAGTATTTTTGGCTCTGTTAAATTGCTTACGTAGCGCATCTCTGAGTTTACTAAGTTCAGCGTTCCACCAGGGGTTTCTCTCCTTCCCGGTCTGTGGCGCTCTTAGTTTACAGCATGCGTGGTATGCTTCGGTTATATATTCAGATAGTTTTGTTACGGTGTATTCTAATTGTGTTCGGTCTCTTATGGTAAATTGCGTTAGGTGTTTAGCCAATAGGGAGGCCAGGAGGCGTTTGTACCCGGGAACATTTGTGCGCCTTGGGTTTCGCCTCGGATCGGGTTTTCTAGTGTTGGTGTTTAGTGAGAAGCGGATCCTTCTGTGATCAGAACAGGAAGGTTCGTCCGATACGTGCCAGTTTGTAATAAGGTTTGTCGCGTTTTCCGTAGCGAGTGTTAGGTCTATAATCGTTTGTCCACGGACTGTGACCCAAGTGGGTTCTGAGCCGCGGTTTATAATATTAAGGTTAGTAGAGAATAAATAGGTGGATAGTACCTCTCCTCTGGAGTTCGGTGCGTCGCTGCCCCAGAGTGGGTGGTGAGCGTTCGAGTCGGTGCCGATGATCAGGTCTAGTTCGGCGCGTTCACAGTGTTGTACTAGCTCGGCCATCTCTTTAGGCGGGCAGTCCAAGTCCTCGCCTGGCATGTATACCGAGGTCAGTACAACATCTGGAACGCTACCTTCGGTCTGGAGCCTGACAGCTGTCAGATCTCTGGAACAGAATTGGGTGAGTGGTGCGATAGGAATTTCTTTGGGTATGTAGATGCAGGTTCTTGGTTTATCTGAGCTGTGTGTGCTGAGAATTAGCTTACCTCCGATGTTACCGAGGCCACATATTCTATTGTTCCTGATCCACGGCTCTTGGATCAGTGCGATGGTTCGGGGCTTGACCTCCAGTGCCCTGCGTAGGTTAGCCGTGGCAGTCTGGCTGTGCTGGAGGTTGGTCTGGATGATGTTGATGGGTGTTGACGGCGATGGAGAGGAGTTAGTCGGAGGTGGATCCATCGGACAGCCTCTCCCCTACCTCCTCTCTGTATTTGTCGTGTTCTAACCCCGGCGACGAGGCGAGTAGACGCTCGCTCCAGCCAGGTGATTCGGGTGGATTGGTGTCGGCGTCATCAGCCATGACCGCTCGGGCCATGACCTCCTCCAGCTGGTCAATCTCTGGGTCGTCCGTCTGTGTCAGCGTCGGTTGTGCGGTCTTAGAGTCGCTGTCGGTCTGGACGTCAGAGGGTTCGGCCGTGGGCCAGAAGCGTACGTATATCGACCCGAGCAGGTATGATATACGTCGCTCCCTGGCCCGGACCTTTACGGCTTCCTCCGGTGGCACACCCAGGGTCAAATAAGTCCCGTAGTTGTCGCCACCGACGGTAGTCGCCCTGTACAGTGACCACCTGGCGATGTCGTACCAGGTATTCTGACGGATCAGAATACCTTGAAGTCTGGCTACGTCACCTCTGTAACGAGGGACAAAAAGCGAGACTCGGACACGGGTGGGCACGTCAGTCTGTCTCAGTACCGTGAGTGTCAGGTCTGTAGCTGGGAGTCGGATTTTGGGCACGTTCTGGGTCAACCAGGTCAGGGCATAGTCATCCTCGCACCACATCTGCACCGTACCTTCCGCTACCCTTGGGTATCCGCGGAAAGCAGGGAGTGGCGCCGTCGGGTCCGTGTCCATAACCAGGCTTTCCAGTCCTGTCTTAATGAAAAGAAAAAAAAGAAAGAAGGTGATTCTATTTGGTCTGTTTTGTTTATTTTGGATGACCACAACAACTCTCTAAAGTAAGACCCAGTTGACACATCTTTCTGTACGAAACGACTTTCTTGCATTTGACTTGGGGCAGGTAATTATAACTCGAGATAAAGTGTGGTGGGAACGTTGCCCCGGGCAACGTACAGGCAACTGAAGGAACATAGGTGCGTTTTAGTCAGTAAGAGTCTAACACGCCCTCCCGCTCCGCCCAGAGCGGGAGAAGTTGTTTGATAATGTCAGACCAAAAAAA
The DNA here is from genome assembly GCA_949128155.2 of Xanthia icteritia. Taxonomy (NCBI): domain Eukaryota; kingdom Metazoa; phylum Arthropoda; class Insecta; order Lepidoptera; family Noctuidae; genus Xanthia; species Xanthia icteritia. The sequence continues at coordinate 14,784,840 of OX421953.2, forward strand.
AAAAAAGAATTTTGCATAACTACCATTACTCTGATTAAAAGCCATTTAGCCCCTCATAATTATCGTAATGACAGCAATAAAACCATTCCTACACGAACCTCAATCGTGAACAGTTAGTAGCGACACAAATTCAACCAGAGTAACGTTGGAGGTTGAATTTTAAGTGAGCCTCCTCGAATCGGTTCACCGTCTTGCTCCGAAATTTATTTCTGGTTTTTGCATCAACCTCTCGTTTGTAATAGGTTTGGAGTTAGCTTTGTTTGTGGGTTTTATTTTTGTGGGAAAGTAGGTTATGTTTGCGAAAACGAGTTTAATTAATGTTTAAGTAAATAAATCTTAATTTTAATGTTTGTTCGGTTAAGTAAGATGTTTTTGTCAACATTTTGTAGTGACGTCTGCGTGAAAACCATAGATACGGATTTTCTATGGGTTTTGTCGACGGAAGAATAGGCAAAATGACAGATTGTGATTGTTTATCTGTCATTTTGTCTATTCTACCGTCGACAAAACCCGTTTCTATTGTGGTTATACTAAGAGTGCAGAGGTCAAATAAAAAAAAAAACGTTTTATTTCAATACACAATCTCATGTCAGCGATCAATGTCAAAAACTTTTCAAAAATGGAACCATTTAGGGTAACTTAGAGGTATTTTTTGACAGTTTAGGACTGAGATCGAACTGCGAACATTCTTACAAAATACGGGAACTGCCCCTCGGATCTCACAAGAAAAACATTTCTAGCTTTACCGGTTATGGAGAGGAAGTTCATTTCGAATATTTGCGATAAAAATTATAGGTCTGTGAAAAAAAAAACATATTTTCACAAACTCATTATTTTAAATTAAGATTTAATAAAGATGTTGTACTTCTTGTTCAAAATCACTCCAAAATACCTATTATTTCCAGATCCTATACTCTACCAGATCCCTATTTCCCAGATAAAACATTGATACAATACAATCCTACAGCGGCGATTAGACTAATAAAAACCCGATCTAAATGTTCTAACTAAGATTTAAACTTAACGTTCCACCGATAATTTTATTATACCCTCTTGGCAGCTTTATTACTTTTTGTGAACAGCTTTTTGGTTTTATCGTACTCCTTAACTTGAACAATGGATTTTAAAAAACCTACCATCGAGAAATTTCGATACAGAAGGTGATTTTGCATAGGAAGTAGAGAGGAGTAATGGAAAAAAAGGATCCTTATTGACTTAGATAGTAGTATTACAGCAATCATTATTCAGTTCCGAGAAAAAGATGAAGCTATGCAGGATGTAAAGATTGATCTCTTTCTTGTATTGAAATAATGAGCACATCACAATATTGGAGAAAGAATAAAAAATAAGAAATATCTGTGTCATCTGTGATTGAGACAGTTGCATATTTTCTCAGCACCTTCATTTACATAATGGTAAATTATCAGAAATGGACTTAGATTAATTTCTCAAAAAAAGAAAAAACATAATCAAAAATCTCTATGATTTACTCTAAAAACAAGTTAATTCGGTTTCAATGTGTGCGGTCACTCGAATGGTGTTCGAAGTGAACTTTACAGAATATCTTTCCTGTTCTTATTAAACAAACACAAGACACAAGACCCTAGATTTATTACTCCTAAAAACATTCCAAAGAAAATGATTAAATTCCGTAATAATTCTCTTATTACGGAATTTAATCATTCGGATACGGAACACTTCCGAATTTATAGGACGTTACAAAGACATTTATTGCAGTCAATTGTTCGGTTTATTTTATTCAAACACTTTCGGGAATAAACAATACTTCGGCAGTCAATAAACGAACTTCCCTTTTTACTTTTCTTTATCCTTAAGGTGAGTATTCACCGGGGGCAGTCACTTGTAATGTTAAGCCGCGTCCAGACGCGTGTAATGTGTAATATATTGTATCGTGTTATTCAAATTCAAAAGTCATTTATTCAAACTAGGCTGAGAGCACTTTTCGAACGTCAAAATTACGTAAGACAGTCGCCCCTAGTGCTTTAGTGTTAAGTAACGCGATTAGTGTGGTGCATAGCATACGAGCTTAAACCGAAAACCCGTGAAAATGGGTTTTGTGTAAAATCCGATGATTTTTGTGTCCGCTCAAAGCATCGCATAAGTTGCGGACGTTACAAATGTACTCGTACAGTCACGGACTTTAATTGATGAGCCACTTTCAAACTTTCCAATTTTGCAGTTTTGTACATACTAATAATCGGAAATAGTCTTATCCATAGAAATGGAAGGTTGACTAATAAGTTGTCAATGATAAATCAATACAATGTTGCATACGTTTATTCAATCAATTTGATACTGACCTCCTTTGAATTAGAACTCTTTAGACACTCGTTATTTCTGAAAAACTGTCCGAAGATAATTACAGTTGAAAACTTTAAAAGCTGATGTCAGAGACGATAATTTCGAATTTTGGTGAATCGTAGCCGTAGTTATTTACGTGATAATGCTAGCTGTAATTTCCAAAGAAATTCGCTATAGAATTGTAACAATGCATCAGCAGGGTCTGTGTGCAACAATTATCATAATAAGTCATGAACATCATTTTGGATGCTACGCGTTCGGATAAAGTCAAAGTCAAATCATTTATTTCAAGTAGGCCCGTATAAGGCACTTTTGAACGTCAAAAATTTACAAAAAAAATTAATTGATTCTAGTTGCCCCTTCCAAAAGGTAGTTTTCGTATGGAGAAGAATGGGCAAGAAACTCCACCGTTACTCTTTTAAAATGTTTTACAATATTTTGTATAAGTACATTAGTTATATAATTATATGTGAGGACGATGCACCTAGAATAAAATTATTATACAACAATAGGTAAAAAGAATTAAGAATTAAAAATGAAGCAACAACAGATAAACTAATTATATAAAATCGTGGGTCCGAGTTTTTCCGATGTCGAAATAACCAATCATAATTTCTCCGTACGCTAACCTTACTATCGCTACGCTCATTGCTAGACCTGCAATTGGTTGACTTTGGTTAGTCACTCTGCTGTCAAGTTTTTAGTTCTGGCTCTCAGGTTAGCCCACCGATAACATTGCATGAAATTTTATTCTTCTTTATTACTCTCCGTGTCGGTACGAATATAACCGACTAAAACCGATTTGCATTATACGGCTAAAATACGAACAGTGGCTCACCAATTAATGTCCGAGACTGTACTTGTACACGATGCATGTAACATGCGCAGGACGATGCATATCGGTATATTATGCAGGCTACATGCATCGTACAAACGACGGCGTCAAAACGTGGCGGTCCAGTGACTTACGCACGGTGTATGGATTACACTGTGCAGAAGCACCATTACATTACACGCGAGTGCTCTCGGTGTGAACTCACCTTAACCCACCTTTTATTTTTGATTCGGAAATATGCTGAGAATTAACTGGGCGTTTGTTTTTTCTTATGAATTTTTCTTTTGTTTCGGATAAATGTTTGTTCTTTGATTTATATGTTGTGAATTTAACTTCCGTGTCTTTTGTTTGAGTATTTGGAGGATTATTCGAATTTGTTTTTGAGTGCTTTCCGTTTCAGGAAGGGAATATTTTCTTTAATACAGTGTCGGATTTGTATTCTATTTATTCAGCTCTTGTGGTTTTATTAGGCTGGCTTCATCATTATAATCGTTATCCTGCCCATATGCAGATTTATCTGAGTTTAGCGCAGTAGTTATTTGGAGTTTATTTACTTTATTGTACCTACACCGCATTTTTGTATCTCTATCTGCCGTCTTCTCATTGTTCACTGTTCGTTTCTTATTTCATTGCTAATGAAAATGTTGTGTTTCAAAGGAATTACTTTTAGACCTTTATATTTTCCATTAATATTAGTTTCTCCGCCAACATCAACATTAAAACCCGAAAAAAACGATCTATAGATCGTTTTTTTACTCTATTTACCGTATGGTAACCAAATACGCTACGCGTATCACAGAATAAAAATTGGTCAGCCACGGCGCCAACCCGCCACAATCAATATTTATTAGAAAAAAAAAATGCTATACTCAGCAACTGGCGATGAAGTTAGACGGTTCCAAAAACAACTAAATAACATAATCATTCTATAAAATAAATTTCCAATTTTCTCGTGCATTTTGAAAGCGTATTCCTCAAACTCAAACTCAAAGCATTTATTTCAATTAAACCATTTACAGGCACTTTTGAATTGTCAAAGAGTCGGTCAGTTAGTCAGAAAGTTGAAGCTAGTTGCCCATTCCAAAACGTAGATCTCTATGGAGAAGAACGGGCAAGAAACTCCAAGGACACTCTTTTAAATATAGAAATTACAAAATCCTGGGTACATTACTCTTGTTGCTTCTATATGTGAGAACAATGTAAAAAATAATAATAATCAAAAACGATTAAAAATATAAGATTAAAAATAAGCAATGGCAGATAAGAGATGACCAGTCTCAACCGACGGCGCCCGTTCACGAACATGACGCGTGGATCAGCACCATCCAGCTCAACCATTTTGTAGGGAACCGAATGATCCAACACACTCGCCACCATCAGCGAGACATTTAAGTGAGCATGACATACTCTCAACTGCCATGCTCTTTCAAGTCAACATACAACATAACAACATAGTAAACGGCTCTATGGTACTCACATTTACAAAAATTGAACACACACTCACACTTTGGGCTCTCAACCCGGCTCGTATCTGTTTTGAGGAAACGTTTCTTACAACTTGAAATGCGCCATGATTACGAATAAGTGAGAAATTGATTTCTTTAAAAGCGTTTAACCTGAATACAGTAGGCAAAGGGAATTTTAGTAATTATTGAGACTAATACATACAGTCTTCATGCGGTGAAAGGCCGTTATTAACATTTTTATCAACGTTACCAGGGGCCACGGTATCCCTTTCGGACTTTCCCGCAACCCCGGCAGGCATCGGTCCTATCGGATCCCTTCAGTTGCTGACATCTGTTTGAGGCGCGCGTGGAACACAACGCGCCGTCGACCCGAGCCTGGTCCTTATCGTACGGCGAGCTACCCATTGCTCACCGTCCGCAAGCCCGCGCTTACGGTGGCCAGGAATCGGCCTGCGATTCCCGACGCCCAGGGCGTCTCGGCGTGTGGCGGCTAGGGGCGTGAGGGTGCGAAGTTTGCCTCTCCCTCACGCGTTCTGCCTCCTCCTTCGCGAGCATTACTGCTTCGCAGAAGGAGGTGACGCCCCATGCCCTCTCGCTCCGTACCATGGCCTAGACCAGGGCCAGACGCGAGAGATCCCCGCCACCGGACTTACTTATTTAATGCTCACCTTCAATATGAAAGGAACGTTTGTACAAAATTTCATGTTTCTGAAGCCAACGGTTTAGGCTGTGCGTTGTCTGTTGGTGAATGAATGAATTTTAGATTTTTAAGTAAATGAGTGAGTTGAGTTCGGCATGAAAATCTCTATTTCTACCCTCTACGGCGAAGCGAAAAGGAGGATTATGATTTTAACCGGTATGTATGTATGAATGTTCATTTGTTCCCTCATAACTTCTAAACTAGGTACTGATCAAAATTTGACAAATTAGGTATCGTTGGAAGCGTTTTCATCGTCCCCTGGTGACTATGTGACGTTACATTAAATTGAATATGGCGCCCTCTGGACGATATAAAGTGATGAACAACATGGATTCATTTAAAAAAAAATGCTTTATTGGGTATCAAATGAAAGGGCTAAATTAGCACATTTCAAATATAAACCCAAAATAATTTTTATAAAAAATAAAATTTATAAAAACAAATCCCAATTACATCAAAAAATTTAACTTAAACGGTATAAACAATATATCACAGACAGACAAATTAAAAATCCGGAGGCACACCTGCGATTAATGTTTCTGTAATTTACTCAAAATCAACTTTGAAGTAGTTCTGGCTTTTTATCGAATGTCGGCAGAATATAATAGACTGTATGCTGTATGTAGGTAAACTTTTTGACAAGGTATATTGACGTAGAATATAAAACAAGGAGATAATACAAAATTATGACAAATAGAGAAAATAGTTCAAAGGAGCTGTTATTAGCTCGATTTCTGAGAAAACTGTCATTAAGTTTATTCTTTCCTTTTTGAACCAAGCGATTAAAGCTATACATAATATTATGTTACTGTAATATTGTTTCGAAGAAAAGCGGGTATTGCTGGTAATGATCAAACGTAAAGGTATATTGATAGCGAAAACAAACCTTTTTTTAATGTACAGTACAACTATTTTCTTAATGTCCCTCGGCAAACTTCGTGTTTCGTCCGTCGTCGGACTTCAACGCTCTCAATCGATTTGGAAGTATATAGAGTTGTTAATACTCTTTTAACTTAATGTAATTTATTTAAAAAATGGGAGGAAAGGAGGCATGACAGATAATGTGATGATTAATGAATGATTAATTAAGATGAGTAATTTTAAATGTTTTGAAGTTTTATTGTGTTATCCATCAGGAATAACTCAGTAGCAGCCCGAAGTCTGGAATTGTGCCTGGTTGATGGCAATAGATACGCCCCATATTACATGGGACTTAAACATAACTGTCGAAATGTGGATGCCCTATGTGCACCTCTGCCTTACCCCTCGGGTAACTCGAACGTGATGTTATGTCATGTGTAAATGGTTTATTCATAAGTAGTTTATGCATGAAGTCCCACATAAATTGGTTTTTCTGGTTCCCAATAATCTCCTTTTAAATTCACCGAATTCCATCTAATTGTTCATCTAATTTAAATTCAGTAAGTGAAAGTTATTTAGTAACTTAATAAATTATAGCTGAAAAGTTATTCTACATTAATTAATGTTCGACATTTCCTAGAAGTTACTGACATTTACAAGTTTCTGCAATTTGTTTATGTTAGACCTGCTTCTTATGATTTTGGAACTTATGCTTGGTTCTGTACTAAACAATATTGTTGTTATAATCAAAATTCAAGAAGTTTTGACGGAAAACTTTTAAATGATTCAATTAATTTCTTAGAAATATGTATTTACAGGCAACCCTGTTTAGGGAGAAGGATAGATTTTGTTGTAACTGAAAATACAAAATATTTTAAAGAAAGAAAAAAGAAGAAAGAAAATTCGTTTATTTACGGTTAACATGTCGCAAAAATTAAGAAAGAAACAAGTTTACGGAAAATATGCGTCACATCCACGCAAAACGGCCATCGCTCAGCATAATGCTGTGACCCTATCCAAGACAGAGCCCCAGCACTGGTTTTCAGCGACAGCCGGCGTTGACGTTATGACGTCGACCAGTGCAGCATACCATGAAATATAAAGAAATATTAAGATATAAAAATAAAATAAATATACAATAATTAATTCATAATTAATATAAATAAATAAAGTATAATATTTAAAAATGGCAACATTCCGTTAAGTCGGCAATTTACTTGCGCACTGTCGGCTTAGAGTAATCTCTGCGCACAGCTGTCAGAAAACTATTTGTATGACGTTTTGACATCTGGTGCGTTTTGTTTTAGCATTTTTGAATTTGTATTATTAACATTAACATGCTTACCTATATGCAATCATTACAAAACACACACACACACACATACACACACTAGGTACTAAATTAAATGACTAAGTAACTAACTATAATATTGTGAAGAATAATAAATGCAAAGAATAAAATTCCAATTAAAAAACAAAGAAGAAACATATTAACCGACAAGAATTCTTTCTTATGATTTCTTGTTGTTGATTCAAGAAAGTAGCTAAGGAAAACCGAGGAAAAAGTTTTTCTTTAATTAAAGTCACACATTTTGTATCATAGAAAAATATTTTCAACTCAATAATGATACGAAACTATAAGGTTCCTTTATTTTACAACCGAACCCTAAAAAGGTCAAAAGGCTCAGGTGTTCGTAAAGAAGTTTCGTATCACTTAAGAGTTTATTTCGAAGCGTGGGTGTATCGATCAGCTTTACTTAGGCCGTTCACTTCTATGTGTGATGTTTATCACAGAATAGAAGGCTACGACTTAGTTCACATACGTATAAACTTCGACCCTTAATGAGTTTCAAAAACTTTTTAGTGTAATAAGTACTACACCTATGTAAATAACATGTTAAACATAAAAACGTCACAGAATCAATGTGTTTAATATAATATGTTTGAACGATACCATTTTCATACTCTTTAACAGATCTGCGTTTTCTACGTATAGAAATGTATATGTCGTGGCCAGATCTTAGAATTGACCATTTCATGAAATGGCCAGCTAACATTATCCAGATCATTGAATACTCAACGTTTAATGATATGTCAGTCGACGTTTGGCCATATCATTAATGTAGGGTATCAATGGTGTAAGGTGTAGTAAAAATAGTCAAGTAACTGCGACCAACTTGGAAGTAGCACTCGCCGGCCGCTGCTCCGGCACCGCTCGCTGCGCTCGCTCCGTTTGGTCACAGTTCTAACCTAACCTAACCCATTTGGTCGGGGTGCCACATAAGCGCCGTAAATTTTAAATTTTTAGAAACTAAATTTAAGTGCTATGTTGTATGTTACGCCGCGGCAGCGGCCGGCGAACGCTACTTCCAAATTGATCGTTTTCCATAGGTAATATCTTATTTAGAAACCCAATAAAAGTGCATCGACTTTTTTTGCGTGGTCACCCTACTTTGTTTGATTTGTTGTATGCCGCCGCCATGATGCACAACCAAAACACAGCGACATCAACGCCACTACCGTTGGATAATCTAACCATTTTACGATATGATCACTAATGTTTGGCCACATCATGAAGTAGTCGTGCGTTTCACTGTTCATATCATTAAACGTTGAGTATTCAATGATCTGGCCAGACCACATCATGATGTGACCAGTGGATGATGTTCATTTCATGAAATGATCAATTTTAAGATCTGGCCACGACATATACACAATACTTAAAAAGACAGAAATATTTCTTGCGCATCCCCAGTTTGTGAAATATAAAAGAGGTGCGTGTTTAGCACCACACGATAGACGCGATATTTACGCGACACGAATTAGCGCAGAGTATACCCACCCGATTTAGCGTCACTGAAGTCAGCGTGACGGTGCAGTGTCGTTTACTGTTCAGAAACAGCGCAAAGTTCACCTAAAGAAATGTTCACTTCAAAATTATGCTTAAAGACCCAGCAACATGCGACGAATAAGAACGTCTTGAAGAGTTTTATAGTAATAAACAAAACTATAATGTTTGGAAATATCATAAAGTCACTCATATTATTTTAATTTTATACTTAAGTCTTGATATATTTGAAGATAAAAAAGATTTCATGAAAAATCAGAGATCTTAAGAGATCACTTTTATTTTCTTAAGAGATTGATGCTTTGAAGTTAGTTTGTTACGGCCTTACCAGCAAGCTGAAATATTAAATTTCTGGCATAAGATATTCTTTTCTGATAATTTGAGTATTCAGTTCAGATAGTTTTCTCATAATTATTGATACTAACAAGATGGACAAAATTCAAACTCAAACTCAAAGCATTTATTTCAATTAAACCATTTACAGACACTTTTGAATTGTCAAGGGGTCAGCCAGTCAGAAATATGAAGCTAGTTGACATTCCAAAGCGTAGGTTCTTACGGAGAAGAACGGGCAAGAAACTCCACGGACACTCTTTTAAATCATAATATTGTTACACAGTATTGGTTATATCATTCATGTTGAAATTATACATGTGAGAACAATGTAGAACAATATTTTATTACTGACGCTTTTTACGTGCATGTCTTTACGTAAAAAGCGTCAGTAATAAAAAGATAAAAACAATTCAAAAATTAAAATAAAGGCTCGTACAGACCAGCGCGACGCGACGGCGCGACGCGACTCGAACAATACAATTTCTAAAAAAACTTCACGGTATAACAATAACCGGTGTCGCGTCGCGCTGTCGCGTCGCGCTAGTCTGCACGAAGCTTAAGTCGTGGCAGATAAGAAATGACCAGTCCCTACTGACGGCGATCGTTCACGAACATGACGCATGGATCAGCGCCGTTTAGCTCAACCATTTTGAAGAACTTAACGATTCACACACACGCCACCACCAGCGAGACATTTGAGTGAGCATGACATACTCTCAGCCGCTAGCAATTGAACTAGCGATTCAAAAAACAAGTTCGAACCACACCCGTTGCACTATTAACATAAATGTAGATACTCCAAGCACAAGGTAGGAAGAGATCGGACATTCTTTACCGCACACGAAATAAATGAAAAGAACACTCACAAGCCTAGCTTAGTTGAAGGGATAATATTTTTGTGCTACTTATCTAAAATTCAGAGCTATATAGCGTTAAGTCTATCAACATAAAACTTTCGAATAAAATAACAAAGCAGGTAATAAGGTTAAGTAAAGACTTCACTACCCAGCTGAACATCTTTGTAGATGTCGTATAATCTTAATATTAGTGTAGTGTTATTCTTAGACATTTGTAGGGGTGTCCCGAAAATGTATATGATAAAAATTATTATTTAATTTATAGGGAGAAGTACGCCTTTTACTTGTTTAGAATTTGACTTAATTTACAAAATGCATTTTGCTATTCTATTGTTTTATGAACATAACTAACATTTAGATAAGGCCGCTAACAGACGATGTTCTTTTTGCGTGAATTAGAAAGAAGTGTTTACTTGACAATCTTTTCGCGACTCCAAAATTACTGTTCAATATAAACGCGTTGTTCTTTTTACTCGCCGTATGCTTTATACTCCATGTTTACACCAGAGTATTAAACATGTTGTATCTATTGTTTTCGTTTATCATTTACACCTAAAATAGGTTGACTAATTGTAAACAAAACTTGTAGAAAACATTCATAATTAATGTCAAAAATGTGAGTAAAATGGTTAACAAAGCATGTCTCAATGTCAATACATGTTTGATACATGACTTTGTTTAATATGACCACACTACTATCACACCTTATATGTGATTGGAATACTAATGTGTCTTCTATTTTTACGTATACAAAGAATGCCGTGTAATTACCTAAATCTTGTAATCTCCTTACATACTGTTATAATTTTCTAATACATACTTTTATCTCGGTATAAGCTATTCGGTCTTCGGTTTTCAACCTATTTCATTAATACTAAACCTGGGTCGTACTTGTAAAATCGATTACCAGGGCTTCCAAGTACGTCCACCATTAAACACCGGCGCCAAAAACCAGGGCTCGAATTACTTTCAAATATTTTATTTCTGCATCGAAAATAGATCCGTAAGTTCATACGGATAAGGAGTATAATCGCGTATGCAAAAAAGGATACTTCCAACTTCCCAGCCTTGGTGGAAGATAAATCTTGCATAGCACATTGGTCCGTAACACTATATAAATAAAGACCACAAACGCGCTTACAAAAAAAATAATTCCAAAACCTTAAAAGTGAAAATATTTGCATAGAACATTGATCTGTGACTTTATATAAATAAAGAGCAAGTGGGTATTAATTACATAAGTTGAAAACCCACTGTTTATTGCGCTTGTTAGAGAAGGTCGGCTCCTTACAACGAGCGTAAACGCACGCACACATAGACACGCTTCACGTTCAACGAGTGCAAGCGCACCATCGACTGGCATCTGTTTGATGGACGGGTATATGTGTAGGTGCGCCTGCTTTCGCTTTTTTTATGGAGCTGGCCTTCTGTATACCTATTTATTAGTATACTTGGTTCTACTGAAGCTTACCGCAACCGCCACCGGCGAAAAATATTACTTGAACGTGGTTTGAACGCTGCGAGCAAGATGGTGATAATTTTTATTTGAGTGTTTAATGTTGACAACTTAAGTTGAGGACATTAGTTACATTTTGGCTTGGCACGCGATGGTGGGAAGAGACCAGACGGAATGGCCATAATGCCTTGGAAGGTAGGTAGGCCTTTGGTGTGGGATGCAACGTGTGTCGACACCCTTGCGCCATCCCATCTTCCTAGCACGGCGGGCTGTGCTGGGGCTGCTGATGCAGGTGCGGAAAACCTCAAACGGCGCAAATACTCCAATCTTATTGGGACTTATATGTTTGAGCCGTTTGGGGTTGAAACACTAGGGCCATGGGGTCCGAGTGCCCACTTAGTTTTTCAAGACATCCCCAAGCGGCTGGTCGACTCTTCACGTGACCAGAGGGCTGGCCTATTCTTTGGCCAAAGAATCAGCATTGCCGTTCAACGTGGCAATGCTGCCAACCTTTTGGGCACCTATAATTATCCCCACCCCCCTTTTTATATACTTGTACATATTATTATTATTTTAAGTCTGTTAGTTTTTAAATCATGTAAATACGTTTGTGTAAATAAAAAGTACAACGTCTATGTAATAAGAAACATAATATTAGTTGAGGACATATTTTAGAACTGTGTTTAGAAGAGTGTAAAAATATGGAAGGAAATAATTAGATATTGCCCGCGATTTCACTCGGATTCTTGGAAAACAACTTCAGGTAATCTGACAAGAAGTGCCTATTTCATATTGTGTTACAAATAATAATTCTTTAGAATCTCTACAAAAGTTATTGCAACTTATTTATTTATCAAATAGATGAGAAAATAAACCGGATAAAGTTGTTTACATAAATAACAATAGGTAGGCTCTGCAACAAGTTCTGCAATTAGTATTAAGTTTACAACTACTGATTTCGCTGTGATTTGAAAAGAATTATTGTATGCTACGATTATATTTTTAAAAACGAAGGAACTAAACATAAATTTAAGTAATGTCGATAAACATGAAGTAAAGAATAAAGAAACCTCTAATACATTCTACATTGGCTTTGTCTAATGAGGATCATAGCACATGATTTTATTCATAAAAAAAAAACAATCAAATCAATAACAAAAAAAAAAAAACAATGAGCGGACATAAAATAAATTAATAAATTTATGCTGAAACCTACACCTAAGCCTAGTCACGTTAAATGATTAATAGGCATTATATTCCTGACTATTATTTAACAAGGTTTTCGAAACGACGATCAATCAAGAAGAAAAACCTATTTATTTTGCTACACGCACCAAATATTCCGAAAATTCCATTTTACCTTGTAATAATGTTGATGAACTCATGTCGTAGACCCCTCGTAGCGGCGTAGACTTCGTAGATGACTGCTACGAGCTGCTACGCGGCTACGAATATGTTATTACAAGATTATTTTGATTAAAATTTAATAACTTGCTTTGTATAACAAATAATGTTTTAATAAAAGCTGAACACTTTGGAATATCTATACATACATATAATAAAATCGTAGCGAAGTCAACACATTAAATATTTTTGAAAGAAAAAATTGCTACGAGGTCTGGGATCGATTCTAATGCCGTAAAAAGTTAAATTATTCTATCCTATGGCTTATGGCTATGGGGTTCGGTGTCTCAACACAATCACTACAAATATGGTGAATCTTTTTAAATTATCACTACAAATGCTAGTACTTTCATGTTACCTCTCCTCTTACGATAAAGTTTCAAGTTATAAATTATGCAAGTAACACCGATGCTTGCGTCATCACGAAACTCAAACTGGGGCAGTTAGGTTATGATTAAACTAACGCGACTGATGCCTCCATCAACGTCACTCGGTTTGTGTAAGGTCCGAATGATCGATGAATGTGGATTGTAAAACACGTCGAACAGCAACCGATTTCTGTTCGATCGATCAATAAAAAAATACCCGGGTTTGTTGTTTCATCTATCGTTAAACACAGTCAAAAACCTCATGATAATTGATCAATCCACGTTTAAAGGGTTTAAAACGACATTGTTCAATACCATTGATTGAAGAGTTAATAATCGCTGTTCGATAACTCGATCAATGCATGAGCGACGTGGCATATCGGCTTGGTATAACACCACATTAAAGAACAACACTGAATAGACTTTAATCGACGTTTATTCATTTTACTAATGAATGTTGATCATGTAGATGTAACACCCTTATTACTCAACAAAATTCTAAGATTCTTAATTTTTTATAAAAATAAGAGACGGTGTCCTCACAATGTTAAATAATGTTGTCCTGTGAGTGATTGTGATTTATATACCTATAGTATGTATGTTTATATATTTAAGCTCTATGTATTTATTTAAGTATATATTAATTTATTACGTTATACGTGTAGGTTAATTTCAATATTTTAGTTTAAGACTTTGCATATTTATATTTTTCTCTTCTTGTTCTCGCACACTATTGTCTACATTTCTTTCTCATTTCTCCTATCGCAGGTCTGCTGGAAGAAATTTCTTAAGAAATAAGCAGTACCTTTGTACTCATAATTATGATTATGTCATATCTGTATCTATTTTTCTGTGTGTACACAAATAATAAAATAAATAAATAAATGTTTTCCTTCACTGTTTTCAGAGCAGTGCACAGTGGTCACGTAGTAGGTCATGGGGCTCCGATGGCAATGATTGACCTAAGCCATGATATCTGGTTCAGTTACCCACTAGTTGTCATACTACCTGAGGATACAAAAGGTTTTGCAATCTATTGTTCGCAACCCACAACCCACCAATTTCTAAAACGCAATTCCAAGCGTTTCTTTGAGTCCGCCGCCAAACATCGCAACCCTCTGGTTGTCGAGGCCGCCAATAATGTCCCTAGTAGAATTAGTCAGATCCGCCGCCCGAGACAAATCCTTACCGACCCAGACGACCCCATAACCCTCCTCCAGGAGAGCAATAGGGCCACAAGTACAGTGCACAAACACAGATACCAACCCGCATTCCGACCTCGCCGCCGAGGTCCTCCGTGATCGCGACCCTCCTGACCCTCCTCCGCGATACTCCCCCCCGACCCTTGCTCGACGATGCGCCAGCCCGCATCAATGCTGAGCCAGTAGCTTTAAATTCCTCGATTAATAATCATGAAATATCTTTGATCCAGCCTGTCCCATCTTGCTATCCTCCCCCCAGCGACGCCCTAAGCCAAGGTTCGTACCCCACAGGGGGTGTCCTTAGCGAGCGCTCGCCTAGTTTTAATTAGAATACTTTTTGCCCCTGGCTGGAGGCTTTGAATGTAATAGCTTAAGGCAGCCACAGGAAAGCCCAATTAAGTAGTCATGACCTCAGAGGTCAGCTACGAGATACCCAAAACTATTATAATATAGTCCTCCAGACCGTATTTCGGCCACGGCGGTCAATCTCAAAGGACTAGCCTTCGGCGTGGGAGATATTATAGTGCACAAGTGTGTGCGCAGACACAGGTGCACTCTCTCTTCCCTCACTCTCATAGTCCGATGGGACGGCAATCCGACACGACCGGAGAGAGATCAGGTGCAGGACCAACGGCTTAACGTGCTTTCCGAGTCACGGGGGTATCACACCGCCAACTTCCAAACTCCGGGCTCTTACTAATAAATTCCTTATGAAAAAACCCAATAACACTTTGCCCGACCCGGGAATCGAACCCAGGACCCGAGCTCAGAAGTCGCGCTTGCGACCACGAGACCAACGGGGCAGTTACCAACACATTTAATAAGTCATCAACCGTGTTATCACCAAGCGCTAATTAGCCTACGACGCGACGCCTGTGTTCAAATTCCAACTTGTCTGTGACCTGTTATTTTGAAATGGACATTCAAGTTACAGATATGTATTATTAATTTACTTTACTATTTTGCATTTTCAATCCACCATTTTTTTTTTTATAGAGTGCTAAGCCGCAGCATTACTTACGTATTTATTTCTGCTTTTTTATGTTGAAGCTTTTACTTATGTTTGTATCTACTTGTGCCATTGAATTTGGTATAAGAATGTCACTTAAAATTTCTACTACTAGACTTTAAAAAATATATTTGCACATGCTGCAGCTGTAAGGTGCAGCCAGGGTCTACGCCGAGCGCCTGGGCGCATAGCACTTGCTACAAAATATGTATTGTTTTTTTTATCCGCATTTAACTGTTTTTTTGTTTTTTTCGGTACTAGTATTAAGTGTTCTTTCGAAAGAAAGCTTGTACTAGATACTTGGCTGTCTATTAAGGACAGAAAATCCGAACTGGAACGGTGGCGTCGAGTTTTTCAAGCCCTGATATAGTTGCTGCCTGATGTTGAGAATTTGATTGCTGTTGACTTAGAAAAAAGAGCTACTAATATTTGTACAAGATTTGTAGCTATTTGGAAGCAAGTCTCTCGCAAGCATTCTCGCATGGTCTATTAGTACGGAGTCTGGCTGAACGAAATTGAAGTTTGCGTTCTGCCAACTTGTACAGCAGCAGGGAGCCGCGACACTCAACGGCCAGCAGCAAAGGCTTCGACGAGCACTCAACAACATCAGCACAGGAAAACTTCGTGGAGTGTAGTAAGAGATCAAAAAACTGCAGGCTTGCAGAGATAAGTAAAATAGACAGAATAGACAGAATAACGCGGCTTTTAAAGAGTATGCTCTAGACAAAGCACGTAAGCTTGTTGCTACCTACCCATGATACAACCTGCCCTTGTCTGTACATAAGGTCCTCATTCATGGTTCGGAAGTAATTGATCACGCATTATTGTCAATAGGTAAGCTTCCAATAAGTTAGTTAAACAGTTTAGGCGTGATAACACGAGGAAAATGTCCCGAGATGTCACAAACACCGACTTGATACATAGAATTCTTCTTAATTCAGATCCTTTTATTTCTAGTTTAAGAAGGTTACCACGAAAGAAGTTTATTCTATCTAAAGAGGTGTTGAATTTGTTGTCGGTATATAATTAAATGTATACGTTTATATAAACACTAGATTTACATTATTTTAGATACAGCTTCTAATATGTAACAATTAAAATGTAAATAATATATTTTTTGTCCATTTCTGTGTTTGTAGATAAGTAATAATTAGGTACTTACTTTATTTTTACTATAAAATGTAAATATAAAAAATAAGTTTATTATTTATTAAGTTCCAATTATTTTCTTGTATTTTTGTTTGTATATCGTCAAGCATAATAAATGCATTATTTTTTCGGATAAAATAAGTTTTTTAACATTAATACGGCTTTGTTCATTTTATTATAACGTAAAATATTACAAAAAAGCATAATTATAATAATTAGTATTGATAACGATAGTCATAACCTTTGCGAAACCCTATGACCGCCACTCTTAAGGCGCGGAACCACCGTGCAATCGATCAAACGGAAAATACTGAGTCATCTGAAAAAAAAAACTGTCAATGCGTTGAGTTTTATTAGATAGAAAAAATAATAACCGTCTAATTTTATTTAAACTATATTCCTTGTAGTTCATAAAAGCCACAAATATTAACATTCTTCACTAATTAGGTACTTCACACGTGCGTAACCTATCAGGTTTCACAGCACTCTGCCGATGCACCTGAGAACTTTCAAACTCATTACCCTAGTTTAGTCCGGTGATGTAAAGATTGTTAGTCCACTAATTAAGTTACTTGAGACTAATAATGTGCTCGGAGTAGACTATTAAGTCGAAGTGTTATAGCTTTTAATTTTGGCGTAAGCACATGAAAGTACATTTATTGAAAGCAGTGGTGGCCCAGTGGTAACGGTGTTGTAAATCGTGGATTTGAACCAAGACAGGTGCTTTACTTTGTGTCATTTATTTCATCACCACTGTCGATTGGGCTTATTACGTACTGCACCTTACGTACAGGCTTCGGAGGGTTTTGTGTAAATCTCAATTCTTGTAAAATACAATTATCACATGAAAATTAAATTGGTTCTCTTAAGGAGCACAACACATACGGAATAACGAAATATATATATATATTATTAGGTGATAAGTATTTTAAATGTAGGTACTTACTTTGTTCGGGCGCCAGAATTGTAGCAAAAAAAAATGTTTCTAATGGGAGTCGAACCCGGCACGACATAGATCAAATAATGAAACGAGTATATTAATAAAGAAAACAATTTCAACAATCTTCTAGTACCGAAAAAATTAAACATTTGGCAGAAGACTTTTATGTATTAGAGATATTATAATCGAGTTTTGGAACAACAAACTACAAATTACAGTGGAAAATCTACATCAACACAGGCTGGGCGGCTGACACGAACAACTCACACAAACAAGCACGAATCTTTTTTATTTCTCCTTCTATGATACAAATTTTTAATTGTTGTCAATCGTGCTAACATTTTATAAATAAAACATGATCGGCCTTGTTCACGTGTAATGAACAATGAACTGAAGAATGTACCGGCAAACTAAGTACCGATTTTCATCCATTTTTTAGGGTTCCGTACCCGAAGAGTGCCAAACGGAACACTATTACTAATAATAATAATATAATAATACCATTTATTTCAGGCAACACAGGCCCATATAAAAATACCTTAACCTAAAAAAACATATTTGACTATAAACAAAAACTTGTGTTAATAAATAAGGCTTAGACTATGTTAGTAGCACTTCACTTTGCACTAACTTGACTTTATGCTGCCCTGTGGAACTTGTCCGCGGAAGCGACGGAACACCACGTCCTGCGGCCAAAAGTCCTCTTCCATGACGAGGGGCAGATACCAGTTCGGTACTCGCACGACGAACGCCTTAAAGTTGACGTTCCGGTGAGATTCTAGTAACTGCACCCTCGGCATGTACCTCGTCTTTTGGTGCACGTACTACACGATGTCCTCCTCCTTAGTGGTATAGTGCAGGCGGGAGATGTACACCGGTGTGTTCGGCTTACTTAGCTTCGCTGTATGCCCGTCTGTGTCAGCTGGCTGTATTAATGAACCGTAATAGTTAGACAGTTGAAATTTTCACAGATTGTTTATCTTTGTGTTTTTTTTCGACGTTTTTAGCTAAATATTGTACGATGGAACGGAACCCTTCGATTGCGAGTCCTACTTACACTTGGCCGGTTTTTTATTGAAAACATTAAACTCTAAGATAAATTGCATTCATGTAATATACACTCGAGATTTTCATAATTAAATTCGTATCTGCCAAAAAATCTATCGCTTGTATAAATTCATGTAGCACAGAAAAATGACCCTGACTTATCTAGTATGAGATACCAAAATCTGAAATACCTACCTATCTGACATTCTTCTGAAGAACTAAAAATAAAATTTTGTTAACCATTTGTGTTCTACAATCATAAATTCTAACCATCACGTTTCAAATAACATCAAAGTGTAGACGTAAAAGTTTAAAAGGTAAAAGATAAACATTTTCTCAAAGCGTGGGTTTAATGGAAGTCTATCAGAAGGTTAAACAAAATATGATACGAATTAATTAAATGTAAATATTAAAACCACAACCAATTTTCACCTTGTTTCTAATAGGTAGGTTTGATGGAGTCTTCTTTGTTAGCAGTCTAGATTTGCTAACTTTTTATTATTATTATTAAGTAGACATTTCTACTTAATAATATTAATAAAAAGTTTTATTGATTCAAAAACAAGTGTAACAATATTTAGTTATGACACTGGATCTCGCACTAGGATACCCTTTGTCGCAGGATCCAGTCTCTTTCGACAGATAATACGAATTATAAAAGATAGGTTAACAAATGCACCGGTTTCAGTATAATTAATCAAACTTAGGACTTAAAGGTGACCAAATGTATGTGTGTATGTGATGAGTGTAAGTATGTAAGTGATGAGTGAGTGTGAGTGTGATTGTGATTCACTCATCACAATCTATGCCTGTGATGAGAGTTAGTGTGTATGAGATGATGATCTTAGATTCATTCATTCACTGACAGACAACGCACAGCCTTAGCCGCTGCCTCTATAAACATGAAATTTTCCACAACATTGTCTTATATAGTGAAAGTGAGCTCTAAGGGAGGACTTTTAAAAATTTACCCCTAAAGGAAGGAATAGGGCAAGAAAGTTTGTATTGTTTCGTAATTTTTTGCCGATAGTAAATACCAGCGGGCACACGGCTTGTAAATGGTTCAAAAGGCAAAATACTGGACTTAAGTTTTCTGTTCACGAACAGAAAACATAAATTCGTTATTTGTATAATCAATATGCTGAGTGTAAGCTTTGTGTAGATGATGGAAAAGTCCTTTTGAAGCTGCACAGGAATTTTGGTACAGGTACTTTACAATGGGTGTGTAACGATTGACATAATAACAAAATATCTAACGTTCATTTGACATAATTTCAGTTAACATAATTTTGTTTAACATAACGGTCAGTTGACATAATGAATTGTTGATATAATTTCATTTTACCTAATTTCATATGACATAATGAACATTTCCTATAATGCACATTTCACATAATATTCATTTAGCATATTATTCAATTACTATAATATTCATAATCTCTAAGTAAGTATATTGTATTAATTTTTTTTTTCTTCACTTTATACCCTATACACCTGCCACCCTCAACTATTGTTACCAGGAGAAACTGGATGCAATCTGGACTTTAGGGCACCCCGACTCGGATAGGTTAGGTTAGAAGGGGATGGCGGGATCGTGTGAGCGAGCGAAGCGAGCGAATAGATCCCACCATCCCCTTCGTGGTTATTTTTTTATAAACCACCCAGAAGTAGGAGCCCCGCGAAGCGGGGCTCCGTCTACCAAGCCCACCCTCGACCATGCGTAGAATATTTTAAGGTTTGGTTAAGTGCCATTTGAGTTAGGCTAGAACTGTGTCCATTAAACATGAATTTTAGGTCAAAAGAATATTAGGTCAAATGAACGTTATATTAAAAGAATATTATACATATTGAAAATTATATAAAATGAA
Organism: Xanthia icteritia; assembly: GCA_949128155.2. Lineage (NCBI taxonomy): Eukaryota > Metazoa > Arthropoda > Insecta > Lepidoptera > Noctuidae > Xanthia > Xanthia icteritia. The sequence continues at coordinate 14,805,508 of OX421953.2, forward strand.
CGTTATACTAAATGTTATTATGTTAAATGAATATTATATGATATGAAACATTAGGTCATATGAATTTATGTCATTTGATATTTTGGCGATTAGGCAGTGATGGAATAAAAATACCAGATGAGATATGTAATGATGATGATTTATTTAAACATTAAGCCTGCCTATGTACAAAATTACATGTGCTAAAGAAGTAGTAGGTTTCAACACCATTTACTAAGAATCAACCAATAGCGACGAAGTACAAAATACTCAAAAACATAACAGTTTAGATATACACACTGAAGTTATAAATAGGAGTGACACACCGCGCGGCGCGCCAGTATGATGTCGTGCGGCGCGCGCGCAGGACGTGCGTGCTGCCACAGTGCTCCCCCTCAAGCGAAGCGTACCGGTGGTTTGATGACACGTCCAGAGCGCGATGTTTTTATATCATCTGCGCTTGTAGGAACATTTACTACAGTGCTGTCTGCTTCGCATATATTATGGTGAAAGCTGGCTTCAGTCGGTCAATTGATATTACCGCTTCTCTTCGGGGCAGTTGTAGGGTGAATGTTTTGCTATCTCTGCGTAATACTGTGTACGGACCATCGTATGGTGGCTGTAATGGTTGCTTTACTGCATCGACTCGCACGAACACTTGCTTACACGTCTGTAGGTCGCGGTGTACAAACACAGGGCGATTTGTGTCATGCGACTGTGCGTGAACCGGGCGAATATTGTTTATTGACGTTCTCAGCTTTTCGACATAATTACAGTCCATATTGTCTGCAGGTGACGTCACGAAGAAATCACCCGGTAGCCTTAGATTTTGACCGTATGTTAGTTCGGCTGCGCTTACATCTGTGTCGGTTCTGATTGCAGTACGCAGTCCCAGCAATACGGTGGGTAATTCTTCAATCCAGCTATGTTTACTGAGACGAGCAGTGAGAGCAGTCTTCATACAACGATGCCAACGTTCTATTATGCCATTGCTCTGGGGATGATACGGCGTAGTTCGTAGCTTCTTGATTCCAAATAATCTGGTCAGCGCGTTGAATAGGTGGCTTTCAAACTGTCGGCCTTGATCTGTCGTCATCCTAGCCGGACAGCCAAATCTTGCGATCCACCCTTCATATATCGTCTTGGCAACGGTCTCAGCAGTCATGTCGCGCACAGCGTGTGCTTCGGGCCAGCGTGTAGCACGGTCGATCATTGTGATGACGTAACGATGACCATTAGGCGATGTTCGTAGGGGTCCGACGATATCTACGTGAACGTGTTCGAAACGATGTGACTGTTCGAACGTAGCTATGGCACTTGATGTATGTCGTTGGATCTTGGACCTTTGACAAGCGACGCATGTTTGAACCCATGTTTTGACGTCTGTATTCATAGATGGCCAAAAGTACCTTCTCTGTATAAGCTTCCTCGTAGTTCGTATACCTGGGTGGCTGAGTCCGTGGATGGCGTTGAATGCGATAATACGGAACTCTTGAGGTAGGTATGGACGAACGTCGTGAGTTGAGGTTTCACAGTATATTTGCTGAGATGAGCCGGGTAACATTATTCTTTTCAATTGGACATTCGATTGTTGCTTTAGTTCGGCTATGTCCTTATCCTTTGCTTGTGCTTGAGCGAGCGCTTCGTAATCGATCGGGTTCGGACAGCTGATTGCATCGACGCGCGATAGTGCGTCTGCAACTACGTTGTCTCGCCCGCTTATGTGACGTAAATCGTTTGAAAATTCACTGATGAATAATAGTTGTCTTCGTCGGCGTGGAGTCTCAGAATCTGACGAGATTTTTTGCATGGCGTACGTGAGCGGCTTGTGGTCAGTGAATATAATGAGTTCACGACCTTCAAATATCTTCCTGAAATGCTTGGTAGCCATGTATATTGCTTGAAGTTCTCTGTCGAACGTCGAGTAATTTTGCTGGGCTGGTGTGAATTTTTTTGAAAAATAGCCAAGTGGTTGCCATTTGCCTTTGATTTGCTGCTGTAGAACAGCACCAGCGCACCGATCGGATGCGTCACACATCATTCCAAGTGGGACTGAGTGATGTGGGTGCGACAGATAAGTTGTTTCTGTAATACATTTCTTGCAGTTTTCGAACGCTTGAGATGTACCTTCATTCCACTGTATTATTGTTTTGTCTCGCTTTTTTGTGTTGTGCAAGAAGGTGTGTAGTGGTGCTTGAATTGCGGTGGCGTTAGGTATGCTGTCTCGGTAGAAATTCAGCATGCCGAGGAATCTTCGTAACTCTTCAATGTTTGTAGGTTTTGGATATTCGCTAATGATCTTGATCTTGTCTTCTGGCGGCTTAATACCCTCTGCTGATACTTTGTAGCCGAGAAATATTACTTCGCGTTGGCCGAATACACATTTCGAAGGATTGATAGTTATCCCATACTCGTCCAGCCTTTGCAGTACAGTTCGTAGGTGCTGTCTGTGTGTGTCTTCGTCTTCTGAGGCCAATAAAAGATCGTCGATGAATGGGTACACGAAGTCAAGTTCTCGTAGTACTTCATGAATGAATCGTTGGAAGGTTTGTCCTGCATTTTTCAAGCCTGGACACATTCGCGGGAATTCGAATAGTCCGAAAGGAGTTATAATTGCAGTTTTCTCTATATCCTCTGAACGTACTGGCAATTGTTGGTACGCTCGGTTCAAATCAATAGTGGAGAATATTTGTTTGCCCGTGAGTTGGTACGTGAAGTCCTTTATTCTAGGAACAGGATAGCGATCTGGTTTCGTGACGGAGTTGAGCCGTCTGTAGTCACCACATGCTCGCAAGTCTCCGTTTTTCTTCGGTACAATATGTAGTGGGCTAGACCATGGACTCTTGCTCGGTCTGCACAATCCTTGGCTGATCATATTCTCGAATTCTTTCTTCGCTCGTTCATACATATGCGGTTGTATTGGTCGTGCTCGGGAGTATATGGGTGGTCCCGTTGTTTCAATGAAATGTTCCACTTTGTGTTTCGGGTTCAATTTCATTGATGATAGACGAGTAGTTCCAGGAAACTCTGCTAATATGTCGTGAAATGTTTGCTGTATATTGATACTATTGACAGTAGGTGTACTTGTATAGCGGCCTGGAGCTTTGGAAGTGAGCTTCGTAGTGTTGTCGATGAGTCGCTGGCTTCGTAGATCAACTAGTAAATTGTGATAGCCGAGGAAGTCTGCTCCAATAATTGGTTTCGTAACTGCGGCGACTATGAACTTCCACTTGTATGGTCGACGTAGATTTAGGTCGAGCTCCAGTGTCTTCTCACCATAAGTTGGTATTACAGTGTTGTTTGCAGCGTATAATTGATATGGTAGCGGTGTCGATCGTTTTCCTTTCGTTTTTGGTATAACGGATATATTGGCACCCGTATCTACCAAAAAACTAGTGGATGTCTTCTTATCAGTGATAAATAGGCGGTAGGATTTCTTGTCGACGTCAGGTTCCGCCACTGCCAACGCCTCGTTTAGTTTTCCGACTTCCCTTCATTGTTGTAATTGCACGGTGTAGTACAATGTCTTGCATTTTTTCCGAATCGCCGATGGTAAAAACAATGCGTTGACGGTGTAGTTGAACCAGTTGAACGAGAGCGGGAACGTGACGTTGAGCGCGCTCGGTACGAGTTGCGCCGGTAGTGTCGCGGCGGCGGCGTGCGCGAGCGGTCGTGATTCATGTGGTGGTATGACGTCCTCAGTTCGGCGATTTCGACATGCAATTTCTTTATTTCTTCGACGAGATTTTGTATGCTCGCAGGTGGGTTTTGCGCTTGCTGGGATGTCGACGCTGATGCGACAGACACTGCTGATACTTCGCATGACTGTTCAAGCATTTTGTCGGCGAGCTTGGCTAGTTCTTCGAGTGCTGTATCCTTACTTATTGCGTCACTTACTACAAGCACTGAGCGGACGTGTGCGGGTAGCAAGTTCATCCACATGAGCCGTAGTGTGTTGTCTGGCACCTTATTGTGAGCGAGATTGCGCATGCGACGTAATAATTGGCTGGGTCTCTGGTCACCAAGTTCCATATCCGAGAGTAGCTTCTGTAGCTGCTTGCCGTCGGATTCTTCGTAAACAGAAATTAGACGTTCCTTTATGGCGGTATATTGACGATCGGCGGACGGATTGTATAACAGGTCACATATTTGCTCGATATCTTCTTTTTGTAGCTGGGCGATGACCATCTGTGCCTTCTGCGCTTCACTTTTCTTGAGTTCACGCGTAGCTGCTTCGAAAGTGATGAACCATAATCGAGGTTTGTCGCGCCAGAAAGGTGGTACTCGAAGGGATAGCGAAATACCGGCGATATGTTGGGGTGATAGCGGAACATCTTGTAAGTTCGCTGAGCTTGCTCCTGCTGACTCCATGTTTTGCTTGTCGTTGTCACTCGGCATAGTTTTCTTGCGGTTGCTTCGTTCGGGGTCACCACTTTGGCGATTAGGCAGTGATGGAATAAAAATACCAGATGAGATATGTAATGATGATGATTTATTTAAACATTAAGCCTGCCTATGTACAAAATTACATGTGCTAAAGAAGTAGTAGGTTTCAACACCATTTACTAAGAATCAACCAATAGCGACGAAGTACAAAATACTCAAAAACATAACAGTTTAGATATACACACTGAAGTTATAAATAGGAGTGACACACCGCGCGGCGCGCCAGTATGATGTCGTGCGGCGCGCGCGCAGGACGTGCGTGCTGCCACAATATTATGTCATATGAACGTTAGTTCAAGTGAAATTAGAGCATTTGTTATTATGCCAAACATTACACACCCCTTTACAATGCACCAAAAAAAAATTCATTAAAAACCTTAACAAGATTATTCATAGCCTAAAAATGTACGTACTCTAGACTGTGTTGTGTTTTGACCACATAAATGCTCTTTGTTGCCACAACAGGAAACTGTAATATAAAATCTAATATTAGGGCAAATAAATCCCAATCCCACTGCTGTGTAAAGGCCCCATAGACTTCCAGCTGTTTCGGCGCAGGGCTAATTTGGATCACTGTTAGCTCTGCCTTCCACTACATGGCCTGCTGACGTCTTTTAGCTAAAGTAGGTACGAAATAGTAGCCTACCCGATGGTATGGTACCCTTTCGTTATTCGGGCATGCTTAGTACAACATTTGATTCTTATGTTTCTTGTTTACTTTTGTTCCTGTTTATTTCTGTTGTATTTTCTTCTAGAAATATTTTTTTCTATTTTATTTTGTAGGTATTCTAAATAGTGATAATGTTGGCCTACACTTCAAATTAAATCTATTATAGGGCAAATAAATCGCCTTAAAATAAACGCAGGGTCTTAGTTTCACCCGGTTGTTAATAACCCACAAACTATCCTTAGTAAGTTCGTTAATTAGTGAAGTTAGATCAACAGCCGCAGTTTCAGTTGCATGCGGCTTCCTGTAAATGTTGCTGACATACAGTCTCTGAAGGCTAGTGGAATGAGGTTTTAATAGTCAACTGACTTTATGATTATACTAGCTTTTTCTGAAGTTTAGATTGGCTGTTAGGCGAGCTACACCCCTTTTTTTTTTGGATGTGAAATTATCTAATACCTTTTCCCGCTCTGGGTCACACTCTTACTGACTAAAACCCACCCGTGTTCCTTAAGTTGCTTGTACGTTGCCAGGGGTCACGGGATCCCTTTCAGATTTTCCCGCAACCCTGGCAGGCATCGGTCCTATCGGACCCCTTCATGAGCTACACCCTTGTTCTGGTCGGCATGATTTGTCACCGCCATCAAATAACTCAAAATATAATATTATTCAAACTCATATTTTGTTAAACCAGAAAATAAATCAAAAATATTCTCAAAACTCGCACACGCTTAACAGCCTACAAACTATTAGCCGCAGATGTGGCGGCAGGCGGGATATCACACGGAGTTCCCTAATTAAGGAAGTTTGATCCAAATATCGGGCATGTGCCTCAACTTATTACTATGCAAACGAATGCCATTTAGCTAAAGTATAGTTTGGTTTAGGATTTATTATAAAGTTTTGGATTTGCGACGGGTTATAGTGTGGTTTTTGTTTGTAAATACCTACTTGGTCCTTTTTATTTGGGAACAGCATGCGCAGCGGTTTTTATACGGATAAGCTATTTCTAAGGTATGGAATAGCTTAGAAATAGCTTTATTCTCGCGAAGGAGGAGGCAGAACGCGTGAGGGAGAGGCAAATTTCGTGCCCTCACGCCCCTAGCCGCCGCAGGAGACGCCCTGGGCGTCGGGAATCGCAGGCTGATTCCCGGCCACCGTAGGCGCGGGCTTGCGGACGGTGAGCAATGGGTAGCTCGCCGTCCTATAAGGACCAGGCCCGGGTCGACGGCGCGTTGTGTTTCACGCGCGCCTCAAAGAGATGTCAGCAAGTGAAGGGGTCCGATAGGACCGATGCCTGCCGGGGTTGCGGGAAAGTCCGAAAGGGATACCGTGGCCCCTGGCAACGGAAGGAACACGGGTGGGTTTTAGTCAATAAAAATCTGACACGCCCTCCCGCTCCGCCCAGAGCGGGAGAAGTTATATGTAATTTCCGACCCAAAAAAAAAAAAAAAAAGATATGGAATAGCTGCCGATATAATGAGTGAGGATTTTATTATAATACATTCCTAGTTTTGATGCATTTAGTAGATATCTGAAACTGTAATCAACAGATGTTTTAATAATCGCTTATTTTCATACATACCATAAATATAAATTAACCACTATGATCAGGAATACGATTTTTTAACTGATTTTATTCTAATTTATAAAATAAGACTGATAAATGGTCGCCCTCGTAATTGTTTTACCACAGTTGACTTCCACTAATTGAATTTTTATAACAATACTTTTATTTACTTTTTTCAAGATAATATTTATATAATTAATTTAAAAACTTACAGACTTAAAATAATAATAATAATGATGTACAAACATGTATATAAAAAACCGGCCAAGTGTGTGTCGGACCACGCACAATGAAACGTTCCGTAGTTCGGAAGGAATTTATCCCTATAACTAAAAATAGGTCAGCCCTCTGGTCACGTGAAGAGACGACCAACCGTTTGGCGTTGTTTCGAAAAACATAGTGGGCACTCGGACCCCATGGCCCTAGTGTTTCAACCCAAAACGGCTCGAACATATAAGTCCAATAAGATCGGAGTATTTGCGCTGTTTTCGGTTGAATGATCTAACTATCACATAAAATCAGACCTAGTGACCGTGCGAGTGACATTCAACCTTATGGCGGTAAATCAATTGCAAGGTCGACTGTTCTACCAAATATGATCTTTTTTTTTTTGGGTGGGAAATGATTAAATAACTTCTCCCACTCTGGGCGGAGCGGGAGGGCGTATCAGACTCTTACTGACTAAAACCCACCCGTGTTCCTCCAGTTGCCTGTACGTTGCCAGGAGCAACGGTATCCTTTTCGGACTTTCCCGCAATACCAAATATGATATTGAGTCTAGATCATATTCGTGTAGCGGTTAACACTTAGTGTGTTATTAGAATCATGTTAAAAACTAATTATAACACTACGCAAGCCATATTTCTTTCATAACCTCTTACTTAATATTTCACGTTTGACATGAATCTGTCACATTCACACTTCGTTCATCAACGAGAAAAATATCATTATCTATTATTGTATACATGACTAAATATATATATATACTATATTCACAACGCACACAATATCTATAAATATATCTAATAATTATAACATTTTTTTACACTCCCCATCAATAATAAAATGTTCATATTTGTGAGGAACGGAACGTGAGTTGGACAGTGTAATGAAACGCACATATATGATCAGCAGAATAAATATCATTCTCACGAGTCGAGTCATAGAGAATACACTATAAAGACCTTATTGCACGATCTTGTCCCAAGTCGAACACACGCTCCACTCTGCTCCAAAATCTAGACTTCCTCAAAGATCTCTCCAAGTTAGCTTCAAATCGTTTCTGTATCATCAATACAACTGTGTGTCTCTCTGTGTTGTTTGAACAACTTGTCTATTGTCCTTACGTTGTTTTGTACCATTATACATTAAGGAAGTGTCGAGGTAGGCAGTAATACAAGTAGTTCTACTTAAAAATCCTTTTATTAAGTTCTAGCCCGTGACACTTTATTCGTGTCTAGATTCTAGACACATTTTGGGTGCCAGACAACATCAAAGTTCAAAATTCAAATTCAAATTCAAAAGTCATTTATTCAAACTAGGCTGAGAATCAGCACTTTTCGAACGTCAAAATTACATAAGACAGTCCCCCAAAACGCCCACCCTTCACCACTTCCTAGTGCTTTAGCTGGGAAGAAGAAGTGGCGCAACAAACTCCCCAGCAGCACAGCTGTCTGTTCAGTTGTCTCCAAGGCCTCTAAACTTCCACATATTCTCTGTATATTAAACTATTAGGTCCATAGGATGACACATCAAGCTATCCATTTCCAGTATAATTTGACCTCTCATTGTACGGAAAGCCTGTATACAATGCGAGGTCAGATTATTCTGGAAATATATATCTCGATGTGTAGCAGCGTGTACATTGAAAAGAACTTTCAAATATCACTCCAACTCTAATTAGCAAAGTTCCATTTCGTGCTAAGAATCTTATATTAGGTACATACGGCTACATATCAAGCTATAAAATTCCAGTATAAGCTGATTTCGCATTGTATAGGATTTTATTTTATTTTATTAGGATTTATTAGGAGCCATTACGGCATAAAAAGGTAACATACAGATAATAAATCCGTTTTAGGGTACCTAACCTCAAAATAAAAAATTGAAACCCTTAAAGGATGACTTCGTTGTCTGTCAAGACCCTTTTTCTCAGGAATGCATGGAGGCATCAATTTGAAATAGATATCGAAAACTTAGATCTACGGTTCCTTGGACCTGTAACGAAAATGAAACTTTTAAGTCAACACAATAAAAAAAATACGACCATTTATGCCGCATATTTTGACACTCGCAAATAAATCAAAGTCTTTTTGGTACTTCCCGTCGGCCCAGCAGCATGAAGTTTGGCGAAAAGCAAGGTCAAGTAAAGAGGAAAATCCGAAAATTGGTAATTTATAGTTCTATATTAACTGCAAAGTTAAGTTAATTTTTCAATTTGGGTTCAAAAATTCATAGGCCGTGTCTTGAAGTAACATTTAGTCTGTATTTAATTCAAACCGGTTACTTATTTAATTCAAGCCGAAGAGTCACTTGGTTAAAAAAAAAACAGGTTTAAATGATTCTAAATGCCTTAAAATACTAATTATGTATTTTACTGTTATTGTTACCATTAATTTGTAATACCTACTCTAGTGCCGCCATTGATCTATATGTTGTAAAGGTTATTTTATGACTTTAAATTATAATAACTTTTGACAGAGTGGGCCGATTTTAATGAAATAAAAACTGTGTTAATTCAAGATACGGACTATGGCTGTATTTCAAATCCCTTAAATTTCTTGAAAAGAAGACACAAAAATATCAATATAACATATGAATTGTGAAATCATCCCCTATTTTACCCTTTTGGGGGATGATTTTACAAAAACGCTGACATGTGAAATTCTCTATTTCTTACCAAAAGCATAAATTCAGACCCCCTTTACGATTGTTTTTGAGACAAAACGTACCCTATGTCCTTCTCCAGGATGCCATCTATCTCCTTGCCAAATTTTATCGAAATCCGTTTAGTGGTTTAACCGTCAAAATGTAACATACAGACAGATAGACTAGACAGAGTTACTTTCGAATTTATGAATAATAATTTATGGATAATAAGTTAGGATTAGGATTTTTTCTTTACTGGTATTCTCATTATAAGCAATGTGGTGAACGTCACATGCCTTTTTTGAACATTTTAAAAACTGTTTTTCATAATTATTTTAAGAGTACTTCTCTAATATGGTCTGTTTTTCCACCTCAGTATAAAATCCCGGTAATTGATTTGGCAAAGAATGAAATAACTTCAGTTATAAATCATACTGTTAAAAGGCCTTTGAACTGGTTATTTTCTTACGTGGTACATACGTATAAAATAAAAGGAAGAAATCGAGATCAACAATCTCTAAGAATTTTGAACTTTGAACTCATTATAAATAACAATTCGATATGAGAACTGTTATACCTCCACGTAGCGTTCTAGAATGTGAAATGGCTACTACAGACTGTTCACGTTCAGGGATGCACTCGTTATTGTTTCGTGATTTCTCAAGTAAAGTTCTTATCATATTATCGAAGTAAGGATTTTAATTAGGTGGAGAAAGAGTAAAATTGTTAATTTATTTTGTAAGAATATTTATTTTGTAGTCTTTATATAAAATTGGGGTAGTGCCAAGAAAGATGGAAAGATAATAAAATATAACCTCATACTGAAATGAAGTTGTATCACGCATAATAATCTTACCTTAGTAAGGATAGTGAAAATACATTAATTCCTAAATTATAATGGTATTAATTAGGAGTTAAGGTATTTTCACTCCCACCTATTTGGGCACCTTATTGGTGATGTTCTTCAGAACGGTCAGATACGTAGTACTCCAGTGCGTATATGATCAGATGTATGAACGAAAACGTATGCAAAAGGAGTATGTAAGGATCGTTGCAGAGGGTTGGTATCAGAATGACTGGATCGCAAATTGACCACGTCGCTCTTAGTCCAAATTTCAAAATATCTAAATCTCAAAATGCCTAAGTCGCAAAATGACTACATCGCAAAAAGTCCGAACAGTCGTGTAGGTATTACTGGGTATTAAATCATTAAACATTAATCTCTTTGGTTCTTAATGTTTAATGATTTAATACCCAGCCATATAGAAATATCCATGATAGTTCTATAGTTTCTGCCTACCCCAATGAGCAGAAGGCGTAAGTTTATGTATGTGTATACAGTTTATAGTTTTTCTTATGCAAATACTAGCTATTGCCCGCAACATCGTCTGCATCTATTTTGTATTTCATATGTTTTTAATACAAATACCCAGGATGAAATAAACCTATGTCCTTCTTCAATTGGCAGGCTACCTGTCTTTCATGAGAATTCAGTGGGTTAGGCATGAAAAAGTATCAGATAAACTCAAACTAGAAGCATTTATTTCAAATAAACCAATTACAGGCACTTTTGAATTTACTTTGAGCTTCCAGTCTAACCGGATGCAGGTGAATACCAGTATTCTATATGGAGCGACTGCCTATCTGACCTCCACAACCCAGTAACTGGGTAATGCGATAACCCTTGGTAAGAATGGTTATGAGACTTTCAGACTTCTGACGACCCGTAACGACTGTCAACATTCTACGACTACAGCCGGGACCAACGTTTTAACGTGCTTTCCGAGGCACGGAGGCACGGGTATGTAAAGATGGCCACCCATCCACGGACCAACTCCAGCAAGCATAGCTTAACCTGATGGATAGACCCGTCCGGCTGTTATTACTTAGTCACTCAAAATATGGTTACAAAATATCGGTTACATCATTCATGTTGAAATTATACATGTGAGAACGATGTAGAACGTTAAAAGCGTGCGTAATAAAAATAAAAACAATCCAAAAATTAAATTAAAATAAGCCGTGGCAGCTAAAAGATTACCAGTCCCTACTGTCGGCGCCCGTTCTCAAACCCGACGCATGGATGGTTGAGCCGAATGGTGCTACATTCAGCTCAACCATTTTGAAGGGAACTAAATGATCCAACACACGCGCCACCGATAGAGTTACTTTCGCAATTATAATTTGGCAAGGAAGAATGGATACAGCCATGATAAATAAACTAAAGCATAAAGCGTATCTGCAGCATATAGATTTTAGTCTACTTTACAGTTCACTGAACGGATTTTTCAAAGACAAGTTTCACCAAAAAACACGGTGACAATATTCTATTAAATTCGACCACACTTCATCCATGACAAAAAATCTCATCGCGTTGAAAGAGGGAAAAATGTCAGTGGTTTGGTTTATGTTCAGATTAATAACGGATGTTGATACAATATGCAAAATCCTATAGGAACTGTGTGCGTATTAATTTTCCTGAGTATACTTGATATGTTTCGCAGTCTTTTATTTATACTCGAGGGTGCGCTTGTTCAGGCGCAGCGGCGCTGCTATACATTTCCAGTATAAGCTGACCTCACATTGTACGGAAATTGAGATAGCCGTGTGGGTAAACGATCGCGTAATCGCGTATTCGCGCAACAGTCACTTTTGGTAAGGACGCAGTGTACTACATTGTATCTCGAAAAGACGCCTCTACGTAAACCACCTTAATGACGCGAGGCAAGATCTCGTGGAGCCTATATTTAGTTTCGTTGTTCTAAAACATTTGCCTTTAGACTGCGATAAATATAGCTGGGTAATTCGCCGTCAGATAAGGACCAGGCCCGGGTCGACTGCGCGTTGTGTTCCACGCGCGCCTCAAAGAAATGTCAGCACAATTGAAGAGGTCTGATAGGACCGATGCGGAATAGGCAGGATTGCGGAAAAGTCCGAAAGGGATACCGTGGCCCGTAACGTACAGGCAACTGAAGGAACACGGGTGGGTTTTAGTCAGTAAGAGTCTGACGCCCCCCGCCCAGAGCGGGAGAAGTTTCTCCCGTTCTGGGCGGGGCGGGAGGGCGTTTGGATAATTACCGACCCAAAAAATAAAAGGGTGATAAAGACTTTTTGAGTTATGTTATCATGTTTTAAAGATGAAGTCTATCAGCCGTCATCTTAGTATTGATCATCTTTTGACCCATGTCAAGTTTAAAGTTCTTAGTCTGTTATTTTTACCTAATTTGTAGTTACTTTTGTTGTTGTTTATCACAAAATAGCTACAATGTCAATAGAGGTACTATTAAGAAAACTAAAACTTAAAGAACATAACTTTGATAATAAGATCAACGAATACTTAGTTTCATGAATAAAATTATTGGAGCTACAATCCAATGTCTTCCAATTTCACGAGATAATAATGGCATCAATTCATCAGTCGCCAAATGCTATTAGGAAGGTAAAACCATTATTCCCTCACTTCATATAGCTATTTTTAATACATTGAAATCCAACGTCCTAGATTAACTTAGAAATAAGCCCCCGTATAGGTGTGGCGCCATCTATCGCTAATCGCTAGCCGTTGACAACGTTATTGATGAGCGAGCAATTAATCATGATCACTTGTCCAAAGGGGTTCGGTTTCACTTAGCGCCTGTTTGCTTTTTGCGATTTATTTTCAGGAAGCCTTTTTTGTGTGTTATGTGAAGCTAAATTTGGGTTTTAGATTAAGCCAGAACGATACTCAAAATTGGATCTCTACTAAAATACGGATAAGCATTCATTGGTTTTGCCAGCATACAGATATTACAGGCATACAGACATAAAAGGTTTTCGTTCTGTGCATAAAACCAAATTGGATTATTACATATTAAGATCCTATTCTATTCAATTTTTATTTGTATACTATAAAATATATTACTATTCATATTAATCTTACTATACTGTTTTTTATTATTATTTCATTAACTTAGGGGTTAAAAACAGGATTTTAGATGATATTATAATTAATGTATTTGATTATATTAACAAAGAAATTAGAATCAATAGGTGACCTGATAAACCTGTTGGCTTTTATGGACATGAGAATTATTCAGATTTGTTACAGCTGTAATAGCAATCACGTCATTTCGATTAAAATACGTTTTTATTTTTATCAATTTATTTATCTTTATATAGATTATTTTCCATTTTGTGAATGTGAGAACGCTGTAGGCTTAGTGGACTGTAGATTTTTTGACCATCATTATTCTGTTAAGTACCTGGTAGGTACTTGTTGATAGGCCTACACTGTCCTCCCATACCTAATAACACTGTTGTTTGAAAATATTGTAAAAGCCAATTATTTTTAAAAGAGTAACCGTAGAGTTTCTTGCCGACTCTTCTCCATAGGAAACGACGACTTCTGAAGTTGCATAAGTGCCCATGTAGGTTTACGTCAAATATATTAAAATATTTTTGAATTAGAAAACTTTTGATTAATAACTCAATAGAATAAAAATAGTATACCTATTTAATATTATTATAGTGTTTGTGAACAATGGTAATCTACAAAAGACGCAAGTCTAGATGAAGTAAAAGTAATAAAAATATTTACAAAACTATGGTCTACATATCTCATGTTAATAAAGTCCGCTCAACAAACTTGCGTACATTTATAAGGCAAAATTCATAGTGAACATGAAAGTATAATATAAGTATGACATCGTAAAATCAACCCAACTTGACCCGCCTTACATTGTCTAGTTTTATGTCTTATGATAATATCTCATAGTAATATGTTTGGGAGCTGGTTTAAAGGAAAGGCAGCATTGGGATATTTACTTAGTTTCAAATATTTCTTGGAATTTTGTTATTGCATTATAAGGAATTTTATTGAGAGATACAAGCATCTTCCATCTAATAACATTGTCAAATCCACTTCTGTTTGGAAAAATATTTGTTAACCAGTCACACATTAGTTGGACCTATTTTTTCAAAGACTTATAATTGGTAAAGTGTATTGTGTTAAAGTCGAATCATTTAATTCAAATAGGCCCTTGTAAGGCACTTTTGAATGTCAAAATTTACAAAAAAATAGAATTGATTCTATTCGCCCCTTCCAAAAGATAGTTTTCGTATGGAGAAGAATGGGCAAGAAACTCCACCGTTACTCTTTTAAAATGTTTTACAATATTTTGTATTGGTACATTAGTTACATAATTATATGTGAAGACGATGATGCACCTAGAATAAAATTACTATACCACAATAAGTAAAAAGAATTATAAATGAAGCAACGACAGATAAATTAATTATGTAATAGATACATGGTGCTCACATATTTACAAACATTGTAAAAGTAGACGATTTTCCTAAAATTTTAAAATTAATAATTCAGTGTATGAGGAAGTAATCACAGAATGTAAAATCAAAGTCATATATAAAAATAAAAATTCTATTCAATTAGTACCCAGTTTGATTTTGTCTGGATTCTAGATTATCCTATGGAGTAGGACCAGCATCTTTCCAAGAATTCTTACCTTGGATATAATTCTCTAATTTGTAATATGCGTGTTTTCAAAGTGTACATTTAAAATGAGTTTTAAGTTTTCTTTCATTTAATTGCAATATATCACAAGGTATTTTGTTGTAATATTTAACACAGTACCCCATAAAAGATGTATGTGATAATCTGAAAAATGGTTGATCTATTTTGTCTTTATTTCTAGTATCAAAATTATGTCTATCACTTATTTTATTAAAAAGATGTAGTTTTTTTCTTACATAATATTTTCATAAATGAATTGGCAAGGTACCGTCATAATATTAATCTTTTTAAATAGTTCCCTGAGAGATTCGCGACGAAGTAGATTATAAATGGCTCTGACAGCTCTCTTTTGTAAAATAAAGATGGATTCAATGTATATGAATACTATGGAAGTAGCTAATAAAGACCAAAGGCGCGGTTTCTACATCTGTTAACTGTCTTAACTTTCTAACAGCATAAGCAGCCGAGCGTAGCCGCCCCACAAGGCATGTTATATGAGGTCCCCATTGTAATTTCGTCTAGCGTGATTCCTAGGAAAACTATTTGATTAATATATTTCAGTTTTTCTCCATTGAATATGATGTCACATTCGCTACTTCTAACATTAGGTAATTTGAATCGAATGCATTTTTTAAAATTTTATTTAGTACCAAATTTTTTACCGTAAACCAATCTTGGACCTGCACAATAAAGCTATTCACGTCGTCAAGATTTTGTGACCTTCGATTGATTTTAAAGATCAATGATGTGTCATCTGCAAATAATACCATCTTCAGTTGATTTTGAAGTAATTAGGGTAAATCATTAATGTAAACTAAAAAGAGGAATGGACCCAATATTGAACCTTGAGGAACACCCATTGACATTTTAGACCCTAATGAGTTTATGCCGTTTACTTGAACTTTAACCTTTCTATCTTTTAGGTACAATCATATATACGAATCTTTGGTGAAACCGTTCTGTTGTTCATGGAAGATTGAAATTTTATTAAAGGGTCGTAACATTTGATTGAGCATCATTTTGTCAAACACTACGTTTACGTTTCACTAAGAACTGGTAGAATTGACACAGGCCTATAATTGTTGGGTTCTTTACAATCACTGGATTTGAACAATAGAACTTCTTTACTGTATTTCATGAGATCCGAAAAGACTCCTTGGTCAACACAGGTGTTAAATACGAAAGTTAAATAGGGCGCAATGGTTTCGATAATAGATCTAAAAACTTTTACAGACATTCCCCAGAGATCTTCTGTTGATTTAATTTTAAGATCTTTAAAAGCTTTTGGAACAGCCTGGGGCTATTTATGCTGAAACCTAAACTTCAAAGGGCATGCCTTCAAATTCTGTCCAAGTAAGGCAGCCGAAAGCGCGGGTGAGGAATTTAAAACTTCAGTAGTTTTAAGGAGAATATTAGCAAATTTTTTTTCAAAATCCTTAGCTTTTTCTACATCTTAGTTCTCATAACTCTTAATGATTTCGCTATTTTTTTCTACCTGTTTCATTATTTGCCAGGTAGTTTTTATTTTATCATCAGCTGATTTTATTTTATTGCTAATATAAAGAGCTTTGGCTGTTTTGCACACACTTAAAAAAGCTTGAATATTTGTTACCCAGTAACTAGGTTGTAGAGGTCAGATAGGCATTGCTTCATGTAAATTCAGCTGCATCCGCTTAATCTAGAAGCCAATCTCAACAAATTTGCAAAAAGGCTATTTTTTAAAGACGTTTAGCTACTTGAGTGCATAATAACTTATTTCTGGTAATGTTTCACTAAGCTAAATGTGATGCTCTTAATTTATTAATTTTTGTTTGCCACTATAATTAATGTCATCCATTTAATTGTAGTTTTTTTCTTATAGAATTGAATACCATAATAAAAGAGATATAATATTTTAGGTATCTTCGCAGCTTTTAAAATCAAGCGGCCACTTCAGCACACAATAAAAGCGCACCGAATATAACGATGCAACTCAAACCTGTAATAATTAAACTGAATATTGTAACAATGCAGCTGTCTAGCAGCTTGAAAATATATCAAAATATTCTGATATTTTATCAGTTTTCTTTTGTGATTTAGACCAACACCCGTCTACTTTTTAAACAAGTGAGCTAAAAAACATATGAGCAATAATAACCCAAATTACTTGTTTGGTAATTTACATTATTAAGTTTAGTGCGTGTTGTTTTTGATTACTTTAATAATAACATTGAATTTATACTTTAGCAGTAATAAAGCACCGAAAATATGTTTAACCCGAATAATGAATGGGGTATTCAAATATTCATAAAAACGATGCGATTGGCTTAAATACTAAAGAAGCATAATCCCCTAATAATAATAGTTATTGAGTTTTAACAGTCCGTTAAAAACATCTTAGTTGGATTAATTTAAAAAAATATGAGAAGCACCGTAGCATTAACACATCAAGATTGAAAACTCTAAACTTTGTAAATATTCTACACGCATTCCGGTAAAACAACAAAATACGAGTAATAACAATGAAACTTTGAAATAACACCAGCTTAAAATATCCAAAAACGATTCTTATTTTTGCAACTCATAAAACTTATCCAACTTTTTAATAGATATTCGGATGGAACCATAAAAACTTAGACAGCGGACCACCACTAAAATGCTATGCACCATCCACCATAAGTTGGTCTATCAAACGCGTTAGATGAAATAGTGAATGTTGAAACAGAGATGGAATGGAGGGGTCACGGCGACTAGTCACATCTGCTCTTGAAACTTATATCTAGACGTAATGTTTTATTTGACGCAACAGCGGGGAGGGACATAAAGTAAGGAATTGGGTTGCTTGCTGCGAGCGTAAAAGTACCAATATTAGGACCATGTATGATTGATCGTTGAGAAAATCGTTCAGTAAAAGAATTTGTTGTACAAAATCTGATAGCTGCAATTGCGTGATTGTTCATCGCACAATATTATTATAATTAGTTCCATTAGTGTGTCTTAAACTTCACCAGATTCGTAGACGTATTAAGCAGCTTGTAATAGCATGTGTGTGGCGTATGTATGTACTACATATAATGAAATTCTCTAATTAATAATTGCCTGTCACTCAATTTCAACGTTGCATCGTCTGATTTCTATACTAATACGACTTAGACAATGTCTGCAGAATTTATAATATCATATAAGATTGTGTTAAATTAGTTATAGTTTGTATCAAATTCACTTATTACTGACTGATTAAATATTTGAGTATGAGCTCATACTCAAATAATTAACATTATTCCATTCTCAAAATAAATTCTCTATATTTTTATTTTAGTTTAGAGAAGTTGGGTACAAACACGAAATATCTAACGTTATTGAAAAAGTTATAGATACACGTACGCGCCTACATAATACGTTTTTTTGTGATATTAGAAATATATTGAAAAAGACGAGTATTAACGAAAAATACTTGTAGAAACATCTAATGAGAGTTATTCACACTTCTCTCAAAAACTTTTTGGGGATTACATGTTTTTGCCTTCATCCCATAATTACCAGAACTGGCTCAAATATATTTTCCTTTGTGCCAAAAAACTTTGCAAAATCCTCTTCATGTCGTAAATTCTTAGCCAAGAAAATATTCCTATTTTTTTTTCCATCAGACTAAAAATTCCTGTTGCCATCAACTCAAGTGTTGTACCAACTTACCGTGATGTCTTGCAAAAGCGACCCTTAAGTGCGCGTTAAGTATTACTTTAGAAGCTTAGACGGGCTCAAACTTTTCAAGAACAAGATTTTTTACTGTGACATTTGTTTACTTTGATTTCCTTCGCTATATTGGAAAAGTTAAGCTTTACGGATTTTCGTATGAATGTTACAAAGAAGGTTTTATGTTTTGAGATTTTTTTGAGTTTTGGAGACAATGGAATTTGCAACTGTATCATCTCCTAATCTTCGAGTTTTGAGAGTAACTTAGAAGTATTGGAGACTTAAATACTTGATGTTCCATCGTACAGTAAAGTGGTATTATCACTGTTTACAACTTTCTATAGGAGATCTTGGAGTGGTATTAGGGACAATTATTAAAGTAAGGATTTCGATATTTTTTTATTTAAGCTCATCTGAGTGACTTCGTTGACATAAATGTAACTTTATGAGATAATAATAAAAATGTGACTTTCTGACTCAGAGTATACAATCATTACAATTATCGATGTTTTAAAATGAATTTTCGTAGAATAGTTCAATGATTGTTCTGAAGAATAATATAAATTACCAATTATTTTATTTAGGTTGTTGCAAATGCACTTTGTTAAATCTCTTATCCATGAAGGTTACAATTGATATAATCCAGCATAACCCAAATCAAAGTAAAAAAAAAAAACTCTTTCTTGTAGAGCATTTGTACTTAGAGAACCAACAAGAACCTCGAAGCTTATTTTCAATGCAAAAACAACACGAAACGTTTCTGTGAACTATGTATAAAATAATTTCTATCCATCTGGGGAGGAAGAAAAACACGGAACAGTGTTACCGACTTTTATTAGTATGAGCAAGTTAAGAATATCAACTTAGTTTTGCATTCTGTTTCTTGTATATTTTCAATTCAATTCAAATCATTTATTTCAGATAAATTACAATCACTAATATAATTATAATTATCCATATATGTTTATTTAATTTAATAATATAGACACAATGAAGAAAAAGACGAAATAGACACACAATGACACAACAATGGAAACATTGAATCAGGACCGCATTACTCGTACATGTAGTTTTGTCCAATGTTCTATGAAGGAGCAATCCACATCCATTCTCCCTGCAATAAGCTGCAGGAAGCTGTTGGGGCTGCCCCGTATGCAGCGCATCAGAAACGCTATTCTTTTGCGATGTATCGCTTGGAAGCCATCCACTTGAGCGTCTGCAAACATACCTGATGCACTACAAAAGCGTGGCAACCCCATCAACATCCTGAACGCGTTATTGTATTGGACACGCAGGGCATTGTAAGTCTTCTGCGTATGCTTCACTCATAGACTGCAGGTATAAAAAGACTGACAGTACGCCTTGAATAAAGTTATTTTTACATGTGCAGTACAGCGCGCAAACCTACGGGCCAGCATATTAGCTCTGACTGACAATGCCCTGCGTTCCCTTTCAACATCCACATCATCTGTGAGGGCCTCGGTGACCCAGTGGCCCAGGTACTTGAACTGCGCCACTCTTTTGAGAGCACTGCCACCCAATGTGACTTGAGGTACGGTGTCATATCTATGTATATGATCTTATATAAAATAGAAGAATCGTTTAGAAGTAGAGGCAATTCTAAAGGGCATCGTGACTATTTTCAATTCTGCGACCCACAAACTCATCATAATCATCATTTCAGCCAAAAGGTTCCTTCCAAGTCATACACCTCCCCCAAAAATCGTGACAAATTCCAATCCTGTACATGCTGCCCACATCCAACATCCTTTAAGCTTCAACAGGTCATTGGTCTACCTTGTAGTGCCCCAAACCACCTCCGCTCTAGTTCTGAGTGCGTAGTCTGTCACCATCAGCCATATTTCTACTAAAGAGCCAATTCTTTTCTCGGTCAGCACGAATGAGAATAATGAAGTCCACCTTTTTTTTACTTGTGCAAAGACATACATAATAATATCAAAGTCAAATTTAAGTATCGCCACACGTGCAGGCTATTTAAACGTTCATATAAATACTTCATCACATAACTATTCCCATCTCTATACAGAATTCCAATACCATGTAACTGTTCAGGTTTCATATCCCCGTTGTTTCGTTTCCAAGTACCCAAATATTAACATATTAGTAGTCATATTCCATTTAATGTTACCTGTACTGTTTTAACTTGGTATGCTTTGTGCGATGGATGCTGAATTCGGTTGCGGCTTAGGTTGAGAACGATAGACTTATTTGATTGTCAGTTGTCTAAAAATAGGCCTTTTGATTTGTAGGGTTCAAATTCAAAATATTTTATTTTACATAAACCTACATGGGCACGTATGAAACGTCAGAAGCTAGGTGCACGGTTCCAGTGGGTCGTTTCCTATGGAGAAGAGCCGGCAAAAAACTCCACGGTTACTCTTTTAAAAATAATTGGCTTCTACAATATTTTCAAATAATTTTTTTTATTAAGTATGGGAGGACAGTGTAGGTCTTTCAACAAGTACCAGGTACTTAGCAAGATAGAAAATGGTTGACAGATCTACAGTCTGTTAAGTCTACAAGGATAAGGATAAGGATAAATACATGTCTTATTAAATTATTTATTAGCATTTTTATTGTGCACTACATAATTCTATTTAAATATTTGCATAAAAGTATATTTAAAAATTACATTATATGTTGCACTTTATCTCTTTCTTTTTCTTTCTTTTTTTTTCTTTTTTCTTTGGTGATTGTGAAACTACCTTTATTTATGTGATTGTGGTTTTTATTTTCATGGTTAGTGCCTACTTTTTCAATAATAGGTACAACAGATTTTGTCTTGTTTTCTATCCATTCTAAAGTTACCTGATGGTTATCGCTGTTAGCACTAATATCAAATGGTAAAACTGTATCTTTAATTCCTCACATTGCTTTGTGTATTAGAAGCAACACATTCGAACTACCTACGTATCTATTATTGATTACAAGATTTATTTGCTGCTATTTGTTTCGCAGATAAATATTCAGACAGGTATTTGGAGCGAGTTGATCTCAGGCATTTAGGCAAGTTAGATTTCAAACTCAACTCAAACTCAAACCATTTATTTCAATTAAACCATTTACAGGCACTTTTGAAATGTCAAGAAGTCGGTCAGTCAGAAATATGAAGCTAGTTGCCCATTCCAAAGCGTAGTAGGTACCTATGGAGAAGAACGGGCAAGAAACTCCACGGACACTCTTTTAAATCAAATTTTTTTTTTTACAAAATATTGGTTACATCATTAACGTTGAAATTATACATGTGAGAACAATGTAGAAAGACGTGCACGTTAAAAGCGTCCGTAATAAAAATATAAAAAACAAAGAACAATTCAAAAATTAAAATAAGCCGTGGCAGCTAAGAGATGACCAGTCTCTACTGACGGCGCCCGTTCACGAACATGACGCATGGATTAGCACCATTCAGCTCAACCATTTTGAAGGGAGCTAAATGATCCAACACACGCGCCACCGCCAGCGAAACATTAGAGTGAGCATGACATAATCTCAGCCGCCAGGGCACATTCAAGTCAATGAAAGACATACCCAGTACCTAAATGGTAGCTTTACAGTCGGTACATAGAACTCACACATGTGCTATGCAATTATACAATGCTAAGACATTGAATTTGTATCCCTACCCATGATTCAGAAAATAACTAAGTGTAGAAAGTTCTGTTTACTACAATGGAGTATGGTACGTCCTTACAATGATCGCACGACCTATGTGAACCTGGCACCCGTTAGAATTGAATTTCTTTAAATCCGGGGGATGGCCATTTTTGGGTAACCCATATTTTTTTGTTGGTCTAACTACAAACAAAAAATTTATCACTACAATCAACTACATACGAAGCTCATCAAGAATGCCCGAAAAAAAAAAACATTTTTTCAAGTAGGTTCACATAGGTGATCGCACGTACGCTATACCTACACTTTCATGAGATTTTTTTTGCTTTTCCTCCAACAAATATATGTACTGTTCCTACCTATTGCATACACCATACGTTTATTGCTAGCTAAAGTATATTTTCATGCAGAAATATCGATCTCTAATTAGCTACAACGAATAGTCTTCTACTAAAATGAAACTGAAACTGTTGGTACTCCCCGTCACTTGTCCATGAGGATTCATTAGAAAACCAGCGTCAGACAGCATTTGTCGGGCATTAATTCTGAAATGAACCTTTTTGGTGCAGCCGTGAGGCACACACTACTCGTATTATTGCTTTATAATTATTTTCACTTTTTATTTTGGTATTATGTGTTTCACGAACTGTGTCCAAATAAATATTATTCTTTCTTTCTTTTCTTTTCTTTCTACTGTTAAGGAGAGGAGAACATTAAAATTTTAGACCCGAATTGTAAAAAATATCGTATAATCTAAATCAAATAGAATTCATTTAAAATGATTTTCCTTGAAACTTTTTAAAATATGACCGAAATATTTCCGAACATAACGATTGTTTTGTTTTTGTTTCAGAATCATCCACCATGATTGGGAAGGTGTTAATTTTCTTTGCATCAGTATCAGTCCTGAATATTGGTAAGTCACATACAAGTTTAATAATTTATAAATACCTATCGAACCAGCTATTTTATACAGGTACAGGCAGCTAACTTGCTACTACTTTTAAGTAATGTTGTAAGTGTGCTAAGTAATCAATTATTTTACATCACTTTCTTAAGTATGTCGATATGAAAGTGATGTAAAAGAAATATTAATCTGAAAAAAATATTACACACCCACAAATTTGAAAAAAAAAATATTGGCAGACCGTTTAGCACAGAATTAACTCTGGATGGATAAACTCAAACTCAAACTCAAAGCATTTATTTCAAATAAACCAATTACAGGCACTTTTGAATTGTCAAGGGGTCGGTCAGTCAGAAATATGAAGCTAGTCGCCCATTCCAAAGCGTAGTAGGTACCTATGGAGAAGAACGGGCAAGAAACTCCACGGACACTCTTTTAAAGCAAAATATGGTTACATAATGTTGGTTACATCATTCAATTTGAAGTTATACATGTGAGATCGATGCAAAACATTAAAAGCGTCCGTTAGAAATAAAAATAAAAGCTAATTCAAACATTAAATTAAATTAAAACCGCCGTGGCAGCTCAGAGATGACCAGTCCCTACTGACGGCGCCCGTTCACGAACATGACGCATGGATTAGCACCATTCAGCAGAACCATTTTGAAGGGAGCTAAATGATCCAACACACGCGCCACCGTCAGCGAGACATTAGAGTGAGCATGACATACTCTCAGCCGCCAGGGCACATTCAAGTCAAAGAAAGACATATCCAGTACCTAAATGGTAGCTTTATAGTCGGTACATAGATGAGATAAAATGGCGGCAGGTCACAGGAACAATCTGCGGCTCCCGAATTCCCCTTAAAATTGAAGACCACGATGGAAAAGATGATATGGCTAGAATAGAACTAACTACCGAGATGACAACTAATACCGAAGTATGGAAGAAAAAGACATGTTGTAGTAATTATTGCGAGACCCTATCTTTGTCGCTATTGCTAAAATATTGCTTAATTCACGACATTTCAAAACTAACAAAATGTTAAACCTTTCCGCCACATATAAAATGAGAAAGTAAGTCTATCTCAATCAGTCAGTATGTCAGTCTTTCTGTAACCTTTTAATGCCTTAACGGCTGTATGGATTTCATTGTTTGTTACACAGTTATACCATGAACTGGGTTAGGACATATGAATAGGATACTTTTATATCCCAGTAGTTCATTCTCGTGAGACTATTTTCATATGTCCACGCAAGCGAAGACGCGGGCTAAAGCTTATTGTCCATAAAATAAATTGCATCAATTGTAATTTTTCGTTAAAGTCAACGTCAAATAATTTATTTCAATTAGACACAAAAAAGGCACTTTTGAACGTCGACATTTACAGATAAATAATAATTGATTCTAGTCGCCCCTTCCAAAAGGTAGTTTTCGTATGGAGAAGAATGGGCAAGAAACTCCACCGTTACTCTTTTAAAATGTTTTCGCAGTATCTTGTATACATCAATTATATAATTAATGTGAAGACGATGCACCTAGAATAAGATTACTATACTACGATAGGTAAAAATAATAAAAGATTAAGGAATGACAGATAAATTAATTATGTGATAGATGCATGGTGCTCACATATTTACAAACATTGTAAAGTTATACGATATTCCTAACATTTTTACAAGTAATAGGTACTAATAAGTCCGTGTGTGAGTTCAAGTAATCACAGAATGTAAAAATCAATATACAATAAAATATATATTATACAATTAAATTAGCAACCAGTTAGATTTTGACTAGATTCTAAATTATCCTATGGAGCAGTACCAGCATGTTTCCAAGCATTTTTATCTTGGATATAATCCTCTAATTTGTAATATGCTTTTTTACAAAGTGTATTTTTATATGAGTTTTAAACTCATATAAAATATAGTTATACTTTCCAACCAGTTTGAGCATAAGAAAAGTTTTTTGTAATAATCCCTTACTTCAGGTTCTTTTTTACCCCCAGAACAATGGACAGGTAAACATAATACCTAATTTAATAGGTATTGTGTTGGTCTGTTCATTGCCATTCACAAAATAATTTCAATAACAGCCCAGTTCTGGAATGACAGCGTTTCAATTTTGCAGCCAGTCCAAAGTTTTAATTATGCCACGAAATTAATTCGGGATTAAGTTTGGCGCTCCCATTTGTGTGTAGTGCCTTTCATAAAGCTTAACTTTAAATTATTTTTCGTACACGTAACGTCATGTGCAAATACGCGTACAATAATTGGATCATCCAAAAAGTTTCCGTACTTCAGCTGTTTTACCTGCTTCGTTAAAACTATTTTAGTAGGTCGTATAGCAAAAACAATGGTTTCTAGAATTAGTCCTCAGAGACAAATTATTTTCGACCTCATTGCGAGAGATTTATTTGGCGTAGCCTTAAACGAATATTTTATGGTGAGTGGAGTGGTTCTCAGAAGAAATAGTGATTTAAACATTTGAGAACTAGAGGCTTATACCAAAAAGATTAGTAGTAACTTGTAGTAACATCCTAATTTGTGCTAATATGGTACATCTATTTGTTTTAATCTGTCTGAATGAAGAACAAAATGGGTTTCAAAAAGCTGAGTCAACAACTGGCAGCATTCTCTCTATTCAGGTCCATAACAGATAATATAGATAAAACCCTCTGTTTTAGTAATTATCCTAGATATGAACAATGTTATTGATCGTGTTAATTACAATACACTTGTAGATAAATGTGAGTGCTACGGCATCAAAGGTCCAGCAACAGACAACAGTGTGTTGAAGTATCCCGTATTAATGATAAACTTGTTGTAATGATACACAAATCTTTATTTAGACATAATGGGTCTGGTGTACCCCAAGGAATCATCCTTAGGCCTTTTCTTTTCATTTTATACATTAACGACTTACCAAATGTAACAAGCCATAACTGTGTACTATTTTCAGATAACGTGTCAGTAATAATACCGTAAAATAATAAAACATTACATCAACAATAAGTAAATCAAACTGTCAGCTATATAATAAATAGGCTAAATGAACACAACTTAAAAGTAAATTTATCTTAAACAATTTTGCAAACTAAAAACAAAAGAAATGCTTGAGAGCAATAATTGGGGCGCTTCCATATGAGAGTTGGAGATCAATTTGTCATAGATTTCAACGCTCGCTTCTATTTATATTTTAGAAATAGACATATTTGTTGGGAAAAATTTACTTCCCCACTGTAACCGAAAACTATATATTTACAAAAAAGGGACCCCACCAAGCTAAAAAAAAAATTATAACAGCACTCTAAATTCAAAAATTCTAAAGTTATTTATCCAAACTAGGCTGAGAATCAGCACTTTTCGAACGTCAAAATTACATAAGACAGTCCCCCAAAACGCCCACCCTTCACCACTTCCAAGTGCTTTAGCTGGGAAGAAGAAGTAGCGCAACAAACTCCCCAGCAGCACAGCTGTCTGTTCAGTTAGAAAAAAAAAAGATTCTATATAATAGTATGCAAAATGATATTTACATTACTCAACACAAAACATAATTTAAATTATAAAATTAATAGCCATATGACAGCTAGCACACGCCAATATACCAACCAAAAACATTGAGAACTATAGACTCTCCACTACAGAAACAGCTACCTTATGTCCATAAAAAATTACAACCATATTCCAAAAAAAAACTCTAAAAACATGGCTTCTCCAAAATAATTTTTATACACGAAAATATTTTTTTGATTATATGGGTAATACATATTAGATTTATTTAGATTTAAAATACAAAATGTTCTTGTTCTGTTATATTTGTATGTTATATTGTATAATAGAGTCTAAATGTATCTTTTAGTCTAAGTGTTTTGTATTTTTTGTTAGAGTATAAGTAGTATATAAGTTAGGTATTATGCCCATGTAAATGTAAATATTCATATGCAAGGGGCATATGAATATTTACATTCTGAGTATTTTCATTTCATTAGCGGTGGATGTGTCCTGAACTTATCTATAACTACCATATCCGACGAATACATGTCTTTGTCTGTCAAGTATGGTGGTTGCATAGCATAATCACACTCAATACGTCGACGTCCATGAGACTAATGAGAAACGTCAAACCAGGCTTAACCACCGAGATTAAGCACGTGTATCATCAGCATTAAGATGATAATGATAATAAAATAAAGATACATTATTTTTTCCTCTAATGCCTCACAAAACATAACTTACAAAAAACCACAGAAGCTGCATTTAAACCACAGAAGCTGCATTTAAAAACGCTGACATAACCGTTACGAAACCGACAAACTTTCTCGCAATCATAACGAACTCAATTAGGCGAAGTAAGAAAGACAAACAGTTTCCCCTCTCACTTCCCTTAGTAAGCGAGAGACAAAAAGGAAAATATGGCAACTTTGGCTTAAGAATACAAAGGTTTAACCGCTTGTCGTCTCTTGCAAAATGTAACAGTTAACCGGGAGGGGTTTTTATGCTTTCTGAGTGATGAGTTAGAAAACGCAGTTAACGTAGATTGTTATGGAATCAAAGCTTAATATGTAGAAGCGTTGAGTGTAAATTCTCATAATCTCTTATAAATTATGTAAATAGTTCAGGTATAACTTAGTTTTTGGTCTGTATTCTAAAATGTTTGATGAATTTTTGTCCGTCCTTTAATAATGATAATAATTGCTTTATTTTCAGGCAACTAAGGCCCATAGACAAAATACACAAAATAATCTTATATAATAATAAATTAATACATAATAAAAATAAACTTCACTACTGTTTTGCTGACTCAAAACTCAGCTGCGATGCTTTGAATGCGCCGTGACGTGTGTTGACGCTGGTAGCTGGCTCGTGTGACCTACATACCGCCTTGTGTAAATCTGCTACTTCAGTACGTAGATCACTGATGGTGGATTGTGATGCTTCCAACTTCAATTGCATCTCGACCAGGCTTGATCTTAGGGTTGTGATATCCCGTAGCAGCCTGGTGACGTCAACGTGGTCAAATGTGACTGGTGGCTGCTTGCGCAAATCCTTCGCCACGAAAGTCGGCACGTCGTCGTCCGGGTCGGTCTTTTTCAACACTTTTATTATGTCTTGCAGACTCCTCTTTCCTTTTTTTTCTCTTTTTTTTGTCTTTTTCTTTAGGGAGTAAAGGTTTTGTTATAGAAAACATACTGTTTTTTATATTTCATCCACGTGTTGCTAATTTTTGTAATCATTATTTAGATTCGTTAATAAAAATTCTTACCTCCTATACGGTGGATTTAAACTTCTTTTGTTCGACACATAATTTAAAAAATCCGTTCAGAAGAGAGTGAAAGAGGTGTCTTCTTAATGGCGGTATTTAATTGTTCACTATAAGACAGCGTCTTAACTTTTGTACTCATAACTAAGTTCACTATGGTTACCTTTCACAATATCTATGGGAAACACCAATAACTATTAGGTTGGGGAAAAAGTTTCTTCGCATTTTTTAAGAAAATTCAAAACATTTTTTAACATAGTATGTTTACATTTAACTAAAGTATGTAGGTACCATTTTGTTCGATAACTTTTTGCCATCTTGTAGGTAGGGACATGATCCCATTGCTATAGAAATTTTGGGACTTCTGATCAAAATACCGCGACAAGTGGTTTTGGCAGTCCTCCCGTGATGTTAACCTGACACTGCCTAAAGAATTCTGAAGAGACCGAAACAGGTGGAAATCTGAAGGTGCAAGGTCAGGACTATACGGCGGATGCATTAACACCTCCCAGCCAAACTCTCTTAATTTTTGCTGAGTGGCTAAAGATGTGTGAGGTCTAGCGTTATCATGATGAAAAACCACACCCCTTCTGTTGATTAATTCCGGCCGCTTTCTCTCAACTTCTTGCTTTAATCTCATCAGTTGTTCGCAGTAGAGTTCAGAATCGATGGTCCTGCCTGGTGGTAACAGCTCATAATGAATAATGCCCTTCCAATCCCACCACACACACAGCATCACCTTGTTGCGAGTTAACCCGGGTTTTGCCACAGTCTGTGAAGCCTGACCGGCCTTTGACCACGACCTTTTTCGCACGTTCTTGTCGTACGTGATCCACTTTTCATCACCAGTTATCAGCTTCTTCAAAAATGGTTCGGTTTCATTACGTCGTAATAAAGAATCACAAATGAGTACACGGTTCATTAGGTTTCTTTCAGTGAGCTCGTGAGGTACCCAAATATCGAGCTTTTTTGTGTACCCAGTTTTTTTCAAATGCGCCAAAACTGTTTTGTGGTCAATTCCCAGTTCTTCAGCTACGTCGTAACTACTAATATGCCGATCTTGCTCCACTTTTTCAAAAATGGCATCCATTTTATCCGTAATAGGGCGACCAGAGCGACGTGCATCTTTGACATCAAAATTTCCGGATTGAAAACGCTTAAACCAAATTTGTGCTACTCTCACAGACACTGCACTAGGTCCATAAACATCGCAAATTTTTTTCGCGGCTTGCGTTGCATTTTTACCTTTTTTGTAGTAAAATTTTAAAATGTATCGAATTTCTTCATTAGATTCACTCATCTTGACAGTACGAAAAACAAATAAAAATCACACATTTTCCTAATTTGAATTTGGAATTATGTTCTTTAAAATTTAAACTTTCAATGATACCAAAACCAGCCAGATACACATAGTATAGCCAAAGAGATTTTATTACAAGTTCATACATACTATAATGCGAAAAGACTTTTTCCCCAACCTATTATAATACTACTTTGGTAATAAAATGATTATAAGCTTTCAATCCGCTCCGATGCAATTGTATCAGAACCAATCAATTTAAATTGCATTGAAATCGTGAAGGTATGAATTCCCATTTTAGAATTCAATTTTGAATTATAGGTATTGATTGTAATTGCTATGGAAAATATCCTTGCAACACTTTTGATTAATATCAGAATTTATCACACTTGTACCTACTGGCCTTAGTAATATCTGGTAACATGAGACAAGGGCAGAAACTTGACGAAGATCACGATATTCTCTTTCTATATTCTTCTTCAACTTTTATTGCATCGGCATCTACATGTATATGAATAAAACTTATGAGTTATGCCGTGGTAAAAATAATAGCTAGTCAGCAAGGGCTGACTGCCCAGGGTCCACCTACTTCTGTGGGTAAAAGAGATGGATTTATTTTGTGTTTTGTTAATAGTAAGGAAATAAACGGACCAATGAAAGTATTTATAACGCAACTGTGGGTGTTTGAGTCATTACACACTAGCTGGCACTAAATAATGTTTGTACACACACAAACATTATCTTCATTATTCTTCATCACAAATTGAATTTGGATATCAATTTGGTGCCGTCGAGACAACAATTGTAGCTGATTTGTTATGAACAACTCAAATTGTTAACAAAGCAATAGAATATATGAAAAAAAATGTTGTAGATAGATACTTATTAGGTCTCTTTGAAGTAGAAAAATAAATAGAAAACATAAAACACTCCAAGTCACAATAGAATTCATATTGTGAAAGTAAAACTATTATAATATTTAACTTATTCTATAGAGAATCTTATGATAGCCAAATAACTAAAATCATCTATCAATCTTATTCAAAAGACTCTATGTTGGACCAAAAAGCCAAAAAGCCACAACCGAAAGGCCGAATTTTTGTTGTTTTTGAAAATTACAAACAACTTAAAACAAACACAAATCGACTACCAATTACTACAAAATAATATGCCAAACAAATTGTAACCAGCATAATGAAGGAGAGAGATACGTCGAAATGAGAAGGAAAAAAAATCATTACTTTATTTTTTATGAACAAAAAACCCGTCTTTGTTTACAACGATACTCATAAAATCTGTAGAAGTTTTAATGAGAACCCACATTTTGCTGTATTTTTTCCGTACAATATTATCATTGCAATGGAGAAGTGGAGAATATTGCACAATATTTTGGTTCAACCCTTTGATCTTTGCGTTTGTAGGATGCGCGTGATTAATGCATCCCTTGGAGTTCTTTGGGTTATGTGATTTATTTTTATTTATGTTGTGTTTTAATTTATTACTTTGTAAATTATTATATTTTTTTTAAATGTTGTGAATGTGAGGACTATGTGGATATTTTTATTATTATTTTTTATTTTTTTTCTTTCTGATTTACTTTTAATGATGGTATGGCAGTTTGAGTAGTTGATGCGGCCTACCCAAATGTCCTTTCTTTGGTATTGTTCGTCGAGTTGAGATCCTTAAGTTCTGAGTTGAGCTCCACGATTACTGACAAATGCTTGCACTGACTGGACAGGTCCACTCAAATCTGTGTGGTTCTTTCCTCAAAAGACCATTTCAGACACTAATCTACATGGTCCTCATATGGCCTGACTAAGATTATGAATGTCTGGACTTTAAAAGAGATTGTGATCTCTGCGTTTGTTTCGGCCTTTTTTCTCAGAGTAGTCAGATAGGAAACGCTGAACTCATCTAGCTAACATTTAATATTTTTTTTTTAAGATGACGTGTAAAAGTGATTCCAATATCCTATTTACAGAATAAACAATTTAATTTCAATTAATGGTGTTGATTTTTCTGAGCAAAGATTTGCTTCACATGATTGTATAATAATAATATTTATGTTTTTCTTTTAATAGAGTAAGCGAGAAAAAGTTTTAATGCAATCAAAATTTGCTGCCAGGTGGCAAACTTGAACGTTATTTTGGACGAACAGCACTTTATACCTTTTTGTTAGCTCAAACTTGTTTATTTCACTTTTAATTTTGATCAGAGTCCAAGCTAATATTTGAATAAAAACCCACTGTTTTTATCTAAGTTTGTCTGGCAGAGATCGCTGATTGCGATAAGACCGTTATTTTCTCAATAAGCAGTGAGGTGAAACCTTTGAAAATACAGTAAGTAGGTCATTGACCTCGTAGATCTTGTACCATCAACATAATTATGCTACTTACGTCATCACAAAAAAACAGCAATCTATTTCCATGCAGTCAACACCAAATGCCTCTCCCCTTTTCCTCAAGCAATCTCATTAATTTACTATCACAAAAACATAACATAATGTAATTATTTACGTATTATTTACACAGCAAATCTTTGTACTTAAACATTATATAATGATGAAATAATCTTTCCCCAAATCCTGTTGAGGCTCCAAATTGGAATTATGTGAAGCATCCCACATGCTTTCAAGATGTATGTTAAAGATTTATTTTGGTGACTTTTGACCCGAAGTCTCGTGCGTACGGAATATTTTTTTGGATATTTTTGCTATCTTTTGGTAATGAGACCGTTACTAAAATTGTTTCTATTTTATTAAAATAAGTCTAACTACTACTAACTACTACTGTCTAACTTTAAAACATATTATCTTTAAAACAACTATTTTTACGACGCCTGGCATGAGTTTTTCTGTCGAGCAGTAAGTTGCAATAAGCTGATTTAATTGATCGATCCAAACTTTCGCATCAAAAAGATGTTTACTTAAACAAGAATTAATTTTCATCTCCATGATATCGTATGAATCTGTAGGCACAAAACATAACACATTGGGTACTTACAAATTATAGTTACTATGGAACACAAAACAAAGACGATCAAATTAATTCCTGTAGAAGTATACATCTTTTTGAGGCTGACTATGCATACTTACTAAGCTAATCCAATTAACCTAATTTGACGCATAAATTCCAATAATCATAATCTATGTACCTACCTATATATCTATTATGTATATAATGCCAATTGCACTATGTTGATTATACTCAATCTGATCGACGCTCAAACACATTCCATTGATTGTCTTGTCTATTTCTACTTACAAATCATTAACGGATCATAACTAGATAATTATGTCGATTTACGAACGGATCTATCAAGGAGTTTTTTTTAGTCTAATACATTATTAAAGGATACTCCTTATAGCGACAGGAATTATTACTATTCCTAGTTAAACTAAACTTTATTTATC
This sequence comes from Xanthia icteritia, assembly GCA_949128155.2. NCBI lineage: Eukaryota > Metazoa > Arthropoda > Insecta > Lepidoptera > Noctuidae > Xanthia > Xanthia icteritia. Next base: position 14,838,733 of record OX421953.2, read on the forward strand.
ATGTTTCTGCGCAGCGGTCGCTTCTAAAGTGGTTACCCATACGCCAACGCAGAGAGCAAAGGGCGCTAACCACCTTGTTTTCATTTCTTGACTCACCCACTTCTCCTAGTTATCCAGCCTCCCACTTTCAGTACATTTGTGACAACCACAGTAAAAATCTACGGTCATCAAATAATCGCGTTCTTCAATGTCCCACTCACCGCACAGACTTTATTCATTCTTTCTTCTTCGTTCAGTCTATCTCTCTATGGAATGCGCTCCCCCAGGTAATCAGGATGGCAACCAACCGATTATCCTTTAAAGTTAAAGTTCGCGAGCACATTCGTAAGAAGCTGGCAGTATCATTACAACGTTAATGTTTTCCCATTGTTTGTCTTATTTTTTCTAGTATATTCGTGTATTTATGTATATTTATTTGTGCTTATATTTATATATAATTAGGCATATATATAATATTAATATTTTGTAATAGGTATATGTGTATCTTTATAGTTCCTTTAAAATATTCCTCAATTTCTCGTAATTGCACCTACCACTGTTTGTCTCTGCATCACCCAAAGGTTGACTAGTAGAAAATGCCTATGGCATTAAGTCCGCCTCTGCACATTTCTGTGCTTGAAGTATTAAATAAATAAATATTTATTTACTAGTTGTTGCCCACGATTTCAACTGCATGTATTTTACGTTTCATTTTTGTTTTATACAAATATCCAGGATGAGAAGTAGATAGCCTATTTCCTCCTCTAGTCCCAGGCTTCCTATCTGTCTTTTATAACGATCGGTTCAGTGGTTTAAGTTGTGAAATTCAGATTTTATACAGCTGTAATAGCAATCGGGTCATTTCGTTTAAAATACGTTTTTATTTTTACTAATTTATTTATCTTTATATAGACTCTTTTCAATTTTGTGAATGTGAGAACGCTTAGTGGACTGTAAATTTGTTGACAATCATTATTCTGTTCAGTACGTGGTACTTGTTGAAAGACCTACACTGTCCTAATAACACTGTTATTTGAAAATATTGTAAAAGCCAATTATTTTTAAAAGAGTAACCGTGGAGTTTCTTGCCGGCTTGCTTCTCCATAGAAAACCACCAATTGGAACCGTGCACCTAGCTTCTGACGTTTCATAAGTGCCCTTGTAGGCTTATGGGACATAAAATATTTTGAATTTGAATTGAAAAGGTAACAGACAGACAGAGGATTAGTAAAATTCGTATAGGTAAGTATGGTATGGATTTACCCAAACAAAACTCTTGAATATAGCTAGTATTATTATCAAAGCCAGAGAGTTCAGTAAAGCAGAACTATGAAGGAAAACTGCAACCACGATTTTTAATGAAGACTTCTTATCATAATCGGTAGAAAACACCACTGTTTCAATAACGGTCACTAATTTATAGGAACCCGTTACTCACCAAGTAAAACATCATACACAGGTAACACAGGTGGTTCTAAAAACGCGTTATTATATTTTTCCTCTATATGATAAAATGCTAGTAATTTTTCACGTCAATTCCTTCATACGTTTCTTACAGCAAGTGACGCTGATGTATGAACGCAATATATTACAGTAACACTCTGTATACATGCCTTAATCGAATACAAATAGAGGAAATTGGTTTCGGAATTTGTAGTGAGTGTGAAATAAAGACGTAATGCTTATTCCAGTCTTATTTATATTCTATTTTTAATGGAGGTGGGACATTTTTAGTCAAAAAATCTTTTATACATGCTGATGGGTCAATACATCAGGACTTTAAGCAGTCAAACACTACCAACCTTGCTCTCTGGTTTAATTTTTACTTTCTGTGTGTCAATAGAAGACTCAACCGTCTAATTACAATCAAGGATCAACTTTATCATCAAGCCTGTGTCCTCCGATGGGTAGGCAGATGCTCTATATATTTTAGAAGGTAATTATTATTTTTTATGTTTCTGAAAGGCCGTGAACAGGTCGACAGCTACTTAAGCTGAAATAGGAATACGGTACAAACGTTTCGATCATGATGGGTTTTTCAAAAACTTCGCAATAATTAGTCAAATATTATAAATCTATTCAGGCATAGTCAATCATCAACAATATCTAGTAATTAGTGAATGCTCAAGTGATTATCCACTTAACCGAACCACCTTATAACAACCAGCTCTCAAGGCCAATTAGACACGTTGAATGTGGCATTATTAATTATTTGGTCTAATTGGCAGCATACATGCTACTGATAATCCCGCCCGTGTTATGTATTGATTGAGCTGATAAGCTGTAGGCTTGTAATGTAATCGATTATGTTTTAAGTTCTGCATTCGCAATATAATTTCCAAACATATAAACAAATAATATGTTTTCGGAAAAGGTTTTAAGTAACTTTAAAACTCACCCACACAGTACAGTTTGCGCTACAATAAATAAAAACTAGTTGACAATCACACTCTCAATAACGCCATGAGATCCCGCTGGAGCTCTGTCCGCTGTGCCGTGATTTCTCGCGGCAGTGGAGTTACGCCCCGGCGTTTCGCCTTCTCGCGCTGCTCTCAAAGGTGCGCGAGGACTTTTGCCTCCAGATCCCAATGGCGGCAATCCGGCAAGAAGGCTCGCCGCTCGCTCGGGGAAAATACCACGACATTTCAGATTAAAAACATGACGTACATAAGTGCAGTAGTTAATAGCAACACGTAATGAAAACAGATCCAATGAAACTCAATTTTCGCGCACTAGAGCTCTCTCTATCTAACTGTTAGCAGCTAAAGCACTAGGAAGTGGTGAAGAGTGGGCCGTTCGGGGAACTGTCTTATGTAACTTTGACGTTCGAAAAGTGCTGATTCTCAGCCTAGTTTGAATAAATGACGTTGGAATTTTGAATTTTAAATTTTGTTAGATGGAGTGAGAAGGAGACAACAAGCAAAGTCTACGTTACAACTTTATTTTAAAAATACCCAGCGCCCCCGACCAATAAGCGTAAGGTTGAAGGCGCGAAATTTAAAATACAGGAGTTTACCAGGATGCTGTAAAAAACCCAGCACATTACTTAAAAACTAACCAGGACTCCGCAGGATATCCCAGAATGCAGGACCATGTTCTGGGAAAACAGGACGGTTGACAACCCTAGTCTACATAGCCTTTTCGCAACTATGTTGGCGTCGGCTTCCAGTCTAACCAGATGTACCTAGCTGAATACCAGTATTTTCCATGGAGCGACTGCCTAACCTCCATAACCCAGTGTGTGGTGCTTATACGTTGAGAATGTCATGTGTTCCTTGTGGGTGGAAAGGCATGAGTGTGAAATTATGTGCTTGTAGTGAAACGAATTTCAACATGAGTATTATGATGGTGCCTCTCCAACTAGCGAAAGTTGGCAGATAGCTGTGTTTGCTTTGTTTCAGCTAGTTTGCCGGGTAAATCTTACTCGACCTTAGCCCAAAGTTCACTTGTACCGAGAACGTTTACCCGAATGATTGTTTGATTGATGAACGGTTGGTCGAAAGAACGATTTTCCGAAGAACGATCCCCGAAAAACGATAACCCGATGAAATTTTGACCGAAAAATAGGTTTGATTTACAAGACAGCTCGGAACTTTTCAGGATAACATAGTCACAATACTTGGCATAATGCTTATGATATGGTCAACTAAATAACAAAAAAAACTCACATTAGGTACCTTACTTCAATCCCAATAATTAAGAATGCATATAATAATTACTAAACAACCAGTTTGTCACCTACAAACACGATCTTCCTGCCTCCACAATTTACACGCCTCACTGAGGCACGTTCCAAATAGGCACAATATACCGCAACCACTACTCTATGCCCGAATGACGTCACTTCATGTATTTTAATGAACACAGAGCATCGTCCGTATGCAAACAGACTGAATACGTTGCCCTACTGTTTTGTGTGTAGTGGGGAATTTTTATACTCTGTGTGGGTTTTTTTTTTGGTGGCGAGTACGAATTCGTATAGGGGATTCAGACCCCTATTGACGTGTCAGTGCGAAGTAATGAGGGTTCTTATTGTGTACTAGTTTTATTTGAATGGTATGAGAAAGCCTTAAGTTGTCCTTTCGTCTCGACATCGTTATAAGTTTTTTTTCTATTCAAGTGTTGAGATTTTCTTATTTATTGAAAAGAAATGTTGTCAGCTAGAGGCTGTTAATGTTGCAAGAAATGTGGTTAAAATAAACTCTACTCTCATTAATTATAATCTCATCAAGTGTTTTTGTACGTGCGATTATAACAGACAGCTACCAACACGCTCAACCTCTTTCTTGACTCTCTCTGTACAAATTCTCAACAACACTTCTCTTGTCATGTTATACTTGTATATCTTCAACTTACAGTTCTGCGTAGTTTAGGAAAATATTTATGTCTGTTATTCTTAGAGACCGACCGAATTTCGTTTTTTCGTCAATTTTCGGTACAATTAATAAACATTTTCGCTTATTTTTGTTTTTGGCAAAAAAAATATGTTGTTCGACAGTGGTCGAAAAAGGTTTCGGCAAATCAATACCTAACATTTTTTTTTGCGCGAAATTATTTACAACAATCGAGAAAATGCTGAATAAATGCGTCTCGTCCTCTAATTTGTAATATGCTTGTTTACAAAGTGTACTAAAATGGTTGATCTATTTTATCTCTATTTCTAGTATTAAAATTATGTCTATCACTTATTTTATTAAAAAGATGTCGATTTTTTCTTTATTTAACTATTATTAGTAATACATATAATCAAACAATGAAAAATAACATAATAAAATAAACAAGATGCCCGTATGGCTACTTAGAGCCGACCTGTGTGTGCAGTCTCACCCATCGGCCATGCAACGGGCAGTCCCACCGGTCACTAAATGCCCTCAATATGCTGTGGGAGCTAATACAGGTTCTTTGCCGGAGAAAAGCGCATCGCTTCCGAATAATGGCGTAGAAATCTATCCTCGCATCGGTAAACATACCCGAAGCGCTACAAAACCGCGGCAGCCCCACAAGCATTCTGAAGGCATTATTTTATTGTACACGCAGAGCGCTGTATGCCTTTTGTGCATACTTGACACAGAGGCTGCAGGTGTAGAAAGTCTGACAATAGGCTCGAATAAGCGTAATTTTAACCTCACAAGTACACCGTGCAAACCTGCGGGCCAGCATATTACTTCGAACAGACAGCGCCCTACGCTCTCTCTCTATGTCTAAATCATCATATAGGTCCTCGGTGACCCAGTGGCCTAGGTACTTAAATTTTGATACTCGCTTCAAGGGCCGCTCGCTTTAAGAAAAAAAATAAGCTCTATGCCAAACAATCTTCTGCTTCATATTTTTGGGAATGCACTCGTGATACCGATAACCAATATTATGTAACCATTTTTTTTTATTTAAAAGAGTGTCCTCGGAGTTTCTTGCCCGTTCTTCTCCATAGGTACCTACTACGCTTTGGAATGGGCGACTAGCTTCATATTTCTAACTGACCGACCCCTTGACAATTCAAAAGTGCCTGTAATTGGTTTATTTGAAATAAATGCTTCGAGTTTGAGTTTGATAATTAAGTAAGGTCAAAAAAAGTCTGACAGTCTTATTGGTCTTGTCTCAGTCGGCGGTGGTGCGACGAGTACGGGGGAGCCCGAATGGCGTCCTAAGGATAATTGACGAGAGAACCGATACTGTTCTGCTCAGTAAGTGAACAACAACGACAACGAAACCACGTCAACAGCGAGCAACAACGTTACTATGAGAAAGAAGACTATAAATTCCAATAACGACACCATGAACTCTGAAGACCTGAGTTTGTTAGGAGATACTCTTCAGTCGGAGGATATTGCCAACACTGAAATGAAAAATTCTAGTTTGATACATGAAAATATAAATTTGTTGAATAACACTCAGGGTCAATTGAACATGCAGAGTTTGAGCGAACTTATTATATTACGTCTGAAAGAAAACAATAAATCTATAATTGAAGAACTACAGAACACAATACAAACAGAGATTAAAAGAGCCATTGCAGAATTGAAACTAGATTTTGACTCCAAAATAAATACCCTAGCTATACAAAATGAACAAAGAAACCAAGAAATAGAAAACATTAGTATTAAAATAAGAACATTACAATTAGAAAACGAAAATTTAAAAAAAGAAGTAAGGGATTTATCATTTCAAGCAATAAATACCATACAATGCATACCTGAAAACCACCACCACAAACTAGTACTCTATGGCCTTACAGAGTATTATCAAGAAACTGATTGTGAACTTCATAGCAGACTTTTAGAACTATTCCGCGATATAGTCAACGTAGACCTATCAGGCTACATAGAAGACATGTATCGAGTAGGAAGAAAAGGCACAAAGAATAGACCGCTTGTAATAGAATTGCTCAGCAAAAGAATGACCAGGTATATTGTCAACAGCAGCCAATGTTTCCAGGGAACTGGACTAGGTGTTTCAGAGTTTCTGGACCCGAAATCACGAAAAGAAAGGGCTGAAATGAGGGAACAATTATTTAAGGCTAGACAAAACGGACACCACGCAATAATAAAAAACAACCAATTATACATAGATGGAAAATCTGTTAACAAAAAATATCACCACATCAAACCTCAACACGAAGATTCAACTTACCAGGAAAACCATATAAGAAAGACGAGCATCACTAACCAATCCCAACAGATAGATACACCTAACGAATCTACGAACCATACATTTCGCAAACAACGACCTGCCATTTAAAATACTATTCCAGAATTTTCAAAGTCTTAACAATAAGCACCACTTACTTGAAGCTTTCATCACCCAAAATTCAACCTACAAAGCAATATGTATCTCAGAGACCTGGCTTTCAGAAGAAAAACTAGAACTAATTAAGATAAGCGGCTACAAATTTGCCTCATCATACTGTCGCAATTCCCGAACAGGCGGCGGTGTCTGTATTCTGCTTCAAGAATATATAGACTGTATACATAGAAGTGATATAACAGATAAATCTATAGAATATGTACTAGAGTTATGTGCTACTGAATTACCAAAAGAAAACTTATTAATTATAACTATGTATTGGAATAGAAGAGAGGAAGAAGTATTTTATAAACAACTAAAAATCATTTTAAAATATATAAATAATAAATATTCTAAACGAAATGTAATCATAGGAGGCGATTTTAACATTGACATACTGTTAGATAACCTAAAATCAAATAAATTCATAAATTTAATGCAGGAATATAAATTTACCCAATATATAAAAAGCCCAACACGCGTAACGCCAAATACAACTACATGCTTAGATTTAATATTTACAAATTTTAAATTCCAAGATATGTACACAACTGTAGAAGAACTAGGTTTTTCAGACCACAATAGTACCATTTTACATTTACATCTGCCCAACCAAACAAAAAGAATCACCTGGTATGTAAAGAAAAGATTCTACAATCACACTAATATATTAAAATTTAAGTCTAAATTACAAGAAATAAATTGGAATAATGTCATATCCTCTGGAAAAGATATGAATAGTAATTATGAGGCTTTTAATGACACGCTTATAAACATTTTAAATCAGTGCATGCCAATAGAGAAAATAAAGATAAAACCAAAATATAAAAAATACTGGCTTACCGTCGGCTTGAAAAAATCTTGCAAAAATAAAAGATTATTAAAAATACTAACAAATAAAACAGACAATCCGATACTAACACGACTTTACAAAAACTATGAAAAAATTCTAAAGAAAACAGTAATGACAGCAAAGAAACTAAACTACAAAAATAAAATGACTACATCGAATAATAAAGTTAAGACAATGTGGAGCATAATAAATGAACGTACTAATAAAAAAATAGCAAGTAAGAAATGTAACACAACCCTACAATCAAATAATAGCGTGACTTCTGAACCCAAAGAGGTAGCAAACATATTTAACATTTTTTTTGCTTCTATCGGGGAGGCTACGAACAACTCGACCGAAAAACCGAAAACATCTCCAGTTGTATGCCCTAGAGAAAATTCAATCTTCCTCAGTCCCATTGATCCCTACGAGGTAAACTTATTAATAAAAAACTTGAAAAATAAAAAAAGTCACGGCGTTGACGAACTTCCACCTACCTTATTAAGACAATGCGCAGATGAATTGACTTTACCATTTTATAAATTATTAAATCAATCGTTTGAAGAAGGAGCTTTTCCCAATATTCTAAAAAAAGCTCTTATAAAACCAATCCACAAAAAGAATGATAAAACCGACCCTAATAATTATCGCCCAATTGCCCTCTTACCGACAGCTTCCAAAATATTTGAAAAAGCCATGTGTAACCGAGTTTATGCTTTTTGTGAAAAATATCAAATATTGAATGACTGCCAATACGGTTTCCGGAAAAATCGCTCCACTACCTTGGCCGTTTATAAATTTATTAAAAAAGCTCTAGATATAATAAATGACAAAAAGTATGCAATAGGACTTCTGCTTGACATGACAAAGGCTTATGATAAAGTACAATTCAAAATATTATTAAGTAAACTTTATAGTATAGGACTCCGCGGTAAATGTTATGACTGGTTTGTATCTTATTTAGAAAATAGGGAACAAATAGTCGAAATCGAACATTGCAATAACAGCACAAATGAAATAGAATTAATCAGATCCAACAGCAAAAAAATCACCGCCTCAATCCCGCAAGGAAGCGTAATTGGGTGTTTCCTATTTCTAGTTTATATCAATGACCTTCCAAATAATATAACTGAACAATGTGTCCTATTTGCGGATGACATATCTATCCTTACCTCATGCGAAAATAGCACCAATGTAAATGATAAATTAATCTCCATATTAGACTCAACAATGAATTGGATGACTGAACACAACCTAGATATAAATTTCAATAAAACTAAAATAATTCCATTCCACCCTCGCCAAAAAATCCCAATAAATATAAATATAAACTTTAAAAATAATAAATTAGAAGTAGTTGACAAATTCACCCTACTGGGCTTAGACATTGATACACATATAAATTGGAAGTCTCACATTCAGAAAGTAAGAGCAAAAATATCAAAATTTTCATACGCCCTCCGCGAGATCAAAAAAACCACGGACCTTAAAACTGCACTTGTAATGTACTACGCATACGCCTACGCATGGCTCAAATATGGTGTTATCTTATGGGGAAATAGTACTGACGCGCCCACGCTATTTACCCTGCAGAAAAAACTAATTAGGATTTTAGTAAATATTGAAGCCACCGACAGCTGTAAACCCCACTTTCAGGAACTAAAGATTTTATCCCTACCATGTCTCTATATATTTGAAGTTTGTAAGTTCGTGCGTAAGTACCCAGATTTCTTTACAAAAAGAGAGGACATACAAACAAAAATTATTTTAAGACACAAAAATAGATTAAACCTGCCAACATCACGATTAAAAATGCACTCCGATAGTACCTTTGTCATGTCCGTAAAAATTTATAATAAGTTACCTGCATGTATTAAGAATTTAGAGAAATATAATATATTTATTAATAAATTGAAAATCTTCCTAGAAAACAAATGCTACTATAGTATAGGCGAATACTTAAATGATAAATTATAAATATGAAAAATAAATAAATCACATAATAAAAATAATAATATATTAATAAAACTACCTAGGAATTATAATAATTAAATCACATAATAAATAAATGAAAGAATAATTAATAATTTAAAAGCAAATGGTTTCTTTTTTAACAAAAGTTACTAAATACAAGTACCTATATACTGGTTATTTGACTTCCTACCTATAATAACACCCAGCGTTCTTCCTCCTCTCTCCTACTTTTGATCTATGCTGTGCCCGACAGGGTCCATAATTGAGACTTATGTAACTGTTTCCCTACCAACTGTATACATTATGGTACGCAATAAAGAATTGAGAATAAGTTCACTGAACTCCATGAGTTGCGAGACCGATGAGCATACCGTGCAGGAGTGGACGGTGTGTCTAGGTTCCTCTTTTTACTTTTTAGTTACTAACATTCGGTATAAGCAACATTCTTGTTACTTGCCTCGCCTATGGATTTTTTTATCTGAAATAAATGATTTTTATTTTTAATTTATTTATTTAACCATTTATGTACACACATACATAAACAGACAAGAAGAAAAGAACAGAAAAATGCGTACAAAGGTGATGCTTATTTCTAAAGAAATCTCTCCCAGCATACCTGCGATAAGACAGAGGGTAAAAAAAGATATAGACACCGTGTGTAAGAGTAGAGAGAAAGTAAAATACATAAAATCAAAACTATTCACTTAATAAAATAAAACAAATTATGTGAGTATTACTTACATGCATACAACTCATACTTCTAAAATAAATAAAAACCTATGCAACTATGACAAAGTGGAAAGATAGTGTTCTTTCACTCTTATTTTAAATACTGCAACATATTATATATATATTTTTTTTTTGTAATATTTTTATTGTTATTTTACCAAGCGGTATCGTGTTACCCAGTAACTGGGTTTTGCGGGTCAGATAGGCAGTCGCTCCTTGTAAAATACTGGTATTGGGCTGCATGCGGTTAGACTGGAAGCCGACCCCAACATATTTTACAAAAGGCTAAGCAGGTGATTAACACGTGATAGTTTGTTAAGTACATATTAAGAGCATTTATCCTAAAAGTTGGCAATGTCGCAAATAGTTGTCAAATATTTATCTGTTTTGATTAATTTGGCAATATTACTGTATGGAAATATGAAATGTGGCTAAATAGTGAACTAACATATTGATTATGATATGCAATAATTAATATCATAACATCGAATATTTAGTTTTAGATGTAAAAAAAGTATTTGGAAACTTTCCAAATGCCTTTTTTACAACTAAAACGGTTACAACATCAAATTCAATGTTATAATTGCGATTCATCATTAATATTCTAGTTCGCTAGTTAGCCATATTTCTTATTTCCATACAGTAATATTGCCAAATTAACAAACAAAATTTTTTTTTTTTTTAAATACTAATTATTTGACTACTATTTGCGACGTTCCCCACTTTCAAAATAAACCCATACTTTTATCCTCAAAATCAAATCAAACGAACTTAGAGACACCTCAGGAAAATAGCTTCGAAACTTCCACCAAACAAAACAACAATGACTTAAGTTACTTAGCAAGGAGAGCCCTTTAATTCGGATTATAACAACTTTGCTTGTTACGACTTGTTGGTTTTGAGGTAATGAAATACTCGTATCGTACTACGACCTTCAAATGAGATTTCAGAAAATATAGATTTTCTTTGGGCTTTTTGGAAGTTTAGAAGAAAAATGTTTGGAGACTTTCGCTACTTAGAACATGTTTTATTTTTAATTATAAGTTTCGGGAGACAATAATGATGTTTTTAAAACTTTACAGCTTTTGTCATGTATTTATTTATTTCGTATTTTTCGATCAAATGAAGACATGAGAGCGACATGAGATCATTGTCAAATCAGTAACAAACCCAAAAACCTTGAAAAAATGTTGCATGGGTTTTACAGAACTAGGCCTCAACGCGCTGATTATGTTTGGCGACTAAGGGTTGATTTTACCAAAGTCAGATATCTTTAACCGTGGTATAAACATGACATCTGAGAGTTGTTCTATGTTAGGGGGTTTGGTTTCCGCACTTAGTCCGTCAGGTGGACCATTGTGCGTGGGCCATAGCGGCCGTTTGGTGGTTATTCCAACCAACCCACCTCCCTCCAGAAGTTGATTAAGTCTCCTGGTCTGTTTAGAACGTCTGTGTATGATCTGGGTGACCCGAGGGTTTCTGTTCTAATCTGGGTGACGCCCGTACATTCGAAGAGCACGTGCGCAACGGTCTCCTCAGCCTCCATGCACGCCCTGCACAGAGGACTGTCCGTTATGCCTATTGTGTGGAAGTGCTTGTTTAGCGAACAGTGTCCCGTGATGGTCCCCGTCACCAGGCGCAGGCCGTTCCTGTTCAGGCGTAGCAAACGCCTGGTCAGCCTGCTTTTCAAAGATGGCATAGCCTCCTTTGACTGCCTGCAACCTGGTGTCGAGGTCCACCAGCGTTCCGCTTGTGTGTGGGTGAACTTCTGCAGCGACCTGCGTATTTGGTTGAAGGGGATGGGTACGATAGGCTCGGGTCCGCAGACTGCCGTGCTGGATCCACGTCTAGCAAGTTCGTCAGCCGCGTCGTTACCTAGCGATCCGCTGTGTCCTTTTATCCATTGCAGTATCACCGTATTGCGGCTAGATACCGTTATTTGTTCTAGTGCATCGTGACATTCTAGTGTTCGCTTCGAGGTAGTATATTTCTTCCGTAAGGATTGGAGAACTGAGGCGCTGTCGGAGAGTATGCGTATGTGGGTGTCCGTAACCCTCCTGGCTTCTAGGGCGTGGACCGCTTGTATGATGCCCACACACTCCGTCTGATAGACGGTGTTGAACATTCCCAGCGGTCTGGATATATTTATGTTGAGGTCATGTGAGAAAACTCCGACTCCGGTACCTGAGTCGGTCTTTGATCCGTCGGTGTAAACTCTCATCTCTTTTGGGCCTGAGTAGTCAGACTGTTCTTCTGTAAGTGTTAGCATCCGAGAGTTTAAAATAATAAAGAAGAAAATTAACTTATTCGCAGGATAAGGTTCTAGGAATAAGAATTTGGTTAAATTTACCATAAACAGAACAAATACTAGGTATTTTCTTTCTGGAATCTTTTACAACAATTTACAAAAGATCTGACTAAAGTTGTTAACAAAACTAATTATAAAATTACCGTCATATTCTATGATAGCATCAATCTTCAAACTTCGCCCAACAGAGACTGGTCTTATGTTTCAACTTACCTTGGCTACATAATGTACATAGTAACAACGGTTGTCAGTTTTCCAAAGCAATAATAATTATAAAAACACACAGCTTAGAAAAATCCCTCTATAAAATTTTCATAGTACCCAGTATAACAACCAGGAGATAATACCTGTGTACACTCTGTTTTTTTACGTTCGCCCACGATCAGCATGCAAGACTAACGCATATCCCTATATATAATAGTATTTTGTTTGTTTGCAGATGCGTTGCTTGTTCCCAACACACATGACTTGGCCAATGTTGACGCAGCGGGTACGAAATATCGTCTCGACACGTAAGTTTGATTTTAGACCTTATTTTTAAAGCATAAGATACAATTTAGAGAAGGAAAGTGCAAGAGTGAGCCCTAGGCTTCTGGTTTTCTTTGTAACAAACTCTCATTCGAATTTCAACTTTATCCATCAAAGTTAAAGGTTCTATTTCGTATGAGTGACAATATTGTGCCCTGTTTGTTTCTGCAGGGTCATCGAAATGCAAAATTCAAAGTTACGTCCATTATTTTAAAGTCCTTTTTTGTATGTCGAATAATGGAGTAGTTTTAATATTATAATGAGAATGTGAAGTAAAATAAAAGGTAATGGGATTTCATGTGAACGGTTTTGTATGAATTTTAAAACGCATCCGTTATTTTTTCCGGACGGAGGTAAATTATTTCGCCTCTGAGGGAATTTAATTAAAGGATTGGGAATAAATGCATAATACATTTTATGTTTGCGGTGTCGGTTAAATTGGGAATCGATTGAGGGGGGACACCGATACCAACAGCCAGGTAGATATTTGTTCAATGATAAATTAGTTAAGTAAATCGGTTCTCCTTCTGAATGGATTGATGAAAATGAATTGCCAATTTTCTTACATGGTCGTAAATTATAACAAAACCATACTTTTACCAAAGTCTAGACTCTGAAATTGACTACTAGCTTGATATTAAAAATTTAATGTCACATTACTTACATACATCAATATCACGACTGTATAAAAAGGGCTATTCAAAGGTGCACCTATAAAAAGAAAAGAAAGAAAGAAAATACATTTAATTAGCACAGACTAAAAGGCACACAAGTAAAAATAAATAAAATAAAAGAATACAAAATAAAAAGCGGCACGGTTGGCGCAGTGGTTAAGCGATTGACTGCTGCACTGCGTGTCGCGGGTTCGATTCCCGCACGGAACAAATATTTGTATGACCTGCAAGTAGTTGTTCCGGGTCTGGCTGTTTGTGTATGTGAGTATATATGTTTGTAAACGCACCCACGATACAGGAGAAATACCTAGTGTGGGGCAACGTATTAAAAAAAAAAAAAAAAAAAAAAAGCGTAAAGTGCGCTGTAAGACACCCACATGTGGCCAGTTCTGTTTAAGTCCCATATAACAGAGAACGAGCCTGCTGCCATCAACCAGGCACAAATTCAGACTCCGGGCTGTTCCAGAGAAATTCCTGGGAAACTGGGAATCGAACCCAGGATCTCATGCTCAGGCATAACATTATTGAGCTAAGGCCTTATTTATCGTCAAACTGCACTGTTTTCAGTAGTGTTGCCCAGTTGATGGTAAATCTGTCATTTCGCGTTTCACCATCGCTTTTGTGGTCTAACCCTTTTTTTTTTTGGTTGGGAAATGATCAAATAACTTCTCCTGCTCTGGGCGGAGCGAGAGGGCGTGTCAGACTCTTACTGACTAAAACCAACCCGTGTTCCTTCAGTTGCCTGTACGTTACCCGGGGCCACGGTATCCCTTTCGAACTTTCCCGCCACCTCGGCAGGTATTGGTCCTAGCGGACTCCGCCAGTTCTGCTGACATCTCTTTGAGGCGCGCGTGGAACACAACGCGCCGTCGACCCAGGCCTGGTCCTTATCGGACGGCGAGCTACCCATTGCTCAGCGTCTTTGTGGTCTACCCTGATGTCGCTTTTATAAGTCAAAAACCCACTGAAACACAAAAATCAATACATCAAACATACACAAAATAATAAACCTAGAATAAAGAAAAATAGCATTTCTATTATTATTTGAAAGACAAAAATACATAGCTTTTCTTTTATCCCTAAAACTTTGCCTAAAATTCTTCTCTAATTCTTGAGAAAAATAAGTAAAAACTTAACACAGAGAAAACCCTTTGTTAACAGAACTTTTTGAAGATTTTTTACACTTTAAATATAAAGGAGAATTATTCTCTTGAAGTAGACTCAGTTATTAGTGAGATAACATCGTATTTAGTCATTTTGTTTATTTAAAAACTAGCTGTGCCCCCGTCTCTACTTTCAGCAATAAATTAAGCAAAAAACATGATTAATCGGATTATAAGTGGTTCTAAATAAATAAGCGCACTTAACAAATAAACAAACATATAGATGGACTAAGAGATATGTTACATTTTGAGCCCACGGCTCAGTTCTCTTAGCTTAACACAAACCTAGCGAGAAAACATAATAATGATCAATGGATAAATTACGTGTTTTTTACACGTAATTCGGATACGTGGCTGTCAATTTATGACACACAGACAGACAGAGAGTCGTTCGTAACGTTTATAAAATCTAAGGCAAAATATCGCTTTTAGCAACGTATAAATAATCACCTAGGTACTTTGAGAATAAAGATTCTATTTAGAAAGTAATAAAGTTCATAAAGAAATTGCAACAATGGCAGTTCGACACTCGTCTAAAGATTTAAGCTGGACGCAGAACTAGCGAGCGGAAGTTGTGGGGAAACCTATAATAATTATAGGTTTCCCCACAACTTCCGCTCGCTATACTTTTTATTCTACCACTTTCTTCCACAATTATTGTGGAAGAAAGTGGTAGAATAAAAAGTATTTACTAAAAATCTTGGATAGTATATTGTGGGATAAACTGAACCTACGAACAAAACATCAACGTCAGTAAGGTTTAATGTATTTAGGCGCTAATAAATAATAATATTTTCACATTTACAATATGATCGCGTTCATTGATTCTCAATTCCCTTCTCACGAGCTTCTAAGAAAGAAAAATAACTCCATTAAAAAAAAAAACTTGTATCACGAAAGATAAAGGAAACTTCATGTCATGACAAAACGATGAGCCAGTCGACGAGTTGACCTACTGGTTGAAAGCTGTCCGCCTAGGATGCGGATATCGTCGCTCGAGCAGACCTATAAAGCATTCCAATAACATAAAAAACGCTTCAATTCCTCACAAAATCCGCAACTAAAAAAAACACATTTCCAATAATACTCTGAAAACTATCCAGCAAAACATTTAAAGCGTGCAATGGACTATAAAACAGAGCACTGAATAAAATCCTTTTCGCTCGAACGCTAACACTTTTCTACACAACGGTGCCAGCCTGTAAGCCGATTGGAAAAAGTTGCAAACTCGACTTTGCGTGGTAATAGGATTCACCCAGGTTCAAATATTGTGATTTCTTACTATTTGTTAAGACTTTGGACTTATGGACAGGAACTTACACAGTTTTAGAAAGATTGGGTATTAACTTATATTAACATGTTCAGTATCGGGAGCCTTCCTGGATGGTTCACTCAAGTCACATATGGGATGCCGAGAACCCTCGCGAAGGGCTCATTTTAAATGCTCACTTTATAATATTACTATTTAAATGACGTTATTTAGACAGTTTTTATTATAGTTGTATAAATTTTCAATGATGCACTATGGACATTTTTTTATTTTGTTATTTTACTTTTGACATCTTTTATTTTATTAATTAGAATATTAATTTGAATTGTTATCTTACTTTTGACATCTTTTATTTTATTAATTACTGTATTAATTTGAAATGTTCTATTAATTTAATGTAACTGCATGATTTCATTGTTTCAAGCTATTATTATTGTATTTGTACGCCTTTCCAGGCAAAACATGTTGAAACTTTATTTTTTTGAACATACCAACTGTAAACCTACACATGTTTCTGACAAATAAAAATTATCTTATCTTATCTTATAATGCTGAATTCGCTATGAAAAAGCTACATTTAAAATTAGCCCTCTGCGAGAGCTTCCTGCATCCAATATGGGACTAGATGAACCCTCTAGGCCCTCCTAGAGGGCTCTTGGCAGTGAACGTATTAATACAGAACCACGCCTGTGTTCCCCACACAGGTGGTATACCAAATTTATAAGTCCCATCAAACAGGGTGCTAGCTTGCTACCACTAACCGGACACAAATTCAGACTTCGGGCTGCTACTGAGAATTACTTTATGCAAAACTCAATAACTCTTTGAGTCTTACTATTTAATATATCTGCTGAACCCTTCGAAGAGTACAAGTGGGATGTGCGATGTTATGAAAAAGAACATTTTTAATATATTAAGAAGGGTTTTTTCTGAAATCTTCTCGAGAAAATCAGTACCATTAGGTCTTTAAAAAGTATTCATATTTATTTTTCTAAAAAAATATTTTCTGTTTTCAGATTAAAATCCCGAAGATTAGAGCATAACGGTAAGTCTTTATAAAAAAATATTATTATGGATTTCGTAGCTTTAAAATATCTTTATTTACATATAATATCTTATATCTAATTAATTAATAAAAATAGCAAAATTATATACAAACTTAACTAAAACTACTGAAAAACTAAAATATAGCATCGAAAAATTCGTCCGCATCGCTGTCGACTGGTAATTTACCCAAGAGACTGGTCCATCTTCCTGATTGGCGTGTGCTGGTGCTGCCGTTGCGGCTGCAGAAAACCTCAAGCGGCGTAAATATAATAACCATACAGGTAATTATATTATCGAGCCGTTTGGGGTTGAATGAAACCATCGGGCCGAGTGCTCACGGCCTCTTCAATGAAATATCAAAACGGCTATTTGACACTTCCCGTGACCCAAGGGCTGGTTTTCACCTTGGGCAGAGGCTAAGCATTGCCATACAACGTGGCAATGCGGCCAGTCTCTTGGGTACATTACCAGTCGACAGCGATGCGGATGAATTTTTCGAAGCTATATTTTAGTTTTATAATATTAATCTATGTTCTGACACAAGATGAAATACATCCACACGTCTGTAATGAGAAGTATTTTTAATATCAATATTATTCAAGATTGTTTCTTTGGGAAACCTACTCTCAAGTCGAGATCCAGAAACGTTAGTTAGCACGTGATTTGACTTACATATTTCCCGACTCTGTCCTGCGCTTGTAGTTAGACAGTTAGGCGACAGTAACCAGATTAACGCTTAACCAAAGTAAGTGCTAAGTAACGTTTATAGATCTTGGCCTCGGTGCAGTGGTTTAGACTAAACAAAACACGAGCAAGAAACAAAAGAACCGTATTCTTCAGGATTTTGATTTTGTCATTACCTAAAAACTAATCAAGTTTGAAATGAATCCTGAAAATTGAGCAAAACATGAAGAATTTCTAGAATTTGTCTCATAAAAAGAGAAAAACTGATTTTGGGCCTAGTACTGTCTGAGTAACGAGTAAGAAATTCCTTAGAAAGGCAAAAGAAAGAACTTTGAAGTATTCATAAAAAAAGCCCTTTGTCAAAAGTTTTGAAGATCTCTTTCGCGTGAAGTATATAAAAGAGGATTGTGGAAATATCCTTGAATTACTGTGAAGCATTGTTTTCTAGAAGAACTTTTCTTGAAGTTTGATAGCTGGAACAAAATAACCTGTGGAAGTGAAAGTTTTTATTAGTGTTTTTCTCTTCTGGAAAAACTTTCATAGGACGACACAATATTGTGTTTACAGTAATGGTATTACTATACTGAATGAAGTGTTCATCTATCGTAACTTGGGCAACTGCCCAATATAATTTAGAAGATTGTCCATTCATAGCGTTTCTTGTCGGTTCTTTTCAATAGGAACCTACTACGCTTTGGAAAGGGCAACTAGGTTCATCTTTCTGAATGACCGACTCCTTTGACAATTCGAAAGTGCCTGTAAATGGTTTAATTGAAATAAATGCGAGTTTGAGACTGACCGGGTAGCGTGGAGTGCGCGATGAGTATATCAGAGTAGAGCGGTTTCTCCTGCAGCCGGCTGATGCCGCGGAAGGCGGCGCGCGCTCCGGGCGCCTAGGGCCGGCCGTCTAGCTCCACGGCGGCGGCGGCGTCGCTTTGCGGCATGGCCATGTGTGGCAGAGCCTCCTCGGGCTCCACTCTCCTCCGTGCCTGCTTGGATGACCTACTTTAATAAATAAAATAAATAAACAATTCGTGCTGATTCCAAAAAAAAAATGTTTTCTGTTTGACTGTTTTTGGAGCTGGAAGTACAATTAATAAGTATCGCCACATAAAGAAGTATTTTCCTTAACTATAAAATTTTACAAAATTACATTATACTAAGAGTAAATCGAAGTTTTACGAGCCACTAAATTTTTTTCAGAACAATATTAGTTTAGCTCAACAACAACATAACCCACCATGCTGCACATCACATAATTCACCGTACAAAATTCGCCATACACTTTTGTACACAATAAAAACACGACGTATTCTTTTTTTATCTACAATGAAAACCAATTTTGACAGCAGTACAAATTCAGCCCATAAAAATTCCATTCTCTCCTGAACTACAAAACTTTAGCAATCTGGTATAGAAATAAATAAAGTTACTGCTAGTTCAGAATTTGGTCTAGGTCGAAACTATAAAGAGAGTTATATCATATTCTGTAATAGAGTGTTTATCGTTACGTCGTAAGTGCAGGTCTTATAAGTATGTACATACATAGCCACATTTTTATACTCTTGAGTGTTTATTGAAAGCCAAATTAAAAAATAGAACATTGAATATTTGAAAATAAAAACAATAGAGGCCCATGTTTTATTACAAGCCAGTAATTGCGCATAGTTGTAGGATTAAGACCTCTTTTCATACAGAACAAGAGTAAAGTTAGATCAACGCGCTCGCTCACGGCGCTTGTTGGCGGTTCTAGACTATTGTCCGCATTCAAATGAAAATAGAAATCAAATGCGTAGTACCGGTCATTTTTTAGACAGTGCCTGCTTGCATATTAAATTTATTCACGTTGACATGTCTTAGACCCGATTGCACCACAACTCAAACGTATCTTAAACATCATTCTATCTCTATTATCTCCAAACGATTGACAGAAACAGAAAGATGTTTGAAAATTCGTTTAGTGCTAAACGTATTTAGTGATTTGTACTCTTTAGTGAATCGATTTTGGCAGGTGTAGATGCTTTGCTCACCGCATTAAGGCTTGGTGGAGTCTATTTTAAAATACGGTGCTATCTTTTGGGGTAACTCGACTGACCGGGAACATATATTCAAAACCCAAAAGCGTTGCATTAGCTCGATGTTCAAATTTGAAACCATTCAGAGTTGCAAGTCATAATTTCAAAAGTACAAAATATTATTACCTTCACTTTATACAACGTGTAACGTTAAATGCGCAAAACCTGAAAATAGTTTGTTCAGAATAACGTGCAGAATCAATTGAACCACTTTTTAATATAGGTTAAATTTTTCAAAAAATCTTCATTAGAAACGTTGCCGTGTCTATTTATTAATAGGTCAAGCCATCACATGCGCAAACCCGCCAAAATAGGTAAACAAACACAAATTGTTGTCGAACAATTTAAATTTTCTCATACGCGGGATAATAACTTTATTTCAATCCAAATACGAATCTTCCATACAGTACCATGAATAAGACAAGAGCGTCGTCGCAGACGCAAGAAACGATCAGAATTGCCAGTTAAACTAAAACAGCACATAAATCCTTTACAATTTTTTTAATGTTTTTTTTCTCTCTTCAATAGGTCAGTTGAATTAAAAAGTAGTTGGGGTGTCTGAGGTTTTGCGTGTTTAACGTTACACGTTGTATATTAGAAAATGCAACGTTCTTAAGATCAAAACCTGTCTTTTCTCGCATGGCAGATCGATTTCCTCGTAATATACGTGACAATAGTCAAATTTGCCGACAACAATATAGAACGGTACTTATGCGTAAAAGTGTCCTTTGCATGGCTCCAAAAATTTATAATAAACTACCTAAAAGCTGGAAGCAGTTAAACAACGTAGCTATCAAGAAAAAAGTTATAAATTTTCTAGCAGATAAACTTATTAAAATTTAAATGAGTTTTTTGATGAGAGATTTCGATCATGTTTTACTAATTTATTATTTTAATGATCTATTTTATCATGACATTTTAAAATAATTTGACTCGGATTGACATAACTTATTTTATTAATATTTGAAGCTATTGTTTAAGGCAAACTTGATGATATATTTTTATCTCTACTTTTAACATCTCTTGCATGCTGACAATTTGTGTTGTACTCATGTTTGAGCAAATTAATGATTATCTTATCTTAATTTTATTTTTATTAATTGATCCCACAGTTGAATTGATTCTACAGTGGGGTGGCGGAATTACCCTACGTTTATTTTGAAAAGTCCCAATACATTGGAACGTGTCATGTTTTGAACCTGCAATAGCGGCTTTGTAAAACTCAGGGCTATTAAAACAACTGTATTTTTCGCTAGCTTTAAAAATACCTAGATAAAAACAAACCTTACCAAAAAAACGAAAAAAGATGAGCATTAAGGAGATCAACATAAAACTTCAACAATTCCGTCGTTGATCTACCTTTAAATCCGCATTTGCATTTCCTCCGTCTCAAGTCTGAAGCCAGTTTGAACTGCATAAATCTGGTTAGATCCAACGGGAGCCGGATTTTGGCGGTCGTTACCGAATCAACGTAGGAATGGACGACCTTTATGGCACCTTGAAAGGGGTTTATTTTCAATTGTTGGTGACTTTATGGAACGTAAAACAAATTCAGGTGGTTTAGATCTTTGTTTATTGGGAAAGAAAATTAAAAGTTTGCATGAAAATCAGTTAAAAGGAAATAATTTAACGTTGTAGGAAGTAAGAACGATGTGAAGAAATAAATTAATATGACCCAACATTTGTAATTCATTGACGTCATAAATACTCAATAAATACAAATGGAAATGCTAAATTAGTATTCAACAAAAGTAAAATAAAAAACCGGCCAAGTGCATGTCGGACCACGTACAATGAAGGGTTCCGTAGTAGGGATGAATTTATCCCACGAACAAACAAAAATTCAATTCAAAATTCAAAAGTCATTTATTCAAACTAGGCTGAGAATCAGCACTTTTCGAACGTCAAAATTACATAAGACAGTCCCCCAAAACGCCCACCCTTCACCACTTCCTAGTGCTTTAGCTGGGAAGAAGAAGTGGCGCAACAAACTCCCCAGCAGCACAGCTGTCTGTTCAGTAAAAAAGATTCTATATAATAGTATGCAAAATGATATTTACATTACGCAACACAAAACATAATTTAAATTACAAAATTAATAGCCATATGACAGCTAGCACACGCCAATATACCAACCAAAAACATCGAGAACTATACTCAAGCAGAAATAAAAATAACTTAACGAAAACAATATCCAAATAAAAGCCCCCAGACATAAAGGGCGTGCCCGCTCACATATAGCTGTAACTAGAAGTTATAATTGATAAACTAGGACCATTGAGGTAAAGTAAAAAATTATCGAGGTCGCTAGCTAACCACATATTGCAATACAACTCATAAAAAAAAAACATTGTAATGAGTAGATTATGTCAACAATAAATAAAGTAAAATTAGTAAAATTATAAACAATTATATAAACTCATATAACCTGTCAGTAAGTAAGCTAATTCTGGAGAAAGAACATTTAAACATTGTCTTGAGTTAATCACAGCGACCAACTATTCTTATCATTTAAGTAGTCGTTGATAGAATAGTATGCCTTTGAAGAGAGGTTGGATTTTACTTTAGTTTTGAACGCATTAAAAGGCAAATCTAGCAAAGAAGAAGGTAGCTTGTTATAAAAAGTTATACCAAGCCCAACAAATGAGTTATGAACCTTATGAAGCCGGTGAAAGGGAGTACGTAGTTTGTCCTTATTTCTAGTGTTAACATTGTGAATATCACTGTTTTTAGTATATAAGTGTATATTTTGCCTAATATATAATATGTTGGCGAAAATGAATTGTGATGCCACTGTGAGGATACCGATATCTTTGAAAAAATCTCTCAGAGAAACTCTGGCACCGAGCTGGTAAATTGCTCGAACAGCTCGTTTTTGAAGGACAAATATATTTTGAATATCAGCAGCTTTGCCCCACAGCAGAATACCGTAGGACATAACGCTATGAAAATAACTAAAATAGACTAACCGAGCTGTATCAACGTCAGTGTATTGTCTTACTTTCCTGACGGCGTAGGCGGCCGAACTGAGCCTTCCCGCTAGGCTCGATATATGTTGGCCCCACTGAAGTTTGGCATCTACTGTTATGCCCAGAAAAACTGCCGTGTTTACAGTTTCAAGTGACTCATTATCTAAGACGATGTTGGGTCCTAGATTTCTAACATTTGGAAGGGCGAACTTTACACATTTGGTTTTCTTGCTATTGAGAACTAGGTTATTTGACGAAAACCAATCCGTAACCATTGAGAGTGCACTGTTTACATCGTCAAAATCTTGTCTATTCCTGTCTACTTTAAAAATAAGTGACGTATCATCTGCAAACAGTACAACTTCACAGATACCCTTTAAATAGAATGGTAAGTCATTGATATAGACTAAGAACAAGAATGGACCCAGTATTGAGCCTTGAGGCACACCTAACTGAACTGGCAGCCCGGAAGATTTCACACCATTAACATCTACACATTGGGACCTATTATGTAAATAAGAATTTATAAGGTTGAGAGCTTCATTTTGCACACCGTAATGACGCAGTTTACGCAAAAGCGTGTCATGGTGCACGCAATCAAAGGCTTTGGAGAGATCACAGAAAACCCCAATAGCATTTTGCGAGTTCTCCCATGCGTTAAATATGTGTTTCAGCAGAGCAACACCCGCATCTGTGGTCGAACGACCCTTTGTAAAGCCATATTGTTCATTATGGAGGAGGCTATTTAAATTAAAATGGATTAGCAACTGCTTGAGTATTAACTTTTCAAATATTTTGCTAAATGCTGGTAAGATAGAAATAGGCCTGAAATTGCCAACATCATTTTTATTACCTGATTTAAATAATGGTATGACTTTACTACTCTTCATGAGGTCAGGAAAAGTTCCTAAATCAACACATTTATTAAAAGTAACAGCTAGATATGGGGCTACGATGTCTATTATATTGCTTAAAAGTTTAATGGAGATGCCCCAGTAATCACCAGTGTTTTTTGACTTGAGTGTGTTAAAAACATTAACTACATCACGCGGCGTAACATGTTCGAAGCTGAATAAGCGACTACTTTTAGACACACTACTAAACAAAAGGTTTTCAGCTTTAGACGGGGACGAATTTAAGGAGCGAGTCGTGGTTATAGGTATGTTTGCAAAAAACTCATTAAACGCCTCAGCTACGTCAGCTGCTTTAGTAACTAATTTATTGTCGACCATAATCTCAAGTTGTTTATCTTGCTTAACCGATTTACCCATTTCATTATTAATAATGTTCCAAGTGGTTTTTACTTTATTATTGGAATTTTTAATTTTATCGCTTAAAAATTTAGATTTAGCAAAAGCACTAACCTTTTTAAATAATTTTGAATAATTTTTGACATACTCTACGAAAGGAGTATCAAACCTATATTTTTTCAAACCATATAACTCGTATAGTCTCGCTCTACTTTTATAAATACCTGGAGTGGCCCATTGGTTAAAGCCAACGGAGGTGCCATTTATTTTAATAGTTTTAGTCTTGAAAGTAGATTGGTACTCTTTTTGCACAACATCAAAAAGGGCTCCATAGATTTCATCCGGATTCTCGTGTTCTACTATAGATGGTGTAATTCTATGAGCTATATTATTTTTAAACTTATTGCAACGACTAGCTGTATAAGGCCTACATTCTATTTTATGCGGCTTTTTATGTAATGGCATGGGGAAACTAGCTAATAAACCACAGTGGTCTGAGGTTAAGTCACATGACACTAATTTATTTTTGGCATCACAATCACTAAATATATTATCAAGACAAGTTGACGAAGTTGCTGTGATCCTAGTAGGTTCAAAAAACAAGTTAATTAAATTATAAGACCTAAAGAGATTAAGAAGTCTAGTACTTAAAGGAGTAACATCTAGAATATTAATATTAAAATCTCCACATAAAAACCTCCCTAAATCCTTAAATCCTTAAATTTCTCTTTTTCCACTATTTCTTGGTTCGACTCCTATCTTATAGGCCGCTCGCAGCGGGTTCGTCTCAACGAGTTTTCTTCTGATTGGTGCTCTCTTACCGCAGGTGTACCTCAGGGTGGCGTTCTCTCTCCTCTTCTTTTTTCTATTTTTATTAACTCTGTCACCAGAGTCATCTCTTCTCATTTCCATCTCTATGCCGACGATCTGCAGCTTTACAGTCATTTCCTAAGGGAAGATGCGGAAACCGCCGTGTCTGCCATGAACAGTGACCTGGATTTGATTGGGGAGTGGTCGCGGTCTTTTGGACTGCAAATCAACCCTAGTAAATCCCAGGCCATGATTATCGGCGGCAGGTATATGCGGAATAGGCTCGATGTTGCGTCGCTGTCTCCACTTTGTCTGAATGGAGTTCAGATTGTTTACGCTAACACAGTAAAAACCTGGGGGTGACCATGGACTCATACTTATCGTGGACTGCCCATGTTGCTCAAGTTAGTCGCAAAGTGCACTTTACGTTCCATTCGTTGAAATGCCTCCAGAGCTTCTTGCCCTTGAACACCAAAATCTCCCTTGCTCAAACTCTCATTCAGCCCATTATAGATTACGCCGATGCCTGTTATTTGGATGCCACCGAGGAGCTTTTAAATAAACTTGAGCGTTTACAAAATATCTGTATTCGTTTTGTTTTTAACCTTAAAAAGTATGATCACGTTTCTAACTTTCGCAAGATACTCAAGTGGCTCCCTATTCGACTTCGCAGGAACTCTCGGATATTGTGTCTGCTATTTAACCTCCTTCATAATCCTAAAACTCCGTCCTATCTGCGGGAGCGCTTTTCCTACGCCCGTCCTTCTGATGTGCCTTGCAGGTCGCATCTAAGAAACCTGCTTAAGTCCCCTCCCCACTCCACTGACTTCTACTCCTACTCCTTCACTGTGCACGCGGTGCGGTTGTGGAATTCACTTCCGCCCGACATTAGGGACTGCCAGACTGTTGCAGTATTTAAAAGAAGAGTGAAAGAACACTATCTTTCCACTTCGTCTTAGTTGCGTTGGTATTTATTTTGTATTTTATTTATTTTAGTATGTACGATTGTATGTATGTATGTATGTATGTATGTATGTATGTAAGTATATTCTCATATAATTTTTTATCTTATTAAGTGAATTGTTTTGATTTTATGTATTTTACTTTCTCTCTACTCTTACACACGGTGTCTACATCTCTTTTTACCCTCTGTCCTATCGCAGGTATGCTGGAAGAGATTTCTTTAGAAATAAGCATCACCTTTGTACGTATTTTTCTGTTCTTTTCTTCTTGTCTGTTTATATAAATGTGTGTACATAAATGGTTAAATAAATAAATAAATAAATAAAATTATACTTTTATTACTTGATTTTAACCTATTGAGTGAATCCTCCATTACCGATTCAAAACTAATAAAATCACCAGAGGGGGGTCGATAAACGCAAATTATAACGTATCGCTCGAGTTCAACACAAGACAACTCAATAGTGCGCTCAATGGAAAGATTAACTAAATCTAAACGTTGTTTACATTTCAACTTGTTTGAAACAAGAACTAAAGATCCACCGCGAATGGCGCTTTTTCTTACAAACGCACTTTGTACGGTAAAATTATCATCATTGATAAATACTACTTCATGTTCTTTCAACCAGTGTTCAGTCAAACATAACACTTGAACATCATAGTTCTCCATAAATAAACTTAACTCTAACTCTTTGCCGGACAGACCCTGCATATTTTGATGAACAACATTCAATGTATGCGGCTCATCCGTTGTCGCTCCTAATAGTTTAAACTACAAGGCGTATCAAAAGTGGTGTTAGTACCACTACTAACAGTAATCGAAGGTACAGTACAGGTACCAGTGTCACTGTGTATATTGTATGCTAAAAGATTAGCAATTTGTCTTCTACAACTAGGTGGCAAATACATTGTATAATTTGTCAGTTTGTAATCAGTAATAAATTGATTACAATCAAAATATAAAATAGCGTCACTGTGACGACAAGTCCTATTATAAATTAACATGTTTAATTTATAAATGTGCCTATTTGTCTCATTAGACAAATATCGAGAATATGGCAAGGCACAGAAAATAAATTTACAATTATTTGTTTCATTGAGATGTAACATCAAAAACTTAACGTTGTAGTAGAAAAACATGTTCTCGCATACGGAATGTATGGGATAACATGTTTTTGCAATTGCAAATGTAAGGTGGTCGATTATAACTCGTTAACTTGTAGAACTTACTTAGCTGTGATAGTTTTCCTTTTAATTTCGTTATATACAGGCTGTATTTATAAAAAAATATAGAAGAATATATAAAAAGAAAGTTACATGATTGACATTGGATTTCAATAGGTAAATAAATCAAAAGGTGGTTTGTTTAGTATAATAACATAATAGACTAAATGATGTGGTTCTGCACGCCAGAATACCACACACACACCTTAACGACCTCCAAAAATCGAGCCAATTCACTGAGGAATAAAAAACAAAGAATAATAAAACATGAGCCACCTTCTTTATTTCGTTACAATTATGGGAGTTTCTGCAAAAAATATGAGAATAAAAGTCACAGCTATCGGAAAACTGCTTTAACAAAAACACAAACAAAATACGTGAAACAGGGTATTTATAAAATGCACTCGAGCGTAAAAAATACTTCACGAAATATTCAGCGTAGCATAAAAATCGATACATTTTTATACATTACAAACACGGCTAATTCTCGAATTTAATAATAAAACTGCATATATCTGGATTAAACCGCTCTGGACCGGATTTCGGCGCTCACTACCGGTAAATGGAAGATAAAATCAGAGAACGCTAATCTCAGTTAGTTAGGATAAGCCTGATGGTACTCGTATTGTCGGAAACACTTATCATATAATCAAATAATGGTAATTGTGGGATTACAATTAATTTTAATTGCTTTTTTCGGCAATTTAGGTTAAGTGCTGCTCGCTCTGCTTAGCCTTGTGATATAATCATAAAACTTGACATTATAATTATTCTGTAAAATCATCAAAATATACCAGTATTATATAAAGACTGACATTATTGAATATAACATACAAAATGACACGATTGCTTTGTAAAGTATTATATAAAAATTTTGTGAATGGACAATTTTTTTTTTCTCAATTAGTTTTAATGATGTTTTGGCAGTTTGAGTAGTTTATGCGGCCTACCCAAATGTCCTTTCTTTGGTATTGTTCGTCTAGTTGAGCTCCACGATTAACTGACAATTGCTTGCACTGACAGAACAGGTCCACTCAAATCTGTGTGGTTCTTTTCTCAAAAGACCATTTCAGACACTAATCTACATGGTCTTCATATTGTCTGACCAAGATTATGTATTGAATTTAAAAGAGACTGTGACCTGAGTTTGTTTCGGCCTTTCTTCTCAGAGTAGTCAGAGAGGAAACGCCGAACTCATCTAGCAATTTTTTTTTTTTTTTTAAATGTGTGAAAGTGATTCCATTATCCTATTTACAGAATAAACAATTTCATTTCAGTGACTTTTGTCCTATTTCAAGTAGATACCTACTCGAAATGGTACGATATAAAAGTATTTTCCGGCTTAGGAGTAATTAAATAAATAATTAATTATTTTATTACGCTTTAGGTTGGATGCCTTATTTCCTGTAACAGCTTTGAGAGTAAATTTAAAGCAGCTTAATGTTCATGAAAACTCATAATTCTTTTTAATTGATAATTTTAAGAACATTTAGGCTGTTAACTTTTTATTAAGATCCTCGATTTGCGTTTAGAAGTGCTCGTGAATAACACTTCAGCTTAACATTTGAAAAATCTTACTCTCCTTCTGGCGTAGTCGGGAAAAATATGGCGTCTGAAATTACTAAAAAAGTTTTTAGTCCATTACTCTAAGCAGTCTAAACCACAGGCTTACATTCAAAATTCAGCATAAATAAGTATCACCAATTTGTTCAGTAAACGTCACTGTGTTCTAAATTTATGCGTGGACACAATTACTACGCAAACGAAATTAGACAGCGGACTGTCGTAGTGGCGTATTGTCGTACTGGCGTGGTGGCGCACACAAAACGTTTTAATGTGCGATTAATAAATTACTTGAAATTGTAATTCCGGTGACGGCAATGGCTCAACGATAGCTCATTTGTTAAAATCCTTCCAGCACTTTGTTTTTTTAAACTATCTGAAGTACAAACAGAGTCTGTAATTTTATAAACACTTCCATCTAGCTTTACTGTAGTTGGACAAAAAATGCTAAGTATTGTGTACATAACACTCTAAATATTGTATCAGCCAAGAAAATGATTTACTCGTCTCAACCAACAAAAAATCCAGGTTTAATAGAGTGGTCTAAGCTAGAATATAAATTACTCAAAAAAAATTACAGGAGTTTTCTACGTTACTAGAGCCGTGAAATGAGTCACCATTACATCCGCCCATTTTGCACTACCAACTATCGTAAATTCTTAGTCCAGCGATCGTCAGCGCCATACATGTAGTCGCCAAACCTTTCATATGTGCGCCCAACCTAATAGTTTCCACAGAGGAGTGATATTGCATATTTCTCGCAAGGCAAACGAAATGAGACATGATGCATTGTACCACGAATGAGACGTGAACCGCTGTAGTTGATGACGTTTAGTTCCAAAAGTGAAATTTATCTATTTGGGTATGTTTTCTCGTGAGTTGCAGTTAGTTGTGTGCATTCAATGTTTTCATAGCTCGGTGGTTTTTGGGTGGCGATTTGAATGGGTATTCAATACAGGTGGTGATTGAGAAGGTTCAGGGATTCACTGTAGTGAATCCGCCAAGTGTTTAAATCCTTACCATCAAAATTGGCAATTTATCACCTGGCTCCAAATAGTTCATTTTAATGGGTTTGTGGAACGCCCTTGTTCAGCTGTCGACACTGTTGGTATGGTAGGCAATGTTTGCATGCGTTACACAAGGTGTGTTCCTAGAAATTGATTGAAACTAGCTAGCTAGAAATTACTACAGAGTACCGTATAGACATTGGAATAATTATGGTTCAATGTCATAGTTATCTTATCTCAGCCTTTTTCCAACTATGTTGGAGTCGGCTTCCAGTCTAACTGGATGCTGTTAAATACCAGTATTTTACATGAAGCGACTGCCTATCTTACCTCCATCACCCTGTTGATGAGTAACACGATACCCATTGAACCAAAACCGTTCTGCGTTTCTGCGACTACCCGTAACCACTGACATAGATCTATAAATGACAGCCGGGTCCAACGGTTTAGCATGCTTTCAGAGGCAAAAATTATAGCTTATGTCTTACAAAATTTTCATTTAAAAAATCAAAGTAATTATGTATTCTGATTGGACTACAAACACTTGTCTCCAACCAGTTAACTCATGTTTGTGAGCTTCTCCAAAACTGAGCTACAAGACAACTTTCCACCCTCCACATTTATTCTGATCACTTGTTTTCTTTTTTTTTTCTCTACGGTTATGCATGACTGTAACTGCATTTCGTTCGGCCAACATAAAGGTTGGAAAATTAAAAAAAGCATTGCTGTGTTTATTGTAACTGATAAACCA
The DNA here is from genome assembly GCA_949128155.2 of Xanthia icteritia. NCBI lineage: Eukaryota > Metazoa > Arthropoda > Insecta > Lepidoptera > Noctuidae > Xanthia > Xanthia icteritia. The sequence goes on from OX421953.2 coordinate 14,869,313, forward strand.
AAATGGGGGCGTCTCACCTACCCTATACCTTTATTGAAAATAGTTTTCTTTCACACCCTATAGGGCTACGACAACGCATTGCAAAATTCGGCGACGGCGACATGCATGTACCACTTTATGCGTTTCAAACATCAGACATCTCCTGAAACAATTTGGGTGACGTCGCCTTCATTAGAGATGTGACGTCGCAGTGCATTTACGTCGGTTCATAATCTGTTTGTTTTCGCTTAAATCTATTTTTGAAATACATTGGGTGTTTCAAAAATAGGTTTAAGCGACCATGTATTGTAGTCGCCATTACAATATTGTACTCGGTGTAATGGCTTCCCAGGTAGCACTACGACAGTTACCCGTATCAATTTCCGCTTCACTTACTATGAGATTGATGCTACTATCTGCGCTGACTCGGTAGATATTCCTTTGAAATTTATAGTATTGAGTGATTGAGTGTTTCTTTGTAAATGCTTTGGCGATTTCTATGTACACTGTGTTCTGTTTTAAGCCTAATTTACACAGCAAATTACTTGAAACATCTAAACACCGTGGCACCGTTTAGATGTTGCAAGCCACATAATACAGACAGGGATTTTATTGTTTATTAAATTGACACACTATGCCAATTTGCCGTGCTTATTATGCTAGCTATTTCATACAACTGTCAAAGAATGACAGTTGTGAGTTGAATGTACCGACAAATTAAGTTGTTAGGCAAAATAAACAATTAATTGACCTGTAATTTAAGTAAAATTCAAAATTCAAAGTTCAAAAGTCATTTATTCAAACTAGGCTGAGAATCAGCACTTTTCGAACGTCAAAATTACATAAGACAGTCCCCCAAAACGCCCACCCTTCACCACTTCCTAGTGCTTTAGCTGGGAAGAAGAAGTGGCGCAACAAACTCCCCAGCAGCACAGCTGTCTGTTCAGTAAAAAAGATTCTATATAATAGTATGCAAAATGATATTTACATTACGCAACACAAAACATAATTTAAAATTATAAAATTAATAGCTATATGTAGATATGATAAACCAATATTATACAACATTAAATAAATTAAGGTTAGTCAGCGCATCGCTAACGCAGCTCCGATCCCATGGAGCATTAAATATAATGTGACGGCTTGTGTGTTGGCGAATTATATTAACATAATATACGGAGTTAATGCGATGGGAAACATGATGGTGGCAATTTATTTATGTGGGAGCTCTGACTCAGACTAAGGCTGCTGGGACGGCCCCTGGCAACTTACAGGCAACTGATGGAACATGGCTGGGTTTTAGTCAGTAAGAGTCTGACACGCCCTCCCGCTCCGTCCAGAGCGGGAGAAGTTGATAATTTCCCAAACAAAAAAAAACAAAAAAAGGCTGCTGGAAATGTAGTGTATTTATTGGCTTTGTAGCCATTGTGGAAAGCATCTGCCTGTAAAACTAGTTTTTTTGTTCCTTTCTTCTTGTCTGTTTATATGTGTGTACATAAATGGATAAATAAATAAATGATGAATGATAATTTATTTATTTAATACTTTAAGCACACAATTGTACAGAGGCGGACTTAATGTGATAGGCATTTTCTACCAGTCAATCTTTGTGTGATGCAGAGACAAACATATTTATGTTTTTATTTTGTAAATTGGTTGCAAATAAAACTTTTTATCTTCTTCTTTGGCCTCACCTTTTCCCGCTACACGGGGTCGGGTTTCCCAATCATGCGACGCCATTTATTTCGGTCTTGTTCCGTAAGTCCCATTTCCATGATGTTCTTTTGGACCTTCATCATCCATGTGGTTTCAGGACTTCCTCTTCTCCTCTTCTTTGTAGCCATAGAAAGGCACTTGATTGAGTTTTGAGAGATTGTTGCGGAAAACAAATCAAGAACTACGTGGGACATTATAACATCAATCAATGGTTCTGATAGATATCGAATCCATTGAAGCTCACTCAATGCGTGTAGTACAACGTATCGAAATTTTATAATTGAAAATACTTGTTTCGCACATTTTGCGTTTTATTCATGGCCGTTTTGCGTGGATGTGGCGCATATTTTCCTTCAACTTGTTCTTTTTTGTATTGTTGTCTTTCTTTGCGTCATGTTTACCGCAATTATTCAATACCGTGTTTATTCAGTTTTAAGACTTCATTCATATCTATGGGTGATATAAATTGTGCTTGTCGCATAACAAAAAAATGCTATAAATAGTTTTCGATTAAAAATCGTTCGGTGCTTGGTTAGTTAAAGACGTTAACCATTTTTCGATACCAAGATCATAACCATAGTATCACAAAATTGCATAAAAAGTTTTATACCTATTTTAAAAACATCCTTTATTATTCCACCCCAAATACGCTGGAGTATTTGGGGTGGAATTCAAAATACAATACAAAACGAAAATGCACCGAAAACTATGCATTTAGCATAGCATTTGTACGATGCAAGGCCATTAGGTGGAACTGAGGGATTATTCTAAATCTGGCTTGCAAGTCACTAAAGCCTTGAATTTATCGTTGGGAATGCGAGCGCCGCAAAACCTTTCTTACGTGTTTTAGTTTTTGTAGTACCCACTGTTTTTGTTGGTTTACACTTTATTGGAGAGCTGTTTTTAGTGGATAATATTTGTGTCAATTCGGGAAAAAAATGGTGGCAGACAAATAACGAGACCATTATGGATGAACAGATAAAAAATATAAAAAGTAAGCTCGATTATGTGATACTGTCGTAATGTGCTTGAACTGGGTTTTGCAACCGATACCAGGCAATAACAGCTATAATACCGATAAAGTATCAATCATTTAGCTTAATTTTCTTTTGAATGATGATAAACTATGCTTAACTAGTATGAGTGCCATTGATTAGTTGACCCAAATTTTATTATGGTCCGAAATCGCTTACACGCAGTTAGTAAGCATGACAAACAATTCTAAATCCTTTTCTGTTTGAGAAGATGCTTTGTCCAACGGCGGAACAATGTATATATGCTTTATATTTCTTTAATTAGAATAAAGCATTGGATAGAAAACATCACTCACACGGGAAATAAGGATAATACAGTTTACAATATAACACTATTTTCTTACAAACATAACATATGCGAAAGCAAGCTTATTTTTCCTAGAACATTATGATGAGACATGAACTTAATAAATATTCTAAGAGAGACGTGCCACTGAGTAGGAAGATTACAGAAGATCCACCATGCTAAAATTTTTACTACCATTACTGCTAGTGCTATTCTGTAAAGTAAACTTCGAACCTCACTTAAGTGACCGCATACAATTTGAACGCGAGCTCATTTGTTTTGAAAACAAGTTAATAAAAAGCTTGTAATCAATTATCGCTGATGCACCAACGCTGTTCGAATTTCAAAGTGACGTTGAGACTATGGATTGGATTATGGAACCAAAGCAATTTGGAGTCAGTGTAGTCATATTCTTCCATTCATCTTTTATTACCTTTTTTTTTTTGTGTGGGAAATTATCAAATAACTTTTCCCGCTCTGGGCTGAGCGGGAGGGCGTGTCAGACTCTTACTGACTAAAACCCACCCGTGTTCCTTCAGTTGCCAGGGGGCACGGTATCCCTTTCGGACTTTCCCGCAACTCCGACAGGCATTGGTCCTATCGGACCCCTTCCGTTGTGCTGATATCTCTTTGAGGCGCGCGCCGAATACAACGCGCCGTTGACCCGGGCCTGGTCCTTATCGGACGGCGAGCTACCCATTGCTCACCATCCACAAGCCCGAGCCTAGGGGAAATCGCAGGCCGATTCCCGGCCACCAGGAATCGGCCTGCGATTTCCCTTTTTTCGTTTCGCCACCTTCCTTCCTTTTTTTCCTGCAATTCCCGAAGCCCAGGGCGTCTCCTGCGGCGGCTAGGGTCGTGAGGGCGCGAAATTTTCTTCTCCCTTACACGTTCTGCTTCCTCCTTCGCGAGCATTACTGCTTCGCAGAAGGAGGTGACGGCCTCCCATGCCCTCTCGCTCCGTAACTCACACAAAAAATACATCGTTTCTTTACTCCACTTTGACTCAATTTTTTGTACAAAATGGATTTTCTGAATTGTATAATATGTGACATATTCAGTGCGGAAGTTCATATGACCTACAAACGGACGTCAGAAACTTGTATTCTACCGTTTTTTCTTGACGTATGAGCAGAAAAAACTGCTCTTATGTTATATAGGGGTGTGGTTAGTCCACACCCCTAAATAACATAAGAGCAGTTTTTTTACTAACTTGAGTAATTATGGTATCCTTTTACTGCATACTCTGCAAAATAATGGTGCGACTATCCCTAAATCTTGCTACTCGAAATATTATAGAGCTTTTTAATTCAGCAAGACTTATTTAGAAAAACTTTAGTACTGGTAGAACTTCAGCTTGTGATAAAATAAACTATCATCAACCAGAATTTCTATAATAACTTCCCTTGGCAGGTGTACTGGTGATACCAGTTTATAGATGGTGCTGCTCCTCTTGATGATAGTAGTAAAGACGAGGTCCACGCCGATGGTGCAGTTACTAGAATCGCACCGGAACTTCAACTTCAAGGCATTCGTCGTGCAAGTACCGAACTGTTATCTGCCCCTCGTCATAGAAGAAGACTTTTGGCCGCAGGACGTGGTGTTCCGTCGCTTCCGCGGACAAGTTCCACAAGACAGCACAAAATCAAGCTAGTGCAAAGTGATGTGCTACTAACATAGTCTAAGCCTTATTTATTTACACAAGTTTTTGTTTATATTAAAATATGTATGTTTAGGTTAACGTATTTTTCTATGGGCCTATGTCGCCTGAAATAAATGGTATTATTATTATTTTATAGTTTTTGACATTTCTCGGGACCCTAGGGTCCCGGACCTTTGGAAGGCGTACGAGGGGCCGAAGTCGACTCGCAGAGGCCCGTTAGGCGTAGGTATTTAATGAAACGAGGCACCAACCGACGACTATCCCTGTACGCACTATGCTAGTGCACCCAAGGACAACCCCCGGTTGGTGCAGGACTATTGCAAGATATGGAAACAAAGATATTGGATTATGGGTTTGGGTGGCTAAGTGAATCAGAAAAGTGGTTATCTAGAACTATGGAAAGACTATGGCCCCTGCCTTACCAAAGTTTTATATAAAATACTGTGTGTGACTTGCTCACACAATAATGGGCCCCCGGAAACGATCGCTAGCACAAAGTGTCGTAGCAAAAAGGGGGCAACATGTCCTGAGGTACTTATGAGGAGTGGAGAGGTATTCCACGGCTATCAGGACAACCCCGGAATTATGGCCAAGATCTCTAACAGCATCTTACTGGAAAACTTCCTTCCTCCGAGCACGTTTGCTCTTACGAATCTCCACTCAAGCCGGCCAATAAAGACAAGAAAGAGGTGGGAGCACTGTTCCTCATCAGTTTTCACTCCAGCCGGCCAATAAAGGCAAGCCAGAGGTGAGAAACAAGACTTCTCCCGGGAATAAGGGTCCGTGGGGTCGCTATTGCTCAACAGCTCGCCACATGCTGCCCTGCGGGTTTCTGTATCTATCTTGGTCTGGCTCCTCATCCTAGACCCGTTCCGGCAAAGTAAACTCTACCAGCACAGATCTAGAGTTTGGAGCGCACAAGCCCCACCACGACGTCAACGTAGAGATACGGTGGTGGGGTTATTATTATTATTATTAAACCCTTTGTTGCCTTTTACAACACTAGAAACATTAGGGAAGATGTTGTCAGTTCTTTGCTAAGAACAATGCGGAACAAACTGCACACCATATTAATGCTACTTCTAAATTGTCTTAACCCGGCTCTTTCCCAAATTATTACCCTAAAAACCGGGTTGTGTAGTACACACGGTCCCGGGTATTAGTGCGGAGTGTAGGATGAAGGAAATAAAACATTTTACACATATTTATTATAAGTATGATATATATATTTATTTATTTTTTAAATACTCGCAGCCCACACTTGCTTCACAAGACATCGATATTTCTTCATCATAATATGTAATTCTAATATTATTGTATTATTCACATAAACCTACCGGAATAAATTCTCTAAAAGATGGTACAAACCGTATGTATCAAAATCCGTTGTGTAGTTCAGAAGAACACAACGAAACGAAGAACAGACACGAAAAGCGACTTTAATCCTATCCTATTAATAATACTATTCAATAAGCAATATTTGTATATACATACATATATATTTGTAATCACGTTCTCGAAAAAAGCTCTAACGATTCCGATGAAAGTTGCAATAAAGGGTTTTCCAGGGGCGAAAAATTTATCCAGTTAGGTCTCGTCGGCAACGTACAGGCAACGGAAGGAACACGGGTGGATTTTAGTCAGTAAGAGTCTGACACGCCCTCCCGCTCCACCCAGAGCGGGAGAAGTTATTTGATAATTTCCCAACCAAAAAAAAAAAATTTGTTTATCTCTATTTTCAGCTAACAAAAAAGCTGATAAGCTGCTTTTCTGCGTTGTCATCAGCATAAAACGACAAATCCGTTGACAGAAATCCTTTTTCCATCAGTAAGCACCAGCTTTACCCGTCAATTTAATATTAAATATAGCATACATACATACATATGTATATACCTGCAGATGGAAAGGGAATTAGGCAAATACAATCGGATTTAGCCAGCCAAATCTGTTCACTGCAGCTGTGCACCTGGCAATGTAGCCAGGTAGTTATATATATAGGGATAGGTAGGTATATTAGTTTAACATTTGTGGCTGTATGGTACATATATATGGTTCATTAAGATGGGTCAGTAGGCAGAGGTCTTAGCTTGAATCTTTGTGAAATAGTTCAGTGACAAACGTAGTTCTCAATACCTGCATTCTTTGAAGGTTTAGGCAAAAGTGTGTATCACTTTGTTGTAAACTTACAGTTCTCGTGGCTCAGTAACAGCCGCACGGGTCGATCGATCAAGGGTAAGCTACGCTAGGCGATGTCAGTCCGTGGATGGGTGACGATGTATTTCATACACAAAGGCACATGAAGCCGTTGTCTTTTTGCCAGCAGAAATAAGTATGAAAGTAGTAATTCCCCGGACAAACTCCTTCACAAAGAGCTTTATAGTCATCGGCACGTAACTTGGCAATAATCGTAGGTGCGCAGAATTTGTTTTCGCTTGTTTTTCTTAATGTTAACATGTTCAAAAATAAATTATGGCAATAACCATAGAATAATGGCATGCAATAAAAGTGTTTTTTTTCTTGTTGCACTAAGTGTAACATGCGCAAACTTACTCCCAATACGCTCAACCCTTGCCAGGTTACGTGCCGGCGACTGTACTATTACTTATTTTCTAGTTCATACCGAAATTATCTCTAAGCATGTTGTGAATAAGTTAAGACGTAAGTTCCTGAGTGGTGGCATACATAATGTTATGTTAGCAGACGTGTATATTTGAACTAACTTCACTTTGTTATATTAGTATGTACTATGAGAGAGTGAGCTAAATTATGTTCGTGAGTTAAAATTTTCAGAAAATTTTCTTTTTCCTTAAAATAAAACGAAGCGTCTTTCTGTTTGTCTGTCTGTTCGATAATGTGATTATAACTTGAGAATTACGTATTGTCTTATGCGATATTTGTTTTTATTTGCGGGCATGGCTTTTATGACTGGAGGCTTTTATTTAGATATTGTTTATGTTTAGTCTTTATTTTTTTTATTTCTGCCTTAGTACAGTTCTTGATATTTTTGGTTGGTATATTGGCGTGTGCTAGCTGACATATGGCTATTAATTTATAATTTAAATTATGTTTTGTGTTGCGTAATGTAAATATCATTTTGCATACTATTATATAGATTCATTTTTTTCTAACTGAACAGACAGCTGTGCTGCTGGGGAGTTTGTTGCGCCACTTCTTCTTCCCAGCTAAAGCACTAGGAAGTGGTGAAGGGTGGGCGGTTTGGGGGACTGTCTTATGTAACTTTAACATTCGAAAAGTGCTGATTCTCAGCCTAGTTTGATTAAATGACTTCTGACTTTTGAATATTTCAAGGCTTATAATTTATATAAAGGATTATATGTTGAGATAGAATCGAAAAAAGTTCGACTGTGAATAGCGCCTTCTCTGTCACAGATAACTGTGTAATTGTCTTCGACGAGTCAACGGCCAGGTTTTGTAGTTGCAATAATTCAACATAACATCACGCTTGTAATCCTCGAAGAGTTCGGCAGAGGTTTACCTACAGTACACACACATTTTGCCAGTTATGTTTGAGTTCCGTGTTCAGGGTTGATGGCAAAATGGGTTGCGGGAAAGTGCCAGGGTTGCGGGAAAGTCCGAAAGGGATACCGTGGCCCCTGGCAATGTACAGGCAACGGAAGGAACACGGGTGGGTTTTAGTCAAATGAAATTAGTAAAATGTGAAGTCATTTGATAATTTCCCACTCAAAAAAAAAAGGGGGTTGATGGCAATAGATCAACCGAGCACAAATCTGTTACTGAGAAATTCCTGAGGGAGAAATCTAATAACACCTTCCCAACCTCGGAATCGAGCCCAGGACCTCATGCTCAGCAGTAGCCCTTGCAACCGCTAGTCCAATGAGACGTAGTCAGTTGTTTATACCTGAAATTCTGTTTTACTCAGATGTATTTGCAAGCACAGGAAGCGTTGAATAAAATATAAGAGATGCTTTTCCCTCAAACTCACACCTACCAACAAGTTGCAGTATTATACATAAAATCATAAGGCATCTGCCTCACAGTGAACTTTACCAGAACTTATCTTTTGTTCAACAAGAGAATGTCTTATCACGAGCTGTTTACACCAAGTTTGTTATTATCAAAACTTGGTAACTTGACATTCTTAGCGCTGTGTTTTGTTTGTCCCGTCCTATTGTGGAAGTGGTGTACATGTTAAGGCGGGTCCAGGCACGCACAAGAAGATGGTTACCACAAACTTTTATGGTATGTATAATATTTGAATAGATAATGTAGGTACTTTATGAAATAATCGCTTGACAATCAAAGATTTAAATCGTTAGATTCACTCGCGCTTCGAAAATATGGTCGCGTTTCTGTTTCGGTTTAACACCTCGGACACACACAATTTGTCTTTACTTTTATGGAAACGCTATACGGGATGTGTGAGCTCACTCTTTTCTGTATTGACACGTTTCACGCGACATAACTACGGTGAGGGCAAATCTATCGATTTAACTCTTTTTTGACAATCGAATCAGTCAATTGGTAAGTTTACCTTTAGGAAAAATGTGTGCAACTTAGAATTTGCTCAAAACGATTCCCAGTTCTCATGCTTCTTAAAATTACTGAAGTACAATTATTATGATAATTTTATCGAACCTACCGTACTTTTTCATGAATTAAATAAATCTGTAAACAAAAATTTTACATCACTTAATTATTTTGCATCCAAGAACAAAGTATTAACGATATGGCCACTTATTACAAATGAGTACGTAACAAATAATTATACAAGACTTGGACTCAAACATTCCAATTTAAATTTAAACATAAAACAACATCGGCAATTATTTTTAATTCTGGTGAATGAAACCTTATTTATTTATTAAACAATTCGTTTTGTATTGCGTTGAATAATTATTTACAGTAAGGACAATTAATTGTTCAGCAAATTGACGTCCCACGTCAATTTGTTGTGTTATAACCATTTCTTACGATTGTCAGAGACAATAAATTTCCCTGACTTTACAAACTGCCAATAATATAAATTCAAATTCAAAAGTCATTTTGCAAACTAGGCTGAGAATCAGCACTTTTCGAACGTCAAAGTTACATAAGACAGTCCCCCAAAAACGCCCACCCATCACCACTTCCTAGTACTTTAGCTGGGAAGAAGAAGTGGCGCAACAAACTCCCCAGCTGCACAGCTGTCTGAATAGTTAGAAAAACTTGATTCTATACAATAGTACTTATGCAAAATAATTTACTTTACGGAACACAAAACATTAAATTATTTTCTAATAATAATTAGCCTATATTGTCCCACTGCTGGGCCTCTTCTTTCTCCCTTTACTTTATACATTCATCTCGATCCTAAGCCAACATGTACCCATCCATATGTGTCCCTCCAACAAGGGTCAAGTTTGTCCCGCGATCTACGCCTGGGTTTTCCACGATGCCGCTGGAGGTTTTCAGGAACCCATGTGGTAATGGTCTTAGCCCACAATGCATCCGACATGCGGCAAACGTGTCCAGCCCGAACCCACTTGAGCTTGGCTGCTCTTTGGGTGACGCCAGCGATTTGTGTCTTAGAGCGCAGTCTCGTGTTCCGTATGCGGTCGGTAAGCCGAACTCCAAATATACTACGATCCATCGCTCGCTGGCAAACCTCGAGCCCGGTCCTCTGTTGAACTGTCAAGGACCAGGTTTGAGCGCCATATGTATGGATAGCGAGAATGCACATGGCCATTAATTTGTGTTTATGGCAAATTTGAAGATCTCCTTTCATAAGGGTTTTCATCGACCAATACCTCTTCCAGGCGTTTTCAGTGCGGCGAGCAACTTCTTATACTTGTGTTGTCTGGAAGGAGACTATTTGGCCGAGATAGATCTATTCTGGGACATAAGCAATCTCCATACCCTCTACATACTGTATTTGTTGTCTCTATACCCTCTTCATTTCGATAGGTACAGACGCCAGCACATGAACCTACTACAATCTGTCAAATTTCTTTAATAGACTTTCAACTTGATCACTAAAGCACAAGGTTCAAAGTTGATTGGGAAAATTTGACAGTTTCGGGTAGGTTGACCTGCTGGCGTCTGTACTCAAGTCTTATTTATTTGATAAAACCATGTATTATTTTTAATTAGTGGTACTAATTACTTCAAATATAACAGCACTAGTTTCTGCCCGCGATTTCATTCGCGTGGAAGTCGTCAGACACCATATTAAAATAACAGTCACATTTTTACAAAGCATCCCTGTATACTACGTTTGTAGTTTTGGTCTCAGCGGCCCTCTGACTTTTTTCTTTTTGCTCGGCTCTTAAGAGTCATAGCGTGATGTTAAATAGCCTATAACCTTTCTCAAGAATTGGATTATCAAATGGAACAAACAAACAAACTCTTTTGCTTTATACAAGGCTATACAAGGCAATAACACCACACACCACTTCTAATATATAATCTACAGCACCTTCCACGAAATAATTCCAACAAATTGCACTGAATACGTCATGAACACAAGTTTGATATCACAATTATTCTGCTGCACTAACATTCATTAGTAGATTGGAGGATCACATATAAATATTTAGCAATGGTTCTAATACATTAGGCGGTAGACACGTTCTCCTGAATTATGTATTAGTAGGTGTGTGGGAAGTGGCCTGCTGCCATTCGCAATTGTTTTAGTGAGGTTTGAAGGCAAATCCGATAGGAATATCGTGGCCCCTGGCAACGTACAGGCAACTGAAGGAACACGGGTGGGTTTTAGTCAGTAAGAGTCTGACACGCCCTCCCGCTCCACCCAGAGCGGGAAAAGTTATTTGATCATTTCCGCTTCAAAAAAATAAAAAAAGGCAAAGGAGACAGATATAATACTTATTACCGTAAATTCAGCTCAGCTGTATATCATGCTGTCTCTTTCAATTGAATGCGTTCGATAGTGACAGCAATAATTTTAAAAGCGTCATTAAGATTAGTGGTATTTAAATATGGTGTGTACCATTACTACATAATTATAATAAAAGTAAAATATAATTAAACTTTTTTTTCCATTATTTGAGACAGGCAGAATGATAGCTTAAATGTATTTATTTCTTAATTATAATAATCGTTATATATAATGATTAAGTGAAAGGTCCTGCAGACGAAGCTAACGGTCACCAATAATACTGTGGTAGTATCATTAGATTTGACTTCCAGAGTGAACCTTATGCTATTTAAAATCACAGAGTTTTATTTTAGCCAGGCGCTAGATTTCATAACGCGTGTCTAACTTTTTCGGTTGTCGATTGAACTTAACTTTCCTTAAGAAAAGAAAAAAGAGGAAGAATGTAAGCGACTACCTCATCTAACTTACACCACACTTCACTGATTGACTTTTACATATGGAGAATAACATGTACGTTTATTTCCCAGTAAATAAAACAAGCAGGATGATTGTAATTGAGAGAGGATTTACAAGGGATCCCTTATGTGTTATAGTTACAAATACCTACATGTAGGAGCATCTTAATATTCCTAAGTAGTTCTTTGTTTGATCTGTATTTATGTTTGACAGAAACTCAGGATGGGTTAGTAAGTGGGCCTTTTAGGGTTCCGTAGTTCCCAGACCTCTGAGGTGCTTCCGCTGCCATGTGGGTAATCACGTGGGAGCTAAATGCACCTCGGAGGTGGACCGCAGCGGTCACTGCTACCGCTGTGGTCAGGCCGGTCACAAGGCCGGCTCGTGTGACGCCGCGCCGCACTGCGCTGTATGTGCGGCAGCTGGCAAGCCGGCCAATCACCGGATTGGGAGCAAGGCCTGCGCCCCACCCGCCAAAGCCAAAGGCAAACCCTCCGCCACCGCCGTCATGGCCGCAACCGCCACCACCGCCGCCGTTGCCGCCTCCACTACCGTCGTTGTCGCCGCCGCAGCCGCCGCGGCAGGGCCCTCACAGGGGGCACGGGAGGGGGCTGAAATGGACTGCCAATAATGGCCCCATTACGTCTCCTCCAGGCGAACATCAACCACTGCGCCGCAGCTCAGGATCTGTTGCTCCAGAGCATGGCGCAGTGGTCGATTAACATCGCCGTGGTCGCTGAGCCGTACTTTGTCCCGCCCAGGGACGACTGGGTGGAGGACCTGAGCGGCTCAGTGACCCTAATTTCGTCGGCCGCCGCCGGTACTCCGTCCCTCGAGGCTGTTAAGAGAGGACGGGGTTGCGTTGCAGCACGGTTCGGGGAGATTGTTGTGGTAGGGGTATACTTCTCCCCGAGCCGAACTCTTGCCGAGTTCAACAACTCCCTTGCGGAGTTGAGAGTCGTCGTCGTCGGGTTCTGTTCCCTTCCCGTGCTCGTCCTCGGGGACTTCAATGCCAAAAATGTGGCTTGGGGTTCCCGTTATACGGACACACGGGGCAGGATGGTGGAGGACTGGGCTCTCGAGACAGGCCTAGTCGTCCTGAACCGGGGTTCTGTCCCCACGTGTGTGCGGATGCGGGGTGAATCAGTGGTGGACATTTCGTTCGCCAGCCCCGCTCTGTCGCCGCGTGTAATTGACTGGCGCGTCATGGAGGGGGTGGAGACCTATTCCGATCACCGGTACATCCGGTTTGACGTCTCCGCCCAGACCTCGAGTGCGCCGGTCCGACAGGCCCCGAGTGGTCCGCGGTGGGCGTTGAAGCAGCTGGACCGGGAGCTCCTCCTGGAAGCCTCGATCGTGCAAGCCTGGGTGTCATCACCGGACAGGCCTGCTGACATCAACGACGAGGCGGAGTGGTTCCGGGAGGCCATGTCCGAGATATGTGACGTGGCAATGCCCCGGGTCCAGCCTGGACGTGCCTCGCGCCAGGTGTACTGGTGGTCGCAACAGCTGACGACACTACGCAATGCGTGCGTTGCTGCGCGACGCCGGTACACCAGGCACCGCAGGCTCCGTATTCGTCCTCCGGATACGGAAGCCATTCAGGCGGAGCTGTACGAGGGGTACAGAGCGGCGAAGACCGCCCTCCAAGCGGAGATCTTGCGGGCCAGAGGAGTGGCCCGCGAGGAGTCGCTGGAGACTCTGAACAGGGACCCGTGGGGACGCCCATACAAGATGGTGCGGGAGAAACTCCGCCCATGGGCTCCCCCGCTGACGCAGAGTCTCCGGCCGCAGCTTGTGGGGGACGTGGTGAGCGCTCTGTTCCCTTCGAGAGGGGAACATGCCTCCCCGCCCATGGCTCCGCCTACTGCGGTGCCCGATGCGGATCACACCGCCGACGACGACGACGAGGCTCCGGAGGTGACCGAGGTAGAGATGAGAGTGGCGGTACGTAGGCTGAATGCCAAAAATACCGCCCCAGGACCCGACGGCTTACCTGGGAAAGCCTGGGTCCTGGCCTTGGAGGCTCTCGGGCCTCGACTAAGAGGGCTCCTAAGCGCATGCTTGGAGAGGGGCCAGTTCCCACTTCGCTGGAAGACGGGGAAACTGGTCCTCATCAAGAAGCCGGGGCGCCCCGCGGACTCTCCGTCCGCTTACCGGCCCATAGTGCTGCTCGATGAGGTGGGCAAGCTCTTTGAAAGAGTCATTGCAGACCGCCTCGTCGGGCGGCTGGTGCGGGTAGGGCCGGATTTGGCGGAGAGCCAGTTTGGTTTCCGCAGGGGGCGCTCTACGGTGGACGCCATCATGCGCGTGCGAGCCCTCACGACGGGGGACGCTGTGGCCCGGGGTGGGGTCGTCTTGGCGGTGTCTCTAGACATCGCCAATGCCTTCAATACCCTGCCCTGGAGTTGCATCAGGGAGGCACTCCGGTATCACCGGATGCCGACCTACCTCTGTCGTGTGGTCGAGGCCTATTTGACGGACAGGACCGTCATCTACCCCGGTCACCAGGGAGAATGGAACCGGCAAGAGATGTCGTGCGGTGTCCCACAGGGATCGGTCCTGGGGCCCCATCTGTGGGACATCGGATACGACTGGGTGCTGCGCGCCGACCTCCCTAGCGGCGTCAGCGTCGTGTGCTACGCTGACGACACGTTGGTCCTGGCGCAGGGGAGGTCGCACCAGGCGGCGGCCGAACTAGTGACACACGGGGTTGCGACAATCGTAGACAGAATCCGGCAATTGGGACTCGAGGTGGCCCTGCACAAGTCCGAGGCCATGTGTTTTCATGGTCCTCGGAACGCGCCACCGTTGGGGTCCCAAATAACGGTAGGAGGAGTTCACATCGGCATCGAGTCGACGATGAAGTACCTTGGACTCGTCCTCGACAGCCGGTGGAACTTCGTGGAGCATTTCCGACGTTTGGCTCCCAGACTGGAGCGGGCCGGGGCTGCTTTGAAGCGGCTCCTGCCCAATCTAGGGGGTCCAAACGCCTCCTGCCGGAGGCTATACGCGGGGGTCGTGCGGTCCATGGCCCTTTACGGGGCTCCGGTTTGGGCGCGTTCATTGAGGCGGCGGCCAGCCCGCCAGTTGAACGCGTCCCAGAGAGTCATGGCCACCCGGCTGGTCCGGGGATACCGCACGATCTCCGGTGAGGCGGCGAGCCTTCTTGCCGGATTACCGCCATGGGATCTGGAGGGAAAAGTCCTCGCGCACATCTGGGAGTGGCGCGAGGAGTCGAAACGCCGGGGCGTAACTCCGTTTCCGCGAGAAATCGCGGCACAGCGGACAGAGCTCCGGCGGGATCTCATGGCGTCATGGAGAGTGCGATTGTCGCAACCCAGTGCTGGGCACGCCACTATTGCGGCGATAAGTCCCCTCTTTGAGGAGTGGCTAAAGAGGCGCCACGGCGTCCTCACCTTCCGCCTGACGCAGGTCCTCACCGGACATGGTTGTTTCGGGAGGTTCCTATTTCGTATCAGGCGGGAGGAAACGCCCGGGTGTCATCACTGCGTGGATCGCCCGGAGGACACGGTTGAGCATACGGTGGAGGTCTGTCCGGCTTGGGCAGAGCATCGCCGTGTCCTCGTGGAGGCGATCGGCGGCAGGGATCTCTCGCGTCCGGCCCTAGTCCAGGCCATGGTACGGAGCGAGAGGGCATGGGAGGCCGTCACCTCCTTCTGCGAAGCAGTAATGCTCGCGAAGGAGGAGGCAGAACGCGTGAGGGAGAGGCAAATTTCGCGCCCTCACGCCCCTAGCCGCCGCAGGAGACGCCCCGGGCGTCGGGAATCGCAGGCCGATTCCCGGCCACCGTAGGCGCGGGCTTGCGGACGGTGAGCAATGGGTAGCTCGCCGTCCGATAAGGACCAGGCCCGGGTCGACGGCGCGTTGTGTTCCACGCGCGCCTCAAAGAGATGTCAGCAGAAGTGAAGGGGTCCGATAGGACCGATGCCTGCCGGGGTTGCGGGAAAGTCCGAAAGGGATACCGTGGCCCCTGGCAACGTAAAGGCAACGGAAGGAACACGGGTGGGTTTTAGTCAGTAAGAGTCTGACACGCCCTCCCGCTCCACCCAGAGCGGGAGAAGTTATTTGATAATTTCCCACCCAAAAAAAAAAAAAAAAAAAAAAAGGGTTCCGTAGTTAATAAGGAACCCTTATAGTTTCGCCATGTCCATCTGTCTGTCTATCTGTCCGTCTGTCCACGGCTTGGCATGTTGTTTACATATTAATTACGCCGACAGAGTGATAAAATAAAATCAAAAAAATTTTTTTTTTAGTGTACCTTTCCTAAAAGTAAAGTGGGGATGTTTTTTTTTCTTTCTCGCCTGGTGTGCGCTGTCGTTGGAGAGTTCATTTAAAAATATTGTGAGTGTGTGGAAACTATTTTTAGCTTTAAAGTTCTATTTTTTGTTAGTCATGTGTCCTCCCCCCTGCCAGCTAAATGATTATACTTGGATTTGTGAAAAAACTCACAGCAGTAGTATATATGACGGAGTTCAAAGAAAAACTATCACAGCTAAGTAGGCTTTACAGGATAACGAGTAATAATTAACCAACTTAATTTTGCAGTTTGAAAAAATGTTCTCCCACACATTGCGTACCTATCGGAGAACATGTTTTTCAACTACAATGTTAAGTTTGTTCTTGGGATAAAATTATTAATTCATCCCAACTACGGAACCCTTCATTGTGCGTGGTCCGATATGCACTTAGCCGGTTTTTTTATTATGAGTTAGGGATTGTTTGTGTTTGAAAATGGAATGGAATGTGAAGAGACAGATGAAATGAAAAGAGTTATTTATGTCACATTTAATGTTTTTTTTGTATTATGCGACGAGTATTTTTGTATTGTCCAACGAGTATTTTTGTATTGTGCAACGAGTATTTTTGTATTGTGCGACGAGTATTTTTGTATTGTGCAACGAGTATTAGCAACAAATATTTTCTTTTATTTTAAAAGATAATATTTTGATCGGGATGGACAACTAAACTAGTGCATGCGTTTATATTTTCTTGATTATATGTGTGTCTTTTTATTAAAATTCGTTTATGTGACTTTAATTTAACTGAAATCAAAGTTACTGCAACAGCAAAACCCGTAAACATTCTAATCTAATGTATTAAATTATCGCATGATATAGTATCAAAGAAAATCTCATCGTCGATGGGTAAATATCGTAAAGTACCGCACACTGAAGCAGTATCGTAAAGCCAAAGAGTTTTGTTAATAAAACATTACCTTGGTACAATTTCACGGTGAGCTACATAATATAATTTCATCTCATTCTTTACCATCATATTAATAACTGCAAGTTGTAAATTAAAAGATTATATACCAGTATTTTATTTAAAAAATTATCCACTTTACTCAAGAATAACATTAAGAATTTTCTTTAAAATAGTATTTTATACAACACCGGCTTGCATCCTCAAATTTTCATAAAACATTTTCTTAAAGAAATATAGCGTCTACGAACTGTCTATGTAAGTGCTACGCTGCTACGACGTCTACTCTTCGTAGACGTAGTCTACGAGTTTTGTGACCCGAAATAGTGTTATAATATTTTATGATAAGTTAAAATATCAGGGGCCGTATTATGACGTATTACTGCCACTATTATTCCAGTGTGAGTGAGAGACGGAGCTATACAAGGCCGCTAGCACCATCCTTTTTTCGCAGTGGAATAATTATGGCATTAATACTTCATAATAAGGCCCCAGGTCGGGTCCCGGCTACCTATCCGTCATATTTCATAAAGGTCGGTTCGATGGTTTAGGCTTTAATAGGTAAAAGACAGACAAAGTAATTTTTGCATTTATAATAATAGTTTGGATGCCAAATTAAACTAGAATTCATATAATAATAGGTAATGTGACGTGACCCTTACCGATGCGGCACTATTTTTGTATCAACAGTTTAAAAGAAGTCTAATTCATACTAATTATCATTTATTCAGTCAAAATATATAATTATTCAATTTTTCCTTTTAAGTTTTGTTTGCACGTGGAAATCTAAATAGATAACCAAAAAAATCTTTCCAATTATTTACCCATATATTTTGACAGCAGTCCTGTCAGAATAAACTCAAACTCAATCTCAAACTGAAAGTATTTATTTCAATTAAACCATTTACAGGCACTTTTGAATTGTCAAGAAGTCGGTCAGTCAGAAATATGAAGCTAGTTGCCCATTCCAAAGCGTAGTAGGCACCTATGGAGAAGAACGGGCAAGAAACTCCACGGACACACTTTTAAATAAAACATTTGATACAAAATATTGGTTTTATCGTTTATGTTGAAATCATACATGTGAGAACAATGTAGAAAGGCGTGCACGTTAAAAGCCTTATTTTTATAAAAAAGACTACTCAATAACTTCTCCCGCTCTGGGTGGAGCGGGAGGGCGTGTCAGACTCTTACTGACTAAAACCCACCCGTGTTCCTTCCGTTGACTGTAAGTTGCCAGGGGCCACGGTATCCCTTTCGGACTTTCCCGCAACCCCGGCAGAACCACGTTAAAAGCCTCCGTAATAAAAAGATAAAAAGAAAGAACCCATTGCAGCTAAGAGATGACCAGTCCCAACTGACGGCGCCCGTTCACGAACGTGACTCATGGATCAGCACCATACAGTTCAACCATTTTGAAGGGAGCTAAATGATCCAACACACGCGCCACCATCAGCGAGACATCTGAGTGAGCCAGACATACTCACAGCCGCCAGGGCACATTCAAGTCAATGAAAGACATATTACCCGGTAAATGGTAGCTCTTTAGTACATAATACTCGCACGTATGCTATGCAATTATACTCGTATAATACAAAGGAGATTGAGTTTATACAATACAAAGATGGTCTTATAATCTTCAGCAGCTCTAACAGTATTTTCAAAATGTTAATTAATTAGTTGTGGTTGTGGAGCAGGACCAGCAATGAGCCAAGCATTTTTATCACCATATACCCTCGTCAGGCTGAGCATACATCGGTTTGTCGGTCGGGACGTGATCCCGGTAAGCAGTTACACGGAAGTATTGGGCAGGACAACTAGCTTGATTGTTGTAATTATTTATTTATTTATTTTTATCAACGAATCAAACTAAAACGTTGATTTATTTTTTCAAAAAAGTTTTTATCTGACTCTAAGGCCCATTTACACCACAAATCACTAAATGCGTTTAACGCTTAACACATTCAAAACATCATGCTATCTCTGTTATCTTCAAACGATTGACAGAAACAAAAAGATGTTTTAAATACGTTAAAATAGAAATAGTCAGTCAAAGTCATAGTAAAATCTTACGTTTTTTTTTTTAATCTATGTTTTTTTTTATTATTTTTCTCTTTAAGAGGGAACAGGGCCTCCGATTCTCCATACAAATATATTCCCCTTTTTTCTTCCTGAATAATGCTTATAGATCAATCATTTTTTTCATAAATCAAGGTCTACCGTAGACACGTCCCTGTTATTTCCTTTTTTTCAGTAACTTATTGGTAAAGAAAATATGACCCTCCAAAAATCACAAAAATTCTCCATTTTTACCGCCGTGACTAGAGGACTACCAGACAAATTTGAAAGTTTTTAACATAAAATAAAATGATAGGAACCCAGACATACTCTTTCTTAAAAAAATATGTAAAATGTAATTGAATCGGCTCTGTTTTCGAGGAGAAAAAAGGGGAATAAGAAACGTCGGTCTCATCAATTTTTTCGTGATATAATCGATGTGAGCTGCAGCTGTTCCTATCGCACTCTACGGGGGCAGACTTGAGGTAAGACGACGGCAATAGTTTCTTCAAATACCTATTTTTCAAATTCGTCGCAGGCCCTGTTCCCTCTTAAATACCAGTTATAAACCAAGCTCAAAAAAACACAACATAAATTCTTACGATGCCAAAACAAAATGACAAGACAACGTTGAATCCAGAACAAATAAACAGAAAAATTAAAAATTACCCAAAATCAACAGAAACATAGAAAACTAACTCAATTCCAAGCAACCAACCAATCGTTGTTCCGTAGGTACTCACATGAAAAATAAGTTTCTACGAGCAAAATTCCCGGAGGCATTAATCAGACGTACTTAGTTTGAATCCCGGGATAGCAGTAAAACATATCGGCATACAGTATTGACAATATAATCCATGTAATTCTACAGCAGTCCGATATATCAGTTTAGTTTGACAACCGGTTTAACGCGCGTCAGTTTGGAACGTAGATATTGAGACAAACATGTGTCGCTTAAGCGTGAATTGTGACTGAAAAATGATGCGTATTATTGGTTGAATGGCTTTTTTCTTTGACGGGTTTATAAATGGTTCAGGCCACCTGATGTAAGATGGTTTCTCAGAAAAAAATACTTCATTGACGTGCAGTAGGTAATCAAAAATATTAACAATACCACTAAAATAAATAATACAATTCCTGAAAAATCAATATACCTTACTTTAAATTTTTGAATTAAAAGTCTGCTGTTTAGCCTACTTACCGTGGCTACTACGCTACATAGGTTGAAGTAGGGTATGGGATATCGTTGTATATACAGCTGTAGTGGCAATCATGTCATTTGGTCTAAATAGCTTTTTATTTTTATTATTTGATTTTGCTTTCATATAGATTCATTTCTTTTAGATTTTGTGAATGTGAGAACGTTAACAGACTTAACAGACTGTAGATCTGTCGACCATTTTCTATCTTGCTAAGTACTACTTGTTGATAGGCCTACACTGTCCTCTCATACCTATTAACACTGTAATTTGAAAACATTGTAAATACCATTTACTTTTAAAAGAGTAACCGTGGAGTTTCTTGTTGGCTCTTCTCCATAGGAAACGATCAATTGGAACCGTGCACCTAGCTTCTGACGTTTCATAAATGCCCATGTAGGTTTATGTGAAATAAAATATTTTGAATATATTTAAATTTTGGATGAAATTTCTTTCTGCTAATAAATACCTACGCTATTATATCTACATATTTGTCATCGCAGATGAACCTTTCTAATATCGAAGTAATAATTTGGGAGTTGGCGGGCCGCTTCGGCCCGCCATTGAAATACTAGTGCTGTGACATTCTGGCTATTCATTGCTGATTTGAATTTGTAACACGTTACTTATGAGTATCGTTGAAGACGATGAGCCTGAGCTGGACCACAGAAGGCATTTTATACGTGAATTCAATCTCGCGTGTAGCCTAGGAGCAGCTATCAGAAGCCAAAAAGTTCCGTATAATATGCATTTATTTAGTTCAAATCGTCTATCGTATTATTTGGACAGGCTCTAACACCCTATCCAAAACATTTGAGCTTCTGATTACTCGTTACTACCATAATAGAATGGTATGGCAGTTGAAACCAACGGCTGTCTTTGAAACTCAAAATTATCACTCTACCTATTGAATAGTTTATCAAAAGGGCACACCCGCAAATGCGTCTTCGTTGATAATTGTGGCGAATACATTTGTAACTGAGTAGCTACATATCTACCCACATTAGAGTTATATAGGTTAAGAGGATTTGGTTTGATGCCCTAACTTAATCCCTCCTGCTTTGAATATTAGGTGTAGATAGACTTAGCTCTGCCGTCCCTTTATATTTTTGAAATTTGTGTGTTTGTGTGTAGGCATAGAGAATTGTTTGCGAAAGCAAGCGATGTAAATTCTCGCAGCAGGCGCGACCCCTACAGGCTCGTGTTAGATGTCCTCCCAAGGCTTGCGAAATATAATAAAAGCTGCATGTTTATGTGTGTCCAGGTATATAATAGAATACCAAATGAATTTAAAAACTTAAATACAAGATTGTTCAAAATTAAATTATACAAATGGCTATCTGCTAATAGTTTTTACAGTGTTAGGGAGTTCCTGGAAGATAAAATTGCATGATGACTGAGCATTGTTTCGTTATGCATGTAAAATTTGCATGCTTATATCTATTAAGCAAAACATGTTTGTTCACACTATTAACATTACCTACCATCTTTTATACCATGTTTTTAGCAAATAAATGATATTACAATATTACTATTACTATTACTCGTTACGAGTAGGTACTCAGAAGCACGAAAATCTGACAACCAGTCTTAGGTACCATGAGTATCGTGTTACCCAGCTACTGGGTTGTAGAGGTCAGATAGGCAGTCGCCCCATATAAAATAGTGGTATTCAGCTGTATCTGGTAAAACAGACTCCAACATAGGAAAAAGGCTATTCAGATGATGATGAAACTCCTTTGCGTTGGTAAAGGCTCTTACTAGAAAAGTAAAATATTAACGCAATAACCATTATTATATAAACTTTTTCCCCGAAAGATGAACAAAGAGGATCAATATGGCTTAAAAAAAGTTCGTCGTTCCAGAAAACCGTATTATAATACCTAACCCGCTCAGCAGGTAGCGTGAACTTTTCATAATATTGGAGGTAATCCCGATTTCCTAGAAATGCAATGGAAATTATTGCAGCAAAAAGCTACACTGACTAGTGGATTTAAAATTGCTTTCAAACAGAATAAAAAGAAAGTGGTTTATTATTCGTTCCAATGAATGAAAATAGTAACTTTTTAACAAAAAATACTACGGAGTTCAAAAACCGGCAAGGTGCGAGTCGAACTCACGCAGTCAGTCCGTCACAGGACAATTTTTTTTTTAGAGACAAGCAGACATCAGGCCCAAATACGCAAAAGTCGGCTGATCAGCTCTTCTGTACTCGGTGTGACCTGGTTTTCAAGACCAAATTTGGTTTTGCTAGTCATCAGAGAGCTCACGAAAGGAAAGAAAATTAGTCTGGGTCGCTGTCCGGATACGATGAAGAGAAGAGAGATATATATATTATTTTTTTAGAAAATAATTCGCTCGATAACGATGATGGAAAAGTCAAAAATGTATGAGACTCATATAAGCTACCGAACAGCTTAAGTCATTAGTACTTAGCACTTATCTACGGCGCACCTACCTACATACCTACCTACTTACCTACCTACCTAAATTCTACGTACTTACCTACCTACATATTGAAATAT
Source organism: Xanthia icteritia (assembly GCA_949128155.2). Classification (NCBI taxonomy): domain Eukaryota; kingdom Metazoa; phylum Arthropoda; class Insecta; order Lepidoptera; family Noctuidae; genus Xanthia; species Xanthia icteritia. The sequence goes on from OX421953.2 coordinate 14,892,308, forward strand.
GTATCGTGAATTCATTCAAGCCTGTAACTTTTTGTTAGTTAGGATAGAGATCCTAACTAACAAAAAGTAATAGGTTAGGATTTATGGCAACGACAGATAGGAACAGTTTTTATGGGAAAATAAAATTGTTGTTTTTATTATTTTCCTCGCAGTTTTTCCATATTTTCTCACCGTTTAAACCTACCCTGGATTTCCATAAATATTTCAAAACCAAAATTAGCCAAATCGGTCCAGCCGTTCTCGAGTTTTAGCGAGACTAACGAACAATTATTCATTTTTATTATATAGAGGATATAGATTAATGTTGGTGGTATGTTATTGTGTTGTATTGTGCTAACGTTCCTATTATGTAACAAGTTGTTTTAGTCCTTTATAGAAAGTATATTTAAGTTGTAAATAATTGAGTTAGTGGATATAGATTTGTAAATGACCGCACTGTCGCATTGGGTAAATACACCTGTAATGATAGTTGTAAGGGAGATTTTAATAAATAAAATTATTGTTAAAAAGCGCTGTAGAAATACGAAACGCTTTGAAAGCGATCCCTTTGCCTTCAGGTATAATTGCAGAATATAATATATAATATTGTCTATATGTGTGGACTTGTAATTAGCTAAATAGTTACCTAAATTGTAATTATTTTATTATTTGTCTGTAAGTCCTCCTAAAATAAATAAATAAAATAATAAAATAAAATAATAATAAAAAATCCAAACCCAAGTGGTGACACGGAACTCTTAATATACGAGTCTGACTATTAGATGGGTTACTAATTACTCCTTCTAAGTATTTTGTAAAACCGAACTAACAAAATTCAAAAACAATTTTAAAAGGTTATTTTCCACGTTAAGTACCACAAGAACATTTGGGCTTATTACTTACCTTTGAAGTATTATAAAAGATTGTTTGTATATTTACACAAAATAAATGTAATTTGCTCAAGCATTTTTTTATAAAGAATGTTGGGAGTTTGTTTGATGTTAGGGGCGACATTAACGGCTTTTTTGTCGTGTGTTAACGAATTATTGGGTTTGTTTCTCCTCTGTTTTGAGGATATTAATTGTATTAGTGTCAATAACAAACAAAGATAATGAGTTTTATGGGAAAATAATAGTCTGGAAGAACAAAATTAATGATTATTGTTATCCTGATCATGCAGTCTGACAGATAAAGAAGTATTCGATAAACAGAATTGCAATTTAGTGATAATTGATTGATGATTCTGACCTGCTTTATTTGAAAATAGCTGTAGCAACCATAAATAATTTTCTATTAAAAAAATACAGGGTTTAAATGTTTAGCGATAAATGTTAGTCTCAGCAATCTGAAAAATACCTGAAAGACCTACACTGTCCTCCCATACCTAATAACACAGTTATTTGAAAATATCGTAAAAGCCAATTATTTTTAAAAGAGTAATCGTGGTGTTTCTTGCCGGCTCTTCTCCATAGGAAACAACCAATACCAGAAATAATTATAATAATCTTGGAACCTTTATGATATACTAATTAATAATAATGTAATTGTTTCAGGTACATCTTTAACACACTATGGAGATGCAGGGAGATTTGCGACGCAACATTTAGAAAAGTAAGTTGAGGAAATCTCGCTTTCTCTTATGAGTTGACTACCTCTATATTTCTTCATATTTAGTGTAACGTCACTATTTCCTGTTTAGATGCAAGCTTCGTAAGCAGCTGTTTAGATGAAACTCGATCCAGTTTTAATAGATGTGTATTTGCACCACACAGCGCAGTATCCAAGTGACAGCGGAAGATTAAGTGTATGCGAACACAGTATAATAAACTTTGGTGATTAGGATTACACGTTACACAGAGTCTCGTAATAATATTCAGATAATAAATATTTACATTCAGATTCAAAAATCCTTCCGTCTTCTATATACCATAGATTAACTGCCTTAGACCAACTATTGTCAGGTTAAATTTAACAGTGGAAACCATAGATAATTAGTTGGTTCGCCACAAAAGTAAAAGATAGCTTAGATTAGAACTGCCCCGTTGGTCTCGTGGTTGCAAGCGCGACTGCTGAGCGCGGGGTCCTAGGTTCGATTCCCGGGTCGGGCAAAGTGTTATTGGGTAGTTTGGAAGTTGGCGGTGTGATACCCCCGTGCCTCGGAAAGCACGTTAAGCCGTTGGTCCTACGCCTGACCTCTCTCCGGTCGTGTCGGATTGCCGTCCCATCGGACTATGAGAGTGAGGGAAGAGAGAGTGCACCTGTGTCTGCGCACACACATGTGCACTATAATATCTCCCGCGCCGAAGGCTGGCGGCCGCCGTGGCCGAAATACGTTCTGGAAGCCTATAAAAGATTTAAGATAGACGATAAATTAAATTAGTGACAAACTAAGAAAAAAACTCATTTTCATCACATTCACATTATTCATATTGACTCAATAATTATATTTAAATAAATCAATCCTCATAGACAGTTGCATTCTATTCTCCACAATATATCACTTACCATCACAAAAGGAGAGTGCCTCACAGATTCGACTCCCAACTTGCGACAGAATTGTCAATATGCATTTACGGAATATTCCTTTGTACGGAATACTGAGGACCTAAGTGCTAAAGTTGCTAGGTAGCAGACGAGAACTAGGCTATATTTTATACCTAGGTATTAGAAAAGATTTGGACTGTCTTTTTTATTTATTTATTTATTTGCTCTCATGCACATCACACATTTTACAATATATTAAGTCGGTTTTTGTACATGAACACTGTCAGGGCACTGCAAAGCACAATGTTGGTTTACTGTTGAGTTGTTGAACACTTATTAACATATTTACATAATCAATAGGTACAAACATTTCAGAAAAAAAAAAAAAAAAAAAAAAACTTGTCTAGCAGTCGTTATGATGTCCAATTAACAGAAATAAACAAAAATTCAATAACGCACAAAAAGTCATATCTATTCAGATTATATTAGTAGGTAGGTAGTAAAAAGTAGAATAAAATAATAAGTCATAAAAAACTTGTCATGACATGATTTGAATTATTCCTTATAATTCAAATCATGTCATGACAAGTTTTTACAATACAAAATAAAATAGATTTCGATTTATTGTCACTGGAATAAACAATATTTATGTCTTTGATCAGGCCGGATCTAACAAAAAAAAAAAGAAAAAGCTATGAATTAAGTACCTACATCTATAAAGTTTTATCCGTCATGAATTCGTCTACTGTGTAATAACATTTCCCTATTAAAAGTAATCTTAGTTTGCTATAGAATGAATTTATATTCTCGTCGTCGTATAAATTGTTGCGATTCTAATTCTTTTTTAAGACCAGAAGTAGAAGATTTACATCTTTTGAGGTTTTCTTAGTTCTTAAAGGATCAGTTTATTTGCTATCATCAAATAGGTACTTTTAAAATACTTCGGTTCGGACAACTAACCATCTTGTTAAGATAATTGACCCCTTGGCAATAATTATTCAAAACTGCCTACTTAACATCGAATAAATGTTTTGAATTTGAACATGTTTGTGACCTTACCTTGACCCTTTGCGAATAACGTCTGTTTAACCTTGAAGTTTAAGCAACGTTTATAAGCAATTGGAAAAATGTAAACCGAGTCGGTTCTAAAGCGATTTTCATTAATTTGCATAAGAAAACAACGGGAAACCTGAACCCAATGGTTTGAAATTGCCGAACTAAAGTGAGAAAAAAGCCTTTGCGTGCAGCAAAAGCACTAGGAAGTGGTGAAGGGTGGGCGTTTTTGGGGGACTGTCTTATGTAATTTTGACATTCGAAAAGTGCTGATTTTCAGCCTAGTTTGAATAAATGACTTTTGAATTTGAATTTATATTCAGCTACGCTAGTCATAATAATCATTTAATCACTTGTTAACAAAGGTACAATAAAATAGTTGTTATTAAAAAAATTACAAGCGCGCTATGTTATACCAGAAGTACAAATATCCATGGATGTCGTTATCTATATTCAACAAACGATATTATTTGATTTTCTAGTGTTCTTAGCTTTGTTTTGTATGGAAATGTAGGCGGGTGTATGGAAATGTTACCATCTGCGACCCACCGCCACGTTATACACGAATGCGTAGCTAGCAAACAAATGAACCGCGCAACCAACATAGCAAACCTCTCCGTGTACATCCTACTTAAAGAAAGAAAGAAAGAAAAGAAAGAAAAATGCGTCTATCGGCATTACAAAAAATACACCTTAAAACTATAAACACTGAAAACAAATTATTGTAATGCCAACAGGGCCTTTTTTTTTTTTTGATGGGAAATTATCAAATAACTTCTCCCGCTTTGGTTAGAGCGGGAGGGCGTGTCAGACTCTTACTAACTAAAACCCACCCGTGTTGCTTCCGTTGCCTGTACGTTGCCAGGGGCCACGGTATCTCTTTCGGACTTTCCCGCAACCCCGGCAGGCATCGGTCCTATCGGACGCCTTTACTTGCTGACATCTCTTAGAGGCGCGCGTGGCAACGCGCCGTCGACCCGGGCCTGGTCCTTATCGGACGGCGAGCTACCCATTGCTCACCGTCCGCAAGCCCGCGCCTGCGGTGGCCGGGAATCGGCCTGCGATTCCCGACGCCCAGGGCGTCTCCTGCGGCGGCTAGGGGCGTGAGGGCGCGAAATTTACCTCTCCCTCACGCGTTCTGTCTCCTCCTTCGCGAGCATTAGTGCTTCGCAGAAGGAGGTGACGGCATTTCTATGCCCTCTCGCTCCGTACCATGGCCTGGACCAGGGCCGGACGCGAGAGATCCCTGCCACCGATCGCCTCCACGAGGACACGGCGATGCTCTGCCTAAGCCGGGCAGACCTCCACCGAATGCTCCACCGTGTCCTCCTGGCGATCCACGCAGTGATGACACCCGAGCGTTTCCTCCCGCCTGATACGAAACAGGAACCTCCCGAAACAACCATGTCCGGTGAGGACCTGCGTCAGGCGGAAAGTGAGGACGCCGTGGCGCCTCTCTAGCCACTCCTCAAAGAGGGGACTTATCGCCACAATAGTGGCGTGCCCATGCCAAAAGGGCCTCAGCTCAGCATAATGTCAGATGACAACACAAGGTGTACCACCTGACGCTGATTTTCAGCTGCAACCCACGAGTGCCATACGCTAGAATAATAAACATAGGGAAGTGTCTGTCCGTTATAATAAATAAATTAAAGGTCAACAAACTCATACAAAATCAAATAAAATGTTGTGACGTACATGTGTGTGTGTGCGTTGTATCTGTGTATTTCCTACGTTAAAATAATAAATCTGTACAAAATCGTGCGTCTGCATTGTTACTTAGCAGTGGACCGTCGTCTATATACAGACTGATCAAATTACTCCCTAGACCTATTCAAAACATCATTCCAGTCACCCTATAAATAAAGACTCTATACACTAAAACCCTAATCAACACCTAATGCTTGTTATCTATTAACTAACTAAATGTTTCCGTCGGCTATTGAAACTGTTTTGACACCCATTCAATAAGGGTGAAGGGGCTCTAAATTGATGAAGGGACACTTTGGATAGCGATCGCTTTCCTTATACAGGGTGACTGGGTAAACGAGGGACATATTGACATACATCATTTTTATGCTTATATGTTACGATGTTTTATAACATCTTGTATATCGCACAGAAGAAAGTGGTTCCAAGCACAGAACAATTCAAAATTTAAAAAAAACAAAATAGTTTTTGAATTATAACTAGTTAAACGTTCTGTGTTCACAAGCGTGACAATCTAGAAAAGGGTCCTGGGTGAGATCCCTAAGTCAGGCGTGTTATTAGGCTCTTTCATTGGAAATTCTAATAAAACCTTTATGAAATTGTTTCATCAAGATTGGTACAATGTTAGAACACTTGCGGGGTTAATTGCACCAGGCTAAATCTTGTGGTGAGGCAGGATATCAAGGTCAGGCCCTTTATAATTCAAAGTGGGCCCATATTTGTCAATTAAAGGTCCTATTATTTGTAACGAGAGAATTGAATGGGAACTTACTGAATACCTTCAAAGCGTCCCTCGTTTAACCAGCCATACTGTTGAAGTTGGGGTATAATTAATTGTATAAGGCACCTATTGTCGAAGGATGTGGGTTTATCGCTATGTCAGTGAGATTGTAAAAACAAATACACGGAGGAATACGTTTTAATTATACATATTATATTATAGTGCATATTTGCTTAAAAGTAGGTACCTACGTATTCATTCGTTACTGGAAGACTCATCTTTTGAAGAAAAGATTCCGTCAAGGAGTTTCTACGACAATGAAAATCGTGTTACCCAGTAACTGGGTTGTGGAGGTCAGGTAGGCGGTCACTTCGTGTAAAATACTGGTAGCCGGTAAGACTGAAAGCCGACCTCAACATAGTTGGGGAAAGGCTAGGCAGATTGAATGAGTCTTTCTGAAACGTTTTGTGTGTATGTGTGGAATGGAATAAATATATAAAATAAAACAATAATTGGACATTCATAATTATTCCGGATTAAAATGACCCGTTCGTCGTTACATGATAATGAATTTCGGTGACACATTTACTAAACCGGTCTATTAACCCATATTCTCCAAAACCCGATACCACGCTACCGTACCCCTAAAACGATTACAGGGATCGATTTCAAACGAATATTCGATGGAATCGAGCGGTATACAACACGGGAGGACATGTTTGCTGTCCCGATATGTTTACGATTCGCTTCAGCTTGAGCCAAGTTATAAAATCGGTACACTGCTGTTTAACCGTCGTGTAACACAGTTTTATGTGGTTTTATGCTGTGTGGTGTATTCAAAGATCTTTCATGACTTACAAACCTTACTGACTGATTCACCTCGTTTTCGATTTCATTCCGTTTAAAATACGTTTTTATTTTTATTTATTAATTTATCTTTATATACTTAGATTATTTTCTATTTTGTGAATGTGCGAACGCTGTAAGCTTAGTGGACTGTAGATTTGTTGACCATCATTATTCTGTTAAGTACCCTGGTACTTGTTGAAAGACCTACACTGTCCTCCCATACATAATAACACTGTTATTTGAAAATATTGTAAAAGCCAATTATTTTTAAAACAGTAACCGTGGAGTTTCTTGCCGGCTCTTCTCCATAGGACACGACCAATTGGAACCGTACACCTAGCTTCTGACGTTTCATAAGTGCCCATGTAGGTTAATGTGAAATAAAATATTTTAAATTTGAAAAAACCTTTTCACTACTTCTTGAGATATTCTCGTAAGTACTTCGTATAGATAACATTTGTATCACGCGAGCAACTACACGCATTTTTGGATGTCATTTGCTCTTAACATAACAATAGTTGGTGATGGCAGTAATCTCTAATCTTCTTAAAATCCTATAACATATACGTGCGTGCATAAGTATAACTGTTACTTTGGAGAAACAACAGTTGTCCAATTTAATGGTGAGAAACACGCGTTCATTTTTTTAAGACATTGTTTTGCTTTGCCGTTTGTTTTTTGTTTTACATATGAAGGAGCACAACTGTTTAATAATCTACCCACCTATATAAAAAGTGTTAGCTCTCTCAGCAGCTTTTAAGTCTCGGCTATCCAAACACATAATTGAAAACTGCCTTGACTAGCGTCCTCCAATGTACTTTAATGGTTCAGAATTGAACTGTTGAATGAGTATAATTAATAATTTTATATAATACTATACATATGCTTTGGTGAGGGTTACCTAAAATAAGTTTACTTAATGTTTCTTGTCTGTTCTCATGTAAGTGGCTTTTGTTTTTTGCGAATTTTATTCTAGGTGCATCGTCCTTACATATAATTATATAACTAATGTACTTATACAAAATATTGTAACACATTTTAAAAGATTAACGGTGGAGTTTCTTGCCCATTCTTCTCCATGCGAAAACTACTTTTTGGAAGGGGCGACAAGAATCATTTTTTTGTACATTTTTGACGTTCAAAAGTGCCTTATAAGGGCCTATTTGAAATAAATGATTTGATTTTGACTTTGACTTTGTTGTTTTGAATGATATAAAACAAAAAAAAAAACTGTTTCTAACCTAGATTATTTTTAAACAGTTACGTCACAGTTTTTGGTAGTCAAACAGCATCTCAAGGTAATTTCGAGCAAACGTATCTTAAAACAGTTACGCTACGGTGTCACACGCGGCCACTGAGGTTCACACTTTTAAAGAAGGCACATAAATTGTGTTTCGAGAGAACGTAAGAGACAGTGTTCGCTTTCCATTTTAATATCTATATTTTACATCGCTTTTCAGTGTTTGTATCTTATCTCAGCTTCTGTAAATGTCGAGTATTTACTGTGGAAGGAGTCTATACAAAATGTTAAGTCATCCTAAATATTGTTTTTTTTGGGATGTGTGTTGTTTAGTCAAATAAACAGTGGGATCGTATTTTTCAATCACTTATAGGAACGATCTAAGTTTTCGGATTTGCTTCCTTTTGCTAGGAATTTTAACTATTGATCTATTTTCACCGAAAATTGTCTTTCAGTTCGCAAGAAGAGATATAATTATTATCGTTTATATTGTCTTTGTTGCCTTTTTTTTAAATTAAGAAAGAGAAAGTCAGTGTCTGTTTTATGTTTTTCTTAGATATATGATAAGTGGTGTAATTTGGGGATTCTATACATTTAGGTACCTATGTCTACCCGATGAGAGTGTACAGGCGTAATGTTATCCCAAACATATTTTCTTTTTCCCTAAAATTCCAGTTTTTACCATTCCATAAAACTCATAATTTCCAATCTATCGTAATATAATTTCGGTTGGATACAATTTTGAAACCGGCACATAAATCGATACATGTACATCGCTAACGATGTTTGGGACATTTTTATCAATTCCATTAACGATTTTTACGGGTTTCTGGCTAATACGAGTTTTTTTTCATATAATAGTAACCGTTATGTAAACTAATTAAACATTCGTGTCAATTAATTAAGTGCTGGCAGCAAATAGTTCGATGGTGTCTTCATAAAGAAGAAGACCTGTAGGTACAGTATAGTCTAATTAAACTCAAACTCAAACTCAAACTCAAAGCATTTATTTCAATTAAACCATTTACAGGCACTTTTGAATTGTCAAGAAGTCGGTCAGTCAGAAATATGAAGCTAGTTGCCCATTCCAAAGCGTAGTAGGTACCTATGGAGAAGAACGGGCAAGAAACTCCACGGACACTCTTTTAAATCAAAAAATTATTACAAAATATTGGTTACATCATTAATCTTGAAATTATACATGTGAGAACAATGTAGAAAGACGTGCACGTTAAAAGCGTCCGTAATAAAAATATAAAAAACAAAGAACAATTCAAAAATTAAAATAAGCCATGGCAGCTAAGAGATGACCAGTCTCTACTGACGGCGCCCGTTCACGAACATGACGCATGGATTAGCACCATTCAGCTCAACCATTTTGAAGGGAGCTAAATGATCCAACACACGCGCCACCGCCAGCGAGACATTAGAGTGAGCATGACATACTCTCAGCCGCCAGGGCACATTCAAGTCAATGAAAATATACATATAAGCTATTGAAGAATAATTACGATTCTTAAAACTAAGGTGTGCGGAGATAGAACATGGAAACAGAGAAAGCTGTAATCGTTTGCCAATGTAACCTAGATTTTGTATTAAAAAAAATTGAAATTGCGATCAAATCAAACCAAATCAAAATTGGGCTTAAACTTTGAAGGGTTATTGGGGGTAGGGGTATTTACCTAGATCCACATTATCCCAGAAACTTGTTTCCATTTTTTAATTTTGTTTTCTTTTTTTTTTTTGCGTCATGTTTACCGCAAATAAACGTATTTTCTTTCTTTTTTTCATTTTTTATACATTTTAATCTGGCTGTCAAATCGCAATTAAATAATACTTTGGTCAAATAATTGGCAAAGCTTGCATTACACTTGGCAGCAGATTTGCATACAGAAACTATCCGTAAACAGAAACTATAAGAGCAGCAAAATTGATTCCTGAACCCAGTAAAAGAAAAAAAAAAAGAACTTAAGATATTTTTTTTATTCCTCAGAAATCCGACGTCACACTACGGTTAACAATACTCACGACAAGAACGACAATTTTTCCCTGAAATCAGCCAAACATGCAGCATTATTAGTCGTCAAAACCAAGAGAAGGTTTCAAGCCAAATTTATCGAACACTGCCGACTAAACCTCGAAGTTCACTAGTCATAATCTAGATTTATAAGGCTACCCGCACATAGTGTTTCACTGAGTAAATGTTATTTTGCAGAGCGCATTCACACTACATGAAACTCTACTTAGCTCTATTACAGAAGAAAAATATTTGCGCACGAGGGAGAGGACGGAGGGGGAGGGAGTTAGTTATGTTTTGTTGTTGGTATTTTTGTAGTGTTTTTATCTGACTTCAAACAGAGGAGGTTGTATTTTATTTACTTTTTTGTGTCGTTTTTAATAACTACTAGCGAACCGGGCTTTGCGTCGCACGGGGACAATGGCAACATGTCATAACATCGTGATTTCTATGTTAAATCTAATTTAAATAGTAATGAATCTACTTAAGAGGGAACAGGCCCTGCGAGGAATTTAAAAAATAGGTATTTGTAGAAACTATTGCCGTCGTCTTACCTCAAGTCTGCCTCTGTAGAGTGTGATAGGGACAGCTGCTGCTCAGACCAATTATATCATAAAAAGTGACGAGATCGTCGTTTCGTATTTCCTTCTCTTTTTTCTCCTCGAAAACTGAGCCGATTATTGAGATTTATTTTTTACATTTAAATTTGAAGAAAGACTATGTCTAGGTTCCTATCATTTTCCTTTATGTTAAAAACTTTTCGAATTTTTCTAGTATTTTTCTAATCAAGGCGCTAAAAATGGGGCATTTTTGCAATTTTTGGAGGGTCATATTTTTATTACCGATAACTTGCTGAAAAAAGAAAATAACAGGGACGTGACTACAGCAGACATTGATTTAAGGAAAAAGAATGACTGCTCTAGAGGCATTATTCAGGAAGAAAAAAGGGGAATACATTTGTATGGAGAATCGCAGGCCCTGTTCCCTCTTAATAAAAAAATTAAACTCACTGACAGAAAACGCATAGCCTAAACCGCTGGGTCTGGAAGCATGAAATTTCGCACAAGAGTTCCAATATAATGAATGTAAGCACTAAGATAGGATTTTTGTCTAAAGTGATGTGATGAAAGTTTGTACGGAATTTCATATTTTTTGCCGATGGGAAATCCCACTGAGCACATGGCTTGTAATACACATAAACTTTCCGAATGCACTAAATGTTGGTGAAAATAGCATCAACATTCATTGTGGAGTTTAGAAGATCTAGGTAAGTGGTGTGGTGAACTGTTCTTTTTTCTATATACAAAATTACTTTGTGTCATAAATAAACCCGCACTGGGCCCACGTGGTGGATTACAGCCCACTTCCTTCACAGAGACGAGGTCTGAATCGCAACAGTTTATTATGCTATATTCCTTTGGGTTCACACAGACGGACGTCCACAGTTTATGAATTAATCATTTACTAAAAAGGTCCTAAAGTAGCCAGTCGAGGCTTGGTTCACTCGTCACTGATGTGATTAAAATATAGCAAACGTTATTCTTAGCATTTCGAGACTACGTCGTTGAACTGGTAACATTGTAGACTTTTTTCGATGAAATTCTTTATTAGTAATTACTTAACTGTTTATTTATTTTTACTTCGGTGGTCCTAGTTTATCATTTGTAATTTCTGAGTTACAGCTAGAATAGCTATATGTAAACGGGAACGCCTTTTATGCCTGGAGGCTTTCATTCGGGTATTAAGTTCCTTTTACTTTTTTGTTGGTATATTGGCGTGTGGTAGGTGAAATATAGAAAGTAATTTAATTTAATGTTTTGTGTTGCGTAAAGTAAATTATTTTGCATAAGTCCTATTATATTGAATCAAGTTTTTCAAACTATTCAGACAGCTGTGCAGCTGGGGAGTTTGTTGCGCCACTTCTTCTTCCCAGCTAAAGCACTAGGAAGTGGTGAAGGGCGGGCGTTTTTGGGGGACTGTCTTATGTAATTTTGACGTTCGAAAAGTGTTTATTCTCAGCCTAGTTTGAATTTAAAATGACTTTTGAATTAGAATTTGAAAAAATACCGAATGGTTTGATAGCCAAAAGTAAACTTTGTTATCATTTTTTAAATGTATTTAACAGTTTATACACACTTACAAACAGACAAGATGAACGGAACAAAGGTAATGATTATTTTTAAAGAAATCTCTTCCAGCATACTTGCGATAGGAGAATATAATTAAAGAGATGAGTAAACATCGAGTGTGAGAGTAGAAAAAATAAAAATAAACTATTCACTTATTTGAATAAAACATACCTAGGTACTTGTACTTGTAATTGTACTTTTGTACTTGTAATATTCTGGCATATTTATATATAAAATAAAATTATCACCAAAATAATAATAAATAATAAATCAAATTTATCTTAAAGCAATACTGTCTGACCGTAAGTGCTCTTTAAACTCAAAAACACTGTCCTATCCAATATTCATGATTTTGCTTTTAAGTCATTGATATCTTCTTTGAGTAGATTTTAGTATTATATTTTTAGTCTACGCGAAATGAACCGTTGGCACATCTAGTTTTTAATAAAACGACCAGTCAAGATTGAACTTTCAAGACCTATTTGACCGACAAACAGGTCCAATTGGTATTGAACGTTCACAGGACAGTAAGTTTTTATCTTACCCTCTTCTAAATGGAAATAAAAAATAAAATCTCTTTGGTCTTTACAGATTCGAGTCGAGAAACCAAAAGGACATAGCTCTAGGTAAGTGCATAGAGTAAGAAAAACATAAAAGAAGCGACATTCTTATTCAGTGCACGCTTGAATATGATATATCGAGTTTAACATGTCTCAGTTACTTATCTTGCCTATATGACACTGCTAGGGATCAGCATGACTTCACCTCATCGACTCGTCGTCAACCATAAAGAAAGAATCATAAATAGCTCGAGTTGAGGCGATGCCGATAAGTGTGAGTTGTCCTTAATAAAGCTCGATGTATCATATTAACGCTAGGGTACTGTACTTTTCTTTGTATGTGCGCCATTGCACCAAAATAATCACCTGCCCGTATGATTTCCGATTGCTCAAGCCAAAACAGAGTTGTCTTTTTTTCTTTTTTATTAATAAAATAGCAGTGAGCACGTTACGAATGCTGTAGTGAGACGCAAACATAACTATGCTGAACGTTTTCTTAGAAAAACTGCAGGCATATAAATAAAAACAAAAAAAAGGCTGCAATCCCGCCTCGAGTATAATGACAAACTTTGCACCCTAGTATCAATCCCGCCTTGAGTGCAATGACAAACTTTGCCCCCTTGGATCAATCCTGCCTCGAGTGCAATGACAAATTTGCCCCCTTGTATCAATCCCGCCTCGAGTGCAATGACACACTTTGCCCCCTTGTATCAATCCCGCCTCGAGTGCAATGACAAACTTTGCCCCCTTGTATCAATCCCGCCTCGAGTGCAATAACAAACTTTGCCCCCTTGTATAAATCCCGCCATGAGTGCAATGACAAACTTTGCCCCCTTGGATCAATCCCGCCACGAGTGCAATGACAAACTTTACCCCCTTGGATCAATCCCGCCACGAGTGCAATGACAAACTTTGCCCCCTTGGATCAATCCTGCCTCGAGTGCAATGACAAATTTGCCCCCTTGTATCAATCCCGCCTCGAGTGCAATGACAAACTTTGGCCCCTTGGATCAATCCCGCCTCGAGTGCAATGACAAACTTTGCCCCCTTGGATCAATCCTGCCTCGAGTGCAATGACAAACTTTGCCCCCTTGTATCAAAACGTACTATTAATGTCCTCACTAATAAAATTAACTTTATTTTGTATAATCCGTTCTCCCTGTTAGTGTTATCCCACGGACAAACTGTAAAAACTGTTTTTGGGCCATAGTTTTAAGTATACCTAAGACTGCTGTAAACTTTTTTATTAATAAAACAATCTAAGAAAACATTCAACGTATTAAGAGCAGGAGTCTCGCTTCTATGCATTCGTAGTCTATGGTAAGGTGGCAGACAATTCTCTAAAATATTCATGTGTTACTGAGTTTAGCTTCCTTTTAGACTATAAAGGATATGATACAGAATAGAACGGTGAAAAACGTTTTGAAACTACTTTCTCAAATATTCACACAAAAACAAACAAAAATAAAAATAAGTGAAAATAATATTGTTGGCTGCGCCAAAATAGGCCCAGTTCAGCTTAAATGCCAGACAACTAGTGTCTGACGCTGGTTTTCAACTGGACTTTATGTTACGAGGACGTCTTACGGATGTAAATCAGTTTTAGAGTGTGTATGTGTTTTATACTTAAATAAAAATATAAAACGGCGCAAACACTCCAATCTTATTGTGACTTACATGTTTGAGCCGTTTGGGGTTGAAACACTAGGGCCATGGAGTCCGATTGCCCACTAAGTTTTTCAAGACATCGCCAAGCGGCTGGTCGACTCTTTACGTGACCAGAGGGCTGGCCTATTCTTTGGCCAAAGAATCAGCATTGCCATTCAACGTGGCAATGCTGCCAGCCTTTTAGGCACTTTTTCTGTTGACAGAGCTGCGGACGAATTTTTTTATGCCCGACAATTATTCCCCTCCCCACTTTTTTTATATACTTGTACATATTATTATTATTTTAAGTATGTTAGTTTTTAAATCGTGTAAATACGAGTACTTTTTTGTAAATAAAATACATTCTTAAAAAAAAAAATAAGAGCAAATAGTATTAAACTCGATATATTATTCGAGATATTATTTGCTTAAAAATAATTATTGATAATTACCAAATATTTATAATTTTTATTTAATTTGTGTTGTATAAGGATGGAAATAAAATGGTATGGTTGCACAAGAAACAATGGACGGAAAAAAATAAATATATATATATCTATACAAATCTTCATTTTACCGTAATTGCCAGATTGATTTGTTCTATTACATAATCCCAATGAAACGCTAGAGTAAACATGAAGTATTAGAATATTGCCCATAATTATGAAAAGGAAAATACATCTGAATCTCATCAACCTCCATCCCATCAACCATCAACCTGTTGTATATACAACACCTTCTATTTTTATATTATATTCCAATTACAAATAATAATCGTTTTAATCTCAAAACCGACCAACATTCTTCTCACAAACAGAATAAAGTCTCAAGATTGTAACCCAAAACCGTCGTTGTTCTTCAATTCCGAACTAATTCTTCGCAAACATCTTGACCTGATCCGAAGGCACTAGCAAAAAGTAACTGTTTCCGAGATAAAGCAAATATCTAAGAATGTTCTAGACTCAAGGAGTTTCGGAAACACTTCGGGATGGTACCGTCTGCTTAGTTCTGGATTCTTTAAATGCTCTTTGGGTTTCAAAGTTTCGTTTCGTGTGTCGATTTTTGTTGGAGTTCGAATGAAGATGTTTCTATTTGCAATGGTTTTGTGAGACATATTTTTGCCAAATAACTTTTGTAAAAAAATCTTGGTTACCATGGAATCTCAATGTAGAAGAAACCGTGGGACACAGCTAGTCTGATTAAAGGAGCCTATAGTATTGGTATTGCTTTATACCTACAGACAAACTATCTTATAACCAAGTGAGTGTGAAAGCGCTACTTTTTGAAGTGAAAACTTCTTTAGCGGCGTTGTGCACTTTTTTTGTGATGGGTAAAAATGTTAAACTCACGTCAGGACACGTGACCTGATCGAAAATTCGTAAGACGGAGGGAGAGATATTCAAGTTCTCACTTCTGCCAGCAGTCCCAGAGTGCAACCCGTTGTTTTTTTTTTTTAATTACTCTTTAGTAGTTAATATGTAACAGAACCAGCTTACTAGTTATGTTGTATAGAATATTAAGCTCGATATTACCACTAAAGGACGTAGCAAAACTATTAAGATCCTTGGATGGAGAACACTTCAAGACCTAAAAATAATAATACCAGCTTAACTATTGTCCCACTGCAGGGCAAAGGCAATTAGTAAAACCTTGGAAAATAGCATCATGTATTGGATGTTAAAAATTGCACAATGAAGGGTTCCGTAGTTGGGATGAATTTATCGTTTTAACTTTGTAGGTTTTTTTTTATATATTTCGTTATATGTATATACTACTGCCGTGATTTTTTTCACATATTCAAAACCCACCATTTAGCTGGCAGGGGGGGACACTAGACACTAACAAAAAATTGCACTTTAAAGCTTAATACACACATCAAAAAAGTCTAAGCAACATGTACGGTTTCGAACTTTTGAACGGTTTTTACTATTGTAATATACTCGTATTTATATTTATTTTATAAGGGTCTACCCTTTATAGCAGAACTTTTTATGTCATAATATTATTTTGCATAACAGCGGAAAGCATAAACTTCATTTCTCAGAAAATCGTTTGACATACGCTCATTTATCATACATTCAAAACTTATAATTTTGTAAGTCAGAATCATCTTTAGGCATACATTTCATATTCTTAATAATTAAAAAGCAGAACCATCATGTCGCAGAAAGTTCACACAAACATGCAAACAAATATGCAAGCAATCATACACCATGCATGCAAGCGAGCGTGCAACATGCAGCAGGCATGGTTTCTGTCACGGCTCCGGCGCTGCGGAGCTCCGGCGGTCCCACGCGAGCTTATCGTCCTGGGTGCTGCTCAGCAGGATCCCCTGTATTACCGTAACGCTGCCAAAGACGACAAATCACGCTCCTATTGACACCAAAATGCCGAGATACCTGGGACTGATTTCTTCCCGCTTGTATCATTCCTACAGCTCTCCAATTCAATTCAATTCAATTCAAAATATTTTTATTTCATATAAACCTACATGGGCACTTATGAAACGTCAGAAGCTAGGTGCACGGTTCCAATTGGTTGTTTCCTATGGAGAAGAGCCGGCAAGAAACTCCACGGTTACTCTTTTAAAAATAATGGGCTTTTACAATATTTACAAATAACAGTGTTATTAGGTATGGGAGGACAGTGTAGGTCTTTCAACAAGTACCAGGTACTTAACAGAATAATGATGGTGAACAAATCTACAGTCCACTAGGCCTACAGCGTTCTCACATTCACAAAATTGAGAAGAATCTATATAAAGATAAATAAATTAATAAAAATAAAAACGTATTTTAAACGAAATGACGTGATTGCTATTACGGCTGTATCAAATCTCAATAATTATCATGTCCACAAAAGCCACTAATAAAGAGTTGAAATAAAATTTTAGGTATATAATGTCAAATAATAGGGTGATTATGTCAAAGAAGAATGTAAAAATAAAAATAAAAAATGTATACATGGTAATTTGGGAGCAGTTAATAGATTCTTACATAATTTGCCGTTAATCAGGTACCAGGGAAGCCACATGTGCAGAAGGAATTATTGCCAAGCTTCCTTGTCTTCAACATAGTCTTTAATTTTATAATATGCTTTCTTAATAAGGACGCGTTTGATGTGGGTTTTGAACTTCCCATCGCTAAGTTCTGTAACCGACTTAGGCAACTTGTTATAAAAGCGGATACTATTTATAAGAAATGACTTGCTTGTTTTAGTTAATCTAAATTTGGGTATCACAATTTCATGTCTATTACGTGTATTTATATTATGAAAATCGCTTCTTATTTTGAAAAGTCCTAAGTTTTTGCGAACATACAAAATACTTTCTAAGATATAAAGAGAAGGCAGAGTCAGTATATCAATTTCTTTGAATTTGTTTCTAAGGGACTCGCGAGGACTCATTTTATATATAGCGCGGATAGCCCTCTTTTGTAAAATGAAAACTGAATCTACATCAGCTGCCGATCCCCACAGCAAAACTCCATAAGACATAATACTGTGGAAATAAGCAAAGTAAACTAACCTAGCTGTGGCTATATCAGTCAACTGCCTTATTTTTCTTACTGCATATGCAGCTGAACTTAATCTACCTGAAAGAGTTCTAATGTGGGCGCCCCATTGCAATTTTGAATCTAAAGTAATACCTAAAAATATAGTTTCTGTTATTGCATCTAATTTTTTGCCATCAAGTTTTAGATTTAGACCGACTTGAGGTACATTTGGTAATGAGAACTTAATACATTTAGTTTTGTTCGCATTTAGTAAAAGATTATTAGCTGCGAACCATTTCGAAAGAACAGCTAGACTATCGTTGACATGTAAGACATCTGTATCTTTTCTATCTATTTTAAAAATTAGAGAAGTGTCGTCAGCAAATAGAATTATATCCGATAAGTTAGCCATCATGTAAGGAAGGTCATTTATATAGACTAGAAATAAGAAAGGGCCAAGAATTGAACCTTGAGGCACGCCCATTTTAACTAGAGACCCCGAGGACGTCGCCCCATTAACATTTACTTTTTGTTGCCTGTTTGATAGATAGGCAAGAACAAGGTCAGCAGCTTGTCCACGAATTCCGTAGTGGTGTAATTTACAGATCAGTGTATTGTGGTCAACGCAGTCAAACGCTTTTGAGAGGTCACAGAAAATGCCAATTGCATCCTGGGACTTCTCCCAGGATTCCAAAATGTGACTGATGAGTTTCACTCCTGCGTCAGTCGTCGATCTACCTTTCGTGAAACCAAACTGGTGACTATGTAAAATCCCATTAGAGTTAAAATGTGACAACATCTGGTCCAGCATGATTTTTTCATATATTTTACTCAAAGCTGGTAGCACAGATATAGGTCTATAATTAGAGGGATCACTCTTACTACCCGATTTGAAAATTGGTACTACTTTACTATGTTTCATTAAATCAGGAAACGTACCGCTATCTAAACATTGATTAAATATGCCTGTTAAGACAGGGGCAATTGTTTCAATGATATCTACAAGAACCTTAACGGAAATCCCCCATAAGTCTTCAGTGTTTTTTATGTTAAGACTTTTGAATGCTTTTTTAATTGTGACAATAGAAATGGGTTGGAATTCAAAACTTGGAATGTCCTTACTGAAGTTTTCTTTTAGAAGAGATTCGGCTAGTATAGATGATGAGGAGAGAGATTTCGTAACCTCTATTGGGATGTTAGTAAAGAAATTTTCTAATGTCTCAGCAACTTTAAACTTATCTGAGATGGTTTCATTATCAATTTTTAAAGACAATTCATTTTGATCTCGCTGTTTCGTGTATCCAGTTTCTTTGTTAATTACCTGCCACACAGCTTTTATTTTATTGTTAGACATACTAATTTTGTTACTTAATAAATTTGATTTAGCTTGGGCGCAGACTCTTTTAAATATCTTTGAATAGTTTCTTACATAGTTATGAACAGCTTCATCAGAAGTCAATGATTTTTCGTTATATAAATTATATAAAATATCTCTGCTTTTTCTAATCCCAGCAGTGGCCCATTCATTAAATTTTGGTTTAGTATTTATTGTTACTTTTTTTACAGGACATGCTTTATTGAATTCTTGGCATACTGTAGAAAATAATGTACCGTAATTTATATTGGGGTCTTGTGAATCAAAACTAGCTGTTGAAAGATTGCTAAGAACATTTTTATTAAACATTTTCAATTTATTTTTAGTCAGAGGTCTTAACTGAATAGTTTTATTTAAACGTAACTTTTTATCTGATTCAAAGGATATAAGTTGACCTGTATGATCAGACCTGACGCCACTAATTAGGAACGAGTCTTTTATTTTACAATTAGTAAATACATTATCTATGCATGTAGCTGAGGTTGCTGTTATTCTAGTTGCTACATTAAATATACTTTTTAAATTGAAAGATTTGAACAGTGAGATGAGCTTACATTTTTCAGGTGAATTTACTAGTAGATCAACATTTAGATCACCACAAACAAAAACTATTTTTTAAACAAAAACTCCATTTCATCAGCAGTCATATGGCGTAGCTTCGTGACATAAAAAATTACACACCACAATTTATTTTCCAAAACCTGTATATGGTATAATGATAAAAGTGACATAAATACCAATTTATCAAGCAATGAAAAAAAAACACAATCGAAAAGTTTATATTTTTTAAATCAGCCAGTATATGATTCCGAGAACAAAAAGATTGCATACCAATCTACTTTTTTAAGAAAAAAAAAAAGTAACAATTAATAATACATGCAGTTTCTGTAAATGATGCGTGTTGCTTAGACTTTTTTGATGTGTGTATTTTAAAATGGTTTTCACAAACTCACAATATTTTTGAACGACCTTTCCAACGACAAAAAAACATCCCCACTTTACGTGTAGGGGAGCCAACCTAAAAAAAAAAATGAATTTATTTTACCACTTTGTCGGCGCGATTAATACATTATACCCATGCTAAATTACAGCTTTCTAGTACAAAGAGTCTCTGAGCTAAGCCGTGGACAGACAGACAGAAGACAGACGGACATGGTGAAACTATAAGGGTTCCTTGTTTACTACGGAACCCTAAAAACTGAACTCAACAAAATTGCCAAAGTCTAAAGGTCAAAATATCAATCATTATAAGTTTTCTCAGACACTATTTACTAAATTAGAATCAAACTTTGGAAAAATTAAGTCTTACAACGATACAACCACTCAGACGACAAAACTGATTCAATTCTATATGTGACTTTCAGTAAAATAACATTATCATTGATCCTACAAAAGACTCTTACAGTCACGAACACGTTTTGTCACAAAAACACAACAAAAACGAACGGGGAATTTGATCCCTCAACTTTTCTCACAGTATCAAAGCAAATGAAAATTTGAGACGGTCCCCCAAAAGTTTTCGGGACCCATTGTCACCTTTGATACTTCTATCTTGATAGCGGAATAAAATCCGAAGGCAAGATCAAAGGAGTTTAAGGATAAATTCTCCTAATTCTTGCTCCCGAAATGCCTTTGACGTAAATCAGAAACACCTGTAAAAATTATCCTTTTAAAGGACGTTATGGCTCGAAAAAATCTTTGGAATGTTCGAGACAGGAAAGTTTAGGATATTTTCCGAACGGACAAAAATGTTTGTAGATACAACATGGAATTTAAATTATTTTACGACTGTGGAACTTTGAATTTTATCCAAGCAATTTAAAAGAAATTAATCGTTGAATAATTTGTTTTTGTTTACCGAAAATTTTGGTTTCGCTTTTAGAGTCTATATTTTTCTAAACAACGGTAAGTTTCGGGTTTAAAAATGCATGGAATAGTTTTCAGACTAAGCAAATATTAATGGTTATTTTTTTACGAAAACGCTTATCTACGAGTATGTATAGGTGAGCTAATCTTTGCTACCTAGCCAGTCTGAATCTATACAAAAGGAAAGTCCTTGTACATATTCCCACTGTTTGTTTTTTCTTTTGAATAAGTTCTAGGTTTTTAAAGATATCATGACTAGGCTATTGTCAGTACTAATGTCTGTAAAAGAGATAAATTATTTTGGTACCTCCCGATATTCAGTAACATTTTTTGCTGGACAAAAATATGCTGATCAAAAGATAAATGTCATCAGATTATAAACATTATTAAATTTTGCCTTGCTCAGCAAAATTCTAGCCAAAGACAATATGTATGTAAGTATAATCTGGGTACTTAGGTAGGGACACATAACATTGTACTCCTAAAACTAGTCAGAATGCGAAATAAAACAAATCATCTTAATTGAACATAAAAATACAACGTCCAATTTGCACCTTCCTTTTCTGTATGAAGCAACTCTTATAATCAAACAGTGAACTTAGACCTTTAAAAATCTAGAAATTTGCTTGTTCATCAATATTGAGTTCCAAAAAACCAAATTCATGTCTGACTTTTTTCTCTAGATGTTCGTTGAAAAATACGCAACTTTTTCATTACTGTAGTACCTATCTAGTAGCTAGCTACATTGTCATTTTAACGTTTTGTACAAGCCCTGTAAAACCTACATTATTTAGCTTACACTCCCAAATTCAATTTAGGGTCTTAAAACATAAACTGATCAATATCCATTTACGTAACACGTCCCCATACATTGAGAAGAACAACAAAAAAGTGTAACTTTTGGGGGGTTCTACCCGAAATTCGTAACGTACCACTATTCGAGATCTATATTTGGTACAAGCTTCTCCTATTGTCCTGCCTGGGTAACGCGTAGCGATACAATGCGATGTACAGCAGCGACGCATTTTTTGCAGTCAAAGGCAATTTTAGATACTTAAACAAGACTGCCTCGTTCTTCGCTGGCGCGACTGCTGATAGCCCTGGGTAATTTACCTGAACCGGGAAAATGTATAGTATGGAAAATTCTCTTCATAGAAATTAACCCAATGTCAGGATTAGTGCTTGGTAAATCGCAATTTCTCAAGCCGAGATTTATAAACGTTATTTAGCACGTACTTTGGCTAAGCCTTATTCCTGTCACTGTCGCACAACTGTAAAACTAAAAGTACAAAACCTTAGTCTCGTGCTGACTATGTATTAAGAGGGAACAGGGCCTGTGATTCTCCATACAAATGTATTCCCCTTTTTTCTTCCTGAATAATGCCTCTAGAGCAATCATTTTTCATTTTTTTTTCATAAAATCAAGTTCTGCTGTAGTCACGTACCTATTATTTCCTTTTTTTCAGCAAATTATCGGTACAAAAAATATGACCCTCCAAAAATTACAAAAATGCCCCATTTTTACCGCCGTGATTAGAGGAGTACCTACCAGACAAATTCGAATGGTATTAAACATAAAAGAAAATTAAAGGAACTTAGACATACTCTTTCTTAAAACTTTAATGTAAAAAATCGGCAATAGTTTCTTCAAATACCAATTTTTTTCAAATTCCTCACAGGCCCTGTTCCCTCTTAAGATCTTGACTTAGTCAAGGTAAGTGCCTTACCTTGACCAAGGGTAAGGGTACCACAGGGTAAGTCCGTTTTCTTATAACTGGTAAAATCAAGGTGTACTAATAATTATAGTGTATATACTTTCTCTTCTGAGCGTGTCGTGTGTCGTAATAGTTACGTTACTTTTTATTAGTTGTGTTTTTATAAATCTCAGTTTACTCCTTCAAAGAATATAGTTGTGAAGTCACAAAAAGCACAGTCAACCGCGCTACCAACCTGCTGACCATGTTATGTTTCACCGCGGCATGAACTACAATTTTGACATGGTTCACACTTGAGGGAAAGAAAATTACCAGCTTCCTTTTTCCTCATTCCATCGCCTCGCATATCAACACTGACTCACCTAGGACATCAAATAAAAGGATCGTTCAAAGTATACCTTTTGTTATTCGTACGCCACTTCGAAGTCAATTTGGTAGTTCAAACTTAGCTTATTTCCTATGGGAAATTCTCGTAGACGCGTAGATACAGGTAAATTGATTCTGTAGTAAGACGAGACGGGCTCTGTGTAAAGTCTGATGTTGATTTAGAAGACGCTTACGGCAGTACCTTATAGATGCGCAACGGACGCGGATATGGTCACACTAAATTTATCAATTATATAAATTTATCAATTATATAAATTTATCAATTATATAAATTTATCAATTATATAAATTTATCAATTATATAAATGTATCAATTATATCAATTTATCAATTATATAAATTTATCAATTATATAAATTTATCAATTATATAAATTTATCAATTATATAAATTTATCAATTATATGATATTTATGTACCTTGCAGTGTTTCTGTCGGTTAATTTTACACGATAATAACTGCTGTTATACAGTTACTTTGGTGGGAATGTTTCTTTGTTATTAACACTATCCCATGTACAAACTCCACAAGAACCACAACAAACAAATATCTAATCGAGTTTAATATTATTTGCTACACATCTATCTATTTTTATTTAAATATAAAACACTTACACACTATAAAACTGATTTACATCCGTAAGACGTCCTCGTAACATAAGGTTCAGTTGAAAACCAGCGTCAGACACTAGTTGTATGGCATTTATGCTGAACTGGGCCTATTTGGCGCAGCCGTGAGGTACACAATACAGTTTTAAGCTTTTTCTGTTTTATTTGTTTTGTGTGAATATTGTGTGCCTTGATCTGAGTCAAATAAATTTATTTTCTTTCTTTCTTTCTTATTTTTTGTATTTGGAAGTTGGTTCATCGCTTCAGGCGATGGTTAGTCTTTTTGTTTGGTGGAGTGTCTGTTTCTGGTGTTAAATTGCGATGTTAAAATTGACTGAGTGATTTTTAATGACATAAAAACTTTTTTACAAAAAAAAACAACCGACTTCCAAAAAAACACTTGTTGCTGAAAATACCTAAATCACTATGTGTGTGCCTATAATATTTGAGGAGTTCCCTCAATTCCTCATGGATTCCATCATCAGAACTAAATTTTGATAAAAATGGGACCAATCGGGAAGTGTATCCTTTCAAATAAAAAATAATTTTCAAAATCGGTTCATAAATGACGGAGATATGAGGTAACATACATAAAAAAAAAAAATAAAAAAAAAATACAATCAAATTGATAACCTCCTCCTTTTTGGGAAGTCGGTTAAAAATAAAAGGCGCACAGTAGTGGAATAACAAAGGTTTAAAATTAAAATAAATTTATAGGGCCACGACACTTTGAACTTCGGCGATCGGCAACCGAATGCAGTCGCGATGCATTATTGGTGCAGTCGGCTATTCAAATCTAAAATACTTTATGTCACATAAACCTACATGGACACTTATAAATCGTCAAAACTAGATGCACGGTTACAGTTGGGCGTTTCCTATGGATAGCATATGGGAGTAAACTCCACGGTTACTTTTACACGGATACTTAAAGTATCGTTACTTCCCTTAAGAACATAGATAGGTACCTAATAAACCATAAATATAATTAATTTCCCTCCTCTCTGTTCCTATATCGTCACCCTCCCCGCTAACTGTCCTAACTAGCAATTGATATTTTTCCAGGGCAACAGTTTTTCGGTCATTAGCTGTGGCTTGAGTGATGAATTAATCACTTTTTTTTTATATTGCTCTTGGCTTACTCTTTGAGTTAGTAGTTGCCCTAAAGCCAAGGCCATAAAATTTAAACACGAAAAAGTTATGAACACGTTGGTAATGTCAGTGCAGATACGTCAGTTTGTGAGATACAACAGTTAGCGGGGAGGGTAACGATATTTGCCATTACTCCGACCTCTAGCCAATTAATTTATCGAAAACTCTAAACCCATGTACACTGAGCCACACAAGTTTGTCAATATATTGTACGTATGTAACGTTAATTAACAGACACTGAGTGGTGTTGGGTACTCTTAATTAGTAAAGTTTTGGGCAGCGGTCACCTAATCTCGCGAAAGGTCAGACAACGAGTAGGTAGGTATTTATGTGAGGTACTTGTGTTGTAAGTATTCATAAATAAGGTCTTTGCTGGACCCGCGTTGGTGTGGGTTTGAAGGTTTCAGTTTGATCTTTATAAAGGCTTTTTTTTTAGAAGTTTTTTACGTACTCTGTCTGTAACCAGAATAATCGCGAAATTTTGCGGATTTATATTTAATGCTTATGATGCTTTAAGGCACCTATTTAGGTCATGAGCTGTCCGAAGATCAAAAAATATTTGGCCTTTGTCTTAAGAGGGAGGCGTGAAAATTGATTCGCTGTTACAATGTGTAACATGTACTAAGGTGCATATATGTGTTACTTTAACACGGTTGGATGAATGAAAAATTACCAGAAAATCCGAGTGTGAGTCAGAAAGGTGTGTCTTTCTGACTTACAGTGGAATCTTGTGATAAATTTTCCACTCATTTTCCGTCATACCATCGCCTTTTCTTCGTGTTTCTGCTGAAATTAGGATGTTGATAATTATTGATTTTGTTTAGATTTTAACTCGTCTCAGCCTTAGTTGACTAATTGGTTATTTTTCCAAGTATTGGCTGGTAAAAAAGTTTTCCTTGATATTTTGCACATTTTTATAGAACAAGATTTCTCGCCAAACAAACACCCCACATACTGCACTATCAATTACCAAATAAAAATCAACAATACCAGGAAAATGAAACCGTAGTTCCACTGCGCTGTTATTGCACAGATAGATAGATAAATCGTTTATTTAATGCACACAAAAAACAGCACAACATACAAAATCACGATTAAATAATAACTAATTAGCTATTAGGCAATAGCTGCAAGGTACCAACATACAAACAAACAAACAAAAAATAAAAAGGAAGAAAGCAAGACATTGTGATTGGCCATGACACACTTTAGAATAATGGATCAACGAACATAAAAAGTGCAGTGTGCACAGTAACATATTACGTTCACCCCGTTAGGATTTTGCAACAAACTCAAACTCAAACCATTTATTTCAATTAAACCATTTACAGGCACTTTTGAATTGTCAAAGAGTCGGTCAGTTAGTCAGAAAGTTGAAGCTAGTTGCCCATTCCAAAATGTAGATCTCTATGGAGAAGAACGGGCAAGAAACTCCAAGGACACTCTTTTAAATATAGAAATTACCAAATCCTGGGAACATTACTTTTGTTGCTTCTATATGTGAGAACAATGTAAAATTAAATAATAATCAAAAACGATTAAAAATATAAGATTAAAAATAAGCAATGGCAGATAAGAGATGACCAGTCTCAACCGACGGCACCCGTTCACGAACATGACGCGTGGATCAGCACCATCCAGCTCAACCATTTTGTTGGGAACCGAATGATCCAACACACTCGCCACCATCAGCGAGACATTTCAATAATCCCCTTTAATATCTTCCCACAAATAAACATAATATCCCAGTTACTTGGAAACCTTAAGTGGATTACTTTGATTAATTCTGATCTTACAAGATTCAATTTTATAAGTAGGTACTGTTGACTCTAAAGTTCGGGTTTCTGAACGATACTTTTGAACATAACAAATACGTACTCTGAAGGGGTTGGACCGTAAATCCGTGAAGGTCGTATTAGGGTAGGACTTTACTGGAGATTATGATATGTGGAGGTACTTGTGTATTATACCAGTAATGGATGTGTTAACTTACAAAGAAAAGTTATTTAGGGATATGGTATCAATGCTTTCAGCGTCATGATCTTGCAACTGCGCACCAATGCTGCATCGCGTGAGGCCGGGTTCACACCATACGTATATTCGACCATGAAAGTAACTCTGTTTGTCTGTATGTTACCTTTTCACACCGTAACGACTGAGCAGATTTCGATGAAACGCACACAGGTAGACGATGACCTAGATTAAGACATAGAATACTTTTTTTCCTGTTAGTACAATCGCGTGGTATAATTTTCGACCCCCTATCGGACGACGCCCCGGGCAAAAGATAGTATTATAAAAATAAATCCCAATAACATATTTGCCCCGCCACCGGTGAAGCCTCAATACAGCCAAATAGGTATTTAAAATAAATGAACGTAAAAGAATACATTCACAGGTTCGTAAAACACACAACTAACTTCCATATTAACACAGTAGACACACAGTTTGTTGATAAAACTTTTTAAATATGAACACCGAACAATGGTGTTTGGAACGAAAAACGCGACGAAACAGGAGTTCGCTGTGAATACAATGTGCTGTGAAAAATTCAGGAATGAATACGATTTTCAGTATGTTCGAATTTAGAGTATGAAATGGCTGAATATGGTCCTCTGTATGACTTTAGAAACTTAGAACTATACGTGTACTAGCGACCCGCGCCTGCTCCGACGGGTGCTATCTACTGATGTGCTGATATGTCAAAACACAGAGATTTCTGGGCAAATAATAAAACAGGTAAATATTTGATAGCTATTTGTGACCTTGCCAACGTTAAGAATGCAAAATTTCATGCTGAGCAGAACAGTACTAGATGAACTATGAAATTAGCTAATAGAAAAATATTACTCTATTTCTAAGAACCAAAACTATAATAAATTATTTGTTTATTAGCCATGCAAAAGCATGCCAGCTATTTTATAATTTGAAATGCTTTTCATTGCATATTAGGTCTTTACCTATGAAATTGCCGTTCTGGAGTACTGGCCATTTCAAATCAAAATAATTTTTGTTTGGCTAAGAATTCTAATTTCAAATTAATTTTATTTTAAAAACATGGATTTTTTTTCCAAAAGTAGTCATTTGTTTATTGATTAGTGTTACATTTTCATCGCGTTTCAATATTTTTCGTCATCATGGATACGTTAAAAATTCGAGTAATTATGGAATATGAGTACCGTCATGGCAGCAACGCGGCACAAGCGGCACGCAACATCAACGACGTTTACGGTGCTAACACTACAAACCAACGCACCACCTGTTATTGGTTTGCTCGCTTCCGTTCTGGAAATTTCGACCTGAAAAATGAACCTCGCGGTCGTCCGAAGACTTTGGTCGACAATGACGAATTAAAAGCGATTGTGGAAGCTGATGATACACAATCTACGGCTGAATTAGCAGCAGTTTTCGACGTTAGCGTCAAAACAATATTGGTCCATTTGCATCAAATTGGCAAGGTAAAAAAGCTTGACAAATGGGTGCCCCACGAACTCAATGATCGCCAGCGCGAAGTACGCGTCGAGACGTGCCTTGCACTGCTCAACAGACACACAAATGAAGGAATTTTGAACCGCATTGTTACTTGCAATGAAAAATGGATTCTGTTTGATAACCGCAAGTGCTCAGCAAGTTGGTTGGATCCTGGTTCAGCACCTAAACAATGCCCTAAACGAAAACTTACCCCTAGAAAAGTGATGGTCACTGTTTGGTGGTCTAGCGCCGGTGTGATTCATCACAGCTTCTTACCAAACGGGATGAGCATTACTGCAGATGTGTACTGTGAAGAACTGAACACAATGATGGAGAAGCTGGCACATCTCCAACCAGCATTGGTCAATCGCTCATCTCCGCTGCTCCTGCACGACAACGCGTGACCTCATACTGCACAGCAGACGGTCTCCAAGTTGCAAGAACTGGGGTTGTAAGCTCTCCATCATCCGCCCTACTCACCAGACCTTGCGCCTACAGACTACTACTTTTTCCAGAATTTGGATAACTTCTTGGCGGGAAAAAAATTCAATACCCGAGAGGCAGTACAAAATGCCTCTGAAGAATTTGTTGCCTCCCGTCCAGCTGATTTATTTAAGAAGGGCATCAATAAACTGCCACTGCCTGCGTTGGCAAAGATGCATTGATTGCATGGGTGATTACTTCGATTAATACAAATAAAAAATACATGAAAAAAATTCGTTTAAATTTTTTCATACAAAATGGCAATTTCATAGGTAAAGACTTATTATTCCATCTGGATTCTCAGAATAATAATAAACTGAGCTAAGAGAATAATAATAAGTTGAGCTGAATGGTGCTGATCTATGCGTCATGTTCGTGAACGGGCGCCGTCACTTGGGACTGGTCATCTCTTAGCTGCCATGGCTTATTTTAATTTGTTTTAAATTTTTGGATGGTTCTTTATTTATTTCTTTTTATTACGGACGCTTTTACAAACGTGCACGTCTTTCTACATTGTTCTCACATGCATAATTTCAACATGAATGATATAACCAATATTTTGTATATTTTTTTTTATTTAAAAGAGAAGAGATGTTTGGAGAAGAACGGGCAAGAAACTCCACGGGTGTCCGTGGAGTTTCTTGCCCGTTCTTCTCCATAGGTACCTACTACGCTTTGGAATGGGCAACTAGCTTCATATTTCTGACTGACCTTGACAAATCAAAAGTGCATGTAAATGGTTTAATTGAAATAAATGCTTTGAGTTTTGACTGTTTTAACAAAATTCTCTGAATTTTGTTACTAAATAATAATACTCAAATGCATGTTGTGCATGTTGCATGTGTGTTGTGTCTAAAATAATTATAATATAATATATAATATTATACTATTATTTCTCTGTATCCATATTAAACAGACTTGTCGAATACCCTGTTGGTCTATAGTGACTGCTGAGCGTGGGATCCTGGGTTCGACCCCCAAGTAGGGTAAATTTTTACAAGGATTTTTGATTATTCAATTCAATACAAATAATTTAATTCAGATAAATTACAATCGATAGTAGAATAATAATGATTATCCATACATGTTTATTTATTTTTAATAATATAGACACACATTGACGAAAATGATTAAGACCAGCCGTTTAGATTTGTGCCCAGATCGAAACTTCAGACTCCAGACTCCAGAAGACTACAGTTTTTTTTTTTTTTTTTCTTCTAAATACGTCACACTTAATGTAAATATTTTATAAACGTAATTTATTTCTTTCTATGGGAGGATCTCGATAAATTTTTGCCTGACCTAGAGCCCGAACCCAGGATCTGGTGTTCAGCAGTCACAATTATGACCACTACACCAGCAAGGCATTGATTACAAAATGAATTGTCGTCATCGTTCAAAGCAAGAGTGAACAGGCACTTCTGGGCACGTTCGTTACATAGTAGACCTCATGGTCATCGCTTTTCATCAGGTGAAATCGAGGAGGTCAAAAGCAGGCCCTATTGTTATAGTATAATAAAACATACTTAGAAAACTAACCTTCAACAATAAATTTTGTTTTAATAGGTTTTTATTTTTATTATTTTATTTTGCTTTTATATAGATTATTTTCTTTTAGATTTTGTGAATGTGAGAATGTTGTAGGCTTAACAGACTGTAGATCTGTCGACCATTTTCTATCTTGCTAAGTACCTGGTACTTGTTGATAGGCCTACACTGTCCTCTCATACCTATTAACTCTGTAAATTGAAAAAATTGTAAATACCATTTACTTTTAAAAGAGTAACTGTGGAGTTTTTGCCGCCTCTTCTCCATAGGAAACGACCAATTGGAACCGTGCACCTAACTTCTGACGTTTCATAAAAGCCCTTGTAGGCTTATGTGAAATAAAATATTTTGAATTTGAATTTAATACTACCAATAACATTAAAGAAACATACCATCGAACAACCTTCAAATACGAAATCCTTCATTAGACCAATTAAAAATTAATCAATACAAATTATGTTCCGTAATCTAAGTCAACCGATAAATCTGTAGGGAGCTTAGTTATACAACTTAAAGTACTCTGACGACTTAATAATTGCCTAAGTTTAGAGCTTAAGCTTAAGGGCCGCGTTTACTGGCATAGTTTGAATACTTGACGAGTTTAGATTAAGTAACGATTTGGGCTTACTAGGTTCGTTATCAAGTTGGGAAAATGTAGTGCTATTCTATAAAGTTCAGTTTGAAACTCACTCAAGTGACAGCACACAATTCGAAAAAGACCTAATTCGCCAAACGTGTAAACAAACACGTGTTTTAGGAAAAACAACTGTAGTGCCTACATATAAGAATCAGTTTGCGCTACAACTTCATATTTTTTATGACTTTTTCAACAGTACTAGTCAGTCTAAAATCAACTTTATTTACACTCGCATAAAGTTGATGTTTGACATAGTGAAAAACTCGTGTTTGGCACTGCGAACGCAGATTAACTCATTTGTTTTAAAATTAAGATCATGGTGACCTCGACTCAGTTTGAATTTCGAAGTCATGTTTAAATAGAGAATCACAGCTACAGATTTTTATTTGGTCAGCAAGGTGGTGGTGGGGATGACTGTCCAGCAACCTCATTGCCTAACACACTTTCAATCACTTTCCGAAAGGTTTTGAAGAAAATTGCTAATTCATTGCCTCATAGATTTTACTAATAAAAACGCAATGCACTGCCAAATGAGAGACATTGTCATTGTCATGTGTTATGCAATTATCCCGCTGGGTGCGCCGTAGATAGAATACTCTTTAGATATATAGAATACTCTTTAGATAGATAGAATACTCTTTAGATAGATAGAATACTCTTTAGATAGATAGAATACTCTTTATTGTACACCATAAAAATTACAGACATAAATTTAGAAATTTTACAATTGGTGTCACAATGGGCGGCCTTATCGCTTAAAGCGATCTTTTACAGACAACCTTTGGATGGATTAAAGGTAGCAGGAGAGACAATACTGCAGGTAGTCAGTGGTTGTGTTGACGTAATCTACTCATTACAATGTTTTTTTTATGAGTTGTATTGCAATATGTGGGTTAGCTAGCGACCTCGATAATTTTTTAATTTACCTCGATGGTCCTAGTTTATCAATTATAACTTCTAGTTACAGCTATATGTAAGCGGGCACGCCCTTTATGCCTGGAGGCTTTTATTTAGATATTGTTTTCGTTAATTTATTTTTATTTCTGCTTGAGTATAGTTCTCGATGTTTTTGGTTGTTATATTGGCGTTTGCTAGCTGTCATATGGCTATTAATTTTATAATTTAAATTATGTTTTGTGTTGCGTAATGTAAATATCATTTTGCATACTATTATATAGAATCATTTTTTTCTAACTGAACAGACAGCTGTGCTGCAGGGGAGTTTGTTGCGCCACTTCTTCTTCCCAGCTAAAGCACTAGGAAGTGGTGAAGGGTGGGCGTTTTGGGGGACTGTCTTATGTAATTTTGACGCTCGAAAAGTGCTGATTCTCAGCCTAGTTTGAATAAATGATTTTTGAATTTTGAATTTTGAGTGGTGTACCATTTACATATATACAATAAATACATAAAGCATAAACTTATTCATATAAATATATATATAGATATACTTACATAAAATTATAAACATGAAACAAGAGCAAGGAATTATATGTAATGATGATGTTTAAGGAGAGAGGAAGTCTTTTTTTACCAGAATTTTTCTTTGTAATTTTATTTTACTTTGCCGTATTATGATGATGAGGTATATAAAACTGTCAATGGTATGTGCCATATCAAACACCATAAAAACGAGCACCAACTACATTATACAGAACAGCTGTATACCATAAAAACTCGAACCCAAAGTCGTCGTTAGTTCGTTTAGTGTCGCCTACAGCACTTTTTGTGTCGCAATTGTAGCAGCGTAGTGGCATGTGGAAAAATAATAATTGGAGACAATATTTCCTACACTTTCTCTCTTCTCTCACTCTTTTATGGGAGAGTCGAATCAGTACAAAACTTACGATTACTTTACCGATGATTCGAACTAAAATTTATGTGTCATCACGCCATATTGTGTTATGGTCCATCATTACATATTAATGGGCAAGGCCATTTGTACATGGCACGGTTTCTTTACGGTACGGCGTATTAAAAACGCCGTAGAAAAAACGTGCCTGTCAACAAGCTTCCATAGTGATCCATACAACACTGACGACAGTGTCTATTACATACGGCGAATAAACCTTAATTTTTCACGGCAAGAAAAAGGGCGATGGTAGGTGTGTACAAAGGGCTTAATTCTACAATAATTTTTAAGAAACAGGGTTTATATTTTTGTTCACCTATAATAATTTCTTAAGAAAAAAACCCGTTTTCGCTTTATGCGCTTAGGGCTACAGGGCTACAGAGCAGGGGCTTAGGTATAATGTCACTAAGAGTGCGTTACTTGTTTTCAATGGTGGTGCCAGAAGATACTTAAATGTTCCTTGCATCTCATTAGCAGGTACACCCTTGAAGCAAGTCTCAAAATTTAAATATCTTGGCCACTGGGTCACTGAGGACCTGTGCGACGATTTAGATATCGAGAGAGAGCGTAGGGCGCTGTCTGTTCGAAGTAATATGCTGGCCCGTAGGTTTGCACGGTGTTCTTACGACGTTAAAATGACGCTTTTTCGAGCTTACTGTCAGACTTTTTACACCTGCAGCCTTTGGGTCAAGTATACGCAGAAGGCATACAGCGCCCTGCGTGTACAGTATAACAATGCCTTCAGGATGCTTGTGGGGCTGCCGCGGTATTGTAGCGCTTCGGGTATGTTTGCCGATGCGAGAATGGATGATTTTTATGCCATTATTCGTAAACGATGCGCTTCTCTCCGGCACAGAACAGATACCAGCACCCACGGCATGTTGAGAGCATTGAGTGACCGGTGGGACTGCCCGATGCTTGGTCGATGGGTGAGACTGCACGCACAGGTCGGTTCTTGATAGCTGTACGTGCATCTATTTTATTTTATTTTAATTTTATCTTTATTTATGTTGTTATTATTCTGCCTATTTTGTGATTTTTAAGTGTGTGTATTGTGTTATTTTTATGTAATTTGTTTCAATGTATAATTTATTTCTATAGACTTCAGTGTCTGCAAATAAATGTTTATTTATTTATGCAAAAGCAAACTTCCTAAAAATGATGTTGAATAACAGCTGATGCTGCAAAATTATTTCATTGGTTTACCACGTTACATTCAACAACAAAGTTGATGATCAAGAATTCAAAATGTTTCTATCAACTACAGACCCTATATCCTACCTTTGAACTAAAAAAAGCCACACCCTCGATTCAAAATCGCAATTTTTATTCCCACATAGAAATCACAAAAATTCTTTCCAATTACAATTGTCTGAGCCCGATACGCATGCTCATTATAAACGACAATACATAGACATTTATTGTTCACTAATGATCGTACGTCGTCGTCATTGTTCCTAGCCTTACCTTAACGAGGACCGCGTTTTAGACTTTTATCATTTAAAGGATATCATATGTGTTGAATCAGCGAGTCTTTGAAGCTCCTTGATTGGAAGGATTAAAGGGAGGGTAGATTAAAGGTGGTTCGATGTCGTCAATGCGGGTTTAATTTCTTTATCTGAGTATTGAAATCAATGACAGTTGCTCCATGTGAAATACTGGTATCCAGTTAGACTAGAAACCGACGCCAACGTAGTTGGAGAAAAGCTAGATATGATGATATGGGGAGGGTACATGGAAATATATATACGAGTTCACAAGCCTAGTTTTGAAATTAGTGCGAATTTCACTTACTCTAAAAGAACTTTACGATCAAATTCAAAATTCAAAATATTTTATTTCACATAAACCTACATGGGCACTTATGAAACGTCAGAAGCTAGGTGCACGGTTCCAATTGGTTGTTTCCTATGGAGAAGAACCGGCAAGAAGCTCCACGGTTAATCTTTTAAAAATAATTGGCTTTTACAATATTTTCAAATAACAGTGTTATTAGGTATGGGAGGACAGTGTAGGTCTTTCAACAAGTACCAGGTACTTAACAGAATAATAATTGTCAACAAATCTACAGTCCACTAGGCCTACAGCGTTCTCACATTCACAAAATTGAAAAGAATCTATATAAAGATAAATAAATTAATAAAAATAAAAACGTATTTTAAACGAAATGAAGTGATTGCTATTACAGCTATATCAAATCTGATCCAGCAAAAACAGTCCAATATACATTCAAAAGTGAGTTTGGATTTTTTTATAATTATCAGCTCTTAAGAAATTGAATGAGATGTAGCTTTGTATATTTTAGGAAAACTGTTTAATTGAAAAAAAATATTTACTTTCAAATTGCATGCGGTCAAATTTATTACAGAACAACACCACACACCCCTCACATTATTTTCATCATAAGCAAAAATCATATTTCCATGCAAATATCTTTTATAGGAGAGAACTTAGCATTACACGGCTGCCATAGTCACATTGAGCGTTTTTCAATTTCCGCCCTATTTCCTTTTAGTTGTTCCAGTTAACGGAAGCTTATATAGTCGGTGAAATAAACCTTTTGTTGTAATCACTGTACCTATGTTTGTTTTATTTGGATTTGTTCTGACTTTGAAAGTACTTGTTGAAAGGCCTACACTGTTCTCCCCTACCTATGAACACTGTTATTTGAAAATATAGTAAAAGCCAATTATTTTTAAAAGAGTAACCGTGGAGTTTCTTGCCGGCTCTTTTCCAAAGGAAACGACCAATTGGAACCGTGCACCTAGCTTCTGACGTTTCATAAGTGCCCATGTGAAATAAAATATTTTGATTTTGAAAAGACTAGACAATTATCTCGTCAGTAAAATCTGTTGTTAAACTTAAGCTCTTGTGGTAGGTGGAACAATAACTACATTCTCTTTTCTTTTTAGTTTTTGGCTTTTAAAAGTAGGTATAGGTATATCAATAGTCCTTTTGTTTTCATGTTAGGAATATCATATAATTTTACGATGTTTGTAAATATGTGAGCACCATGCATCTATCACATAATTAATTTATGTGTCATTCCTTAATCTTTCATTATTTTTACCTATCGTGGTATAGTAATCTGATTCTAGGATGCACATATAATTGATGTATACAAGATATTGAAAACATTTTAAAAGAGTAACGGTGGAGTTTCTTGCCCATTCTTCTCCATACGAAAACTATTTTTTGGAAGGGGCGACTAGAATCATATTTTTTTTTTTTATAAATTTTGGCGTTCTAAAGTGCCTTTTTTATGCCTAATTGAAATAAATTATTTGACTTTGACTTTGACAAGTAGATGATTTAACTTTGACTTTTAAAACAAGGCAGTTAAAAACATAGTTTGGGGGGAATTTTTTATATTTATACTTGACAAATCTTAATATAATACTAAAATATATATATATTTGTAGAAAAATCTAAAGAAAAAAAAAGTTAAGGGAAGAACTCTTTGGGCATCAAAAAATTCGTCCGCAACGCTGTCAGTGGGAATAGTGCCAAGGCTGGCAGCGTTCCAAAGTTGGATGGCAATGTTGATTTTTTACCTAATAATTGACCAGCCCACTGGTCACGTGAAAAGTCAACCAACCGCTTGGCGATGTCCCGAAATACTCGATGAGCACTCGGACTCCACGGCCCTAGTGTTCCAATCCCAAACGGCTGAAATATTAAAATAGGGTATATCCAAATAGCCTCCACAAGTAGTGCTAGTAATACTTAAATGTATGTGTAGCGCTCCCTGGGCAGTCTACCTTGCCAAATGCCACCATATATTTGACCATACCACAAGCATTATTATAATTTAACATGTGCCAATACCAGAGAAAAGTTTATTATAAACGGTCCACCTTGGAGGAAAGATCGACTCGCTACTTAGAAGTCACAGTGGTCGATAGCCCCGCAGTCACCACTGTTGTCATACGGTTGACCTGAGCGGAGGCCCCGTCGCCCTCAGGAATAGCCTAGCTAGGAAGTGAATTCAAATTCAAATTCAAAAGTCATTTATTCAAACTAGGCTGAAAATCAGCACTTTTCGAACGTCAAAATTACATAAGACAGTCCCCCAAAAACGCCCGCCCTTCACCACTTCCTAGTGCTTTAGCTGGGAAGAAGAAGTGGCGCAACAAACTCCCCAGCAGCACAGCTGTCTGAATAGCTAGAAAAACATGATTCTATACAATAGTAATAATTTACTTTACGCAACACAAAACATTAAATTAAATTATTTTCTATATGTCACCTAGCACACGCCAATATACCAACCACAAAAAAGTAAAAAGAACTTAATACCCGAATGAAAGCCTCCAGGCATAAAGGGCGTGCCCGTTTACACATA
Organism: Xanthia icteritia; assembly: GCA_949128155.2. Taxonomy (NCBI): domain Eukaryota; kingdom Metazoa; phylum Arthropoda; class Insecta; order Lepidoptera; family Noctuidae; genus Xanthia; species Xanthia icteritia. The sequence continues at coordinate 14,929,626 of OX421953.2, forward strand.
CTCGTAGCAATTAAAGCTGTAACTCGGAAATCACAAATGATAAACTAGCGAACTAGCTAACAATCGAAGTAAAATAAATAAACAGTTAATTACTAATAACAACAACAAAAACCAGGGAAGGGATAGGATAGCCCCGCAGTCCATCCCTAGGACCACTCAAAGGTTTAGCCTCAGTCTAACTTTGTTTGCTAAAATCTGTCAAGTGTTTGAAGTAAAGTGAATAAACTGCCTATCTGTCATCCAACATTGGTTTTATTCCACCGCCACCATTATAGTAAAATTTTTGGCTAAACGGATTATAATTAATCATTACAGAAAATATTTTAACTCATAAACGGAGTCATGAAAAAACTACTCTATTTTCCCATCTGTATCAAAACATCTTTATCTCTTCACTTTAGAACACTCCTCTCAGGGTTGTCCCCTAATCAGTAAAATCTCCTAATAATAGCGTATAGAGTTGTCACAAAGGCAAGTCACATTGAGATCTCTAAGAAAAACGGGAGCCCTTGTGTTTGCAGGGCTCTCCTCGTCATGTCACGAGCCCATTACACTGTGTGCCCAATTATTGGGGACAGTTACTTTTTTTGCTTTAACAATTGATATTAAGGGTTAAAATAAAAAATAAAAATAGGAAAAAATTATTTGTCGTTATCGAATCAGCTCAGAATTTATGGCCTAAATGTTATTTAGATTTAAAAAAAATATGTTCTAACTTTTGTTTTTTTTGTAAGGGCCTGTCCTTATCTGTCTTCAAGGTCAAGCATTATATCTAAAGGATAGAAAGCCATGTAAAAATAAATGACTGCAATCACGGTCATCATTCCTGAATAGGGATTAAGAGCAAATTCCCTCGGAATCGTTGATTGTCGCGGTCGGTTTGAAGGTGCTTCCAGAGCGGTGAAGATGGTACTACCTAATACTATTATGGATATACAACCACGAACAGATAAAACTAGATAACAACAAAAGTGTAAGAGATAAATTGATAAGTTACCAAAGTTTTAAAATCGTTTTACCAATGAAAACATATTTAATTATATTGCTAAAGCGTTTAGGACATTGAATATTAGTATAATTTGTTGTACAAACAATTAGAACAATCTGTTCCTAAGATAATTAAGACCACAAAAAGCACCAAAAAACGTTTAAATGCAGTAAGTGTAAGTGCGAAAACCAAACCCCTTAACATATATTAAAAATGTTAAACTTAATAGAGAAAGACTGAATTTACTAAAACAATTAGATATGTATTCTTTTAATTTGGAGCAAAGTACTAGGAGATACAACATTGACACGGAGTACTTGCAATCTGAACTAGACCATTTACAGGAAAAACTTAGTTCAATGACTAGCAAATATAATACCTCTGAAGATCTGATGAGGGAATATGTGTTGGCAATGAATGAGCTGGTAAACTCACAAACAAACAACTGTGAGCAGTGTCAAACACCATCCAATGTACTTACACCGGACTATTCATTGACAACATGCAATACCACCTTACCGCAGCCCTGTGTTAATTTGAAATTTCCTGCTATTATTGGTTCCAATAAACAATGTAAACAAATTGTAAGGAGTGATATAGTATTGTTTTGCGATGAGATTGGAAAGGACTTTGGCCACTTGTTGACAAATGAATATCCGGGACACTCCATAATAAATTACTGTATGCCTGGTTGTTCTTTATTTCATATTATGAAAGAAATTATTAAATGTAACTTTAACCAGGACACTATATTATTAATTTTTATGGGTAACAGGGGAAATGTGAACAAAGGAGAATTGCTCCAATACTATAGAACATTATGTAATCTTAGTTTAAGAAAAATTGTATTGTTTACATTCCCTTACAGTAACAGTTTGCCACAGGAAGAAAATAACTTAAGATTTTCAATGAATATGACATTACATAACTTGACATTTAATAATAATTTATTTCATTTAGTTGATACCAACAATTATGTTGGTAACAATTTGTATTTGACAAAAGATAGATATAATATTTTTATGTACTATCTTTCCAACTATTACAAGAGACAGATAGCTGAGTCACTATCATATTTTTTTTTGTATTTCAGCCAAAAACTTGGCTAAACAACTTGCTCCTTTTGAGCGATGCAAAGACATTCTAAACAATTCTGCCAATAATTTGGCAACAACTAATGACATTGATTATTTAAATTAGAAATTAGGACAATAGAGGAAACCTCTTGCTTCATAAATGAAGAAAATTTGAATACTGGTTTAATATCACACCCATCAAATTGTAGTAACTTAAATAAATGTAATAATAATATTCTAAAAATAGTTCATCAAAATATTCAGGGTGTGATAGGTAAGGAATTAGAATTGGAGCTGTTCATGAACTGTAGTTATATTGATATTCTATGTTTAACTGAACATTGGTTAAAAGTCCACCAGTTCATGTTCAGCTTTAACAACCACCAGGTTGCCAGCTCATTCAGCAGAGTTAAAATGATACGTGGTGGCTCTCTAATAATTGTTCGTAACAATATGAAATTTAAAGAACGTAAGGACATTGTGAGCCTCTCTGTTGAGCGAGTTATTGAAATAGCTTGCATTGAGCTTGAGCAGTTCATTGTAATGAGCGTGTATAGGCCCCCATGTGCTTCATATGATATTTTTGAGAAATATTTGGAAGAAGTATTATTAAAGACTAGTAACAGTAATAAAACAGTTGTTGTCTGTGGAGATTTCAACATTAATATACTGGAAAAATCTGCTATAGTAAATAAATTTATAACTTTATTAAAGTCATATAATTTGTACAATACATTCTCTGAGCCGACTAGAATAACTGCCACTAGTGCTACCTGTATTGACAATATTTTTACGAACTTAACACCTTCTAGCCATTTAATAATAAATGAGTTGGACTCTGATCACTGTGGCCAGTTGGTCACTTTCCCTCAGAAAACAGTCAGAACTCAAAGAAAACTAGTGAGTTTTGTTCCTGTAAATAAAAGTCGCCTAGGGCAATTTAAAAATAATGTAATGGAAAAACTACCGGGTTTGCCTTATCACAACGACCCGGATCGAGCTTATACTTCACTATTTAACCTCATCAATTGTGAGTTTAGGAAGGTTTTCACCTCAAAAACATTGCCTGTTTGTGACCGCGTCATATTTAGTGATTGGGCAACACCAGGTATTTACAAAAGTAGGCAAAGGTTATTTGAATTGTACCATGAAAAAACTTATAACCATGATGAAACTTTTAAAGAATTTCTTAAGAAATATTCTAAAACTTTTAAAAGAGCCTGTTCCTCAGCAAAAGCCATACACATTAAAAATAAAATAATATCTTCTGGGAATAAAATTAAAACAACTTGGAATATTATTAATTCTGAAACGGGAAGAACGACAGTACGGAATCGTGACTTCTATCTAAAAATCAATGATGTAGATATTAAGGCAGACGTGGAGGTGGCAACAGAGTTTGAAAATTTCTTCACTAATATTCCCATTTTAACAACCAAAACTCTGTCATCGTCGTCCTCAACTTCTGCTTACTCAATATTAAAAGAATGTGTACCAGAATGTGAAAAACTTTTTGAATTTACAATTGCTACTGCTAAAGACATAATAGAATCTTTTAAAGACCTTGATGTAAAAAAAACTGCTGACCTTTGGGGATTGTCAGTACATACCATGTCTTCAATAATTGATGTTATTTCACCCTTTTTAGCAATTGTTTTTAACTCTTGTATTGCATCTGGTGTATTTCCTGATCTGATGAAACTAAGCAAAGTGATTCCACTGTTCAAGTCTGGCAGCACAACTGATCCTACGAATTTTCGGCCTATTTCGATATTACCTACATTGAGCAAAATCTTTGAAAAATTAATTTTGAAACAAATGTTAAGACATTTCAATTCTCATCATTTACTACATCTGAAACAGTTTGGTTTTACAAAGGGTCGTTCAACCACAGACGCGGGCGTGGAATTACTGAAGAGCATATTCGAGGCCTGGGAGGAGTCGCAAGATGCTCTTGGCATTTTCTGCGACTTGTCCAAGGCCTTCGATTGCGTACATCATGATACTCTCATCAGGAAACTTTACCACTATGGTTTGAGGGACAGGGCTCTCGGCCTTCTGACTTCTTATCTGAACAACAGAATTCAGAGGGTCGATGTTAATGGCAAGAGATCTGCAGGATCTGCGGTCACCATGGGCGTTCCGCAGGGTTCAATTCTAGGTCCTTTCTTGTTTTTAATTTATATAAATGACTTACCTTATCACATAAGGGATAATCATAAGATCGTATTATTCGCAGATGATACTTCCCTTATTTTTAAAATCAAACGTCAGTTAGTCAACTTTGAACTAGTGAACGATGCGCTCTCTAAAGTTGTGCATTGGTTTAATGTAAATAATCTTCTCCTGAATGAAAAAAAGACTAAACTCATTAAATTTGCAACGCCAAATGTCAGGCAGCTAAATACCAATGTTCAAGTTAATGAAATAGAGCTGGACCCTGTTGAGTCGACAGTTTTTCTTGGAATCACTATTGACAGTAAATTACAGTGGGGCCCACACATAGAAAAATTGTCAGGAAGGCTAAGTTCGGCCGCTTATGCTGTTAAAAAAATTAGGCAGATAACTGACGTAGATACAGCCCGAATTGTTTATTTTAGTTATTTTCATAGTCTTATGTCATATGGAATTCTTCTCTGGGGAACTTGTTCGGAAATTAATACTATCTTTGTTCTACAGAAAAGGGCTGTTCGAGCCATTTACAACCTAGGTCCGAGAGATTCCCTACGAGAGAAATTCAAAGAAATAAATATTCTGACTGTAGCATCACAATATATTTTTGAAAACCTATTGTATGTACACAAAAATATATCTAATTTTAAAAAGATTTCCGATATTCATAGTTTAAATACGAGGAATAAACACAACCTCGCTGTACACCGCACTCGTCTCCACAGAGTAGGCAACTCGTTCATGGGTCAATGTATACGCTTTTACAACAAACTTCCCATCGACATTCGAAACTTACCCATTAAACGATTTAAAAGCTGTATTAAAACCAAACTTTGCAAAAAAGGGTACTATAAAATTTTAGATTATTTAGATGATAAAAAAGCTTGGGATTGAGCTGCTCGCTCTGCTAAGCCTTGTGCTAAAATCATAAAATCAATACCAGTATTATATAAAAATTACATACAAAATGACATTATTACTTTGTAAAGTATTTTTTTTTTATTTTATTTTTTAAATTTTTGTGAATGTGAGGACTATGTGGATTTTTTAATAATTATTATTTTTTCTTTCTTATTTAGTTTTAATGATGGTCTGGCAGTTTGAGTAGTTTATGAGGCCTACCCAAATGTCCTTTCTTTGGTATTGTTCGTCGAGTTGAGCTCCTTAAGTTCTGGGTTGAGCTCCACGATTACTGACAAATGCTTGCACTGACAGGACAGGTCCACTCAAATCTGTGTGGTTCTTTTCTCAAAAGACCATTTCAGACACTAATCTACATGGTCCTCATATGGCCTGACCAAGATTATGTCTGGACTTTAAAAGAGACTATGACCTCTGAGTTTGTTTCGGCCTTTCTTCTCAGAGTAGTCAGATAGGAAACGCCGAACTCATCTAGCTAATTTTTAATTACTTATTTTTTTAAGATGACGTGTAAAAGTGATTCCAATATCCTATTTACAGAATAAACAATTTCATTTCATTTCATTTCATTTCATTTCATTTCATTTCATAGAATATAGAAGCACCAAAAAACCAATTTCTCCATTACTTATACTCGTACACACCTATTTGCCCCACGAGCACACAAGCACAATAGAGCATGCAAAATTTATCCACATCCTTTACAAACTGTATACCTCCAACGTCGCAAAACAAATAAATGACCAACTTTCTATGCACGCCATTGTACCAACTTGTTAAGGTACAGTTGTAAAGTGACAATTTGCGAGAAGTGGCGAATGGGAGGCCGTTTGGGACAAAGAGAGGTAGTAACTACTCCTTAAATAATATTGCTTTTATTTTAGAAGTAAAGCGGCTTAATGATGTTGTTCTGTTAAGCTGTTTGGTAAACGTTTTTGTTTCGTTTGATGGTAGTTTATGAAATAAACTTTCTGTCTTGATGTTTCTGGTTCGGAGAATTCAATGTTTACGATGGAAGATCAAGGAAATTTAATTTTTCGGCAATTCGGAGGAACTAGTTTCAAATACCACTTTGTAGTGTTGTTAGTATTTCTAGAGTCTGCTTTCTACATTTAAACCCAAAACTCATTTTATAGTAATAGGCTTAGATTTAAATCGCTAACACCTTAATTATGTTAGTTACTATAGGTATTCTTGCAAAAGAATGTGAAATCTTCAGAAGTCTTCGGTTCCCGATGGGCAAGCGTATTTTTCTTATCGACCGCATCTTCAAGTGTCGTGTATCAAATTATTCTTGTTTGGCGTGTTTATCGGTACTATCGGCACACACATGACCATCTCCAGCAACGATTAGCTTTTGCTCTAAGAGTCAAAGGGTTCAATTCGCGTTTGGAACAAAACAATATTTCTGTGGCCTACCTACCTAGACTTGCATACCTAGAAATTAAGTGCGCACAGATTACTCTAAGCCGACGGCCCGCGAGTCGATTGCCGACTTAACGGAATGATGCCATTTTTAAATATTATACTTTATTTATTTATGTAGAATTAATTATTGTATATTTATTTTATTTTTATATGTTAATTTTGATGGCACGGTTGGCGCAGTGGTTAAGCGATTGACTGCTGCGCTGCGTGTCGCGGGTTCGATTCCCGCACGGAACAAATATTTGTATGACCTACAAGTTTAGTAGTTGTTCCGGGTCTGGCTGTTTGTGTATGTGAGTATAAATGTTTGTAAACGCACCCACGATACAGGAGAAATTCCTAGTGTGGGGAACCGTTTTTTTAAAAATAAATAAATAAATAAATAATAATTATATTTCATGGTATGCTGCACCGGTCAACGTCATAACGTCAACGCCGGCTGTCGCTGAAAACCAGCGCTGCATAATGCTGCGACCCTATGCAAGACAGAGCGTCTTGCATAGGGTCGCAGCATTATGCTGAGCGATGACCGTTTTGCGTGGATGTGACGCATATTTTCTCTAAACTTGTTTCTTTTTAATTTTTTGTTCTTTTTTTGCGTCATGTTTACCGCAAATAAACGTATTTTCTTTCTTTATTTCTTTTCTTTCTAAGTTGCTTTAGATGTGTGTGTTTATTTGTATCTATAAAGTTGAAAGGCAACCTCAATACAGGCATATCATTATCCTAGTATAGGTACCTACAGCTTAAATCTGTTTAACTTCAAAACATTCCTTTCCACAACATTCCGCGCCATTGAAACGTAGCAAATATGTTTAACTTTGCTATTAAAAGTTTTGCTTGACTCAAATGTAGGTTTGTGGTTTTGTAGTATATGTTGATCGTACTCGAGTTTATATATATATATTTACTAACCACAACGGGAAAGCTCTTGGCCTGTATCTCACCTGACGCTAAGTGATGATCAGGCCGAAGGTGGAAACGAGATTCACCTGGAATCCTCAACCGTAGAGGAACTGGCTATCTTACCTCAACTGCCGAAAAACAACAATGCTGTTAACATTGTTGTTATAGCGACAGACTTAGATAAGATGGTGGTAGCTAGCCAGGCGGACTTAGAACAAGTCCTACCACCAACCGAATCGAGCAATAAATTTGACCCCCACTAGGAATCGAATCCGGGACCTCTGGGTCTGAAACAGGTGGTCTAACCACTAGACCATAGAAGCGGTTAAAACCGCAGTGGTCATGGTTCGCGACTCTCATAACAGACTTGGTCATCAAGTTTAAATCATTATCCTTTTTCTTTGCAAGGAGAAACAGCTGTGCGGGAAAGTCCGAAAGGGATACCGTGGCCCCTGGCAACGTACAGGCAACTGAAGGAACACGGGTGGGTTTTAGTCAGTAAGAATCTGACACGCCCTCCCGCTCCACCCAGAGCGGGAGAAGTTATTTGATAATTACACATCCGAAAAAAAAAAAATACGGAGAAACAGCTGCACTCTTGACTTCGCCTCGGTCCACTGGCGTATGAAACAAAAACTTTTTCCTTTAGCCAATACCGAATTTTCATGCTATTTTGCCAATCCAGGGCCTTAATAGTAATAATTAATAAATAATGTAACAAAAATAATAATCATATAAAATAGCAATAATAATAAATTAAATAATATAGCAATAATAAAATATTTAAAGAAAAACAATTTATACAAATGAATAAACCGAATTATAATACATATGTACAGGTATATAAAATAATCTAAAACATTTGAGTACAATTTGCATATAAAATAATACATAAATAATAGATAAGTGAAATACTTAGTATCTTATTCGCGGTCTCCTGACTTTGATTATTTATTTATTTATTTATTTTATTATTTATGTACACACAGAAAAATAGATACAGATAAGACATAATCATAATTATGAGTACAAAGGTACTGCTTATTTCTTAAGAAATTTCTTCCAGCAGACCTGCGATAGGAGAAATGAGAAAGAAATGTAGACAATAGTGTGTGAGAACAAGAAGAGAAAAATATAAATATGCGAAGTCTTAAACTAAAATATTGAAATAAACCTACGCGTATAAAGTAATAAATAAATATATACTTAAATAAATACATAGAGCTTAAATATATAAACATACATACTATAGGTATATAAATACTCACAGATTATTATAATATGTAAGTTAAAACTTGTTCCCACAAAACCAACTTAATTAATGATCTCGTAAAACAGCACTTCCTCTCTCCTACCCTTTTGCTGTGCCCTACAGGGTCCATAATGATCTGAATTATATAGTTACCACCTAAGTACACATTATGGTAAAGCAATAAAGATATTGAGTATGAGTATTGACTATTAATATCAGTTGCATTCACTGCACTATAACCGGGATTCCGATCTAACCCCAATAAAATGCAACGTTGTAATCGTCAAGTCCCGCGTTTTAACGTAAGAAATAAATAAAAAAAGTGACCTATCAAGTTTTGAATGATTTTTTGGCGAGAATATCCGTCAGACCATAGAGCCGCGTGTGTCAGGTGACTCACTTGTGTGTCAGAGGGGCTTGACGGACGCGGCCGCGTAAGTCGGCCGTCACGAATTGGTCACAGTGGGGTTTGACGGTCGTGGCCAATTGGCCGCACTGCGGATAGACTGACATAGGTACTTTGGAAGCACGAAAACGATTTTGGAGTGTTAAAGTGTTAAGACTTTCATTGGTAAATATCTTCGCCAGTTTTCACTCACCTACACAACCACCAAAGGCCTTTTTTTTGGTTGGGATATTATCAAATAACTTCTCCCGCTCTGGGTAGAGCAGGAGGGCGCGTTAGATTCTTACTGACTAAAACCCACCCGTGTTCCTTCAGTTGCCTGTACGTTGCCAGGGGCCACGGTATCCCTTTTGGGATTTTCCCGCAACCCCGGCAGGCATCGGTTCTATCGGACCCCTTCCGTTGTACTGACATCTCTTTGAGGCGGCGGAAGGAAGTGACGGCCTCCCGTGCCCTCTCGCTCCGTACCACTCTCGCGTCCACTCCACCGATCGCCTCCACGAGGACACGGCGATGCTCTGCCCAATTCGGGCAGACCTCGACCGTATGCTCCACCGTGTCCTCCGGGCGATGCACGCAGTGATGACACCCGGGCGTTTCCTCCCTCTTGCATCAAAGGCCTTACACACACACGTTGGCAAATTTTAATTATATTCTGTAGCAACATAATTAACACAATAAAAGCTGCTGGTTCAATCGAAGCGACCCTTCCTTTACAAATATACGATATTAAATTTTACCTCAAACGGTTTCTGACTATTACACCGTAGTGTAACGTTATGCGTTGTTGTTTTATTTTTTTTTATTGTAAGATTTTTCGAAGTTTTGTGAGGTCTGTATAGTTATATCCTGCTTTTTATATGTGAGTATGGACGCACCAGTATATAAAATACACTAGCAATCTTTAAAAGAGTGTGTACCTAGTAAAATAATGTCTACTGCGAGACTGAATTGGAAAAATTCTAAAAAACTTAGAACACCTTTTATTTCATTTTTTTATATAAAATAAGAACGGCATACTGCTTAAACCAGAGAGATAAACTCTAGCATATTAATACGGTAACAAGCATGACTTCAAAGGCAAGAAGGGGGGTTGATGTTTTGTAAGGTGTGGAAAACAAAAACTATATGTCTAAATCATCCACAAAATTTTAACTAAAACAATATGGTGTAACAGTCAGACCTATTCAAAGCAATTTGTTTATCTCGACCTGTTAAAATTTCTCCAAAGCCTGTGACAAGGGTCTTTAAATTTTATCGACGCGACAAGGCGTTACAGCTATCTACAATAAACGTTGGAACTTGGTACTCAGTAAGACTGTTATTATTTGAAGATGATGGCTGTAAACCATTGAATATAATAAAGTAAGATTTGTGCCTGACGGAGCGCATTGGCGTGGACAAAAGCCCATTCGGGAAAAGGAGTTGACGATGTCTATGCCAGTTTAGTATTCTGGCATAATCATACAATGGCATCGAGTTTTAGAAAAAGTTCGGCTTTAATTATTTGTTTATAACAATTGCTTACTGCACTTTGGTTGGTTGGTGGTACAACATTCGAGCCGCTCTATCACGTTGCTACGCCACACTGTCACACCTTCCTTTGTGAACGTATCGTAACAGTCAAATTAAAAAGCCAATATTATTGGATTGGAAATCCAAAAATGTCGAAAATGTCAAACGTCAGGCGCGAGCCAAGCCCGCAGAAGTTGGCGGGAAATTTAATTATTCACTGTTATGTCAACGTTAAGAGTTTCACTGGATGAGGTTGGGAATATACTTTTCATTTCTCATACTCGGAAAGTAGTGTTTGTTTGATCCAAGTAGCGGGTGGAAGACGCTGTTCCCCACCTTTGGGCGGGAAAGACTCGTAGTAATTGCTTCCCTCTCTAGGGCGAGAATGAATTTTAAAAATAGAACTAAATTATTCTGGCCTTGTGAGTAAATAAACAGCCAGTGTGAATTATACGTATCCCGCGGCGGTGAAGCGATGTGTTCCATATTTAACTTTAAATTTCACAAATTGTTCTAACTTCTCAATTAATTTTAAATAAGTAATATTTATTGTTATCAATAAATATTTTAGAAAAACTATTTTTTTTACTTTCCTTCAATTCGAAATTAAAAGTAGAGTGTTTAACACGGGTTTTCATCAATTCCTTTCAACCCTTATATAACAATCTACTATTTGAATCTCGTTTCGTGTGACATTGTTTTTTTTTAACTGCCAGATTTTTTTCTCTTTTATATTGTTGACATTAGAATGATTGTGTGTGCCCAGTACGTACATAGACAATCCCCTTTTTTCCAAGCGAAGAGGACAAAAAAATCAAGTAAGCTTACCATTAGTATGATAAATACTTCTCCTTTGGTTGGGTAGGCATTAAGGTTGCGGGCACGAAACCAGCGGCGAGGAGCGATGGCGAGGTGGCGACACGGAACAATTTTGTACCGACGCGACCCCATCGATATTTTTAAGATTCTTATATATGTTACTTGGCTTCTTAGCACTAAATATATTCTAGACTATATGCGACCAAAATAACGAGGAGCAATATATACGTAAGTAATTGAAAATGATATGCACGCGTCAAAGAATCGTCAGACAAATATTTCATTAACGCTACAGTAATTGACAACGGGTTGATAAACGCAATTAGTCGTAGGTAGTAAAATTTCATGGAAACCACTCCCTTTTCCTGATATACATTCATGTAGGAGTGGAGTTTCTTGCCCATTCCTCTCCATGGGGCGACTAGAATCAATTCAATTGTTTTGTAAATTTTTGACGTTCAAAAGTGCCTATTTGAAATAAATGATTTGACTTGACTTGACTTGAAAGGTACTTCCCAAACATGAACACTCAAACTTCAGTTATAAATGCAAACGAAACAATATAAAGAACATAAAAATCTTTACGATCATAGTTACTTCTTACCCCTTCTAGTTACTTTAAATCTTTGGCGCACTTCAAAAGTGACTTCTACTAAAAAACCTTTAAAGCCTCGTGACATAAATTTTATGAATTAAACATTTTACTAATTTATTTCCATCTTTTTCGTTGAAAACCGTCGGTAGTCGGCTTACAAAGAGGCTTGTATAAGATCTGGGCCCGATTTCTAAAGACATTTTCCTTCAATTTTGAAGAAGTTTTACCATTTTCAGGTCATAAAGCTGGTTGGATTGGAAACTTAGAATCTATACAAGCGTAATGGATGGACTATCTGAGATTTTAACCGTTATAAAAATATTTATTGATGTTTGCGGAAAAATTAATTCATTGACGGCACGGTTGGCGCAGTGGTTAAGCAATTGACTGCTGCGCTGCGTGTCGCGGGTTCGATTCCCGAACGGAAAAAATATTTGTATGACCTACAATTAGTTGTTCCGGGTCTGGCTGTTTGTGTATTTGAGTTTAAATGTTTGTAAACGCACCCACGACACAGGGGAAATTCCTAGTGATGGGGCAACGCAAAAAAAAGAAAAAAAAAACCGCTATCCCTCAAAAGTTTTGCATTTTAACAAACTGTTTTCAAAACGTACGAGCCACACCACATCGCAGCTACAAAATCTGGGCAAGCAGTGGTTACGTGAGAAAAGTATCGCTACAGCTTCTTGCAGTTGCGTTGTGGTAAAATATGAATTGAAAGAAAAAGAAAGAAAGAATAATATTTATTTGGACACAGTTCGTGAAACACATAATACAAAAATAAAAATAAAAAAGTGAAAATAATCATAAAGCGACAATTGTGTGCCTCACGGCTGCGCCAAAAAGGTTCATTTCAGCATTAATGCCAGACAAATGCTGTCTGACGCATTACCAACAGTTTCAACATACCTAATACATACTTTTTATACCTCTAAATAAATAAATAAACTACATAAGGTCTATTTAAATAATTGTTTCGAATCAATGTTATTTCCACCCAAACAAACATCAACTTTATGTAAGTGTAAACAAAATTGAAAGGAATATACATATTAAATTTCACTGTTACAATATTCTTTTATATAAAAGTAAACAAAAAAGACTAAAAGAAAATAATTAAGGAAACAATATATACGAATATTATTTTTCATTAAAATGCCATCTCATATGTCCCGATTCCGAAAAATACCTAAGTGTATTCAAATAAAGAATATCCTCCCGTACAAGGGCAAAATCACAATTATTTTCTCGATAGCAGCATTATTATTCCTGAGATCATATTTTAATGATATCGGTATAATTACTGTTTTATATATTGGTCACAGGCAGTAATTACTATAATTTGGTTTTCTGCGGTTTTTATTGCAAAGATGAGATGGTTTTTTTCATATTTATAATTTCAAAGTTTTTACATCTATTTTGTGAAGTCGGACCATCAGGAATTATTTTAAAAGTCTTTAGCACTTCCTTGTCGTTTTATTATTATATTCTTTATTTTCAGACAACAATGATCCAGCGTGTTAGTAAACAATAATATAACTTATTACTAATGTTAGTAGTTAAAATACAATAAGTAGAGAAGAAGATAGAATAAATAGCATTGTGAAAAGAACATCCCCAACTTAATGTTTAGTGATTTTCCTTCACACAAAACTTTTAATAATAACTTTTATTGATATTTTCAATTCAATTTTTTTTATTTCCTGTTGACTTTCAAAGTGCCTTATAATGGTCTAATTTAAATAGATGACCCGACTTTTTTTTTTGGACGGGTTATTATCAAATAACTTCTCCCGCTCTGGGCGGAGCGGGAGGGCGTGTCAGACTCTTACTGACTAAAACCCACCCGTGTTACTTCAGTTGCCTGTACGTTGCCAAGGGCCACGGTATCCCTTTCGGACTTTCCCGCAACCCCGGCAGAGATGATTCAACTTGACTTTGTAACCATTATAATTAACGATCGGAGCACTACTCTTCTCTAGTGTCGGCACAAACTATATTATGAGAATATTTCGTGTCTTGGTAAATTATTAGCCTTTCAGTAAGGTGCAACACGGGATAGCTGCTCGGATGACGCGTACATTTCATACAACATACACGGTGATTTTTAATTCACTGTTAACCTTTCATGGCGAGTACTTTACTCCTGATTATGATTAGTACTTTACTCATGATTATGATCAACTTTCACTATAAGACCAAGTCTGAAATATTGAAAAATATAACACAAAAATGCAATATTTACCCGATGAAAATGTATGAAACAGAACATTTTTTTTTTGTTGTTTTCTGGTTGGTATATGAAAGTTTTTTTTATAATCATGATAACTTTCTACTCCTGAAAGGTTAACAGTGAATTCAAAATCACCGTATAAGATAAAAACCTTTTTTTTTTGTCTGTCCGAAAGTGGAAGCGTTCTTCATCTCATATTACGTTTACGTAAGATTTAAAAGCGATTTTCTCGTAGAGTATTAATAGAAATTTTATGGTGCGAGCATATTACTTGGCACGAGCTTAGTACTTAAATTCGAAACCATAATTTATGAAATAGGTCTTTTCTCAAAGTTGCAATCATTCAATGCGATGGATGCGAGAAGCACAGACTCGGTCGAAGTGGCAGTGCTTGGGGTAGGTCTACGTCCATAAGTGGACGTCTTTCGACTGAAAAGATGAAGAAGAGCCAAAAACCAGATTTCTAAGTACCTAGTCTTTGACGAATACCTATTTGCGAATACAAATTAAAATTTTGACGAAAACACAGTGAGTAAAAAAGGGTTATTTATCACCACTTTTGCATACTGCGTGTTTATAATTATAAGAAAAAAGCATTTGCCTTTCAGTAAAACAAATACAACCTAATATTATTAATACAACAGCTTAGTAATTGCAACTCGATGCTTGCGTATAATTTTATGCACGCGAACAAGAGACAAACTGGCGATATAACACACATGTATGAAGATTGGTAACAACGCCATCTAGTGAGTGTTACAGGTGTGCGGCGATATTCGCCGGTGTCGCGGTGTGTCATACATTTATCACTCACACCGATGTTGGTAGGTTGGCTAGGATTTTGGTAGGATAAATTAATTCTTATAAAAAAAACGACTGCTGGCTTGTGACAATATGACAGTTATTTGTCACCTAATTAATGCCAACTGGGCAGTGATTTTAATTAAAAATACGATTTAATTCGAAACTAAACTAAACAAAATAAAATAGATCTTCTAAGCAGCAAACAGCATTCACAATTGTATTGAAATGCCACTTCAGCATTTTGATACTCAAAGCACAAACTCAATCATAATCACACATAAGAGAGCGAAAAGTTGCTTATACTATTAGCTTTGTAAACTGTCTTGTTTCAGTACAGTATTTTCAATAATTTAATAAGGACTTACCTGAAGGGTCGTAGACAATGCACGGAGATATCGACCTTGTGTTTAGGATCTAGAAAGGAACTAAAATCTATATCGTCTTTTAGAGAAATACTATATGGTGTCCCTCAGGGCAGCGTCCTCGGGCCTTTACTGTTTTTACTTTATATAAATGACCTGCCACGTCATATACTTTATCCAATGGTATTATTTGCGGATGATAGCACATCAATTGTTTCATGTATTAATAAAGAATCGTATATCAATGACATCAACAATACAATTAGTAGTTTAATAAAGTGGCTTGACAATAATAATTTAGTTATTAATCTCCAGAAAACTAAATTCATGCACTTCTACCAACGAATATCTGCGGGAGATATGGATATAAACTACAATGGTCAAAATATAGAAAAAGTAAACAGTACAAAGTTTTTAGGAATTATAATTGACAGCCAGTTAACTTGGAAGCCGCAAGCAGAAGATATATGTAAGCGTTTAAGCACAACCGCGTTTATGTTGCATAATCTGTCTAAAAAAGTAAATTTACCAACAATATTAGTGGCTTACCATGGTCTAGTAATTTCCATCTTAAGATTTGGAATAATTTTTTGGGGTAACTGTAGTGAACGAGAAAGTATTTTCAAAGCTCAAAAGCGCTGCCTTAGAGCTATATTTGCTCTTAAAGTAACAGACAGTTGCGTACCTATATTTAAGTCTCATAAATTATTAACCTTCCCATGCCTTTATATCCTTGAATTGGCGATATTTGTAATAACAAACCGATGTCTATTTGCAACTTTAATAGAAACTAGAAAACGAAGTACACCTACGAGATCACAATACCAGAATCTATTATGCCCAGGCGTATTTAAAACTAGCTTACTGAAAAGAAATGTGATATGTATGGCTCCTGTAATCTTTAATAAAATACCTGACGAAATTAAAAACTTACCGTTGCAAAAATTTAAAAAACGTTTTACAGAATTACTTGTAGATAAATGTTATTACTCTGTGCAGGATTTCTTAAATTATATTTTTTTGTAATACATATTTTTATTGTAATACATTTGCATGCTATATTAAGGCAGAATGTACATGGATCCTATTATGTAATTTAACAACTTATTTTTATGTACCTACATTCCAAGCAAATAAAGACCTATTCTATTCTATTCTATTCTATTCAGTATTTCAGTTTGTTTCAGTATTTTTCGGGTGACCACTGAAAATCAGCGCTGTGCTGTGGGTCCCTCATAGCACAGAATTATGCTGAGTGGAAACCTTCTTGTCACAGTCATGACGTGCAGCTGCCAAATATTTATGTTGTTTATATTTTTGTTATTTATATGCACGTGTCTCTGTGACAAATAAACCTTTTTTTTCTTTCTTTCTTTTTTTCAGTTTCAAGTAAAAACAAACAGTGTTTTGATTTCGAACCTAATGACAATTGTTCTGTGCCTTAGATACGACACATTTTACAACTTACAATAGTTTTAGGGCTATAATTTATTTTTATCTGAGGAATATAAATTGCGATTTGACAGTTTGTGTATAGAAAATATGTCAAACCACCATATTTTACAAAAATGACGCCAGTAATCCCCAAAGGGTTGGCAGAGGTGTACCTATAGTACACTCACATTTCACGCCTCGCCATATTTAAACGTCAGATATAATTTATGTGATCCGCACATAATCGAGTATTTTAGTAATTTCCTAAAGATTTGTATGCTATAAGTACAGATAAAAGGAAAAGTTCATATGACCGACGTATTCCACAAAACATATGCACTCTACAGCGACGCACAAAAAGCACTTTACGAGATTGCAAGTTTGACATCTTCGATATGCCACTGAAAGCATTCTGTAGTGTACAATGTATCCTACACACGACGAATTTTACGCTAGACACCTGCCTGTACTGTTATGTGATTGCAAATAGTTAAATATGTAACACCTTAGTAGAGGATTCGAAGTAAGATTGACCTTTACCCATCTGTTTACCAGATGAAAATATTTTTTTAATCAAATATATGTTAGCAAATATATTGCCAATGGATTGCCTACATAAATATGTTCATGGCTTTATTAATTAAAAATACTGTAAGTATTTATTTTTCCCCTGTTTTTTTATCAAACGAATTAAATTCCAATGGAAAGTATAAAGCATACAGAACATGGTAACGGGTAGGCCAACTGACTTACAGAAGAAAAACATCGTAATGGGCTTGACTTCAAACAAACGTGATTATAAATATCCGTTTATCTGCCTTTTCCCTTAGTAGGTTTAGTCAATCGTAATTACTTTACCACTTTTGACAACAATTCCCTGTAAATTGAAACTTCACTAAGGTTGAAACTATGTAACTGTCACATAGATAAAATAATAGAGCTTGACGTTTTTTGAAGTGAGATTCAACTCAATTACGAGGTCGACTTTACAACACGACAGTTACAAGAAGATATTATCAAAATACAACGTTACTAACGTATGTAGTCCGCCATATTGAATTTAGTGTGACGTCATCTGCTCAGTATAATGACCGGAGTAATTGCAAAATGTAATATCACCATTTGCCTAAATTGGTTGGAGCATTTAAGCTATGGATGACCTACATCGAGGCTAACTTTGCCTCTTTTTGGCTTTGTTGCGTTAGGGTAGAATATTTAATTAGCATTAACCATTAGCACTATTGTCTAATGAAGGAGAGGTGTGTACAAGCCGATGTACTGTAAAAGAAAATGGTGATATAATGTTTTAAGATCGCCATCACAACAACAATCATCAGTAACAGCTGTTTTATTAAAATTAATTTACCAATAACATGCACACACAAAAAATACGAATAAAAACAAAGATGTTTTTCTTGTGTACTGACCTATTTATTCGTTACGCCGCCTTTAATCAGATATGGCTTTATCATGAATTACAGCTTCTAATTTGTGGATTGTAAAAACAACAAATTCAATAATAAGATAGCATACAAAAAATGGCCTAGAAAACTACAGACCAACTGCAACACTATCACAATTATTAAAAACAAAAAAAAAACTTTTTTTAAATTTATTATTTCCAACAGCATGAACCAACTTACATTCTTAACACCACTTAAAATGAATAACACCAGTTCCCAAGTTCTCCCAACACAATATGGTCACACTACAACCACGCAGGGAGAGCACTTTGCTTGATTGTAACTCTGACCTTACATCTTGAAGCTAGAAGTTCTAGTTTTTATAATACACACTTTATTACCTTTGGGATTCGTACTGACTGGCTGAAATTTATTTTTAGCTGGCTTTCTAGGCTCCGGATTTGTAGTCTTGCATTCTACTTTTGAAATCGGGCAATGCAATATTTATGTCGTCGCACATTATATATTAGGGTGTCTGTTTACTTAATCTGTAGGCATCTATGTACATCTATCTATACATATACATATTACAAATTAAAGTCGTTTTTCGTGTCTGTGTAACCGCGTTGTTCTTGTAAACTGCGCAACGTATTTCGGTGCGTTTTTTTTTACCTTATTTTAGAAAATTTATTTCGGAAGGTTTATGTGTTTAATGCATTTGAAACGCCCAGGTGTCATCATTGCGTGGATCGCCCGGAGGACACGGTGAAGCATACGGTGGAGGTCTGCCCGGCTTGGGCAGAGCATCGCCGTGTCCTCGTGGAGGCGATCGGTGGCGGTGACCTCTCGCGTCCGGCCCTGGTCCAGGCCATGGTACGGAGCGAGAAGGCATGAGAGACTGTCACCTCCTGCGAAGCAGTAATGCTTGCGAAGGAGGAAGCGGTACGCGTGAGGGAGAGGCAAATTTCGCGCCCTCACGCCCCTAGCCGCCGCAGGAGACGCCCTGGGCGTCGGGAATAGCAGGCCGATTCCCGGCCACCGCAGGCGCGGGCTTGCGGACGGTGAGCAATGGGTAGCTCGCCTTCCGATAAGGACTAGGCCCGGGTCGACGGCGCGTTGTGTTCCTCGCGCGCCTCAAAGAGATTTCAACAGAACTGTCGGGGTCCGCTAGGACCGATGCCTGCTGGGGTCGCGGGAAAGTCCGAAAGGGATACCGTGGCCCCTGGCAACGTACAGGCAACTGAAGGAACACGGTTGGGTTTTTAAGTCGTAAAAACCGTACGAAGCAGGAGCAGGATTTATATCTTCCACATCAAGCGTCCTTCAAGTAATATCGTCATTACAGTTATAGTACATAAGTGCCATTATCTTCAGACCTGTTACAAATCTTTTCGGAAGAGAACACGGGCACTTCAATAGTCATATTTGTATGTACTTTTCATTGGGATTATCGTACTTGGGGGAAAATAATCATTTATTTTTAGGTAGATACTTAATAGACAAAAAGTGGTTTAGAAGGCGGACGTAATGCCACAAAGTAATGTTATAGTAGAAGTCTACTTCTCATAATGCTATTAAAATTTACTGTAAATGTCGCAACATAATGACGTCTGATAGTGATGACGCTGAAATAACACGACCTAACAAGTTCAAGCTAAGTTTCCCAAAATCAAATATTTTTTACCTCTTAAATGTACACTAGTCGACGGCTCGAACTCAACTAACTAATATGCATGCTAATTATTTATTTAGTATCTATTTATCTGGTTTTTGTTAATTTATTTAGTATCTATTTATCTGGTTTTTATTAATTTACTAGCTGACCCGGCGAACTTCGTACCGCCTAACAGTCAATGAATGCCGTGTTACCTTTTAGCTGAACTAATTTAGGCTTTGATGAACGTAATACAATGATACAAAATAAATATTAATATAGATAGATATATAAAAGTATTTCATTATATGAAAAAATGACTGAATGAATTTAGTCAAAATAAAATTATTTGAACCATCGAATAAATTTTCTATTCCTGTACGGTTTCTATTTTGCCATTTTCTAACTACATAAGTTATTTATTAACGCCCAAAGACGAGTTTAAATTTGTGTTGAAATATGGAAGTTTCGACGCTCATAACTTCCAAACCAATTTTTTTTTCCAATTCTGCTACCATAAAGGGCCTATATAATGACAAGACAAATCGATATAATTTTTAGTTTTGGACGTACACCGTCAAACAGACGAGTAATCACCATATGTATGGAAGAATGACCAACTAGCGTACCCTTAACAGTTCAGGCCATTAGATAAACACGAAGCAGCTTCAAACAGCAAAAAAATATCTTATCTCACTTTGGCTCGCACCAAAAAAAGCCAAAAAAAAAAACTAAGAAAATCCGCGGATCCTTCAGCGCTTCTAGCGCTTTTCTCTCGCTCCATGATCCGAGTTTACGACAGCTGTTTCTCAGTCCTGAGTACTCACTGAAATATTCAAGACGCTAAGTAGTCCCTGAAATTTTTAACCGCCAACCCAATTTTTCTTTGGTTATATTAGGTGGGCCCATAATTTTCGTCTGAAGAAAAGGTGTTTTTCAAATCATGCGTTTTTGTAAATATTTTCGCCAAGTTAATCTGGGAAAAGGTTGTGAAAAAATTGATGGAATTATTATGGATGGCTTCATGTGCTTCGTAAAAGAAAATGTCACCTTTGCACCTGTGGGTTTCTGAAAAGTATAATAAAGTGATTGTGACAAGAATATGAGTATTATATCAAGAACATACTCTTGGTTATTGACATAAGACATGTTCAGACGTGAGTATCCAGCTGTGTCTTTCTGTTTAGTCAGGAACATGGGTACTAACCTGTCTGCCAAGAATGGTGATTATCATTATCACCTTATATGGTCTTACATAAAAGTGGTTATTGATAAATCTCTCTAAGATTTTGTGGTTGAACAAAGATGGTGAAATATTTCACAGCGGTCAAAAATATCAGCTTGAATAAAAATCTAATCAATCTCTTTTGTAATTTTTAGTTCTGAAAAATTAACTCTGTGAAACTGAATAAAATTGAGCAACTACGATTTGAAATCTTATAATTTGCTATCCTAATTATATTTATATGTATTTCTTTACTTAAACATGTATAGGAAAGAAAACAAGACTTTGCTAGTTTTATGAAGGCTCTCTTTTATAATATTCTATAATATTAAAAAAGAGAGCCTCTACTTTAGTCATTTCTAGGACCATGTATACATAACAAAGATTAACTGAAGGCAACATAATAATAAATCCTTGGAAAAACTCATGCAAAAAAGTGTTTTCCTTTCTTTATCTCTGAAGATATGTTATCTACCAATAAATTACATTTATTGGACGTTACCCAAATGCGATAACACGTCTTCAGGGAAATTAAGATGTTATCTCGTAATGATTCGAAATAGCTGCATCATTATATGTACTCGTATACATTTTTTGTAGGAGAAGTAAAATGATGGAAAAATTGCTTAGGAGATTTTTTAAAATTGGAATTGTGTTGTGTTCTTATGTTATCTGGAAATCTACCATAAGGTAAGATACTGGCGAAATATGGGTGTACTACAACTACATATATTCGTTATGTTGGCGTGGAGTTATGGTTTATATATAGGTACGACATCTAATGAAAAAAA
Source organism: Xanthia icteritia (assembly GCA_949128155.2). Taxonomy (NCBI): domain Eukaryota; kingdom Metazoa; phylum Arthropoda; class Insecta; order Lepidoptera; family Noctuidae; genus Xanthia; species Xanthia icteritia. Next base: position 14,951,610 of record OX421953.2, read on the forward strand.
ATAGTTACCAACTTCAAAATAGTCTGTTGGTTTATTAACGGTTCATTATATCAAAATAACCTCCATGATACTTACGTGATTTGGGCCCCGTATAATAAATAAATCTAAATTTTTTGTAAAAAATTACTTACACATATTTGTTAACTTTTACTACATGTGCTGTTTAATAAACCTTACAAATATGTAAGAAAGTAACAATTAAATAACTTAAAATTATCACAATTGTATATGCTGTTTAATAAACGTTTACATAAATGTAGAAAACGCCTGTAGATTACGATGATAATATTATATTTACAAATATGTATTTGTAAGTTACAATTTTATTATAAGTAGTATAAAATGTAAGTTTTTGGTACAGATTCTTCGTCAGATTCGTTCAGAGTCGTGGAGAATAACAACAAAATTACGAAATTTTTCGTTGAATATAAAATCTGTCACAGTAAAAGTAAAATGTATCATTTTACAAAAAACTCGCGATTGCCGTCCAATCACATATTCATCATCACTACTTTCACTACTCGTTGTTAGAAGCATTTTTTGCAACTAATAATTTAATTTATTTAGTCACAGGTTAGGTTGAAGCACACAATTCTAAAGTTTTGTCACATCGTTAGACCACCTGTCAGAATTATACAATAATTTACAAAATACGAATACTTGTAATTACAATTATAAATTCAATAAAGTAGTTTTCCTTACAAATATGTAAACTGACACCTGTAAAGTGAAAATGTTTATTAAACAGAAATATATAAAATTGTAGGTACAATTTTACAATTTTGAAAATTTTCCACCATGACAAATTTGTAACTTGTAATTTTTATTACACAGAAACTTGTAGAATTGTACCTGTACTCTATAATTTATACATTTTACAATTTGTAAATTTTATTAAGTAGGGCCCAAGTAGCGCCTTTTATACCTGACTACTAGTACCAGCTTATATCCATAGCATGAGCTATTTACTTAGAGATAGTTCATGCCGATAGAAGCGAAGAAACTTACTCCAATAAAGCTTAGATATATGGTAGCCCCGACTAATGGAATATTTCTGAAGCCCTAAAAGACGTAGTTACTACAAAAATAACAAACATCACAAGAAGTTCAACACTGAGATAGTTCCGAGCGATACGCCATAATCTTTCCAAAATGGCGGCCGTCCTGCCAAAAAGCGTTCCAATATGAACTGACAGCAACCCATCCTCTTTCCCTCGCTTGATAGCTCAGCGTCAAGATCCCTGCCTACCCATCAAACGGATGATTTCTCATTGAATTAAATTAACTCCAATTTTAGACTCCTGATGGTATATTTAAAAGTTTATATTCAAGGTAATGTTGTTCTTTGTAGGGCTGTCAAAGGTTTGTCTTTTGTTTTTGGATTTTTCTTGTAAGAAACATTGGATAAGTCAAGCTGTTTCTTTTTGGGGTCTCAGCAAGACAAATGAGGAAGCCATTTTTGATGAAATTATTGTTTCTGGACACCTGCTTCATGTGGTCTTTATTTTATGTACATTTTTTTATATCGTTAGCTATAATGTAAATGGCAATTTAAGACGGAACAGGGCCTCCGATTCTCCGTACAAATGTATTCCCCTTTTTTCTTCCTGAATAATGCCTATAGAGCAATCTTTTTTTTTTTTCATAAAATCAAGGTCTACTGTTATTTCCTTTTTTTTCAGCAACTTATTGGTAAAGAAAATATGACACTCCAAAAATTACAAAAATACCCCATTTTTACCGCCGTGATTAGAAGACTACCAGACATAATTGAAAAGTTTTTAACATAAAAAAAAATTATAGGAACATAGACATACTCTTTCTTAAAAAATAAATAAAAAAAATAACTGAATCGGCTCTGCTTTCGAGAAGAAAAAAGGGGAATACGAAACGTCGATCTCATCAATTTTTTCGTGATATAATCGGTCTGAGCTGCAGCTGTCCCTATCGCACTCTACGGGAGGTAAATCTGTTGAATGTTGACCTTCTTTGTGCAGTCACTGTTTGATTCATAGATCTCTATTCTGTACTACTGTCGTAGCCTTTTTGAATTGAGAATGACTTTTGTGATTTTGTCAATGTGATCGCCTGACGGCTGCGCTCGTATATTTTATATGTTTTATTATTTTAAATATATCTGGTGTACAACTTCTTCACTTCTTTCATTCAATCCACGGGAGAACCCTCAACAAGAAGTTAACAAGGGTTATGGGCCCAGATTACGCAAAGTAGAAGAATTGTACTGATATACAACGAGCGGACGTGAGAAGGCAACCATGTCTGCAGAAGGCGGAAGCGTAAGTGGGCTTTCTATTGAGCGATTGAGGGGGCGAGAGAATTACCTCCTTTGGAAGTTCAATGTGAGAAACCTACTTATTCATGACGACCTTTGGTGTTCTATCGACGGCTATTCGGAGGACGATAAGTCGACTCCAGAGCTGAAACGGCGTAAGGATGAAAAGGCGTTGGCTAAGATCTGCCTATCACTGGACGCTTCGTGCGTGTCCCACGTGATGACTGCGAAGACGAGTAAGGATGCCTGGCTGAGCCTGGAGAAGGCGTACGACGATAAGGGCATAGGCAGGAGATTAAAACTGTTGCGGATGCTGTGCTCGGTAAAGTTGGACGATTTCGGTGGCGATATGGACAAATATGTTGGCGAATGTTTATCGCTGTCGCAACAGTTGACGGCTGTAAATAAACCGATTGACGATGAGTTCCTGGCGGCGATTATTCTTCAGGGATTACCTTCTAAGTTTGATCCAATGATCATGGCTTTGGAGAGTAGTGTGAGCGACCTGACCAGTGACTTCGTGAAGGCTAAATTGCTTCAGGATACGAAGTGGTCTGACAATTGCAAGGGTGGAGATTGCCTGATTGCTGGTAAGTCGGAAAATAAGTCTGGTCAGAGACGCAAAGACAAGAAGCCGAGGTGTTGGAACTGTGGAAAGTCTGGTCACGTAAAGAAGGAGTGTACCCAGAAAGGGGCGGCAATGGTCGCGACTCGGTTCTTGGCTGACACGTGGTACGTAGACTCGGGTGCGTCGAGTCACATGACGGGACAGCGAGACTGGATACATGATTTTTCTACAAGCAGTTTAGAGGTAAACGTGGCGAGCGGACAGACTTTGAAATGCGTCGGTATTGGTAATGTGTGTTTAAAACTCGGAGATTATGATTTGACTCTTAAAGAAGTGATGTATGTTCCGGGATTGAGTGTAAATTTACTTTCTGTAAATAGTTTAGCGGTTAAAGGGCTTAGAGTGGAATTTAATGGATCTACTTGTAAGATTTTTAGAAATAAATCTTGTATAACTAGTGTTAGGTCTGTTGGCGGGGTATACAAACTGCTTACTAACGCGGTAGCTTTAAGTAGTGTAAATAAAAAGGTTTCAAAGGAGTCTTGGCATCATAGATTGGGTCATTTAAGTTATGACAGCTTGAAGTCACTGTCACACGTTATTGATTTTCAGAATACAGAAATTGCAAATAATTGCGATGTTTGCATTCTTGGAAAACAAATTAGGTTTCCGTTCAAGAAATCTGGGCGTGATGTAGCGGCTAAGCGGTTGGATCTGGTGCACACAGACTTGTGTTCGATTCCTGTTGTGTCCCACTCAGGTAAGCGGTACATTTTAACATTTTTAGATGATCACTCGCGGAAAGTATTCTTGTACTTCTTGAAGAATAAGAGCGAAGTAGCTAGCGTCACCCAAGACTTTGTTAGGCTCGTGGAAAATCAATGTGAATCCAAGGTAAAGGCTATACGCAGTGATAACGGTACAGAATACGTAAACAAAGAGTTGAGCGCATTCTTCAGACAGAAGGGCATTGTGCATCAAGTTACTGTTCCGTATTCACCCCAAATGAATGGTGCGGCGGAGAGGTTGAACAGAACTCTTTTGGAACGGGTACGTTGTATGTTGTATCATGCGGGTTTGGATCACAAGCTGTGGGCTGAGGCGGCTAACACTGCCGGGTACCTTATTAATCGGTCTCCGTCTAGTAGATTAGGTGGGAAGACGCCCGAGGAGGTTTGGTCGGGTAGTAGGGTAAAGTATGACCACTTGCGGATTTTCGGTTGTGAGGCCTATGTACATATTGATGACGTTAAGTGGAATAAGTTACAACCTAAGAGTAAGAGGTATATTTTTGTCGGTTATGAAGATAATGGCAGATCTTACAGGTTGTATGACTCTGAGTCACATACTATAAAGAGGAGCCGTGATGTCATATTTAATGAAAGTGTGTTCCCAGCCAAAGTGCTAGGAACTGGACACGGATCAGCCACTATAGAAATCTTTCTTTCAGGGGAAGAAGTTGACGATTTCACTGGTGAGGGGAAGTCAAGCTTGCCTGAGAGTGAGGTGGCTGGTGATGCAGCTCGAGAGCCTGTCACTGAAGAACCGGTAACGGGGATTGTGTCAGCGAGCGGTGATGATCGCGGCGACGATACTTTGATTTTTGAAGATAGCGTTGAGGAGGTGGTGGAACCTCCGGAACCAAGGTACAATCTTAGATCTAGACAACCTAAGGGTTTGTACGCACATGATGCGATCCCAGCTGAACCGCGCACTGTTAAGGAAGCTTTGGGTTCTGGGCAGAGCGACTTGTGGTGGCAAGCTATGCAGGAAGAGATTAACTCATTCAATCAACATGAGGCTTGGGAGTTGGTGGATCGGCCTATGGGCAAAAATGTGGTTCGGAATAAATGGATCTTCAAAATTAAGTGTGACGCCGAGGGGAAGATAGCCCGGTATAAAGCTAGGTTAGTAGCCAAGGGGTTCACCCAAAAGTATGGTGAAGATTATTTGGAAACTTTTTCACCGGTAGTACGGTACAGTTCTATGCGACTGTTGTTGGCGATTGCTGTAGAGATGGATCTGGATATAGACCATCTGGACGTACAGACGGCGTTCCTCAACGGTAATTTAGATGAGGAGATATTTATGTTTCAACCAGAGGGGTTCATTTCACCTGGTGGAGAAAATAAAGTCTACAGATTGAAGAAGGCAGTCTACGGACTGAAACAAGCTTCGCGAGCTTGGTATCAGAGGGTGAAGGACGTGCTTCTGTCGACAGGTTTTGTTCAATGCCAACTTGAACAATGTATCTTCTACAAACGAAATGGTAAGTCGGTTGTTTACATTGCTTTGTACGTGGACGATTTCATTGTCTGTTACAATGATGCACACATGGCTGAAGAGCTGAAAGAGAGTTTGCGTAAACCGTTCAAGATTACAGACTTGGGTGCGGTGCGGCATGTTCTCGGGGTCGCGGTAGAGCGTGACAGGACGAACAAAACTCTTAAGCTTTGTCAGGCGCAGTATGTTGAGTGCTTACTCGACAGTTTTGGCATGTCGGAATGCAAACCAGTCCAGACTCCTTTGGACCCAAACGTTAAGTTTACTGATACGAGTGTATTAGGCGAGGGTACTGTTCTATATAGGGAATTAATAGGTTCACTTATGTATCTGAGTGTATTTACACGGCCGGACATTACGTATGCAGTTTCGTACCTAAGCCAATTTAATACTTGTCATACTATGGAACACTGGAGGGCTGCGAAACGTGTATTGAGGTATCTTAAGGGAACTCAAAGTGTTAGCCTTGTGTTTAGTAGGTCGGGTCATGCTAAGGTTGAGGGGTTTGTAGACGCGGACTGGGGCGGTGACGTACGTGACCGAAAATCATTTTCGGGGTTTGTTTTCAAGTATGGGGGAAATACCATCTCCTGGGAATGCAGAAAACAAACATGTGTTAGTTTATCAAGTACTGAGGCTGAGTACATTGCTCTTAGCGAGGCTGCTAAGGAGGCAAGTTGTCTTAGGAACTTGGTTACTGAATTGACTGGTAGTTCTGGGTTGGTTATAGATTTGTTCAATGACAATCAGTCTGCTCAGAAACTTAGTGTCAATCCAGTGTTTCATAGGAGGACTAAGCACATAGACATCAGGTACCACTATGTTAGGGAGGCTGTGAATAATCATGTGATTAAGTTGAATTATTTGTCTACTCAGGAAATGGTGGCAGATGTACTAACTAAGTCTTTGTGTGCTCCTAAACATAAGTTCTGTGTTGTGAACTTGGGCTTAATTTTTTTTTTTTTAGGCCAGTTGAGCCAGCGGTGATGTCTGAGTTCAAACAGCGATTGAGGGGAAGTGTTGAATGTTGACCTTCTTTGTGCAGTCACTGTTTGATTCATAGATCTCTATTCTGTACTACTGTCGTAGCCTTTTTGAATTGAGAATGACTTTTGTGATTTTGTCAATGTGATCGCCTGACGGCTGCGCTCGTATATTTTATATGTTTTATTATTTTAAATATATCTGGTGTACAACTTCTTCACTTCTTTCATTCAATCCACGGGAGAACCCTCAACAAGAAGTTAACAAAATCGAGGGCAATAGTATCTACAAATACCTATTTTTCAAATTCGTCGCAGGCCCTGTTCCCTCCTCTCAAACATCGTCGAGTCGCAGAATCGTGACGCGAAATTATGTACCTCTGTGCTGAAAATCACTATAATTTGGACAGCAGTAAAATTGCAGGTACATGAAACTTTTCAACTGTATCTTAAAGTCGAAAACGCATCAAAAACTCTTCGTGTTGCAAGTGCCTAAAGGCGCCAAACGCTCCATATACACACAGGCCATTTTATCAGCAAAAAACAATACGTTTCCAACACTGTCAGTAATAATGAACGTTATTGCCCTCCACACCCCTATAATTGCCCGTTTCTCTATTGAAAACTACTGGCCACTTTCCTCACAAAAATAAAATACAACATGTTCACCAACCCTGCACACGCTACCGTATATTTGGGTAACAAACAACAGAGCTGTCTTCTCATATTCAGCCAGCAATATTTCTCCTACCCTTTGTGTACGGAACAAAATCTCGAAACAAAATCCCCGTCAGATGTAGTGAAACGTCTTCTTTTGAATTACACGGTAATTTACTCTTTGTGCTCCACGAAATAAAGATCAATTTTGTTTAGGGTTGTTTTATAAAAAAGTCTAGTTTCATTTACACGTTGTAAATGAAACTAGACTTTATGTAGAAGACTTAAATGTGGTTTTGGGTTTACTTAGTAAGTATTGCATGTAATGTGTTTACGGCAAATTGCAGTGGCTACTTCAAAGTTATAGCAAATCTGTCTAGAATTTGTCAGTGTTAATGCTCTTTGCTTAATTTCCATTGAGACGTGCTAAGTTTTATAAAGTAAAACGATGTTCTGATTTCTCAAAATGAGGATAATATGAATTTATAAACGGTAAATTACCTATACGTTTGGCGAATGAAACCGTCAAAAGACATTAATAAGTACTTTTCAGTTTGTTTTGACTTTAATATTTTCATATTTTGTTCTAATGGGCCGGAATTGAAACATTTTTTTTATCTTAAAGGCGACCTTTGTAAACTTTTCAAAATTCCAGTACAGTGAAGGTTCCAAATAGCTTTAGAAAAGAGACACTGTTAAACACTGACAAAATAACAGGAAAGCAGAAGTGTGTCCTATTAAAAGAGGATTAGACCCTCACAAACGATACAGTATACAATTCTCCTTATTTTCTATACGATTGCTGGAAATTGGCGAATAACTAGACAAAACACATTGGTAATGAATACCAAGAGTTTCACAGAAATTGAATTATATGGTCTGTACAGGTATATTTTTGTGAAAAAACCCTTACCATCATAATACCTACTTTATTATATTCGTATTCCACAGAATACATTACAGCAAGGTTATTAACTAAATAAATAGATACAACACGTATTGATCTTGTTATTTTTTATGTCATGTATAAAATTCCATCATTAATCTACTCTTTAAGAGGGAACAGGGCCTGCGATTCTCCATACAAATGTATTCTCCTTTTTCTTCCTGAATAATGCCTCTAGAGCAATCATTTTTTTTTCATACAATCAAGGTATGCTGTAGTCACGTCCCTGTTATTTCCTTTTTTCAGCAACTTATCGGTAAAGAAAATATGACCCTCGAAAAATTACAAAAATTCCCCATTTTTTCCGCCGTGATTAGAGGAGTACCAGACAAATTGAAAAAGTTTTTAACATAAATGAAAATGATAGGAACCTAGACATACTCTTTTTAAAAATGTTATGTAAAAAATAATTGAATCGGTTCAGTTTTCGACGAGAAAAAAGGAGAATACGAAACGTCGACTTCGTCAATTTTTTTTGTGATGTAATTGGTCTGAGCTGTAGCTATCCCTATCGCACTCTACGGGGGCAGACTTAAGGTAAGAAGACGGCAATAGTTTCTTCAAATACCTATTTTTCAAATTCTTCGCAGCCCCTGATCCCTCTTAACCGGGAATATTATAGAAAAACAAACATTACAAAAAACCTGTAGGTATCCGCCATCGGTATTAACAAACTTAATCTCCGAAACCCTACCAATCCAATCCCAAATTAAACTCCACCGAAATCGTATCAATCTAATCCCAAAATGAAACTCCGCCGAAAAAAAAACAAATTAAAGAAGACATACAAATAAAGAATATCCTTCCAAAACCCATCACGGAATCTAAATATTTATCAAACCAGACTTTACGGTATCATACACAAATAATGTTGCTTATTTTGTCGAATCCTGTCATTTGAGTAGATAAATAAATAACATTACGCGCGCCACTGGAGCCGAAAATTGCTGTGTATACAAAGTCCCCCGCGGTTTCATTTGCAAAATAATCTTTTTGCTGGCTGATACTTGGTATACAGTATACTCACACACATCAAAAAAAGTTTGTGATCACTAGCAAAAGTTGATATAATTTTAAAATGTAACTTTATCTAGAAAAAGTGTCTGTTTGAAATTAAAAAATAAAACTGTTTTTTATTTTTTAATAACAAAATTTGAGTAATTCAATCCTAATGTAATTGTATTTGCAGAAATTTGATAGAAAGGAAAAGATCGTTTAAACAAACTTATACAACAATTTATTAATAGAAAGTTTTTATTTATTACAATATAACTCCTCCCCTGGCTCGCATACATGCGGAGATCCCCCTGGGCATGCTGAGGATCAAGTTATCCAGCATTTATTTCGGTTACCTATCCCATTCTTGAATAGCAGCTTTCCTGATTTCTGGCACTGTCTGGGGAGGTGACTGGCGGTTCCAAAAAGCTAGCTTAAGAGCATCCCACGCGTGCTGTATTGGGTTTAAGTCAGGTGAGCCGGCAGGCCAGTCTAACCTTGTGATTTCGTATTCTCGGAGAGCAGCATTGACTCGTTGAGCTCGATGTGCGAGCGCATTAACATCGACCAGTATGAATTGGTGCCCATGGTTTACTCGGAAGGTCTAACAATTCCAATTCCATCAATACCGACTGTTTTGTACCGATCTGCCGCCATGGACCCTCGATATGGGATTAAAGGCGTTCTAGCTCCAAGCATAATTCCACTCCAAAAGGACACCGATTTCCCGCCTTGCTGAATGGTTCCAGTGACAGATCTTTGCCTTTCAGAGTCTCGGTTATCTGGATGAGTACTGATTCGCGATTCGTCAGCGAAGAGACAGTTTTGCCAAATGTTTTCCTCCTCATCTTCTTCATTTTTCCGGAGCCTAGCCCACTGCAATTTCCGTCGCTGACGTTGCCGTGAATTCAGAGGTGCTCGCCAAGACCTCCTTGCTCGTAGTCCAGCCTGGTGTAAGCAATTCCGAATGGTTTGAGTACTAACTTCAAGTCCAGAGGCGGTCCGGTCCGCACTTCTGCTTTTATTGTAGTGGCGTTGATTGTTGGGTCACGGGCTGTCAGCAATGATATAGCGCTTCTGAGTAGCAGTCAGAACAGTTGGGTGACCACTGCGGGGTCGGTCAGCTAAATTATCCATGCCATGGTACCTCTGCAACGTGACCACGACACAGGGTTGGGATACAGCAACTCTGCGTGCTATTTCTCTCGTAGAATATCCTTCTTCCCTCAAAGTTACAATTCTTGCTCGTAAAACTTCTGACAATCCACTTGGCATTTCATCAATAACAGCTTTCCTCGAAAAAATATTATAAATCCGATAAAATTGACTAAGTCAGATTTCGGAATGAACGTAAGCTTGGATTGATATTTTTTTTTTTGTTTTATCTCTCTGATTCTATATTTTTAAGTAAAGAATCAAAAAGAAGAAGAAATTATAATATAGTCTACCGTAACAAAAAAAAAACGATTTTAAAAACTGATCGCAAACTTTTTTTGACGTGTGTATGTTTAGTTGGGTGTCTGTTTATATCTAAGAACAGATATAATATTTTGATAAATAAGGGTTTTTTGGTTTTCATGTGAAGTTTGGGGTCTGTTATCTGTCAAATCAGCAAATCGTCAGATAAGAATGAGATTTGCTTTTAAAATCACCTTCATGTTTGTTGCTTAGTCCGCAAAACAATGAAGCTTAACCCTCAGTTGCTAACGAACCTTAACAAAATACTGCTGCAACGAAAGCTGAAACGATAATTTACCTTGATGATACAGCAATACCAACCACAACACAGATGAATGCCAAAGCCGCACTATACACAATGAAAAGTCAAAGGTCTGAAAACATGAGATTAAAGAAACTATATGGATATAATGAAATACTCTAAGCCAGTGGTTCCCAAATCTGATAATTTATAAGATCTTTATAAGATCTTTTGTTCCTCTAAGAGCGAATATTGGGTGGGCCTTGAAAAATTTATTAACTACATAAAACCGAAATAAATTGGACGTATCAAACTTATTTCGATTAAAAGCAACTAAAATTGAAGGTGTTGCTAAAGCTATACTGACAAAAAAATAAATCTTTCTCACTGAAATAGCACTCCTTGTATTTAATTAGGTATTCAAATGTTCGATTGTAACTGAACGTTTTTTTCTTATTTGAACAGTCCTTCATTCATATAGTTAAGTATGCCCCTTTTTTCACCGACAGCCAAGAGGTGAATCCCGAATTGGGAAAGTTTTTTGGGTCGTGGTCCAGTCAACTTTGGGAACCACTGCTTTAAGCAGGTGCAAAAGGTATTATTCTAACGTACGTAAATCATGCATCCGTACGTCCAGTGGACGTCCATCGCCTAAATATGATGATGAAATAGTGAGTTTTTTCCTGTATTGATCTCGTTTTGTCCAACAATGGGCTTAGTTTGGGCACTGGTGAATTATAATAATAATTATTAGTTATTAAATTATTTTAATATAATTATTATTTATTATAGTTATTTTAATATAATTATTATTGATTATAATTATTTTAATATAATTATTATTTATTATAGTTATTTTAATATAATTCTTAGGCATTTTGCTTATAGGCTATTATTATTTTATTTTTTGTAAAAAAAAGTGTTATAGACCTTGTAATTTATAACATCGCCTTGGATGAATCTGTAAAGATATTATAATTGTGATATAAATAAATTAATAATGAGATAATTAATTCAATTATCGACCTCAGTGATCTGGATATTCTGTCTTATTGTATCTCTCTCGATTTGTCTCAACGGCAAAACGTCATTGATGTTTATTCTAGTCGTGCATCAAATTATTAATCCCATTGTTCGAAGTGAACCTTTTGTTTCAATATTATCTTGTGGCAATAACAACAACCGATGATTTATGAAGCATCTTTGTTTCCAGCTAACGCTGCTTGTCAATCAGTATTATTAACACGTTGGCTGCCATGTCGGGTCAAAATGACCGGCACTTGGTAGAAGCGTTGGGGCCGGGGGCCTATATGACCGGCACAACTAAGGTGAATTTGAACACCATGTCACAAAATATCATCACAATATAAAAAAAAATATTTTGTCCGTCTTGTAGATTATATAAAAATAACGTACACGTATTTTTTCTTTTATTACGTTATGCAAAGATTACGGCGACACATTGAGTTTTAATGTGCCATGAAGTCACTAGTATGTAGATTTTATATTTACTAGTGACGTATCAACCCCCACTCCCCAACTTTTATGCGTTTTTACCTAAGTATTTTTTTATGAATATGATAAAGCAAAAAATACGGGTCTAATATTTTTTTATTATCTAACTGACGGACTAAATAGAATTTCTTTTATTTGACCCAGGCATCATCCCTATTGGCCGGCACGGCCCCAAACAACATTTTAGATAACTTGGCCTCAAAATATTCTTATTTCTTTTAGTTGTATGGATGTTTTTTTGTAGCAAGTCGAACATAATATGATGAAAGTAAAGGACCTATAATTAAAAAAAAAAAAATATAAATCAGAGACTAGTGTATTTAGACACATTCATTTGTGTTGAGATCAAAGTAATTTTAAATTGGAAAGCAAACAAAAAAATAATGATTTTTATCAAAACACGACCTGCACAAATTTTAATATGGTTTGTCAGGGCAAACTGAACCAAAAGTCGTTTTCTGGTTTTGTTTTTAGCAATTTTTCAAATACAATTTTTTGCTTGTTGTTGCAATCTTCCCGTCTGGGTTTTACAAGGGAATGTTTCATTCTCTTTGGCCTGCATGGAATTAGCTTCATTACTTGCGTTCGAAGCAAGCATTTGTTGGGCAAGCATTTTTTGGTTTCACTACGTTTAAATTCGACAATAGGTAGGTATTTTCTATTTTGTGGTAGCTTCATATAAAACCAGAGTATATACTACAGCTGTGTTGGCCGGCAACTTGCCCGTGTACTTGACCGGCAAGGCTCCAATGAAAAAATTCTTACATTTGCGCCGCGCCGGGTGTAAATGACCGGCGGACCAAAAACTGTACGTAATAAAAAAAATGTATATAAACGTATAATATATTCATATATCTTATAAATAAGTAAATTTACGTCATTTAAACGACTGATGAAAAATGAAAATATATTTGGAGTTTCTTATGGCACGTTGACTGCCATAAGAAAATCCGAATATATTTTCCTTTTAATTGTTAACGAATTTAGAGAAAGAAAAATTTATGGATGGTGACGAAACTAAATATTTGTTAAAGGACGCTATAGGGTTTGGTACCCGAAGGGTGTCACCTCTTGGAGGTCTGCCCGGCTGGAGGTCTGCCCGGCTTGGGCTGAGCATCGCCGTGTCCTCGTGGAGGTGATCGGTGGCGGGGATCTCTCGCGTCCGGCCCTAGTCCAGGCCATGGTGCGGAGCGAGAGGGCATGGGAGGAGGCAGAACGCGTGAGAGAGAGGCAAACTTCGCGCCCTCACGCCCCTAGCCTCCGCAGAAAACGCCCCGGGCGTCGAGAATCGCAGGCAGATTGCCGGCTACCGTAGGCGCGGGCTTGCGGACGGTGAGCAATGAGTAGCTCGCCGTCCAATAAGGACCAGGCCCAGGTCGACGGCGCGTTGTGTTCCACGCGCGCATCAAAGAGATATCAGCAACTGAAGGGGTCCGATAGGACCAATGCCTGCCGGGGTTGTGGGAAAGTTCGAAAGGGATACCGTGGCCCCTGGCAACGTACAGGCAACGCGGCACAGCGGGAGAAGTTATTTGATAAAATGCCAAACAAAAAAAAAAAGTGTGCCGCCTCTCTGTCAGCGGACTGTATCTCATGAACCGTAAATATGTAGACATGCATTTCTACAGACGCTATATTTAAAAAAAAAATAAGTACAAAATTAAGAACCGTGTATATTGCTGTTTTCTTTGCTAAATATTGTACGTGGTACGGAACCCTTCGTGTTCGAGTACGACTCGCACTTGACCGGTTTTTTACTTAATATTATGATTTGTAATTAATTCACGAATATACTCAACTCAAACTCAAAGCATTTATTTCAAATAAACCAATTACAGGCACTTTTGAATTGTCAAGGGGTCGGTCAGTCAGAAATATGAAGCTAGTCGCCCATTCCAAAGCGTAATAGGTACCTATGGAGAAGAACGGGCAAGAAACGCCACGGACACTCTTTTAAATCAAAATATGATTAGGTATATGAAGTAAAGTTAAAGTAACTAACATTTCACTATCCATACTTTCTACTCAACTTGTGTCATCCACGTTCATACATCAGGGTCATATAATGTGTAATATACACGCCGGAAGCGAGTACGAATGATTAAGATGAATTACATTTAAGCTACGTTTGAAAAGATAACTTGAACCTTATTATAATAATAGGGATGATGCCTAAGTCAAGAAAGAAAGAAATTCTATTTAGTCCATCAGTTAGATAATAAAAAAATATTAGACACGTATTTTTTGCTTTATCGTATTAAAAAAAAATGTCTTCGATAAAAACGCATTAAAGTTGGGGACTGGGGGTTGATACGTCACAAGTAAGTATAAAATCTACATACTCGTGACGTCACACACTGGTCCCGAATGATAAAAAAGTGGACATTAAGAAATTTTTGACAGAAGGTCAACGGATTCGGCTGATTTTTTTTTTGTAGACAGCTGATGCAATTACAAATCACTTTTATAGATTGAGTTTTTGCCAAATAAGCCGTATTTTCAGAGAAAAAAAATATTGAAATATTTTTTGTATGAAAGAAATCCTAATTTTGTCTTTATCTTCCAAGATTCAAACGTATTCAAAATAAAACTTAGCGCAGCTTGTAGAGGTGCTAATTGCTCACCACTTTGTCATAGACACTCTTCTGCGATTTTGTGCTCCTTTTGAGTTACAGGCACTTTAAATATTTTTTGTATGAAAAAATCCTAATTATCTCTTTATCTTCCAAGATTCAAACGTATTCAAAATAAAACTTAGCGCAGCTTGTAGAAGAGCTAATTGCTCACCACTTTGTCATAGACACTCTTCTGCGATTTTGTGCTCCTTTTGAGTTACATGCACTTTCAATATTTTTTGTATGAAAAAATCCTAATTTTGTCTTTATCTTCCAAGATTCAAACGTATTCAAAATAAAACTTAAAGCAGCTTGTAGAGATGCTAATTGCTCACTACTTTGTCATAGACACTCTTCTGCGATTTTGTGCTCCTTTTGAGTTACAGGTATTATTGAAGAAAGTGACCAAAACAGATAAGCACGCCAAGATCCCTGCCCTAAATCAAATACATATTAAGTGATAAAGTATAAAATAAATAAATAAACAAAACATGCATGTAAAGATAAATTAAGCGTTAGGGTTACAGGTAGTTCAAATTTTTTAAGTACGCCTTAATACAATACCTATATTATTATATAGGTTTGTATTTTGACGGTCCTAAGCCCGTTAAAGTACGAAGGAAAAGTTTTAATTGCAATTTATACCTTTTTATCATTCAGCGTTTCCGACGCATTCACTAGCGTTAGATGACCAAATATAGCCCAAATTGTAAGTAATCGGCTAATTAAGCAATGACTCATTACCAAAAAATGCTTATAATCTGAATATGAGTCACACAATAAATTACCTGTACCTGAACATGTCTGTACACGTTTTGAGATATCCAAGTTGTTTATTTGATATATTTAAAATAAGACTTTTTTTAATAGAAAGACATTTATAAGAGTTACTTATTAATGAAGAAAATGTTATTACATCTTAGTCTATCTTTAACAAGATTATTTCTAATCCGCCTGAATTAATTTTTTAACTCTGAAAATACGGCTTATTTAACAAAAAATACATCTTTAAAAGTTACTTGTAATTGTATCAGCTGTCTACAAAAAACTAGTAAAGCTCATCCGACAACGAAAAATTTAAAGTGCCTGTAACTGAAAAGGAGCACAAAATCGCAATTGAGTGTCTATGGCAAAGTGATGAACAATTAACCCCTCTACAAGCTGCGCTAAGTTTTATTTTGAATACGTTTGAATCTTGGAAGATAAAGACAAAATTAGGATTTTTTCATACAAAAAATATTTAAAGTGCATGTAACTCAAAAGGAGCACAAAATCGCAGTTGAGTGTCTATGACAAAGTAGTGAGAAATTAGCCCCTCTACAAGCTGCGCTAAGTTTTATTTTGAATACGTTTGAATCTTGGAAGATAAAGACAAAATTAGGATTTCTTTCATACAAAAAATATTTGAATATTTTTTTTCTCTGAAAATACGGCTTTTTTGGCAAAAACTCAATGTACAAAAGTGATTTGTAATTGCATCAGCTGTCTACAAAAAAAAAATAAGCTGAATCGGTTGACCTTTTGTCAAAAATTTCTTAATGTCCCCTTTTTTATCATTTGGGACCAGTGTGCGTCATGGCAATTTTTAACTCAATGTATCGCCGTAATCTTTTGATAAAGTAAAAAAAGAAAATATACGTGTACGTAGTTTTTTTTATAATCTACAAGACGGACAAAACATTTTTTTTTACCAATCATCCCTATTATGAAGTAAAATAGATTGATTATGTTTTAGACTGTTAACATTTCTGATTACTTGTACGTTTCGAGATTTCTTAACTAGCCTCGAGGGCCATTAAATGGATAACTTGCGAGTCTTCTACTCCAACTTCCAAAATCCGGGCTTTTACTAAGAAATTCCTAATAGAAAAACCCAATAATACTTTGCCCGACCCGGGAATCTAACTCAGCAGTCGCGCTTGCGACCACGAACCAACGGGGCAGTCAAAAAAAATTAAAGTACATAGGTACAGAAGAACACAAAGCTTGCTTATTGCAATATCGTCCAGCAGACCTGCGACATGGCAGTTGAATATGAAACGTAGACTCAGTGTGACAACGCAGAAAAACCTAAATTAGACTTTACTATGAAAATACTTAAAAATACATAACATAAACGTTGAGCTGAATGGTGCTAATCCATGCGTCATGTTCGTGAACGGGCGCCGTCAGTAGAGACTGGTCATCTCTTAGCTGCCACGGCTTATTTTAATTTTTGAATTGTTCTTTGTTTTTTATATTTTTATTACGGACGCTTTTAACGTGCACGTCTTTCTACATTGTTCTCACATGTATAATTTCAACGTTAATGATGTAACCAATATTTTGTAAAAAAAAAATTTTTGATTTAAAAGAGTGTCCGTGGAGTTTCTTGCCCGTTCTTCTCCATAGGTACCTACTACGCTTTGGAATGGGCAACTAGCTTCATATTTCTGACTGACCGACTTCTTGACATTTCAAAAGTGCCTGTAAATGGTTTAATTGAAATAAATGCTTTGAGTTTTTTTTTTTTTTTTTTTTTTTCATATTATATATCTTACATATTATAGGAGAAACAACAACGCAATAGAATTTAAAAGCAAAATTGATCCCAGTTGTTTCAATAAACAGCATAACTCCAAAGCCGATCAAACATCATCACTATTCGGTACTAAATCTGCCAATCACTTACAACTACACTTACATAAATACATGCAAAAGCTACATAAATACAGCCACGGTTACAGCTAGTACGCTGCATATTTTATAAGTCCATCCATCTGCTCAAACGGAATGCTAAATGTAGGTAATGAAACTGACAAAGTGATATTTGAAAGCTATTCCGGATTTCATGTGTCCGAATTTGAAAATGTTAATGTAAATGTGTGCTTTAGGAAGGTTTTGATGGAATAGATTAATTTGTTAGTATTGTAATTAGTAGGTTTCGTTAATGTAGGCTGATTAACAGAAGTGCAAACAATAATTTGAGGATTCTTTTAATGATACGGGCTTGTTCATTTTTAATACAACACCTAAAAACACTTCCTGCATGACAGTCATCGAAAAATTATTTGTTGTCGTTACCAAAGGTAACTATTTTGATAGCCATTAATTACGTGACCCGTTAAATATTTACATTAAAAATGCGTGTTAATACTGTAAATCAATATTTATGAGGCTGCCTTTTTATTTTCAGTAACTATGTATAATTTCAACCGTGTGATACCCCCGTGCCTCGGAAAGCCGTTGGTTCTACGTCTGTTCTCTCTCCGTATCGTATCGAATTGCCGTCCCATCTATCGGACTATGAGAGTGAGGGAAGAGAGAGTGCACCGGTGTCTGCGCACACACTTGTGCACTATAATATCTCCCGCGCCGAAGGCTAGTCTTCGTTGAGATTGGCCGCCGTGGCCGAAATACGGTCTGGAGGACTATACCTATATAATTTCAACATGAATGATGTAGGTAACCAATACCTACTTTGTAACGATTATTAGATTTAAAAGAGTGTCCGTGGAGTTTCTTGCCCGTTCTTCTCCATAGGAACCTACTACGCTTTGGAACGGGCAAATAGCTTCATCTTTCTGCCTGACAGACTCTTTGACAATTGCTTAATTGAAATAAATGCTTTGAGTTTATGATAAATCTGGTATGAAAGTAAAATACTGGATTTCCGTGTTTTCTCTTCCATGGTTCGGTTCAATATTAACCGTATAAACTACGCTTGAAGTTTGTTGAAGTTTGACTAGCAAAACCTCTTAGATTATGTAAGTTTGAGTTTGTACTTGCGGTATCCTGTTCCTGTTGCTTATAGTCTTTTGGATGATTTCAAGGATTTATTAAAGCAGAAGGGTTACCGTGCACTTAGTATTCTTATGATATTTTTTTGGCAAAAAGTGAAGCGTCATGCGAAGTGTCAAGCGATTTTGAACCTTGGCGGTGTAACTGTTACTGCCCTTTAATTAAACATCCCAACATGTAACAATGCTGCGGGCCCTGTATTTCCAAATGACAGTAGTCAAATTCAAATTAAAAATATTTTATTTCACATAAACCTACATGGGCACTTATGAAACGTCAGAGGCTAGGTGCACGGTTCCAATTGGTCGTTTCCTATGGAGAAGAGCCGGCAAGAAACTTCACGGTTACTCTTTCAAAAGTAAATGGTATTTACAATGTTTTCAAATTACAGTGTTAATAGGTATAAGAGGACAGTAGGCCTATCAACAAGTACCAGGTACTTAGCAAGATACAAAATGGTCGACAGATCTACAGTCTGTTAAGCCTACAACGTTTTCACGTTCACAAAATCTAAAAGAAAAGAATCTATGTATATAAAAATTTTGACAGAACAAAACATTTCTATGACAAGGATATCAACCCACATAACAACAGTTGTTCAAGAAACTAACGAGATTCATGCCCCATGGTAAACCGGCAATCTAAACAATCATTGAAATTGTTTTTTTTTTTTCATAAAGTCCCATACCACATGGTCCCTTGTAAAATATTTCTTTTAACAATTATGTAGAACCATGCAGGTTGGTTCTTGTTTACATATTAAAAATGGCATAATACTATATTTGGACGTATTATGCAAAAGGGAACCAAACCCACACAGTGACAGTTTCGGGAATAAAATATTTTTAGTAAAATTGTGTGTAGAAAGTAAACTGTTCACAATTTTATTAAGATAACCGTGCAATATAGTGTAAGATACTGCGTTATATGGAATTTTTTAATGTAAAATGTGTATTTTTTTTCACAAATATGTGAAAAAAAATACACATTTTACATTAAAAAATTACTGTTTTGTCACATAGATTCATAAATCGCAGTTTCTTACATAATATTGCAAAGTAATCCTATCATAATTATGGACAGTTTTTTTTTCGAAACTGTTTTTGTGTGGGTTGGTTCCCTTTTGTATAAGTAGGTCCATTTTAGATTCGGGATGCATGAGGCTAGTTTTTCAAGATTAGCAAGCAAGTAGGTAACATCCAGGCTTAGTATCCTGGCTTGGCACATGCAAATACGAGCATAGTTCTGTATATACGAGGCCAGAGTGACCAACTTGCTAGCTTACTAGCACTATTTTGATATCCTAGCTAGAAAACTAGCCTCGAGTAACCATTAGACACATTACAGTCACCATCTTTACCAAAATCCTAACTAACAGTAATCTCTTCTAAATCCTTAACTCCACTTATTCTAAAATTACCTGCCCCATTATTTAACTTTACAACAACAAAGAAAATCTACCTACACCATTCCCCTCCATAAAACATAAAACACATTGTACTCCCAAAAAACACGAGTAAAACTCCATTCTAAGCAAAATAAAACAACTTTTTATATTCAGAAAACACTTTAACTTCTAAAGTACTGTTCCCGAACTTGGGTGTCAAAATAGATGTTTCATATAATGAGGCTCGGACCACGGTTCGTGTATTAAAACTTTTCTTGTTATACCTGCATTGTGTAAGCAGTTGTAGGTGGAATTATGAGAACCTGAATGGTGGAGAGGTCAATCGCATGAGTTTGTATTGTGTGAGCACTAGGATTCCATGCAGATTTGATTTTTGTGTAAGTGGTTAAACTAAATTCACTGACAAGTAGAGATTGTGAGGAACTGGGTGGAAAATTCCTCAGCCTCCTTTGAAATGGGAGGATCCTCGATCTGACGGGTTTTATTTATAATTATAAATGTCTTCTTTGAATTTTCTTTCTTTCTTTTTTTCTTTCTTTCTTTCTTTCTTTATTTACGTCAAATAAAATATATTATTATTAATATTGTGTCTAGTTGCCTACAGCCCGACGATTGTTGTCGGTTTTCTGTATATGTTTTAATCGTGTGAATAACTCTGCTTGAGTGATGTAGGATTTTTGCGTAACGCCAGTAGTAGTTCCTATATAGCGTTATAGACTGATGCCGCCACAATGTTTTTCTACCAACTGACTTTTCAATGCCATAAGGTGCTGACTTAAACCTGAGTCTTCTGATAATATGTGATGCATTGACATTTTTGCGCGAGATTTGCACTTTAACTTAAAAGTCGATGCGTTGATTGCTATACTTGGAAATTAAGATATATATATTTTTTTTCTACTTTGTGATTTTTCATTAAGTCTCAATCATATTAAACAGTGCTAAACCTCTTATAACAATTTCCAAAAAAACATTGAATTCCCATTAAAATCCTTTAATGAACATCTTACGAAACAATTTCTTAGCCCACTCTCTCCATTTCAATTTTTAACTCTTCTCATGCAAAAAATTCCTTTATATTTATATCTCGAATAAAATTTAGGTCACGTAAAAGATAAAGATATTTTTGTTAGAACATTTTGTTCAGTGACTAAAAACGTCGGAGGAATTCTTCCGCACGCCTTGCTCCGAACCACAGAATAGTATATACAGAAGGTTAGGTTAGTTCAATACGTTGAACGAAAATAGGTGCAAGCACACGTAGACGCGCACGTATGTCGATCACAGTATAGCATAATAGCCTATAATGTACCCACTGCTAGGACACAGGTCTCTCTATGAGAGGGAGTGGGCCGAAATCTACCACGCGGGTCGAGTTGGTGGATGTCACACGTCTTCAAATTTTTGGTTCTAGGACATGCCGGTTTCCTCACGATGTTTTCCTTCAACGTTTTGAGAGCAGAGGTGATGAAATAAATTACACAAAGTAAAGTGCCTGCTTAGGTTCAAACCCACAAACGTAAGTTGTAAGTTGGGGCCGTTACCAGTGGGCCACCATTGCTTCTTATCTCATTTAATCTAAGCCGAACGCCTTGTGAAGTGCACTTGCACTCGCTGCTCGTGAAGCGTTTCTATATGTGCGTCCGTTTTCATTTTTCGTTGTATGGAGTCGACCTTCTGTAGGTACTATTCTGTGTTTGAACGCATTTGGTAGGAAAAACACAGTAGAGATAATGTGGAAATAATTTTCAATAACACCTACAGGTTTTTACCTGGCTGCACTGATGGAGATGGTGGGATTTTAAAAGTACATATTTATGTATGTGTGTGTAGATTTAAATAATGTGTGTGGTAGCAAAGCTCTTAAAGCAATTATGGATAGTTGAATGTGGGAATGAGAGAAAAATAATCTGGTATAATATTATAAAAAAAAACAAATGAATAAATGACCATGAATTTGTTTTACCTACAGAGAATTTACCTTATAGAGTACTAAATTATCTCTGTATACATTCCATCTAGTAAGCTCAGTAATTATGATTATAATTAGAGTAATTCATATGAATAGCGTAATAGCTCATCCGCCAATAATGTCCTACTTCTGAGACAGGCTTATCTGTGAGAGGAAATGGTCTGGCTGTGGTTGACTACGTAGGCCTAGTGCACGTTAGTGGACACACAATAGCTGTAAATTCATAAGTTCTTTCCCAACCCATGGATTGGGATGGATCTCATGAATTTTGTTTTGACACCTACGCTTTAGCCTATGGGCTATCAACTATAAATTATTATTACATACTATATAATTATATTTTGTGTCTGTCTGTGTGAGACTTCTTAGATCTTATAAACTACGCAACGGATTTTGATGTGGTTTTCACCATCATTTAGAGAATTTATTCCGGAAAGTTTACTTGTTTAATACATTAATATTAAACTTACATATAGCACAGAAATATCGTTGGTTTTTCAAGTCGCTGTTCCACCTGTGCCGGGCAGGGGCGGGTTGCTAGTAGGAAATAAAATGGACCAGTTTTATTCTTTTAGTTGACCTAAAGAGTGATTTGTGCTAAATGTTATGAGCAGTAGTTTAGTGCTTTTATACAACTTCGGTCAGCAAAATTTGTCCACTGAGTTTGTTGATTACGAAATTCGACGGTAGTTTTGGATCTCCTGTGTGATTTATAGTGTAGGGGTTGATAAGGAAGGATTTTTTATACGGCTTTATTGGAATTAAAGGGGCTCGTGGCCAATAACAGCCACATGGATCGACTTTCCATTACATACCGAGACCTACATACCCTCCAAGAACTGTGCTATAACAAAAACCTTTTTACCAAACATTTACTTCTTTAGTTTGAGTCTATAAAAAATGTACCTGAATACAAAGATTATTTGAATGCCTGTAAAACACGCCAACCCGTCGACATCAACAAACTTTCAACCAAAAGCCGAATATGTTTGGTCAAACCATAATTTAGTAAACGCAGCCCGGTTTTCCAGTTAAAATTAGCATCTAAATCCGTACAGGCATCAGATTCGCATAACTCCGAACAACTTGTTACGTTGCAAAAATACGCTGCCCCCAATTATTTTTAACTACATTCCACCATTTCGCTTGCTTGGGTTTAAAATTGCGTCCATCACTTTTTAGTTGGCTTTGCTGGATTTTGGGAACAAAGTTTCGTATTATGCTTTCCTCTTGGTTTTTAATTAGTATATTTTTGAGTAAGTTGTTTGCTCTTGGCGTTTTTAAAATGACTACGGTGAATTAAGATATGGGTTAGACCTTTGTGGGTTCTCTTCCTCTGTCACGTCTTTTTTTTTTTTTGGATAGGAAATTATGAAATAACTTCTCCTGCTCTGGGCGGAGCGGGAGGGCGTTCGTGACATCTCTTTGAGACGCGCGTGGAACACAACGCGCCGTCGACCCGGGCCTGGTCCTTGTCGGATGGCGAGCTACCCATTGCTCAACGTCCGCAAGCCCGCACCTACGGTGGCCGGGAATCGGCCTGCGATTCCCGACGACCTGGGTCCTCTGTCACGTCTTAATGGTTGAACGAATTTCGATGAAATTGGTAGTCTATGGCCTTTTTTTTTTTTGGGTGGGAAATTATCAAATAACTTCTCCCGCTTTGGGTGGAGCGGGAGGGCGTGTCAGACTCTTGCTGACTAAAACCCACCCGTGTTCCTTCCGTTGCGGCAGGCGTAGGTCCTATCAGACCCCTTAATTTGCTGACATATCTTTGAGGCGCGCGTGGAACACAACGCGCCATCGACCTGGGCCTGGTCCTTGTCGGACGGCGAGCTACCCATTGCTCACCGTCCGCAAGCCCGCGCCTACGGTGCCCGGGAATCGGCCAGCGATTCCCGACGACCAGGGTCCTCTGTCACGTCTTAATGGTTGAACGAATTTCGATGAAATTTGGCACCCAGGTAGCCTATGGCCTTTTTTTTTTGGGTGGGAAATTATCAAATAACTTCTCCCGCTCTGGGTGAAGCGGGAGGGCGTGTCAGACTCTTACTGACTAATACCCACCCGTGTTCCTTCCGTTGCCTGTACGTTGCCAGGGGCCACGGTATCCCTTTCAGACTTTCCCACAACCCCGGCAGGCATCGGTCCTATCGGACCCCTTCAGTTGCTGACATCTCTTTGAGGCGCGCGTGGAACACAACGCGCCGTCGACCCGGGGCTGGTCCTTATCGGACGGCGAGCTACCCATTGCTCACCGTCCGCAAGCCCGCGCCTACGGTGGCCGGGAATCGGCCTGCGATTCCCGACGCCCAGGGCGTCTCATGCGGCGGCTAGGGGCGTGAGGGCGCGAAATTTGCCTCTCCCTCACGCGTTCTGCCTCCTCCTTCGCGAGCATTACTGCTTCGCAGAAGGAGGTGACGGCCTCCCATGTCCTCTCGCTCCATACCATGGCCTGGACCAGGGCCGGACGCGAGAGATCCCCGCCAACGATCGATTCCACGAGGACACTGCGATGCTCTGCCCAAGCCGGGCAGACCTCCACCGTATGCTCCACCGGGTCCTCCGGGCGATCCACGCAGTGATGACACCCGGGCGTTTCCTCCCGCCTGATATGAAACAGGAACCTCCCGAAACAACCATGTCCGGTGAGGACCTGCGTCAGGCGGAGTAGTCTATGGCCTGGGCTAGGATAAAGGGTACTATTATCCCGGTAAAACGTTCCCGTGGTATAACCTCCGTTGACCCGGGCGAATCCGCAGGCAAAAGCTAGTCTATAAAAATTAGAAAGAAAAAATAATAAAGAAAAAACGTTTATTTGCGGTAAACATGACGCAAAGAAAAAAGACACAAAATAAAAAAAATAAACAAGTTTAGGGAAAATAATATGCGTCACATCCACGCAAAACGGCCATCGCTCAGCATAATGCTGCGACTAATATATATATGCGAATTCGATATAGTTGCATGTTGAGAGCTTGTTATTACATACATTTGTAATGCTTATAAGCAATATCACTTTGACTAATATACTGCATCTGATAAGGCTGGAAACCGACCTCAATATAGTTGCGAAAAAGCTAGGCAGATTGATTTTGACTTTGACTAATATAATTATCTAGCCTAATTCTACGTACAAAGGAACAGGGTTTCTTTTTCATAAACAGCAATTAACATTTACTTTGTCACAGCTGGATCATTGAACCCTTTTCTGTTCTTTTCCAAGTCCAATTATTCCAAATCTCTTTAAAAATCATTTCTTACTTTCTGACTTCAACAATATCAGACTTCAAACTTCAATACATCGATGCTCACATTACGAAGCGAAGCGGTGGCCAGAAAATGATATCCAATTTACTAGCCTGTTGGTTCGTGTTGAACGGACCTACAGACAGACAAAGCTGATATAGAGTCTGTGATGTGGAAAATAACACAGGAGGAATTATTATGAAATAGTTATAACTATTTCATAATTTATAATAACTTATATGGACTCAGCGATCATTGTGCCGATAGTCGTATCAGCTAATAGCTTAATTGCCAAGAGCCTCGACCAACACCTAAGGAGGCTCTCGTTGGGCAGCTGGATTAAGGGCTTAATTCAGAAAGCGGTACTCCTGGACATGGCTCGCATTGTTAGGAGGTTCCTCTCTCTGGAGCCCTGGAGCCCATATTTTTTAATGTTTTAATTTTTTTATATACTAATATTTAAAAATTTAATAAATAAGTATTCAAATGAAATAAAGAAAATAATAATTAATGGTGCGAACAGGGATAATCGTTGGTTGGTGCCTCATTCCATTAAAAACGTCTAACGGGCCTCTGCGAGTTGGCTTCGGCCCCTCGTACGCCTTCCAACGGTCCGGGACCCCAGGGTCCCGAGAAATGTCAATAATAATTAATCACACCTTTTGAGGGTTTTGTTTTGAAGAATTCTTTTGGGTAAACGATTATATTTTCATATGATTTTGAATTGAATTGGATTCAAATGTTACATTTAAAACATAATCTATTTAATGGAATTTAAAGCATTTGAGGGAGGCCTATGTCCAGCAGTGGACGTCTTTTGGCTGAAATAATGATGATGATGAAGAAAGTATTGATCGTAATAATTATGATGTTAACAGTCTCCACGTGACGATATTGAAGTACGTATGTCCGACCAACTTACGTTGGGTAGTTAGCCTCGTTACCAACCTCACTGATCTCCTTTTAAACTAGTATCTTAAAGCTGTTGCCGATACGAGATAAGAAGTATCACACATTGAAATGATTAATAAAACGTGAGAGAAACAAACCAGAACCAATATAGTGCCAAACAAACGATCAAATGGTTCTACCAGAATCATAAAAATTGCAAAGTTCCACAAAATACTTAGCACCGTTTTTGCATATTCCTAAAGGGTTATTTCCCGTAAATTGTTAACACAAATTAACTCTAAATTTGCATAATCCTCCTCTCACATCTGTTTCCGTCATACATTCCGCGCCAGTGGCCCGCAGGCACGCACTTGTTACTCTGTCCACTTCTGAGTTAATTCATGCTTTTAGAGATTAACAATGTCAGATTATTAAAAAATATTTTAACGAAACAGCCGTGGTAATAATGTATTGTTGATTTGTTGTAATAATGTATTGTTGATTTGAGTTTACAAAGCATTTTATTCCGACATAAGAGTGTCAGTACGGATAGACAGATGATAAATATCAGTCCATGTCACGGTATTCCTTGGAATCACTGAGGTATGTTCACGTCAGTTTATTATTAAAAAATATTAGACACGTATTTTTTCTTTTTTTACTTTATCAAAAGATTACGGCGATACATTGCCAAAACTTATTATACACAGGCGGTTACAAAACAGCTCTGTTAAAAAAGAGTGTTTTTGGCATGCCACCTCAAATTTATAATAAGATACCTGACTGTATAAAAGCACAGCCAATAAGAATTTTCAAAAAGAAGCTCTTTGCTCTACTTGTGGAAAAGTGTTATTATTCCATCAATGATTTCCTTAATGATCCGTCAATAATAAATAATAGAGTACTATAAAATGTAACTTGTGTAGCGATAGCTTAATTTATATCTTCTATACCTAGTTTAGCTTAAGTAAATTATCGGATGTTTAATTTTAAAGTCTAGATTAAGTAAATTAAGTTTAAAATTTGCATGCCTAATAGGCAGAATATACAAGGGCCTGTAAATAATATTCTAACACCAAATTGTAAATACCTGCATTCAAAGTAAATAAATTTATTTCATTTCATTTCATTGCGTTAAGATGTGCCATGACGTCACGAGTATGTAGATTTTATACTTACTTGTGACGTAGCAAACCCAACTCCCCAACTTTAATGGATTTTATCTAAGTCATTTTTTATTAATATGATAAAGCAAAAAATACGTGTTTAATAATCTATATAATACATAGAATTGCTTTTTTTTTGACCCAGTCATCATCCCTATTATATTACACAATCATTTTAAAACACTGATTGCATTACGGGTAAAGTATTATTGGGTTTTTTCCATCAGGAGTTTTTTAGTAACAGTCCGGAGTCAGGATTTGTGCCCAGTTGATGGTAGTCGGCTCGCCCCCAGTTACATGACATTTAAACATAACTGGCGAAATGTGGGTGTACCTACACAAAAAACACAAATGTGGGTGTGACACATCTGCCTTACCCTTCGGAAAAAACAGGCGTTATGTTCATGTTTATATTAATTCTGAACGTAGAACATATCGAAACAAAAGTACAAGTCGAAGTACTTACTTAAAAACGTTCAAGAACGATAGGCACTTTAAATGTATTAAAAAAAACATTTAAAGTGACAATTTGACAAAACATGTTCACAAAACATTTGCACAAATGGTCATTCGAGCGCCAAATAAAACTTGTAGCTGTTTGTAACTGTGTGGTATATATGCAAACGCCAGCCTGTCTGAAAATTACCTAATAAAAATCCTTATTACAAACCAATAACGAATGCGTGTATAAAACAAACTGTTTTTCTTATTAACACAACACAATATTTTAATTTTAGAACCATAAAACGAACTGATGGAAACATTTGTATCTGTCCTATTTCCTATTGAGGCAGCGACGCATTGAAAAATCACGTACATAAAAAAGTTTGAAGTTTTAAATATGGAAAAAAACGGGCCGGCACGCGGTAGAGTTTCCGCTTCATTGAACTAGAAGCCAGTTCATATCCGCCGATACTAACCGGGAAATGCATAACCCAGAATTTAATAAAAGCCTTTTGGATTCCGCTATTTGGAAAAAGTAAATTAGAACAAAAGATTTTTGCATTTAAGTCAATTAGAATGGGTTTTTTTTATTTTGCGAGTTTAATGTTGTAGTATTTTGCAGTATCACATAAATTTTATAAAAATCTATTGAATTTCCACTTTTTGTTTCAATAAAAGCCTGAATGGTTTTTTGATGTTAAGCTCGTACCCGAGCTTAACATCAAAAAACCATTCAGGCTATACAGGGTTTCGCATTTCATTGTCAACGATTTTGAAGTAGCTGCAGTATCAGATTTTAAAATGAGAATGCATAATCCAGAAACCTATTGGATTTCGCAACGAATTTTTTGTAACAGAAATACTCACGATATTTTTTTTGTCATTTAGGTTGGGTATGAAATTTCTTTGTCAGCGAGTTTGAAATAGCTTTTGAAGTATCACATTTTAAAATGAATATTGAAATAACTTTACAAATACGCTAAAGTGGATCATGTAAAAGAATCAATAGTCGACCAAACATTTTCATTTTTATGCCATTCGACATCTCTAACTAATAAACATTCTTTCTTTTTCTTTCTTTTCTTTTTTTTTAAAAGTTGCCCCACACTAGGAATTTCTCCTGTATCGTGGGTGCGCTTACAAACATTTAAACTCACATACACAAACAGCCAGACCCGAAACAACTACTTGTAGGCCATACAAATATTTGTTCCGTGCGGGAATCGAACCCGCGACACGCAGCGCAGCAGTCAATCGCTTAACCACTGCTCCAACCGTGCCGTCACACATTACATACATTACATTATATTACATAAGTCAGATCAATAATACTGGTATTCAGCTGCATTCAGTTAGACTGGAAGCCAACCTCAACATAGTTGGGAATAGGCTAGGTAGATAATGAGACAGGAGTCATACCAAAATTTATAAAATTAATACAGTAACTATAGTGCTTCCATGAATGAATCATTTTTGAGCACTACAGCTACAAATTTTCTTGAATATACAAATTCTACAAGCCACATAAATAAATGATTTAAATATTCCTCTGCATAACATACAATTTTCATATTCCGACTTACTACTCTATACTAAAGGCTGTGTTGCACTTATAGCGTGCATAAAGCCGAAGATGCACTGAATTATGAATTATTCAAGCCACCGGTTCTGTGGCGCCCTCACGCGGCGGCTGGTGGTATCTGCCATAATTTCATCCTTTCAAGTCTATCGTGTATGAATGGGTGCTTATTTTGAAATTATGTGACTGTATTTAGTGAGCAACGTTATATTTTATTTATACAGAATTGTATTTGGTGTATTTAATACTTTTGCAGTTCAGTGGTTGACCCATTACAACTTTATGTAGAAATGCATTTGAACAGGGCTTAGCTTCGAGCACCTGGTCTATTATATGCTGGCCCTCACTTAACCAGGTTACTTGCTGTGTTGTATGGCTTTTGTATGGGTCATAGTTACTTGCCCGGTGCTGCCAATTGCTAAAAACAAAACTGGTGAACTCGCCGACAGCGGTAACTATAGGCCCATTTCACTAGCTACCGTGATTTCAAAGGCATTTGGCAGCATGCTTAATACACAATTAAGGAGTTGTACAATTCATGATAACCAGTTCGGATTCAGAGCTGGGTTTTCAACAGAGAGTGCGGTGTTGTGTCGCATGTCGTTGTAAGCATGCTGTGACGTAATATGCGAGACGAGAGACGCCTATTCATGCTTGCTTCCTGGACTTGTCAAAGGCATTTGATCTAATTTCCTATGATGTGTTGTGGAGTAAATTAGGACGGGTAAATTTACCCACAGAACTTGGTAACATTTTAAAGTTTTGTTAGCATTACGTTTATGTATTGTTAGCCTTTGTGAGCATTACTGCTTCGTGCACGTGCAGCATGTGGGCTAGATATACGCAAAGATAGTACAGCGCTCTCCGTGTTCAATATAACAATGCGTTTAGGATACTGGTGGGGCGGCCCCGCTTCCGTAGTGCGTCAAGGATGTTCGCAGATGCACATGTAGATTGCTTTTACGCAACAATGCGTAAAAGGTGCGGTTCCCTGGGGCGCAGGGTGTGGGGCGGCTCCACCAGTGTCTTCAGCATGGTTGCAAGTCGCCTGGACCGTGTATACGCGGGTCGCTGTTCTGCCGTCTCTCATGGGATGTCTCACGCAACGGTGACCAACCGTTATTTCTTGTTCTTTGTTATTTCTTGTTTCCCTTGTTTTCGTTTAATATAGTCGCAAGTTTTACTAACAATTTGATTGAGTCTTGGTTACTCAATTAAAGAAAAGTTCTGTTCCATTCTATAGCCGCTTCTTATAAAGTGGAAAAACAAGTGATAATTCACCCACGCTTTGCGTAGTACTTAACTACATTAAATAATGTTTTGTTATCTAAAAAAAATTGTTAAGCAGTTTTATAAAATTTACGGAAACCTGTGTTTATTCCAACAGGGTAGTTATAACATTAATATTTGACTCATTAAACTGCATTCGCACATAATCGGATTAACATAATGAACAAAAACAACATGTATTTAATTCCATGTGGCCCAGTGACAGGCCTCGCCTCTCAGGCACGAGGTTGAGGTTTCAAATCCGGCCGAGTAGCAATGTGACTTTCTCATATGTATTTTCTGTTTATGTTGGACATTAC
Source organism: Xanthia icteritia (assembly GCA_949128155.2). Lineage (NCBI taxonomy): Eukaryota > Metazoa > Arthropoda > Insecta > Lepidoptera > Noctuidae > Xanthia > Xanthia icteritia. Next base: position 14,982,243 of record OX421953.2, read on the forward strand.
TGACATCGGTGAATGAAAACATGCGAGGAAACCTGGACTTATGAATGTGTGTGGCAAAGTGTTATTGGATTTTATCAATTAGAAAATAATCAGTAGCAGCCCGGAGTCTGATGTTGTGCCCAATTAATGTCACAAAGTTCACCCCCATAGGACCTGTAACGGCTGTAACACTGCCGAAATTTGGGTGTTTCTGACTACTCCGCCTTTTCGGAGAAAATACGTTTGATATTACGTGGAATTTTAATCTTGCCTGTCACTTCATTGGCTTCAAAATGACAAGGACAAATTTAAATTCAAAAGTAATTTCTTCAAACTAAGTTGAGAATCAGCACTTTTCGAACGTCAAAATTACATAAGACAGTCCCCCAAAACGCCCACCCTTCACCACTTCCTAGTGCTTTAGCTGGGAAGAAGAAGTGGCGCAACAAACTCCCCAGCAGCACAGCTGTCGGTTCAGTTAGAAAAAAATGATTAAATATAATAGTATGCAAAATAATTTACATTACGCAACACAAAACATAATTTAAATTATAAATTAATAGCCATATGACAGCTAGCACACGCCAATATACCAACCAAAAACATCGAGAACTATACTCAAGCAAAAATAAAAATAACTAAACGTAAACAATATCGAAATAAAAGCCTCCAGGCAAAGTTTATTTGTAAAGCGAATATAAAATAAGAAATATCAATAGTGTCATCACAATGTCTTCTTTTTTTCCTTTTTTATTTGTTTGTATATTGGCACCTTGCAGCTATTTCCTAATAGCTAATTAGTCATTATTTAATCGTGCTTTTGTATGTTGTGCTGTGTTTTGTGTGCACTAAATAAACGATTTATCTATCTATCTATCTGTTTGAGACTCAATTCACTCGTGTGTTAAATATTTATATTTCCCTGAAATACTCATAGATCAAATAGTTGAAATAAACCTAGAAAAATACACTTTTTCTATTAAAGAAATGATTTTGTTTATAAATTATATATGTTACAAAACACAGGCATCCTGTTATACCAGACTTTTGTGATTTATCTAGCCAATTTATCTTGATCCTTCGACGCATAGAGATTGAATTTTATGAGAGGTCTTCACATATTGAACTTTCACAATCCACATTTTCAATATTTTGACAATTCATTGGTTTGAATTAATGGATATTGAATTGCCTGACACGAACTGAAAACATATAAAAATAGGTTATACCTCTCGTGTTTTCATTTTAATATACATAAGAGAGAATTTAATAGTAATTTAAGAGGCGTAATTAAAGGTTTGTTTTAATTAAATAAACTTTAGGATGCTGTTATGCTTTCTAAGTAAAACTTCTTTCTGGTGACATATTTTAAGGGTTTATCAATTGATACAATTTTTTTTTTTTTTTTTTTTTTTTTTTCTGAAAATAAAAATCTTTTAATTCAACCACTTAGCATACCAGTCGAATGATGGTTAATATCACTAAAACTACACAATGGATTATGATGTGGTTTTCAGCATCATTTAGAGAAATTATACCGAAAAGTTCACGTGTAGAATACATACATATTAAACTTACATATGATAAGGCATAAACACCATACGAAACAGGGTCGGGTCGCTAGTGTCAAATAAAAATCAGTCGTAGCCACTCCTTCGAATCAGAATTGGCAATTATCATTGGCATTTGGATCACAACTGGGACACCAAGAACATAGGCGCCAATCCACAGTCTGACCCCACCGAGTACAGTTCAAACTCTCAGTTCAAAGAACAATCCCCTTCTACCGGACTAGTCCCCAGCAAAGCATCCCCACCCTCACAACATATAAATATGATGTCATATCGCAGTGTAATTCATCCTGTGTAGTCTGCAAACATCCTCGTATTTATGCATCGAACTGTACGAGCTTGTGCAATCGGTTGAGAAGTTATGAGCTTTGACATTTGGCTCTGGCCCCTGAAAGAGATCTGGCAGAAATATCTGATAAAATAAAACATTGAAAAGTATGATATGCATCATGACAAGCGGCGTAGCGCCGTAGCACGTAGTGGCGTAGCGCGTAGCACGTAGCACATAGCGGCCATTTGATATAGATTTGGTTTGTGCTAACTCTCAGACTAAACATGCTTTTGCTAATCGATTTTATTTATTTTTAGGGCCCTACTTGTATAACCAGTTCAACAGAGTGCTAAAGATTTATAGTTTAAGTTATAATAGGTGTAACCTACTAGTACAGGAATATTTAGCAAAACTCAATTATGCAGACACGGAAAAACTACTAGAAATTATAAAATAAAATTTTCTATTTACCTACTCTAATATAATTAATAATAGTGTCCACTTTATATACTTTAATATTATTCGTTAATTTATTTATATATAATATATCTTACATAATCTAGTTTTAAAATAATATACCCAAATAGTTACTCTATAAGTCATTGAAAACATTATATCTTCTTCTTAATTTAGCTTCTAATAAACTTATTGTTGTCTTCTTTTTAAATGTTTGATGTAAATTGATGGCCTGAAACACAGGTTTTCACAAACCTATATCAGGCAGGTCTTAATTACAGTTAGAATTAAATATTACTCGAATGTAATTAATCTAAATCATAATTTTACTTTATACTTGAATAAATTTTATTTTATTTTTATTTTTTTTTATTTTGAATTCAAAGTTAAGTCACGCCTTCCACAGCGAACATAGACATAAACCATTATAATAAATAGTAAAAAGCCGCCTTTAGTGTCTGCCTGTTCGTCTGCTTAGTGATGCTAAACTACACATTCGATTTTAATGCGGTTCTCACCGTCATTTAGAGAATATTATATGTATGTAGGAGCGTTAATGTAGAATAAGTAACGACCCCACCCTGCAATCACTAACTATTATTGCAAACAGGCTGATAAAAGTGATTATCGTTATCTCTATATAGACATCTATATTGCCAAGGCACTCGAACACCCATATTTCGAAGTTAAAATATCTCATTTGCTTTACTTTCACTTTTCAAATGCTGATTTTTAAAGAACTGACCTTTTTGCATTCACCTTTTTAGTGCCCCAACAGTTCCTATGACAAACGTTCTGTTTTTTGATCCTAATATTACATTTCTAACATACCTATTACTTTATATTCTTTTAATTTTTATTTTAAAAAAATAATTTTTACCATCTTGGTTCTCACGGAACCTGCCGTAATTATATTAGTTTTTACATATTTTAGGTGATGATCTACCTGCAAATTTTATATTATTATATTTATTTTTGTTTTTTTTTGGCAATATTTGGCAGTGTGTATATTTTGTTCCACAGTACTTTTATACCAGACAAGCTCTAGACGTGAAGACCTGTAATTGGCTGTCAGATTATCATACTTTTATTTATCACCATTGTATTTAGCTGTAAGTCTTCCAAAGTCTTTAAATAAATAAATATTCGCATATATACATGATAGGATGTAAGAAATCAATGGATAAGAAAAGAAAATTGGATTTTCATCAATCCGGATCACGGATGTATTTTATTTATTTATGGGTGATAAGGAAAATTATTGAAGTGGAAAAAGTTACTTAAGTGTTGTGTTTCTTTTGTGCAATATGACGCTTTTAATAATGATCAACTTCCTTTGTTAATCTCAGGCTACACTAAGGCAAATCCCGCGCGGGACGCGACTGCGCACGTCAAATATATTAATTATTAGAATGTCAAGTGACTATTCGTGCAGGTTAGAACACTTCTATAAAAGGTATTTTTCTAGAAAATATTGTCGCGCATCTCGCGCGTTATCCGTTTCAGTTTGGCCAAAGCTTTAAAGGATAATTCTGTCATGCAATTTGCCTCTGTGGTCATAATAGTCGCAAGCGTTCGATTCCCAGGTCGAGCTGTATTGGTTGATTTTTTTTAAAGGATTTTTTTCGTTGCAGCACGTATACTGACCGGGTTGAAAACAATAACTTTGCCCCCATCTTCCAAAGGACTTTAAATATCTTACGTTTCGTTATTCTAAATACCTGAAAGAAAGAAAGAAAGAAGAAAGAAAATACGTTTATTTGCGGTAAACTTGACGCAAAGAAAAAAAAAACACGAGAATAACAAATTGGGGGAAATCGCTCGGCATAATGCTGCGACCCTATGCGAGACAGAGCCCCAGCGCTGGTTTTCAGCGACAGCCGGCGTTGACGTGATGACGTCAACCGGTGCAGCATATAGTGAAATAAAAAAATCAAAAATAAAAATAAAATAAATACAATATTTCACTAAATGATATAATATTTAAAACGGCAACATTTCGTTCCGTCGGCGACTCAAGCGCCGCAGATGCAATCTGTGCGCGCAGCTGTCAAAACTATTTGTTTCAACGTTTTGACATATTGAATTATAAGTACTGGTGACGTAATAATTTTATCATGGCGCATTATTTAACGTAATGAATGTTATGTTATGTATAATCAATGCGTAATAAGTTAATAACACAGGATGTATTGGGTACCTCTGCCTACTTCAACGGGAATACAAGTGTGTTATGTTACAAGTACTTTCAATCCAAAACGATGCGATCAAGGCACATGAATGGATGAACAATGGTATCCCCTTAACCAACCAAAACAGAGTGAATTACACAACTCAGAGAGGCATCGGAGCGTATGCCATGAATCATTACCGCTATACGTTAAACAAAACAAACGACCATCTACCGACCAACAACAAAAGGCGTTCCAATAAATAGGGGCGTCCGTTACACTGAAGTGAGCGACCTAAGTAGGATAGGAAGAAAAAAGATTAATAAAATTCGGGCGATGCGTTAATGACTGTTCATTGACAACTAATTAATCAAGTAAAAAAAAAAAACATAAGTAATATAATTTTCTGATCGACCCAGATGACCCCATAACCCTCCTCCAGGAGAGTAGTAGGGCCACCAGTACAGTATACAAGCACAAACGACGACCCGCAATCCGACCTCGCCGCCGGCGCCGAGGTTCTCCGCGATCCCGACCCTTGTTCGACGATGCGCCAGCCCGCGTCGATGCTGAGCCTGTAGCTTAAAACTCCCCGACTAATAATCATAATATATCTTTGATCCAGCCTGTCCCATCTTGCTGTCCTCCCCCCAACGACGCCCTAAGCCGAGGTTCGTACCCCGCAGCGGCTGCCCTTAGCGAGCGCTCGCCTAGTTTATAATTGGAATAGTTTTTGCCCCTGGCTGGAGGCTTTGAGTGTAGAAGCTTAAGGCAGAGACAGGAAAGTCTGGTTAAGCAGCTACGACCCTCTTCTGAAGTCAACTGCGGAATACACTAGTCGAAAAAAAAAAAATATATAGGACTGGAAAGATAGGAGAAAAGTCTTAAGTACAGAACATTTTAATATTTTCATGGTCATTCAAGTTTCTTATAAACTTAACTATATTTTGTATGGTCTGGTACCACAGAAAAACTGGGAGAACGTGTTTGTGAGGCATAGTTTTAAGTATAAGACTGCTGTAACTTTTTTTTAAATAAAGAAACATAACTACTCGACAAAAGCCGCTTGATTTTTATAATCTATATCTATACTTTGTTTGTTTGTATGTCGGGGGTAATCTTCGGAACTATCAGTCGCATTTGAAAAATTATTTTTGCATTGTTTAGCCCAATTCTTGAGGAAGGCAGACACACGGACTTAGTCGCGGCCAGAAGTTTTTTTAAATATAAAAACGAAGTTTTGGAAATGTGTTCTTGTTTTACCTGCGGGGTGATTGCAAAAAATTCAATTCGAAGAATTTCCCGGCAAAAATTGTAGGTATTTATTCAAAAATATGTTTCGCCCACCGTGTAACAAGCATCCACTCACAATCGGTGACGCGAAGTAAAGCCCACTCCACACGGTCGGTGTCACGACCAGATTATTTATTGCCATTATTTATCTCCGGGAGCCGACTCAAATGTCTGAATTGAGTGCGACCGTGTGAAGCCCGCCTAACTCTTGTATAGTTTGTATGTGGAACAAGTTTTGTTCAAAAAAGTTTTTTCTCTTTTTCTGTTTGCGTGGTTTTTCGTTGTATTTGTGCGAGAGTGTAAAAATGTCGCACGGGTATTTTTTTTTGTGGACTATTTTCCTCAACCGTATTTTAACAGTGATTTTATGCTATTGGATTGTAGGTAGCTTGCTGAACAAGTCATTACTTTATTTAACCATTGGGGGAAAGTCTTTGGTGACGATTTATGATAGGTAATAATAATTACGTGACGTAGTTACAATTTTGTTTCCTCTTAATTCGCTTATTAATAATGTTATTCATACAATAATAGTTGGCAAAAGTGGTAACATATAAAGTTGAAACCTTCTAAATACAGATAAATCTATTACTAATTCCCTATAGTGAGTAATTGCGTAATAATTTGACCTGAACAGGGTTTGTTTACACATTCATCAGATACTTTTAGTACAGACTGTAAGGCTCTTTTAATACGAAATATTTAAAGATTTTTAGAACTTGCTAAAAATTCTTAAAAAAACAAGAACCTATAACCTAGTAACTGGAACGATTTTATTTTCTATATAGGAACTGCGATTAACATTGTCAAAATACGGGAGAGCTATATTCATTGCATCACGGACGCTATTTTCCTGCATATTCGGCAGACATATTAGCATTTAGCAAGAGCGAAGTCACACCGTTACCGACAGGTAGGCAATCGTTTACGATAATTGAAGTTTGCGGTCCAGCGGCTAAACGGACGGCGTAGACTCAAATGTGGCTATATGTGTCGGAAATGTCGTGCTCTGTCGAGAACTGTCGGGTGAAACGTTGGGTGTGACTGTTAATGTTTTGGCAGTAGGTGGGTAAATGTATAAATACGGTTGTGCTAAAAATGAGGTTGGTTGTATCGTCGCATATATCACATAAGCTGATACAGATCTTGTATGTTAATTTTCGTAACACAATTTTTTAAAGGTTTTGTTATGGTTTTTAAAAACGATACTTTTGTAGGTAGAGTATACCGCACGTTGGTGGTAACACTTTCACCTTGACCTGGCGTAGTACGGAGTTTCATTAGAATGCGAGGCCAATTTATAATGGTTTTGTTTTCGTAGGAGAAAATAATAACTTAACTTTACGCCTGTAATCCCCAAAGGGTTAGGCAGAGGTATACACACGATTACAAATCAAGCTATACATTTTCATTATAGGCTGATCTCGCATTGTATAGGATTTCCGTACAATGCGCGGTCAGCTTATACTGGAAATGTATAAGCTCGATGTGTAGCCGTGTGTACCTATAGTACACCTACATTTCGCTAGTTATGTTTAAGTTCCATGAAATAGGGGGCGAGCCTATTGCCATCAACCGGACACAAATCCAGACTCCGAGCTGTTACTGACCAATACCACTTTGCCCGACCTCAGAATCGAACCCAGGACCTCATGGTCAGCGGTAGCGCTTGCGACCATTAGACCAACGAGACAGTCTGAGAAAATAATATATAATGCATTAACATAACCAATACCTACTTATTTAATGTATCGTTTGCAGCATGAACATTTTTTTTCTGTTCGTGCCGATACGTAAGAAGAAGAAGGCGTCATATCACTGAATTGGTACGGACTTGACTTATCTCATAAAGTATATTTAAATGTCATTGCGGGTACCCGTAAACCGTTCACGTCAAAAACGCCCTCAAAATAAGCAGCTTCTCTACTCACCACTATTTTATCTTTACCAATTAAAAGCCCATCAGTTTCCATTCCGAGTGCCCACGTTAAAGACTCCAGGCGTCCGAAATTGCAATACGCATGTTATAGGCACCAAATATAAAGATACAGAAGGTCAGATCTATACAACGAGTGAACACGAACGCATACGTAATTATTGTCTGTTCCAAAATGATCTGATGAAGGTGTAAACAAACCCTGTTCAGGTTAAATTCTTACACAATCACTTACCAAAGGGAATTATTAACACATTCATCTGCATTTAGAAGGTTTCAACTTCTAATCTCACCACTTTTTCGAACATTTATTGTTTGTATAACAATAATAAATTGTAAATGAAAAATTAACCTTTTTTTTTTGGGTGGGAAATTATCAAATAACTTCTCCCGCTCTGGGTGGAGCAGGAGGGCGTGTCAGACTCTTACTGACTAAAACCCACCCGTGTTCTTTCAGTTGCCTGTACGTTGCCAGGGGCCACGGTATCCCGGGGGACTTATCGCCAATAGTGGCGTGCCCAATAAAAAATTAACTCAATTGTCAAATGAAAAACATTTTTAAAGTGTTTTAAGGTGTTTAATTGGGCACGCCACAATTGCTGCGATAAGTCCCCTCTTTGAGGAGTGGCTAGAGAGGTGCCACGGCATCCTCACCTTCCGCCTGACGCAGGTCCTCACCGGATACGGTTGTTTCGGGAGGTTCCTCTTTCGTATCAGGCGGGAGGAAACGCCTCGGTGTCATCACTGCGTGAATCGCCCGGAAGACACAGTAGAGCATATGGTAGAGGTCTGTCCGGCTTAGGCAAAGCATCGCCATATCCTCGTGCAGGCGATCGGTGGCGGGGATCTCTCGCACCCGGCCCTGGTCCAGGCCATGGTACGGAGCGAGAGGGCATGGAAGGCCGTCACCTCCTTCTGCGAAGCAGTAATGCTCGCAAAGGAGAAGGCGTAACACGTGAGGGAGAGGCAAATTACGCGCCCTAACGCCCCTAGCCGCCGCAAAAGACGCCCTGGGCATCGGGAATCACAAGCCGATTCACGGCCACCGTAGACGCGGACTTGAACGGTGAGCAATGGGTAGCTCGCCATACGATAAGGCGCGTTGTGTTCCACGCTCGTCTCAAATAGATGTCCCGGGGTTGCGGGAAAGTCCGAAAATGATACCGTGGTCCCTGGCAACGTACAGGCAACTGAAGGAACACGGGTGGGTTTTAGACAGTAAGAGTCTGACACGCCCTCCCGCCCCGCCCAGAGCGGGAGAAGTTATTTGATAATCAGAATTTTCACACAACGAACAGTTCCTTTTCAAATCTCATGAGGAATTTGAAATTCCATCTTACCTATTCACAGATAGATGTACCTATTTCACCAAACTGATTTGGTACTTGCCTAACGCTGTCGGCATCGTTCGCTTCCGCGTTTGATTAGTCGAAGATACATTAATTGATGTCAATTAATGTTCGGGGAACTATATTAAGACAGTTTAGAACCCTCTTCTCACTAACATGGCGCCCAACTAACTGGAGTTGGGCGCCTTGTAGTCGTGAGTGAGGGTAAAATTATATTTGGAAATTTTTCAATGAAACATAAGTACGCAATAAAAAAATACGGCCATTTAAGCGACATATTTTGATACTCGCAAATAAATAAAAACCTACAGGGTACTTCCCGTTGACCTAGAATTATGAAATTTGGCAGGAAGCAAGTTCTCACGGCACAAGTAAAGAAAAAAGTCCATTTAAATCGTTTTTTTTTTTTTTTTGCGATTGAATGAAAAATTACCGTGACGTATATAGATTTATGGGAGAACATGTTTTTCAACTAAAAAGTTAAGTTTGTTTTGCGATAAATTCATCCCAACTACGGAGGTTCATTGTGCGTGGGCCAACACGCACTTTGCCAGTTTTTATATCTACAAAAAGTAGTAACAAAAGTTCCGAAAAATATGAGCATACTCAAAATATGAAATTTAATGCTTTATATACACATTTTCCGACAACTTATATGCGAATACAAATAAAGAAATGACCGAATAAAATACTGTCAATTCCGGAAAATCAATACAGCATTTGCTGACGTAATATTAGGTAAACGTATTTGTACTCTCATTCGCTCGCTCTTGCATCCTATGTCGACGGAGCATCGCTACGCGGGGCTCCTATTTCTGTCTGCAGGGTTTAAAGGAACCTAACCAAACCGAACCTCGGGGTGTCCCTTATGTCGACCGTCTAGGGTTAAGATTTTCGGGTCAGGTTCGGAATAATCACTAATTTCTGACGGGGTCACAGTTCTAAACTAACCTATTTTTCTGGCAGCAGCACGTTTCTGGCGTCTATTTTCAGATTTTCTTTGAAATAAAATACCATGGAAAAATACACCGAACAAACAATATTCGTTAAAAACGTAGATAGATAGTTATTTTAATTACAATTGAGAGTTAAAAAAGTTATTCTATAACCAATAGTAAAAATTAAGCTGGTTTCTATAGAGCTTGAAAACGATTATTTTAGCAGAACATAATGTTTTCGGTTTATATTTTTTTTTTTTGGAATTTAATTTTAACACAGCTTAGTTAGTATACAGTCAATCACAGATCGTTGGAAGTTAATTAGTTTTTCGGAAGCTTTATTATTTTCCTATTTTATTTACCAATAAATTCTGTGCTGAATAAAAACTGGATAGTTTTGTTGTGAGTGTAGTAAAAGCCAGCTTATTTAATTATCTAGGCTGGTCAAAACTAGGCATCTTAATATGCCTTGTTGCAGCAATTGAACTAATATAATGATCTTATTTATCCATCTTTGGTTAAACATCATAAAAAACCTACATCTCTGAAAAATAGTTTCATATAAAAGAAATACTTCCCAAAAATGTGCTCCAACGATCCTGTCCTATTGTGTACATTGTACACCCAACTTACTAGAGCAAGAGCTTCTAATCAACGTTGTACGGCATCCTGTATATTACTGCCATATATATTGATGACGTAACCGTTGCCTAGCAACGCCTAAACTAGACACCAATTTATGTTAATTAGGTAGTTCGTGACGTCACTAAATGGCTATTAACGCCCGTACCCTTTGGAGCTTCTAATTTAGTGGGAACATAATTGGTGTTTTCACCCTAATACGAATTTTGGGGAAATCTATTTGTTTAAAATATAAAATAGAATATCGGCTGACATTTTTACATTAAACCTAAATCTGTTATCATAGGTATAGTCAACCTCGTTATTGCTTTATCATCAGTTTTTTTATTTTTTTGGTTGGCAAATTATCAAACAACTTCTCCCGATCTGGGCGGAGCGGGAGGGCGTGTCAGACTCTTACTGACTAAAACCCACCCGTGTTATGAAGGAACACGGGTGGTGGAACAGGTTACCTGTACGTTGCCAGGGGTCACGGTATCCCTTTCGGACTTTCCCGCAACCCCGGCAGGCATCGGTCCTATCGGACCCCTTCAATTGTGCTGACATCTCTTTGAGGCGCATGTGGAACACAACGCGCCGTCGACCCGGGCCTGGTCCTTATCGGACGGTGAGCTACCCATTGCTCACCGTCCGCAAGCCCGCGCCTACGGTGGCCGGGAATCGGCTTGTGATTCCCGACGCCCAGGGCGTCTCCTGCGGCGGCTAAAGGCGTGAGGGCGCGAAATTTGCATCTTCCTCACGCGTTCCGCCTCTTCCTTCGCGAGCATTACTGCTTCGCAGAAGGAGGTGACGGCTTCCCATGCCCTCTCGCTTCATACCGTGATCTGGACCAGGGCCGGACGCGAGAGATTCCCGCCACCGATCGCCTCCACGAAGACACGGTGATGCTCTGCCCAAGCCGGGCTGACCTCCATCGTGTCCTCCGGGCGATGCACGCAGTGATGACACGCGGGCGTCTCCTTCCGCCTGATACGAAACAGGAACCTCCCGAAACAACCGTATCCAGTGAGGACCTGCGTCAGGCGGAATTACTTTTTCACCCTTACCTCACTTATACGTCATAAAACAACAAAGTCTATTTGTCTATGTAACTATAAGTCTAGTTTCAATGTATCTGTCAAAAGTGATAAAAGTACAAATAAGGAAATAGGTAAAGAAATGTTTCTTAGGGTCTCCTAAGAAACATTTCTTGATGATGTAACTCTCATATCATTTTCTCTCTCTTTCAGGTCTTGATAGAAGAAAAAGGCTAGCAGACATGCGGGTAGTTATCACTCAACACTTCACGGAAAGAACAGTCACACCAGGGGGCGATGTAAGTAGTCATATACTTAGACATTAAAAAATGGTTTTCTAAGACTTTTAAAATATATATGTGTAGGTGGTCTTTTGGCTTGCAAACGATCATTTTAACTTATTTAATAATAAATAATAATTAATTAAGACATTGAAAGAGAACACAATAGAAGATTGGTTGCAAAAGATTGGTTATTACAACGTCTCGGGACGTTTAGTATCCCGCAGTTATTGTGTCCCGGTTAAGTACAAAAACAATGTTACAGCATTATTAGGACAGCTTATGTACTAAGGCGCGCTTAGCCCAGAATTGTGTTGTCTAGCAGTAAACCTCAATGCGATAGAGAGATTTGCCAATGAGGACATCTAAACTAAGAATTAAAGCTATATAAGCTTGGAGACAAACCTAAGGAACATGCATGGATGGACTGTGTCGGAAGTGGTTAATAAACATTAAATATGGCTGACAAAAAAAGAGCAGAACCATGTTTAGTTCAATTAAAATTATAGATAAAAGCCTCCCTTTTTTCCCTTCCTCCGTATTTTACTCTATTTCGGTCCATGTCGCGAAAAAGACAGTTAATTCGTAACCTTTTCCAGATCAGCATGCAATGTACAGCGAACGGCGACCGACCTCCACAGTTTGTGTGGGAAAGAGACGGCATTATTGTGTCGAGTAATACTGATCCAAGGTAATTTAGAACATATGACAAGTGATATGAATCTATGAAGTCGACCGTCCACTACTACATAGAATTTGTACGGAGAGGTTTTTCCACGGCAGATGCTAGGTTCATCTGTTTGCCAGTCGCATTTGTGTGTAGCGTGGCCGTGACCAGTGCCTACATTTTCATACAAAGAAAAGGAAAGCTAAGTACACGTACGTAGCTTAGCCGCGGGCTGCTGTAGATCTACGCCTTCATTGTCCACTTAGATGAATAAATAGAAAATTGGTGATGTTATTCGGAATATCAAATATCATTAAATCTGACGTCGCATGGAAGGAAGACTTCGCTATCAGAGTAATGGCTTAGTGATTGTTTCTTTACGATTGGTTTTTGCTTAAGTTATGACACAAACCTTCCTTCGAGAATCAATATCAGTAGCGTAAATTGCGAGAGGCCTTTGTCCAACATGCGACGGCTACAGTACTCTGAAGATGATCTACATTTTACTATGATATTTCATGCAGGAGTTTGACAGCTATACACAACAGCCAAAATATTAAACTTAATTTATTATTATTGTTAATATATTTGCATCGATACGCTAAGACTCAGAATTCACCAGTTGTTTTCAATGAAACTCGCTGCTGAACCTTAAAATGATCGATCCATTATAATTAAAAGCGAAGCACAAATCCAACAGCTGATAATCCATCAATGACTATATTATAATACCGAATTTCAGTACAATTCTCGGTGCTTTTTTGCATGTTTTCTGTGCTTATCAAACTGGAAAATAATAACAATATTAAAATTGACAACGACGAAGAGGCGACGCCTGCAACCAAGGCAACGGGTGCCAAGGCTGCGCCTTGGATGCGCAGCGCCCCGGGCCTAGAACGCGACTGCGCCGCAGTCGTCAAAAAAATATAAAATGTCAATCAAATTTTTTCTCGACGTGTAAATATTGTAAAATTGTGTTTTTATATAGTTTGTGTTTGTAATATGTACTTGTATATACAGTTTATTATTATATTTTTTTAGGTAAGTTTAACGGTAAGTTTAAGTGTTTTTATATAACGAGTACTTATATGTTCAATGCCGGCTGTAGCGACGCCGGGACCTGTGCCAGTCAACCTGCCACATCGGTTGATGTCCAGCTGGTGAGATGTCCACATTGCTCACAGGCACGTTTTTTTAAAGGCGAACGGGGGCTGAAAGTACACTATGGTAAGATCCACAAATCACATAGTGTACCATTGTGCCCCCCAGCCACACCCCCAACATCAACACCTTTTGAGAAAACCTTGTGGAAAACGCTTGCAAAATTTAAAAATTCTACCCCAGTGTTAAAGAGAGTTCCCCGGGGCGCGAGACGATCTGTCGCACTGAATTTGGCGCAATGCCTCCGTCTCGCGACCCAGGAGAACTCAAAAAGTGCCTGGGAGCAATTACTTTCATTCCCATATAGGATTCTGCATGTCCAAAAAAATTTGGCAAGTAAAAAAACCTTAACGAACCAAATTAAAGAAAATTGTAACAATTCGACCCTAATTTTAGATCCAAAATTACCTGCATTCAATAACCTATCACAAAAAGGCTTATGTTCACATGTGGAATCCAAATTAAGTGAAGGGGACATTAGGGGAGCGGCCAGGATACTGTTCAGCAGCGATGTGGTGGCGCCTTACTCTCCAGAAACGCTAACAGCTCTAGAGAGTAAACACCCAGCGCCTGCGGATAGTCTCACCTTTCCCGATCCCCCCGACCCTCCCGTCCTAAATTCAACCTTGCTAAACGTTTCGGCGCCCCAGTTGATTGCAGCCGTGAGCTCCTTCAGGAGCGGTTCCGCCGGCGGCCTCGATGGCCTGACTCCACAACATCTAAAGGATCTATTGAGCTCAGGCGCCGGGGACGCTGGTGAGTCGCTTCTGAGGGAGCTTGCGGCCCTGATTAAACTTATGCTCACCGGCGGTGTGAACGAGGCCGTCGTCGATGTCTTATACGGGGCCAACCTATGTGCCCTGCGCAAGAAGGACGGCGGCATTCGTCCCATCGCCGTTGGGTGCACCTACAGGCGTACGGCAGCCAAAATATGCTGTAAGCTGTATAGCGAATCGCTTACAGCTAAGTTTCAGCCCCTGCAACTAGGTTTCGGCTCGAGAGGGGGCTGTGAGGCTGCCGTGCATGCCCTTTCCACCTTTTTGAACTCCAACAAATGTGAGGTTATCCTCAAGGTTGACGTTAAGAATGCCTTTAACTCTGTCAACAGGGACACCTTGTTGGCTGAAGTCAAAAAAGAACTACCCGAAATTTATGGTTTTATGTGGCAGTGTTACAGGTACCCCTCTAAATTACTTTACAAGGACAATGTTTTGGAATCTGCAGTAGGATGCCAACAAGGTGACCCTCTCGGGCCAGTCATTTTCAGCTTGGCTATCCATCCAATTATCCAGAAACTAAATTCAAAATTTAACGTGTGGTATTTAGATGATGGAACGCTAGGAGGTGATGTAGACACCGTTTTGAAAGACCTACAACTCATCAAAGAACAATTTAAATCCATTGGCTTGGACCTTAACCCATCAAAATGCGAAATTTTCCTTTCTGACATTACCGACAGACAATTGACTCTTAAGAAATTTAATGCAATAGCCCCACAAATCAAAATTTTAGAAAAAAGTTCACTTCAGCTCCTAGGTTCCCCAATTTTAGAAGACAGCTTTCCTTCTTTCATCGACGAAAAAATCAAAAACTTTAACGACATTTCGGACAGACTCTCCAAAATTAATTTACATTCGGCATTCACCCTGATTAGATACTGTTGTTTTGGTCCAAATTTTATATATTTTCTACGCTCTTCCCCTTTATGGAAGCAGTCACACCTCTTGGACAAAATTGACCAAATTATTCGCAGCACATTAACATCCATTTTAAATGTGGCCTTGGACGACCGAGCGTGGCTGCAAGCCACACTACCCATCCGTTTTGGTGGCCTCGGCGTTCGCAAAATTACCAGTATTAGCTTACCCGCGTTCCTGTCCTCTGTCCGCAGCACTGAAAAGTTGACCGGGAAAATTTTAGCCCCCTGCCTGGTTTACTCTGAAGTGCCTTGCTTGACCGATGCAGAGAACGCCTGGAAAGCGGCTTGCCCGAATACAGATCGGCCCATGAACCCATCTTCCCAGAGGCAGTGGGATGAGCCGCTCTGCAGGTTGGTACGGAATAATCTTATTAATACGTCCACCAATACTGCTGAGCGTGCCCGCCTGTTGGCTGTGGGTGAGTGGGAGTCGGGCCTCTGGCTTCAGGCGCTACCGTCACCCAACATAGGTACTATGCTGGGTGATACCACCTTCCGGCTCGCTACCTGTCTGCGTCTGGGCGCTCCTTGTGTGGCTCCGCATCGCTGCCAATGCGGTGAAGGTGTCGACTGTCTCGGACACCATGGCCTATCCTGCAGTAAGAGTGCAGGCCGGTTAGCACGGCACGCCAGCATAAATGACATCATCCGTCGTGCTCTTGTCACCGCCGGAGTGCCAGCTGTTTTAGAACCCAATGGCTTGGCACGCGACGATGGGAAGAGACCAGACGGAATGACCATAATGCCTTGGAAGGTAGGTAGGCCTTTGGTGTGGGATGCAACGTGTGTCGACACCCTTGCGCCATCCCATCTTCCTAGCACGGCGGGCTGTGCTGGGGCTGCTGCTGCAGGTGCGGAAAACCTCAAACGGCGCAAATACTCCAATCTAATTGGGACTTATATGTTTGAGCCGTTTGGGGTTGAAACACTAGGGCCATGGGGTCCGAGTGCCCACTTAGTTTTTCAAGACATCGCCAAGCGGCTGGTCGACTCTTCACGTGACCAGAGGGCTGGCCTATTCTTTGGCCAAAGAATCAGCATTGCCATTCAACGTGGCAATGCTGCCAGCCTTTTGGGCACTTTTCCTGTTGACAGTGATGCGGACGAATTTTTTGATGCCCTATAATAATGCCCCCCCCCCCCTTGTTTATATACTTGTACATATTATTATTATTTTAAGTCTGTTTTTAAATCATGTAAATACGTTTGTGTAAATAAATATTCACCATTTTACTTAGACCAACTTAGTCACTGTTTACTTTCAGATACGCTCTAGGCCAACTGATGACATCAGATAAATCAGTGGCATCACAGCTAAACATCACTCGAGTGAGGGTTGAAGATGGAGGTCTGTACTCCTGCACGGCCAAGGCAGGCGACCACGTGGCGTCACATGAGAACAGGCTGGATGTCTACGGTAAGTTTATCATAACGCAACATAGTTGATATCCATCTTGATATGGGGAACTCAGTGCTTCTCTTAAACTTTTATTATTTGAACAGCCATAATGTGAACTCTTATCAGCGTCTCAATATAAAGATACGCTCACACAGGCAACTGAATTATGCAAGCAATTTTGGTTAACTATAATGTCTCGGCAGGACCAAACAATTATCTGTAATACCAAGATCGTTTAGAAATTGCCAGGAATTGCGCAATTTTAGTGCCATAAGAGTTACATGTTAAATAAGCAGGTACTGAGTGACCTCGCATGACCTTATCCAACGCTTTCCATCATTAATTGGCGACTGAGATCGAAATTAAAAGCAGGCTCATTCCATACTGAATTCCAAATGGTAATTTGGCAAAAAAAATATTTCGAATAACGATTAGTTGCGTTAAAATTGACAAGCGAACTTGATGTCATCGTACGAAGTTACTATATTTCTGTAATATAAATACTTTGTCTTCTTTTTATTTTCAGGACCACCATACATCAGATCTCTCCCACCAGTGAAAGTACAAAGTGGAGAGTCAGTTAACTTGAGATGTCCGTTTTATGGATATCCGATAAGGTAACTTTGTATTTGTACTTACAAGTAGTGAAGTCCCTACAAAATAATACTCTTCGCAACGTTATAAAACTTAATCCCTACTATTTCAGGATTTCAAAGGCTTTTAGAGCTCGTTTGTTGAAAATTTATTGAAGCGTAGTCTTCAAAGCTAAGCATATAATATTCTTATAATTTTATCCGTTTATAAGTAAAATTGGCTTGATAATTTTCAAGGACCACATATTTATTTCTTAAGATGTTTTTTTTTTTAATAAACCATTTTGTTAAGTGTCGAGGATTTCATCAGTCCCTAAAAACTTCATATTAGAAATTCTCATCATATTTCAGCAAAATCGACTGGGAATTCAAAGGCAAGTTACTAACATCAAACGCGATCTTCCAATCCCGCTACAAGAGGTCACACCAAAAACGTAAAACTAGACGGAACGCTCCAAGCGTCAACATGAATGGAATTCTTTCCATACCCGAAATATCTAAAGAGTCCAACGGTGCAGTATACACATGCATAGTAACCAGTCCTTCAGGAGAAATGGCTAGAAGAGCCTTCGAGATTCAGGTTATAGAAGCTCCAGTATTAGATGATCTGTTGTTGGGAACGAACCTTCAGGAAGGTCAGATTGTGAATATTTATTGTAATTTAAGAAGTGGAGATCTGCCGATACATTTTGAGTGGTTGAAGGATGGGAAGAGGATTCCTAGTGGTTTGAAGGTGAAATGTTTTTGTCATTTACATTATATTTATTATCTCTAGACCGTCTTCTAGAGTGCGAAAATAGAGCTGAACCGCTATCGGCCTTCATGTGATCTGCTGTCTTACTTAAGTCCTCGCATTATGTCAGAAACTATGACGGAATAAAAAAAATAACCCCAAAATGTCTAAAGTTTAAACTTGCAGCCTAGATTTCATTTTTATTGACAAAAAAATGTTTATGTAAGTTTACCTACTGAAAAAATTGCGTGTTGATTATTATACTGGCAAAAAATGTTTTGTTCTAAATTGTACTTTTATGCAAATAAATATATTCTTATTCTATAAATTCTACCATTTAACTCAGGCAAAATTATAACACACACTTTGTTATATTACAGATGGTCGAAAGAAACTCGGAGCTGTTCAGTGCACTAGTGATCAAGAAAGTGTTATTAGAACATTGTGGTACTTACACATGCGTCGCTTCCAACCACGTGGCGAAGGTCAACAGATCTACTGAGTTGTATATAAAAGGTAACTACCAATATTTGCAACCAATATTCAACTGTAGAAACGTGGAAACAAAGTTTAAAGTACAAAGCGATTGGTCAATAAAAAGATCGGCGAACTACTTGATGGCAAAAAGTAATTGTGGGCGTCCAAGCAAAAAGGCTCCCGTAGTGGGGTATTGAGTTAAGACTAGATTCGGTATCTAGAATAGTCAATTGATAGTAACGATTAAAAAAATATTCAAGAACTAGCACATATTTTTTTATCAGACATTTGAAGTTAAAATTCTGAAAAATCGTATATAGTCATTTACTATATGAAATTGTAAATAATTAAGCATTTATTAATAATCAATAAAAATCGCGAAATGCAATTGTTTCACCCAACTTTATAAAACTTCTTATACTTATCTCGGAAACTAAATGCCGAGAGCTGGACTCTTTTTGCTCGGACGCCCACAATTATTGATAAGCTGCCAACATTAGTTAAAGGCAGAGAATTGTGTCTTTGCTTTTAACGTTTATCAACTCACGTGCCTGTGATACCTAAACCAAAATGAAACACAGTCATTATACTTGCCGGCTTAATAACACAGTGCTTGTACTGACCCGATCAGACCTCTCGTACTGCTAATCTTACTCTTTCTATTAGAAGTCTAAAAATTACTTCAAAATTCTAAAGTCAATTTGCGTATCACTGCAATAGGTAAGTCACGAGTTCTCCCTGAACTGACTCACTAACTGGCCTTGTGTCCAGAGTACAGTATGCATATTTGGCATTTGGTAGTGGTTAAGTTTTACTATATTCTGTATAAGCACCTTCTAGCATGTTGATGTTGTACTATATTTCGAAGCCTGTCTCGTCTATAACTAAGGGCTTCGAAAAATTGTTCAGATATTACTCAAATTCTTAGCATGATGTCATATTTCATTTCAGTCGCACCAAAATGGTTGGAAGAACCAAACAACGCTTCGCTGCTCCTCGGCAGGAGAGGTGCAGTGTCGTGCAGTGCAAGCGGCTACCCGCAGCCGCAAGTGCACTGGATGAAGAAAGATGGTATTTCGTTATTGTTAAGATAATGAGTTCGTCTGCTGTTTTTTCTCTCACTGTGTATCACAAGGTGTACATATTATTGTGCGCCCTATTCTGTCTGTACTGCTGTAGAAATCCATAGATTTTCATTATAGCCTAGCTACCATGTTTATGAGACGCACAAAGCGTATTAAATTTGATTTAAATTAAATCTTGTTCTCCTTACTTATTACATAATCTTGGTTTTAGTCACACTACAGTCCTTTCACAGTTACTTAACCTCTGGTGTTGATTTCGTGGTTCAAATAACTGTGAATGTGTAATGTAATGACTTTTTTTGTTTTTTAATGTGACACGTAGTTTTTGCGTTTTTCGTTACGACGACGCACACTGACTTATTAATTGTGGAATCTTAGGAGGAACGTCTACTTTTACAATGTTTGTAAATATGTGAGCACCATGTATCTATCACATAATTAGTTTATCTGTTGTTGCTTCATTTTTAATTCTTAATTCTTTTTACCTATTGTGGTATAATAATTTTATTCTAGGTGCATCGTCCTCACATATAATTATATAACTAATGTACTTATACAAAATATTGTAAAACATTTTAAAAGAGTAACGGTGGAGTTTCTTGCCCATTCTTCTCCATACGAAAACTACCTTTTGGAAGGGGCAACTAGAATCAATTAATTTTTTTTGTAAATTTTTGACGTTCAAAAGTGCCTTATACGGGCCTATTTGAAATAAATGATTTGACTTTTTTGACTTTTGACTTTTGACGTTCAACTTACAAAGGTAGCATTCCGTACCCGACCGCAGGAGGCAAATGCAGGCGACGTGTTGCCGCGACATGACTGGTTTCTTTGAATTTCTATAAAATACCTTCCGTAGCTAGCGACACGTCGTTGGCAGCTACGGGCGAGCGACAGGTGACACGTGCCCGACCGCAGACCAGTAGTGCCGCCAACGCTCGGGCTCGTATATTTTGTAATTCCTTGTATTACATGGATGTCAGGACACGAAACGCGTGCGCGGGTCGGGCGCGGAGCGGGTCGTGCGCAGAGCGGGTCGGGAGCGGGAGCCGCACACGCGTTTCGTGTTCTCATCAAACATATATCAAGTTTGATTATATAAGTTTCCTAAATCTGTTCCAGCTCTCCTCGGCACATGGCAACCAGTCCTAGAGCTGGCCGGTGGTGGGATCCTGAGCCTACCAAACGGAACCCTCATCATTGAAGAAGTGTCTCTCACAGATGAGGGGTTGTACTCCTGCAATGTAGAAAATGGAGTGGGACAACCTTTGAGCAAAACTGTGTGGATGAGTGTTAATAGTGAGTATTTATGAAGTAATAAAATGTGGTGCTTTAAAAAACCTAGAGAATAACAATCATACCAAGGAACCTAAGGCCACCAACATTATGATGGCTTTTCCTCCAAAACATTAGACACACTTATATCTATTTAAGCTGGCTTTTGTGTCCGACTCAAAATTCCGGCATTAAAACATACAGTCAGCGTCAAATAGTTAGTGACACTCAGGGTATCCAAATAAATAGACGCAACCAAAAAGTCAATAATATCGGTACAAACAAAGTTTCCTTATTGTTGTCAACAATATATTCGCTCAAAAGGTCGAGACGTTTAAAATGTCATATAGATCGGTTCAGTCAAACCGCCATAAATATGGTTACAGTCATCCCGCCAATGGTATCCAAGCATTTTAGGTGTTCAAAAATATGGAACACATTAGAAAAATAAACTAGCATGTAAGGACGGCCGCACATGTCAGGTACCTGATTCGATTCTCCAATTGGAAACCCGATCGGAGGAGTCCCACATACAGGCGATTGATTGTATTCGGTTTCTACGCTCTCCAGTCGTATGCCAGAGCTTGTGGCGATTGTATCAAAGAACGCTTATAAAATAAAAAATAATTTAAAAATAATGGAGATGACGAATTTCTATTAGCAACTCTTTTGTCAAAAGAATGTAAGAATGAAAGAAAAGAAAGCGATGCTATTGGGTATAGACAGAGATTGTACGAAGTCAATTCTATCGTTTAAGTCGTCATGACGTATGTTCCATAAACATACGGGATACTTTTCGACAGTTAATTAGCACCACGTACGTCCGCACCGCACGATGGCCAAGGCGACCTGGACATCTGGAGACAAACCCGTACGAGCGAACCGAATGTGTGCACCGCTACATAGAAATTGTACTGCGAGTGCGCCTTCAGGTACCCGATTCGGTTACTTGAACGGTCGTCGAGTCGATCCGACGCACTGCCCGTGCATCCTGGTCGGACGTTAGATTTTTTAATCATTCGGGCATCACAGAGCACAATAAGACGTCGCCTGCGAGAACATGGGTTACGCCATCGTATTCCTGCTAAAAAGCCTATATTAACACCGAGGCTTAAAGCGCAGCGTTTACAATTCGCACGAAATTATTTAAATTTCAATTTTGATAATGTGATCTTTGTAGATGAAAAAGTTTTGTTCGTCTGCCCAGGGACGCTTATCTCTATACCGAACATCGAACACAAGGTATGATGAAAGAAATGTCCTCTCTAACAACCGCAGTGGCCGAATCACCTTAGGATTTTGGGGATGGATGACCCAAAGCGGACCAGGAGAGCTAGTCGAAGTGGGAGGAAGAATGAATGGCCCCCGATACAAAGACATCCTCGAAAACGTTTTGCTTCCAACAGCCAGGATTTTTTTTTTCCATGAAAGGATTAGGTTTGTCCAAGATAACAGTTCCGTGCACAACTCCAGAGTTGTTCAAAATTACTTGGATGGTAACATGGACCTGGAATTAATTTCGATGCCGCCTCATAGTCCCGACCTAAACCCGATCGAAAATTTGTGGGGCAAAATGGTTCAGGTATGGGACAGTACTCGAGCACGAACCACCGCAAATTTAAGGACTCACGTCGAAGAAGTTTGGGAGTCCAATTTTTGCTATAATGCAAAACACAACAATCCATGCGAAGACGTCTTTCTGACGTAATTCTAGCAGACGGTGGCTATACACGATTTTAGTAAAAAAAAAAAAAAGATAATTAAAGCAAAAATGTTTTTGTTTATTTTTACACCCGATGAGAGTTTTCTGTGTTCTATACGTTCCAAAGTGACTTGATAAAAAGTGCTCATTTTGTCGTTAATACGGAATGTGGTCATTTTAATTAAGTACAAAAGTTAAATTAAATACGAAATAATTTCGTATTAAGTAATATACATTTGTAACATGAACATGTTATTGAATCATAGATAAGCACTCTTTCTCTATGAGATATATATACTCATACTCATTATCAATGAGGTTTACATCTATTTCCAGTCAGCTATGTATTGCATAAAATATAAGTACTTATCGTAAACGGCTATGCACGAAATTATTTACAAAACAAAAGACATGTCTATGACGTCATGCTTAAAATGAAAAGGACAGCAGAAGTTTCTATCCCTTTCATTTTGTGAAATGTTGACGTGAGAAATAATATTTAAAATATAAAGCAGTAAAGTTTATTTTTCTAATGTGTTCCATATTTTTGAACACTTATAATGCTTGGATACCATTGGCGGGATGTCTGTAACCATATTTATGGCGGTTTGACTGAACCGATCTATATGACATTTTAAACGTCTCGACCTTTTGAGCGAATATATTGTTGACAACAATAAGGAAACTTTGTTTGTACCGATATTATTGACTTTTTGGTTGCGTCTATTTATTTGAATACCCTGAGTGTCACTAACTATTTGACGCTGACTGTACCTACAGTAGGTTGCAGGTCAGTGGTAACCTAGCCTCGTATTCTATTAAAATTCCGTAGGTACTAAGCTAGACCAGCTCAAGGTCAAAGTGTTACCTCTGACGTACGGCCAACTGTACGAGATCTAGAACCAAGCCAACGTCTATAATCTCAGTTATTTGTGGTTTTTGTTCTGTGCTTTTGCAAGAAATTCAGTTCTAAAACATTGGTATTTTGTGAACCCACATCATTTTCCTGTCTTTATTCCAATTTATTTGAGGTCGGTGCAACATGTATTTTTCTTCCATACTTCTCTGTTAGTCGTTATATCGGTAATCACCTCCTTTCTAGTGATATCATCGTTCACACAGTCCATCCATCATTTATTTGGGCTTCTATAGCCATCCACATCCATACTCAAAACTTTAGTGAACCCTATTAAACAATAATGTACTACAGTTCTAATATCATTTACTTTTCATTTCAGAGCCTGTCCACTTTGAAGCCTCTTCAACTAACGTGACGTCAAGACTCGGTCATCCAGTCTCGCTAGAGTGTCGACCACTAGGAGATGAACCTATCAGAGCCACTTGGACACACGATGGAAATGTGTTAGATTTTATAAGCCAAAGGTTTGTTTATTTATTTATTTATTTTATTATTTATGTACACACAGAAAAAATAGATACAGATAAGACATAATCATAATTATGAGTACAAAGGTACTGCTTATTTCTTAAGAAATTTCTTCCAGCAGACCTGCGATAGGAGAAATGAGAAAGAAATGTAGACAATAGTGTGTGAGAACAAGAAGAGAAAAATATAAATATGCGAAGTCTTAAACTAAAATATTGAAATAAACCTACACGTATAAAGTAATAAATGAATATATACTTAAATAAATACATAGAGCTTAAATATATAAACATACATACTATAGGTATATAAATACTCACAGTTGAGAGGAAAGGTAATGCTCTTTTACTCGAAATTTGAATTGTGAAACAGTTTTTAAATCATGAATGCTAGGCGGAAGTGAGTTCCACAACCTTACTGCATGGACAGAGATGGAATAGGAATAGTAGCTTGTTTTATGAGGATGAGATTTAAGGAGGGATCTAAGGTGTGATCTACATGGTGCGTCGCTAGGGCGGGTGTTAATTTTTTTATAGTAATAAATCGAGTTGTAAAAGTGTTCTTGTGAGGAGATAAACCAAAACGTATTAGAGAAATGCCCAGGTTCGGATTTAAATAGGCTAATAATGACACATTTGATCTTTATATCTAAATATTATTGACATTGTATTGATGAAAGTCCTTTGGTGGAAGAAGTATCTTTGGTATCTATGCTGCGGTACTTGGATGGAACCATAGATGTTCTGTCCATTATTGCTATTTCTGATTCAATCAACGCAGCCTGTCGCAGTCCACTGCTAGGCCTATCCCAGGCTGCACCACACTACGCTTCCCGATACGCGGTCTCCACTCTAGGACTGGTCTGCTCCACCGGCCATCGGTCCTTTGACAAACATGGCCAGCCCACTGCCACTTCATCTTGCTTACTCTGCTGGGTATGTCGGTAACTCCGGTTCTTTTCCGGCTGCTATTTCTGATTCCAGAGCAAAAATATCAGAATCGAAGACAACACTCGGCGTGGTGAGCACCATCAGCCTGCAGTACTCAGAGACAGGTGACGCGGGACTGTATCAGTGCAGAGCCACCAACCCTTATGGAACTGCTAGCTTTAGTGTGCATCTTACTATACTGGGTGAGTATTATATACTATTGTTAAACTTCTTATGATTAACTTTTCAATAAGGCTATCAACATCGTGTACTTATTCTTAGTCTATATTGAGACCCACAGCTTCACTTTTGGTAGATACTGAGGTTTGTTTTTAAATATCTCTGTTCTTCGAGATTTTAGACCTGTCTTTCCATATTATCCTCACATTTTTCCTAGTAACCTCAGCCGCGACCGACACTGATGGCGTTATTCCGGACCTAGAAGTTATGACACTATATTTTTCTTAGTCTCCTTAGATCTAGTCATTTTCGTTGGAATGTTAAAGATCAATATTATCAGCTTATAATAATTAATATCTTTAATATATTTGAAGTATTCAAACTCAAACTCAAAGCATTTATTTAAATTAAACCATTTACAGGCACTTTTGAATTGTCATGAAGTCGGTTAGTCAGAAATATGAAGCTAGTTGCCCATTCCAAAGCGTAGTAGGTACCCATGGAGAAGAACGTGCAAGAAACTCCACGGACACTCTTTTAAATAAAAAAAAATATTCAAAATATTGGTTACATCATTCATGTTGAAATTATGCATGTGAGAACAATGTAGAAAAACGTGCACGTTTGTAAAAGCGTCCGTAATAAAAAGAAAAATTCAATTTGAAAGAGCTTGTAGCTAAGTACCTAATAACAGCTGGTTAAGCTACGCTTGCCGGGGTTTGTCCGTGGATGGATGACTATATTTACATACCGAGACTCCTCCGTGCCTCGGAAAGTACGTAAAGCCGTTGGTCCCGGCTGTCATTCTTGGATTTTGACAGTCGTTACGGGTCGTCAGAAGCCCGAAAGTTTGACAACCAGTCATATGGGTATCGTATTACCCAATTACTGGGTTGTAGAGGTCAGATAGGCAGTCGCTCCATGTAAAACACTGGTATTCAGCTGCAACTGGTTATACTGGAAGCCGACCCCAACAGGCAAAAGGCTGGGCAGATTGATTATTATCTTTGAAAGTAGCTCATTGACTACATCAAAAAAGCTTGGCTGCCATGGCTGCCATAGCAATTGTGAAATCAATTTGCCGTGTTATAGCCATTTCATAAAACTCTCAATAATGTCTGTGATTTGAATATACGGACAATTTAAATTGGTAGTAAATTTAATTGGACGCCTGACTTTTCATTTAAAGATTCTTATCTCTATTAATTACAATATCGTTACTCTTTTCCAGAGCCCCCCACCCCGCCCTCAGACGTCCTTATCGAGACAGTCCGCTCCCGCACCTCAACAGTATCGTGGCGCGACACGCTCCGCGCACACGCACGATACTACACGCTACAGTATAGTACTATGCACTACAGCGACGTAGTGTGGGAACATGCTACTACCATGAATGTTACCAGGTACGGAATTTATATAATATATTGCTGTAATTTCTACTACATCTCAGCATCCGGGCGCATTCACATCATGGATGCCTTAGTTTAGGTTCTTCAAAATTACTTTGAACCATGGTAGTTTTGAAAAACCCAAACCAAGGAGTCCAGGGCTTCAATTCATCCAAAGGTTTAGGTTATTTTCATAACAAATTATTTTGATTATCAGCCATGTCATAATTACCCAAAAACAGCAGTGCTATTCTGTAACCATCTCACCGTGAAAACTTAGGTGAAGTGAGCTCGGAGTGAGCTGTCAGTTCATAGCAGCACGTGGAATGAGAATGACAGCTCACTCACTCAAGCTCACTTCACCTAAGTTTTCACCGTGAGATTATTACAGAATAGACCGGCAGGTCTCTTTCTATAATCTATTTCCATATTCCTGTCTCATAACTTTTATTATTAATTTTGCAACAATTATGTGTCAATTTCTTTCGCCGACTTTGCTTTATTGAACTTCCTTTCACCAGCAACATCATTATATTTTGTTCTTTGCTTGTTGAACCAGGTACCTATTACACTTTTGAGTTTTGACCCCACACTAGTTATTGTTTATATTTCCTCGTTCAATTTAATTTATCTTATTTTAGAAAAGAGCAGGAGCTGCGTCAAACAGTAGAGCTACAGAAGCTCAGACCGGCCACGCCGTACGCCGTGCGCGTCTCTACGGGCAACCAAGTCGGTGTCTCCATGTATACAGCGCCTGTACATTTTACTACAAATGAAGAAGGTAAAGTGGCTTTTACAGTAACAAACAGAACTAATTTTAGACTTAGCCGGGCAGACAAAAGATCTCAAATCATTTGTAAGGATCCAATTTGCTTCATTAATTTAAGCCTACCTTTTATATAATTGCTAGGTATTCAACGATGGCTTTTTAGTTAAATGTAGTATTTGATTTTAAATTTTAATTTAAGTATCTCAGAGTTTATTTACTACGTGTTGATGATTTCACACTTTAAGGCTGCCTGCGCATGTCCATTCTGTTCTGATCTTCCCCGTTCTTATGCACAAGCAACCTAAGTCAGCGTGATGTTTTACATCACTAAAAACAAACAACAAACTCCCAAGGATACCTAAAAAAGGAACATCGATACTTTCTTGGTTTACGAACCCTCCAATGACAATCACCTGCAGGATCTTTCAGAATCCTTGACATGTTTTTTTATCACTCCAGCTCCATCATCAGCTCCAGTGAACGTGCAAGTGGCACAGACAGCCAGTCCCGGCGAGCTGCACCTGTCGTGGTCGGCGCCGTTGCAGGAGACACACAACGGACTTATCGTGGGATACCATGTGAAGGCTGTGGCGCAGAGTGTTGGTTCAGGTTGGTTCGTAGAATGAATTTAAAATATCTTTGCACCATCATCAGCTCCATTGAACGTGCAATTAGACCAGACAGAGACGCACAACGAAGTTATCGTGGGCTACCACGTGAAGGCCGTGCGCAGGGTATGGGAACAGGTCACATTGAAGGAATTTAATGACAGTGTACATAGGTACACTACGTGCTATGTCCAGTGTACCTATGTGCATTCTACAATATGTAAGATGTTTGCGGTCTGTTCGTTAATGCTTAGTTAATAACTAATCTGATTTTATTTTGGCAGTAATAAATAATAGTCAGCGAATAGTGAGGTTGGATTACTCTAATATCATAGCAGTTATCTAACAATCACCAAATGGAAAAGTCCAAAATTATCCTCTTCGTGGTGTATTTCTGCTTTGTTAATTTTCACCCGGATAAAATAAGTTCTTTTTACGCGAAGTGAAACTTCAAGCATTGATATCCACTGAAAATTTCGCATAACTCAAACGTTTTTAATAAACTTTTGTTAATAGACTCTACGGTACGCCTTCACTTGAAACTTACTGTTCATTTTCATTTAAGCTTATTTGTTTCTGTCATTCAGTTTCAGATGAAGCCGACACGCGAACGATCAAAGTGTCGCAACTATTGGGCAAGCAAGAAACTTTGCTGAGTGGCTTGATGAAGAACACAAGGTATTATATTATATAATCTTCATCTAGCCTGGTCTTATATTGTGAAGTTCTATTTTTTTGTATCTAATTTGAGCTAATATTTTCAGGTATGCAGTATCCATATCAGCCTTCACTAATGCTGGTTCGGGTCCATTCTCACTGCCAGTGTTCCAAGATACAAGAGAAGGAGGTAAGCATTTTTCTAAAATACATTGCAATCATATTTTCTTTTTGCCAACACCACTAGCGTCGAATCTTATATTCTCTATAACGTTATATCTAATCGAACAATTTTTGTCTCCAGCTCCTGAGCAAGCCCCATCATCGGTAGAATGTACTGCAGTGTCGTCAACATCTCTTCGTATCGGCTGGCAGCCGATCACTTTACCTGGACAGGGAAGCTCGCTTGTAGGATACACTGTGCTGTTTGCTACTGATGGTAAGTAGTCTTTGTCATTCGAAAAAATAACTGTCTTATTGAAATGAAATGAAATTGTTTATTCTGTAAATAGGATATTGGAATCACTTTTACACGTCATCTTAAAAAAAAAATACTAGATGAGTTCGGCGTTTCCTATCTGACTACTCTGAGAAGAAAGGCCGAAACAAACTCAGCGGTCAGAGTCTCTTTTAAAGTCCAGACATAATCTTGGTCAGGCCATATGAGGACCATACAGATCAGTGTCTGAAATGGTCTTTTGAGAAAAGAACCACACAGATTTGAGTGGACCTGTCCTGTCAGTGAAAGCATTTGTCAGTAATCGTGGAGCTCAACTCAGAACTTAAGGAGCTCAACTCGACGAACAATACCAAAGAAAGGACATTTGGGTAGGCCGCATAAACTATTCAAACTGCCAGACCATCACATCGTGTGATTCCAATATCCTATTTACAGAATAAACAATTTCATTTAAATGAGAAAGAAAAAAGAAAAAATTATAATAAAAATATCAACATAGTCCTCACATTCACAAAAATTAAAATAATATAACATTTTGTATGTTATATTCAACAATTTCAATGTTTATATAATACTGGTATATTTTGATGATTTTACTGAATAATTATAATGTCGAGTTTTATGATTTTATCACAAGGCTTAGCAGAGCGAGCAGCTCAATCAAATTGGTCTAGTGGTCGCGGTATTTGTTCGAGCAAAGTGCTATTGGGATTTTGCATGAGGAGTTGTGAAATACCCGCGGGATGAAAAAGTAAAAATTCAGTACACATAAACATGTGGGGTATCGTTAGATCCCATACTTAAAAGATGATGATCTTTCTTAGTGAATTTTAGTTTTTGCGGCATCGGATATTTTCGATTACAGCCTGACTTCTATTGCGTTGGTGGCATGACAAACAGCAGCTGCAGTAAACAGTTGGTATTATAACCACTTTTTTGCCTTCCTTATGCCTACGGTATAGAAGTCAAAATCGGTTGAAAGAACTGTAAAAAAGGTTTATTTAAATGAAACAAACCATTTTTATAGTCCGTTATTCTCCGTTCATCTTATTTCGAAATGAAATGAAATTAAATGAAATTACATTGTTTATTCTGTAAATAGGATATTGGAATCACTTTTACACGTCATCTTAAAAAAATAAGTAATTAAAAATTAGCTAGATGAGTTCGGCGTTTCCTATCTGACTACTCTGAGAAGAAAGGCCGAAACAAACTCAGAGGTCATAGTCTCTTTTAAAGTCCAGACATAATCTTGGTCAGGCCATATGAGGACCATGTAGATTAGTGTCTGAAATGGTCTTTTGAGAAAAGAACCACACAGATTTGAGTGGACCTGTCCTGTCAGTGCAAGCATTTGTCAGTAATCGTGGAGCTCAACCCAGAACTTAAGGAGCTCAAACGGTGCACTCCACACTGTGACTACCACTTACTGTTATTTTGTTCTTGTTATTAATAAATTTATTTATTTTCTATTATTGAGCACCCCTGGAGAGGGCAAAAACATTTTAATTTTAATTTTGACCTTCTATATTCCAGAAGCGGCCTGGCAAAATCAGACGTCGTTACACTCGGAGCTTTACTTGCAAGGTCTACTGAAGTACACCAACTACACAGTGAAGGTCGCTGGATTCTCAAACTTTGGAGTTGGACCTTATTCCTACCCGATTGTGTGTGCTACGTTGCAAGACGGTGAGTAAGCATGTGCGGTGGAGCGGTTACTTACAGGCAAGTACTTCTTGTCCATACGAACAGTAGACGAGATAGCTTGATACCATTACCAAGTTACCTCAGCTATCATTGAAAGCAGTTTTAAAGTTTACCGCAGTTTTAGTGTATTTAAGAAGATATCATTCACAACCGGATAAGTAAACTGGTAAACTTTATTAGTGGTATGTGGACATGATAATTATTCTGATTTATGCAGTTGTAATAGCAATCATGTCATTTCGTTTAAAATAGGTTTTTATTTTGATTATATTATTTATCTTTATATAGATTCTTTTATATTTTGGGAATGTGAGAACGTTGTAAGCTTTGTGGACTTTAGATTTTTGACCATCATCATTTTGTTAAGTACCTGGTACTTGTTGAAAGACCTACACTGTCCTCCCATACCTAATTACACTATTATTTGAAAATATTGTAAAAGCCAATTATTTTTAAAAGAGTAACCGTGGAGTTTCCTGCCGGCACTTCTCCATAGGAAACGACCAATTGGAACCGTGCACCTAGCTTCTGACGTTTTGTGCCCATGTAGGTTTATGTGAAATAAAATAGAATATTATGATGGCAATACTTGCAATCGCTTATTTGACAAAGCGTTATGAGTGAGAGAGAAGAGGTTCAATAGGGGTCCTTGAATGCAGTGAAAGTCTCATTATTAGTGCTTATAAAGGCTACTACTACACACGCTGCTCTTGCCGAGCGGCACTCCTTTGTTTTGGCGGCTCTTTTATGAGATAGGCCGGACGCACCGCGGCTGGCCCGGCGGCATGGTCGCAGCCTGTGCGTTTGTGCAATTTTGCGTTTGTGTACTGTAGGACTCATTATCGCGTACCACATACAACATACTCAGTAAATCCATTTTCTTAAGATTCTTCAGAAGATTTTTATCATGTCATGTTTACCTATCCTGTATCCTAATTTCCACTACTTTCTTCCCCAGTGCCCGGTCCACCAGCAGACATCAAAGTCCTGGTATTATCATCGTCTTCACTCCTCGTCAGTTGGAAGAAACCTCTCCATCCTAACGGAGAACTGCTGTACTACACTGTCTATGTGAAACCTACGTCCAGGTCGGTTTGCATTCTGAATTATAATAATCATTCTTCTGATTCAATAAATGAGAGTTACAAATCCTATTACGAAGCACCGCGATTAAACAGAAAGGTTCTTTTTTTAACCTCCGATTTTGTAAGTTACGCCCCAGTATAGAAGATTAGAAGCATAGACCATTAAGTCTTCTAGCTTGGGTAGCTATACCCAGCTTCTTCTTCACCTTTCCCGCAGCAACGCCCCGCCACAGACACTCCGCATCGCCTCGCTCGGGCGCTCCGCGGCGGAGGTCAAGGAGCTGGTCTCCGGCAGGACGTATGAGGCCTGGCTCACTGCCAGCACGCCGGCTGGAGAGGGGGCCGCCACCAGGAGGGTGGCGCATACGCCGACGCATAGAGGTAACTTGAATGTTTAGTATGTACTTTGAAAGGGTGTACCTAGCTGAAAACCGATAGTGGTCTTTGAAAGCCTGAGAAGAAGAAACGAGTTTGCAATGTTTTTAACTTAACTAAATAAACACTTCTGTATTCAAGGACCCTGTGTTACTGTTAGTCTGTTCAATTTTATTAACCGGTTTATTCTGCAAAAATCTAACCTTAAAAACTTAGGTGAGCTGTCATCCTACCGTATTGACAGCTCACTTCAAACTAATTTTACCTAAATTACACAGAATAGACTAACAGTACCACAGGGTCATTGATGCTGTATATGTTCATTATGCAAATATTTTCAATACTATGTCACTTGTCATATAACCTCTCTTCTTCCAGTTGTGGCCGGCGTAGCATCTCTAGGAGGCTCAGTATCAGTAGGAGTGGGTAGTTCCCTCCTCCTAGTGTGCCAATGTGTGGGAGTGCCGCCACCTCGCACCGTGTGGTATCACAAACAAAATATCATCACCCACCATCCTAGGTTTACGAGGAACCATGATGACAGTCTTTTGATTAACAGTAAGTACGTGTTTTTCACCGTGTGTTTTGAAGTGAGTAAAAAGTTAAACAAAATCTTGATTGGTCAAGAAAGAAATCGCGGGATGAACTGAGCTCTAGTAAAAGGAGAACAGCAAAAATTTGGGAGGCCTTTAGTCTGTGGTGGGACTTTATGGGCTATTGATAATAAGTTTCCGAGGACTTTTCGTTAAAATGATCATGTGTTTCAAGTTCTGCTTCCGACATCGGGCCTGTATTAACTTCTGCTTCCAAATCATATTATTTTCCTGTTGGTACAATGCCATCTTCACATTGTTTGCCAGAAAGATCAAAGTGCAATTATGATAATCATCACACCTCGCCTTTAATGATAGATACGCAGATTTTACATAAAATCATAGCATAAGAATAATCAGCCCATAATGTCCCCACTGTTAGAACACAGGCCTCTTCTTCGAGAGGGAGTGGGCCGTAATCTACCACGCAGGCCCAGTGCGGGTTGGTAGATGTCACATGTCTTCGAATTTTTGGTTCTAAGACATGCCGGTTTCCTCACGATGTTTTCCTTCATCGTTTTAAGAGCAGTGGTGATGAAATAATTTCCTCGAAGTAAATCGCCCGCTTTGAATCAACTACCTACAATTCGTCAGTCGGGGCCGTTACTACCGGGCCTGTGCTCTCGATTAAATCTCATTGGGTTATAATTATTGCATTTTTACTCTTAAAAGATTACATTATAATTAAATAACTTTGTTTTCTCCTTTCTACTAATGATACTGACCCTTCAGTTATTCACTAAAACATCTCCTTTTTCCAGATATAGACCAGTCCCTAAGCGGCAACTACACCTGCTTAGCCAAGAACCTGTACGGTTCGGACCAGGTAGAGTACTCAGTCGTCGTCCTACCACTCCCTGAAGCGCCGATACTCCGCGCGACGCCGTACAAAGACTCGATACTGGTGGAGTGGGAGCAGCCTTATTATACTGTTAGCAACAGAAGTGCTACTCAGAAGATTAGTAAGTCGATTTTGTTTTTGGATGGCAATCTGTATGTTAAAGGATAAGTCCCTACAGTGGTGGCTCAGTGATAACGGCCCCGACTTACGAGTGACTTATATCGTGGGTTCGAACCCAGGCAGGCGCTTTTCTATGTGTGAAAAATTTCATCACCACCGCTCTCAGAATGGTACTTAAAGGAAAACATCGTAAGGAAACCGTCATGTCCTAGAACCAAAAATTCGAAGGCATGTGACATCTACCAACCCGCACTGGGCTCGCGTGGTGGATTACAGCCCACTCCCTCTCGAAGAGAGGAGGTGTGCCAGCAGTGAGAACATATAGGCTGATTATGTTATGTTAAGTCCCTGCAACCAACCTGCAGACAATATATTATCATGTTTGAAGTAGGTAGTGATTTTGTGTCGTAGACAAAGGGATTCCTGCACCCCTGCAGTGTTATTACTATATAAATTAAACAATAATGAAAGTCTGAGACCTTCAACGCACTACCGGCTAGCCGCAAAGCGGCGCGCCGATACGGCACGCCGAAATCGTATAATTCCAACGCACTGACTTGCGGCGGGCCGTCTCGACACTGCGGTGAACCGTGCCGCAAGACATGCGGCGTGCCGCAGCAGCGCGCCGCATTGCGGCTAGCCGGTAGTGCGTTGAAGGTCTGAGAGTCATGTCTACTTCATGTTCTATTAGCACAATACCCTCTTACCAACTGTGACGAAAAAACCTATGAGATAGTAAAAATAAGCTATATAGCTATACATTTCCAGTATAAACTGACCTCGCATTGTACGCAAATCCTATACAATGCGAGATCATCATAACCTGGAAATGTATAGCTTGATTTGTTGCCGTGTGTACACTGTACAGCATTTATACCGATGGACCAAACTACAGCAGCAAAATCTTAATAACTAAAAATAAGACTCCAAAATATCTATAAATATTACTATTTTGTGTAGAGTCCAATTTACACGGTGCGATTTAATTGCCAGTGGCGTACCATAAATTGAAACAAAGCACTGGCATCATGTAAATGGGGCTTTAATCAAGCTTTTCTACAGTTTACAGCCTCACCTGGAAAGAAGCCAACAGTCCCTGGAGAGAAGCATGGCCAACCAACAAGTTGTCCAACTTATCGGGCGTACAGAAACATGCCTTGACTGGTCTGAAGTGTGGCACCAAGTACTCTTTGAGGATCACTGCCACTAACAAAGTTGGGACCTCACAGCCTGCTTATTTGGATGTCAGTACTTTGGGAGGAGGTAAGATACTAATTTTCCTTCTTTTTTTTAACTATTATATATATCTAGCAACACAATAATAATCCTTATCAAAATTGCTGACGAAGTATTTTTCATGAGTATTTAAATAATAAAAAAAAATTGTTTAAATGCAACATGCATTTAAACAAAATTTAGACTCACTTCTACCATAAATCATTAAATGCGTTTAGCGCTAAATATACTTAATATATTGTATATATAAGGTGTATCTATTCATACACGAAATATTTTAAGAGATATACCTATAGCTGGCACAGAAACTATAAACACAAAAATAAAGATGATATCTCAATGTTTTTTATTTTACGTAATTATTATAATTTTAAAACTGCTTGAGACATTTGGCATAAAACCTTTACTCCATGTTCTATGAATGACCCACCCGATACCAATAAACAGCTGATAGGAGCAACTCGAATTCGCATGTTAATGACCTCTGTCCGTCTGTGTGTGCGAGTCCTATCCGTCAGCTGATTGTTAGTTGCCTACCTATCTACTTATACAGATGTGAACGTTAAGAGTGCGTAGCGCAGATTTATTTGATCAATAATCGTACCAGAGATTAGCAGACGTGCACATACCTACTGTTGTAGGTACACGCGGTTTGTCACCTCGCAGTGGTCAAAAGATAAACGGGATAAATGGCTTGTCATGTTATCGTCACAGGTTTACGACTGATTCCGTTAGTCGGAAACCTGTCTATTTTACACGAAATTCAGTTATCCCATTGCATCAGGTATGCAGGTGCCTTTTACGAATTATTGTTACAATCATTTAAAATGTACATACCTAATACTTGCGTAGTTTTTATTTACACCAATTGATGTACATATTCGCCCTGTTGTTGGACGCAGATGGCTGCACGTTTTAATATGTATCCTTGCACTTTTAATAATGTGTCTCTATCACTAGCCATCACTGCGAAAGCGTTCACAATTCGCGTTCCTAAGGGTCTATCGCCTATTAACCCAGCCCACACATTAACACTGAACCGCCTCTGGAAATGATCCGGCCTAACAACACGTGGATTTTCTGATGCCCGCGTTGTGGATGTTAAGCAACCCAACTCCTGGTTGGTATACCTGTAGTTAGGCATTGTTAAATATCTTGCCCGAGCGAGCCCGATGCGTGTCAGCTAAGGCGCGCGCTAGCGACACAACACGCGGACTGTGTGGGACTGAACACATTCCGCGCGCGAGGCGAGGCGCGGGCGCCGGGCGGGGGAGGCAGGCGCCCACGCGGCGCGCTCACGTGTTTCTCTCTCTTTGTTTATCATTCATAAAAGCCGCGCGCCGTCTCAAATACCGCCGCCCGCGTAAACTAGCGTAATGGATGTTAAAAAATAAGAAGGAACCAGTATTTATTATGTGTGTCAAGTAATATTAAACTATTTAATTTTTTTTATAATATACCTTGATATATATTTTTTTTTGTTGCTATGGTTTCTTTACCAGCTATAGGTATATGTCTTAAAATATTTCGTGTATGAATAGATACACCTTATATATATATCTGTCATCTTTTAAAAAAAAAATGTTTTTTTTACACCCTCTTTGCACTTTTCGCGATAACCGCTAAAGTGGTGTTTAGTGGTGGAAACAACCAATGTATATTTTCCTTTCCGCCCCGTTGGTCTCGTGGTTGCAAGCGCGCCTACTGAGCGTCCTGGGTTCGATTTTTTACATTAGTAATTTTTTAGTCCCGGGTTTTTCCATTAGGTATTTGTTAGTAACAGCCCGGGGTTTGGAAGTTGGCGGTGTGATACCCCGCGCCCCGCGCACGTGGCGGCCCTGGCGCTGCGCTCGGTACAGCGAGAGCGAGTGTCGGGTTGCCGTCCCTGAGGACTGTGAGAGTGAGGGCAGGGAGAGTGCACCTATGTCCGCGCACACACCGATTATGCACTATAATATTTCCCGCGTAGATGGCAAGTCTCCTCTGAGATCGGCCGCCAAGGCTGAAAGTCAGTCTGGAGGACTATATATATTTCTCTTCAAACAAACGGCGAGAAATTTCGTCACATCTTCATATTCACACAGGCTAATAATATTATCTCCTCAAAATAACAATTACCAACTCTGGCGCCACGGCAAGGCAAGGCAATTTTATGCGACGAATAGGATTATAACTTAATAGTATGACAATAAAATTAAAATTCCAACGATATTCATCGTAGATACAAAAACAAAGCTGCGGTATGCTTAGGCATGCCGTTTCATTGAAATTTCAATTTTATTGTCATACTATTAAATAATCCTATTCATCTCATAAAATTCCCTACGTAGTAATGCTTTCTGTTCTCACCTCAACCATACTTTATCTTCCTTCAATCCTTTCAGTACCAATACCACCGAGCACAAACGAGTGGCTGTGGAGCAACGCGTCACACATGTACGTACAACTAGCCGGCTGGGACCACGCCGGGTGTGCGCTCACTGTACTGGACGTGGAGTATAAGCAGCTCGGTGCCAGGGCGTGGATCAGAGCTCATAATAATATGGTAAGACTGTATGACTGGTTTAGTAAGAGACGTTGGATGATGTACATTTTAACAAAGAATAAATATTTCAAAGATCTCGAAGAGTTGTCCTATGTACTCCCCAAAGGTATGAGCAGAGTCATTATATACCTAAAATATATTTTTTTATTTTTTATAATAAATAAGTATTGTTACATACAGCTGTAGTGGCAATCATGTCATTTGGTCTAAATAGCTTTTTATTTTTATTATTTGATTTTGCTTTTATATAGATTCTTTTCTTTTAGATTTTGTGAATGTGAGAACGTTGTAGGCTTAACAGACTGTAGATCTATCGACCATTTTCTATCTTGCTAAGTACCTGGTACTTGTTGATAGGCCTACACTGTCCTCTCATACCTATTAACTCTGTAATTTGAAAGCATTATAAATACCATTTATTTTTAAAAGAGTAACCATGGAGTTTCTTGCCTGCTCTTCTCCATAGGAAACGACCAATTGGAACCGTGCATCTAGCTTCTGACGTTTCATAAGTGCCCTTATAGGTTTATGTGAAATAAAATATTTTGAATTTGAATTTGAATTTAGAGAATATGTACCTTTACAACCGAACTTAAACAAAATTGGTGAAATGTCACCAATTTTGTTTAAGACCCAT
The DNA here is from genome assembly GCA_949128155.2 of Xanthia icteritia. Lineage (NCBI taxonomy): Eukaryota > Metazoa > Arthropoda > Insecta > Lepidoptera > Noctuidae > Xanthia > Xanthia icteritia. The sequence continues at coordinate 15,020,454 of OX421953.2, forward strand.
GTAATAAGGGGTGAGCCTATTGCCATCGACCGGGCACAAATCTATACTCCGAACTGATACTAAGAAAAAACTATAAAATAAAAATTCGCTTTTAGATTTTGGTCTAACAAGAATGAGCAATCAGTATGACTTATCCGTAGTCCCCGACTAAGTCCTATCAGTTGTCATCAAACTAAGAGCGAGTATCATAACTTCATATAACTTTTGGTCCTTTATCTCCCACAGCCGTACTCAGATCTCTCATCCTGGAGCCTTCCATCCCTCTACCAGACGAAGATCCCGACGTACGCGATCTCCGACCTCTCCCCCGGCACGTGGTACCAGCTGCGAGTGACAGCTACTAATGAGGCTGGTAGTGTCACTACGACCTACAGCTATGCTACCAAGAATGAGGATGGCAGTAAGTTCATAGATGTACTTCCTTCTTTTTTTGACCTTTTGAGACCAATGGGAAAGTAAATTAAACTCTTTTATGTTAGTGCTTACCAGTAGACTGTTTGGCAGCAGTGATAGCCAAGTGGTGTGACCGTCGGACGGCCAAGTCAAAGGTCTCGAGTTCGAACCCAAGGGACGCACTTCCGAAAGTCCGAAAGGGATACCGTGGCCCCTGCCCAACGTACAGGCAACTGAAGGAACATGGGTGGGTTTTAGTCAGTAAGAATCTGATACACCCTCCCGCTCCACCCAGAGCGGGAGAAGTTATTTGATAATTTCCCACCCAAAAAAAAAAGGGCCGCACTTCGGACTTTTCGGATTCTTGTGCGTTTTGTATAATAATTATAACTTGCTTCAAAAACGTTGATGGAAAACATTGTGAGGAAACCGGCATGCCTGAGAGATATTTATCGACGGCATGTGAAGCCAAGTTAGAGGTTCATGGACGGCATAAAATCTCTGACACCAGGTTAGTCACTAACCACACAAAAAAGAAAGAAGTAGACTTTAGAGCTCTTTAAAACGCTTTTTTTAGGGAGGAACTAAACGGCAATAGGCTCGCCCCCTATTAAATGGGTCTGAAACATAACTGGCAAAATGTGGATGTACCTTTGGCCCACCCCTCAAGGAAACAAGGCGTGATCTCTAACATACGCGTAGAAAGCAATTCATGGGCTATGCCTGTTCGTTGTCTATGGCTGTACGTCACAGATGGACTATTTGCAGCAATAATCACTCTACATAAAAAAATACAGAAACGCAAAATACAGAATTTTGTGTGTGTTAACCCCTCCCTTACAAATTCTAAACATACTTATTTACTTCGTCCAGGTGAAGTGGGACCTCCATCAGAGTTCTTCGACTTGAACATACTGGTGATAATCTGCAGTTCAATACTGCTTACGATTTGCCTGCTCAGCTGTATCTACATACTTGTGAAGAGACAAAGGTAAAAAATATCCACCTTTTTTCAGGAAAATTTAAGTTAAGCGTATCTAAGGACCAGTTTTTAATTATCTCATGCCAGTTTTCACTAAGACTAGGCGATACCTAAACTATGCCTAAATAAAAACGTACTGTTGGATTTTCAACTTTGAGTGCAGCCCGAGGGCTGAAAATCCAAGCAGGCATTAGCCATCTCTACCTCCTTAAATAATAAAATTATTTTATAACAGCACCCGAAAATGATAATATAAATCGAGAATGATTCAGTTATTTTCAATACAATTTATTTTTTAGACTTTTCGTTATTGTCTGTTTCCAGAACCGGCAACCTAACAGAATACCGCGACTCAATAACGGTGGACAACAAATCGGAGAGCGGCAACCTGACGGCAAACACCTCGCACACCAACTTAGCCAATGTTAAAGAGAACGCCATGAACGTGCAGAACAGAATATACAGCGCTCCTGTACATATGAGGAATAACAGTAAACATGGTAAGTGAATTATTTAGCCTCTAGCTGATAGCGTAGTGGTGTGACCGTCAGACTGCCAAGTCATAGGTCTCGAGTTTGAACCCAAGGCACGCACCTCTGACTTTTCGGATTCATGTGCGTGTTGTATAATTATCACTTGCTTCAGCAACGGTGAAGGAAAACATCGTGAGGAAACCGGCATGCCTGAGAGATATTTCTTGACGGCACGTGAAGCCAAGTCAGAGGCCCAAGGGCGGCTTTAAAACTCTGACAGAAAGTATGAACCTAGGTTTATACTTCTTTATCTGTATACCATATTCGATTTTTTCCCGCGGTCTCGCCCACTTGGAGACCAAAATTATCCCACAGGAACGTACTATCGACATAAAAAGTAGCCTATGCCCTTAGGTCTTAACTCAGGTCACGGTCTACCTATGCGCCAAATTTCATCGAAATCCCTTCAGCTGTTAATGACACGGTTTCCTAGAAGAGCAATGGCCGCCCATAATGGCCGCAGTAACTGCTGTCATGAAAATGATGACAGCGGGGTCTGACTTTACGGTGTCAAAAAACGCTCACAAAGAAAACACACCGACTTATTTTCTTCGCCGGTAATTCGCGGACGCTATGTGACGGCCACCGCTCTTCTAGGGAACGGTAGCTTAAGGCGTGAAAATGTAACGGACAGAGTTAGAAAGAAAAAAAAGATAGAAAATACGTTTATTTGCAGTAAATATGACGCAAAACGCAAGAAAAAAAACACGAGTATAACAAATTGGGGGAGAATATGCGTCACATCCACGCAAAACGGTCATCGCTCAGCATAATGCTGCGACCCTATGCGAGACAGAGCCTCAGCGCTGATTTTCAACGACAGCCTGCGTTGACGTGATGATGTCAACCGGTGCAGCATATAGTGAAATAACAAAATCAAAAATAAAAATAAAATAAAATAAATACAATACTTCCTAAACTATATAATATTTAAAATGGCAACATTTCGTTCCGTCGGCGACTCAAGCGCCGCAAGCGAGTTACTTTTCCATTTATAATATTCGTTGTAGATTGTAAAAATAAGTAATATTAGGAAATTAGTAGGGAGTATGGATTACTTGGTTTGGGCGTGCTCCTCAAGGATCACGATTTCCTAAATGAACTGCTTCTTTAATACCTTGAGGTTGAAAATCACTCTTTAATCAACGAACTCTGGTTGCGCAGGGAAACGGGAAGTTTGGCAAAATGGAAAGGACACTTTTGATGAGCATGGTTATGATGTCATCAGATCGGAACGAGTATACTATTTATGTTTCATTACCCAAAGATCTGACCAAATCCACACCAATGACCTGGTCAGGACTTCTTGATCTATGGCAATAAGTCCACCTCTGTACATTTATGTGTTTATTCGTATCGGTTTAGTAACAATATTTATGTTTATCTGAACAAAACGTACCTAATCAATTGATAACCTATGTCTTTGAGAGCTTATTTTTACAGAAAATCGCTCTTAATTAGTTTAGTGCAAATCGTTCATTGATAATAATTGTGGTCCAGTTTAAGCCACATTTGACGTCACTGCTTGTAGGAAAATGATGAAATAATCCAATTAAATTCAATTGATAAATTATGACGTATAAAATAAGATTAATATAAGACTAAATCATTTTGTTGCTAAGTGCAAAGTCAGGCAAATTGACTACCAACTTAAATAGTCCGTATATTCAAAACACAGCTGTCATTCTTTGACAGCTGTATGAAATGACTATAAGTGGGAAAATTGACGTAGGGTGCCAATTTCCCTAACAGTTAATTCCCTTAACTGTACTTACCATTCCATCGTTGCATATTTGGAAAATTAGTGGATTTAGGTTAGGGTACAGTTTCATTTTTGCGATACTGGGTTAATCCAGCTTAAATTTAGCCCTCTTATTATTAAACGCGGTGTAAAGTTATAGCAAACTTTATCCTCGAAGAATGTATGGTTAATCTGAAGGTCTCAATCAAACAACTAAGCCTATCACAGTCGAATGAAAGCCGCCAGGCATAAAGGGCCTGCCCGTTTACATATAACTATTAAAGCTGTAACTTGAAATCACAAATGATAAACTAGGACCATCGAAGTAATAATAAATAAACAGTATATTACTAATAACAATAACAAAAACCACAAGCACCCGTTCACGAGCATAACGCAAAGATCAGCTATTACCCCCATCGCCATATTTGAGGGAAGGAGGCAACCCGACCCCCGACGCTACCACAAGCAGTGACATCTAAGGGAGTATGAAGAAGAACTTGCTGCCGGTTGCTCAGGCAGGGATAATATGATTAATTTTCGAGGTCGCTAGCTAACCACATATTACAATACAACTCATAAAAAAAACACTGTAATTAGTAGATTATGTCAATAACAAATGAAAATAAAATTAAAATAAATTGACTTATACTGTGAAATTAAATAAAAGAACAATTAAATTGGTATGGAGTAGTATGAAGTTAGTCCCAAGCCTTTTTGTCGTCTAAGTTATAAGAGACAATAAGAGTTACCGACACAGCTTGCAGGGTAAGTAAGCTGAAGTGGCAGTGGGCTGGCCATGTTAGACGAAGGATCGACGTCCTTCGACTAACATGGCTGGTGGAGCAGACAAGTCTTAGAGTTAAGACGGCGTATCGGCAAGCGTATTTTGGGATGCCCTTCCGCTAGATGGACCGATGACCATAAGAAGGTGGTTGGGATAGACTGGACGTAGAAGGCGGAAGGCAGGGTGTTGTTGCGCAGCCCAGGAGAGGCCTGTGTCCAGCAGTGGGAACGTTGTGTCGTGGGAACTGATGACGCTTAATCCAAGTGTACCTACGTGCTACAACTACGTGACCAACCTGATAGTCTGATTATAACAGGATACTTTACATAAACGTCAAATCGCTCTTAAGGTAAACCTGTAGCAGATTAATCAATCAATTAATTACCGATTATCGATTAAATGTGACGTATTTACGAATTAATTACGAAGATAAGTTCCGGAAATAAATTTGAAACCAGCAATTTAAGTTTTATTGATAGCGGGTATTACTTCATACGTCATTTACAACGGAATTAGAACGTTACTATATACATTTGCAGTCATTGTTTCTATGGCAAAGATTAAACATTCGCTTGTAGTTGAAAACTCTCTAAAACCAGTTGAAAACCAGCGTCAGGCACTAGTTGTCTGGCATTTTTATTGAACTAGGCCTATTTGGCGCAGCGGTGAGGGACAGAGTCCTGCTCATTTCTTACAACGAAATAAACATTTATTTTATTGTAATACTAGCTATGCCCCGTGGTTTCACCCACATAAGTCTCAATCCCATGGGAATATCGAGTTAAATGTATCCTATGTCCTCCAAATCCGTTCAGCCGTTTTGCGTTGGCGTGAAAGCGAAACAAACAAACTCTGGTTTTATCCACTCTTCTTTCTTTCTGCAGGCGGTATTTCTTTGGAATGCGGCGGGCTGTTGGCCCCGGCTGTCATTCGTGGATCTTTGACATTCGTTACGGGTCGTCAGAAGCCCGAAAGTCTGAAACCCAGTCTTACCAAGGGGTATCGTATTACCCAGTTACTGGGTTGTGGAGGTCAGATAGGGAGTCGCTGTCTGGTTTTATTCACTCTTATTTCTTTGTCAAGGCGGTATTTCTTTGGAATGCGCTTCCTCTGAACATCAGGATGGCAACCAGTCGGTTATCTTTCAAATTGAAGGCACGTGAATATATTCGTGAAAAGTTGGCAGAATCTTTGCAGCGCTGATTTGCTGGATTTGTTTTCTCCTCTACCTATCGTTATTTCTCCTGACAAAGTTTATTCGGTTTATATGTATGTATCTATGTATGTGTGTATTAGTAAGTATTAATTTTCAAGTTATCTATTACTTATGTTGCACCTGCCATGTTTTGTCTCTGCTCCACCTTAAGGTTGACTGGTAGAAAATGCCTCAGGCATTAAGTCCGCCTTTGTACAGTTTTTTTTTTACCTGTGCATAAAGTTTAGATAAATAAATAATGTTCGCATTTATAATATTAGTTAGGATGTTGTGTGCCTTTTAAAGAAAGAAAAAAAGAAAGAAAGAATAATATTTATTTGGACACAGTTCGTGAAACACATAATACAAAAATAAAAAGTGAAAATAATCATAAAGCGATAATAGTGTGCCTCACGGCTGCGCCAAAAAGCATTAATGCCGGACAAAATTAAATGCTGTCTGACGCTGGAAAGGCTGGCTGGGTTAAGTAGGACATTCACGATCAAATTTGAATGACGTAAAGCCATTAGTAAATCATTGCAATGTAACTCTCTCTCGGGTAAGGTAAGGTATAAAGAACCCTAATTACATGACTTACAAAATACATAACAGGCAAAATTGTATGTGGGTATCATTCCTGCAGCCCTTCGGAACCCCGAAGATTCTATTCTATAACATGACAATATATCTAACAATAAACTCATTATTTACTTTCAGAACTCTACGAGATAAGTCCTTACGCCCAGTTCGCAGTGGGCTTCAGAACTTTCGGTCATGTGGAGAACCAGGACATGCCTGGTCGACACGCAAAACATAGATATGACACAGGTAACACATTACAACTAGCTGCATAGTCCTTAGGTAGGTAACTTTCCTTGTCGCTTTTTTGTTGGGACGATTCCTTATCGTTGAATGACGGTTGATTCTAACTATTGACACTACGTCGTGACGACAGCAAAAAAGGAATTAGAAATGACATTCGAACATCCCGACGCAGTAGGAAGACTCAATTACAGTATAAAGAAAGTTGTTACAAAAGTATGAAATTTCAGTGTAAAAAATGGGGTGCCTCTCTTGTTGTCACAATTTTCAGATCTTTCAAATAATCAGGAAACTTTTGTATTTAATATAGACCTGCTATCTAATTACGCAACACATTTTCGTAAACGATTACGACAAATTTGTTTCATTTTGACAGTTCAACAACATTCATTGCGTTATTTGAGTTGTTGAGCATATTTTTTTTCGAACTTATGAAGCAATGGATTAACAAATTGTTTCAAATTCCGATTGATCGTGTATTACGTTATTAGGGTACTGATCCCTGGCCCCTGGCAACGTACAGGCAACGGAAGGAACACGGGTGGGTTTTAGTCAGTAAGAGTCTGACACGCCCTCCCGCTCCACCCAGAGCGGGAGAAGTTATTCGATAATTTCCCACCCAAAAAAAATAAATAAAAAATCTCTAACTCAGACCAAATAAAAAACCAAGACATAACGCTGTCAACAGTGACGTGAGGCCGTTTTCGTAAACATATGTGCACTTAGTGAGGTGTAGTTTGATTGTAAATGGTCGTAAATGTGTGCGTGTGAGTGTGTATGCACAGAGCAGAGGTGTGTTTGTCATACTTCACTGTATCGATCACAGCGCTATGGTTTTTTAGTTGTCTAAGCTATCTAATGACGAATTCCAGCAGAAACTAAGTGTCAGTTCACACCGAGAAATGACGCAACGCGACGCTGCGCACACTGTAAACAAATATCGACCTTATTTTCTTCACGAAAAGGTATAATTTCAGTGCGAGTGTGAACGCGTGTCGAAGTGCGCAGTGCTGCGCAGCGCGTCTCGGTGTGTACTGACCCTAAAATACGTAAGTCATGAAATTATATTTTCTTCTTTCAGAAACGAGTTTCCAAGTGTGTTCAGAGTCTGAAGATAGTGACAGCATATCAAAATCTACGCTCAAAAGTGTTCCAAGAAGTAAGGATCAGTCTGTTTAAATAGAATCCAGGCCTCGGGCCAAGCCTCAATAGATTTCAGCCATTCATTAGGGTAGAAAATATGCAGCTAGGTAAAAAAAATAACTATCACCTTTCAGTCTAAACTTATTTCTAGCTTATTTTGTGAATTCACAAAATCCTCCAACAACACCTAATTTACGTATTATTGAGTCAAATGGCATTAATCAATCTTTTTGGTTTTCAGAAGTCTGCAGAACCCCACACCATAGATAACCAGACAAGGAAGAGCTTTCGTTTAAAAACGAATTCGTCTCGAAAGACCAGTTTCTGTAACCTAAAAAACATTTAATATATATACTCAAATTACTCAACTTGAAACTAAACAAACGTGACACTGCCAAAGCCGAATTGAACGAAAAACTCAATGTTTGCCAATCAATTCAAACTTTAAATCTGCATTTAAGAATTTATTTTTTAATTAAGAAAAATCACATAGGTACCTAATTACATTTAAAGAGTTCTGAAACGGCACTACACTTAGGGCCAATTGCACCACAAATCGCTAAATTCATTCAGCGCTAAATGTATTCATAATATCATTCAATCTTTTGAAATTGACAAATAGAATGATGTTTTAAATACGTTTAGCACTAAATGCACTTATTAAATGAGGGTTTTCTAAAATGACGTTCACTAGGTGGCAGCACTGAGACGTCAGGTCCGGGCACCTGTCAAAAGTGTCAAAGCGCCTATATTTTATTTAGTGACTGAACAATGAATGAAACGAATGATGAACGTGATCATATTTTTTATATTCATTGTTGAAATGGAAGACCTCTTTTCAAAGTGGTGCCAATTTTCATGAAAACCCTAATTATGGTGCAAGAGGGGTTCACCCGTTTTTGGAAAGGCTAATAAGTTTTACTCACACGCTGTCATATAGAGAAATAAGTAATAACAATTATTTCAGCCAACTAATTTGAGCAGTTAACCTGAGATATGACAGCGTGTTAGTTGAATTTATCCATTTTCCGGGTGTTGGTTAGCTATAACCCGAAACATAACCGTTAAGGTACTGTTTTACGACACTAGTGTCATAATGTGAAACATATTTTTCATTCAAATGGGCACGCGTCTGTGATGACGTCTGCCAGCTCAAATTGTTTACCAGTGAATCACTCATTAGACGGATACACTAAGAAATAACAAACATTTCGTTGGTAAGCCTGATGCAATGACGATTCTTGATTTCCTCCAATAAAATTCGAGGGATCTGTAGCTACAGTCAGCGACCAAAATTGATTTACACTTTATTTTATTTTATTAAATAGGAACAACAAACAGCTAAATCATGCAATATTACAAACAGAAAAACAGAAATAACATAAGTAATAATGTAGCCCACAGCGCTGTTTGCAGATTACCAGTAATACCTACATAAAACTTTAAAATCACTAGGAGGTGAACTGTTCACTCAAACTCAAACTCAAAGCATTTATTTCAAATAAACCAATTACAGGCACTTTTGAATTGTCAAGGGGTCAGTCAATCAGAAATATGAAGCTAGTCGCCCATTCGAAAGCGTAGTAGGTACCTATGGAGAAGAACGGGCAAGAAACTCCACGGACACTCTTTTAAATCAAAATATGGTTACAAAATATTCGTTACATTGGCATTTCAATAAAATTGTGAATGCTGTTTGCTGCTTAGAAGATCTATTTTATTTTAAAGTCGTTAAATAGTACTCACACGCGCTTTGCAATTATAAAATGCTAAGAGATTGAATTTATACAATGCAAAGATAGTTTTTAATATCTTCAGCAGCTCCAACAATATTTTCAAATGATAATCAGTCACTTTTGTTTGTTTAAATCTGAATTATTGAGGGAAATATGAAATTACAATTGGAACAGAAGTTTTTAAAGAATATTAACTCTTAGCTATTATATGAAATGCTTGATAGTACATAGCACATGTTTGCATAGCACATGTGTGAGTACTATGTACCGACTGTAAAGCTACCATTTAGGTACTGGGTATGTCTTTCATTGACTTGAATGTGCCCTGGCGGCTGAGATTATGTCATGCTCACTCTAATGTTTCGCTGGCGGTGGCGCGTGTGTTGGATCATTTAGCTCCCTTCAAAATGGTTGAGCTGAATGGTGCTAATCCATGCGTCATGTTCGTGAACGGGCGCCGTCAGTAGAGACTGGTCATCTCTTAGCTGCCACGGCTTATTTTAATTTTTGAATTGTTCTTTGTTTTTTACATTTTTATTACGGACGCTTTTAACGTGCACGTCTTTCTACATTGTTCTCACATGTATAATTTCAACGTTAATGATGTAACCAATATTTTGTAAAAAAAAATTTGATTTAAAAGAGTGTCCGTGGAGTTTCTTGCCCGTTCTTCTCCATAGGTACCTACTACGCTTTGGAATGGGCAACTAGCTTCATATTTCTGACTGACCGACTTCTTGACAATTCAAAAGTGCCTGTAAATGGTTTAATTGAAATAAATGCTTTGAGTTTGAGTTTGAGTTTGAGTTTGAAATACAACGTTTCAAAAAAAAATGTTTCAATTTAGATTATGTGTTAAACCAATGTTAATCGACTTTGGTCTCTGGCCGTTACATGAAACATACATTATGACCAAAAAAGGTAATAAAGCACCGTAAATCCTGATCAAAGTGCCAAACAATTTTACTATTAATTCAACCGTCATTTTACCAAAGAAATAACATGTTATTTTAGTCAATTCCTTTCTATTAAATTACATATATTACACTAGCGGCCCGCTCCTGCACGGTTTTTACGACTTGACAAAACATCGAGATTTCTTAGGTAAAATTTAACTTTAATACTAACGTATTATACACATAAACCTTCCGGAATAAATTCTCTAAACGATGGTGAAAACCTCATCAAAATCTGTTGCGTCGTTTAGAAGAACAACGCGGACATACAGATAAACGTGAAAAGCGACTTTGTTTTATAATATGTATTAATTTATAAACTTGTGGTTGGCGTATTCATTTTAGTAATTTATCACCAAAAAATTGTTTTCTATATTTGACCGATGCCCATTGCTTTCATGTGGTGAATTTCACAAATTATCAAAGGGATTCCCCTCCTTATAAAGTAGGAAATTTTGTGTTAAGAACTTTACTGTCATGGAAATAATGTTCAAAATACTATAACTGACTGGAAAGTATGAACTTGTCGTTTTGTGATGCCTCCAAAATATTTTTAAATGCAGAATTATTTCAAAGAGAGGTCACGTCAGTGGTAACAAAACCAGTATAAGCTGGGGCAGTGTTGACATAGATAGCGATCGATTTACGACCGAATTCGGTCGCAATTCCGAATGGGGTCCCTAGACGCCCAAAATTAGTTGACAAGGACGTGATATTTTCGTCGGTCGTAAAGCGATCGCTATCTTTGTCGAGACTGCAGCCACTGGCCTTTTATACTATTGAAACTCTGTACTACGCTCGGGCAGCTGAAGTTCAAAGTGTTACCGTTGACGTGCGGCCTACTGTACTATTGGTGCGACCAACAGATTTTAGGAAACGGACAAAGGTCAAACGCTGATAGTGTGTTTACAGGGAAAAGACACGTTTGTTACGTCATACTTTCATAACTTACGTCATAAGTATGTATGTCACTTACAAACAGGATAAATAATAGAATGTGCCAAAAATAATAAGTATTTTCCAACTCGTTGAATTCATAATTTAGGTACCATATTTATTTTAATACTTTTAGTATTAAGACTAACGAAACCCTTTGTGCTGAAGCCTAAAATCTTGCCAAAAAGGCTATTGAAATAAAGTACCGATAAGAGGGGTCCAGTCGACCCAGACAAAACCCAGCCACATAGAGCCTGGCTATACTGAGGCGAGCCATACTGAGAGCAGTGGTGGCCCAGTGGTAATGGCCGAGACGGACGCGTTGTAGGTCGTGAGTTCAAACCCAGACAGGCACTTTACTTTGTGTAAATTATTTCATCACCACTGCTCTCAAAGCGGTGAAGGAAAACATCGTGAGGAAACCAGCATGTTCTAGAACTAACAATTTGAAGATATGTGTCATCGAGCAACCCGCACTGGGCTCGCGTGGTGGATTACAGCTCACTCCCTCTCTCAGAGAGGAGGCCTGTATCCCAACAGTGGAAACTTTATAAGCTGATTATGATGATAATGATTATGATGATGATGATTATGATACTGAGGCGAATACCGCGCGGGACGTCACTCTGCGCGTCCGAGTCGATTATTTCAATGATTCACGTGACTATTTGTGCCAGTTTGGTTGACACAATCGGCGTGAGCGACTATCGTCCCGCATCCCACGCGTCAACACTATGAAACCTCATGCGTCAAGCCTTGAAAATAGTAGAGGAATGGTGCAACAAGCACCAACTCTCAGTGAACCCTAAAAAAACCGAACTGATTCTCTTCACAAAGAAGAGAATACTGACGACACTACAACTACCACGATTCTTTAGAACAACCCTAAGCCTCTCAACTGAAATCAAATACCTAGGTATCTTTTTGGACAAACAGCTGAACTGGGTAAAATACACGAACTATATCACCCCTAAACCCAGCATATCCCTGTGGCAGTGCAAGCGACTGCTTGGCAGGAATTGGGGGATTAGCCCCAAGGTCACCCACTGGTTACATACCGACCAATTATCATATACGGCTCACTGGTCTGGTGGCCCAAGACAGACCTGAGCACAGCCTAAAGACATCTCGATGGTATCACCCTGCGACAAAGCCCCGAAAACACACCACTTTCAAACTTTACCTAACTTAATACTTACAGAAGAATAGTGTGACTACTCAAGCCCGAAAGAGATGAGAGTATACACCGACGGATCGAAGACCGACTCCGGTACCGGAGTCGGATTCTTCTCAGATGACCTCAACATAAATATATCCAGACCGCTGGGAATGTCCAACACCGTCTATCAGGCGGAGTGTGTGAGCATCATACAAGCGGTCCACGCCCTAGAAGCCAGGAGAGATACAGACACCCACATACGTATACTCTCCGACAGCGCCTTAGTTCTCCAATCCTTACGAAAAAAATATATTACCTCGAAGCTAACACTACAATGTCACAATGCACTAGAACAAATAACGGTATCTAGCCGCAACACAGTGACACTGCAATAGATAAAAGGACACAGCGGATCGCTAGGTAATGATGCAGCTGATGAACTTGCTACACGAGGTTCCAACACGGCAGTCTGTGGACCCGAGCCTATCGTACTCACCCCCTTCAACCAAATACGCAGGTGGCTACAGGAATTCAGCCACACACAAGCGGGGAACTGTTGGACGTCGACACCAGGCTGCAGGCAGTCCAAGGAGTATATCCTTGGATAGCAGGTTGACCAGGCGTTTATTACGCCTGGACAGGAACGGCCTGCACCTGGTCACGGGGACCATCACGGGACACTGCTCGCTAAACAAACACTTCCACACAATAGGCATAACGGACAGTCCTCTATGTAGGGCGTGCATGGAGGCTGAGGAAACCGTCGCGCACGTGCTCTTTAAATGCACAGGCGTCACCCAGATTAGAACAGAAACCCTCGGGTCACCCAGATCTTTCACAGATGTTCTAAACAGATCAGAAGATTTAATTAACTTCTGGAGGGAGGTGGGCTGGTTGGAATAACCACCAAACGGCCGCTATGGCCCACGCACAATGGTCCACCTGACGGACTAAGTGCGGAAACCAAACCTTATAACATAGAACATAGAACCCACGTGGGATTCGCTTCAGTTTAGCCAGAGCTTATATTAAGAGCCTCTTCAAACCGGGGTTTCGTTAACAATATTATGATTATTAAGTCCCTGTTGAATTTTGTTATATTTATAAATTGTTTATTTTTTATAGAAAGTAGCCGTTAAGAATTTGTTGTTTCCCCATAAATATTTTTAAGATATTCATAATATTTTTTTTTGTTAAAATACTGTTTTAAGTATTTGCTTGGAATGTAATCAAGCCAAAACACAATTTATATACATGCGTAAATCTAAACGAAATAAAACTACATTACAAATGATTTTTTTGCATTCTTACAAGTTGGGCCTTGGAATGTAAAAATATTTCTAATTTTATATTCACAGACAAAATTCAATAAAACTACATTACAAATGATTTTTTTGCATTCTTACAAGTTGGGCCTTGGAATGTAAAAATATTTCTAATTTTATATTCACAGACAAAATTCATTTTTTATCCACATTTGCCTGCTAATATCAATAATAAGTTTAATTTATCTTGAAACGAATACATAGTATAAATTACAACGAGCCACTTTGCTTAGTATAAACTTTGGATAATGTACGAGTACCTACATATTAACTGGATTGTATGGTTAAACGTCTCGTGGATTTTGTCTGTTACGCCTATTTTGTACCACCGCCACGAAATGAAAATATTAGAAAAAATACAGCGTTTTGAAGCGGTATATGGTGCTGTGCAAATAGCTGACAGCTGGGTTTTTTAAAGTGAAGTAAACTTCTGTTTCCAAGACATTAAGTAAATTGACTGCACAAAAACAATTACACCTGTCTGTGAAATTGCATAGTGACAACATCATAAATAAAAGCCCCTGAGGAGTTTGCAAATAGCCGAGCATACCCGAAATATGCGCGGGAAAAAAATGAGAAAGTACTTAATTACCCTCCATTGTCCTTATTATTTTATTTATCGTGGTACTTACTTAGAGTCCTCGCCACCACTGAAGTCTGGCGGAAAATTGTGGAACTACATTTTTTTTAATACAATTTGTTGCAATGACATAGACACTAGCGCCACGTCTATCGGACTTGAGTGGAGGCGCGGACTCTAGGTACTTACGCTCCACGTAAAATATCTAGACGTTCAGCTGCAGCTAGTTGGGACTAGGTTATGTAAATACGATGATGTTATCTTGATACTTATATCGATCACCTCTAGCTATTTTACAGACAGTCGAATTAAACGCATCTTTAAAAACCCCAAGCTAAAAAACTTTGTAAATAATTGTTAATATAGTCATATTAATGCTGTATCTAGTCACTTTACTATTTATGAGTTCGCCTAAGGAGTGACTACACTGACCGCGGCCAATGACGTACACTAACCGGTAAATGTCTACGATTCCTACTTTTGATAAAAATGAAAAATAAGTGTAATTTTAATGACTTTTCCTTTCACGTGCACCTACTATTAATTGGATGATTTTTTTTAAGGTATACCACAGCCGTTTTATCTATCTGTTACCTACCTGTTTGTACTAATTAGAATTAGTTCAAACAGGTAAATAACAAGGTAAAAAAAAACATGTTAATCAGCATAGCAATCACGGACAAAATCGGTGTAAATACTTGACAAAAAAACCTCCTATTTTTGAGGTCAGCTAAAATGATAACGAATGGAGTCTGGATTTGTACCCGGTTGAAGGCAATAGGCTCGCCCATTAAATGGGACTTAAACATAACTGTCAAAATGTGGGTGTATTATAGGGACAGAACTGCCTAACCCTTCGGGGAAAATAGGCGTGATGTTACGTTGTTTTGTAGGTAGGTACAGACGCCAGCACATCAACCTACTACAATCTGTCAAATTTCTTTAATAGATTTTCAACTTTATCACTAAAGTATAAGGTTCAAAGTTGATTGGGAAAATTTTACAGTTTCGGGTAGGTTGACCTATAACTGGCGTCTGTACTGTTGACTACTACACGGTCAATGTCAAAATCAAATTGCCATAAAATTCCCAAACCTTACATAATTTGGTAGCAAATATTTGCTTAAATAAGGTTCGGTACAGTGGCAGCGTAGGGTAGATTGGCACTCCGGTTTTGTATTGAGCTTAAAATAAAACATTATACTAAACAGGCTTACGAGACTTTATTTTACTAAAATATTCGATCACATTGTCAAAGTTAACGTCCCTACACGTCTAATAAACACGTCACGACACACGTAACACATCTCTGTCCTATTAATTGATAAAATCGAAAGATTGGTTAGTCGCGCTTGGCTCATTGTGGACCTTAAGAGGGAACAGGGCCTGCGATTCTCCATACAAATGTATTCCCCTTTTTTCTTCCTGAATAATGCCTATAGAGTTTTTTTTTTTTTCATAAGTTCAAAGTCTGCTGTAGACACGTCCCTGTTATTTCCTTTTTTTAGCAACTTATCGGTAAAGAAAATATGACCATCCAAAAATTACAAAAATGCCCCATTTTTACCGCCGTGATTAGAGGAGAACGAAAAAGTTTTTAACATAAAAGAAAATGATAGGAACCTAGACATACTCTTTCTTAAAAAAATTATGTAAAATATAATTGAATCGTTTCAGTTTTCGAGGAGAAAAAAGGGGAATACGAAATGTCGATTTCGTAATTTTTTTTTTTTTGTGATATAATTGGTCTGAGCTGTAGCTATCCCTATCGTACTCTACGGGGGCAGACTTGAGGTAAGACGACGGCAATAGTTTCTTTAAATACCTATTTCATACTTATTTTTCAAATTCCTCGCAGGCCCTGTTCCTCCCTCTTTTGAAAACCTTTTACATGAAGCCACCGAAACACAAATTGTTAAAAAAAAACTCTCCCACTCGATCGATGTTACGCGCGGTATACGATCATACCAAGCGCAACATGAATTCATTCTATATTCTAAAAAAAATGAAAATATAGTTGCGATACGTTTCAAAATATAACATTAGTATGAAAGAATGTAGGTACAAGAGTAGGTAGTTATTTATTGATAGGTCTACACCGTGAAATCTTAATGGTTGTTTTCCCGCAGCGAAATGGTTTTGTCTTGGTAATACAATCGTTATATAAACAAATAAAATATTAGAAACAATTTTGAAAACAAATTTTGTGTTGTTGCGGGCAAACTAGTTTATGCCGTATCACCACGTGCGAGAGTTTATTTTGCCTTGAACATTTATGCATCGCTGTTCCCTTTGTCGGCAGCGTGTGCGATTCAAGTAGTACCTACAAGTTACCTGTTACTATTGATTCTCACGTTTTCGAGTTGATGAATATTTTATTAATTATTTTAAAACAATAAAATGTTAATTCTTTACTTTTACTCTATGCTTTGAAAGTACTCCTTATGGCAAGTTGTTCTGCCGCGGGAAAACAACCATTAAAATTTCACGGTTTATAGAGAGGGAGATTTTGTGCGCATTCTTTGGCTGTACGAGTGAGTTGTCGTTGTCACCCCTTGGAGCTCGGCAACCGGGGCGAACCGCCCCCTCCACCCCCATTACCCCCCATTTACGTCGCCACTGGTTCGGTACTCATGAATAGATCGCAAAGACGATTATTGGAAATTGCGTTTGTCGTGATAGTGTGAATATCATATTAGGGCAATGCATTCGTTATGGCAGAGTAAGATAATTACATAAGAGGTGTACAAATTATGTGCATCAAGAATCCACATTCTTACGAAGCCTGAGTGCTTTGCGTTCATTCAAAATCCGAGAAATACGAATCGTATACGAAATACTTGACAGTTAGCGAGGCGGTATGGCGGTACCATACGACCTCGCTGACTGTCAAATATTTGACTGTTTATGGTACGTAAACAGGAGATGAAAAAAAATAAATTATACAAGGTGTCATTAAAATATCGGAAAACCTGAAAAGGGGTCATTGTTCTCATCAGTATGAACAAATATTATGGGACAAAACCTGAAAAAGCGAAAAAAAAACAGCTGTTCCCTATATTTTATCGATCATAAATGTATGGAGGGGGCTTGTGGCTATGTTAAGTTTGGCGCGGTTGATCCGTGGATGGGTGACCATATTTACATACCAAGACCCCGCCGTGCCTTGGAAAGCACGTTAAGCCGTTGGTCCCGGCTGTCATTCGTGGATCTTCTTGAAGTCTGACAACCAGTCTTACCAAGGGGTACAGGCAGTCGCTCCATGTAAAACACTGGCATTCAGCTGCATCCGGTTAGACTGGAAGCTGACTCCAAAAGGCAAGGATGATCAGGCATTTTAAGTCCGCCTTTGTACAGTATTTTTTTTACTTGTGCATTAGTTTTAATTTATAAATGATGATGATAAATGTATGGAGAAGCTGGTGGTTTTATGGTTGGTTCCATAGTAAAAGTTGTTCATTGATGAGTACAATGACCCCTTTAAAGGGTTTCATTTATTTTACCTACACCATGTACATCGCCGCTCGTAGTTGTCATTTTATTGCACCTCTTTTAAATAATGAACAAGTGTGAAACTTACAGATGCTTAGTTGCTACCTATCTAAGGTTACAATTTTATAAAAAATATTTTAAAAGGGAAATGTCTACTTTATTTATCTATAGCTTCCGCCAGCAGCTTCGCCCGAGTGATATCTTTATAAATAATTATAGCCTATTATTCAGTGATAATAAAGCATTTTGCTAGTGAAAGAATTTTTAAAATCGGTCACGTAGTTTTTGAGTTTATTCATTACAAAAAAAATATACAATTCTTTTCTCTTTAGTGTATAATACACAAGATGTGAATTGTGCAAATTATCGAACAAATTACTGTTTATTTTTTAGAATATATTATCTTCTTTCTAATGGTTTACTTTCTAAACAAATTATAAGCTTGGTATTAATTTGTTTAATCAGTTATTAGCTAGTTTGCTGTATTCGATTTATGAATTTATTTTCCTGTCCTGTGTGTTCCATGATGTCATTGATTTTTAGAGTTGTCATAATATTAAAAGAGGTTACAAAATATTGCGAAAATGTTAAACCAAAAAGGTTTTAACGCCCATTGGCATGGCTTCCACTCGATCATATATTTTTATTCAAATTTCCCTAGATTTTTTTCTAATTCAAAATGCTGTAGATGACCATAGCGGTGTGTACCGGATACACTCAAATATTATGACAAATAAGGTAACTTAACCAAATCCCTAAATGTTCCTTCATATCTAGGCTTCTAAATTTGAAGAACAGGGGCCGTATTATGACGTATTAATGCCACCATTATTCCAGTGTGAGTGAGAGACGGAGCTATACAAGGCCGTTAGCACCATCTTTTTTTCGCAGTGGAATAATGATGACATTAATACTTCATAATAAGGCCCCTGATATCACATACTTTAAGCTCTGGTCATTTAGTCCTTACAGTTACTATAAATTGATCAACTGACAAGTGTTAGGAACGCATTCTCTCAACGGCTGGACTGTAATAGTAACTGCCTATCTTAAGTATGTACCTACAATGATTTGGTCGCAATGTTTACTTGCTTTAATTTCATTTGATTAATCATTGCAATGCGGAAAGCTTACTATTGATTTTAGTTTTGACTTAGGTCTAGACTTAAGTTTTTAAAATTAAAATCGAATATTTTCTAGACTTGTAAGTAATGATTTTATCAATTTATTTCGGTCCCGTTTTCGTGACACAAAAAGCAGACATTGGCGTAAAAAAATTTGGTCCTTAGGATTTGTGACCATGTGGGACACAAATTCTAAATGGTCGCATTGTTAGTCACTTGTTAAGCGAACCGCCTCTATTTTAAGTCCAAATTTATAAAATTGTAGCGATGATTGCTAAAAAATATATCTACAAAAAGACTGATTATAATATTCATCAAAATGTTTTTAACAAAACGAATAAATGTTAGATAAATAGTGTTGTATTTTATTGTTATCCTCTTATGATTCTTGGATGCCGAAAAATATGTATTACAATCATATGCGGGGACGTTTCCTTTAAAAAAAAATGACTCCACTTTGCAAATCAATATAAATGTTGATGGATGAAGAGGAAGGCCAAAGAAAATAAATGCTATTAAAGAGAAGGGAGTGATATTTTTTTCTAAACGAGATATCTACCAGAGGTGAATGAAGAAAAGAAAAACAGAAAATATGTGTTTAAAAAGTTTATTTAACTTTTTTTTTTGTTTTATCATTTTCTTTTCAATAAATAACTTATTATCTATTTACAATATAGGAACATATTTTATTCTTTTTTTATTGGCACATTTACAAAGCTCATACTGTGAGCTAAAAATAGGAACATTTTCGAGCTCTATTTACATAATAATTTTTAAATCACACTTATATTTACACATTCGGGGTATTAGGTAAGAACATGGATATAGTTTTTATACATGATTTTTAGGAATTTTACCCCAAACTGACAAGAATATTATCCGTGTTATCCTCCTTATATCACATCTCCTTACATAGTTTTTTTTTTTATAACTATTTTTTTTTTCTTTTTACATATTTTTTGGTTTTATCACTTTTTTGTTTTCTTAAAGCTTTTTTTTTACTTAAATTTATGTTATTTTTTCAGACTTTTTGTTTATTTTTTACAAGCTAGGTACTTAAATAATCTATACATATTATAACAAAATACTAACGAAGCTAGAACTGTACATTGAATATTTTTGAATTGTTTCGAGGTGTGCGAGCAAGTCTGTTGCCCAAAAATATAGTTTTTAAAATTTTGGTCCATTTGTCTGTCTGTTTGGAGGTATGTTCCGGATTGGCACAAGAACGGCTGAACGCGGCGATCACATAGGGTAATTTTAATCCCGGTAGTACGTTCCCGTGGGATATTTTTAGACATCCACGCGGGTAAAGTCACGGGCTAAAGCAAATTTAAATAATATCGAACTCATCGTACTCAGGCTTCTCATAGTTCCCGGAAAGAACGTCTTCGACCCATGGCAGATGATCAGCGACATTGGTGTAAAGTCCGGGCGAGTTCTTGGTCCCACAGCGGCTGTTCCCCGCACTAGTAACCCCCCACAACTCGGCCCTGCTTTTGAACCACACTAAAGGACCTCCGGAATCACCCCTACAGGTATCCATGCCCTCTTCTCCCCCAGCACAGATTGAATTATCGGGAACTTTGAAGTTTTTGTACGCAGCCTCGCACTCAGCTTTCCCCCATAGCGGAAGAGGGATGATTTTCTTAGTGCTGCTGTAGTACCCTTTCAGGGGAATTTCGCCCCAACCCGTGGCCGCGAAAACGGTGTCGCGTTGTAGTTCCCCAGACGGCAAGCAGATTGGACGGATGAAGTCTGCGAAAAAGGAAAAGGGACATAAAACAATCTGTATTCTTAACATCAGAAGTAAAATTAATTGCTTTTTAAGGATCGAAGGACCAGTTGCATCTAAAATATGGTCCTTAGCAAATTCTTAAGAAATCAGAAGAAAATTTTTACCGGTATAAGGAGCATCCTTCTCCAGCCTCAAAACAGTAATGTCTTGACTCTTTCCATCATAGTCAGGGTGAATGATGATCTCTTCAACCTCTAACCTGACGATTGGATCGGCGCATACTCCACCGATGCAATCTTCTCTGCCAGCCAAATCGTATTCTCCGAGACGTGCTACTAATCTGTAAAGAAGAAAAGTAATGTTAAGAAACTTTAAGGAACTTTTTTTTACAGGTATGGCTTATGATTTATAAGATACAAAGTGAAGTGGAGGAGTTTAGTTTTAGTTTGGAGTGATACACCAAATCTTTTTTCTTGTCAAAGATAGTTTATAAAAAGTCTTAGATTCATACTAGAAACTATTCCGAAAATCAGTACATAATGAAAAGCAACAACTAATAGATTTTTTTTTTTTTAAACGGGCAAATCCTTTTTTATCACTAGGTAAATAAAGCATTGCTATGGTACACGGAATTCCCAAAGCTTATAAATAAAATGCACATTGAATAAGAGTTGACCGCATGATTCCATAATGATGTTATATTTATAATGAGGGAATTCCTAGTGATGTAATTTTAATAAAATAGTTGCTTTGATGACGTTGGCTCTGAAGACGATTCAAAGAATTTTACGTTATTAACCTAAGGGTTAAGGAGCTGACCACACTAAGAAAGCATGATGAAATTCAATGAAAGCTCATTTAAAACAGTGAAATCTGAATAATGATAAAACAGAATTAATTTTATTTTCGATTTTTTTATCGCTAACTAGACCTTACTCCATTTTGTATCGATTTCGAAGAAGCTGTACATAAGTAAGTAATCCAATGTTTATATTTTTAGAAAATTAATTACCAGATTAACTAAAATAACTTTCACTGTCCTGATCGGAAAGTGTCGCGAATTTACCGTATGATATCACAATTAGGTAATATATTTTTTAGCTTTCATTATCATCACTTTATCCCTAGGAGTTTTCCATGCATGTTAACACCTGTCAGGACCTGTACCCTAATTACGTAATACACGATCAATCGGAATTTGAATAGTTTAAACAAATTGATAATCCAATGCAAAAAAAGTTCGAAAAAAAAATCTGGTCAACAACGTAAATAACGCAATGAATGTTGTTGAACTGTCAAAATTAAAAGAATTTGTCGTAATCGTTTACGATAATGTGTTGCGTAATTAAATAGCAGATTACAAGCTAATAAATAGAAGAGATGGACTCTAAAGACCAGAAAATTAAGAAGGACCAAATTCTCTTCTAGATTCGGACCTTAGCAACTGATGAGAAATTGTGATGTAGATAATTACCTGGTAAACTTAGGTGTCCTGATGCAATGAGCAGCTGTGATGAGATGCCTGCTGTCTACGAGGGTAGCAGCACACCTGATGTCAGTCCTGTGGTCTCCGCGCCAATATTCTATGTACACCAGCCACGGGTTGTGATGGATGAGGTTGGAACTCGCTTCTACACCACAAGTAGGGCCTGGGAATTAAAAATAAAATATTAATAAATCATACGAAAATTAAGCACAAAATTGGGTAAAAGATGCACTTGATAATGGGTAATCCTATGGGCAAAATTGCAACTTTGGGTTAACAAAAGATTATAAAAATATTTAGAATGGAGTTTAAAAAAAAAATACTTTTAGGAAAAATATCAGAAGAAAGTAATAAATTAAAATTGTGCATCAATCGAACAAAGCAGTAAAAAGTATTAATTTTAAAAAAAACTTACCGGTTGTCAGTTTAAAAGCCAAAACGCCTACAGCACATGATAACAGCAATAATAAACGAATCATAGATGAGCTTAAAATCTCCACAGAATAAATTAGATTTTTTAATAAATTTAAATGCTCATAACGTTAGTTTCAGTCAATTTTACCTCGAATAATGGTCTGCTTAGACCGCTGTGCGGCTTTATATATTCCTGTGGTATTTATAGGGAAAATACGAGCAGTCGATCAAACCGCACTCATACGCTTGAGGAGTATTGACGACACTGTTACTATCATGCTGATGAAACATGATCGGATATAAGGGCTGGGCATTTGGGACCCTTGGAACCAACCCCTAATCTGGAAAAAATGAAACGAAAGATTTAAAAAAAATGGTTTGTAAATCACTAGTACGACGACATTTTTAATTAAAAAAATATTTATATATATGGAAAAGATTAAATCGTTAAATATATTTCCCCAATTGTCATTATCCAGGGGTAAAACGTTTGTGTTGAATGAATGATTTAAAAAGTTTTTTTTATTTATTTTTTTTATTTAAAAGAGTGTCCGTGGAGTTTCTTGCCCGTTCTTTTCCATAGGTACCTACTACGCTTTGGAATGGGCGACTAGCTTCATATTTCTGACTGCCGACCCCTTGATAATTCAAAAGTGCCTGTAATTGGTTTATTTGAAATAAATGCTTTGAGTTGAGGGAATCCTGCATCGCGCTATCAAAGCTTTCTTGTGATTTAGTACACCTTCAATTATTTGAACAAGTTAAGTGTACTTGCTTCGGCAGTACATATACTAAAATTGGAACGATACAGAGAAGATTAGCATGGCCCCTGCGCAAGGATGACACGCAAAATCGTGAAGCGTTCCACAATGCTGAGAGGATTTTTAATTTTTTTTCTTCATGACGGCGTCTCGTAGGTCACTCTAAGAGGTTGTCGGCTGCTTAACCGGGTCATTCTGTAGATGCGATATAAATAAGGCCTCCAGCCAAGCCTTAAGGAAGTTATTGGATACGTTATCTTCTATAGCCATCAGCTGGATGCGGGAAGCACAGAATCGGTCGAAGTGGCGGTGGCCTCACCCAATGAGGCCTATGTCCAGCATTGGACGTCTTTCAGCTGAAATGATGAGGATCATAGCCATCGGAGGTTTTTGAATGTACGACATCTCACTCATCGCTTCTCATCAGTCCATCGTGATAGTTGGTGAGTTATTAGCAGCTTAGCCCTGGGTCTGAAGGCTGTAATTGGGTAAATTGAAAAGATTCGCGCTATCAAATAAATCTATCATTCGAAAAGTTTAGGACAGTTGATTGATATTCCTATGAAATATATCTACTACCTACCTACTATCTAATATGGTAGTTTAATTCCTAATCAAACTTTTTCTTTAAATTAAATTAAATTAAAATTCATTTATTTCGGACAACGAGGATCCATATTTTGTTAGTAATACAAACTGCTTATATTCTAGTGTTAGTAAAAGTGATATAAAAATAATTTCAATTGCAAAAGGCTGACAAGGCAGGAAAACATAATTTCCTACCTAATCAACCTCCGCACAAAATCCCTTATATTTGGAGTATAGCTCTCCGCCACTGCTCTCAGGATATAGTTGCTACTACCCCGCACTCTGCATAGCAGTGACTTTAGAACTTACTAAATAATTAATTCCGGGACCTTTACAAATCGTTCCCATATTTTGTTGAATTTGGGGAGATTGTCCTTGTATGGTCATGCGTAGATAAAATAAGCTCAACTGACACGATGAAAATTACTTGAAATTTACCTGTCTTCCCTCATCCTGCCTAGACTTTTCCCAACTATATCGGGGTTGGCCACCAGTCTAACTGGATGCAGCTGAATACCAGTATAATACAAGGATTGACTGCCTATCTGATCTCCACAACTCGATTATGAGGTAACACAGTACACAACTCTTGGAAATTCACCTATCTATCAGGCAATTTAATTCGACATTAAAGTTTTTGATTAATGCAAAATAAGGTTGAATTTGGATCGGATATGGGAAGGATATGGGCAATCCGTCCACCATAGAAAGACTCACCCTTTAATAAGTTAGGTACCTAACATCGTATATTATATGGTAGAATTTATTTATGTATTAATACTTCCATAAAAATAATTAAAATTAATTTCCGGGTGACATTTGAATCATAGGTAGTAAAGGAATACCTACGATAAAACCGTACGTCAATAGTAACACTTCGAATACCTACGTTAATCGCCCGAAAACTAAACTTCGAAATGACGGATGTAAAATGACGCTTAACGAAGCAGATTCACTTGTTCTTCCCGTCATTGTGATAATTTTTTTGTACTGCATTTTATATGCATATTTAAGGTCAAAATTTCATATCTTCCCTCACTCTCCATGAAGTCCGATGGGACGGCAATCCGACACGACCGGAGAGAGATCAGGCCCAAGACAAAGGGCTTAACGTGCTTTCCGAGGCACGGGGGTATCATACCGCCAACTTCCAAACTCCGGGCTGTTACTAAGAAATCCTAGTGGAAAGAATCCAAAAACACTTTGCCCGACCTGGGAATCATACCCAGGAGACCGTGCTCAGCAGTCGTACTTGCGACTACGAGACCAACGGGGCAGTCAGGCGTAATGTAGCAGCGACAGCCCCGCACACAAATTCAAACTACGATCTCCTACTGAAAGTATACATAAGCACAATCAGCCTGAATGTTCCTAATGCTGGGACTGACCTCATAAACATGGTTATAATCCCATGAGGGCCAAGTGCGGGTTGGTAGATGTCGCAGGGCTTCGAACTTTTGGTTCGAGGACATGCCGGGTTTCTCACGAAGTAAATAAATATGGAAAAACCCAATAAACACCTTGCCACTAGACCGACCATTAGACGAGTCTAGCCATTTGAGTCATCTATTAAATTAGGTCTTCTAGGGACTATCCACAAACAACGTCATTCAACGTAAAGAAGGGACATTCCATCGTGTACTTATTGAACTGGTCATCACTGGTCAAAGGTGAATAATTAGACGTCTAATAAAGTTCGTGAATCGCTTGGAATGGATGACTTCTACCAACTGTAGGTGACGTATAATATGTCTACGGTAAAAAACAACATTTCAAAAGAATGGAAACTAGATAAGCATCAAACAGATGGCTTTTTGGCTCATTCCCACACAGTTGGCTTTCGAGCAGTCGCAACTATATCCTAAGAGCTATGGCGAACTCCAAATATCAGACCTTTCATGTGGAGGTTAGGGAGGAAACATGTTTTCTTGTCTGCTCGTCCTCTGGGTGGAGTGTGCATTAATTTAACAATTTTTTCACCGACGAAAAAAAATGAGGAGGATTTTTATTTTTATTTTTTTATGTAACTTTTTACTGAGTAGTCCGATTTGAACAATTATTATCCCTAATAATTAAAAATTTAATATCCCTAATAATTAAATCAAAGTATACCCTCCCGGGTATACATCGAAGTTGGCCCCAAGTAAAATTGAAAACTGAAATCCACCCCTAAGGGTAAAACGATTCGGGTTGATTAATTTTTCAATTGCGAACCGATTCTGTTGTGATTTCGCGCACATGATGTAGTTCTGATGACACATTGTTATAATAAAGAACTGGAGTTGATCTGATTATGGAGACGGAAGACAACCGCGAGAGCTCTTCAGCAGTTTACAGCAGCTATATCGTGTTTGGGCTTATTTCATTCACCTCGATGAGACCTTTAGACCTTACTGGGGTATGAGTGTTATCGAGGGTCTGACGATGGAGACGGAAGGCTGTTGAGGAAATTGCTTACTTGAGGAAAACAATCATATTAAATAGTAACTCAAAAGCGAAAAATAAAAACTTTTTTACAAAAAATTAAACCGACGAAAAAAAATCTGTAAAGTGAAAAATATAAAATTACCTTTTAGTGTGACTAAGCTCTTAAACTAATTTATGTAACAAATTTTTTTTCGACGGTTTAATTTTTTGGAAAAACGTTTTTTTTCTCAGTACTAACTCTAGCTTTTTTTTTTTATTAAATTAATTTACCACTGTATTACGTTCCACTGCTGGGGCAAGGCCTCCTCTCTGTGAGAGGGAGTGGGCCGTAATTCACCACGCGAGCCTAGTGCATAGATTATACATTTGCCTAGTGCGTTTTGGTGAACGTCACATGTCTTCGAATTTTTGGTTCCCTCACGATGTTTTCACCGTTAAGCATGCCTTACCTATCCGGAATTTTGTTACGATAAGTTAAGCTTATTCACGGCTTATGAAAACATCAGAATAACAAGCATTGACGTTGATCTCGCCGCAAAAACATACGAGTATTTTTTTGTTGTGTTCTGTTGTGGTCCACTACTTTTTCCTTTTCATAATAATACTTTTTTCTTTTCGTCAAATATGGACGTTTCCTGTTAATTATAGAGAAAGTGTTGCTATTTTTTGATTGTCCACGTAATTTATACCTGAGTAGCAAAGGTACCTATTATGTGTAGGTACATACGTCATGCAAGCATTATTATTTACCTTTTAAAGACTTCGTGGAAGTGTACTTTCCGCCTAAGCATAGGGTTATCGTGGCTGTTTACCGATTGAAACTCTTGAAACACAGGCCTCCTCACTGTCAGAGGGAGTGGACCATAAACCACCACGCTGGCCCAGAACTGGTTGGTGGATGTCACATGTCTTAGATTTTTCTGGTCTAGGACATGCTGGTTTCCTCACGATGTTTTGAGAACAGTGGTGTCGGAATAAATTACACAAAGTAATCACGTAGAAGAAAAGTAAGCCTCACCGGATTCGAAACCCGGGATGCGACACGGTCGTTACTACTGGGCCACCACTGCTCATAAAAACTCTTTCTATCCCTGTTTGTTGCGCTATTTTTTCCTCCTATAGCCTAATTAAGACAACACCATTGTATACCATGTTTTACGCAAATAAATTATTTTATTATTATTGTTGTTTTTTTCTAATTTTATTTTCTCAGGTTCCTAGAACCTGGTATTTTATTAAACTCTCACGGGTGTAAACCAAGGTGAGATTTTAAGTTTGAGTAGATGGATTATGTGTTTTGTACTGCATTGAAATTATTGTCTAAATCTAATTGTAGGAATTAGTATTAAAATTTTGTTTGAAAATGGTGTAGGTTCCAAATCGTGGGCCCGTCTTATGTTACTTTTAAGTATAGCCAAAATTTGAAGCCTTTATGGTTATTGGGCAACATTGACTCACTATGATCGTAAATAAAATCTTTTATTTTCTTCGTTTTAATGATGTTGCCTTTATAAAAAAACGTTTTAACTACCACGCTAAACAAAAAACAACCGGCAATAATATGTTATACAAGTTACTTTAAAAGAATTTGACTCATCCGATCCTTTTCCTTAAAATGCGGTAGTATTCTAAAACACAATATTGTGCAATATTAAAAAGATTAATAATAAACAAATCTTAGAAATACTTTAAGAATTTTATGTGTAGAATTTATTTGTTATGATATTCTTAAACAAAAAGACGAAATAAAAAAAAAAAACAAATACTAGTTGTTTTTTTGTTTTGTTTTGAAGTTCATCTCAGAAATCATTAAATGATAAAATATGATACCTATGTATTTCTGTAAATTGGTTCAAAAAAACACTTCAACGTTAAAAATAAATTATGACCCACATAGTCCTCACGTTCACAAATTATACGTTAAAAATAATATTAATATTCATGACATGGTTTATATAATATTCATCTAATAATAAAGTAATAAAGTAAAAAAAATTGTATGATAAAAAAATTATAGCAAACAATTACAAACTTCAGTACCTACACTCCCCCTCCTTAATCCCAAGCGTGCCACGCCAGCATTACAGTACCTCCCCAAAATAATCATGATTCGTCAAGGTGGATGAACAGACCGTTACTTTGTCAATCAATTATCACCAGTCGGTACCTAATACAAGTTAATACAAGTTTTTCCCTATCCTAGTATGGTCGGAATACGTCACTAAATTGATAACGTCTACGTCATATTTCGATAAAACGTCCAGCGACCTAACGATACTAAAAAAAAACGAAATACCTACAGGAAAATCGATCATTCTGTCGCATCTGCTCCAAAAACTCAAATATCAATAATTCGATAACGGTTCGAATTGACAGATAATCGTTGCCATGGTAACGTAATTGTTGGTACACACGCAGCGACTTTAGTCGCCGGAGACTCGCTGGGGGGGAGGGGGGGGTAAATGTATCGGTGGCGCGAGGACTCGAGGGCGCGGGGCGAGTGGCTGACGCAGCGACACGTGGAGCTGCGTCGGTCACAGCTTCGCGCAGCCTGGTGGCGGAATGGCGGTTCACGCCCTACCTGTCACCATCGGGGCGGTCCGGCCGGTGCTCGAGCGCTGGCTCGGGAGGAGGCACGGCTCCCTGTCGTTTCGGGTGACGCAGGTGCTCTCGGGGCATGGTTGCTTCGGGAATTACCTGTGTCGCATATACCAGCCATTTCGCAGAAGGAGGCTGCGGAAAGGGAGTGGGAGATTGCTTCCGCTAACCCGATCCGCAGCAGACGCACCGGGCGTCGGCGGAGGGCGGATAACGCCCTCTTCCAGCCCCTCTAAATGGGTCCAGGGGCCCCTACTCCTTAGGACCCGAGATGGTGGCGCGTAGTGTTCCACGCGTGCCTCTAAATGACGTAAGGGGGTAGTTTAACACCTCACCCCTAACTCGAGGTGGCCCGCCTCTGCGGGCCGGCACTAGTCGGGGATCGCGGAAGTCGCATTAGATCCCGTGATCCCCGGTGCAAGTGTGAGACGGAACACCAGGGTGGTTTTAGTCAGTAAGAGTCTGACAGACCCCTCCGCCCTCTCAGCTAGGAAGGCTGTTTAGTATTAGCTCATGGTTCGTTATATTACATGGCAAGCCGTTCACAATTTGTTGGTTTCCCATGAATAGATTGTAAACTATCGAAAAATAATGCGTTCAATTGTAAATGGTTTGTTGCAGTTCACAAATTTTCGACAGTTTAAGAAGTCAAAGTCTAAGGCACTTTTGATACTTAATCTAACGGAAATAATACCGATAGATTATAAACAAACGAAGCTCATGATTATATCGTGACATACATATTTTTATACCCTGTATGTATTGGAACTTCAGTGAAAACAACAGTTTAAGTACATTATGCTTAGCAGTATACAATACTAAATTTATGTGCCTAAGAGTGGATTTGAAAACGTAATGAATTGCGTCAGATTCTGTTTGTGCCCAATTTAATACGTCATTTGCTACTTAGGTATCAGTACGTACCTACCTAGGTACCTAAAAATAACATGTAAGTAGAGCTAGGTAGGTAACGCTGGCTTAAAACACAACATAATGCCTGCTGTCTCTGAAGAAATTAAATAGGTAGAGGTGTGATGTACAGTCACATTTCCCTAGTTATATTTAAGTCACATGTAATAGGGGGTCATCGGGGGTAGTCAGCCACTATACACAAATATATAAAATGGAAGTGTCTGTTTGTAATGGCAAAATAACAGATTTTTACTAAATGCATAATATGAAGGTAAAGTATTGGTACCTACATTAAAGAAAAATCTTTGTGAAGTGAAAACTTCTCTAGGCGCGTTGAGCACTTTTTGGGTGAACAAAAAGCGTGAAACTCGCGTCATCGTCACCGAACGCTTTCCATGAGCTATATGTATACTGTGTATATATGTGTACTTTTTGGGTGAACAAAAAGCGTGAAACTCGCGTCATCGTCACCGAACGCTTTCCATGAGCTATATGTATACTGTGTATATATGTGTACTTTTTGGGTGAACAAAAAGCGTGAAACTCGCGTCATCGTCACCGAACGCTTTCCATGAGCTATATGTATACTGTGTATATATGTGTACTTTTTGGGTGAACAAAAAGCGTGAAACTCGCGTCATCGTCACCGAACGCTTTCCATGAGCTATATGTATACTGTGTATATATGTGTACTTTTTGGGTGAACAAAAAGCGTGAAACTCGCGTCATCGTCACCGAACGCTTTCCATGAGCTATATGTATACTGTGTATATATGTGTACTTTTTGGGTGAACAAAAAGCGTGAAACTCGCGTCATCGTCACCGAACGCTTTCCATGAGCTATATGTATACTGTGTATATATGTGTACTTTTTGGGTGAACAAAAAGCGTGAAACTCGCGTCATCGTCACCGAACGCTTTCCATGAGCTATATGTATACTGTGTATATATGTGTACTTTTTGGGTGAACAAAAAGCGTGAAACTCGCGTCATCGTCACCGAACGCTTTCCATGAGCTATATGTATACTGTGTATATATGTGTACTTTTTGGGTGAGCAAAAAGCGTGAAACTCGCGTCATCGTCACCGCACGCTTCCCATGAGCTATATGTATACTGTGTATATATGTGTACTTTTTGGGTGAACAGAAAGCGTGAAACTCGCGTCATCGTCGCCGAACGCTTTCCATGAGCTATATGTATACTGTGTATATATGTGTACTTTTTGGGTGAACAAAAAGCGTGAAACTCGCGTCATCGTCACCGCACGCTTCCCATGAGCTATATGTATACTGTGTATATATGTGTACTTTTTGGGTGAACAGAAAGCGTGAAACTCGCGTCATCGTCGCCGAACGCTTTCCATGAGCTATATGTATACTGTGTATATACGTGTACTTTTTGGGTGAACAAAAATCGTGAAACTCGCGTCATCCTCACCGAACGCTTTCCATGAGCTATATGAGCCATATGAGCTATACTGTTTTCACTTCTATCGGCAGTCCCCAAAGACTGCCCCGTTTTTTTTTTTCTGTCCGTCTGTTTATTCTGGCTAATCTCCGAAACGGTTGGACCGATTGAGACGGAACAAGTTGACTTTCCTATTTGGTTCACTCGAACAGGAAAACGAAAACTGTTGCATGATGCCTCACTGTTGTGTTGTGAGTACCCTGCCTGCCTACCTTCCTATCTTATTCGTTACTAGCTGCTGCCAGCGGCTGGCGTGGCCCCTTATCGGTTTTTCTAGAATCACAGCAGCTTATGTTATTCCTTATAAGGAATAACAGTTCGAGTGAACGAAATAGGAAAGTCAACTTGTTCAAATGATTTGTACAAAAAAATACTCTCTGCTCTTCAATTCGGAACTCTTTTATTCTAACTCTCCTATACATATGTAAATATTATTAGTCTGTCAGCAAGGTGGTAACGGGACTAGCTGTTCAGGGTATGCTGCACGTAGTTAGGTACCTACCTACTTTTCACCACCATACGATTTAAGGCTACTACGGTTTCCTAGAAGAGCGGTTGCAACCACATAGTGTCCGCAATTTACCGAAGAATGACGTCACTGAAACATTATTTATGAAGTTTAGTTGCTATGTTGTACTATACAGCGTTTATTGACACCTTAATGTCAAACCCCGCTGCCATCATTTTCATGACAGCCAACACTGCGGCCGTTGTGTTGCGGCCACCGAAGAAGAGAGATGAGCGGGCCGCACTGCTTTACAAAAGTCCTGGTACATAATCATCACCATTCACCTGTTCTTATCCCAATTTATTTGTCTTGTCAACACGTCCCTGTCTTCCATACTTCTCTATTTATTTTATTTATTTATTTGGTTCACCAACAATTGTTTACACTAACATCTTGATAAAAGTAATGCCTTAAAAACTTTGAACAGTGTAACAATTACTTAAAGGTAAACACCACATGAACTAAAATTATGCTAATTTGTAAGCCTAGGTACACGTACAGTTCACAAGCCAACTTAAAACTAAAGAAAAAATATATAGCCCAAATACAGACTTAGTTTTGAATATTATTGCTAAATTTATGTAGTAACAAATAATGAAATAAAATAATTAATGCTTTACAACACCTCTGGTAAACAACTCAAGATTTTAGATTTCAGCTTAGTCAGAGAATCAAAGTGGAAATCGAGTAGATCGCTGCAACCATTCAAAACCCCACAGAACCTAGCGCATGGGGAGTTAGATCCCAACACCGTTCTTCTCTGTGGAGGACGAAGTGGAGTCATGGGTTTACGTGGAATTCTAGAAGGAGCACGAAAATTTATAAGTGCTAGCAGCGGCGGTGAGTCAATATTTCCTTTCAAGATTTTACAGGCAAACATTGCGTCGTTTAAACGCCTACGCTCTTCTAAGGTGTGCATGTTGAAGATCTTTAATCTGTCTTTGTAAGAAGGCGTTTTTTTAGCTATACCGGCAGAAAAAGCTAAATGCCAAGCAAAGCGTTTTTGGACGCGTTCTAGACGCAAACTGTGAGTAGCATAGTGCGGCCGCCACACCACACTACAGTACTCTAATATGCTACGTACCAGACTATAATAAAGTAAAACTTTTGTTTTACTTTGTCGAAAACCTTTACACTGTCTTATGACAAACCCCAACATTTTTGACGCTTTTTTAACAACATGATCTAAGTGTGGCACAAAGGTTAATTTTTGGTCAAACAAGACTCCAAGGTCACGTATAGTGTCTACTTCATTAATCCTGTCCTCATTAATGTAATATACTGTCTCTATAAGGTTATTTTTTCTTGTATACTTGACATGGTAACATTTATTTGAGTTCAAATGCATTTCATTATATTTGCACCATCTGACGAGACTATTAAGGTCCATCTGTAAAAGCGAGGAGTCTCTATCAGACTTAATTATTCTAAGAAACTTTAGGTCATCCGCATACATAAACATCTTGGAGTGCCGCAAACAGCGGGGAATGTCATTAATAAAGTAGATAAACAATATAGGCCCTAGATGCGAACCTTGCGGGACTCCAGAGGAGATTTTATATACATTAGATTCGTACCCGTTTACCACAACAAAAAAAGATCTATCCGCCAAATACGAAATTGCCCATTTAAGCAAGCTGCCAGTGATACCATACGCATGCAACTTATGAGATAGGATTTTATGGGAAACTTTATCAAAGGCTTTGCTAAAATCAGTATAAATGACGTCAGCCTGGTGACCAGAATCAACAGCCCCAATTAAATTCTCTGTGAATGTAACTAGATTAGTGCTCGTGGATCGTGATCCAACAAATCCATGCTGATGATCGCTTATGAATAGCTTGAGATGGTTCTGAAAATGCGGGCAGAGTAGTGACTCAAACACTTTGGCAAACGCTGAGAGAATTGAGATGGGCCTATAATTAGATATGTTGTCATTGCTATCCGATTTATGTACAGGCACCACCTTTGCCATTTTCCATTTCGTAGGGAATACACCAGAAATCAAAGATTTGCTGTATATGACCATGAGTGGATGCACCAACTCCTCCGCACAAGCCGAAATAAATATTGGCGGTATGCCATCCGGGCCAGGACCTTTGTTAATATCCAAACTTTTCAACTTCTTAAGTAGACACTCAATGCTTATATTTGGACTTGTTAAGCATAGACTGGTATTCCCAAGAGACTGTGAAAACAATTCGGTATTAAACTCGTTACTCGATTCTTGGTCGAGGCTATAAACAGACGAGAAGCTGGTAGCAAACATCTCACATATTGTCGCACCATCAGACGTGAACACTGATCCGTCATTCATGGTCATGGGGTAGGCACCAGACCCCCCTCTTTTATTTTTTACATGCGTCCAAAATAGCTTAGGGTTGGTTTTAAGCTTGTTTTCTAGATTTTTGATATAATTGTTGTAACATTGAGTGACCAAGGTATCGCATCGCTTACTAAGCAGTTTTAATTCAATTAAGTCCATTGGGTTTCTATATTTATGATATCTCTTTCTGATGTTGTTCTTTGAGTTTAACATTCTGATTAAATTACGGTTAAACCACGGTGGAAATTTAAGTTTCTTTGGTGTCCGAGAGGGAATAAATTCAAGTATACCATGATTGAGTGTCTCGTAAAAAACATCCAACATCTCATTCACATCACTATGCCCCTTAAATAATTCATCCCAATCAATTTGTTTTAAAAACATCCGAATAGGTGCATAATTTACGGTACGGAAATTGGGTCTTTGTGTGACATTATTGTATGGCAGTCTTGCTTCCTTACTCAAGGAAACAAGAATATCAAGAGGTGGATGATGTTTGTCGACATTACTGATTGGATTTATACTCTGGCTGACGCTACACAATGAATGTGTTGTTAAAACAAGATCCAATATGCGACCTGCATCGTTTGTAACACAATTAAGTTGGTTAAGCCTGTTCACATTTGTGAAATCAATTAAAATTTCGCTAGTACTAGACGAGCCAAGTTTAGTAGTCGATTTCCCTGTCAAATTCCAGTCAATGTTACTCAAGTTAAAGTCGCCCACAATAAAAACTCCCGAATCAGTACATTGTTCAAAAATAGCATTACAGTGATCCAAATAGTGCTCCAGAGAAGAACGGCGTATAGGGGGAGGCAGGTATACTGCGCAGAGAACCATTCGACGAGCAGTACATGATATTGACAAATCAATACTCACCCATAGGTCTTCACAACCACTTTCCCAGCACGTAATACGTCTAGATTTAATTTGTTTCTTAACAGCTATTAAAACACCACCCCCCTCCTTGGCGCACTGAAAATGAGAACTTTCTCTATCTCTCCTATATACCACATATCTAGCGTCGAATAGCTCGCTGCTCAATACAGAGTTATTTAACCAGGTTTCAGACAGAACTATTATGTCGTAGTCATTACCGGAGATGTTACGATATACAGTATGTGTCTTTG
The DNA here is from genome assembly GCA_949128155.2 of Xanthia icteritia. Lineage (NCBI taxonomy): Eukaryota > Metazoa > Arthropoda > Insecta > Lepidoptera > Noctuidae > Xanthia > Xanthia icteritia. Next base: position 15,055,715 of record OX421953.2, read on the forward strand.
TTCTTAACCCTCTGCTGTTCTGATAGTATATTTGCAAACTATTGAATTTATATAATTAGTTTATAAGTGCACGCAAAAGTAGGAATAATATTATTTGTTTTAATTAACACATTACTTTAAGTTGTTTAAAATGTCCAAACTTTTAATGAAAATATGATCATCACCATCCATCTTCCTGACAAATATCCTCCCGTTCCTCACCCAGACATATTTATAACCCTTTTCTTTTGCCTTGATTCTTGTTGCAGCATGAAGAGCTTTGTTAGCAGGGGACAAATGCTCAGCAATAAAGACAGGGGATCTGTTGCCCGCTATTCCAAAATCTGCGGTATTGAGTTTGTCGTGGGTTTTATCTTTGTTGTAATTAATTACACTGGCCAACAGTTGATCGCGGATTCTCGGCGAGGCAAGCTGTACCACGATAGACCGAGGGCGAGAATTACTGGTGTTAAGCTTCGCAATTCGTGTGCAGTGTGAAATATCGCTATCCATAATCTCACAACCAACCACCGAACCTAACTGCTTGACGACTGTATACAGGTTTTCCTGTTTATTTTCTGGTAGACACTGCAACTCAAGGTTGTTGGCACGTGCTTGTTGCTCCAGATAATTAAGTCGTTGACTAAGATCTGTTACTGTGTTTTGCAATTTAATATTTTCATCTTTAAGTTCTCTCGTAGTACTTTTAAACTCTGTGTGTTCCGACTGAAACTTATCAAATTCTTGCGTGTGGAAATTCAAAGACACTCTAAGTTCCTCAAAATCTTTGCGAATCGGGGCCAACTCCCTATTAATGATGTTTACAATGGTGCCATTTATCTGCTGAAGCATAACAGCGAACTCTGTTTTTATAACATCCTGTACGATCGAACGCACGTCCTCGCTAGTGACCGCCGGTAAAGTTTCAGGAGGAGAATTCAAAGCAGGTCTCTTACTTCCTCTAGTAGTTGAGATGTTACGCACCGGAGTACAGTCTATCTTAGAAGATGTTGGGGGCATGCTCGTATTTATACATACCGAACATTTCCAATCGCTATAAGCGTCCGAATCAGTAGGTATTTCCGAGATGGATACACAAATAAAGTGATATGACTTAGTACAACGAATGCAATTGACGAAGCGATAGTTTTCTTTAGAGCTGTCATTGGTGCAGCACCCCCATAAAGTTGTCGTCATGTTTACTAACACAAATTGCTCGAGTATTTGGTAACAAGCAAGTAAACAAGGTAAACGCCGTCTTCAACTTTTAATAGTAATTTGTAGTGAATTAGCTAGTATGGTTCGCAGTCCAAAGTCCAAAACATCGACGGACGCCGCTATCAGTAACTCAGTACGTAAGCGAGCTCGCGAGAAGAACGTCGTAAGTGATCCGTATAGCGCGTCGGTTACGCGTTCTGAGTAAACACTTAGCGTTAACACTTATTGACGGTATCTGTTTTATGATTTTTGATTAATATCTCAAATCAATCATTATTTACACTTCATAATCACTCCCCCAATATACAGTTTGATAGTTAGAAATGTTAATTGGTCTACTTTCACAAAAACTCTGCCAAACACTGCGTTAACACATAAACAATAATTAAAATTTGAAGAGCACAACCGCTTATATGTTTACCCTTAGCGATTTTTCTAAACATCATCTATCGGTCGTCATCTCGGCAGTCACCCCCTTTCTAGCCATATAATCTTTCACACAGTCTATCCATTGTTTCTTTGGTCTGCCCCTACTCTTATAGCCATCCAAATTCATACTCAAAACTTTCCTCGCGACATTTTCCTCATTCCTCTGCATCACATGCCCATTTTCGATGATTTCCGCACAACTTTTCAGTCACCATTGCCTCTTTCACTTCCTCTTATACACGGCTACACATCAAGCTATACATTTCCAGTTTATGCTGATCTCGCATTGTATAGGATTTCCATAATACAATGCGAGGTCAGCTACCTAATAACACTGTTATTTGAAAATATTGTAATAGCGAATTATTTTTAAAAGAGTAACCGTGGAGTTTCTTGCCGGCTCTTCTCCATAGGAAACAACCAATTGGAACCGTTCACCTAGCTTCTGACGTTTCATAAGTGCCCATGTAGGTTTATATGAAATAAAATATTTTGAATTTGAATTTGAGCTTATACAGAAAATGTATAGCTTGATGTGTAGCCGTGTGTGCTCCTTTCTTATTCTATCCATTCATTCCATTCCAATCAATTTCGTAATGTATGAACCATCGCGCACTGCAGGCGGACCTCACCGCAATTTTTATATTGAAGTACGATGCGCTGCGGCTCGATGCGGCTGTAATAAACGCTTAGCTTTAAGGATCACCACCAAACGAATTAAAGTACTACATACATCGATATATTATTGCATCAATCCTGCGCAGTACGGGACAGTAGTTGCATCATCCAGAGTCAGACATTCTGGGGGGAAGGGCGGCGGCGGGGTTTGCTCGCAGGCGCGTGGGCACCATATTGCATCAGTTACGGCGCATGAGTTCGTCATGTGTCTGTCCCGTCATCTTTGTAAACATCCGCCCATCTTAATGGATGGGCGAAATCGGGACATTTTATTTCAGCATACATTAATATGTATGCTGAAATAAAATGTTTCGATTTCATTCGCCTTTCCCATTAAAGTAATGAAAATTATTATTTTGATGATATGTTATCTACTTAACATCCTGTCAGTATACATAGGTACCTAAAACGGGTAGACCTTTGCCTACCCGGTTTAGGTACCTATGTACAGTCGAGAGTCAGTAAATGTAGGTATTGCTTACACCTTTATGTAATTTACTGACTCTCATACTTAGAATGTTCTGGTGGAATAACCTAATTACACTTCGCTCAACTCAGGGATCGAGCCGAGGCCCTCACGCGCAGTCAATAAATCTTTGATTGAAAACTAAGTGCTCACAAAACGAGCGGCATGCGTCAACGGCAGAGGCAACTGCAGCCGTCGACACGCGTCGACCGCAGTCGTTGACGCGTGCCGCTCCTGTGCTCAGACCAAGTAAAAAACCAAGACAACAGAGACATGAGGTTGGTTTCGGAAACATGGGTGCACTTAGTGAGGTGTAGTTTGATTGTAAATGGTTATAAATGTGTGCGTGTATGCACAGAGCGGTTGTGTAGTTTTGACATGCTTCACTGTAATTTTCGCCTATCTTAGTTTTTTATTTGATCTGAACTCGTGTGTATGAATACTAAACTGCTGGACACTGGGGCTTTTTCTCATACAAAGAAGGAACGATCATTGATCACCACGCTTTCTCACTGCATATTTTCATTAAACAACCAAGTCTAGCCGATGTCGGTATTCTGTAAAAATCGCACCGTGAAAACTTAGGTGAAGTGATCTGTTAAAATCGACCCTAGCATCAGGTGAAAATAAATGACAGCTCACATCAAGACCAAGAAGAAAATAGACCGGCAGCTCTTCTTTAAGACAATATTGATGTAAAAGCGTCTAATAGCAGCGACACTAATTGAAACTCAATAAATACCATCTGTCGACTTACAAGAGTAATACTATTTTTTTTCTATCCTGCGCAAACGCTTCCACTTCTTCAATCTTTCGCGAGCCCGCGCGGCCGTCTTTCAGTTAGGACTGAACCTATCCAGTTCGTGCCACCATTTCCTACGTGGCCTGCTGCGATCCCAAGTAATGCTTACATACTTACGGACTGTAAATTGTGTCGTGGTAAAAAAATAGCCCGAATTAACTCAGCCCCAGCATTGAACAGTTTTCCTAATAGTTAATAATCTCTGCTTTAATACTGAAAGTAAAATTAATTAGAAATAAAAGATAGCTTTTTGTTACATTCGCAATTTATTGTCTGTGGTCGGACTTTTTTGTATTTGTGAATGATTTTCTATTTAAAATTTCACTAAATTTACATAATATAGTAAGGCGCTTTTAATAAATATACTTTTTTAAATTATTTTAATTCCCATCTGACAAGAATATATTAAATTTCCAATTTCCAATTATTAATAAATAATTTATTAAAGGTAATCTAAATCTAGTGGATAGGAATCTTTTTTTCTATACCGTACTTCTTATATATTATAAAAATAATTGGAAGATTGCAAAGGCAAGATGATAATTTACATAAAATGTACTAAGGCACTTTTTATAAAAATATTTTTTTTTTATATTATTTAAATTCTCATCTGACAAGAATATTTTAAATCCCCAATTTACAATTATTAATAAATAATTTATTAGAGGTAATCTAAATCTAGTGGATGGAAAACCTTTTTTCTATACCTTAAGTTATTGAATCTTATGAGAAAAAAGTAATAAAATCTTTGTCAAAACCCTTAAATAAAATTACATCTCAATTTTCCAAAAGAAAAGTGAATAGTTATTTACAATACTGTTAAATATATAACATGCAAATTGTAAGTACAGTTATTAAAAGTGTTTGGTATGTATGAACTTATAAAATAAACACCATGTTCGCACTACGCTGACAAAATCATTAATTAACTTTTAAATTAAAGTTAGCGATACTAAATAGAAAGAATTAAAAATAATTGTAGCACCAAATCTGCCTGCAGATTCATTTATTTTTTTAACTGTACTTGATACACCAAACAATTAAAAAGTATTTTACAATTATTGTAATGATCATTTTATGGCATTTTATTAGTACATAATTATTATCAATAAAACCACTAGCTGTCTAGCTTTGACAAGGTTGAACCATGTAACATCACACCTGTATTCCTCGAAGAGATAGGCAGAGGAATACTACACCCACAGTTTGGCAGTTATATTTAAGTCCTTTCGAAAAACCTTAATAAATAAAATATAGTTATTTTACAATATTAATGTACTAAAACTATTTTGTGAGACAAGATTTAGAGGCATTGAACCTTAGAAATACTGAATGTCAGACTTTTAGATCAGCGGAAAAATATTTTTTATTTTTTGTTGCAAATTTTCTTTAGTAAAAGTCATTCATTACAACCTATTGTGAAAGCAAAGTGAATCATTATTTACTTTTCAAACAAAATAAAACCGAAACAACGTTTTAAGTATTCATTTCTTAAATGTTTATAATTTGCAAAACAAAATATAACATTTAAAAAATAAATTATATTTAGCATGGAATGTCATTTCATAAAAAATAAATGCAAAAATAATTAATTTAAATTAAAATTTATCTACATTTAAATGTATTTTTCAAAATATAATTCAAATAAAAAATATTTCCTTTTTAAAATTAAGAGATCATTGGTCAGTTTTTAAATATTAAACTTTAACTTATTTTTTTTTACATTTTATTACATTGCTGTCATAGAAATAGATATTATTTACATTTACACAAAGAACCATTTGAACAGAGTCTTTGTCAATTAATTTTCTACTTCAGAATCGAGAACAGTCTGAATCCAATCCATATGGTCAGCTACGTTAGTATAGATGCCTGGTGAGTCTTTGGTACCGCAATTGACATTACCGTGACTGGTCACTCCCCACAATTCGATGGTATCCTTCACCAGGGTCAGAGGGCCACCAGAATCGCCCCTGCAAGTGTCAATGCCATCTTCTCCACCGGCACAGATCACGTGTTCCGGGATAACGTTGTATTTATAAGCGGCCTGGCACTCATCCCTGGACCAGTAGGGCAGGCGAATCATTTTCTTCACGTGGGCGTAGTATCCTTTCTTGGGAATCTCACCCCAACCAGCTGCGTAGAACTCCGCGTCTTGCTTGAGGTCTCCAGTTGGTAAGCAGATCGGGCGGATGAAGTCTGTAAATAATAATGATTATTTTATTAGTACTGGCATACTTGAAACGTTTTGTCTGTCTGATGAAGTAAATCTAATCATAAGTGCCCATAAACTAAACGATCAATTTTACTTGGATCTTTTCAAAATACTGCCTACTAGAGCTAGGCCAGTAATTAATTAACTATTGAATTAGAATATTGAAATGCGAACCCCTCAAAAGACTCAAAAGGGATAATATTTAACTTCTTAAAGTATTTATTTCAGTATCATAATATCAACTTTTAACACTTTATACTGCCATACATATTGGAAGTGAACCCTCCGGGAGGGTTAACCATCGCGGACGGTCAACGGCATTAGGTTTAAAGCCGTGTTATAAAACACTTTAAAGAGGGAAGTAAAATTGTGTTTTCAGGAGGTCTTGTCGCTATACGTAGTTCCCAACCTTTTAAATTTTGTTTTGAAAACCAACGCATATATATATATGTTAAAATATACATCAGATTTTATTTTCACGGTTTATAATACTGTATTCGCTAAGAAAATCCTACTTTCAAAATGAGCCCCCCGCGAGGGCTCCCGGCATCCCACATGCGACTTAGTGCCAGGACTTCTCCTGGAGGGTTCACCTCCAGGAGAAGTCCTGGCACTGAACGTGTTAAGTAACAGAAACAGCAAGGGACCTAACAGCAGGGTTGAATTTGAGATACGTTTGAGGATAAAACCAACCGAAAGATATGAATTGTTTCAAAAATTAAAATACATACCGGTATAAGGAGCATCTTCTTCCAGCGTCAGGATAGCGATATCGTGAGTCTTGTCGCCGTAACCAGGGTGCACAATCATGTCCGCGACGTTGATCCTGACGACTGGGTCAGCACACACACCCCGAACGCAGTCCTCCTTAGAATATAAGTCGTATTCGCCTAGACGGGCGACTAAACTGGAAGGAGAAAGAAAATTTCATTAGCATTTTTGAAATAAAAATTTGGCAATATTTGCTACAGTTCTGTAAATGTGGCAAACATCAAGTTACGTAAGATATTTTACAAGACGTTTTTCGAACGCATAGACGTGCGTTACTAATATATATCTGTTCTTAGGCGCGCGTTTTGCTTACGTAGGTGCGCGAGACGAGATAGTAGAGACCAATTGGGCCGCCTTGTTGCAGTTAGTACAAGAGTATGCGCGTAAAACGCCGTATCTTGACTTTGCTAGCGACCTTAAACGTTCTGCTTGGCAAACGCTTACAGAAATCGCACTTCAAAAAAAAAACATCATAATCGGGCTAGTCTTTTCCCAAGTATTTTGGGTCGGCTTCCAGTCTAACCGGCTACAACTGAATACCAGTATTTTACTTGGAGCGACTGCCTGTTTGAGCTCCCCAACTCCATTACTGGGCAAAACGATACTCGTCGGTAAGACAGGTAGTCAGACTTTCGGGGGCATAAAAATAAATACGAATTCCAAATTATGCTTACCGACTGAACTTCAGAGTCCTCACGCAATGAGCAGCGGTGATGATATGCTTGCTGTCGATCAAAGTACCGGCACATCTGATTTCAGTATCAGTGTCACCTCGCCAGTACTCGATGTAGACCAGCCAGGGGTTGTGGTGGACCAGGCTAGTGCTGGCTTCAACACCGCATTTTGCTTCGTCTGTAACAAAGGAAAGAATCATAAGAAAAACGAAAAAAAACGAGAAATATCTGGGAGAGAACGTTTCGAATTCTGATAGGTTTTATAATTTCTGATAGATTATATACCAGTAACTCGGCCCAGCTTCGTAGGAGTGAAACATGCGTTTATTTTGTTTAAACCTTCTTCAAGAAATTCTCTTAACGATGACGATAACTAAGTATATTAAAATCTATCAAGTACTTTAGAAGTTCAAGATACCTAAGCATATACACAGGTTTAAGCTTTGTTATAATGCACACATAATTTTTAAGAAAACTGTTTTCATTCTTCACATGACTATTTTCCTTGTTTATAAATAAGTCGCTATGGATTGGATAGAAAATGTTATAATAATTTTAAATGTCATAATATGACCTACAAACATCATATTTAATTATTTACGTAAATGTAATAATCAAACATATAAATTATTTACGTAAATTATTTTCTGTGAATAATTTATCAAAATATTATTCAAAATTGTTATTTTACATAAATTTAAACCACACTCTAATTGGTTAATATTACTCATAATACGCGATTGTATAAAGAAATATCAACTATAATAATGTCATAAGTTGCCAAAACATAATTAACCGTGTTTCTTTTTTTGCAAAGTTATAAATATTAATTAGGTAGGTACTTATGTTATTTGCAAGTAGGAGATGGACTAACAATAATAATAATAATATTTAAAATAATAACAACCACTCTGGTTTGAATTTATCAGGGCTTCACTAAATGAATGAGTTTGATTTCATTTCAGTTAGGTATTTAACGTAATTTCATGAATGAACGAGGGTTATATTGGAGTAAATAAATCTAATTATTTCCAAATGAACTTGAACAAATTTACAACTTATAGTTATTAATTAAATTTCAATTGATATATTTACATATTCTTCCTTCCCGTTTATTTCGTTATTGAGGTATGTTACGTAGATAAATACCTAATTAACTGGTTATTAAATCCTATGTATACCGTATTCGATAATCAATTTATTTAGCTTTATAGATTAGAGCCATAGTTTCTTGATAGAAAAGTTTAGTATTTCTCATGTGCCGAGGTCTTGATTGCCACACTTATCTCTTCTTACAATTTATTTCAAAACATAAAGATTTAAGAAGCCGCTTCATTTGTCAGTCCGTGGTTTTTATTTTCCCAGAACTAATAGTTGTAATAGCTGTGTCTTCGGAGCAAATACAGGAAAACGCGTGCCACATATATCAATTAACAGCAGACCTACGTCACTACAGCAGGAAATACTGAGAAAAATCGATGTGGGAATTTACAATATATGACATTTTGCTTATTTTGTGCGCAAGAGGCTCTTGGCTATATATATAAAATTGAACATCGATCGATCTATATAATGCTAAGTCAAAAGTCAGTCAACGATAAACATTAGAATTTACAACATTCAAAAAAGGTGTTGGTCATGAAATTTATATCACAAACTACAAAAGCATTGTATTGTTTCTTGATATTAATCTAGGGTGTGGTTTTACATAATTGTTTACAGCCGCGATAAATGAAAACACGATGCGATTGGCTGTCATTGGTCCAATAGGCGTTTGCGATGAATTGCGTCATGAAATAAAGAATATTCATTGGTTGTTTACTGAAAAATTTTGATAATGGAACGAATTTTTTATAGGGCTTTGGATACAATTTCCTTATCGCAATATTCTAAGTAAACAATAGGTACTACTTGTCTCTTTCCCTCTAACCAAAGTGTCAAACAGATAAAAATATGGCTGTCTCTAATCTTATCACCATTGTATATTAGTAATTATTATTATTTCATCATTATTACGTCTTTGGTCGAATTATCAGTTTTTAGTTTGATGAGACCTATCAATTTTAAATAGTTCGCGACTTTTAACTAGATTTCGATAATTCATTCATAATTATGTAATAAGTTTTTAAGTCATTGTTTCTCATTATATAAGCCTTTATACTCACATGAAAATGAAATATTTACTTTTGAAACTTATAACTTTACTTTTTTTGTATGATATATATTTTATATATAAGTACCTATTTTTTGCATAAATACAGAGCGTAAATAAGAAACGCGCATAAATGTCCTATTTGATACCTAATTAAGCTTTTAAATACGCAATACGATTAAAATAAATAAACCAATACAATAAGTTAACTGACTGTAAACTGTCATAATTGAAAGTAAATTTCTTTCGCAGACAGAAATTAAACACTATTTATTAAATAATTTTTAACTTAAATATTTTAACTTCTAAACAAATAATAAATTACATCGATAACATACCCTTATTCCACCATGATTTGAAATTGATACTCCTCACTCCAGAAATCAGAACACATAATAGCAAACACGACACAAGAGACGCCATTTTTTTTAAATCTTAAAGATTTCTTCACTAAAAAGGTAGGAACTACTATCCTGGACCTTAGAAAGGCTAAAGGATAAGATTGCCGGTTCAACTGCAAGGTGGAATGCCTTGTATAGTTGACCGCACAATCCGAGGTGCGACGAGCGAATGAGCGATGTTCACTACTTCATTCAAGTTTTAAATAGCGCCCGCGCATAGGTATTGCTTTTTCCTTATGTACCTACACACATACATGAATTAAAAAATACATGTGTGTAATTATTGGAATTGATTGAATAATTCGTACGGATAAATCCTTACGAATTATTCAATCAATTCCAATAATAAGTTCGTAAAATATTTAATGAAATTTAAGAAAAAAAGTTATTTTAAAATGAAAGTAAAAAAAGGCAAAACCACAATTCACTTAAAAAAAACACAAATGAAAGTCCATCAAAGAATTTAAAAATAACTTTTTAATTTACTTTTTTTTTCTTTTAAAAAAATTAAAAATCAAAAAGTAATCCAAGCACTTATTTTCAAGATACACACACAAAATACTGTCAGAACGTCCAAATAAACACTAACGGATGCAAGACCTTAACTATAGTATATAAAACATCGGACAAACAACTCGCCATAGGTAGGTATACCTACTCGTATATTCAATAAGATACAATGCGATGCAGCCATTGGCTTAGCGATGGAAGGTATCGACAAAAACAACAATAACTGACTACAAAGTGATGTAATCTGCTACCACTCGGGTTTAATATTAAATTGCTTTGACCGGAATAATATCGATATCGATTGCTCGTTTATCCTATAATATTCAATATTAATTTTGCTCCAAAATATCTGAGATTTTATAAACATCATGTAACATTTACAGTACATATGTAACTAAGAGCGGTCCAGACAACTAGGTAGGTACCAGCCAAATGCACTATGTATCTAACTAAGAGCGGTACAGGCAACTAGGTACCAGCCAAATGCACTATGAATAAAAGTCAACACCAGGAAGAAATGAAACAAAAATCGTTTCTACTGTTACCAAAATTACAAAAAACGCAAAAGTCGCTTTACCTGTACAGTCACGAGCATAAATATATTACTATGAACAGTTCGGCAATAATATCTGGTTTCATAATTCATCGATTAATATTTGTTTATTTATTTATTTAAGGAATAGCAACGCGATACATTACAATTATCTTTTACAATAATAAAAACTTGTATAATATAAAAGTACATTATCCTGTAATGCACACTCAATTACAGGTAACCACAGCTTACACATTATTAAGTACATATGCTCTGAATACATAATTAAACTAAATTAAGAATACATAAAAATAAAAATAAACAATATTCATGCTATTATAAAAGTTTAAACTTACACGAATACAATAAAGTAAAACCTAGCTTTAATTTGATTATCAATATTATGTTTGAATAAATTAATATTAAAAAAATATAAAATTAAATAAAAAAGTTGGAATAAAAAAAGCTTAAAATTAAAAAAAAAAATTATTTAATTAAATTTGATATAAATTAAAAGTATACATTATTTAATTATTGGAATGATAAAGCAAATGTCCTCATAATCATAATCATAATCATTTATTTGCGTACCATAATGTGTATAAAAGATGTTACATGAAGCTTAAAGCTAAAGTACAGTTATGGACCCTGTTAGGGCACAGCAAAATAGTATTTATTGTCTTAACATTAAAGATAAAATTAAATAAAATCAAGCAATCAGCAATAACAATAATAATCATAAAATAACATAACAGGTAGGTAATCAGATAAAAATGTAGGTGTTGTGTGTGTTGTGTAAAGATGTGAATTCAAATGTCAAAATTTACTGTCTTATCGTCTAAGAATTCCTTTAAAGTATAATACGATTTTACTGTTAGATATTTTTGGAGACTGTTTTTAAATTTATTTTCGTACTCTATATCCTTAATTGAATTTGGAAGCTTGTTATATATTTTTACACACATGGCTAAAGGTCCTGAATGGAACATAGTTAATTTTGAACTTGGTAAAGCTAGTTCATGTTGGTTTTGGCGTGACTGCGATGTTGTGGGCGAAGGTCTTTAGTGAGTGGGAACAGTGACTGGTGTTTTCTTACAAATTTGCTAACTTCAAAAATGTAGATACTAGTTAGTGTAAGAACTTTGAATTTTACGAAGAATGGCTTGCAGCTTACTGTGTTATCTATATTCCTAGCTTACTGTGTTATCTATATCCTCTAACCGAAAGTGATTTTAAAATTTATTTTTAAAAGTGTTGAGACTGTCATTATTGATATCGATTTATATTTGCGGCACAAAGTATTATACAATATGGTAGCCCTCGTAAGGGGACTGACCGTCAGTCGGGACTGGTCATCTCTTATCTGCCACGGCTTATTTTAATTTATTATTATTATAATTTTTGAAATGTTTTTAAATTTTTATAACGGATGCTATTTACGTGCACGTCTTTTTACATTGTTCTCACATGTATAATTTCAACATGAATGATGTAACCAATATTATATTATTTGTAACATTATTATGATTTAAAAGAGTGCCCGTGGAGTTTCTTGCCCGTTTTTCTCCATAGGAACCTACGCTTTGGAATGGGCAACTAGCTTCATATTTCTGACTGACCATTTACTGATCCATTTACAGGCACTTTTGAATTGTCAAGGAGTCATCCTTGACAATTCAAAAGTGCCTGTAAAATGTAAATGGATTTGTTGAATGAGATTGTAGTTATGTGACCGTGGTAACTTGCTAGGAACAATTACACATATTTCAGATAGTAGGTCAGTATTCAGTTTAGTTGTCAGTAATTTGTGTAGGAAACAAATATTTAGACTTTTCTACGATTGGTGAGGCTTTGAAATTTAATGTCATGAACACGGTCTTTATAAGATTTAAATTTTTTCGCGGTTTTGTTTTGTAAAAATAGATGATTTAAGAATTTATGATGATTTAAGATTTTTAGACTCACTCAATACGTTGCTTATGAACGTAATAACGGGGTGAATATGCCTGTGACCGGTATTCCAGATTACTGCGAACCAACGTCTGATATAGAATAATTTTGGTCAAGATGACGGAAAATATATATTATGATCGAAAGAACACCAAAAATATCTGACGAGACAAGCGACGCCAAAATATAGGATGCTGCATCGGCTGAATCATGAAATCAGCTATTATTGCCAAGCTGTTCATAGTTATACATTTTTGCTCGTGACTGCACATGTTGTAACTTGGCACACAAATTAACTTTTTTTATTTTATTTGACCATAATGCTGAAGATTTCTTTCAATCACCCTATTTTTAAACATAGAAATATGAACAAAGTACCTTTACAGCCGACTAGTCGGCAACTATAGCGCCGACTAGTCGGCTGTAAAGGTACTTTTTTTTTTTTTTTTTTTTGTAAAGGTACAAAAAAGGCCGGATAGTCAGTCGGCTTTCCCGACTAGTCGGTATATCTCTAGTATTTACAAACATCTATCAGACCGTGTTTTTGATTAGGTACCGAAAAAAAAACGATTAAACGGGCCGCGCAGCTCATCAGCGAGCTCTCGATGAATAAAGAGCTACAAGAAAATCGTGCCAAGCCCTCGCAGATTAAATAAATACCCGGTTGCTATAATTCAATGATTCGTCACATTTGTTTACTACAATTTTCATTCATACCTACCAGTTATTACATTTCGCTTAGATAACTTGCGTAAGAAGTAAGAATGATATGAAATATGCAAAATGAATGAATCAGATGTTTTTTTTTCACTTAGCACGCTCTAAAGACGGCATGGCGCCTGGTAGCACAGATAAATTATTATAAACCTTATTCTAATCCAATTTAGAACATTATTTAGATGGTGTCGTTTATGGAGACTTGAGCATACCAGCCTCTATGACTACATGATGAATGACTCAAACCGTTCATTGAAACAGCAACTATGATAGAGATGACTGAACTCTTGGTATACCTAACTGACCCCTGAGTGACTGACCGGCAACGCTCAGCCCACCTGTCTAAACTACTTGAGATTGAGTGAAGATACAGATTTCTAGATACAGATTCAGAGCTGTACTTAATTTAGCAGGAATGCCTTTTGATCTAGCAGCGATTAAACAGTTCTCTCTGACTAACAGTGACGTCAGCAGGAAAATTTCTACCGCTCTATACGGAAAAATCTGGATATGTAAACTGCATGTACATACACCACACTCATCGACGCAGAATCGGCTTGAGCCGATCAGAAAGTTGTACATATCCATTAGTTATGGAAATGATTTAGAGTCGATAAATGTGGACACTCCCTTACTCGATTACTTAGATTCTATTCTAGACTCAATTATACATTCATTGAGATGCCAATAACTTGGAAAAACAGGACTAGGTCAACCTCCTACGTCACACATTACGATCTCTTGAGTTCTTCACTGCAATACTCTTGATGTATACGTCACAGAACTAGTTTTATGTGAGATGGTGTGTCTATTTATCTAGCTATCTTGCTTTTATTAAGTCGTGCCTTGAATAGCCACCGTGAGTGGCAAATGTAGGGGCAGGAAAGGCAGAACGGACCACTTAAGCAAGAACTAATGTAGTTATGAAACTATTCGTTTTATTGGGACGTCATCTCCGCTTACAGGCACACCAATGCAATGCTAGAGAAGAGGCAGTTATAATGGAACAGTTCTTCTGTTCTACTACTACGGGTACGAGAAAAAAATATAAAAAAGTTTAATTTTAGAAGTGTAATGTTTACTAAAATAAACTTAAAATAATGACGTAGAGACTTTTTCAAGAAAATATTTACTTCTATGATGGTATGCTTTTAGTAGAATTTTAAGAGACGAGTAATTTGGTTCAAATACTCAAAATACTAACAGGGTTACCCCCTTAAATAAAAACAAGGTGTTTCTAAGCACTTTCTAAATACCTAATTACCTCTAATTAAGGCTTTGTGCAGACCTGAGTCAAGACTGACAAGTCAGACTATCCTTGTATGAAAACACGGGGCGCACACCACAATAAAAAAGTCTCTAATCAAAATAAAAACATCAACAAAACTGTTAAACTGTTTTGAAACTACAGCCTTACTAGCTTCGTTGTACGTAATACACGCATTACGTATTCATCTGCTAATTTACCAAAATAAAATATAAATATAAAGTCAGATTTACTTCATATTAAGTTTATTTGACACACCTCATTTACCTACCTTTACTTAAACAAACGAGAAAAAGGTAAAACGCCATGCGAATGTCTCGGGAATTCCATCACGATTCGACTCGTGCTTGCAACCATACGTCATTAATCAATAACAATTAATTTCCCATAATATGTGTAACATCATAACAATCACGTAACTTAAAGTAGGTACTCAGGCAGTTGTGCAATCGTATTGAACATCCTCATGATCATTTCTGTTGAAAGAATGTCACAGCTGAACAAAGGCCACCATAAGTAGAGTTACCATGAGTACCGATTTGTCTTACCATGTCCGGCTTTTTAGCCCTCACTATTCAAGTTAAGGTTGAACTAGTCGGAGGCTCGAACTCACTTGTGGCCATAGCCAAAAACACGCTGTCTCACCTGGCAATGGCATCGTGTCCGACAGAGATAGCATCTGTGATGAGCAGTTAGACACACAACGTCTAGTTCGCACGCACACTAACACCGTTCCGAACTATTTTAGTAAAACGAGCGCGTATAAATCTACGAAAAGTCCTTTGGAAAATCGAGTTTTATGAAAAAAACCACTGCATAAATCAATTACAAATAAACTTTATTGAACTCTTCGATAATTGAGCTCTGTCGGTGCCTACTTTGATTTTACTCTTCTTTTTCTTATTACTTATTTACGCCCAAAGTTGCATAAAAATTAGCAAGAAAAGGAATCTTTGTTGGCTCCTAACTTTTTAATGGCTTTTTATTTTACTATTCTGTTTCCGCACAAGCAAAATAATAATGAGAAAAAATGATACCATGTTTAACTTTGGATTTACAATGTCAAACAATGGAGTAAAACCCCCCGAAATTTGTATGAAAAAAATATGAACTAATTCCACCTTAAGGGGATTTCTTTGAGAAAAAGATAAATGAAAACTGAAAAAAAAGTTTTTTTCAGATTAAAAAAAAATGCTTTTAGTCTGGACTTCACATTTCAAAATGGTAACCCCAGAACTCCACAACGTTTGATCTTGTGCTTCCCGTATCCGACAGATTTCCGTAACCTTTCTCAGGTCGTCAGCCCACCTTGTCAAGAGCCTGACTAAGCTGAACCCTCAGGTTCACCACTCGAGGACTTTGCATGTTGGGCTTTAAAAGAGTCCAGAGTGACCTATGAGTTGGTTTCGGCATTTGTACTGAGAGATCAGTCAGCTAGCAATGCAAAATATTGACCAAAAAATTTACATGTAAAAGTGTCTTAGAATATCTGATCTTCTAACAAAAATAAACATCATCATATCATAATCATTACTATCTGTTCGTCAACGACCTAGCCTTGTCCAATTAGGTTCATCTATAAAACATAGAGCGACTATGCCGACCATGGCATAGTCGCTGTAGTTGCTGCATAGTTGCGGCTTGTCGTAGGTAATTGAGTTCTATTACTGGGTAAAGGCAAACTATGCCGAATTTTTGCATGAAGTTTTTTAGCTAAATGTTGGCTTGCTGCGCGCTTTGGTGTAAATTTACTGTAAGTGCAGCAAACAACTGTTATATAAATAAATTAGTTCAGCTTTCAGACTTTCAGGCTTCAGACTACCCATAAAGACTTTTATAGATTTTGTTTTGTCGTATTTTTAGTACTACGTCAGGTATTTTTAATGACGGAAAGTAAGCGTTACGTACACTTCCGAAACTACCAAATTCACCATAAACAAAGTACAGACGCCAGCACATCAACCTACTACAATCTGTCAAATGTCTTTAATAGATTTTAAACTTTATCACTAAAACATAAGGTTCAACGTTTATTGAGAAAATTTGACAGTTTCGGGTAGGTTGACCTGCTGGCGTCTGTACAATAATATCCTAACTAATATACTCGCATATAATATTATAAATGCGAAAGTGAGTTTGTTTGTTTGTTACGCTTTTACGCTAAAGCGTCTGAACAGATTTGGATGAAATTTGGCACATATATAGACCATAACTTGGATTAGGATATAGAATCAAAGTCAAAGTCCAATAATTTATTTCAATTAGGCACAAAAAAGGCACTTTTGAACGTCAACATTTACAGAAAAATAATAATTGATTCTAGTTGCCCCTTCCAAAAGGTAGTTTTCGTATGGAGAAGAATGGGCAAGAAACTCAGAATACTTTTTATCCCAATATTCCCACGGGATCAAGACTTATGCGGGTGAATCCGCGGGCCGCAGCTAGTTGCATATAAAAGTATTAATAACATTGATAAACCAAATAAGTTCGTTGCTTTGCTTTTACCGTGAAAATACATAAGTTATAATTATTATAACTTCGTTTCGAAGTTGAATTCACACGCATTCCAATGCTGCCTCGATTTTCCATATGTCAGTCATTATGACGCAGTGTTTAAGGCACCCGCTTCTCAACCGGTATTGCGGGTTCGAAAACAGGCAAGTGATTTATTTCAAATTCATAATGTAGATAAGTCTGATAATGCCTCTCCACCTTGAGCAAGCGTGGTGATCAATGCTCATGCTTCTCTGTATGAGGAATGTCTTTTGCTCTGCAGTGAGTTAATTAAAGCACTGCTCCACAGCATCCCACGGCTAAGGTACGCAAATGGACGCCTAGCAGTGCACTTTGTATGTAATCGTAGATAGGATCGTTCACTCCAACCCACGGCCACACTACGAACGAATGCGTGGCTGCAAAAAAATGAACCGCGCAGCTAACGTGGCAAACCTGGATCCCTATCCATTTGCATAAAATTTTAAGACCTAATATAACTTAGCATAATGTTGTTTGGCATAATTATATTTTCGCATAATATAATTACGCATAACAGCTTACGCATAATTTTTTTAAGCATAATTTCTCTAACCATAATAATGATTAAGCATAATATTCTAAAGCATACATTTATTAAGCGTAAAGTTAAAGCATGAATTTATTAAGCATAAAGTTAAAGCATGCAAGCAAGCATGCAACATGCAGCAGGCAGGGTTTCTGTCGCGGCTCCGGCGCTGCGGGCCTCCGGCGGCCCCACGCGTGCTAATCGTCGCAGACGGCTTTCGCTCACTACTGCAGCTTCGGCTTGTTGGCCGGCTTCGCCGGCCAGCCTCAGCCGCGGTGGCTCGCTCGCAGCCGCCTGCTCCTCAGTCCGCGGGCCGCCTCGCCACTACGCGCCTACGCGATTTTAAATTACACTCTAGGGGTAGGACAAACAAGACTACGTGGAGTCGGTTTTGCAGCAATTCGGTTCTTAGGCCTACTAACGTTATGCGAATCAAATTTATGCCAAAACAAATTAGTCTTTAAGATGATTATGCCAACATAAAATGTATGCCTAAAAAAATTATGCCGAAGTATTATTATGCCAAAACAAATTGTGCCAAAATCGTTATGCCGAAGTATATTAGGGCAAAGAACATTATGCGAAAAGAAGGTATCCCGGCAAACCTCTCCGTGCACATTCTACATGGAGAGGTCGACTTAATTTCAAATTCAAATTCAAATAATTTATTTCAGAAATAATATCCATATATTGTTAAAAGTAGTATAAGTTAGCCTAATGTTAGTAGTTAATTAAATTTACAATAATAAACAACAATAAACAATTATTTGGATAAGTGTGTCTGTACACTTACCCACCTTCGCAAGAGGGGAGAGTCCCATCGGTCCGTAAACACATTCAGGATGCTATTGGATGACGCTTTCGCATGATCGCGGCGAATCCGTCGACGCACGCTTCCGCGAACATCCCAGACGCGCTCGCCACGGCAACCCCAAAAGCACCCTGAATGCCTGAATGCTTGACATCAACCGATGAAGAATCAATTTTTTAAAAAGCGTTTATTTGTTGGCTAAATACGAGGCTTTTGGCTACTTTTGTATTGTGTATTTTGTGTTTTTATTTTATTTAAATGTGCGTTTTGTTTGTGCAGAATAAACGTATTTTTTTTTTTAATGTGTTATTGTACTGCACGCGCAAGTCGCTGTATGCCCGCTGGGTAAACTTGGTCCACAGGCTGCACGTATAAAACGACTGGCAGAAGGACTTAAAAAGCGTTACCTTTACTGGTTCAGTAAACATGCCTATCTATTTATTAATTTAAAAGGTCTATTCTCTATTGCTGGTATATATAGTCAGCCTATAATGTCCCCTGCTGGGACACAGGCGTCTTATCGGGAGTGGGCCGTAATCCACCACGCGGGCCCAGAGCGGGTTGGTAGATGTCACATGTCTTCCAATTTTTTATTCTAGGACAATGCCGGTTTCCTCACGATGTTTTCCTTCACCGTTTTGAGAGTAATGATGATGAAATAATTTACACAAAGTAAAGCGCCTGTCTAGGTTCGAACCTACGACCTAATATCGCAAGTATCATGGAAGAGATTTCTTTAGAATTATGCATCACTTTTGTACGAATGGTAGGGTGTAAAAAGACTGAAGATTGAAGCCGAGAGTCACTTGTTGTTCCTGTCACTGTAATCATTTTATTTTTACTGGACCATACCTTGGAACCTTCTAGTCATGGAGATATTGAAGGGCAAAGTTCCAGTTCCGTTTCACTTTTTTTTTGTTTTTACTAAACCGTGTTATAAATGTTATAATTCAACTTTACATACCCCTGTATACTTTACATACATGCACAATGCTTTGCGTGCGTTACATTGAGGGCTTCCGTAACAGCAACTTTTTGCACCAAACATAAAAGCCATCTTTCAGCAATTACTTTTGTGCTATGTTACTTAGTTTAATGCGCAGTTGACGGGTATGGTACGTATGTATGTACTACATATACTGTTAAATAAATAAGGTGGGCTTTCCCGAATAAAATCATTAGAGTCGCCAAATCGTTACTCATACACACCTATAAAATATTGACGCACCTTGTGGTCTTATATGGAGTTCGTATAATTAAATAATTTCTAATTTCCCACACAATTAATTAATGTGGTCAGTATTAATTAGACAATGGGCATTGTCCATACGCGCTTACTCTGCTTCTAAGGAAAGATCAATTAGCGCCTGTGATCTGTCGTTTTACTTGCCTATCCCAAAAATATAGCTGTACGAGGAACTTTTGGCGCGTTGTCAAAATAGGAACTAACGCCGCCATCTTGTTTTTTGCAATACATTTCACAAAACAATTGCACAAAAATGTTTACCAACAGCCACACTTTATTTTTATTTTTTTGTGTGGGATATTGTCAAATAACTTCTCCCGCTCTGAGCGGAGCTGGGAGGGCGTGTCAGACTCTTGCTGACTAAGCCCCACCCGTGTTCCATCAGTTGTCTGTATGTTGCCAAGGAACACGGTATCCCTTACGGACTCGCGACCCCGGCAGTCATCGGCCCTAGCGGACCCCGTCAGCACACAACGCGCCGTCGACCCGGGCCTGGTCCTTATCGGACGGCGAGCTACCCATTGCTCACCGTCCGCAGGCCAGCGCCTACGGTGGCTAGAAATCGGCCTGGGATTCCGGACGCCCAAGGCATCTCCTGCGGTGGCTAGGGGCGTGAGGGCGCGAAATTTGCCTTTCCCTCACGCGTTCTGTCTCCTCCTTCACGAGCATTACTGCTTCGCAGAAGGAGGTGACGGATTCCCATGCCCTCTCGCTCCGTACCATAGTCTGGACCAGGGCCGGACGCGATAGATCACCGCCGCCGATCGCCTCCACAAGGACACAGCAGTGCCCCGCCTAAGCTTGGCAGAACAGCGCCACCCTGACAACGTCTTTCGAGCGCCAAAAGATCCTTGTACTTAGCAATATTTACGGTCAAGGAGCGATAATAAACATATATAACATCACGCCTGTAATTCCCGAAGGGTTAGGCAGAAGTGTACCAACATTTCGCCAGTTATGTTTAAGTCCCAATGGGCACAAATCCAAACTCCGGGCTGCTACCGAGTTTCTAATGAAAAACCCAATAACACTTTACCCGACCTGGGAATCGAACCCGGGACCGCATGATCAGCAGTAGCGCTTGCAACCACTTGACCAACGAGGCAGATGCGATAACGTTAAGCAATTTTCAAATAGATTCCTTACCCACTTAGCGGGCGTATGTCACCTTTTCATACTGTAGCTTTCGTTCAAAATGTTGGTAATGACCGTGGTAAAAATTAACCATATGCTACTTATCATATGTATTCCTTGACTGTACATATTACCTATCTGACTGTAAATATGACACTTCGAGTTTTCCGGAAAAGTTCGGCTTGGTAGAGCGTCATCTCTGTCACTCGTATGTCCTCGTGGCAGTCTCTTTTTAAAGCTCGATGTCTTATATTTACGCCAGGTATATAATGTGAGTCTATTCTTTGGCAAAGCCTGTCTTAGAAGATTAAAAAAGGTCGACTGCAAGTAAAAAGTTCAAAACGAGCTCGCTTTTCATGCAGCCTGATGCAGTTGATGTCAGTTATTTTAGTTAAATCTCAGATTTGAAACCACCAACTGGACTTTTGAATTTTTTTGCTGTTTTCTGAGATTTCATTTTTTTTTATCTTTTATTATGGCCAAAATAAAGGAGATGATTTCATTAATTCAGTCTTGCGTCGCACGCGCCGTCGATTAGTCGCACTGTGTGTTGTTCGTCTGCTCGGGTTTTAGAAGTCGTTGAAAACAATGGCTACTAATGTTGTAAAGTGTGCTAGCTGCAATGTCGTCATAAATGAGACATTGGCATTTATCTGCAATAAACTGGACGTGATGGACGAGCAAAGTATTGCCCGCATTTGTGTCAGTGCATTTTCGGAAAGTGAAATTTTGAAAGAACTTGTTGTTTGATTCTATTCCGACAACAAAGCGCAAGAAGATAAGGAAAAGACAGGGGAAAACATTACGCGACATAGATGATATCGTCTGCCTGTTAAAAGAAACAGATCCCGAAGAAATGCCTATCTTTGTCGCCAGGGATTTACAAAAACTACCCCCGGTTTTGTTTGACCATGTAGATGTGACAAGACTTCTCAAGGATCTGTTGCAGATGCGAAGCGAGATAGATCGTATTTCCGAGGAGTACGCTACAGTGAACCAGGTTAAGGAGCTAGCAGTAGAAGTTGAAGCACTTAAGAACGCGTCTATAGTTAACAATATCTGTAGAAACATTAACGTGAGACGGGGTGCCTGTGCATTGTCGAGCTTCGAGCACGAAAGTGGACCTATGGGTTTGTCTCCTGTATGTGGCACGGCATATAAGTCTGCAGAAAAACAGCCTACGATGACACCCTTAAAAAAGCGGTGTAAGATTTCGTCAGACGTGGGTAGCGCAAAAACACCGCGCGTAGTTTTGAGCGGAGCGGCGCCGACGCCTGCGAGTGAGAAGTTAACGGCGGATCTCGCTCTGTCTAATGCGACGGTGAGTCACACGGCGTTACCGACTTCTGCCGTAAACTGTGCGCAAAATTCTGACCGACCAACCAGTCAACAGTCATGCGTCGAAAATAGAAAAAGTTTCTCTGTTGCTGTGAAGGATGGAGTGTCGAAAACACGGTCCAAAACTCAAGTGTCTGATGAGGAATGGACCCTGGTTCAGAAAAAGAGACACAGATTGAGAAACCGCTTCGTAGGAAACACAGGGAAAGCTATTATTGGTTCGGACAATAATTTCAAGGCAGCGAGTACTCAAGTTCCGATCTATATTTACAATGTGTCTAAAGAGACGTCTGAAAGCGATATAAAATCTTATCTGCTAAAGAAAACAAACTTAGACATAAAATTAGAGAAGAAGAATATGAAATCAAACAGGGATTACAATGGATTTATTGTTTTTGTGCCTAAATACAAGTTTGATATGTTTATGACGGATGACTTTTGGCCCGACGGGGTACTATATCGCCGTTATGTTGATTTTAGTCGCAACGCAGACAGACCCACCTATCGGGAGATAAATGGAGCATTATAGTCAGTCAATGGATAGTACAATTAAGCTTGTTACTTTTAACTGCAAGAGTGTCACTAGGTCGGTGGAATGTGTGAAGGGTCTCTGTGAGTCGGCGGACATTGTGGCACTACAGGAGACTTGGCTTTTGCCTCACGACGTTCAGTTTCTGGGCAGCATTGATGACGCATTTTCCTTTACTGGAAAGTCTGCTGTTGATACATCCGCTGGAGTGCTTAGAGGAAGGCCGTATGGTGGAGTCGCTTTGCTGTGGAGGAAGGCGATGTTTCCAACAGTGTCTGTGATCGCGTGTATGAGTGTGCGTCTCACTGCGATAAAGGTAGTGCTTCAAGACCGGTCTATGCTAGTGATATCAGTGTACATGCCTACTGACTCGATCGAAAATCTGTCCGAGTTTACAGAGTGCCTCAGTGAGTTAAACGCGATTATTGAAAGTAATGATGTGGAATCTGTGTTCATTCTCGGAGACTTCAACGCACACCCAGGTGAGCTGTTCGCTAATGAGTTGCTAGCTTTTTGCACGGAACAATCGTGGTCGTGTCTAGACATTGAGTGGCTGCCTCGCGATACGTATACATTTGTGAGTGACGCGCACGGGTGCCAGCGATGGCTCGATCACTGTGTAGTGACAGGTGCGGCCCGGCGCGCGGTCGTGGATGTGTGCGTACTGTATGATACATACTGGTCTGATCACTATCCGTTAATGATTGAATGTAATGTGAATATTATTAAACCTAAAGTTACAACCAGCTCAAATACTTTCAATTATATAAAATGGGGACTTAGGGACAATAATCAAATACAAGGCTATACTAGTTACTGTAATTTAAGATTTAAGCAGATTGACTTCCCATCTGAGTGTTGTAATTGTGCAGATGTAATGTGTAGTGATCAGAACCATAAAATGACAATAAATGGAATGTATAATAATATTGTAAATATTTTGACTGAAGCCGCTAAGAGAAGCTGCATTGCACCGAAGCGCAACAATTTTAGGTATGTAACGGGGTGGAACAGGCATGTTGGCGACGCTCACCGGAGGGCCAGGCTTTGTTTTCAGACGTGGGTGTCTTATGGGCGTCCTAGGTCTGGGCATGATTATAATAATATGTGTGAATCTAGGAAACTGTTTAAAGAAAACTTAAAGTACTGCCAAAATAATGAAAGTCAAATAAAGATGGACATCATTGCGGAACATCATGGGAATAAAAAGTTTGGTGATTTTTGGAAAAATACCCATAAACTGAATCCAAGGTCGGGCTCTCCGGCAAGTGTTGGTGGTGCGCATGAGCCGCGGGACATAGCCTGCGCCTTTCAGCGGCATTTTAGTGTGGTATCACCGCTCGGGTCCGCGTCGCAGGTGCTCGATGCTGAGGATCGCCCTGAGCATGTTAACATCAGATTCTCCGCCAAGGATGTGGCCCAAATTATAAAGAAGATGGTGAGAGGCAAGTCCCCGGGTCACGATAGTCTTAGCATCGAGCACTTGAAGCACGCGGGCGTACACCTGCCAAGAGTCCTTGCACTATTATTTAACTTGTGTGTTAGTCATGGTTACTTACCCGATGATTTAATGCACACAGTCGTAGTGCCAATTGTTAAGGATAAGACGGGTGACTCATCGGATCTGTCTAATTACAGACCGATCTCGCTTGCGACTGTCATAGCTAAGGTGCTGGATAGTTTGCTTGACCGACAGTTGGAGAAGCACCTCCACTTGCATGACGCACAGTTTGGGTTCAGACCCGGTTTGTCAACCGAGAGTGCTATCCTCTGTCTCAAGCAAACTGTTCAGTACTATACGGACAGAAACACACCAGTGTATGCATGTTTTTTAGATCTTTCAAAAGCTTTTGACCTGGTGTGTTATGACAAGCTGTGGCAGAAGCTAAAATGTGAAACAGATGTGCCACATGAGATTGTATCCTTGCTGCGGTACTGGTACAGTGAACAGAGGAATACCGTTAGATGGGCGGGTGCGCGGTCGGACGTGTATGGGTTGGAATGCGGCGTGAGACAAGGGGGTTTATCCTCCCCTCGCCTCTTTAACCTTTACATGAACCGGCTAATCGGGGAGCTCAGCAGCACTAATATTGGATGTTCCATAGATGGAGTGTGTATGAACAACATTAGTTACGCGGATGATATGGTGTTGCTGAGCCCATCTATCGGTGCGTTACGTAAACTTCTGCGTACTTGCGAGACATATGCGGAGGCCCATGGGCTCAGTTACAATGCTAAAAAAAGTCAATTTATGATCTTTAAAACTGGTACCAAATGTTACTCATCTGTACCTCCTGTCACTCTTTGCAGCATTCCTTTAAAAAGAGTGCAGCATTTCAAGTACCTGGGCCACTGGGTTTCTGACGACTTGTGTGACAATCTGGATATTGAGAGGGAGCGCAGGGCGCTGTCCGTCCGGTGTAATATGTTGGCTCGCAGGTTTGCGCGATGTACTAGACCCGTGAAGGTGACTTTATTTAAGGCATATTGTCAGTCGTTTTACACGTGCAGCCTGTGGACCAACTTTACGCAGCGGGCGTACAGCGCACTGCGCGTGCAGTACAACAATGCTTTCAGGATACTGTTAGGGCTTCCGCGGTTTTGTAGTGCTTCGACTATGTTTGCTGAGGCGCGGACCGATGATTTTTTCGCGATCATGAGGAAGCGGAGCGCTTCACTATTAAGTCGCCTGCGAAGCAGCTCGAACAGTCTCCTGAGGGTCTTGTCCGAGAGGTGGGACCTGTCCCTGATACATGGCCCCATCAACTCAGATGTGGAAATAGCTCAGGAATTTGAAAACTTTTTTGCTAATATTCCCCATAAAACTACTGAAGCTTTAAATTCCTCACCCGCGCTTTCTGCTGCCTTACTTAGAAAGAATGTAAAGGCATGCCCTTTGGAGTTTAGGTTTCAGCATACAAACCCCCAGGCTGTCATAAAAGCTTTTAAAGATCTTAAAATTAAATCAACAGAAGATCTATGGGGAATGTCTGTAAAAGTCTGTAGATCTATCATCGAAACCATTGCGCCTTATTTAGCTTGCATATTTAATACCAGTGTAGACCAAGGAGTCTTTCCGGATCTCATGAAACACAGTAAAGTAGTTCCTTTGTTCAAATCCGGTGATAGTAAGGAACCCAACAATTATAGGCCTGTGTCAATTCTGCCAGTTCTCAGTAAGGTGTTTGAAAAGTTGATACTCAATCAAATGTTACGTCACTTTAATAAAAATTCCATCTTTCATGATCATCAGTACGGTTTCACCAAAGGGCGTTGTACCACTGACGCCGGTGTCACCCTAATAAAGAACATTTTTAACGCCTGGGAAGAAGCACAAGATGCCATTGGAATCTTTTGCGACCTCTCGAAGGCGTTCGATTGCGTAGACCATGAGACACTTCTGCTGAAACTGGAGCATTATGGGATTAGAAATACAGCTCTTGATTTGCTTAGATCATACCTGAAAGATAGAAAGGTTAAAGTTCAAGTCAACGGCACAAACTCATTAGGGTCTGAAATGGTAATGGGCGTTCCTCAAGGTTCGA